>CM031240.1:846996629-848446629 GCA_018340775.1 Taxus wallichiana var. yunnanensis
GTTACGTATTGGCTCTGATGGCACACACAACACAATAATACACCAATGAATACGCCCTTCACTCTACTTCACCTCACATCTAGAAATGGTCTTTCCCCGTTCCTTTATCACTCCTTTCTAATTTCTAAGGCCGTATTCAAACTTCCAATTTCCCAATCTTGAAAGTACATGAACGAATACAAAGAAGGCACTCTCATGGTGACTCAGCAAGATACGCACATGCATTCTGTCAGCTCCCCACGACTCCAAGTGTGTCTAGTTATCTTTAGTCCTCCTACGGAGTCACTCGTATAATGTGATCATACTCCTATCCTCAGCTTAAGAACTTAATATTCACCTTATGTATTCTCTTGGAGGATTTAATTCGGGAGTGGCATCAGTAATATGTCACTTATAACATCGTGTCATCATGAAGACTCCCCGCCTTCATGAAGACACCGTGGCCGTAGCCTGCTGTGATGTAAATGTCCTGCCTAATCCTCCCAACGAGAGCACACATCTCCCGTCAAGTGATTTGATAAGTGATCTTAATATTTAAGACTTCAACTTCAAAGAACCAAGTGCTGGGATTCCAATCCTCGGCTCCTGCTACATAAACAGATGTAGCCAAGAGAGACTAAACTGGCCTTCTCTAGTGCACAGGCATCTTCTCCCTTCGCACCGAAGGGTCAGCATTTCTCTCTCTACCTCGGTTCTCCTCTTAATCATTGGATTAAGCAGCCCACTATCGATTTTTGGGACGTGATAAGCTTCTAACCTATTAAACTTAACTAAGTTTTTCATTAACCCAGTAATTAAATTCAAAATTTCAACTTATTGGGGATGTCATTTGTAACGTAGGTCTAATCTCAATAAATGTATTCTATTTATTCCTCCTTAACCTTACATAGTTAAGGTCCATTAGCCCGGGATATATTTATCCTATATCCTTTCTCTTTCCTAATTTAATATAACGAGGCTATTAATGGAGTTCAAAACAAAGTTCCGAAGTACTCCTTAAATTAATCGACATTCCTTAGTTTCCAAGCTAATCCTAAATAATTTATCGGGCTTAGGGAATCGTGGTTCTTCCTAATCCTTTTAATGTCAATTAAAAATTCATCTTAACCTAAAGTATGAATCCAATTCATACATTTCAACTTAAAAGCGCTGCATTTAGGTAAGAATAGATATCAGCCTTTTAAATCCATCCAAGGACAATTAAATAATTCCCAATCAAGAAATAACATTATATTTCCAATTTAATCAACAATATCAAACTCGAGATAGCTTATTAAAATATCACACTTGTATTTGTATCTTTATCAATCCATTTCATAATCCATACATCCTGCTTAATCCAACTCGACTGACTCTTGTTTATATAAAACATCATTACAACTCATAGATAGAAGAATGTATTTTCTTTCTTTGACAATTCGTAGAGGAATAATAACTAACAAATACAATTCATCTTCGTATTTATCAACAAAAGCATCTGTAAAATAGTCAGTGTCTTCGCTTCTAATCAAATCTCCATCCTCGCAAAATTACTTCAGCACTGGGTTAGTTCATCAACCGAGCATATAAAGCACTTGTCATCAAAATGAGGTGTTTCAACTAACCTGCCTCAATAAAAGAACCCCGCTTTTATGAAACGCACAATACGAACATCAATCAAGAATTAAGTATCAAAAGAATGAACATGTAGGACAACCTAACCATCTAAATACCATCCTAATCAGCCAAAAAGTTAAATCGCTGTCCCATTTCCTACATAAATCAAGTAATAAGGCGAAGCAATTTCCTTCAAAGGTTCCAGATTACAACATTTGTAGAAGATTAGGAATACAAGTAATCATACCGGCTGTTATAACATAACGGCTATCAATCTCCATTTCCTTTCATTAGTAATAAATGCAAAGGAGGAAATCTAATCAAATGTAAAACCAATTACTTCTCTTTTCAACTCATGCGATCTCATTTGATTTCAAGCTAAATCTGGCACAAACGAGAAAGCAAATAACAACAAATATAGTTGCTTATACCTGCTTAATTACAAAATTGCTTTCTAAATGATTACATTTCAACCGTATGAGAGAAGAAAAGATCATTTTTCCAAGCTTTCCATTCACATTCCTATTCTTTCCATTCCACGACTCGTCCTAAAAATTAAATCCAAACGAGACACAAATCAAGATAATGGGGCATTTCCAGAGTGAAACTTACAAAATCCATTCGGAATTCACTTTCCCAAAGAAAGCAAGAATAATTTCATTCATAATCAACTTTAAATGAAAACAAGGAAGAACTTATCATCCTTATCAATACTTCGCTTAATTCAGGCTCATATGAATGCCAAAAATAGTTAGTAAAACATCGTATTCATCATGTAACAAGCAAGCATAAGGATGCATACTATGTACTTGATGTACTAGAAGATTCCGTATACTTCTTTCACCGTATTTTTAACCAAATAAACAAGCTTACACTCGATCACGTAATCACTTATTCACATGACCTTCTATAACCATGAACGATACAGCTCTATAATAACAATTTGCATATTGTCATACTTCTACAAGAAGCATTCATTTTATAATGTACGTAAGAGCTCTATTGTTATTTCCGTAATTCAAACAAATAAAGTTAAGAGAAGAATTCATTCCTTTAACTCTTTCAATAAGAAAATAATGGCATTTTTCTTCAACCCACAAGAATTATTCAGCCAATTTCTTTCTTTTTTTAAATGATCATGCGGCAAAATCAGTAATCCGTGAGTGACAGAAACATTTAAATATTCCATTTGTAAGGTAAAAAACAAAGACTTTAGAAAATAATCTAAATACCGCTCGGCTACTTCCATCAATCCGGCTATAAAGTTCAATAAACGCATACTCACAAGCTTTCTATCAAAATCTAAAATAAAGAGAGGAAGGAAGAACCTCGCTTCTCTCTACCTTCAATAAAGAAACAATCATCTTCTTAAAAATGTAATAAAACACCCAAATCGTGTTTATCTTTCCATGATAAACCAACTCATAATGACAATCGAACAATCGCTCAACAATGAATATAAACTTCACATAACCTTAACTATTTCAATTCAATATACCATAAGCAATGACTACCCAATTTGAATTCTTTACCAACAAATGTTTTTACCCAAATCCATTTTTCTATTCACAATGATGTGCGTAACCCAAATGTAATTTATACAATACACCTTTATTAATGAAAACCCGCATGCTGTGGATATCGATGACGCAACAAGGTACAAAATGACAACACTCCAATCAGCCGCCTTATTTCCATAATTTTCCATTCATCGTACGTAAATAAAAGCCGAGTTCTTGTTCACAACCATGCATGAACCGGAGATCAAACCGCATCAAATAAGACACAACAAAATCAACTTTCCACTCAAGGCAAGAGAAAATACAGCTCATTTATAAGTTCGTAAGGAAAACAATTACTTTCCTTAACTTTCACGAATACCCACTACGTAAAATATTACTATTACTTCCTTCAAATCGAGTTCATAAGCTCAAATAAAACCCAAATGCTATTTCCAAAATCCAAAACAATGTATGAAAAGGATCTTATTTCCTTTTAAAAAAAAATTCAAGATAGAAACAACATCAAACAATCCTCGCATGGACAAACAGAGATTTCACTTATAAAATCATTTAAAAGGATTACCTGGTCTAATTCTTATCAACAAACATCTCAAATGATTTACGACAAATTGTACCGAGTATTCATAAGTATAATTTTCCTTATAATTTCAGTGAAAGAACATCCTCAATACTGGCCAAACAAACCAACACAACACAACCTCCGTATTTCCAACTCAATTATATATGCAAGATAGTTCCAAACACAACAATAAGAAAACGATTCTACCCATTTTATTTCCACAATGACAAAGAAATCAAGTAAACCCAAAACCCGCTCAAGAAGAAGAGCAGGTGGTTGTTTTAATGAGACGCTTTTAAATAAAGCAAGTGTTTTAAAGAGAAGGGCTTAACATGTTCAGTAAATTCTTCCTCGAAACTCGAAGAAAAACCGTGTTTACGTAAGGTGTTTCTCTTCCACTAGCGACAAAGAATTCCAGCTCCCAAACAATCCCTTCCTCTTCTTCGTCAAAGCAAATGTACTCCTTCAATTTCCAAAGCAAATGGTGAGACAGACAAATCATACACAATTGGTCTGACCGAACCGATCAAAACCAAATACAAGAGCAACTTCTCAAAAATCCGAGCAAACACAAATGACCAACAAAAATTCCTCCAAACTCTTTCCAATGGATCCTGTCACTTAAGACCAAAAATTAAATGCATTAAAGGCTCGCCGCTTTTCTATTTCCTCATGCCACCGCCGACTTGGGTCACAGGCGAATCCACCAAATTCAAATTTTGCATGCAAACCAAGTTTAGTTCCATGACCAACTAGATACCTCCACCTTTTTCCTCGCTCCCGCTAAATCTCTGCGCCGTCCACACAAGGACTCGCATTAATTGACATTTAATTCCCTTTTCATCCATATCCTTTCCCATAGGTCCAAGGTCCAGTCTCTTCTAGGTTAGGATTAGTTTAGATTCATAATAGTGTTCGACTCCTAGGTCATAGCTCTGGTCTTTAGGTTAATAGAACTTAGGTCTATTTTCACCTTTATACAATTTAAAATCCACTTAGGATAGTAGTTTAGGATGTAAGGCAGAACTTAGGATTAGATTAGGATCTAATTCCCTCTAACACCTAACACTAATCAACCTCCAACTAGCTTCTTCCGATCACATCAAATTTCAACACCGTGGTGGTATTTCATCCCACATTAACATGCCCGAGCCACCCGCATCCGTGCATTTATCGCCTTACGGATCTCACGTTACGACAAATTTCAGCATGGTTCGTGAATCGAACCTTCGCTGCTGGCATCTAAGCGCCGGGCTTCGCTCATACTCAAATCGTGTCGCACATTTATATCAACCTTCGGGCCTGGGTTCAAGAGTAAATCGCTCAAAGCAATCACAAGAAGGCCACATCATACTTTGGATCAATGGAATTGATTCAAGGTGTGTCAATAATCAACGAATAGAGTTCAAGAAGCATATGACAATTTGTCAGTCACATCAAAGAACATACAAGAAGCAATAATAATCGCCGTCCCATGTAAACAAATTATAGATGCAAGTAACCGTATTAGCAACACATTCCCTTAAGATCAAATATATATATCTCAACATGTTTGCCTTCATTTCAGCAACATAACATCAAGAAAGTAATCACCATGATAACTTACAAAATCGTGGCTGCTACATTCCTCCTCTCTAAAGAATCATCGTTCCGGCTGATCAAATTAACCAAATCAAGGAGTTCCTAGGACAAAGTTCGGCTATTGTCATTCTTCCATTTATAAGTTCATACTAAAAATGTATTCACTCTTAAAAACAATGTTTTAAGACAACTGTACAATAGACTAATAATTGTCTAAATTTGGTAGAATTATCAGTTTTTTGAATTTCAAATTCGATCAAACAAATGTGGAAAAGTAGATCTCATTTCTTCGAGATTTTCCCAAGTTGCACTTTCTTTTCGCCGAATCGGTCCTACTGGGACCTTACATTGGCTCACTTCGCGATTTCTTAAGTACAATCAAGTAGTTCCCAGCACTTGAATGGGCTTAACCACGATTATTCTGGGTCTCTTGACCTGCAAGAATTCCAATTCCAGCACATGTGATAAACCGTGACGTATTTCTTAAGCAAAGAAATATGAAAAACATCATGCATTTGAGACAAAGCAGAGGTAATGCTAGACGATAAGCTACGGTGGTTGATTATTTCAACACCTTCAAAAGGTCCCACGTATCGTGGCGACAACTCTCATGGCAGCTTTGCTAAAGTTACTCGAGCTCTTTTTCGGCTTCACCCGAAGAAAGACCTTCTCTCCCGCTTATAATTCCTATCAACCCGCTTTAAGTCTCGTATAACTCTTTGCCTATCGCGCCTCCTTTAGATGTTCCCTTAATCATTTTGATTTGTTGCTCCATTTCGTAAGGATTTCTCGCCCAATTACCTCTTTCGTCTCTCAACACATCATGTCCAAACTGACAGTGAGTTCCCGTGATTTTCTTCCATACAATACTTCAAAGGGCTTATTTTTAAAGAGGCATGGTATGTGGCTATTGTAAGTTAAATTCTACCAAATGAAGGTATTCCTCCCATTTATACCGCTGGGTCCATGCAATACATCCTTAACATGTCCTCTAAAACCCGATTAACTCTCTCATCATGTCCATCCATCTCTTGGATGATATGCAAAACTAAAGTTTAATTTAGTTCCCAAGGCCGCATTAAGCGCTTGCCAAAAACTTGATGTCATCCCTGATCTCTATCCGATATGATTAATTCCAAAGATCCCATGCAATCAAGATTCTCATGTACAAATCTTCTTGCTAACATTGGTGCGCTGCCTTTCAAATTACCAAGCAATGAAGTGTGCCACTCGGGTCAATTTGTCGACTACAACTGTGATAATATCATGCTTATTTCTCGACATAGCAATCCTTAAACTAAATCCATCGTTATCACTTCGCCATTTATACCGCGGAATACCGTGGGGATACAATAACCCAATGATGCATATGTTCCGGGCTTCTTAACATGCCGACATTCCAAGAAGTGTGTTACAAATTCCACCACATCCTTTTTCATTCCCTTCCGTATATTGTCGCTTAAGATCAACAAGCATTTTCGTAATGCCAGGTGTCTAGAAAAAGGTGAATTATGAAATTCAGCTAAACAATTTCTCTCTTAAGTCATTCGCCAAAGGTATATATACCCTATTTTCGAACCCTTAATTCCTTCATTGTCAAAACGAAACTTTATACATTCGACATCCTTTTCGATCTCGCAAAGAAGTGCTGTTTTGACTTGCCGGAAATAAGGATCTGATCCCAATGCATCTTTCACCTCATCCTTAAACCGAGTTCTTAACGCTATAAGAGCAGTAGATATGCTTCCTTCGACTGCGAGCATCCTGCTACTCTATTTTCCTTGCCTCTTGATGTAGCTTATATCAAAATCATACCGAGACAGAATTTAACCATCTTCGCCGCTGTATTCAGATTGGCCGAGTGAAAATATACTTCAGCCCCATATGGTCTCTGCTTTTAACTCAAAAGGCTTGCCTAAAAGGTAATGCCTCCACATTCAAGTGCATGAACAATGGCAATGTAGCTCTAGATCGTGTGAGCATAATTGCTCATGTAACTTAAGCTTTCTACTTTCATAAGCTATGACATGGTTATTCCAGTAATGTAATACCTTCAAGGCCTTCTCCCGAGGCATCCGTTACAACCATAAAATTTCCATTGACTGTGCATACCAAAATAGGTGCCGTAGTTAACTGCTCCTTTAAATTTTTAAAGGCAAGCATTCACATTTGTCCGTCTGCATAAATTTCTTATCCTTATTTTGCAAAGTTGAAGTGATTGGGGCAAAGAATTTTTGAAAAGTCCTTAACGAACTTTCGATAATATCCAGCCAAGCCCATGAAGCCCTCACTTCGGCACGTTTCTAGGCGCAGCCACTGGGCTTATAGCCGTGATCTTCAAGGGTCAATAGCTATTCCCTTCTTTGCTTATAACATGTCCCAAATAATGCACTCCGCATCATAAAAGGAACATTTAGACAGCTTTTACCATACAACTTCCTCTTTCTTAAAATTTCCAGCACTATTCTTAGATATTCTCGTGTGCTCTTCGACATTTTTAGAGTATATAAGAATGTCGCCTAAGAATACAAGCACAAAATTGTCTAAGTATTCTTGAAAATATTGTTCATCGTATTCATGAAGGCTAAAGCAGTACATTAGTCAACCCAAAAGGTAACACCATGAACTCGTAATGCCGCACCTTGTTCTAAAAGTCGCTTTATGAATATCTTCTTCCTTTATTCTCACTGATGATACCCAGATCAAGATCTATTTTTGAATAGACTGATGCTCCTCACATCCGATCGAATGCATCATCAATCCTAGGAAGTGGGTATCGATTTTAATAGTTTCTTTGTTCAAGATTCGTAATCAATGCACAAACTTCAAAGTGCCATCCTTTTTCTTTACAAAATTACCTGCAAGCACTCCCCAAGGTGAGACGCTTCTGGGCCTTATTAGCCCCTTAGTCAAAAGTTCTTGTGAATCGAGCCTTTAGCTCTACTAACTCGATGGCGGTCATCCTATAAGGTGCCTTAGATATGGGTTCGGCTTCCTGGTTTGATTTCTATTGCAAATTCAAACTCACGCTTGGGTGGAAGACCGCAATTCCTCCGTAAACACATCACTCCTAAACCCTTAATAATGGATATCTTTCCATGAAATCATTATCTTCCTCTCGGCATTTTTGTCATTTTACCGCATACAAAGTGCATTCTGCTTTTAGCCCTTTTTAGTCGTGATAGTTGCCGCTTCCTAACCGCAACTTCACGTTTACACTCAATGATCAAGTTGTTTTCTCGCAGTCATAAAACAACAAATTTATTTTTCATAATAAATGATAATCTTGCCTTATGTTCAGCCAACCAGTTAACTCCAATAATGATATCATATGATCCTAGAGGAGTGACATACAAGTCAACTTCGGTGGAGAAACTAGGCAAGTCAAGAATTGCCCCAAAAAGGCACATTTTGACTGTATGGACAACATTATTCCCATAATGCACTGTCCATGTTTTATCCATTCGTTCAGCCTTTCTTTTTAATTTCATTGCAAGTTTAGCAGAAATAAAGCATTCAGTAGCTCCAGTATCAAAAAGTATGACTACAGGTGTACCGAATAACTTACCCGGAACTTCTATAGGCGTAACTTGCTTTTCAGCTTGTCTGTTAGCCACCGCAGCGTGTATCCTATGCTGCTGACCACGATCATCCTTCTTCAGAGGACAGTGATTCGCATAGTGGTCCTTTCCACAGTTGAAGCATCCTCCAACTGGCCCTTTTCTAGGCTCAAATTTGTTACCAGCTTTGAAGTTATCATTCTGGCTTCCATAGGACTTCTGTCCAATGCCATTAACTTTTGTGAAGCTATTTCGCATGCTATTTATAGGTCCTGTTTCATCATGCATTTCTTTGTCATATCTCCACAACAATTTTATTTTTCACACCAAACATTTTCCAAGGTCCCTTTTTTAGTGCAAGAGATGAAAAAGAATTGGGAATCTTCTTCCTTTCTCTTCCCCGTGAGCGAGATATCGCTCTCAATTTCCTGCTCCTATCTCGATTGCCTTTTCGACAATTCCATCCATGGTGGTTGGGCCGTGGACATCCACTTCGCCACCAATGATGGATTCATTCCCATTATGAATTTCCGTATTCCGAACTTCTCGTTAGCTTGGCATCAAGGCACATACTTAAGGAGTTTAGTAAACCCTTCCAAGATTCCGTCACCGAAAGCCTTCCTCTGCATACTCGCTCTGAAATTCAAATCATTTTCCTATCAAAATAGAGTTGAGGCAGCCATTGTTGCCTAAAATAACCCTTAAATTAATCCCAAGTTATGTCCGATTCGGAGCAATATTCAACTCAACCTTACGGTTGTCCCACCATGATGATGCTTCATGAGAAAGTCGATATGCTCCCATATCACTTGGTCTCTTCTGAGAAGTTTCTTATCGCAAAGCATTTCTCCATTTCACTAAGCCAATTCTCACTCCGTCCCCAAGGGTTGTTCCATCAAACTTTGAGGACTTATTCTCTTTATATCGTTTGTAAGTTCAAATTTGCTAATCTTGCCCTTTTATTTTCTTGTGGGGATTAGGAGCAATTACATTATTATTATCAACACCCGGATTCCCCTCCGTTGATGTTGTCCACAGAGGCGGCCGATCATTTATTTCAGCTTCATCTTCCTCCTCTTCATTTCCCATTGACTCGTTGTTCCAATGCAATAGCCAAACGATCTCTCGTATCTAGTAGGGCGTAAAGGATTTCATCCAGCTTTTTTGAGCAATCACGCTTCTCCACCTGTAATGGGTTATTCGCAAAGATTCCCTCTTGTTTCGACACTTTTCATTGCCTAATAAGAAAATGTAAACCTTATTAATATCGTGGACTCATTAGGTCCAAGAGCTACAACCTTCAGCTCTGATACCAAGATGTAACATCCCCATTTTAAGATACTAGAACAAGGGAATTTTTTTTTTTTTTGTATAACGTTCTCTGTTATGAATTATATAATTCAAACACACGTTCAAGTTTTAATAATTGTTCTCTGCCCAAACAATACAGTTTGGAACACACAATTTCCTTTTAAAACTAATGTTCTCTGTTCACATATTTGCAATATGGAACACACATTCAAATGCCATTCAATCTTATAATGATTCTATATGCGCATTGTAAATGACTCAAGAACTCGCGATCTCCCATTTTCATGGCTCGGAGTTTCAACGATCTCTCATTTCATGACTCGGCAACTACCGATCCTTCATGTTCATTCATGCATAGTATATTATATATACAAGTTCTCTTAACTGCTTCCTGGTTATCGAAGTGATCCATTTAAGAAGCCTATCTCGAATATCTACATATGATATTCATCCGACATCCCGCATCTTAAATTAAGTGATTAGGACAACGCAACCAGCACTTGCGATACTTTGGCCAAATATTTTCACATTCTTTACATGATCATATTCCTGGATGTGATACACACCAATGGAATACGTCCTTCACCTCACTTCACCTGTTATCTAGAATGGTCTTTCCTGGTTCCTACCAGTCCTTTCAATTTAAGGTCAGATTCAAACTTCCAATTTCCAACTAGCAATATGAACGAATATAGGAAGGCACTCATGGTGACTAAAGATACGCAGACATACGGTGTCGTTCCCCACGACTCCATGTGTCTAGTTATCTTTAGTCCTCCGGAGTCACTCCGTATACGTGATCATACTCCTATCCCCAGTTAAGAACTTAACATTTAGCCTATGTATTCTTGATGATTTAATTCGGGAGGGCATTGTAATATGTCAGCTATAACATTGTGTCGTCATGAAGACCCCGTCTTCATGAAGACACCGTGTCGTGGGCGATGTCAATGTCCTACGGAATCCTCCCATCGAGAGTACACATCCTGCTCAAGTGATTTGGATATGATCTTAATATTTAAGATCAACTTTCAGCAACCATGTTGATCCTTTATCCTCATTCCCGTTACAGTTGTATGTAGCTAAGAGAGACTAAATCCGTCTTCTAGCTTACTACATGCATCTTCTCCTTCATACCAGAAGGGTTGCATTTTCTCTACTGGTTCTCTTCTTAATCATTGGATTAAGCAGCCTGCGTTACCAACGGACGTGATAAGTTTAACCTATTAAACTTAACCAAGTTTTTCACAACTGTAACTAAATTCAAAATTCCAGCTTATTAGACGTCATTTAAACGAGGTCTAATTCCCAATAAATGTATTCATTTATTCTCCTTAACCTTACATAGTTAAGGTCCATTAGCCCTGGATATATTTATCCCATATCCTTTCTTTCTGAATTTAACATATGAGGCTATTAATGGAGTTCGAAAATGAAGTTCGGCTACTCCTAAATTAATTGATATTCCTTAGCTTCCAAGCTAATCCTAAATACCTATCAGTTAGGGAATCGTGTTCTTCCTAATCCTTTTAATGTCAATTAAAAATTCATCTTAACCCAAAGTATGAACTAATTGCACATTTCAACTTAAAAGTTGCATTTAGGTAAGAATAGATATCAGTTCCTTTTAAATCCATCCAAGGACAATTAAATAATTCCCAATCAAGAAATAACATTATATTTCCAATTTAATCAACAATATCAAACTGATATAGTTATTAAAATATCACACTTGTATTTGTATTCATCAATCCATTTCATAATCCATACATCTGCCAATCCAACTGACTGGACTTTTGTTTATATAAAACATCATTACAACTCATAGATAGAAGAATGTACTTTCTTCTTTTCACAATTCCTCGTAGAGGAATAATAACTAACAAATACAATTCATCTTCAGACAATCAAAAGAAGCATCAGAAAACAACCATGTCTTCGTTTTAATCAAATTCCATCTGCAAAATTACTTGCACGGGTCAGGTTTATTCAACTCGAGCATATTAAGCACTTGTCATTAAAATGAGGTGCTTCAATTAACTGTCTCAATAAAAGAACCCTGCTTTTATGAAACGACAGTATGAACATCAATCAAGAATTAAGTATCAAAAGAATGAACAGTATGACAACTGAACCATCTAAATACCATCCCAATCAGCCAAAGAATTGCTGTCCTATTTCCCACATAACCGTTACAAGAAGCAATTTCCTTCAAAAGTTCCAGATTACAACATTTGTAAAGATTAGGAATACAAGTAATCATACTGTTGTTATAACATAACGGCTATCAATTCCATTTCCTTTCATTAGTAATAAATGCAAAGGATAAAATCTAACTGAAATGTAAACCAATTACTTTCCTTTCAGTTCATGCATCTCATTTGATTCCAAGCAATCAAGTACAGACGAGAAAGCAAACAACAATAAATATAGTTGCTTATACCCAAGCAATTACAAAATTCGTTTCTAAACGATTACAGATTTCCAACTGTATGAGAGAAGAAAAGATCATTTTTCCAAGTTTTCCATTCACATTCCTATTTCTTTCCTCATGACTGTCCTAAAAATTGAATCCAAACGAGACACAAATCAAGATAACAGTTCAGAGTGAAACTTACAAAATCCATTCGGAATTCACTTTCCAACAGCAAGAAGAATAATTTCATTCATAATCAGCTTTAAATGAAAACAAGGAAGAACTTATCGTCCTTATCAATACTTCGTTTAATTCAGGCTCATACGAATGCAAAAAACAGGTAGTAAAACATCGTATTCATCATAGAACAAGCAGTATAAAGATGCATACTATGTACTTGCTGTACTAGAAGATTCCATACTTCTTTCACTGTATTTTTAACCAAATAAACTAGTTACACGATCACGTAATCACTTATTCACATGACCTTCTATAACCATGAACGCATACAGTTCATAATAACAATTTGCACATTGCTGTTACCTACAACAAGACCATTTTATAATGTACAGTAAAGCTCTATTGCTATTTCCAGAATTCAAACAACAAGAAGAGAAGAATTCATTCCTTTAACCTTTCAATAAGAAAACAACCATTTTCTTCAAACTCCACAAGAATTATTCAGGTCAATTTCATTTCTTTTAAATGACTGTGCAAAATCAGAATCCGCATGAAACATTTAAATATTCCATTTGCATGAAAAACACAGCACTCAGGAAAATAATCTAAATACCGCTGTCACTTCCAACAATCCGAACTTATAAAGTTCAATAAACGCAATTACTGTTTCTATCAAAATCTAAAAACAAAGCAGAGGAAGGAAGAACTCGTTTCCCTCTACCTTCAATAAAGAAACAATCATCTTCTTAAAAATGTAATAAAACACCCAAATCGTGTTTATCTTTCCATGACAGCTCAACTCATAATGACAACTGAACAATCGTTCAACAATGAATAGAAAACTCACATAACCTTAACTGTTTCAATTCAATATACCATAAGCAATGAATACCCAATTTGAATTCCTTACCAACAAATGTTTTTACCCGAAATCCATTTTTCTATTCACAATGATGTGCAGAACCCAAAATGCAATTTTCATACAACAATACCCTTATTAATGAAAACCCGCATAGGATATCAGATGAGCAACAAGGTACACAAGGTCAAGATCCAAACACTCCAATCAGCTAGCTTATTTCCATAATTTTCCATTCATTGCACAAAAATAAAAAGCCGAGTTCTTTTTCACAACTACAGTCCGAACTGGAGATCAAACCGCATCAAATAAGACACAACAAAATCAACTTTCCACCAAGGCAAGAGAAAATACAGTTCATTTATAAGTTCAGAAGGAAAAACAGTTACTTTCCTTAACTTTCACGAATACCCACTACGTATTCGTTCATTTCTTATACAAGAAGAAGGCACACCATAAAAATATTACTATTACTTCCTTCAAATCGAGTTCATAAGCTCAAATAAAACCCAAATGCTATTTCCTCAAAATCCAAAACAAAGAAGGAAAAGGATCTTATTTCCTTTTTAAAAAAAAAATTCAGTATAGAAACAACATCAAACAACTCTCGCACATAGTCTGTAGAGATTTCACTCTATAAAATCATTTAAAAAGGATTACCTAGTTCGAATTCTTATCAACAAACATCTCAAAATGATTTACGCACAGCTGAGTATTCATAAGTATAATTTTCCTTATAATTTCAGTAAAGAACATCCTCAATACTGTCAAACAAACCAACACAACACAACTGTATTTCCAACTCAATTATATATGCAAAGACAGTTCCAAACACAACAGCAAGAAAACGATTCTACCCATTTCATTTCCACAATGACAGCAAAATCGAATAAACCCAAAACCCATTCAGAAGAAGAAGAGCAGGGTTGTTTTAATGAGACGCTTAAATAAAGCAAGTGTTTTAAAGAGAAGGGCTTAACATGCCCGCAAATTCTTCCTCGAAACTCAAGAAAACCGCATTTAAGGCTGTAAGGTGTTTCCTTCCACGGCGACAAAGAATGAGCTCCCAAACAATCCCTTCCTCTTCGTGCTCAAGAAACACCTTCAATTTCCAAAGAACAGACAGAAACCATACACAATTGGTTCTGACCGAACCGATCAAAACCAAATGCAGAGCAACTTCTCAAAATCCGAGCAAACACAAATGACCAACAAAAATTCCTCCAAACTCTTTCCAAGGCGGACTGGTCATGAAGACCAAAAATTAAATGCATTAAAGGCTCGCCTTTTCTATTTCCTCACGCCACCGCCGACTTGGGTCAAGCGAACCACCAAATTCAAATTTTGCATGCAAACCAAGTTTAGTTCCATGACCAACTAGATACCTCCACCTTTTTTCCTGTTCCCGCCAAACTTGCGGCTGTCCACGCAAGGACTCACATTAATTGCCATTTAATTCCCTTTCATCCTTATCCTTTCCCATGGGTCTGCACGGTCCCCTTCTAGGTTAGGATTAGTTTAGGATTCATAATAGTGTTCGACCTAGGTCATAGCCTAGTCTTTAGGTTAATAGAACTTAGGTCTATTTTCACCTTTTATACAATTTAAAAATCCACTTAGGATAGTAGTTTAGGATGTAAGGTAGAACTTAGGATTAGATTAGGATCTAATTCCCTCTAACACCTAACACTAATCAACCTCCAATCCAGCCTTCTTCCGATCGTCATCAAATTTCAACACCGTGACAGGCATTTCGTCCCACATTAACATGCCTGAGCCACCCGCATCCGTGCATTTATCGCCTTACGGATCTCACGCATGACAAAGGCATGGTTCGTGAATCGAACCTTCGTCGTTGGCATCTAAGTGCCAACTGTTCATACCTGAAATCAGGTGCTGCACATTTATATCAACCTTCAGTTCAGGTTCAAGAGTAAATCGTCAAAGCGATCACAAGAAGGCCACAGCATACTTTGGATCAATGGAATTGATTCAAGGTGTGCTGTCAATCAGCGAATAGAGTTCAACAAGCATACGACAATTTGTCATCACATCAGCAAACATACAAGCAACAATAACTGCTGTCCCATGTAAACAAATTACAACATGCAAGAATCCAGATTAGCAACACATTCCCTTAAGATCAAAATATATATCTTAACATGTTTGCCTTCATTTCAGCAGTTACAACATCAAGAAAGTAATCACCATGATAACTTACAAAATTAGGCGCTACAAATTAAAAAGTAATGTTAATGATCTTTTTAGTGTTTTAGATGAGGTACAAACTCATATTCATGGGGCCACGCTAACAAAAGAATCGTTGACAAGTTGAAAACAATATCTAAGTCAAAAGAAGAACACCATACTTCATCTCCAGTCAATTATTGAAATTGAAAATGCAACCATCGAAAAAGTTGAAATGTTTTTTAGAAGAGTTATAACTTTGAAAGCATCACTTCAATATTTTGAAGATGAGCTAACCGATACATCACTTGTGCATATAGTGTTGAGATCTCTTCCTCCTCCATATAGAGTTTTTGTGACCACGTTCAACATAATCGGTCAAACAAAAACTTCTAAATAATCGGTCAATATGTTACAACAAGAGGAAGTTATTCACTTAACTAGTGAAATCAAGAGCATGCAATTGCTTTTAATCAAAAAGGAAAGAAACAAGATAAGTTTGGTAAATAGCCTCTCAAGCAAGGCAACACTCAACAAGGCCAAAAGGCCCAAAAAATGCCCTATTTGTGTTTGAAAAGACATGAGTTAAAGGATTGTTGCAGTAACGTTCCAAAAGAATCATCAAGTGGCAAGAAAATGAGAACCAACAATAAAAATAAAGCCAACAATAGAGTAAACATGGAAAAAATAAGAAAAAGTGGAAGAAGAAACTAACTCAACAAGGAAATGTAGCCAAACAGAAGATCAATTTGATGATGATGACTTCTTGTATTCTACACAATCAAATGAAGTGTCCAATTCTACAAATCAAATTTGGTATGTCGACTGGTACAACTCGACACATGACAAGAAGGAAATATTGGTTCTTCACAATGAGTAACACACCCATGAAAATCATGTCTCTTTGGGTGATGATACATCATATAGTGTTGAAGGCATTGGTTCCATTTCACTACCACTTGGGAAACATAATTACAAAATTACAGATGTTCTTTATGTCCCTGATTTAACCAAAAATATGTTATCCATGAGTCAATTATTAGATCACAATCTTAAAATTGGATTTGATTATAAAGGCGGTATAACGATGTGCCTAGTTCCGAGATAAGTCACGAAGCTCGAAAATTGTTCCAAAATATTCAAATGTGGGGAGAATGTTTCAATTGTATTTTGTTCAACGAAATGATCAAGCACCGATAACCAACGATACAACATCATGAAACTTTGGCATTAAAGACTTAGACATGTGAATTTTGGCTATCTTGACACACTTCATTCGATACGACATTGTTAGGGGTTTGCCATCTCTAAAAATGGGTACAAATAAATGTCAGCATTTTTGGTAGGAAAACAACATAGAACACCATTCAAACGTACTACATTTCGGGCTAAGGAAGAACTTGACTTGGTGCATACCGATTTGTGTGGACCAATGAGACCTAAACACTCCTGTGTTTCAATATTTCATAAAAAAATTTGATGATTTTGCAAGGAAAATGTGGATATATTGTCATCGCACAAAATACAAAGCTTTTAAAATTTTCAAAAAGTTCAAATCCTCATTAAACCAAGTTTGGTAGAACATCAAAATACTCCGCCGATCGAGGGGAGGATACACCAACTATGAGTTCAATGACATTTTGCAAACACAAGGCATTTATCATCAAATGGCTCCTCCTCACACACTACAACAAAATGTTGTTGTTGAAAGGTGAAATTGTACTATCATTGATATAGTGCGATTTATAATTGATGATGCAGTCTATCAAAAAAACATTTTGGGCTGAACTAACTAAAATAATAGTCTATCTACTAAATAGAGTTCCCGTTATAGCTCTTGATGGAGTAATACCACATGAAGCATGGTTAGGCATAAGCCATCTATTTCACACCTTTGAGTTTTTGGATGTAAAGCTAGTATGCACATTCCTAAGAAACAAATAACTAAGCTTGATATGAAATCATAAAAACTTATCTTCTTTGGATACAATGATGAAGCATTTGGCTACAAACTTATGGATCCTAAAACGAGAAGGGTATACACTAGCATGGATGTTGAGTTCTTTGAGAAGAAAGAAGCAGATGCTCCTTCCATACACTCACATGATGAAAAAATTATCCCTACAGTATTAAAAATAGAGGATGTTAATCACCTTGATGATGAAAATGATGTTGGGGAAGATGGTCAAACCTATGCTAAGTGGGCTTGTTATTGTCAAACTACGCCCTAAATTTAGCTACAAAACCCTATTTTGGAATAATTTTTTTCTCCCATTTGATTTGAAATGTGATTCCAGACAACTTTTGTAAAGGAAAAGAGGCCAAAGAGTCCAAAAATGAAAAAAAAAATCTTCAGAGAGTCCTTCTTTGCATTCTGAGCAACCTTCATTTAAATCACCATAACGCTTTTTTCCATCCAGAAAAAAACGTCAATATTTTTTTGAAAAATTCTAGATTCCAATACAAAACTAATGAGAATGATTTGTGGAGATCATGTTAGATACATTTTTTGTAAAAAAATTCAAAGGTTGATATAAGGTGTAAAAGAAGGTAATTTTTCAAAGAAATTCCCAAAATTTGTAAATCGCCAATAGTGCAAATATTGTAAATGGCCGAAAAATGAGCCCAAAATCAATAAAATATAACTTTTTTCTGGGGGAAGTGTGTATGTTTTAAAGGGGGAGAAGTGTTCAATTTTATTTTACTATTTATTAGTTTTCACAATGGCCACAAATACGACACCCAAATTATTTTTTCTCGATTCTTAACTTTTACGTTTTGATAATTTTCCAGTGTGGAAAACAAAAATTTGACCCACTAATTCGAAAATATATGGCCCATAGTTTCCTAAGATAAAGTAAGCAAGATCTAAATCAGATGCTACAAATTAAAAAGTAAATTTAATGATCTTTTTAGTGTTTTAGATGAGGTACAAACTCATATTCGTGAGAATCTTTGGACAAGTTGAAAACAATATATGAGTCGAAAAATAAGAACACCATACTTCATCTCCAGTCAACTATTGAAATTGAAAATACAACCATCGAAAAGTTGAAATGTTTTTAGAAGAGTTGTAACTTTGCAAAGCATCACTTCAATATTTTGAAGAAGAACTAACTCGATACATCACTTGTGCCTCATAGTGTTGAGATCTCTTCCTCCTCCATATAGAATTTTTGCGACCACTCAACATAACTAGTCAAACAATAACTTCGAATAATGGTCAATATGCTACAACAAGAGGAAGCTATTCACTTAACTAGTAAAACTCGAAGAGCATGCACTTGCTTCTAATCGAAAGGAAAGAAATAGGATAAGTTTAGTAAATAGCCTCTCAAGCAAGGCAACACTCAATAAGGCCAAAAGGCCTAAAAATGTCCTATTTGTGTTCAAAAAGACATGAGTTAAAGGATTGTTGTTACAAACGCTCCAAAAAGAATCATCAAAAGGAAAGAAAAATGACAACCAACAATAAAAATAAAGCCAACAATAGAGTAAACAGGACAAAATAAGAAAAATTGGAAGAGGAAACAAACTCAATAAGAAAATGTAGCCAAACAAGAAGATCAATTTGATGATGATGACTTCTTGTAATCTACACACCCAAATGAAGTGTCCAATTCTATAAATCAAATTTGGTATGTCGACTGGTACAATACGACACGTGACATGAAGGAAATATTGGTTCTTCACAATGAGTAACACACCCATGAAAAATCATGTCTCTTTGGGCGATGATACATCATATAGTGTTAAAGGAAACGGTTCCATTTCACTACCACTTGGGAAACATAATTACCAAAATTACAGATGTTCCTTATGTCCCCGGTTTAGCCAAAACTATGTTATACGTGAGTTAATTATTAGATCACAATCTTAATTTTGGATTTGATTGTAAATGCTTGTATAACGATGTGCCTAGTTCGAGATAAGTCACGAAGCTCAAAAATTGTTGTAAATATTCAAATGTGGGAAGAATGTTTCAATTGTATTTTGTTTAATGAAATGATCAACACCTATAGCCAATGATACAACATCATGAAACTATGGCATTATAGACTTAGACATGTGATTTTTGGCTATCTTGACACACTTCGTCGATATGACATTGTTAGGGGTTTCGCCACCTCTAAAAAGGGTACAAATAAATTCAGCATTTTTTGGTAGGAAAAAACATAGAACACCATTCAAATGTAGTACATTTTGGGCTAAGGAAAAAATTGACTTGGTGCATACCGATTTGTGTAGACCAATGAGATCTAACCACTCCAAGTTTCAATATTTCATAAAAATTGATGATTTTCCAAGGAAAATGTGGATATCTGTCATCGCACAAAATACCAAGCTTTTAAAACTTTCAAAAAGTTCAAATCCTCATTGAAACCAAGCCGGGTAGGAACATCAAAACACTTTGCTCAAATTAAGGGGGGAGGATACACCAACTATGAGTTTAATGACATTTTGCAAACACAAGGCATTTATCATCAAATGGCTCCTCCTCACACACCGCAACAAAATGTTGTTGTTGAAAGGTGGAATTGTACATGTCATGGATATAGTGCAATTTATAATTGATGATGCATGTCTATCAAAAACATTTTGGGCTGAAGTAACTAAAACAATAGTCTATCTACTAAACAGAGTTCCCACTACAGCTCTTGATGGAGTAATACCACAGAAGCATGGTTAGGGCATAATCCATCTATTTAACACCTTTGAGTTTTGGATGTAAAGCTAGTATGCACATTCCTAAGAAACAAAGAACTAAACTTGATATGAAATCAAAAACGTATCTTCTTGGGATAAAATGATGAAGCACTTGGCTACAAACTTATGGATCCTAAAACGAGAAGGGTATACACTAGCATGGATGTTGAGTTCTTCGAGAAGAAAGAAGTAGGTGCTCCTTCCATACACTCACATGATGAAAAAATTATCCCTACAAAGTAAAAACAAAGGATGTTAATCACCTTGATGATGAAAATGATGGTGGGGAAGATGGTGAAAACAACCACCCACAAGAACCACTAAACATATACCTAAATGGTATACTAGTGTGATTAGAGATGTAAAATTGGATAGTGTCCCCGACACATCCGCCACTAGAATAAGGAACCACAATATGGCTTGAAATGAGGTCAATTTCGACTTAGTAAATTTGTTGAAACTACCGAGCCATCCATAGTTTGGAAGCCCTACAGTCTAAACCTTGGAAAGATGTGATGGATGCGAGAATATAAATCACTTATGAAAAATAATACATAACAACTTACATGATCTTTCACCAGAAAATAACCGATGGATGTAGATGGATCTTCAAAACAGATTACAAAGAAAACGACATGATTGATAAACACAAGGCTAGACTAGTTACTAAGGGATATGCTAAAAAAGAAGGCATTAACTATGAGGAGAATTTTTCTCTCACAACTAATATAAAACATTAAAGTTAATGTTTTATCTAGCTACATAATTTGGTTGGAAAATCCACCAAATGGATATGAAAAGTGCCTTTCTTAATGGTGATTTACAAGAAGAAGTTTACATGACTCAACCAAAAGGTTTTGTCATACGGTAAATAAGAAAAGGTGTGTAAACTCATAAAATCACTATATGGTCTAAATAAGTCTCCCGTAAGGGCATGATACATAAAAATTGATGAGCATCTCATTCACAATGGATTCAAAAGGAGTCCATATGATCCTAATATCTATCTCAAAAATTAAGGGTGGGAGACAGTGATCATTTGTAATATATGTCAATGATCTAGTCATCACTAGTGGATTAGTGAGGATGATTATGTCAACAAAGAAAGATCTAAGACAATCATTTAACATGACCAATCCCGAGCTAGTGCATTATCATCTCGGACTTGAAGTTTGACAAAGAGAAAATCATATCTTTGTATCACAATTGAAATATGTCAAGACAACGCTCGAGACGCTCAATATTATGGATTTTAAATCGATTGCCACACCTATGGAGAAAAAAATTCAACCTGTCTCAAACAAATCCATCACCACAAGTAAATGTAACTTTCTATCGACGGTTGATCAAGAGTCTCATCTCCTTGACTTACACTAGGCGGATATCGCTTATGCATTCAGCTTTCTTTCATGGTTCATGCAAGAACCAAGGGTTTCTCACTAGAAAGAAACAAAGTGGATATTGAGGTACATCATAGGAACTATTAACTATGTCCTAGAATACAAGAAGAAAGATAAATTCTTCTTGATAGGATATTCATATTTAGATCATGTAGGAAACATAGATGAAAATAAATCCACTTCAGGATTTGTATTATTTTGGGATCTGGACCGACATCATGGGGGAGTAAGAAGTAAACTTGTGTTTCAAGGTCCTCCATAGAATAAAAATACCGCACAATAGGTGGAACTATCTCGTGAAGTGATATGACACCGACTATACTTGAAGGCTTGGGAATACCATAAAAAGATCCAACTATCCTACATATTTATAATGAAGGAGTAGTAAAACTTGTCTCGAATCAGCTTTTCATGAGTGCCAAAAACATTGAGGTGTAGGTACATTTCATTTGAAAACATGTTCGTAACAACATCCAACTCCAATATTTCCCAAAAAAACATGCATCGATGCGAGATGTCTTCATAAAGTCACTTATTCGAGACTCACGGATCAAAAAAGTAGAACTTCATGCGGTATATGGCAAGTCATGGTTTGTTATCTTCTTGGTTTTAGAAGATGGTTTAATCTTCCCGATTCTTGAGAGAATTGTTGAAGTAAATAATATATGGTCTTCATAGTATGTAGAGGACGGTGATGTATAATTACAGTGTACAAAGTTCAACAATTTATCTAAAAGTGGGAGATTGTCAAGTTGAATTGCTTCACAAATGACATGCATTACATGTTTATTTGTTTGCACAAGAATCGATACCAGATTCGGTAAATCGACACCGGTCACCTAGAATTAACTAACACCGGTCACCTGGAAGTAACAGCACCGGTCACTGGAAGTAACCGCACCGGTTGCAGAATCGACACCGGATTGCGTAACAGAACCGGTTACCTATGCGTTTATATTTTTATTAGACACATGATTAGATCCAACCTTCGATTTAAAGGTGATCTAAAGGTTGTAAATGCATAGCTAAGGTTCCCTAAGTTTGTATATTCCTTTATAATCTAGAAAACTAGGGTTATAGAAAATAACATAGAGGAATAATGTTAATTCTCCTTAGTTGAGATGATGAAGAAGAAAAAGAAGAAATAGGATTGCATGAAGACAAAGCTTCCATGAAGAGAAGCTAGACATAAGGAATTAGAAGGTAAATCTTAATGGTGAGAAGGTGGTTATGTCTTCTACTATATTTCCTTTGTATTGTATTGTCTCAATGTACTGGCTTGCATAGTATGCAAAGCACATATAGTTTCCTCTTGTAGATCCATATGTTGTTGTGAGATATTGTATTATAGATCCATAGAGATCTATTATCATAGCTCATTGATAGCTTGTAAGCACTAGATAGTATCCAAATATTGTAGAGGAGGTTGTCTTCATGTTTGCACGGTGAGAGATGCGGTGATGGAGATGAGACTTACTTCTTGGTGCACGATTATGATTGCACATGGGTAGACTGTGTGAGAGGTCTTGTTTGCAGATTCACAAGAGATCTTGGTTGCCACAGTGGGAGATGTAGTAGCTTATGGTTATGTGATATCCGGTGGTGTTTGGAAGCACGGTTGTAGTGCACTCATGAAGGCCTGTTTAGAGATCGGAGGAGAAGATACTCTTAGAGAGATGCATTGTACGCTTGCATTTAAGAGTTGATTTGTGCTCTTGTTTATTATATATATTGAGATATCTATCTTTGGTGGACGTAGCCCACATTGGGTGAACCATGGTACATGTTGTGTTATGTGTGTGTAATTGTTTTAATTTGGATTGTTCTAGTTTATACTTCCACTGCTGTATATTTTGGGTAATTGTATAGATCCTTATTTGCATAATTTGGTTTGTTATTGAATCATAACACTATTTCGTTGTCCTAATTCCCAACATGAGGTCCCTAGGGGATAAAACTGGACTCAAAGTGGAATCCATTCTATTATCTTTAAGATTCTTAGTTTTAGGGGTAGTTTGAACGTTGAATACATTAAAATCCTCTATAAAATCCCACACCTTGTGTTTATATGCTTTGAGAAAATAATTATTTGTATATATGGATGGAAAATCAGTGGGTTATCATAGCTTTGACAAAGTGTGAGACAAATCTATATGGAGGATAAGATGTGGTAAAAGTGCAAGAACCTAATATAAACTTGTTTGATGACAAGGGTAGTCTTAGATGTGACCTAGATTTAATTTAATGTGGTTTAAATATGAGATGTGTTTAAAAGGGATGGAATTTATTTTTGAATGTTTTTGGTAATTATTTCATTTTTGTAAGAATTTGAAAAAATATGGGGAAAAACAAGGAGAATTGGAACCCTAATATTAGTGATAAAATGTGTATGCTCACTTAGAATCTTGTTAATATGCTTCAAAGGTATGAGGTGGGTATCTTAAGGAATGTTGTGTTCCTAACTCTGTGAAACAAAGCATATTCAATGTAAGCTTATAATATTGGGATTAAAAATAGGCTCCTATAAGGAATCCTTGATATACCTTACAATACGCAAGGCTCGATCCCATGAAATTAAGGAGTACTATCTAAGTTGTGGTATTATAGGTTCATATCCTCCCTCACTTCACTCCATCTAATTTAGCGAAGCTTCACAAAAAATGATAGTTCATACCTCGTAGAGTGTTGCTTAAATCCTAGGTATTTGTGATAGCTACACACCTCACTTTATAGTATCCATATAAAATTAAACTCCTTAGAAAAAATTTATAGTTCTTTCCACAAATTTATATATTCCATTGGTACACGGGATCTAAGTTATGAATTATAGGCAATAAAATCTAGGTAGTCCCCTAAATAGCAAGATAATATTTGATTCCTAAGATCATCTCATGACACGAGGGAAGAGGATACATCAATCTTGGATGGGTAAATGATAGAAAAGAAAGTAAATGAGAAGTACATAAACATAATGATTAAAAAATAAATTTAATTTTTTTGGACAAGAAAATCACGTGACCATTGTGTCTACAAGTATGTTACACCATATTTATCTTGAAATCATGGAAAGATCAATGTTACATTTGCAACAAGAAAATGTTAGAAAATTAAAAATTAAAGGAATGAAAACCCTAATTAAAAATCATGTAAGGTTCAAAAATAGTATATTAACCCACAACAATGATTCATCCCACCATGGTCACAGAATGTATACCTAGATATGGAGACGATATAACATGTAAATCAATTCAAATCACGTCATTGAATATTTGGACTCATGTTTCTACCATTAAATAATACATGTATGTCATAATGTTCTTTCGTTGAATAAAGTGGGTTAAATCTTTAAATTTGAATTCAAATATGCAAATCACAACACTAAAAAAATAGTTTATTTTTTGGCTTGGGTACATGCCTTGGTTAGATCCCTAGCCTTTTTAAGGTTGATAAAAGAACACGTAAGTCATGCAATGAATGTTAAATTAGATGCTAAAATTAAATTAGTGGCATGTCTCCAAAAATCAAGGAAATATTGTGTACAATAAAGAAAATTACTACTTTTTAAGAACCTATCATCAAATCCCGATAACTTCAATTTAAGTGGATTCTTGCTAAAGGAAAGAAAATGGGGTTCTGATGAGGAAGAAGGTACAAACCTTATGAAGAATATGCAAATAAGGTATGAGAGGTTATATGAAGTCCACAAAGATGAAGAGTCTGTTGAAGGTAATAATTTTAATCTCACAAAGCTAAATGAGAAGCTCAGAGCCATGTCTTTTATCTCTCTTCCTTGAGATGATTTCCTTACACATGGAAATGAAGAAATGACAACCTTGAAAATTGAGTATGTGCGAAGAGTTTTGAGTTTTGCACAAGGAAATTCAAATCCTCGAATCGAACATGAAGTTCTAAAATATGTTGAAGCCATCCAAGAAAGATATGAATAACTTGAAGCACTTCATGGCAAATAGGAAGAGGAGGAGATTTTTCTTATGGAGGAAGACCATGATGATTGTCTGCACTATGAGGTGTTCATACCTAGAAGATTGTTGAGCACTTTA
The DNA here is from genome assembly GCA_018340775.1 of Taxus wallichiana var. yunnanensis. Classification (NCBI taxonomy): domain Eukaryota; kingdom Viridiplantae; phylum Streptophyta; class Pinopsida; order Cupressales; family Taxaceae; genus Taxus; species Taxus wallichiana. The sequence goes on from CM031240.1 coordinate 847,022,570, forward strand.
GATGAATGTCATATCCTTAAAACTTTTAATGAAAATCAAATCAACACCTTGTAAGATGATGAATATGACACAATAGTGGAACCTTCGTTCAACAATTCATTTTGGCTTGAAGTGCAACATGCCAAAGAAACAACGGGTTCAAAAGAGGAAGATTCTCATTGCATGACAGATTTTCCAATGCTTCCCAAAGACTCACTAATAATGAAGAAGTGCAAGAAAGCAATCCTTCACCTTGGACTCAAGATGATGAATTCAAGGTATTCATGGATAATTTTCTTTCCAATTTAGACTTTTCAATTAATATAGAAATGTTAAATGACAAGATGAAGGCAGTCAAAGAATAAAACTCTATTCCCGATTCAATCATGGATGATAAAATGGGATAATTCAATTTATTCCTATAAACCAATGAGAATGAGAATATTAAATATGAACTCCCCAAGGAGCTGATCTCACCATCTTCACCAAAGAAATATAATGTTGATTATCACGGTGAGTATGAAGTTTTTCCTTTTCCTTGTCAGGAACAAGAAGATGCTATGAGAAATGATCAAGCTGAAATTGAAGTTTTTTCTACCCCAACATGGTTCTCTACTTATTGTCATGAAAATTATGAAATGGAATTTGAGCTCAAAGGTGTTCCCTTCCCGCATATCCTAGATATCTTCTCCTTGTTAGAGAGTGTTGAAAATTAAGAATGCCCATTCTTGCAAGAAAGAGAGCCTCAGTTGATAAGAAATGAAGAGGAGGTAAATAAGGATGTTTCAAATGAATCATGGACATGTGTAGACCATATTTTCAATCATCTCAATGATGACAGATGGAATGACTATTCGATGGAGATGAAAATGAGCACATTGTAGATTTGAAAGAGCTATCACCTGCAAGACATTTCAAGACCGCGGAAGAAACCGAAGACCCTCAACTCACCTTGAGATTCTAACTTGGTACAAGAATCCACACTACAATATTCACTCAAGGGTGAAGAATGCTTCTATGACCAAATCAAGGATTGCAGTTTTGAAAATGATACCAAGATGGACTTTGAGTGGATATGTACTGATAACAATTGTTCCAGAAAACAAAGTGAGAATGTGCATGATTCTTGTGAAAGGATTCAAAGTCAAATTACACTCACCATTTCCCAAGCTCCAATTTATCTTGAGAGGGTTTTTCGACACTAAAATTTTCCTCCATAATTTCTATTTCATTAATGTATGTACTTAGGAATAGGATGTTGTTAAGTATAATTAGTAGTAGCATCCGATAGAAGATAACGGTGTTGGCGGCACAGTAACAGTCAAAGTACAATATGAATGTTGTGGTAAAAAGTAAATATTTGTCATAAGTGGTTCGGTAATGTTAAAATGTCAAAGTTAGGGTAAGTAGAGAAGTAGGGTCTACATGATTAGCAATTACAAATATTATATTAGTAATAAGGACAAGGAATGATGTCATAAATATTTTGTTTATTTTATTTGTAAAAAGTCTAAAAAGGTAGAACCCATGTGAAATGATAAGGTTTATCTTATCTTAAAAGATAAGCTTACATGTAAAGATAAGAGTTAAGGTATGGAATATGATTCGTCAGAGTAGATTTCTTATCCTATCTTAGAGATAAGGTGGATAAATCTGAAATTTCTATAAATAAAGGGGTCATCCCCCTCATTTAGCATAAAAAGAAGTAGTGAGAAATATTGTATAAGTAAGTGTGTAAAGGAAACCATCATTTAGAAGGTGTGTTAAAGAAGCCATTAAGAGGTGTAATTATGAAGTTCTCCCATAATTATTGTTGAAAAGCAAATGAAGTTAGTAACACTTGAAGTACCTCATGGGTGAGATTGTAACAATTTCATGTTGATATTATAATTTACACTTATATTTCAGATTTGTCATCATTCCTTCGTATCATAGTCTATGGTATTCTTGTGTTATGTTTGTTGTTGTGTTTCCAGATTACATCCACCAAACTAAAAGTTGTGCATTAGTAAATAATCATAACACGAGGAGTTCCCGGTGGAGAATTATCATAGTGCTGGATTGGTGATGACATTTTGGTTCCGTTGCCAGGACCATTCCTCGTTGGTGGATTTTTTAGAGAGATATTCCCACTTAGTCAGAAATCATTTGGAAAGTAACATTGTTTTTACCGTGCATAGTAGTTACCATGGTAAAGTCATTTTTTATCGTGAATAGTATTTACCATAGTAACTTTACTTTTTACCGTGAATAGTATTTACCACAGTAACTTCACTTTTTACCATAAATAGTGTTTACCACATTAAAGTCGGCTTTTACCGCATGATGAAGTCAAGTTTTACCATAGTTTACCGTGGTCATTCCTATTTTACTATAGAAAGGTGTAAAGTCACTTTCTATTATAGTGATTCCAATTATTTGTGCACATAAGTCTTGTTGATTGTACTTGTGGGTTGGTATTTCACTGTGGTTACTTTTGAAAATGGGGAAGATTCCTTTTTTTTAGCCCAATCTAATGAAGATGCTTCCTCTTTCATTCAATAATTTAAACGATCTTACATTTGTAATGGCCTCATAAGAAGGAACAATGGACTGAATTTTTCCTACCTTTTGGAAGGTTCAATTTTAGGTGGTTTCAAACACTAGGTGATAATGTGAAAACTCATGGGATTTATTAACCGAAAGTTTTTTGAAGAATTTGGTGAACAAAAAAAAATATGTAGATCTCATGATTGATATCACAAAGCTATCCCAAGGAGAGAAGGAGAAGATAAGGATTATCATGCTCGTGTTCTAGAGCTAAGGAGGAAGCTCGATGCCAGATCCTGGAAGGAAGGATTAGATGATGGGTTGATGAATGGTGTGGATAATCTCCTCTGTAAGCACTTCATTCTTGGGATGAAGCCAGAGATCAAACAACGAGTGAAGTATGACCACCTAGCGACCCTCGAACAAGCAAAGGAGATTGCAAGAAGGCAAGAAGAAAGCATGGAAGAAGATCCCAAAGAAATTGTTGCTAAGGTAGAGCATACACCAACACCTTTGGTCCAGAATCCAAAACCACTCTCGGTGAGCACAAATCTTTCTCCTAGTACATCTACTGAGTATGAAGATCTACTCAGGAAGATGGGCCAGTTAACTATTAATCTTCTTCAAGGAAAAGAATTTAGTTCTCGGGGAGGAGATAGAGGTCTAAAAAGAAATATTTATGAAGTCAGATGTTATGGTTGTCATAAAATAGTCATTATAAGTATAATTATCCAGATATAGCTTCTATATTTGGTACAAGAGATAATGATAAAGGAAAAACACCTATGAATTCTTTTGATGTAGTAGATAGGAGCATAAATAATGAAGTAGATGTGTTTCAGAATAAAAAGAAAGAAAGAAAAAGATAACCAAGATGGAAATGATCCTAAAAGATGAAAGGAGAAACTAGTAAAGAAACATAGGAGAAGAAAGTTGGTGTGTGCAGGATTTTCTAATTTCATACAGGACAAGGACCATACTCCATCTTAGAAAATCTGTCTAAAAGGCCCGCAAATATTACATATGGTAAACTTTTGACTATGTCTTCGAGAAGAGGTGGGAGCTGCGATGTGGACTCAATGCTCGACGAAGGAAGGAGGCCGAGGTCCCCTGTTTTGGAGGCAAAGGGGATCCCTACGCTCCACAAGCCGAGGTATTATGCAATGGTATTTCAATTCATGATGTCTTAGTTGATGGAGTGTTGCAGATTAATGTAATGAGTGAGTCCGTAATGAATATGTTGGGTTTAAAATTGATCGCCCTCAACACTTATGTTAAATTCGTTAAATAAGGGAAAAACTAAACCAAAAGGTGTTGTTTCAAATGTGGCAATATCTTATGGGTGTCAGATGTGTGGTAGACTTTCGAGGTGATGAAAAATGGTATTGTTGTGTACCCAATGTTGTTGGGAAAGCCATGGCTAAGGAGAGTTCATGCAAGAAATTATTGGAATGAAGGTTTCATGACACTTTGACACGACAGTAGAATGGGCGAAGATAAACGTGATCCCCAAGCATCATAAGGCGTAACCGTGGATTCAAGTAATGAAACCGATGATTGGACATCCTCGATTACTCTAAGTATTAGTGAAGTAGACACAAAAGATGAAGAAAGTGAGGTTGATATTTCGGTCATGATATCCTTCCAATCACACCGACTCATGAACCCATAAAATTATTTGAAGAATAAATTAATGATCGTCTCCAACAAATAAAGATTGGTGATGTTGTGATGGAGAGTGAAAAGGAATCATACCTCTAGCTCTTTTCGAAGGTACATACACCTATTCACTTTTGATTACAAGGAACTCCACCAAGTAAGTTGAGTACAACATTCTATTGAGCTAGTAGATGGTGCTAAGCCCATAAAACAAATGCCATATGAATGAATCCTAATTTTTCCAAGACTATAAAAGAAGAAATAGATAAGATGTTTGATGCAGGATTCATATTTTCATGGAGAATTGAGAATGGGTTTCTCTATTGTGATCTCAATAAAAAGAATGAGAAGCTACGCATTTGTGTTGATTATAGGAAGCTCAACAAGGCAACAAAGAAGGATCATTACCCTCTTCCATTCTCGGATCGATCTTGGACGAAGTAGTGGCCAGAGTGTTATAGCTTTTATTGATGGATATAATGATACAACCAAGTTCATATAGTGGAGAAAGATCGGTGACGACCACGTTCACCACTCCTTGGGAAACTTTTGCTTAAAGAGTTATACCTTTTGGGTTGTGTAATGCCCAAAGAACGCCCAAAAGCGTTTGATGAATAGGGTGTTTGAACCCTACATTGAAACTTCATCGAGTATTTGGATGATTTTTACATCTATGGGAGCAAGATGGACCACCGCACTAGATGAAGACAATATTTCAAAGGTTAGATGAAGCACAAGCCTTAATAAACCCTACAAAGTGTGTCTTTGGATGTTCTAAACGTGTTTTGTTAGGGCATGTTGTCAGATCAGAGATGGTATTGGTGATCGATTTTGATAAAGTTTCAAAATCAAAGAGTTACCATTTCCTATGAATAGAAGTAAGTTGAGATCATTTTTAGGCCATAAAGTTACTTATAGAAGGTTCATCAAGAATTTATCAAAGATTGCATACCCACTAACCCAGCTTCAAGAAGGATGTTACTTATGAACCAGAAAGAAGACACATGAAGCTTTTGAACAATCGAAGGAGACTTTGGTGTCTTCACCGTTTTAAAGAATCCAGACTGACTGAGCAAGCCATTCATCAGGTATACTAATGCTTCAAATGCAAAGACTAGGAAGTACTCGAGCCAAAATGATGAAAATAGGAATGATCATCCAGTTTACTTTGGGAGCAGAAAAATGAGCATCTTTGAGGTAAATTATATGTCAGAATCAAAAAGAGGCTCTAACTATCATTTTTACTATAAAAAGTTTAGAAATTACTTGCAGCTAGGCAGAAGTTTTACATAACAGTAATGATCATCAATGCTCTAAAATATATTATAAATAAGCCTAACCCATCGGGAGGATAGCAAGATGGATAATTTTGCTACAAAGAATTTGAATTTGATATTATAGATAGGTAGGAAAGAAGCATATAAACGCAATGCACTCTCTCGAGCCTATGATGGTTTAGGTTCATCTTGTGATGATGATGATTTCTAGATGTAGCATTGTTATCCCTCGACACAATCCCTAGTGAATACATAGATATTTGGAATTATATGAATGAATTCAAGTTTCGATGGTGCCAATACAAAGACTAAGAGGAAAATTACTCAAGTTTCACTTGTCCATATTCTATTCTCGCATGGAGTATTATTTCAAATAGGACTTGATGGACAAAGACAAAGAGGGCATTGGACGTGATCAAAGGAAGGAGCTAATAAAAGAATTCCATAATGGTACATGTGGAGGAAACTTCTCTGACAACTTATGCAACAAGAAGGATCTTGAATGCAGAAGTTATCACCTACCACTCTTTTTAGAGTTTGTTATATTATTATAAGACATGTGATATTTGTCAAACACATAGTAACCATAAGACTTCATCATCTCCATTATGCCATATTCTTCCACTGGTCCCTTTGAAAAGTGGGGAATAGATATCAGAGGTCCACTTCCAACTACCCCACGCCAAAATAAGTATATTGAAGTTACCACAAATTATTTAACCAAGTGGGTTGAAACTAGGCTATCAAAACAACTTCCATGGATGAAGTGGAAAGGTTCATATATGAACGCATTGTCACAGATTTGGTTGTCCATTAGAAATATGAATAAGATCAAGGAAGCCACTTCATTAATGAGGTGGTAGAAGCTCTAGTCAACGAGTTTTCTATTAAGCACGGGAAGGCAACAAAATACAAGGCAAGACAAATGGACGGTGGAATGAACAAATTTTGTGTTGTGTCAAATTCTAAAGAAAAGACGCAGAAATTGCAAGTACATAATGGGATAAAAGGATTCATGCAAAGATTATGGGCATATAGGGCAACATCAAAATCAAAACATGATACTCCCCATTTCAATGGCTTATGACATTGATCCAGCTTTTCCTATTGAGTTTGATATTCCCACCATTGTGAGAGTTATGAAAAATGAAAGGATGGATGAAAGTGATTCAAGAAAAGAAAGGTTGGTACATCTTCATTTCGCTAGAAGAAATGAGAGAAATAGTGAAGGATACAAGCTATAAGAATAAAATGAAGAAGAAGGAATACTTTGATCAAAAGATCAATTGGTCTCCATTTCATGTGAATGACTTAGTTCAGTATATGACTCCGTATACAAAAAAAGAAGGCAGAGAAAATTTCTTCCCAAATGGATGGGGCCCTACAAAATAAGAAATTGCATAAAAATGGTACATATCGATTGGAGGAATTGGATGGTACTCCCATTACGAAATGGGTCAACCACAAGTTAAAGATTTTCCAAGCACTGTAATAGTCTACTCCGAGGATGGAGTAGAATCTAAGAAAGGGGAAGATGTCGACACTAAAATTTTCCTCTCGTAATTTCTATTTCATTAATATATGTATTAGGAATATGATGTTGTTAAGTATAATTAGTAGTAGCTGTCCGATAGAAGATAATCACACTGCTTCTGCATTTGATGCCACCAATAATGTATAATATGGTAATGATCAAAGTACAATAGGAATGTTGTGGTAAAAAGTAAATATTTGTCGTAAGTGGTTCTGTAATGTTAAAATGTCAAAGTTAGGGTAAGTAGAGAAGTAGGGTCTACATGATTAAGAATTACAAATATTATATTAGTAATAAGGACAAGAATGATGTCATAAATATTTTGTGTATTTTATTTGTAAAAGTCTAAAAAGTGGAACCCATGTGAAATGATAAGGTTTATCTTATCTTAAAAGATAAGCTTACATGTAAAGATAAGAGTTAAGGTATGGAATATGATTCGTCGGAGTAGATTTCTTATCCTATCTTAGAGATAAGGTGGATAACCCTGAAAGTTCTATAAATAAAGAGGTCACCCCCTCATTTAGCATAGAAGGAAGTAGTGATAAATATCAGATGAGTAAGTGTGTAAAGGAAACCATCATTTAGAAGATGTGTTAAAGAAGCCATTAAGAGGTGTAATTTTGAAGTTCTCCCATAGTTATTGTTGCAAGCAAGTGAAGTTAAGTAACACTTAAAAATTACCTCATGGGTGAGATTCAGAACAATTTCATGTTGATATTATAATTTACACTTATATTTGATTTGTCATCATTCCTTCGTATCATAGTCATGGTATTCTTGTGTTATGTTTGTTGTTGTGTTTCCGTGATTATATCCACCAAACTAAAAGTTGTGCATTAGTAAATAATCATAAAGACAAGGAGTTCCCTGGTGGAGAATTATCATAAGACCGGATTGGTGATGACAAATTTCCATGTCGCAACATCCGTTTAAGGATGATGAAGACCTCAATGTCAATGGTATGGCCTCACATTCGGAAAGCACTCGCTCGTAACAATGAAGTGTAAGGTTTGAAGAAGTTGTTGAATGGGAATAAGATCAGTTTGTTATCACTTCCTCTAATTTCCTTATTGATTCAAGAGATGATTTAATGTTTCAATTCAAGGATGGTGAATGTTTCCAAGATAAATGTAATGTTTCCACTTTTAAGAACATGGAGGAATGGTGCATCATGATCACAAAACATCAAGTAGTTTCGCAAGCAAGATGTAAGGGTTTAAAATGGGTAGCAAATTTTATTGGATGAAAGAACGTTCTCGGTTTAATGTGAGTATAAAGATGGAATCTTTGTTGGTCTCCTTCTTCTCAAGCCATGCAAATCCATCTTAGGATCATGATATGATCAGATAGTGATCTTTGAACTTGAGGATTACATTTCAATATGTTGTTCCACGATGATATATAATTTTCCCAACCTGTTACGGTTATGTGTATATTATTTCCCCACCTCTGTAAATATCCCTCCCCTATAATATAATTTCCCTTTCTTGTTGTGTGTTGTTTTCCGCTTATGGTGTGTTTCCCTTCCGTGTGTTTGTTTGTGTGTGTGTTTGGAATAAATGACTCCATAAGCCCAATGGATAAGGCATTGGTCCACGAAGTATCTTGATATTTTGGGGTTCTTACATGCCCTTTGTCCTCGCTGCGATCAATCCATACCATGTCCCCGAGCTAGAGCGCTTTTTTCATATGTTTTGCAAGGGAAAAATCCTATCAAAGCGTGACAACTTTACCTAGTGTCAAATGTTTTTCTTGTAAGCCCTCCAGAGCACCTCTCCATATCAGTTTCCCCATATGTTTTAGGTCTATCCCAATTCTTAAAGTTATCATATGTGTTGTAATGACCTTTCCCATGTGTTTGAAATATGAAAACAAGTCCATGGATTTCTTCCGAGATAGTGCCTCTCAGAATTGTTTTTCAATAAACTTAAGAATGGTTATTTTTAGCCTTTCTAAGGTAGGTGTGCATCCTACAGAGTAGATTTGAAGGCCCAAGTTCATAGATAAATGGTTTAAAGGAACTATTAGTATATTGCAATTGATTTAGGAATATTTTGGAAAGTTTGGTGGTTTACGGAAAACTTCAAAGAAAGCTGGATTTTTGGGTGAAGGAGCCTATAATTTAAAAAATCACCCGAGCTTCGGAAGATGAATTTGGGAGCTCGAGAATGAGTCGCGAGAAAAACAAAAATCATTATAAATTTAACTTAGTTCCCTATATGGTGGTATTTTCACATTTTTCACAAGACCCAAGCACTTCTTTCCACATCTCATTTTCAGTAGGCACACCTTGCGATCCCGAAATAAAAGGATGTTTTGCGGGGGCTTCAAGAAGAAATAGATCTTGATACCCATCCCATTGTATTCATAATGTTATTAGGAGTCAAAATAATATAATGTTTTATCAAAAATTCCTCCCGAAGCTCCGGAAACTTCGTCATCAAGGCTCTCCCCAAGGTAAATTCTTGCGGTTAGCCAACTTTTAAGGTGGACACATATCACTCCTAGGATCAAAGCATACTTTTACACTAACCGTATCGTCCAATGGGACAATAGGGAAAAAAATTGGGCCCTCATTATATCCTTTGGTTCATCATGTGACATTGGAAAGGCTCCATGCAGCTATTTTTCCACCCATATCCTTGTCGCCTCAACAAACCACATTCCGCCACTTATCAAAGCATTTGGCATGCCATGCCATGGGGGCACATTTTTGCATCAATTTTCTCATCCCCTGGGATAAAGGGGAAAAAAAGTGCACCTCGTAATAAGCTCCTTCCCGTGTTCCTCATATGACCCAATTTCAGCCCCCAAGATCTTTTTACATGCTTTCCTCTCCTCCGCTAGGTAATCACCTCTGCAACACTTGTTCGAAATTAGCATGTTATGATATGGGGGTGTATTTTTACACAAACCATCTCATCCATTTAGGATTAATGGGGACAAAAAATACTCCCCATAGCATTAAAATTCAAAAGCTCAAAACTTGTATATTTTTCCTAACTTCCATTGTTTCTCCCCATGTGCACGCAAGCCCATAAATGCCGCCAATTTTTTTCCGTAAATACATTTTTCATATATTTTGGCTGATCTCTCCACAATTTTTTTCCTCCATTCCTCCATGATCATAGATAATAAATATCCATGAAACCCGCATTTTTATTCGGACTCCATGCCCATGTTTTACCAAAATGACTTTATGCCCATAAAAATGAAAAATTCATATCTTCTAACGGTAAGAGGATCAAAACGAGATTTTTGAAATCTTCATCTTTTCCAGTGCCTTCAAGATGTATATACATGTAAACACATGCATTGCCCACATTTTTAATGGCGGAAAACCCTAGCTCTTTTCCGAAATTTTGTAATTTTTTATTTCCCATCATTTCGGTGGTCGGATCGGCCATTGTTTTGAACATGAGATCCAAAAGAAAAACCTATCCCAAATGAAGTTGTTTTCATCTCGATCCAAGGTGTCAAGGATAGTTTCTATTTATAGTAATTATATGGTGCCTCGCATTTTATTATAAATAGTAACCTTTAAGAAAAATTGGATCCTTTCATAATTGTGCTCTCAAAAAACAACAGAGATGAAAAGCTAGATAGTTCGAAGCGGAAAAGGGGAAAAAGGAATTTTCTAAAAATTAAAAAGTCTTTTTTTCAGGTTTAGAAAGTTGTTGTTGAAATCTTAGGGGAATTCTATAGATAAAGAAGGTTTGAAAAGATTCAAAACTCCTTAATTCAAGATAAAGGGGTCATCATTACAGCTCTTTAATCAATACCCCAAATGATAAATCTTCCCCTTGGTAATCAAGAGTTGATTGGACACAACAAGCTTCAAATTCTCTCCCGAATAACATCATGTTAAATCTTGAAGAGCCATTTCCATGGATTCTAGAAATGCTAAAAAAATGAGCTTAGAACAATGCAACTTACTAAAATGCCCAATCTTGAAGTAATCTCGGGAATGTTCAAGTCAAGCGAAGAAAGAAGGCTCGAGAGAAAATCTCGCTTCTTCAAAGTGGCATCTAAGGTAATTAAATATGTTAAAGTTTCTAAGCCTAAGATTTAAAATCCTATCGAATACATGAATCCATCATATTATGAGTTGACCCTCATCTCATTGGGTCAAGCTTCACATGAGGGTGACTCTCATCTATTCGGAGAATCGCTTCCGATTCCTTTCTTGGAATGAAGAATACAAGCAAATAATTGTGCAATTGGAAGTTGATCAATGCACTAAAATCAATGATGTCCCTAGGATAGTGATCAAGGTGTTGGGTTGCGTTTGCATTCCAGAGGAGGATAAGTTGACAATTGTGATAGATTAGTTCAACAAGGGAATCAAGGAATAAGTACCCATTCCAGAGGCTTCGATTAGGAATCATGAATCATAAATTTTTTCAACAAGGAGGCTTCTTCATCAGTTATGAAAGCTTATCCCCTCTCCTCTCTTCGTCCCTCTCCTTTATAATTATTTGTTGATAGTAATCATTATATTTTCTCCTATTCACTTAAGTGACATATTTGTAAGTTGTAAAATTATTTTCTCAAAATTAGAAAGGAAATATTTAATTTGTCTTTTAAGGGCAAATGAAAGGTCACAAGTGGAATAAGAACACAAAGAATCATGTGGGGGGAAATGAAAGGTCAATTCACAATGTTATAAATTGGGATGGCCTCTCCATTCCAAGGGATCTAAGTGTTTGAGAAATTTTCACTTTGTAGTAATTGGGAATTATTTTTGTTGAACTTTGTATCGATTGCACAAGAAATAAAAGCTACATTTCTTCCATTTCCCTTTCTCATGTTTCCTCTTTTCTCAATTTTATACGCTTTGCAAGCATAGTGTTGGAAAGGAACCTTGCATCCTTGATAGATGAATCTAAGGAACTGTGTGTCTTTAATTCATTGGTCTTACTAATAACTTCATTTTTGCTTTCCTCTATATTGAAATTTTGAACTACTCGGCTATTGGGTGTGAACTCTGTAATTGGCCTACTCACAGCAATAACCTTCCTTTCCTAATTTCTCTCCTTCACCCCTCATCATTGTAATTTCCTCCCTTGTACCTCATACAAGCACTTTTCTAAAGGTTTGAGGAAGTGTTCATGTGTGATCCCCGACCTATTTTTCTAACCCACAATATGTAGATATGAATATATTATTTTACATTCGATAATGGGAGCTTCACCATTCAATACATAGGGCAGAGCCCTATGACCGTTAGTAGAAACACCTAATTTTACATATCGATAAATTTTCTCGCCAATAGGTTAGACATAATGTCTAAAAGGGATGCCAAACACTCTACTCAATAAGGCGATCATTTTTCCAATTTTAACTAGGAACTCAATGTGGGGCAGTGCTTTGGGAAGTCGATTTGCATGAGTTTTCTTGGTGAACAATTAGTTATTATTCATTACTTTGGAACATCATAATGGGTCTTCATCTTAGCACCATTGTGAAAATTCCTTCTTGATTTCAATAGTTTCCTCATATTCATGGATTCATAGTAGATATTAAATGTGATCGGGGTGACTAGGAGAATAGGCTCATTATTGTTGTTAAAAACACCTTGATTCTCAAGGTCATAATGTTTTGTACATGTAGTGATAAACTTGGGGCATTGAAATGACCCTAAGAAGGTTGCTTCCTATGAAAAATCATTATGATGTAGGCATTGAGAGAACATTATATGACCTTTGGATCATATTTTGTCATAAAATTAGCTCGTATTGACATGCTCGAGGTTCTTGTCAGTTATATGGTCATAGTCTGAAATGAGTATGAACTTGTGAGTTATGCCTTAAAATTCATATTTTAGTGTCAATTTGTTTGATGTTGACATTATGAAGTAAAAATTGGAAAAAATAAACCATAAAAATATAACTCATGGTATCGAGTCTCACAAGGACAAAGATTTCATTAACTTTGTGCTTTTACAACATAATTTTTACCTTTTTTATGCTTATGTCATGCTTGCCTTGTTGTTTTTCCTTGATTAATAATTATTTCCCGATGCACATTCTTGAATTACATGTGCCTTGTATACATTTGAAGTTCCTTTATTGCAAGTTTCTTGGTAACATAAAAAAATACATAAATATGCACAAGTGGTTTAAGCAAAATAAAGGCCCAATCAAAATCTTCACGAGAGATGTTTCATGTAGAGGTACATAACAATATTTGACAACATATCTTCCAATTTCTTCACAAAACCTTTACTAAAATATACTTTAGCCATGATAGAAAATGAATACTTTGAGTGGATTAAAGGCCTCAAGATCTACTTGAGTCTTGAGGAAAATTTATTCTCCACTTTGATTATTTCAAGCCATGTTGCAATATTCTCGAGTTCTACAAAGGAATGAATGGATTTTCTACATGGCTTCATTCACATATCCTCTTTATGTGGGATCTATTATTGGTCAATCCTTCATGCTCCATTACGTGGATTCCAAAATTTATTTACATTGGACCACGTGGTTTATCATCCATGTATCTTAGTTGTTTTATGTTATTTCCTTATTGTCGTTAGAAATTCAAGCGCTATCTCCCAAGCTTTCACACTTTTCTTTCGTAGTGATACATGACCCAAAATCTCTAGAGGGGAATATAACCTTTGGTTATCCCTATCAATAATAAAATTTAATTACACCGAAGGCATCCCCCTATGGGAAAGGCCCTTCCAAACGTTTTGGCGACTATGTTAAATTTGTGATTCGATGACCATTTGAACGTTTTTGCTTTTTTCGGATATTTTTAAAAACAACAATTACGAACTAGGGTTTTGTTCACTTATCTCATAGTTGCATGTGTTCCATTGAGTTGAATGGTTTGAGTTGCATGCATTCCATCGATAATTTCTTGTTCCTTTATTTTTGTTTTTATATGTGAATTTTTCGGATATATTGACGATATGCAAGTTCAGATTTTTGTTCTAGATTATTCATCGGAAGCAACTTCAATGATGGCAAAACTAAGGTATTGATTACGATTCAAATACGGTTTGTATGAATGAATTTTCTATTTATAAACAGATGCCAAAATTTTAAAGAATATTTTTCACGAACGGAAATCTCTAACTTTAATGATGATAATCTTTTCGATTTGAAAATCTTCTTTTGGGAAATGGAAGCAATTGGTTTTTACTACGGGATAGCATACGTAGCTTATTCATAGAATTTCATTTTTGCACACAACGAGTAATCCTAGGCTTAGAACCTTGTTCAAATTAATTTTTTCAGTTTTGCAGTGGCAATGCAAAATGATGGACATGACAACATAACAAGGGTAAGGAAAGAGGTTTAGGTTTTTCATTGACAGGATCAAGTAACCCACTTGCCCTTGGTTTTTTCATTTTGTATGTTTCAGTAATTTGAATTAATTTTACTATTGAAAAGGACATTACAGTTTGAGTTGTTTGACAAAATTCTCAAAATCGATGAAGTTTTCTTTTGCGCGTAAGAAGAGCATGTGATGTGCATGCAAACTGTTTGACAAAATACCTGAACAAATGCAGCCTGGGGATGAAAATGATGGTAGAATATCTCATTGAATGTGGTTGTTGATTGGGCCTTGTGACATGGGCAATGATTAGACTTAATGGAGACGAGGTCAAGCAATTTGTTGAATCAGAATTAAAACTGATTATCTACCTAAAATCAAGTGTTTGCATTGTGTGTGTAGTATGAAAATGATTTTTGTTCCAACACGAGCATTATTGCCTACCATTATAACATCCCATATTTTCAACTTTGTCTTGTTCTTTACAAGTGTGTATTATGCTGATATTGCAGAGCATTTTGGTCATGTTGGAGATCAGTTATATTCAAGTTCTCGTAATTTTTTAGAAGTTGAATATGTAGACTGGATACTACACCCTGTATAATACTGAGACTGAAGGATATGTTAGGGCTGATATGTAAGTATGTCCATCTATCCACTATAACTGGAGACATGGATTGTGGATTGTGGTTAACCATATTTTAGAGCAGGTATTGAATGATGTGGAGGATGAGGAAAAATAATTTTTCCTCTACCACCATAGCAAGAAGTTGGCGATTGCATTTGGATTGTTAAATACATCCCCTGGAACTATCATTACAGTTGTCAAGAACCTTCGAGTATGTGTTGAGTTCCACAATGCAACTAAGTTTATTTCCAAGATTGTTGCAAGAGAAATTATTGTGAGAGATGCAAACAGGTTCCATCATTTAAAATAGGGAAAATGTTCTTGTGGAGATTATTGGTGATGCTAAGTGAAGCAAGCTTTAAACACATGCTTGCACTTGAATAAGGTTTATCGTGTCAGACATGCAGTGATAAAAAGGAATCAAGTTTTATTTTCTATTTCTAATATATGTTTTTGTGTTTGGAGAGATAGTCCATGTTGTTGACTTCATAAATTAGTTGTATAGTTTGCATCACTGCCTATGGATTCTGATGGGGTATTTGTTAAAGCCCTGTTTTATAATACCATGAAGGTATCATGACTATGGATCCATATGAGTGTATGGAAAGAAAAATTAATGGTGGTGTTATTTGCTTTGTAAAATTGTGTGAAGGAAAAATTAGAGAGAACATGAAAGGCTTTTTCTCGGAAAAGAAGTTGGGATTTTCCATGGTAATGAACATGCTATGCATCTTTCCTTGCTCAAATTTGGTTGTTTCGGTGCATGTGAATACACATAAGGCAATGGAAAAAGGAAAGTGCAAGGCATGCTCTTCCTCATCCTACAGACATTACAGGCACTCCTCTAAAGGTATCCTTACATGGAACTGAAAAACTAGTGAGTGATGATAAAACCATGGAAGGGGAAGTTGGCCCACATATGAAGAACCTAATGAATGTATTCAGTTTCTCCATCTATCATGATGCTCTGAGGAGTTGGTTATTGGATTGTGTTGGAGTGGAGCAAGAGTTGAATGAGGATATTACATTTTGACTCAGGAATTTATGCACACAGGTACTTACTTTGGAAGGAGGAAATCTTTCAATGTGGTGCATGACATGGCCTCAAATACCATGATTGGCATAACAAGGTCTTCATATCAAGTCAATTCTAATTATGATTGTAGCATATCCCAACAACAAGATCATTTACAAAAGAACCGGGTTGGGACGAAAGAGAATTCATTATGGATCCAATATCTTCAATCTAGTATCAATACCTTCACAGTTGCTTTTTTGTTCCTTTATCTCCACCCCCATGTTGGAGATCTTGGATTCTAAGGATGATGAAGCTAGACCCATTATAATGGATTAGTAGTGATAAATAGCTGATGTGCAATGACTATGCTTCTAAAGCTGAATTTCCACTACAAGGTGGAGCTATTTTGAAATCGTCACATTATATAAAGGCAATGGAGCTACATTGCATATGTATATATATACATATAGATAAAGTTGGATCTTCTAAAGCTGAATTTCCACTACGAGGTGGAAGCTATTTTGAAATCATCACTATTTAAAGGCAATGAACCTAGAATGTGTGTGTGTGTAAATATATGTATAGTCCCTCTCGGTTTATGCTTTAGGTCTAAATGGCAGTTTTGCTCATAGCCTCATGACTAATAGTTTTAACATTTGAAGATATTTGGTGGAACAATGGATTTATTTTTAAGTATAGTTGACCCATACATGTAGTAATTTGTGGATTTAGGAAGTCATTGGTTTTTAGATGTGACGTTGAACACTTTCAGTTGAAGTTTGATAAGCTGTGAAATGACACTTTTTTTAATAATGCACTCTTTTTCAAAAGGATCTTTAGTTAAATCTGGTGATTCTATAATTCACACACAATTGGATCCAGGATCTTCAATCTGAGCTTTGGTTTGTCATTCAATATGCAAATCAGTCTTGCTACCGAATGGCAGTTAGATTGGAAATCTCATTTTCTGTCATATTATAGAAGTCTGTTATGTTATGGTCAGATTCTGCTATGCAATATTTGGGTGTGGAATTGAAGAAAGAATGTAAAGAATGTAAGGTAAGGATGGAAATTGATAAATTAGTTTTGGATGTTAAGTTGCATCCCCTTCCCTATCACTGGCTTTGCAAAATGTCTTTCAAGTTTTTAAAGGTATATGGTCTGGAAGCACATGAAGGAAGGTGAGTGGTCAAGAAATGCAAGCCATGGAATTGGATCCTAGAGCTTCGATTAATGGTCAATGTCTCATTTCCCTTTTTAAGCTTCAGGATTGATTGAGTGGGTTCCTCTATTGTTTCTCCTAACTATTTGCATGATAATACACTTCTTATCTTGTGCTAATTCAAGGATGTAAATTGATATATCAGTTTTGGATGCTAAGTTCCATCCCCTTCCCTATCATTAGCTTTGTTACAGGAAGGAAGGTGAGTTATCAAGTAAGGAAGACTGTGGAATTGGATTCTAGAGCTTCAAATAATGGTCAACATCTCATTGTCCTTTTAAGCTTCAGGATTGATTGAGTGGAGCTCCTATATCGTTGCTCCTGGCTATTTGCATGATAATATGTTTCTTAACTTGTGTTGATGAGTTGTGAATGTTATTAGTTACTAGATTTTTTATCTCTTTTCACTCAGCTAAGGCCCCTCTCCTGGGCATTTTAACAAAAAAAAATATGTACATGTTGACAATTTCCCCCAAATAATTACAAACCACATCAACTATAAAAGTAATTAACTATCCAAAGTGATATCAAATGTATTCATGTTTAGTGCCCAAAAAAATTGGCCACAAAAGACTACCACTCATGATATAAAAATGGAAAATTTACAAAAGTCTTCATGTATTCATGTTTACTTCAAATAAAATAGTCCGCAAAATGCCACCACTCATGATATAAGATTTATAAATGTATATGTACGAATTTGTAACAAATTTGAAATGTATAGATAGAACCTTTAAATGTAATGTTTCATCTATATTCCTACACTTATTAAATCAATCACATCCCTTATCAACATCAACTACAAAAGTAATAACTATCCCTCTAAATAAAATAACATATACCGTTCAGTGTTCACATTGAATTATACACACACCATTGCTAGTTTGTTATCCCATTGGATTTCATAAAAAATAGAATATTTTCTTAGACGTGGTTGCTTTGCATGGTTACCTGACATCTCTTCTTGGTCACTAACTCCATGTGTCTCCACCTGTATGATATTTGGATATATTTTTAACTCATTCTATAAAGAGATTGGTGGTTGGTTACACAAAATTTTGTGTCGTTGGTACGCGTTTCTTTTCAAGATTTGAAGTGTGAAGAATAATACTAGGGGAGAAAGAGTATGAATTTGTTTCCTACTTATAACCATTTACACTTCCAATGGGGAGAGGGTAAAGGAATGCGAGGATAAAGAGGTGGGAAGAGGGATGAGGGAAGAGGGAAGGTGGAAGAAGTTTTCCATTTATCAATTTGGATTTTACTAAAACTTAAACTTCCTCGTGGAGAGTCAAAATAATTTCTTCGCGTGAGATTCATGCAAGAAGTTTGATTTCTAGCCATCTAATAGGTGAGATGGTGAAGTGGGAGTGAATTTCAACTTCACTATTCATTATTATGAGTTTAATTATTTAAAAAAATTAATTATGGAATTATTGTTGTTGATTTAATAATCAAAGGATGTCTTTGACTAATAAAATTAATAAACAAAAATAATTGATCGATTACTTAATATAAATATTAATTAGTTAATAATGTTAATTTACTTAATATTGTTAACTAATTAATAATATTAATATTGATTAATTAGTTATCATTCAACTATGAAAGAAGCACAATAGTGAGGTACGTGAAGCAATATAGGGAATCGATAATGACAAAAATGCGACGGTGTTATTATAATCCTGAAAATGATGATTGAGCCATGGAAGATGATAGAAAACAAGGATGCCTCAAAATGATGTCGATTATTAATTCCATTGTAACTCATCAATGTGAAAAGTTTTAAAATAAGCTGAAATTTAACAAGTCAAAATTACAGGACATTAGGTAGTGGTCCATAACTAGGAGAATTAGCAAACTTGGCATGAATATGCAAGCTAGGATCTCCATCATCACTAAACCGACCATTATCACTAGATGCATATCCACTAGTAAGGTTATCATTAAAACATGGATCCGATAAGTTAGTAGTGTTAGGGGAAGCTAACGAGTCAATGAAAGCACACAAATAAAAGGTATTATGAGGTGTATCTAGGATAAATAGAGAATTAGTTGTTGGGGTTAACCATATAACAATGTTGCACAAATCTAAAATCAGATAAATAATACAAGCAATAAATGCGGAAATAAACCGAAGTTAAAATAAACCAAATTTAGCGTGGTTCACCCAAAGCGGGCTACGTCCACCAAGAAACAACTAATATTATTATTCAGTGCTTTACAGAGGAAATACAATGAAGATCTACTGTCTTCTAACACCTCACAGGATGTTCAATATTTTTTCCTCACTCAACTACTCTTTCTTGCTCACCAAGAAAACTAACATGCAAACAATTGTTATTTTCTTCTCTCATACCCTCATACAATGCATACATGCATATATATCTATTCTAGGCAACTAACTATGCTTTTATAATCAAGAAATAATTTTTAAAGCAAAAGATTTATTATAATTCTCGGCCAAAAACAAATCACCATTGACACGGTGTGACCGATGTCGGTTACTTCGACCGGTGCTTGGTTATTGCTCGATGCAGAGATGTCGGTCACTTCCTGACCCATGCTAGTTGATAATTGACCGATGCCGGTCACTCACAAATCCAACAACATGTAAAAACAAGCTTTATGTGAAGCAATTAAGCTCCACACTCAACAATCTCCCACTTGGAGATCAATTGTTGCATTGTATTGTACATCACCATCCTTGGATCCTTTTCCTTGGCCCATTTCTTCCTCTTTAAGTCTCAAACTCGAAGACCAACAAAAGTGGAGTGAAGCTCTAACTTCTCCTTTACCAATGGCTTCATTAGCATATCCACAAGGTTCTCATTTGTATGGATTTTCTCTAACTTCAATTTCCCATCCTCCAACACCTGTCGTATGAAGTGATATCTCAATTGAATGTGTTTCGTTCTTGAATGAAATGTTGAGTTCTTTTCCAGATGGATCGCGCTCTGACTATCACTGTATAATCTGCAATCCTCTTGCTCCTTTCCCAACTCTTCCATGAACCTACTCATCCATATCATCTCCTTGCTAGCTTCTGTAGCTACAACATACTCTGCCTCTGTAGTAGAAAAAGCCATAACCTTCTATAATCTTGAAATCCAGCTAATTGTCATTCCACCTACTGTGAAAACATATCTAGTGGTGCTCCTCCTACCATCCAAATCTCCAGCCATATTTGAATCAACATAGCTGCATAAAGAAGTATTTGACCCTCCATAGCATAACTCCATGTCGGATGTCCCTCTCAAATACCTGAGAATCCATTGGACTACTTTCCAATGTTCTTTACTTGGATTAGCCATAAACCTGCTCACAACTCCCATTGCCTATGCAATGTCTGGTCTAGTAAAAACCATGACATACATAAGAATTCATACTGCTGAAGCATAGGTAACACGTGCCATGTACTCAACCTCCCATGTGATGAAGGACACTAATCTTTACTCAATTTGAATTGTCCAGCCATAGGTGTACTAACAGGTTTTGAATCTTTTATGTTAAACCTTTCCAACACCTTATTGATATAAGCCTCCTGAGACAAATACAACTTCTTGTTTTTTCTGTCTCAATGAATTTGCATGCCAAGAATTTTATTTGCAACTCCCAAATCCTTCATTGCAAATGTGTGAGCTAGCCTTACCAATGTCCTACATAGTAGATCCCGTAATCAACATATTATCCACATACTGATAAAAAAATAACATAGCTCCTATTTTCAAGCTTCTTAAAATAAACATAATGCTCAGATTCACATCTCATATAACCATGCTCATGCATAAAACTTTCAAATCTCAAATACCATCGCCTTAGAGCTTGTTTAAGACCATATAGGCTCTTTTTCAATCTACACACAAGTTTCTCCTTACCCTTGACTTTATAACCAAGCGGCTACTACATATAAATCTCTTCCTCCAAATCACCATGAAGAAAATTTGTCTTAACATCAAGTTGTTCTAAATGCAAATCTTCTGTTGTAACCAAACTTAGAAAAATACGAATAGAATTCATCTTAACTATAAGAGAAAAAATCTCATCAAAGTCAATACCTGCTTTCTGTGCAAATCCCTTTACCACAAGCCTTGCCTTGTACCTTTTCAATCCACCCTCTTCTTCCTTGATCCTGTAAACCCATTTGTTCTGTAGTGCTTTCTTATTTGCTTGACCAAATCCCATGTCTGATTTTGTTCCAAGGAGTCCATCTCCTCATCCATGCCTCGTTCCCACTACTCGTGGGTATATACCTACATTTCTTCTTCAAAGATTTTGGTTCCCCAATATCAGTCAATAATAAATAAGAAAAGGAAGGTGAAAATATCTTTGGAGTTCTACTTACTCTTTTTGACCTTCTCACTAATATTTGGGGTGTCTGGGGCTCATTCTATGCCTGTTGCATGTTCGTGTCAATATCTTTCAGTTGACCAATGTCGATCTCCCGATACCGACCGCGATTTTGTAACCATTACGGCTCCTCCTCGTCACGACCGACTTCGATTGCCTCACACCGCCACCGGGTTCGAGGAGTACCGACACCGGTTCGATGAGTTGTCTATTCTCAACCTGATCCTATCTATCGATACCGATTAGCACGACCAACTGCACCGGTTTCGTAGAAGCGATGCGGTGTCTACATGGATGTCTATTTTAGATCCAAAAGTTTATTTTCCTTCAAAATATCATCAACTTGTTCATGTTTAGGCACCAAAACTTGATCCTGTACATTCTTTTTCATTCCAATCAACGTCATGACTCCTAACAATCTTAGAATATTATAAATCCCAAAAATGATATCCGAAATCACCAAATCCATAACCAATGAAAGTACATCTCTTAGATTTAGCATCCAACTTCTTCCTATTTTCCCTATCAACATGCACAAAAGCTTTTGAGCCAAAAACTCTAAGAAAAGAAAAATCTACCTCTTTTCCAAACCAAACTTCTTTTGGTATTCCACCATCTAGTGTTGTTGAAGGCCCACGGTTGATCAAGCACACTGTTGTATCCACCGCTTCTACCCAAAACTTCAAAGGTAAAGGGCATGTAAACTCATGCTTCTAGCACATTTCATGATTGTTTTGTTCATTCTCTCTGTAACTCCATTCTCCTGTGGACTTCTATGAACCGTTCTTTCTCTTCGTATTCAATTCTCTGAATAATAATCATTGAAAGTCTTGTTGCAGTACTCACCACCATTGTCAAATCTAAGGCACTTTAATTTTAAGTTTGTTTCATTTTCCACAAGGGTTTTCCACCTTTTAAAAGTCTCAAAAACATCATATTTACGCTTAATACAATAAATCCATACCTTCCTTGTGGCAAAGCATAAATGAAATTCACATAATATTGGGATCTTGCAATAGAAGCTATCCGAGCTAGTCCCCACACATCCGAGTGTACAAGCTCTAATTTCGCTCCTTTTTGACCCAACCTTGATAAATATCACTCTCTTCTCATTTCCAAATATGCAATGCTCACAAAATTCAAGATCTAATTATTTCAAATTTGATAACTTACCCTTAGACTTTAAGATTTGCATTCCTTTTTCACTCATATGGCCCGACCCATTATGCCACATGGTTACATTTGAATTTGTAGTAGATAGCACAGAAAAGGAATTAGTAATACAAGTAGACAGATATAAAGTTCCCACCTTCTTACCTCTTGCCACAACAAGAGATCCTTTGGTAACCTTCTAAGAATCATTGTGAATGTAACCACGCATCTAGATTCACCTAGTTGCCCTGCAGATATTAGATTTCTCTTGAGGCTTGGCACATGCCTCACATCTTTCAATACCCATGGATTTCCATTCTACAACTTTAGATGAACATCACCTTTACTAGTAATATTACATGGATCATCATATCCTAAATAAACTTGTCCAAAATCACCCTGAACATAATTTCTGAAATAACCCTTATTAGGGGTAGCATGGAAAGAAGCTCCAGAATCTAAAACCCAAGATTCTAATTTATTATCCAAGGAGAGAATAAGGGCATCTTGTTTTACCTCACTTGCAACATTTTCCTCTTTACCTTTTTATTTACCTTTGTCTAATGTATTCTCTTTGTTTTCCTTAGACCAACACTCCTTCCTTATGTGTCCTCTCTTTCCACAATTCCAACAAAGTAAATATTTGTACTTGGATCTAGATATGCCATTTCTTAACTTTGATCTCCCATTCTTCTTTCTCTTTGATGATCTCTCCTTAGATCTTCCCATGCTTTCTACATTTAAAATGTTTCCAGATGATGCTTCTCCTGAGCTTTTTGTGTATTTCCTCGTTAAGGATTACACTAACCACATCATCAAATTTCAAACCTTTAGAAGCAGATGGTGTATTACTAACAACCATTACCAAGTTATCCCAACTATCTGGTAAAGAGCATAAGAATAAAAGTGCTTTCACTTCATCATCAAACATAATTTCTACCAATTTTAATTGATTTACAATAAACCAGAAATCATTCAAATGATTAGATACAGATCCACCTTCTTGCATCTTAGAATTAAATAATTTTTTTCATCAAATAAACCTTATTCGAAGCACTAGGAGTTTCATACAAATTTGCTAAATATTTCATCAACTCTACCGTGGTTTTTGCATCTGTAAAATTCAAAGCCACCGATGTTGTTAGGCTCAATCTTATAGATCCCAGAGCCTTTCTATTAAGAACCTTCCATTCTTCATCAATCATCGTGACCGGTTGTGCATGCTCATCCAATGGTAAGTATAGATATTTCTGATATAAATAATCCTCCACTACATCTTCCATAGTTAATAATTACGACCGTCAAATTTCTACATTTACTATCTTTGTCATTGTTATGCTCCCACTCATAGGGTTTTTCGCCATTAAAAATGTGGGGAATTCATGTGTTTTCGGTATATGCATCTTGAAGGCACTGGAAAATATGAAGATTTCAAAAATCTCGCTCGATCCGCTTACGGATTGAAAGATATGAATTTTTCATTTTTATGGGCATAAAGTCATTTTGGCAAAAGATGGGCATGGAGTCCGAATAAAAATATAGGTTTCATGGATATTTATTATCTATGATCATGGAGGAATGGAGGAAAAATTGTGGAGAGATCAGCCAAAATAAATGAAAATGGATTTGGAAAAATTTGGCAAAGCATTTATGGGCTTGCATGCACATGGGGAGAAGCAATGGAAGTTAGGAAAAATATGCAAGTTTTGAGCTTTTGAATTTTAATGCTACGAGGAATATTTTTTTGTCCCCATTAATCCTAAATTGATGATATGATTTGTGTAAAAATACACCCCCATATCATAACATGCCAATTTCGACAAGTGTTGCAAGGTGATTACTTGGCGGAGGGAGAGGATAGCATGCAAAAAGCTCTTGGGGGTTGAAATGGGTCATATGAGGAACCTAGGAAGGGGCTTGTTACGAGGTGAAATTTTTTCCCCCTTTATCCCAAGGGGATGAGAAAATTGGTGTAAAAAATGTGCCCCCATAGCATGGCATGCCAAATGCTGATAAGTGGTGGAATGTGGTTTCTTGAGGAGGCAAGGATAGGGGCTGGAAAAATAGCATGCGGAGCCTTTCCGAAGTCACATGATGAATCAAAGGATAAATTTAATGAGGGGCCCAATTTTTTTCCCTATTGTCCCATTGGATGATACAGTTGGTGTAAAAGTACGCTTTGATCATGGGAGTGACATGTGTCCACCTTAAAAGTTGGCTAACCTGCAATAATTTACCTTGGGAGAGCCTTGATGACGAAGTTTCCGGAGCTTCAAGAGGAATTTTTGATGAAACATTATATTATTTTGACTCCTAATATCCTTATAAATACAATGGGATGGGTGTAAATATCTATTTCTTCTTAAAACCCCACAAAAACATCCTTTTATTTCGGGATCGCAGGTGTGCCTACCGAAAATGGGATGTGGAAAGAAGTGCCTGGTCTTCGAAAAATGTGAAAATAACACCATATAGGGAACTAAGTTAAATTTATAATGATGTTTTTTTTTTGCCAACTCATTCTCGAGCTCCCAAATTCATCTTCCGAAGCTCGTGGTTTTTTAAATTATTGGCTCCTTCACCCCAAAATCCGCTTTTGTTAAAGTTTTCCGTAAACCCTTTGAAACTTTCCAAAATATTCCTAAATCAATTACAATATACTCTTAGTTAATTTAAACCATTTATCGATGAATTTGGGCCTTCAAATCTACTTTTTAGGATGCACACCTTCCTTAGAAAGGCTTAAAATAACCATTGCTAAGTTTATTGAAAAAACATTCGTGAGAGGCACTATCTCAAAAGAAATTCATCGACTTGTTTTCATATTTCAAACACATGGGAAAAGATCATTACAACACATATGAGAACTTGAAGAATTGGGATAGGCCTAAAACAGGGGGGAGTTGATCTCAGAGAGGTGCTCTTGAGGGCTTACAAGAAAAAAAAATGACACTAGGGTAAAGTTGTCATGTTTTCAATAGGAATTTTTCCATCGCAAAAGCATATGACAACAATCGGCTCTAGCTTAGGGACATGGTATGGATTGAACACAACAAGGACAGGGTACGCAAGAACCCCAAAATATCAAGATACTTTATGGACCAGTGCCTTATCCATTGGGCTTATGGAGTCATTTCTTCCAAACACACACACAAACAAACACACGGAAGGGAAACACACCATACGCGGAAAACAACTGTTAGGTTAATTAATTATGAATTATTTAATTAATGTTATTAATTAAATAATGTTGTTATTTAGTTTTATTAACCATATTTTATTTATTTATTCATGGGTATAATTGTTATATTGTCTTAACAATATTATTGTTGTGCTTCCCGGATGTAATATTGGAAGCTTATGTAATCTGGAATATGGTTATACCTGTGCAACTTAGTTTCTTGTTTGTATTCAGTTGTACAATACCTATAAGTATTGTAGCTCTCTCCTATGTAAATGGTTGATTTCACATTAATATAATTCACAGGCTACCATCCCTATTTTGTGAAATTACAACAACACACAAAAAGAAAGGTAAATTATATTACAAGGAGGGATATTTAGAGGTGGGGAAAGAATATACACATAACCGGTAACAGGTTGGGAAAATTACATACCATCGTGGAACAACATATTGAAATGTAATATTCAAGTTCAAAGATCACTATCTCGATCATACCATGATCCTAAGATGGATTTGCATGGCTTGAGAAGAAGGAGACCAACCAAGATTCCATCTTTCTACTCACATTAAACCGAGAACGTTTTGCATCGAATAAAAAAATTGTTACCCATTTTAAACCCTTACATCTTGCAGCCTTCTACTTGATGTTTTGCGATCATGATGCACCATTCCTCGATATTCTTAAAAATAGAAACATTACATTTATCTTGGAAACATTCACCATACTTGAATTGAAACATGAAATCATCTCTTGAATCAGTAAGGAAATTAGAGGAAGTGATAACAAACTAATCTTATTCCCATTCAAAAACTTCTTCAAACCTTACACTTCATTGTTCCGAGTAAGTGCTTTCCGAATAGAGGCCATATCATTGACATTGTGGTCTTCATCATCCTTAACCGGATGTTGCAACATGGAAACCCTCTCAAGATAAATTGGAGCTTGGGAAATGGTGGGCGTAACCTGACTTTGAATCCTTTCACAAGAATCATGCACATTCTCACTTTGTTTTCTGGAACAATATTTGTCAATACATATCCACTCAAAGTCCTTCTTTGTATCATTTTCAAAACTGCAATCCTTGATTTGGTCATAAGTGATTTTTCACCCTTGAGTGAATATTGCAAAGTGTGGTTTCTTGTACCAAGTTAGAATATCAAGGATGAGTTGAGGGTCTTTGGTTTCTTCCCAGATCTTCAAAATGTCTTGCGCAGTTGATAGCTCTTTCAAATCTGCAATGTGCTCATTTTCATCTCCATCGAGAATAGTCATTTCGTCGGTCCTCATTGAGATGATTGAAAATATGGTCTACACATGTCCATGATTCATTTGAAACATCCCCATTTACCTCCTCTTCATTTCTTATCAACTGAGCCTCTCTTTCTTGCAAGAATGGGCATTCTTGATTTTCAACACTCTCTGACAAGGAGAAGAGATCTAGGCTATGCGGGAATGGCACACCTTTGAGCTCAAATTACATTTCATAATTTTCATGACAAGAAGTAGAGAACCATGTTGGGGTAGCAAAAACTTCAATTTCATCTTGATCATTTCTCGTAGCATCTTCTTGTTCACAAGGAAAAGGAAAAACTTCATACTCTTTTGTGATAATCAGCATTATATTTCTTTGGTGAAGATGACGAGATCAGCTCCTCAGGAGTTCATATTCAATATTCTCATTCTCATTGGTTTATAGGAATAAATTGAATTATCCCATTTTCTCATCCATGATTGAATCAGGAATAGAGTTTTACTCTTTGACTGCCTTCATCTTGTCATTTAAAATTTCTATATTAATTGAAAAGTCTAAATTGGAAAGAAAATTATCCATGAATGCCTTGCATTCATCATCTTGAGTCCAAGGTGAAGGATTGCTTTCTTGCACTTCTTCATTATTGGTGGAGTCTTTGGGAAGCATTGGAAAATTTGTCATGCAACAAGAATCTTCCTCTTTTTAACCCATTGTTTCTTTGGCATGTTGCACTTCAAGCCGAATGAATTGTTGAACGAAGGTTCCACTATTGTGTCATATTCGTCATCTTCCAAGGTGTTGATTTTATTTTCATTAGAAGGTTCAAGGATATGACATTCATCAAAAGTGCTCAATAATCTTCTAGGTATGAACACCTCATAGTGTGGACAATCATTAAGATATTCCTCCATAGGACAAATCTCCTCTTCTTCCTCTTTGCCATGAAGTGCTTCAAGTTGTTCATATCTTTCTTGCATGGCTTCAACATATCTTAGAACTTCATGTTCGATTTGGGATCTGAATTTCCTTGTGCAATACTCAAAACTCTTTGCACATACTCAATTTTCAAGGTTGTCATTTCTTCATTTCCATATGTAAGGAAATCATCCCAAGGAAGAGAGATAAAAGACATGGCTATGAGATTCTCATTCAACTATGTCGATTAAAAGTATTACCTTTAGTAGACTCTTCATCTTTGTGGACTTCATATAACCTCTTGTACCTTCTTCATCATCAGCCAGTCCCATTTTCTTTCCTTTAGCAGATAATCCGCTTAAATTGAAGTTGTTAGGATTTGATGATAGGTTCTTAAAAAGTAGTAATTTTCTTTATTGTACACAATATTTCCTTGATTTTTGGAGACATGCCACTAGCCTCCTTTCTCTTGTCTAATTGCTGATTTTTAATTGAAGTGAGAGACTTTTTGCTATTCTTGAATTCTCATGATTTTTTTCTTTAAAATCTTTTTTTTTTTGTTTTTTGTATTTTTTTAATATTTTGCAGAGATCTTTTTTAGTGCACTTACACAAATCTCTCCCCATTGGATTCGCAAAAATTGTTGGTGATAAAATTTGTCGATATGTCAAATTAGGTGTTTCTACCAACATTCACGGGGCTACACACCTCTGCATTGAATGGTGTAACTCCCATTATTTAATGTAAACTAATCCATTCATATCTAAATGTGGTGGGTTAGCCAAGTAGGTTGGGGATCACACAGTAACACTTCTTTGAACCTTTGGCAAAGTTCTTATGTGAGGTACAAGGGATGAAATTACAATAATGAGGGGTTATGGAGAGAAATGAGGAAAAGAAGGTTATTGTTGTGAGTAGGCCAATTACAGTGTTCACACCTAATAACCAAAGTAGCTCAACATTTCAAAATAGAGGAAAACAACAATAAAGCTATTAGTGGGACCAATGAATTAAAGACACACAATTCCTTATATTCATCTATCAAGGATGCAAGGTTCCTTTCCAACACTATGCTTGCAAAGTGCATAAAAGAGAGAAAAGAAAAACATGAGAAAGGGAAATGGAAGAAATGTAGATTTTATTTCTTTTATATTGATACAAAGTTCAATAACAACAATCCACAATTGCTACAGAGTGAAAAATTCTCTAAATCTCGGATCCCTTGGAATGTAGAGGCCATCCCAATTAATAGCATTATGAATTGACCTTTCATATCCCCCACAAAATTCTTCATGTTCTTATTCCACTTGTGACTTTGTGAAGACATCTCGCACGATACATGTTTTTGGGAATATTGGAGTTGGATGTTGTTCGAACATGTTTGTGAATGAAATGTACCTACTCCTCAATGTGTTTGGCGCTCATGAAAAGCTGGATTCAAGACAAGTTTTACTACTCCTCGATATCGATATGTAGGATAGTTGGATCTTTCTATGGTATTCCCAAGCCTTCAAGTATAGTCAATGCCATATCACTTCACAGATAGTTCCACATGTTGCGTGGTATTTTTATTCTATGG
The DNA here is from genome assembly GCA_018340775.1 of Taxus wallichiana var. yunnanensis. NCBI lineage: Eukaryota > Viridiplantae > Streptophyta > Pinopsida > Cupressales > Taxaceae > Taxus > Taxus wallichiana. The sequence goes on from CM031240.1 coordinate 847,052,142, forward strand.
AGGACCTTGAAACACAAGTTTACTTCTTACTCCCCCATGATATCGGTCCAGATCCCAAAAATAATACAAATCCTGAAGTGGATTTCTTTTCATCTATGTTTCCTACATGATCTAAATCTGAATATCCTATCAAGAAGAATTTATCTTTCTTCTTGTATTTTAGGACATAGTTAGTAGTTCCTCCGATGTACCTCAATATCCACTTTGTTTCTTTCTAGTGAGAAACCCTTGGTTCTCGCATGAACCGTGAAAGATAGCCGACCGCATAGCTGATATCTAGCCTAGTGTAAGTCAAGGATATGAGACTATTGATCAATTGTTGATAGAGAGTTACATTTACTTGTGGTGATGGATTTGTTTGAGACAGCTTGAATTTTTTTCAGTAGTGCCCACACTTTTTATAGCCTAGTAGATTGTTATTTATTTGCTCATAGACATGTTTTGACAAAGAATTGGTGATATCTTGGACATTATATTTAGATATTTGATGTTATTAAACATGTGTGACATTTAGGCGTATAGCGCCAATTTAGCCTAATTTCTTTATTGTTGCACTTTCTTGTTATGACATGGAAACTAATGAACATGATGTGCATGGAACCAAATTATATTGATGGATAGTTGTTGCATGGTGGTATTATATGTCATTTTATCATCTTGTCTAACCTTTGGAATATGGAATATAATTGTGCACGTTGTCGCATCTTGATTTCAGTAGGATGTTAGGTTAGTTTAGCATGCATTGATATCTTACTATGTCATTTAATTATATTGTATTGGACAGGTGCGGTTAATGTGTGCAATGAGTGTGCAGTGACAGGTACAGGAGAACGTGGGATTCAGGCCAGTTACTCAAAACTTGCACAAGCAGCCCACGGGCTGAGTCCTAGCCATGTTCACTGTGTGAAGCCCTAGGATAGATGATTATTAATTTTGGGCACTATGAGTGACCCCAATGTATGTAAAGTATTTTGCTTTGTATTGTTAATTTTGTTTAGGGTTGTTAGTAAAGTTGTAAACTTATTTTGGGAGTTAATAATCCCACTTTCTTTTAAATTGTTGATTTTTGTTAATAAGTCTCTTATCACAAGGGTTTAGGGTCACATGTGAGACCCGGGGTGGTCCCCACACCTCTACCCTTGTGCCAAAATGCAAAACCCGAAATTAGGGTATTTTGGGCATTTTTGGGGACCCCTTTGTAGCTTCGGGAGTCCCCTATCACAAAAATGAGCCCTTGGACCCTACCTAATGGGTAGGGGGGCTTGTTTTCAAGGCTAGAGGGAGTTTTCCCTCCTTTCTACTCCTTGTTTTGTCACATCCATGTAAGAGATGTGGATTTGTGTGTTTATCAAAAGTTCAACTAGTTTTGTCTTGCTAACATTTAAGGGAATTTGGGAGAAGAGGGCAAAAAGATAATTTTACCCTTTCTCTCTTTTGTTTTGGCATCTTTGACCATGAGGAGGGAGAGGGGTGACACATGTCACCCCCTCATTTGTGAGGATGCTTGTTTGCTCCTCTTCAAATTCTCATTCATGGGAAAGGAAAGGGACTTTTTTCTTGGGATTTTCTTGCTTGGATGCTTGGGTGATTTGGAGCTTGGGATTTGCTTGGAGCTAAGAGTGGAAAACTTGAAGTTAGGAAGCTTTTTGGAGAGCTTTCCTTGAGGTAGGCTCTTAGATCTTATTGTTGTGTTGCTTTAATTTAGTTGATAGTTTGATTTGCTTGAAATTGTTACTGTTGATTGTAGCTTGTAGTGTTGTTTGTGTGTTTTTACTCCCTCCATCATATGGCATGATGGAGTTTTGGAGTGTGGGGGAAGAGAGAGGGAATTTTCCCTCTCAATCCTCAAGGCTTGATGGCCAAGCCTTGTAGGACCTTATTGTTTTTCCCCTCAATGGTTGAGGTGGGGAAGTTGATTCATTTGGCTTGAATCTCCTTCCCCATCCTTGGTAAGGAAACCCCTTTTTGGGGTTTGAAAATCCTTCCAAGGAGGACTAGGAGAAAGGGGGAGGAATAAGGAGGGTCTTGTTTTGAATAAGGAGCAATAAGGAGGTTAAGAAGATGTGTTCAATGTGCAAATAATATTGATGCTTATTTTTGGAGAACTTTCTCCTCTCTTCCCCATTTTTGGAGGATGAACATGGGTTTTTCCTCCTTGTAAGTTGGAGTCTTGTGTTGTGAATTTTTATGTTTGTATGCTTGTTTCATTGTTTTATCCTCCACCTTGTGCAAGTTTTGGTAGCTATCCTCTTTCCCATGGGCTTGGGGGAGGCTAGCATGCATCCCAACCTTGGGATAGGCATGTGATGATGCCTATGGTTGGGTGGCAAACAAGCTCCTTCTCCTTGTTGGATCTCTTGCAGGCATGAAGGATGTATCTCAAGCTTGGAATCTCTTGTCATCTTGGAGCACTTTTTTCTCCTTCACCTTGTTGGCATTCCTTTGTTTTTGTAACTCAACTATGGCTATTTGAAGGGTGACCAACCTTTTTGCAAAGTATCTTCCTGGTGGTGTGGAAACCACTTGCAAGAAATTGTTTTCCTTTATTTGTAATTTAAAGGCCTTACTTCAATCTTGGGAAATAGTTGCTAAGTTGTTCCCTTTGTGTTATTGCATAGTTTGCATGGAGATGTATTGAAAGTTATGTAAAGAGCAATGAATGAAATATAGCTTGTGATTGTATGTAGTCTCCTTTTGAAATGAAATATATATATATATGTGAAATTATGCCTTCTTGTGATATGTATGCATTCCATGTTGTAAATCTCTCATGTTAAGAGTATGAATTATTCTTCATTGACATTTGGAAAGAAAGTTGCTCTTGTTTAACCATGGAAGAGAACTAATTCATTTGTAAAATGCACATACCCAGTTTTTGGATTACCATAGTTTTAGAAATCCTTCTTTTATTTCGTGCGTAAAGGAATATATTCTTTTTTTTTTTTTTATTTACAAAACACAAAACTATATTTCTCTTGTTTTAGAAAATGAATTATCTTATGGTGACATTTTAATATATATAGATTTATATTTTCTTTTACAAAAGAGATGTTTATATATGTACACGGAAGAATCCTTGAATATATGTATATATGTATTTAAAATATATTATATACATGTTGTTTTAAACACAGACATATATATATATATATATATATATATATATATATATATATATATATATGTATCTATATATATTCTTGTTCATTTAAATTTAACGGTTTATATTTATCGGTAAAGCATATTATATATATATATATATATATATATAAAATGTTATAAAACAAAACAAAATATATATATATAATTTATGGGGTTCGCCCCCTGCATGCAAAAATTTGCAAACTTAGGCAAAACAATAAAAATGGGGGTGGGGCGCCCCACCATCCCCCAAAACACCGCCGCCTCCAATGCTCCGCCCCGACTGCACTCCCGCGCGCCCTCCCCTGTCCCCTCGGGCTCACGGCCGCCCAAACCCGCGGGCCCCCTCCACCTCGCTGTCCCGCCCGGCCTTCCTCCGCCTCGCGCCTGCCTGCTTGCCAACCGCCACCGCCGCGCCCACTCCGACCCCCGCCCGCACCTCCGGCCTCACCGCCCACCCCAATCACGGCACCCTTCGCCGCCCGCCGCTTCCCTTCCCGCGGCCTGCCCCTGCCGACCTCCACGCTGCCCTCTCTTTGGCCCTTCCTCCAGCTGATCCGCCCAACATAAAAAAAAAAAAAAAATAACCAAATAAACACATGCATAAACATAAATATGTGCATAATAAAATGAAACAAAATAAATGAGTATAAATGTATACATATTTCATACAAGGGAAAATATAACAAGAAGAATAAGAATGGAGAAAGTAAAATGAAAGAAAGAGATAATAAGAAAGAGAGGATATAGATATCTAGGGCAAATTTAGGTCAAATGAGATCTAGGGTTGAGATTAGGCATATCCTAGGGCCCACATGTTTTCCTTCACACCTTTAGCCATGGGAATATTGATGGAGATGGTAGATGAATTTTAAAGGGGTGTGGATTTATTTATTGATTGTTCTTTCTTTTGGGGGCACTAGTAAAATTAAAATATAATTAAATAATTAATTTCGAGTTAGGGTTAGTGAACAAGTTAGATTGAAAAAAATTAAATGGTATAAAATTAGTAGTTACCAGGAAAAGTTACAAAAGATGTATTAGTATTTAACTAAACACTTCAAAAAAAAAAAATTTACCCTAAAATTCTAGTCACGATTGATGTGATTTTCGATGTCCCAGGAGAGGGGTATTACAGTTGGTATCAGAGCATGGGGTTCGCACTCGCGGACCACTGGGTAACTAATAGTTAATGTCAATTTTAACACAACAAAATTAACTAAATGAATAAAACTAAACAGATAAAATAAACCATTCACTATCATTAAATTTTAAATTAATAAATTGCTCGCTCACCTCGTGCGCAGGATGGCGCCTAAGCGAGGACGATCAGCTAGAGGTATGGGGCGTAGTGCATCTACGCAGGAGCCGTCGGCGCCCGATTTTGGGCCTCGGATATTAGAGGCCTTGCGCCAGCTGATAGGCGTTGTGGAGCAGCGCCTACCACAGCCACAGGAGACGAGAGTGGAGGCACCTTTGGGAGACGAGGAGCCGATAGGCGAGGACGCGCATTCGGAGCCGCCAGAGCACGATACACCGAGGCGGGAGAGGTCACGTAGCCCTTCCGTTCATCACGAGAGGGTAGCCTCATTCCGTCGTAGCCGATCACACAGTCTCGAGGGACCATTCGAGGATAGGCGACCCCCTTCGCCTATTGGGCTTCATCGTCAGGATCGAGATACAGGCAGTGTGATCAGGGATCTTCTTCGTTTGCAGCCGCCCACTTATACCGGCTCTACAGATGGCTTTGGGGCTGAGTCATGGCTCCTTAGTTTGGATAGTTGCTTTGGCTTGCACTCTTACGAGAGCAACGTCAAGGCGAGGTTCGCCATACACCTCCTCCGAGACGCAACAGGCGTTTGGTGGAGGAATGAGGAGCGGAAGCTCCATCTGACTCGAGAGACAGTGACTTGGGAGTTGTTCGAGGAGCGTTTCAGGGCGCGTTATATGTCAGAGCATTTTGTTCAGAAGAGGATCGACGAGTTTCACGACTTACGACAGGGATCTGGCACAGTAGCGCAGTATGAGAGCAGGTTCCTGGATCTTCTACAGTATGTGGATTACCTGCAAGATGAGAAATTACAGGTTAACAGGTTCATTCGAGGGCTCAATGCAGATATAGCAGGAGCAGTTAGGATGCTATCTCCTCCCACACTTGAGAAGGCCGTTGAGAAGGCCTACTTAGCTGAGGAGAACAGGACCAAGGCACAGGAGCATCGTGATAGGAACAAGAGCAAGTTTCAGGAGAGGATACAGGCTTTTTAGAGTCAGAGGTCACGAGGTTCTGCACCACCCCCTAGAGGAGGATTTTGGCCTCCGCCAGCAGCCACGAGAGCTCCACCGCACCTCCTCAAGAAGACATAGCAGCGAGGCCACCCGCAGCAGGGGACTAGGCAGACACAGGGATTTCAGAGAGGTGTTTCTAGAGGTGGTTTTAGTGGAGCCAGAGATAGGAGGTGGCACTCGGCAGACACACAAACAAGCTCGCACTCAGCCTGCTAGGGTTGGACCAAGCAGAGATCAGTACACAGAGTACGGGAGGGACCCCATCTCGGAGGGGTACGGGAGGGTATTTTATTTGTGGATCTCCGAGATCACTATGTGAACATGTGCCCGCACAAACCCAATACCATGGATACACTAAGAGTCAAGCTAGATCGAAAGGCAGACGATGGGTGACGTAGGACGCACTCATCGTGTTTATGCGCAAATGTTGACAACCAAAGCCGAGCATCAAAGCCACGGTCATTGAGACGACATGTACTATCGTGGGTATTTGTCTCAAGATTTTTGATTCAGTGCTTCAGATTCCTTTATATCACCTTCTATAGTGGACCAGTGTGGGCTAGTGGTGGCTAGGCAACCAGATAGTTGGCAGGTTGAGTTGGCCTCTGGAGCCAAACTCGCCGTGGACTCGTATGTGGAGAGTTGCGTACTTGATTTAGGAGCCTTCTCCACTACTCTTGACCTCCGAGTTATCCCTCTAGGTTCCTATCAGGTAGTTTTGGGCATGGATTGGCTCGAGTCTCATCGAGCTAAGGTGGATTGCAGAAATAAGATCATTGAGTGTCAGGATGATCTTGGGAGTGCAGTTGTTATATCAGGGATGCAGAGGCCTATCTCCTTGCGCATGATATCGGCTAAGCAACTCAAGCGGAGCATGCGTAAGGGTTGTCAGTTGTTTGCTATCACTATCAGTGATCGATCTGAGAGCATTCCAGAGCATTCACCTTTAGATGATCATGCAGTTTTGAGGGAGTATGCAGATGTATTTCAAGCGAGCTTGTGGTTACCACCTTAAAGAGGTGGATTTCACCATTGATTTAGTACTTGGATCAGACCAGATTTCTAGGGCACCTTATCGGATGACGACACCAGAGCTTCATGAGCTCAAGATTGATTAGAGGAGTTGTTGGATAAGGGCCTCATTCGCCCTAGTGTATCTCCGTGGGGAGCGCCGTCATATTTGTGAAGAAGAAGGACGGTTCTCTCGGGCTTTAGACTTTGATAGACTTGAGCAGCTCAACAAAGTCACAATAAAGAACCGTTATCTCGCTCCTAGGATTGATGACTTGTTTGATCAGATGCGGGAGCGAGAGTGTTCTCCAAAATTGATCTCAAGTCAGGATATCATCAATTGCACATTTCAGATGCGAGACATCCATAAGACAAAGATTTCGCACACGATATGGGCATTATGAGTTCAGAGTGGTTCCATTTGGCTTGACTAATGCCCCAACTATCTTCATGAGCCTCATGAATGGTGTATTCAGGACATTTCTGGATCGCTTTGTCTTAGTGTTCCTTGATGACATATTGATTTATTCTCGTTCCGAGGAGGAACACGAGGAGCATTTGAGGCAGGTACTTCAGGTTTTGAGAGAGCAGAAGTTGTATGGGAACTTGGAAAAGTGCAGCTTCTTTCAGACAGAGATTCAGTACTTGGGTCATATCATTTCAGGCGAGGGTATCTCTGTAGATCCCTCTAAGATACAAGGCTATCTTGGATCACAGCACCCACATCAGTTACTGAGGTGAGGAGTTTCATGGGTTTGGCAGGGTATTACCGCAGGTTTGTACAGGACTTTTCTAGGATTGCTCACCCTATTACTTCTCTTCAGAGGAAAGGGAAGAAGTTCGATTGGTCAGAGAAATGTGAGCAAGCCTTTCAGTTGCTTAAGGAGAGGTTAACCACGGCGCCCATCTTAGCAGCCTAATTGACAGAGGATTTTGTTGTTTGTACAGATGCATCACTAGAGGGTTTGGGAGCAGTTCTTATGCAGGAGCGTCGGGTTATTGCTTTTGAGTCTCGTAAGCTCAAGGACTACGAGCTTAATTATCCTACTCATGACTTGGAGCTTGCAGCAGTTGTACATGCTCTAGTGCGTTGGCGACATTTCCTTTTGGGTAGGCCTTTCATTTTGAGGACAGACCACCGGAGTTTGCAAAGCATATCTTCTCAAACCGAACCTCAACGTCACAACGGCGGCGTTGGATGGAGTTCCTATGTGAGTATGACATGGAGGTTCGGTATATCAAAGGAAGGAAAATGTGGTTGCAGATGCCCTTAGCGAGCAGATTTACGACATGTGCTTGCTTCTTTGACCCTTCAGTCAGATTTGAGAGGCAGGATTCTTGAGCACCTTCCAGAGGACAGATTTTATGAGGGAGCTAAACAGATGTTAGAGTCTCAGGGTTCTTTAGAGGGCAGATATTCTGGGTGTGTTTTAGAGGCAGATGGTTTGCTTCGGTTCCACAGGCGCATCTACGTGCCTAAGTCAGGTGATCTGCGTAGCTTCATCCTCTCAGAGGCTCATCGAGCCCCATATGCGGCACATCCAGGAGTGAAGAAAATGCATGCCGATTTGAGGGAGTTATATTATTGGCTAGGTCTTCGACGGGACATAGCAGATTTTGTTGCACGTTGCCTTGAGTGCCAGAGGGTCAAGGCAGAGCATTCCCATCCCGCAGGACTTTTACATCCCCATGATATTCCCGAGTGGAAATGGGATGTGATCTCCATGGACTTCATAGTCGGACTTCCTATGTCATCTTATCGTCATGACGCCATTATGGTCACCGTGGATAAGTTGACTAAGGTTGCGCATTTTTCGCCAACCAAGGTCACCTATAATGCACAGGCCATCGCCAAGGTATTTATGGAGGACATTGTTAGGTTACATGGGATTCCGAAGACCATCATTAATGACAAAGATACTATCTACACTTCGGTTTTCTGGACATCTTTTCAGGTCGCTCTAGGTACTCGAGATCAATTTGATTCACTTATCATCCAGAGACAGATGGGCGAGACGAGAGAGGATTAATCAGTGTTAGAGGACATGTTGAGAATGTATGTCATGGATCGCAGAAGAAATGGGAAGATTATTTGCATCTAGTTGAGTTTGCCTACAACATGCCTATCATAGTTCCATTGGTATGGCTCCTTACCGTGCCTTGTATGGACGACCTTGCAGCAGACACCTTTGAGTTGGGATAGACTAGATGACAGGATCATTTGGAACCACCTACCTTCAAGATTTAGAGCAAGCAGTCGCCTACGATTAGACAGCGTCTTGAGCGAGTGCCGAGCACGCCAAAAGCGTATGCAGACACCAAGAGGACCGATCGTCACTTCTCGGTGGGTGACAAAGTCTTCTTGAGGTTTCGTCCACATAAGAGTCCTATTCGTTATGGAAAGGGTTCTAAGCTATCGCCTCATTTTGTGGGGCCTTTTGATATTTTAGAGGTCATCGGTCCGATTGCCTCTCGCCTAGCTTTGCCACCACGCCGCACGGCCCACGATGTTTTTCATGTTTCGTACTACGTAGATATGTACCGATGCTTCTCATATCTTGGATTGGTCGGCATTACGGGTAGAGGACGGAGGACAATGGAGCTTGGAGCCCGTGCGCATACTTTGGAGCACCGGAGGTTGGCCCTTGGGGTCGAGACTTGGACCAAAGTTAGAGTACAGTGGGACCGGCACGACGACACAGCCAGCCTACTTGGGAGGATGCGATACCTTTGAGGGCTAGATATCCCTATCTCTTTCAGTGACTTCCAGGAGGAAATCTAATTTTAGTAGAGGGGGATGTAGTGCCCACACTTTTATAGCCCAAAGAGATTGTTATTTATTTGCTCATAGACATGTTTTGACAAAGAATTGGTGATATCTTGGACATTATATTTAGATATTTGATGTTATTAAACATGTGTGACATTTAGGCGTATAGCGCCAATTTAGCCTAATTTCTTTATTGTCGCACTTTCTTGTTATGACATAGAAACTAATGAACATGATGTGCATGGAACCAAATTATATTGATGGATAGTTGTTGCATGGTGGTATTATATGTCATTTTATCATCTTGTCTAACCTTTGGAATATGGAATATAATTGTGCACGTTGTCGCATCTTGATTTCGAGTAGGATGTTAGGTTAGTTTAGCATGCATTGATATCTTACTATGTCATTTAATTATATCAGTATTCGACAGTGCGGCTTAATGTGTGCAATGAGTGTGCAGGTGATAGTACGGGAGAACGTGGGATTCAAGCCAGTTACTCAAAACTTGTACAAGCAGCCACGGGTTGAGTCCTAGCCATGTTCACTGTGTGAAGCCCTAGGATAGATGATTATTAATTTTGGGCACTATGAGTGACCCCAATGTATGTAAAGTATTTTGCTTTGTATTGTTAATTTTGTTTAGGGTTGTTAGTAAAGTTGTAAACTTATTTTGGGAGTTAATAATCCCACTTTCTTTTAAATTGTTGATTTTTGTTAATAAGTCTCTTATCACAAGGGTTTAGGGTCACATGTGAGACCCTTGGGTGGTCCCCACACCTCTACCCTTGTGTCAAAATGCAAAACCCGAAATTAGGTATTTTGGGCATTTTGGGGACCCCTTTGTAGCTTGGGAGTCCCCTATCACAAAAATGAGCCCTTGGACCCTACCTAATGGGTAGGGGCTTGTTTTCAAGGCTAGAGGGAGTTTTCCTCCTTTCTACCCTTGTTTTGTCACATCCATGTAAGAGATGTGGATTTGTGTGTTTATCAAAAGTTCAACTAGTTTTATCTTGCTAACATTTAGGGAATTTGGGAGAAGAGGGCAAAAAGATAATTTTACCCTTTCTCTCTTTTGTTTTGGCATCTTTGACCATGAGGAGGGAGAGGGGTGACACATGTCACCCCCTCATTTGTGAGGATGCTTGTTTGCTCCTCTTCAAATTCTCATTTATGGGAAAGGAAAGGGACTTTTTTCTTGGGATTTTCTTGCTTGATGCTTGGGTGCTTTGGAGCTTGGGATTTGCTTGGAGCTAAGAGTGGAAAACTTGAAGTTATGAAGCTTTTTGGAGAGCTTTCCTTGAGGTAGGCTCTTAGATCTTATTGTTGTGTTGCTTTAATTTAGTTGATAGTTTGATTTGCTTGAAATTATTCTTTTGTTGATTGTAGCTTGTAGTGTTGTTTGTGTGTTTTACTCCCTCCATCATATGGCATGATGGAGTTTTGGAGTGTGGGGGAAGAGAGAGGGAATTTTCCTCTCAATTCTCAAGGCTTGATGGCCAAGCCTTGTAGGACCTTATTGTTTTTCCTCAATGGTTGAGGTGGGGAAGTTGATTCATTTGGCTTGAATCTCATTCCCCATCCGTAAGGAAACCCCCTTTTGGGGTTTGAAAATCCTTCCAAGGAGGATTAGGAGAAAGAGGGAGGAATAAGGAGGGTCTTGTTTTGAATAAGGAGCAATAAGGAGGTTAAGAAGATGTGTTCAATGTGCAAATAATATGATGCTTATTTTTGGAGAACCAGTAGTGCCCACTTTTTCTAGCCTCTATGATCTTTTGGAATTCTTAAACCACGCTTATGGAGTTTGGATATGTTGGTTTGCTTGAACACGTATGGTGATTTGGAGCGCGTAGCGCTAATTTAACTAAATTAGTAGGTGACACCTTTTATTTGGTAATTGTGGACACTAACACTTTTTCTATGTGACTTAGGTCAAATTGATTCATGTTGGATAATTAGTTAGTTACCTACCTTGATTTTGTAACGTATTCGTTTTGGTTGATAAAGATACATGATGACATGGCGATATGATATGACATGTATTGAATACCTAACATACGACTTAATTGTGTGAGATTGTGCATTCCACATTGATGATGGTGATATCATTAATTTACATGTTTGAATCTATTCACTTAGTGAGCAGCTAGTTACTCTTGTTTTGGACAGATGCGGTTAATGTGTGCAATGAGTGTGCAGGTGACAGTCATAGGAGAACGTGGGATCCAGACTAGCCACACATCTGGCATGGCAGCCCACGGGCTGAGTCCTAGCCATGTTCTTTGTGTGAAGCCTTAGTATAGGTGATTATTATTTTGGGCACTATGGGTGACCCCAATGTATGTAAAATATTGTGTTTTGATTTATTAATTTTGGTTAGGGTAGTTGGTTATGATGTAAACTTGTTTTGGGAGTTAATAACTCCTCTTTCTTTTTAATTGTTGATTATGTTTAATGTGTCACTTAAGCACAAGGGTTTAGGGTCACATGTGAGACCCTTGGGTGGTCCCCACACCCTCTACCCTTGTGCCAAAAATGCAAAACCCGAAATTAGGGTATTTTGGGCATTTTTGGGGGTCCCTTTATAGCTTAGGAGTTCCCCCAACACAAAAATGAGCCCTTTGACCCTACCTAATGGGTAGGGGGGCTTATTTTCAAGGCTTGAGGGAGTTTTCCCTCCCTTTCTAACCTTGTTTTGTCACATCCATGTAAGGGATGTGGATTTGTGCATTTATTAAAAGTTGCTCTTATTTTGTCTTGCTAACATTTTAGGAAATTTGGGAGAAAAGGGCAAAAAGATAATTTTACCCTTTCTCTCTTTTGTTTTAGCATCTTTGACCTTGATGAGGGAGAGGGGTGACACATGTCACCCCCTCATTTGTGAGGATGCTTTCCTTCTCCTCTTCAAATTCCCATCCATGGGAATGGTGAAAGGACTTTTTTTTTTGGTGTTGGTTCTTCTTTTTGGGAGCTTGGGCTTGGTGCTTGAAAAAAAAAAGGTTTGGAGCTTGAGGATTGCTTGAGGAAGAAGGTTGCAAAATCTTGTTTTGGAGAGCTATTAGAGGTAACCTCTTGAGCTCATTTATGTGGTATGTTGCTTTACTAAATCTTAGTTTGCTCATAGTTAATTTATTTGTTTAGTTGCTTGTATGGTTTGTTGCTTGATTATAGTTGTGCATTGTTTTACTCCATCCATCATATGGTTTGATGGATGTTTGAGTTATTTGGGGGAAGAGAGAGGGATTTTCCCTCTCAAACCCCATGGCTTGATGGGCAAGCCATGTCGGTTTCTTTACTCCCCTCATATGGTTTGAGGTGGGTAAAGGGGATTCATTTGGTTTGAACCCCTTTCCCATTCTTGGAGAGGAAACCCAAGGGGTTTGAAAATCCTCCCAAGAAGGATTTTGGAGAACGGATGGAGTAATAAGGAGGATCTTGTTGACTTCGGAGAAATAAGGTGGAGAAGGAAGTTTGTTGTGTGCACTCTTTTGTAGATCACACCTTATGTCATTTTCGGGTATCTCATCTACTCTTCCCCAAATTTTAGAGGATGAAAATGGTTTCTCCTCTCTTCCTTTTTATTGCTCAATGTTGTGTTTTTTTCCTTCATGCATGGTTGGTCTTGGTTGTGAGTGTATTGTGGTGTTTGTCTCCCTAAAGATCTTGTGCTTAAAGTTGTGGAAGCTAGCTCTCCTTCCCATGGGCTTGGGGGAGGCTAGCATGTCATCCAACCCTTGGAAAGGCATGTAATGATGCCTGAAGGTTGGGAGGTTAAACAAGCCTTGTTCTCTTGAAGTTGAATCCTTGCATAGCATTCGAAGTTGGTGCCTTGTCCTTGAGGTGTGCTGGAGTATCTTTGGTGTCATGGTCCTTTATGACCCTCTCTTGTTTAGAAACTTGTAGCTCTTGATAAACTTATGTTCCTTGAAAAATATTGCAATAAGCCCTTTTACAAGTCTTCCATGTGGAATATATGTATAGTTCATGGAAGCATGTGTGTTCTCAAGTTGTATTATATCTCTCTTGAATACGGTTGAAAGATGAATGTCTTTGTAAAACTTGGTGTAACTCTTGATGTAATGAAAGGTTTTTCCCTCAAATAAATGTTCCCTTTATATTTTATGAACTTGTTGTAATCTCCTTGTAGGAAAGTGGATAAATCAAGAATATTGTTGATCTCCTTCTTGTTCAAATTGTAAATTTATTTTATTTAAAAGTAAAGTACCATTTTGAAATACATCACTCTTTATATATTTTGCAAATTAGTGAATAAAATGCATCTAGGTTGTTCTGCAAATAAAATGTATACATTGGAAAGAAGTTGGTGTTTTCATACCACATATCAATGCCTAATCTTATCTTTGAATGAATGCAGCTTTGGATAGTTTTTGTTATCATGTATGTGAATCATTTACCTCTAGATTAATAGAATATATATATATATATATATATATATATATATATATATATATATATATATATATATATACCTGTGTATAAAATAGAGTTGATTTTTATAAATCTGACACCCGAAAAAAATTAGAAAATAAGCAAAGGTGTTTTTATTCATTTACACAGTAGTTACCTTGTTTCATTTGTGTTTATGTAAAATATGTTAAACTTGTAGATTTTGGTCTAGATGAGTTTAGTATATATAATGTAAAATAATATGTTTCTTTTGTGATTATGTAAAATATGTTATATGATACTAGTGCGCTTGTAGTATTATTTGCACACATTTACATTTAGTTTGAAACTATTAAAATATGTATAAATAAATAACAATAAAGAACTACAAAAAAAAATAATAAAACTAAAAATAAAAATTAAGAAACGTTTTTGTTAGTGTACAGTTTTGCAAATCAAAACAAAAAAAAATGTTTAGGGGGTTCGGCCCCCCAACCCGCACTGCATTTTTATTTAAAAAAAAAAGGGTTGAAATGGGGAGGGTCGGCCCCCCCCCAACTGATGTCCCACGGTGGGGGCGCCGCCCCACAACCCCTGCGCTGCGCCCCCTGCCCACTCTCCGATCGCTGTCCCACGCAGCTTCCTCTCCACCGCGGCCACCGCCCCACCAACACTTCCCCCCTGCGCATTTTTTTTTCACGGGCCGTGGCCCCTCCAAACTCTGCACGCCCTCACACCGCCCCTGCCGCGACCTCGTCTCTCCTCCGCAGCCCTTCCACCTCGGGCCGAACCCCACACCCTCTCTTCGGGCGCCCATGCGGCCACATCTCAAGACCTCCTCTCTCAACCCCCAAGAAAGGTAAGATCCGCCTCACTATATGACAACAACAAATAATAAATATAAATATATATTTATGCCAAAACAAAAACAAAAAAAAACAATATAGGAAGGGTATTCAAAATCAAAGGAAAGGAATAAACTCTTTAGCTTCTTTCCTTCAGCTTGCAAATGTAAAAAAAAAAGAAGGGGAAAGAAAATAAGAGAGAAATTTTAAATGAAAAGAAAAAGAGATATAAGGACAATTTAGGGCATTTTTAGGGCAGCTTAGATCTAGGGTTGAGATAGTTTTTATCCTTTGGCTCACAATCAATCCTACATTCTTTTGGATGCAAGTGTTTTTTTTTAATTGAGGTGTGCATGTGGGAAATTAAAATACAAGGGGAGAATCTAAATAACTAAAAAGGAGTGAAGCCTCTTTTTAGGGTGTCCCTAATAAATCTAATATTAATTAATTAAATAAAATTTGTTTTCGGGCTAGTGGTTGAGAAATTGGGTTGATCAATTTAGTTTAAAATTAATATTTTCGGAAACCAGTTTTATATCACTTGTTTAGTATTATTTCGCATTCACCTTGAAAAAAAAATTTACCCTAAATTTTTGCTTTACTTTGGTCTGGTTTTTCTGTGTCCCGGATGGGGCATTACAAGAACTTTCTCCTCTCTTCCCCATTTTTGGAGGATGAACATGGGTTTTTCCTCCTTGTAAGTTGGAGTCTTGTGTTGTGAATTTTTATGTTTGTATGCTTGTTTCATTATTTTATCCTCCACCTTGTGCAAGTTTTGGTAGCTATCCTCTTTCCCATGGGCTTGGGGGAGGCTAGCATGCATCCCAACCTTGGGATAGGCATGTGATGATGCCTATGGTTGGGTGGCAAACAAGCTCCTTCTCCTTGTTGGATCTCTTGCAGGCATGAAGGATGTATCTCAAGCTTGGAATCTCTTGTCATCTTGGAGCACTTTTTCTCCTTCACCTTGTTGGCATTCCTTTGTTTTGTAACTCAACTATGGCTATTTGATGGGTGACCAACCTTTTTGCAAAGTATCTTCCTGGTGGTGTGGAAACCACTTGCAAGAAATTTGTTTTCCTTTATTTGTAATTTAAAGGCCTTACTTCAATCTTGGGAAATAGTTGCTAAGTTGTTCCCTTTGTGTTATTGCATAGTTTGCATGGAGATGTATTGAAAGTTATGTAAAGAGCAATGAATGAAATATAGCTTGTGATTGTATGTAGTCTCCTTTTGAAATGCAATATATGTGTGTGTGTGTGTGTGTGTGTGTGTGTGTGTGTGTGTGTGTGTGTGTGTGTGAAATTATGCCTTCTTGTTGATATGTATGCATTCCATGTTGTAAATCTCTCATGTTAAGAGTATGAATTATTCTTTATTGACATTTGAAAAGAAAGTTGTTCTTGTTTAACCATGGAAGAAACTAATTCATTTGTAAAATGCACATATCCAGTTTTGGATTACCATAGTTTTAGAAATCCTTCTTTTATTTCGTGCAAAGGAATATATTGCTGGTTTTTTTTTATTTACAAAAGACAAAACTATATTTCTCTTGTTTTAGAAAATGAATTATCTTGTGGTGACATTTTAATATATAGATTTATATTTTCTTTTACAAAAGAGATATGTTTATATATATACCTGGAAGAATCCCTTGAATATATGTATATATGTATTTAAAATATATTATATACATGTTGTTTTAAATACGAGACATAGATAGATAGATAGATAGATAGATAGATATATATATATATATATATATATATATATATATATATGTATATATACGTATATATATATATATATTCTTGTTCATTTAAATTTAACGGTTTATATTTATCAATTAAAGCATATATATATATATATATATATATATATATATATTATAAAACAAAACAAAAAATATATATAATTTGTGGGGGTTCGGCCCCTACATGTGCGTGCAAACTTAGGCAAAACAATAAAAATGGGGGTGAGGCGCGCCCCCACCGTCCCCCAAAACACCGCCGCCTCCAATGCTCCGCCCCGCCCGCACTCCCGCGCGCCTCCCCTGTCCCCGGGTTCACGGCCGCCCAAACCCACGGCCCTCCACTCGCCCCCGCCCCTGGGCCTTCCTCCGCCGCGCTCGTCTCGCCAACCGCCACCGCGCCCACTCCGACCCCCGCCCACCCCATCAAGGGGCAACCTTCGGCCTGTCCCGCCGCGCTTCCCTTCCCGCGCGGCCCGCCCCTTCCGACCTCCACGCCACCCTCTCTTTGGCCCTCCCTCCAAATTGATCCGCCCCAACATAAAAACAAAAAAAAAAACCAAATAAACCCATGCATAAACATAAATATGTGCATAATAAAATGAAACAAAATAAATGAGTATAAATGTATACATATTTCATACAAGGGAAAATATAACAAGAAGAATAAGAATGGAGAAAGTAAAATGAAAGAAAGAGAGGATATAGATATCTAGGGCAAATTTAGGTCAAATGAGATCTAGGGTTGAGATTAGGCATATCTTAGGGCCCACATGTTTTCCTTCACCCCTTTAGTCATGGGAATATTGATGGAGATGATAGATGAATTTTAAAGGGGTGTGGATTTATTTATTGATTATTCTTTCTTTTGGGGCACTAGTAAAATTAAAATATAATTAAATAATTAATTTCGAGTTAGGGTTAGTGAACAATTTAGATTGGAAAAAAATTAAATGGTATAAAATTAGTAGTTACCAGGAAAAGTTACAAAAGATGTATTAGTATTTAACTAAACACTTCAAAAAAAAATTTACCCTAAAATTCTAGTCACGATTGATGTGATTTTTGATGTCCCAGAGAGGGTATTACATTTCTCCATAGGTGTGGCAATTGATTTACAATCCATCATATTGAACGTATCGAGCATTGTCTTGGCATATTTCAATTGTGATACAAAGATATGATTTTCTCTTTGCCAAACTTCAAGTCCGAGATGATAATGCACTATCCCGAGATTGGTCATGTTAAATGATTGTCATAGATCTTTTTTTGTTGACATAATCATCCTCACTAATCCTCTAGTGATGACTAGATCATTGACATATAGTACAAACGATCATTGTCTCCCACCCTTACTTTTTGAGATAGATATTAGGATTGTATCGACTCCTTTTGAATCCACTATGAATGAGATGCTCATCAATTTTTATGTACCATGCCCCAGGAGGTGCTTTAGACCATATAGTGATTTTATGAGTTTACATACCTTTTCTTATTTACCTGGTATGACAAAACCATTTGGTTGAGTCATGTAAACTTCTTCTTATAAATCACCATTAAGAAAGGCACTTTTCACATCCATTTGGTTGATTTTCCAACCAAATCATGTAGCTAGAGAAAAAAATTAACTTGAATGTTTTATATTAGTTGTGAGAGCAAAAGTCTCCTCATAGTTAATGCTTTCTTTTTGAGCATATCCCTTAGTAACTAGTCTAGCCTTGTGTTTATCAATCATGTCATCTACTTTGTACTCCGTTTTGAAGATCCATCTACATCCAATCGATTGTTTTCTGGTGAAAGATCTATAAGTTGTTATGTATTATTTTTCATAAGTTATTTATATTCGCATCCATAGCATCTTTCCTAGGTTTAGACCTGTAGGGCTTTCAAACTATGGATGGCTCGGTAGTTTCAATAACTTTACTTACTAAGTCCAAATTGACCTCATTTCGAGCCATATTGTGGTTCCTTATTCTAGTGGCGGATGTGTCAGGGACACTATCCAATTTTACATCTCTAATCATACTAGTATACCATTTAGGTATATGTTTAGTGGTTCTTGTGGGTGGTTGTTTTTCACCATCTTCCCCACCATCATTTTCATCATCAAGGTGATTAACATCCTCTGCTTTTTTAATATTGTAGGGATAATTTTTTCATCATGTGAGTGTATGAAAGGAGCATCTGCTTCTTTCTTCTCAAAGAACTCAACATCCATGCTAGTGTATACCCTTCTCGTTTTAGGATCCATAAGTTTGTAGCCAAGTGCTTCATCATTGTATCCCAAGAAGATAAGTTTTTATGATTTCATATCAAGCTTAGTTATTTGTTTCTTAGGAATGTGCATACTAGCTTTACATCCAAAAACTCTAAGGTGTGAAATAGATAGCTTATGCCCTAACCATGCTTCATGTGGTGTTACTCCATCAAGAGCTGTAATGGGAACTCTGTTTAGTAGATAGACTATTGTTTTAGTTACTTCAGCCCAAAATGTTTTTGATAGACGCATCATCAATTATAAATCATCACACTATATCCATGATAGTACAATTTCACCTTTCGACAACAACATTTTATTGTAGTGTGTGAGGAGGAGCCATTTGATGATAAATGCCTTGTGTTTGCAAAATGTCATTGAACTCATAGTTGGTGTATCCTCCCCTCAATTTGAGCGGAGTATTTTGATGTTCCTACCAAACTTGGTTTCAACAAGGGATTTGAACTTTTGAAAGTTATAAAAGCTTGGTATTTTGTGCGATGACAGTATATCCACATTTTCCTTGAAAAATCATCAAAAAAATTATGAAATATTGAAACCTGGAGTGGTTAGGTCTCATTGGTCCACACAAATCAAGATGCACCAAGTCAAAGTTTTCCTTAGCCCGAAATGTAGTATGTTTGAATGGTGTTCTATGTTGTTTTCCTACCAAAAATCTTTGACATTTATCTGTACCCTTTTTAGAGATGGCAAACCCTAATAATGTCGTATCGACGAAGTGTGTCAAGATAGCCAAAACTCACATGTCTAAGTCTTTAATGCCATAGTTTCATGATGTTGTATCCTTGGTTATAGGTGCTTGATCATTTCGTTGAACAAAATACAATTGAAACATTCTCCCCACATTTGAATATTTTGCAACAATTTTCGAGCTTCGTGACTTATCTCGAGCTAGGCACATTGTTATACCGCCTTTACAATCAAATCCAATTTTAAGATTGTGATCTAATAATTAACTCACGGATAACATATTTTTGGTTAAACTAGGGACATAAAGAACATCTGTAATTTTTGTAATTATGTTTCCCAAGTGGTAGTGAAATGAAACCAATGCCTTTAACACTATATGATGTATCATCACCCAAAGAGACGTGATTTTTCGTGGGTGTGTTATTCATTGTGAAGAACCAATATTTCCTTCGTGTCACATGTCGAGTTGTGCACCAGTCGACATACCAAATTTGATTTATAGAATGGGACACTTCATTTGACTATGAAGATTACAAGAAGTCATCATCATCAAATTGATCTTCTGTTTGGCTACATTTCCTTGTTGAGTTGGTTTCTTCTTCCACTTTTTCTTATTTTTTCCTGTTTACTCTGTTGTTGGCTTTATTTTTATTGTTGGTTGTCATTTTTCTTGCCACTTGATACTTTTTGGAATGTTTTGTACCAACAATCCTTTAACTCATGTCTTTTCGAACACAAATAGGACATTTTTTTGGGCCTTTTGGCCTTGTTGAGTGTTGCCTTGCTTCGGAGGCTATTTACCAAACTTATCTTGTTTCTTTCCTTTCGATTAAAAGCAAGTGCATGCTCTTGGTTTCACTAGTTAAGTGAATAACTTCCTCTTGTTGTAGCATATTGACAATTATTCAGAAGTTGTTTGACTAGTTATGTTGAACGTGGTCACAAAAATTCTATACGGAGGAGGAAGAGATCTCAACACTATATGCACAAGTGATGTATCGAGTTAGTTCTTCTTCAAAATATTGAAGTGATGCTTTCAAAGTTACAACTCTTCTCAAAAACATTTCAACTTTTTTTCGATGGTTGCATTTTCAATTTCAATAGTTGACTCGGAGATGAAGTATGGTGTTCTTATTTTTCGACTCGAGATATTGTTTTCAACTTGTCCAAAGATTCTTTTGTTGACGTGGCCCCATGAATATGAGTTTGTACCTCATCTAAAACACTAAAAAGATCATTAACATTACTTTTTAATTTATAAAGATCGATTGAGATCTTACATCGTACTCAAAAACTATGGGCCATATATTTTCAAATTCAAGTTGGTCACAAATTTTTGTTTTCCACGTTGGATAATTATCAAACCGCAAAAGTTAAGAATCGAGCAAAAATAATTTAGGTGTCGTATTTGTGGCCATTGTGAAAACTAATAAATAGTAAAATAAAAATTGAACACTTTTCCCACCTTAAAACATACACACGCCCCCACCCCTTTGAAAAAAAAAAATTATATTTTATTGATTTTGGGCTCATTTTTTCGGCCATTTACAATATTTGGCACTATCGGCCAATTTACAAATTTTGGGAATTTGCTGAAAATTTACCTTCTTTTACACCTTATATCAACTTTTGAATTTTTTTACAAAAATCTATCTACCATAATCTCCATAAACCATTCTCATTAGTTCTGTATTGGAATCTAGAATTTTTCAAAAAAAATTGACGTTTTTTTCTCGGGACGGAAAAAACTTTATGGTGATTTGAATGAAGGTTGCTCAAAATGCAAAGCAGGACTATCCCGATGAATTTTTTTCTGTTTTGGACTTTGGCCTCTTTTCCTTTACAAAAGTTGTCTGGAATCACGTTTCAAATCAAATGGGAGAAAAATTTAGTCCAAAATAGGGTTTTGTAGCTAAATTTAGGGCGTAGTTTGGCTATAATGAACCCACTTAGCATAGGTTTGACCTATTAAATTTAGCAGTTTCCACTATATGTGCCTCCAAATTCCAATTTTTTTAAGTTAGCAATCTTGTTTCATGTTTGAGATGAGGTATAACCTCATATTCGTGAGGCCACGTCAAGAAAAGAATCTTTGGACAATTTGAAAACACTATTCGTAAGGCCACGTCAAGAAAAGAATCTTTGGACCATTTGTGTAGGAACAATCTAAAATTGACTATGAGCTTGGAGGGGGTCAAACTCTTGACCTCGCCACTCCCAAGTGCAATATCTATCCAACAAAGCGCCTATGTGCATATGTATTAAAATGAATAAATTTCTATTTAAAGAAATATTGTCACTATTTTTTGAACAAAGCTCTAACCTTTTTTGGAGCGACGACATTGACTTAGTGGAAGCCTCTCGTGGTAACTATTTGAGGCACTTTGCATGTAATTTAGGGCTTGTTGTTTTGACACCTCTATTTATTTATCTTTAAAACTGGGCCTCCGATTTTTTTTTGGTTAGAGATCGTCTTTGGCGTATTTGTTTGGCCGTTGTTTTTATTTTTGCATCGCTTTGTACAACTATGTTTGCTTTTGTTCTTTTGAGCATATTACGGGTACTAGATCTATGGAGGAGGAAGTGGATCAGTCATTAGGAGCTCGAGCAATATACCTAGCTTGGAGGTATGGCTCGGTATACAACGTCCCCAACTCAGTGGTGGCTCGATCCACCAACTCGTTTTCAACTTTGTTCTACCTCGCCTCAGACCTTGATCCAAATCGCTTATACAAGCAATGAACTCAGTCTTCAATGCAGAGTTTTTGTATGTTTTTCAACACAGACCAAGAAGAAGGATAAAATACTTGTGTGGGGAGCTTTAAAAGCTCGGCCCCCCACACCAATTTTTAACGAAGAGCGGATCAAAATAACACAGATCCTCTAAATTAAGTCGAAAAATAAGTTTAGTTATTACTAATTAGACCTCCAAATATAGAGGTAAAACTCCTATTTTTAAAAATGCATTATTTCTATACAAACAACAATGTCACCTTAACATTTTAATGGAACTAGCACTTTGTGATTGCGCTCTTCAATTTGAAATTTTTCGCTTGTTCATGTAATTTGAAAATCAAATATTTTTTTGTTGCAAATCAAGGATTCGGGTTCAGCTATGAAATGGTTGGGGGCATTTACGACTCCTACAAAATAATGGAGAGAGTTGTAATGTAAATAGGCATTGAACAATTTTTATCAAATCCATGAAAAATGGATTGAATAATTTAAACTAAACAACATGTAGAAATAGCATATTGCCCTAATTTATTTCCCACAAACATAGAGACGAGACCCTATCTCATAGTTAACTAATAACTAACATGTATTGACTTAATTTAAAGTAAAAAAGTGAATTTTTAAACTTATTATATTTATTCAAATATTCACTAATGATGAATTATGCTAATTTTTATTTCTAACAAATCTAACACATGAAATCTAAACATAATCCACATACATTCAAAAGCGAAACCAAAATCCTACACACAACCCTTGATTCTATGAACAATATACAATCCCATAGAATTCACACGTAATTCATCCTATAATACAATATTAAACAATTCTCCTAACATGTCACAATACAAGTAACTTCTCCAATCTACTAAAGTAGACTCTTTCTTCCCCGCATTTGTCTCCCATTTGGCATCATTACACCTCTAGGTATGTGTTAGTGTCCTAAAAATGTGAATTTTTCCTCTTTTATTAAAGGACCCAACATATTCCCAAAGATACTTATATGGTCCTCTTTGAAATTTTCTTACCCTACTGGATCTTAGCTAACAAGAATTATGTTGCTCTGGTGAATCTTAGTTGGCATGTCTTATGTTGCTTGATGAGACCTTAATTTTCTCATATTTTTGAAGCATAATTCTTCATTTTTTAGTAAGTTTTGAATGAACTTAATCATGTGTGAAAGAATTTTTAATTTTTTTAAAGTTTAAGGCATATATGATGAATTAACTTCATAAGGCTCGTGCTCTGTTTTTCTCCTAACCTCTGACAATTCTTATGAGGCAGATGGTTTGTTATGAAAAAAGGGAAAAGATCAAAAATAAAGAGTGATAAAGGAATAATGACATCATGAAAGGCCCTGCTATTTTGGCTAAGGAAGGAGCTTTGGACTATATTGCTACAACTCTAGACTAATGCACAAAATCTTTGGAATTCCGCCTACGAGATTCAAATAGAAACAAGGAAGCTCATGACTAAAACACCAAAGATTTGGACTATTCGAAAAAACTCTTAGCTTCCATACACACATCAAGAGGATATGGAAGAAAATGTTTGTTCTCGCAAACCCTATATCATTACCAAACAAGTAGGGAATAACATTTTCATGCTTAATCTTCCCACTTACCTAAGATCACATCTAGTCTCCAATGAAAAGCTTGTGCTACTACTTTAACCTATTTTTGGATACAACAAAAGTTGCATCCTTTTAACAATCAAAAATCATTCTTAACTATAATCGCTAACAAAAATAGGGTAAATAGAGTAAAATAAGATCGAAACCTCAAATAATTTAAATCACCACAACATTGTTGATTGTTATGATTTGACTTCACCTACAACTTTAGCTTCATATTTTGCACATGTACATACCACAAGATCCCAACTCCTCTATAACACCACAATTATTACAGCACTGACATTGTACCAACTTTATTATACCTTCAAATAAATATGATGAATTTTTTATTAGTTATAAAGAGGTTGTAACAGTTTAGCCAATGCTTCATCTACCTCATTTATGTATTAAGACAAGCTCATATTCTCAATAGATAGAGTATTATTAACTAGAAAACAAGAAGTGCATAGACATGCTACATCGACAACTTAGATAATGAATAGGACTTTGTATTATAGTTTTAGATATGGGGTGTCTTGTCTTTCTAATATTCTTCAATGTTCCACGGTAGTGTTCATGGTACCATTCAATTATTCTCTTTAGTACAAATTGTATGCCATTACTAAGCAAGTAGGAAATAGCACTTTCAATCTTAATCTTCCCTCTTCTGAGAAGATTACATTTAGTCTTCAACACCAATCTCGTTCTACTATTGTACACTTTTTCTTTCGATACAAAAGAAGTTGCACTCTTTTAACAATCAAAAATAATTCGTGACTATAACCTACCAAAAAATAGAGTTAATACTTGATGTAAAAGTTAAACAAATGTACCCAAAATAAATCTCTCTTATTTGGATCGTCAAAGTAACACATGCACTTTATCGAGGAAAATGGATCACAAAAGCTAAAGTTGCCAATGAATTTCTGCATCTTATCCCAAGACTAAATTTAATGGTAACCATTATTCTTTAAGGAGGGGTGACTATCCAACAAGATCTAAAATCTCAAATAATTTGCACCACCACAACACTCCTTGTATGCCGAAGATCCTAACTCCTCTATAATACCACATAATTACTAGCAATCACATGTGTACAGTGCAATGTGAACGTCGAACGGTAAAAGTTGTTTGATTTAAAGGGAGCCTTAATTGTACTTGTTGATAAGAGGTGTGATTGATAGTGGAAGAGTAGGTATATAGATTAAACATTACATTGAAAGATTATATATGTACATTTCAAATTTGTTACAAATTCATACATATACATTTGCAAATCTTATATCATGACTAGTAGCCTTTTGTGGACATTTTATTTACACTAAACATGGATACATAAAGACTTCCGTACAATTGCAAATTTTATAGCATGATTGGTAGCCTTTATGGACAATTTTATTTACACCTAACATGAATGCATGATCTTTTGCTTTGGATACAAGTAGTGTTGAGTAAAGTAGTGGTAGAGGTGTTATCAAAATAGAGGCTAATATTTACAATGGGTTGTTAGGAGCTCGACCAATATACCCACTTGAGGTATGGCTCGGTATACAACGTCCCCAACTCGGTGGTGGCTTGATCCACCAACTCATTTTCAACTTTGTTCTACCTCGCCTGAGACCTTGATCGAAATCGCTTATACAAGCAATGAACTCATCTTCAATGCAGAGTTTTTGTATGTTTTTCAACACAGACTCAAGAAGAAGGATAAAATACTTGTGTGGGGAGCTTTAAAAGCTCGGGCCCCCCACACCAATTTTTAATGAAGAGCGGATCAAAATAACATGGATCCTCTAAATTAAGTGGAAAATTAAGTTTAGTTATTACTAATTAGACCTCCAAATATAGAGGTAAAACTCCTATTTTTAAAAATGAATTATTTCTATACAAACAACAATGTCACCTTAACATTTTAATGGAGCTAGCTTTGTGATTGCGCTCTTCAACCGAAATTTTTCGCTTGTTCCCGCAATTTGAAAGCAGTAAATCTTTTGTTCTTGCAAATCAAGGATTCGGGTTGGGGCTATGAAATGGTTGGGCGCATTTATGACTCCTACAAAATAATGGAGAGAGTTGTAATGTGTATAGGCATTGAACAATTTTATCAAATCCATGAAAAATGGATTGAATAATTTAAACTAAACAACATGTAGAAATAGCATATTGCCCCTAATTTATTTCCCACAAACATAGAGACGAGACCCTATCTCATAGTTAACTAACAACTAACATGTATTGACTTAATTTAAAGTAAAAAAGTGAATTCTTTAACTTATTACATTTATTCAAATATTCACTAATGATGAATTATGCTAATTTTTATTTCTAACAACTCTAACACATGGAATCTAAACATAATCCACATACATTCACAAGCGAAACCAAAATCCTACACACAACCCTTGATTCTATGAACAATATACAATCCCATAGAATTCACACGCAATTCATCCTATAATACAATATTACATAATTCTCCTAACATGTCACAATACAAGTAACTTCTCCAATCTACTAAAGTTGACTCTTTCTTCCCGCATTTGTCTCCCAATTTGGCATCATTACACCTCTAGGTATGTGTTAGTGTCCTAAAAATGTGAATTTTTCCTCTTTTATTAAAGGACCCAACATATTCCCAAAGATACTTATATGGTCCTCTTTGAAATTTTCTTACCCTCTTTGGATCTTAGCTAACAATAATTATTTTGCTCTGGTGAATTTTAGTTGGCATGTCTTATGTTGCTTGATGAGACCTTAATTTTCTCATATTTTGAAGCATTATTCTTCTTTTTTAGTAAGTTTTGAATGAACTAATCATGTGTGAAAGAATTTTTAATTTTTTACGAGTTTAAGGCATAAATGATGAATTAACTTCATAAGGCTCGTGCTCTGCTTTTTCTCCTAACCTCGGACAATTCTTATGAGGCGGATGGTTTGTTATGAAAAAAGGGAAAAGATCAAAATAAAGAGTGATAAAGGAATAATGACATCATGAAAGCCCTGCTTTATTTTGGCTAAGGAAGGAGCTTTGGACTATATTGCTACAACTCTAGACTAATGCACAAAATCTTTGGAATTCGGCCTACGAGATTCAAATAGAAACACGGAAGCTCATGACTAAAATACCAAAGATTTGGACTATTCGAAAAAACTCTTAGCTTCCATACACACATCAAGAGGATATGGAAGAAAATGTTTGTTCTACAAACCCTATATCATTACCAAACAAGTAGGGAATAACATTTTCATGCTTAATCTTCCCACTTACCTAGGATCACATCTAGTCTCCAATGAAAAGCTTGTGCTACTACTTTAACCTATTTTTGGATACAACAAAAGTTGCATCCTTTTAACAATCAAAAATCATTCTTAACTATAATCGCTAACAAAAATAGGGTAAATAGAGTAAAATAAGATCTCGAAACCTCAAATAATTTAAATCACCACAACATTGTTGATTGTTATGATTTGACTTCACCTACAACTTTAGCTTCATATTTTGCACATGTACATACCACAAGATCCCAACTCCTCTATAACACCACAATTATTACAAAGACCGACATTGTACCAACTTTATTATACCTTCAAATAAATATGATGAATTTTTTATTAGTTATAAAGAGGTTGTAACAGTTTAGCCAATGCTTCATCTACCTCATTTATGTATTAAGACAAGCTCATATTCTCAATAGATAGAGTAGTATTATTAACTAGAAAACAAGAAGTGCATAGACATGCTACATCCGACAACTTAGATAATGAATAGGACTTTGTATTATAGTTTTAGATATGGGGTGTCTTGTCTTTCTAATATTCTTCAATGTTCCACGGTAGTGTTCATGGTACCATTCAATTATTCTCTTTAGTACAAATTGTATGCCATTACTAAGCAAGTAGGAAATAGCACTTTCAATCTTAATCTTCCCTCTTACAGGAGATTACATTTAGTCTTCAACACCAATCTCGTTCTACTATTGTACACTTTTTCTTTCGATACAAAAGAAGTTGCACTCTTTTAACAATCAAAAATAATTCGTGACTATAACCTACCAAAAAAATAGAGTTAATACTTGATGTAAAAGTTAAACAAATGTACCCAAAATAAATCTCTCTTATTTGGATCGTCAAAGTAACGCATGCACTTTATCGAGGAAAATGGATCACAAAAGCTAAAGTTGCCAATGAATTTGCATCTTATCCCAAGACTAAATTTAATGGTAACCATTATTCTTCAAGAAGGAGTGGCAATCCAACAATATCTAAAATCTCAAATAATTTGCACCACCACAACACTCCTCCAATGTCGGAAGATCCTAACTCCTCTATAATACCACATAATTACTAGCAATCGCATGTGTACAAAGTCTGATGTGAACGTCGAACGGTATAAGTTGTTTGATTTAAAGGGAGCTTTAATTGTACATTGATAAGAGGTGTGATTGATAGTGGAAGAGTAGGAATATAGATTAAACATTACATTGAAAAGTTATATATGTACATTTCAAATTTGTTACAAATTCATACATATACATTTGCAAATCGTATATCATGACTAGTAGTCTTTTGTGGACATTTTATTTACACTAAACATGGATACATAAAGACTTCCGTACATTTGCAAATTTTATAGCATGAGTGGTAGCCTTTATGGACGGTTTATTTACACCTAACGTGAGAATAGATGATCTTCTCGCTTTGGAAATGCGTAGATTGTCAAGGGAGGGAACTCGGAGAAATAAGTGAATGTCAGGACCTTGTTTTTTAGTGTTTCCAATGTCGATAGTTGCTCTATGCAAAGTAAGTCCCTGGGACTTGTGGATACTCAATCCCTAAGCCATTTTAATTGGAAATTGTTTTTGATTCCCTCTTGAAAGAGGGGGTATTGGAATATGTAACGGGTTGGAGGGATCCCAACATGGTCTCATTGTGTCTATCAAATTTGACAACAAATAAAGGTGATTTGGTGGTGATATTGATGTGTCATAAACAATGTCGATGATTTTTCCTGTAGCTTCATTTACAAGACTGCATTAACCCATAAATTAGCAATAAACATGATTTTTGTTGTTTGCATAAAAGAACTTTGTGCTTACTGTTTGATCATCATCGAGGTCCCCTGTTGCAGTAAGTCGGATGTTACCTTCAACAATGGATTATGTTATTGGAATGTTCAATGTTTTCAACATCGGAAGGTTGAGGGAGTCCCCTACTGCTTTTTTACAAACAAATGTAGTGCATTCTTTAAAATGTTGATCTCATGTTGAGTTAGGTGTGAGTTGGTGCGAGACATTAGGAGTTCCCAATCCTCAATAAGAGGAGTTAAATCTTGCATGTGGAGCAGTAAATGCCGAAATGAAACTTGTGCAGTGGTGGTTCCTTATTGCCAAAATATTATTTGCAAGATAATGGAAGAATGAAATCCCTTCCAAAGGCTAGCTCCATATGAATTGTTTGCATAAAGAGGAGTGTCCATAACCGGCGGTAATTGGCCGAGGTCTCCGAGGAGGATGACAGATCTATTCTCAAATTCAGTTGTTTGAGAATTTGGGAAAGCCTTGCGTAGCTTGTAGTCAATTTCCCTAGAACATAATGAAAGTCTTGTAGAGATTGCAGTAGATTTATGAACAAATTCTCAGCTACTTGACATATAATAAAATAGTAGAAGCTAAAGAGTTGACATAAACAACAAAAATGAAATTAAGTGCTTGTAATCTTTACACATACTATTTTATCAATTGATTACAAAATATTCTCTCATGACAAGGCATCAACATAAATTAAGGGTTTTTAATGAGACACTAACAAAGCTATAAATGTTTTACATTAGTCATAAAATATGTCCAACAATAGTACAATGATTGGCATAATAGCATAAAACCTAAAAACTCAACTCTCTTACTCGATTAAATAATATATATGATAAATTGTAAAATCCGTCTTCTTGCGGTCTCATATCCCTGGGCTAAGTGTTATAGCTAAGTTGGAATCAATGTCAAAATCTAAAAATTTAGGAGCAAAATGAATGTCCAGGGAGGTCTAAAATGAGCCTCCAACACCCCAACTTTTTGTGAGAAGGTCTCAAAGGGTAAGTAAACCTCCAGAAAGATTTACTCATTCATTATTTTATCTATTATTGACTAATAGTGGTGAACTAGAAAGTTTTGAAGAAGCAATGCAATGAATACCCACGTGGAGTGGGAGCATGACATGGATGAGGAGATGGATTCCTTGAAATAGAACTAGACATGGGATTTGGTCAAGTTTCCAACAGTAAGAGGACATTGCGAGAATAAATGGGTTTATAGGATCAAGGAGGAAGATGGTGGACAAAAAGATACAAAGCAAGACTTGTGGTAAAAGGGTTTGCACAAAAACTAGGTATTGATTTTGGTGAGATATATTCTCTTGTAGTAAAAATGACTTTCATCTGCATCTTGTTATGAGTTTAGTTGTAGTAGAAGATTTACATTTAGAACAACTTGATGTTAAGACGTCTATTCTTCATGATGATTTGGATGAAAAAATCTATATAAATCAATGACTTGGTTATGAAGTCAAGGGTAAGGAGAAACTTGTGTGTAAGTTGAAAAAGAGTTTATATGGGCTCAAGCAAGCTCCAAGGCAATGGTATATGATGTTTGATAATTTTATGCATGAGCATGGTTATATGAGATGTGAATCGACCCTTGTGTTTATTTCAAAAAGCTTAAAAATGGAAGCTATATTAATTTATTCTTGTATGTGAATGATATGTTTATTGCGGGATCTAGTATGCAGGACATTGGTGAACTTAAGAAAAAAATTGCTCATTCATTTGCAATGAAAGATTTGGGAGCCGAAAAAAATCTTTGGCATACAAATTCACAAAGACAAAAACAGAAAATTGTATTTGTCTTAGGAGGATTATATCAATAATGTGTTGAAAAGATTTAAGATGCGGGATGCAAAACCCGTAGGTACACACCTATGGCTAGACACTTTAAATTGAGCAAAAATCAGTGTCCATCATCACATGATGAGATCGAGTACATGGCACGAGTTCCATATGCTTCAGCAGTTGGAAGTCTTATGTATGTTATGGTTTGTATCAGACCAAACATTGCACAAGGAGTGGGAGTTGTGAGTAGATTTATGGCCAATCCAAGTAAAGAGCATTGGAAAGCAATCCAATGGATTCTTAAATATTTGAGAGGGAAATCGGCATGCAATTATGCTAAGGAGGGTCAAATACTTCTTTCTGTGGCTATGTTGGTTTTCATTTCGAGATGAGTCTATTTTGCGGCACCGCAGAAGCAACTGCAAGAAACTCGCGTAAAGAAGGTTAGATTCAACTTCTGTTTCCTTATGCTGTGTGCGAAACAAAAGATTCGTGAAACTTGCGCGTGGAGATTTGAATCGGTACTCTTACCCCATTTGCGATCAAGGATCGAATGTGGTAAGGTGTGCCGTAAGTAAGAAATTTTTAAATATTCATTTTTGGTCATTCACGGTTTAATATATCATTTGTCTTTTCGGGATGTTGTTGGGCGTTTGCCATGCTGCTTACACACTGAAGCAATTTATTTCATAAGGAGAGGGGTTTTGATTCTCTCCGCCCAAGAGTTAATCGATTGTTGCGCGAAAGAGGGTTGTAGGGGTGGCTCTGCATATAAAGTTTTTTCTCATATGATGAAGCATAACATCGCAAGTGTTGTTGACTATCCCTACGAGGGTGTCGAAAGTCCATGCCAGGTATGTGTTTTCCTTTTTGGATTTTCTCCCACTTGAAAGATGCTTGATTTGGCAGTGCGAGATCTTTTCCCATGTTGTTTGCTTTAGTTAAATATGGGCAAAGTTATTTTTATGTCAATCTTACGGGCATTCAAAGCATTGAAAGGACATAAGACTTTGTATTAAGTAAGTAGCTCCACGCTATAGGTGATATCCTTCCGACCCTCTGATCATAATTCTCCAAAGAATGATACTTACTTTCTCATAACGATAGTAGATCATAAGAACTCAATTCTTGTCAAGACTACGACATAAAAGAGGTCATGCTATTTTCACATGTTTTTAATAGACTTATAATCCTCCCCTCTACTCATTGAAATCAAGTAATGATAGAAGTCTTAGTGTGGATTTAGATGATGTGGGGTTTTAGTTCTTTGTCCACTTAGAAAGAGTGTATTTGAATTGCGTATACGACGAACTTTGCGGGTTTAATTTCACATTGAGGTGACTATAGGAAAAGTACAAACCCATAAAAATGATAAAGTGAGTGATGGGTGGCTTGAGACAAAGTTTCGCGATTTGAGACCAAAGCTGGTTTGATGGTTTGTTCCTTGTTTGGCGGATGCTTGTACTGAGGCGAGGAGCGAGGTGTCTCGCATTTCATTAAGTTGTTGATAGTTGGCACTCAATTCTATGTGAAATTGAATGGTTCGGATTGATCCTAACCAACTATATTACTTTGGTAATAGTTATTAATAATACGAGAATTTTTAAAAATTTGTTTAATTGATTCGAAATAAATTCAAATTTATAGAATAATTCTATAAAGATATAAAATGGCATAAGTAATGATATAACATAAATGATCCCAATTAGTAGATTTTGTAGATAATTAATGATCTTTGTGACTTGATTACTAAAGTTTATTTTTTAAACTTTTGATGATCGCGAAGCAATTTTACGAAGCAAGTAGTGTAATAAGGAGATTGAGTCATGAATAGGGGGTTAAGAATAGGCGATTGAGCTCGGAATGTGCGATAAGTCATGATGTAAAGATTAAGTCTATGCTAACATTATCAGTTGATAATTTACCAAATTAAGGTGTGTGCACTTGATATATGTAATTGAATTGTAGTTGACGATGAGTTAATGAAGAATACCATAGAGTATTGTTACTTGAGCACAAAATGTGAAATGTCGCTCCTCTCTCTTTCTTTATTATCTCGTGTTCTATTTTGTGTTAGGATTTAACAGACCTATTTTGGGCTTGGGCTCAGACTGCCATAAAAGCTGGCAATATCTTAGAAAGTTTTGAGTTTATTGGAAAAATACTTGAAACAATTGTGATCAAGGCCAAGCAAACAAAGCTAAGGGATGGCCTCCATTGGTAACCCTGCACTACCAACTTGAGAGAGCAGACGGAAAAAGAGATCTCCATTGATCTTGTAACAAATCTACCCAATTTGTGGTTTACATAATTATTTTTGAACCTCCTTATTGAGTCTAGCATGAAGCGTCTTTGAGCATTGTTACTTGCTTGTTTTTGAACACTAGAAGCGCTTTGTTCATTAATATCAAATTTTTTTTTCAGCAAAAATGTTTTCAAAGCATTTATCTTTTCATTTGATATCTTTGATTTCTTTTGCCACCCTCTGCGTATGGTATACTTTATTTATTAAATGCTTTTCTTACCTTCCTTTGGCGCTAGAGCCTACGGCGACATGTAAGCTATTAATCAATATTTTAAAGCCCCAAACATGGCATTCAACTCCTTTTAATACCGCTTATTAATTAATTAATAAATCTTCTATCTTATTTTTAGCATGTCTCTAAAAATAGACTGAGTTAAGCTCTTCTCCTTGGCGCCATGACTATGTAATTTTAGCATGCTTTGTCTCTCTATTTTTGGCACCATAGTAGGCTGGCTTAATATTTGGCATGCTTTTTGGCATCTACTCTTTAGCTTTGACTTAGCTATTTTTAGCTTTACCTTATCCATTTTGGCACCACTTTCAGCTGCTAATTTAAGACCCCAACATGCATGCTTTTTGCCTTAATTTGGCTCCAACTTAAGCGCTTGTCATACATCTTTGCCCTTTTGGCTTCCAAACCTCTGCTAATTTTTGCCTTTATTGCATGCTTGCTTTGCTTTGAAATTTGCATACATCTGAAAGCTAATTTTGCAATTAAAACTCCCTATCTTTGGCGTCTAAACTCAGGCCTTCAACCATGCAAACTTTGGCGCCAAACCTATCTGAAGACTTGTATATTTTTAGCTCTAAACACTGCCAATTTACCAGATTTGGTGTCCATTCCCAGCTGCAAATCTAGCTCACTTCCATCTTTGCCAGGTATAGACTAGTTTTCTCGTATAAGTATGGCGTCTAAAACTGGAAACACGATGTTTTGTGGTAACTTGATTTTTGGTGAAAAAAATTTGGGACGGTGAAGAAAAATTAAGCCATGTTTGGAGACTTGGTGTCTGCTAGCAATGGTGGGATTTAGTCAGAAAGTCTTTTACTTCCTGGAGTGATCTCTTGGTCGAGTCATCCTTAATAGCTCGTTGTATACCAACTATTGAGGAAGTATGGTAGTTGAGTAAGATTTAATTTATATTATGTTGACTATTCTTGTTTATTTACCTCATGGTTTGTGTGAAGGTCGGGAAGTTGATTTAAGTGTAACTGCTTTCTAGAATATGTAAATGGGTGGTATCTCACTTAGCAAAAGTCTTATTAGGTTACGGTTGTTTGTAGTTTAACTTGTGTGTCCTTGATTTGATTAGTAATTTGGCATGGAATGTGATCTAAGGACATGGTACGGTGTTAGGAAATGATCAGGGGATCAAATTAAGTGGAAAAGTAAATTTAATTTGCAAGCAATGGCGGTTTGGGTTGATTGTGCTTAACTAACTTGTTTGATTGGTTGAGCAAAGTGTTGTGATCTGCGAGTGGTTGTAAATTGAATTTGTGAGAGGATTTATGAAATGGATTAAAAAATGTTATTTCTTTCTTAGGAAATGACAGAAAAGCGATATCGATTGATAGTTTTGGGTATGTTCAAAAAACGATGAACTCGCTTTGGAAAAGCGGTTCGAAGACAACTGTGTATGTTGGCATTCTTTGTGGGCAAAGCATTTATGGATTACAAAGGGTAAGTAAAGTGATTCTTTTCATTTAATTTACTTTTTTGTTTTGTATGTGTTCTATTTTAATTGATTTAAAGTAATTATTTTTTTTGTCATTTTAATTCACAAGGCCTCTTTGAAGAAGAAAGCTGCGTGGGAAGCAGGACACAGTGGGCTGGATAAGGGTATTGATTTTTTTTTTAAGTTTCCAATTTCAATATTGTATTTTTAAGCTGGGAAATTATAAAGTGAAGTTTCCAATTTCAATATTGTATTTTTAAGCTGGGAAATTGTAAACTAAATATTTTCATCTTTTCTATTTAATTGTAGCGGCGAAAGGTACGGAATTGTACTCATGCATGTACTGTTGTAGGATTCGGTCAAGAAAGTAATGGCCGTAAATATTGGATAATCGAAATTCATGGAGCGATCCTTTGGGGAAGAAGGGTATATGAGAATAAGAAAGGGCCATGCTGCACTTGTAGGTGGATGGCTTATGTGGATTTTATATGGCTTTGGGATGTATCCCATAATATACCCATTCATCCAAGCTTGGTGGTAATCCTTTTAGTGATTAAATGTTTACATGCGAAGTATACTCGATTTTATCTCATTCCATCGTCCATTTTTATTTTTTATCGTATTGGATCGCTTGTTCATTTCTTCTGATTTATTTCATTTCGAATATGATTTGATACTTACTTACTTTATGAATGACCCCTCTAGGCATCTCTTCGATCATTAGTCGCCATGATCATCTGAGTTTCAAGCATGAGTTATCTATATATATATATCTATCTGATTGTGTGCATCTAGTTGTCAGAATTCGAGACAAAAAGCTATGGTGTGTGCAACTCAAGTCGGAACCATGCATTGAAAAATTATTCAAAATATGTGTTATTTGCGTGGTTCGAGAAACTTGAGTTGCACACACCATAGCCTTTTCTCGAATCTGACAATTTGAGATTAGATACGCAGATTGTATAAATATATAGATAACTCATCTTTTAACTGTATGGATCATGCACTAATGATTGGAAGAGATCTTAGAGGGTCATTCATAACCGGTAAGTATCAAATCATATTCGAAGTGAAATAAATCAGAAGCGATGAACAAGATCCAATACTGAGATAAAAAATAAAAATGGACGATGGAAGCGAGATAAAATCTTAGTATACTTTGCATGTAAATTTTTAATCACTAAAAGGATTACCACCAGGCTTGGTGAATGGGGATATTATGGGATACATCCCAAAGCCATATAGCCCACATAAGCCATCCACCGTCAGTGTGTCGGCCCTTTCTTATTCTCATATACCCTTCGTCCCCAGTGATCGCTCTCCGTGAATTTCGATTATCCAATATTTACTGGCCATTACTTTCTTGATCGAATCCTACAACGTGCGTGACATGCTGATTAAAGACAATCCGCACCTTTCGCCGCTACAATTAAATAGAAAAAGATGAAAATATTTAGTTTCTGATTTCCCAGGTTAAAAATACAATATGAAATCGTGGAAACTTAAAAAAAAAAATCGATACCCTTATCCAGGTTCCACCGTGTCCGCTTCTACAATCTTCTTCAAAGAGGCCAATGAATTAAAATGACAAAAAAATAATTACTTTAAATCAATTAAAATAACGCATACAAAACAAAAAAGTAAATTCAATGAAAAGAATCGCCATTTACTTACTCTTTGAATCCATAAATGCTTTGCCCGCGCGAATGCCAACATAGGCAGTGTCTTGAAGCGCTTTTTCAAAGCGAGTTCATCGTTTTTCGAACATACCCAAAACTATCAATTGATATCGCTTTTTTCTGTCATTTCTAAGAAAAAGAAAATAACATTTTTTTAATCCATTTCATAGTCCCTCTGTCAAATTCAATTTACAACTATCACTGCAGATCACAACACTCATTCAACCAATCAAACAAGTTAGTTTGAAGACAATCAACCCAAATCGCCATTAAGTTTGCAAATTAATTCTTTTCCACTTAATTTGATCCCGATCATTTCCTAACACCGCACTCATGTCCTTAGATCACATTCTATGCCAAATTACCAATCAAATGAAGGAACACATGAAAAACTACGAACAACCGGAACCTAATAAGCACTTTTTTGCTTTAAGTGAGATACCACCCATTTACGTATTTCAGGCGAGTTACACTTAGTCAACTTCCCGGACCTTCACACAAACCGTGAGGTGA
Organism: Taxus wallichiana var. yunnanensis; assembly: GCA_018340775.1. Lineage (NCBI taxonomy): Eukaryota > Viridiplantae > Streptophyta > Pinopsida > Cupressales > Taxaceae > Taxus > Taxus wallichiana. The sequence goes on from CM031240.1 coordinate 847,088,724, forward strand.
AATAAACAAAAATAGTCAACATAATATAAATTAAATCCTACTCAACTACCATACTTCCTCAATAGTTGGTATACAAATGATTATTAAGCGATGATTGACGAAGAGATCACTCCCTAAGTAAAAGACTTTTCACTAAATCCCACCATCGTGCAGACACCAAGTCTCCAAACATGGCTTAATTTTTCTTCACCGCGTCAAATTTTTTTTCTCGGAATCAAGCTTACTACAAACATTGGTGTTTACATTGTTTAGACGCCATACTTATCGAAAAACCGATCCTATACTTGGCAAAGCGTGGAAGTGAGCTAGATTTAGAACTAGAATGACGCCAATCTCAGTAAATTCGCGAGTGTTTAAAGCTAAAAATACGGCGATCTTCGGATAGGTTTGGCCAAAAAGTTTCGTGGTTGAAGGCCCAGTTTAGACGCCCGAAGATAGGAGTTTTAATTGCAGAAATATAATTCAGCGTGCATCGGCGTGAAAGAAAAGCATGCACAAACAAAAGCAAAATTAAGAGAGAGGTTTGGAAGCAAAAGCGGCGTATGTACGGCGATTAAGTGGAACCAAATTAAGGCAAAAAAACATGCATGTTAAGGGTCTTAAATTAAGAATTAAAGTGGTGCCAAAATAGATAAAAAAGCTAAAAAAAGGTAGTCAAAGCTAAAGAGTAGATGCCAAAAAGCATGCCAAATATTAGTTAGCGATCATGGTGCCAAAAAAAAGAAAAGGCATCTAAAATTACATTGTCGTGACGCCAATGAGAGAGCTTAACTCGATCTATTTGAGAGACATCTTAAAAATAAGATAGAAGATTTATTAATTAATTAATAAGCATTTATTAAAAAGGAGTTGGAATGCCATGTTTGGGCTTTAAAATATTGATTAATACATCTTTACATGCCAAGACAGGCTAAAGCGCCAAAAGGAAGGTAAGAAAAGTATTTAATAAATAAAGTATACCATGCAGAGGTGGCACAAAGAATCCAAAGATATCAAATGAAAAGATAAATGCTTTAAAACATTTTTCTTTGAAAAAAAAATTGATATTAATAACAAAGCAATTCAGTGTTCAAAAAGCAAAGAATAATCTGACGCTTACGTTAAGCCTAATAAGCGAGAGGTTCGCCAAAGAATAATTATGTAAACCACAAATTGGGTAGATTTGTTACAAGATCGATGGAGATCTCTTTTTTCCGTCTGTTCTCAAGTTCAGGTGTGCAAGGTTCGGCAAATGAGGCCATCCTTACTTTGTTTGCTTGGCTTTGATCACGATTGTTTCAGTATTTTCATTTTTCCAATAAACTCAAAACTTTCTAAGATATTCACAGAACTTTTATGGCTGATCTGAGCCTGCCTCAAAATAATCTGTTAAATCCTAACACAAAATAGAACACATGCAGATAATAAAGAAAGAAGAGAGGAGGGAGCGACATTTCACATTTTGTGCTCGCAGAATAACTTTGATATCATGGTATTCTTCATTAACTCATCGCCAACTACAATTCGATTACATATATCGTCATGCACACACCTTAATTTGGTAAATTATCAACTGATAATGTTAGCGTAGACTTAATCTTTACATCATGACTTGTCGCACATTCCGAGCTCAGTGCTATTCTTAACCCTTATTCATGACTCAATCTCCTTATTACACTACTTGCTTCAAAAAATTGCTTGCATCATCAAAAGTTTTAAAAAAATAAACTTTAGTAATTGAAGTCATCAAAGATCATTAATTATCTACAAAATCTACTAATTGGGATCATTTATGTTATATCATTACTTATGCCATTTTATATCTTTATAGAATTATTCTATAAATTTGAATTTATTTCGAATGTAACAAATTGAATTAAACAAATTTTTAAAAATTCTTGTATTATTAATAATTATTACCAAAGTAATATAGTTGGTTGAGATCAATCCGAACCATTCAATTTCACATAGAATTGAGTGCCGATTATCAACAACTTAATGAAAATGCGAGACACCTCGCTCCCTACCTGTCTGAGGCCAAATCACAAACGAACAAACCATCAAACCAGGTTTGTCTCAAATTGGCAACTTTGTGCCAGCCACCCATCACTCACTTTATCATTTTTATGGGTTTGTACTTTTCCTATAAGTCACCTCAATATGAAATTAAGCCGTGCAAGACTCATATCGCGATTCAAATACACTCTTTCAAGTGACGATGAAGCTAAACCCCACACGATCATCTAAATCCACACTAAGAACTTACCTTTATTCTTCAACGAGGTAGAAGGGAGGATTATAAGTCATTAAAAAAACATGTGAAAATAAAGCATGACCTCTTTTTATGTCGTAGTAATCTGAGACGAGAATTGAGTTCTTATGATCTATTATCGTTATAAGAAAGTAAGCATTCTTTGGAGAATTATGATTGTAGGGTTGGAAGGATATCTCACCTATAGCGTGGAGCTACTTACTTAATCAAAGTCTTATGTCCTTTCAATCTTTGAATGCTAGAAAATTGGACATAAAAATAACTTTGCCCATATTTAACTAAAGCAAGCAGCGTGGGAAAAAAATCTGCACCCGCCAAATCCCATCTTTCAAGTGGGAGAAAATCAAAAAGGAAAACACACATGGCATGGACTTTCGACACCTCGTAGGAGATAGATCAAGCAACAAGACTTGCGATGTTATGCTTCATCATATGAGAAAAAGCTTTATATGCGAGCCACCCCTACAACCCTCTTTCTTGCAACAATCGATTAACTCTGGGCAGAGAAATCAAAACCCCTCTCTTATGAAATAAATTGCTTACAGAAGAAAGACGGCAAACGCCCAACAACATCCTAAAAAGACATGGCGGATATTAAACCGTGATTGACCAAAAATGAATATTTAAAAATTTCTTACGGCACACCTACCGCATTTCGATCCCCTGATTCGTAAATGGGGTAAGAGCACCGATTAAATCTCACCATCCGCGTCGTTTCACCTTTCGATCATTAACTTAACTTTTATCATATACCCTATTTAAGATAACAACGAAATGAGATGATTGATGGCATTTAAAAACTAAGGAAAACGTGAGGCATCGTACCCTTACCCCGAGGATATCCATTTTAGGGTTATAATCTTCAAAGTTCCGCGAGTGGCAAGTCACGAACACCTCCTCCTATGACCTCCTGCCGCATGAGCCTCCGCCCTCACGTGGCCACGAACTCACATCGGGGCATCAAACTCATTTGAGAACCTCCTAAAATTGCAAGCCAAAGTAAATGTTTTAGGCAGCCTTAACCTTTACTCAAGTACAGTTTTCCATTGCTAGCATTTGCATTAAAAGCACAAATATGAAAACTTGATAAGCTAAAGTGAGCTCAAGCTAATGATAACTTATTTGAAAGTATAACCAAATACTTCAATAAGTCATCTCTGACTTTATACTTTGAGAGAATGTATCATCAAATTGCAGAATATGGCTAAGCAACATAATGTTTACAATTGCAAACCACAATAAATCAAGCCACACCTTGAGAAGTTACAACTGGCTAAAAGTGACAAGTTCCGGCATTGCGGTTTTCAGCCTAGGAAGTGTTAGAGGGGTTTGCAAGTATCCACAAGTTGATTGTTAACATTCATCAAAGTAAAGTACAATGCAACATCAAGCACCATTATTCTACATAAGGTACCAAGTACAAGCCATCATAAACATGGATAAAAATAGCATGTATGAGATAAATCATAAATGTAAGAAACACCTCAACTAGATATGGTAGGGACAATTGAAATTGTGAATGCATAAGTAGTTCGTTGTGGCTATTTGGCATGTGAACACAGATTCTATCAAAACACGACTTCCCCCAAGCAAATGGCGACTGCGAACAAATACAGATGTAGGAAAAGGAGCTCAAACCCATGAAGGATGTAAAGTTCGACTCAACTGTAGAAGGAAACCATACATAAATACATAGCTCACTGTTCAAAGTAATAAGTAGAAATGGGGCAATTAATGGGTATGAAGCTCGAAATATCAAGAACTTTGCACGTCCAGGTTTCATAGAAGCACAAACAACAGCAAAGCTCAAAATATAAAACAGAACAATGCAGCTTCACAGATTCTTCCCAATGCAGAGTTCGATAAAGCTAAACCACAAATGCACAGATCCGAAGCTTACCCAGAAGCTCTACACGTTGAAACCCCCGAACACATGAGCCCGGCATGGAATATAAGACGAGGTGATGTCTACAAGGTCTGGTTAGGGCACGGGGATGGTAAACAGAGGAAGTGCTCCTCAGAAATGTGTAAGACGAGCCAAAATGGTAACACGCGGCCCCCAGCGCAGAGTTTTAAATGCAACAGAGCATTCATTAGGAAGATATAAGGGACCAAATCCCACGGCCATGCATTGCAAGATCCAAAGTGAAAAATCCAGACTCGTGTAAAGCAAGGCTAAGCTCGATGATACAGAGATAAAAAAACTAAAAACTTACCAGTGTTTTTGAAAAAACGCGACTTGAGATGGAAAAACCCGTCAAAGCTTGTCATGCTACAGTGAAACTCGCCAAGCTAAACCACAGAATCCAGAAACCAGACGTTTGAGCACCTTCCCATGCCAGATTACTCAGACGCAAAGCGGAACTAGGGTGCTGGAAAGTGTAGAATCCTCCAAAAAGCCTCCAATGGCGGCCACCCAAAAACTTTTGCAGAGTTCACCGACAACAACAAAATGCCAAATGAAATGCTTAGGGTTCGAATACCCTAACTCGATCCAAGCTAACCGTGGTAAAGGGCCAAACTCAGTGCTTGACCGCGGTTATATCTCTTTCCACGAACATGGAGTTAGTGATTAATCTCATGCACGGAGGGTCGAACCGCATGTATTAAGGATTGGGCTATCATTGGCCATGTAATTTCCTACCCAGAAGAACCAATAATTTAAAGCCTATCCCAATATGGTGGAGAAGCCAAAAATAGAACTTGTAAAGTTGGGTGCATTTGGAGTCAAAATAAATTTTGGGAGGCAAATTGAAGTGCTTGTTACCCTTTTTTCTACCAAAAGCTTGCACGAGGAGTGAGCAGACTTATGTTGCAAGATTTATTTTGCACTATGCACCTTTGATTATTAAGGATTAGAGTTTCCTCCATTATGAAGCTTTTTGGAGTGTTTTACAAAAGTTGTTTTGTGTGTTCAAATGAATAAATAGGTTCCTTTGTATGTTATCAAATTCTAGAAACCTCGTCAAGTAATTTTGTCAAGTTTTGCAAGTCTTTTAAGTGTGTTCGGACCAATGTTTTAAAAATCGAAACGGCGTAGAAGGGTCGAATAGGAACCGGAACCTGATGGTTCAAATTTTATGAACCGGTTTACTAAAAAATACATAAAGTTTTATATTTTTAATGAAAAGAATATATTTGAAAGGTTAAAAACAATGATTCCAACAATTACACACAAAATATGCAAAATTTGTTCTTATATATACGTAAGAAAGGTGTTTAAAGCAAAATTAGGCTTTAAAACAAATAAAAATAGAAAATTTATTAAAAAAAACGTTTTTTAATTAAAATTGTTGTATACGGCTGTGTAGAGTCAAACCGGCCGGTTTGGGTTGAAATCGGACCGGTTTGACCAGTTTGAGGCCAAAAGCGGCCGGTTCCCAAACCGTCAACCGATCCAGTTCTTTGACCAGTTCATGAAAAAAACTATTAAATCGAGCGATATTATTCAAATTAACAAGATATTATATTTGCACGACCCTCAACATTTACTTTAAGGGTCTCATAGATCATAAGATCTCCTTAATATACCTAAGACTTATGTCACATGAACTCACATCGAGACACACAATTGAGAGGAATCTCATCAGACTGGCCAAAGTGAGAAGTCGCATTGCCATCAAAAGAAGGAGACCGATATTATTCAAATTAACAAGATATTATATTTGCACGACCCTCAACATTTACTTTAAGGGTCTCATAGATCATAAGATTTCCTTAATATACCTAAGACTTATGTCACATGAACTCACATCGAGACACACAATCGGAGGGAATCCCATTGTATACCAAAGTGAGAAGTCGCATTGCCATCCAAAAGAAGGAGACCGATCGGATATTATATTTGTACTGACCCTCAACATTTACCTTAAGAGTCTCATAGATCATCATATCTCCTTAATATAACTAAGACTTATGTCACATGAACTCACACTTTATATATTGTTTTTGCATGGGATGTTTTTGATACAATTGTATACTATTTTGTAAGTGTACCACAAAAACTCTCCACTATGACCCTCTTGCAAATTTGAACCAAACTTTATCCCCGTCAACATAATTGCAAACTCAAACCTTATGACTTAAGCTAAGACTATTTCATTTCGGTGCTCGACACGATCACACAACCAGTCAAGTGGATGAATGAGTGGGTTTAGAGGTTTGAGTAGCCTAACACTCATGTAGATAGATATGGTGCATTAACAAAAATTTCAACAAAAGTCAAAGCATGACAATAATCGGGTTGCAGAAAGACCCAACAAAAAGTGCATAATATCATAAACCAGATTCATGTATTAGAACATCAAAAAGAAACTAGGACAATAACACTGGTTTGAGATGGATCCAACACGATGGGTAGTGGATCAAACTCACAGAAAATACTGGATTCGTGGAGGTTAAAATATCGTCTCCTCCTTCTTCTTCTCCTCCTCCTCCTCCTTCCTCCTCCTCCTCCTCCTCCTCCTCCTCCTCTCCTTCTTCTTCTTCTTCTTCTTCTTCTTCTTCCACATGCACACGCCCTCCCTTACCGAAGGAGAAATCCATCGTGTTATTGTGAATGGTTGTGGCTACACAAGCAACCAAAATCGATATAATACCCACTCACCGTCGACACGAGCGGCGGCACTAAAATAGGCCTACATGGATACACCTCAAAATTAAACACACAAATAAATCAAATAACCGGTGCGGTCGCACAATAGATTTGCATAGAAAATGTCCATGGATACACCTCAAATCATCACATAAATCAATCAAGTCACCACAATAGATTTCAAATCAGTAACCGAGGTTTAGAATAGCACTGCAGATCCATGAATCGAGGATACTAATAAAGTAACAGGCGAGCGCGCCTGATAGATCTGCATGATCGTAACCAAGTTTCGTAACCACTTGAGATCCATGAATCCTCCCTCCTAACCCTATTGCGTATATGTCTAATATGGAAACGTTTATACTCACACCCCCGCAGCATTACGTCGAAAAGGCGTGTTCTCAGTAGAATGCCTCCTCCCGTCTGATGCGGACAAAGACATCAACGGTTTAGATGCATTGGTTGACGATGCACGGCTTGGTACGCCCTACACGTGGCGACCAAGATAAGGATTGACCGAAAAAAGGATTATGCTTGCAGCGGTACAAACATCGTCATTCATAAATGCGGGACATGTGCCGGGAGTCCTTTGTGCAGGTGGCCACACATCCATCGTCACCATGAACAAGTGAGTGATTTGGGGTTTTTCATTGGTGGTTTCTGTGTTGGCCTGATCGCGCCTTTGTTGAAGGCCTTGGCGCAGTTGGGCATCTCTGCAACACGAGTGCTTTGATTATTCACTCACCGCTTGTATTTTTAACATTGGGTGGGCTCTGTTTTTGACTTGAACCAGCGCCTTACTTGTTGTTTATTACGAACCGGGTAACTTGACCTTCTCTGCTTTCATCTTGATACATAAGCTTACTTATGAGTTGCTTAAAATGGCTCGAAACAAGGGTTTCATATTCATTGTGACCTCCATAGTTAACGCCTTTGATCCATTTTAGTGCTTGATGCATTGCTCTTTTATGCTTTTCGACATTCGTATTTTCCGGTCTTTACTTTTATCTCAACTCCTTTAGTGTACTCTTGGATGTCTAAAACTTTCTGATATTGGCACATTGTTCTATTTTTAATGCTCATGATGCAGAAAATCAATACATTGATGTGTATGTAGTTTGGGAACTTTCGGTGTGGTTGTTATGTTTAAGTATGATTTTATCTTCTAGCATGTGGTGATTAAATACTCTGGTATCCAAGTATCTTGTAGTTCCTTTTACCCTGGTAATGGCATGAGAAGCTTTACCATTCATTGTTGTTCCTAAAAGGCCCAAAAAATGCCCAATTTACCAATCTGATCATTAGCTAGAAGTAAGTTGGCGGTCTTCACGTCCTTATCGATTATTTGGTGTGCATTTCTCGTGTAAATACTCTTGTCAGGACCATTTGGTATGTTCGATATACTTTCCCGCTTTGTCCATCAGATTGGATTCCAAAGGTTGCGTGTTTTTCTCAATTACCTTGTAGGTTTTTCTATCCCACTTATACATTAGTGAAAGATATAATAAATTCGGTTCAAATTTGCATCAACCCTTATATCTTTTTCCATGAAAACAGAGACAAAAAACTAATCACGTCTAGGCTATCATTAGGAGTGCCAAGCAATATCTAGCTCTATATTCATCTTAATGTGGTCTTGATCAATGGATCGAGGAGGGGATGGCATCTACGGGGAATTGGCACTCCCCCATTTGCACAGTTATGTTGATAGTTCTGACGATAGTGTTCTAGAATGGCGACTCCTAGTGGTTATGGTCAATTGTAATTTCCGTGAGTTGATGCCTTTTTGTTTATATTGTTTGAATATGAACATTTTTATGTGCAGACCATTCAAGCAAGATTGGTAGAATTTGGATATCTTTCAAGATTAAATTCACATGGCTATTTGAATGCTTCAAACGTTTGGCTTTATACAGTTCTTTCCTTCTCTTGCTAACAACTAATCAGTGCTATTATAACTTGGAACATTGATATGAATGATCACATGTGAACTGGTCAAGAAATGCATTTTTCATTAAACCATATTGAAAATTATTTTCCAATCTGCTAATACAAAGTGATTCACCTATTGATGTTTTTTTCGTGCTAGAGAGATTTCTCCTCTGTTCTTCTCGCTCTGTAGCAATTCTCTTATAGAACCTATCATTTCCTGGTTTTTGATGTCATTTCCCTTTCATCTTTGCTTATGGACTACTTGTAACTTTATGGAATTCCTTATGTTGCTCATGCATTGGGAATTTTACTGCACTGATATGTAAAACCTACTAAATAAACCCATTTTCTATGTTTGATGCATGTAATAGGGATGACAGAGCATTTTGCAGTTGATGAATGTCGTTCTCGGTAGATTATGATAGATGAGCACATTGAGAAATCCCATATAGTTTATTGTCCATGAGATCATTCTTCGGTCGCTACACATACAATTTAGGTTTTTCGAGATTGGTACTCAAATGACCTCATCTAAGCGATCTGAATTTATTTTGTTTTCAAGATTTTTATTTCTTGACAATAGAATAGAGATGGTCGAGCATATGGGGGAACTATATCCCAAATATATTGGGAGACAAACTCCATTGTGAATATGGATGACACAGTAAGAAAATGTACGGATGTTATTTGAAGCATCTACTAAAATCAATACATCCATATTTTTATAAGGTCACTTTATTATTTCAAATGTTAATAATTGTTTCAATAGGCTAATCTAAGCATATCTTCATGATGTTCCTACCAAATATATGTGTTGGTTTGAGCATTCATATTGAGTGTTATTAATAAGCAATCGCACCTATTTCTTTAATGGTTGTGTGGGAAAATCTAAATTGCGGCAGTTAACGAGAGCAAATATCACGGAGAAACACAATAAATTATGCATTTGTTGGTGAAGTAAATGAAAAGTAAAGCTAATGTGCCAACATCACATGGACCATACAATTTTTATTTAGGATTAATTTGAATTAATCCAAATCACAAAAATAGATTGATTCCTTATATTGTTGATGGCGAGATTAAATATTGTATATACTTATTACTGACTACAATTTTTGTGTTTAGTTGATGGCTTCCTTCATCACGATTAATGCCCATTATTATCTATCTACAACCCATTAGCCATTAAATTTAAATAGAAGTATAATGAGATTCAAACAGTGAGCTTCACTCCATTCCTATTAAGGTTATTAGGGTGCATTCTAATCTCAATTGCCCCTTGTTTTTCATCTTTAAAAAACATATTCTCTCCCACCATTTTTGGTTTGGCTATGCAAATGTTAAGAGAAGTTGCTTTTAATGCAGCCATGATAAATGTCTGTAGCATGTTCTTTAAACTATTATAAGTAGGATTTCCATGTTTTTAGAAGTACCGAAGACCAAAAATACATTCATTGCCATACAACATTAATCTAAGTTCTATTTCCAGAATTATTTTTCTTAAATTTGATATAAACCTTTTTCATTTATTGGACAAAAAGCCTAGGATGTGCTCTTTTCTCTGTACTTTTTTCAGAATCGAAGCGGCCACAGTGGTTCGTGTGAAATCCCTGCATGTGAGGGAATGTAAAAGTGCCACCACCGAATCGGATTTTCTTTTCCAAAACAATCTTTGATTGTGGAGTGTTTTCATTTTCATTTTCACTTTATGGTATGGGGGTGGTTTTAAATTTTTCAGTTGATAATCCAATTGACTAAAATTTTCAATTAAATATGTGATCGTTGGCTTAATAATTAATGACATGCGAGATCATTTTCTCAAGAAATTGGGCCTATTTTGGCTAAACTCCATGGAAGCCACCATGTGGTTTGGAGTACCTACCATTGCAATCAGTGGAATCGGTGGTGTGAGAGGAATTTACGGTTTGGAAAAATGTCTTGTGGGATGCGAAAAAATGGGTTTGTTGAAAAGACTCTTGAAACTTTTAAGCAAATGCAAGTGCGCTCAGAAACCGGAAGTCCTCTCCACACGGATGCATTGCATGGTTTCATCTCTTCCCAAATCACATTATACATGTCAATTGAGTATGTTGTATCCTGTGATGTCGAGACGTTTATGTGGAAGCTTAACACAAATTTGTTGTTGTCACGTTCTTTCCCTCTTGACCGCATGTGTCAACAACCATTTTACCCACGGTTCTGCTGATAACAAGTGGTATGTGTATAGATCACGCTTACTATTTTAGATAAGATGTCCGATCTCTAATTATTTGAAAATGAACAATCTCTTATTATCTCTTTTAGACGTGTATGTACTTTGATGGTTGTATAGGTAACGAGTTCAAAACCCAACCTCCATCTTTGTTTGTTGTGACATTTTATGGCCTGCAACAAACAAATAGTTTTTAAAAAATATAGTTAAGCCCTTTATTGGTCATATTTTTTCAAAATTTCCTATTTCTTTCATAGGTGTAAGGGTTTGAGACATTTTTCAAATTGATGGACAAGGTGATGCCTTCGATTGAGTGATCCCTCTATATGGGTGACAATATATATAGGAACATTATTCTTAAACTCTATATTGTTTTTGATTAGGTGGATTCATGTTACTCAATACTTATTCCGTCATATCAATTACCCGAGCTTAAAATTGAATAAGGGTGCTGTAAAATACTAATGAACAAGGCTTGTGGTTGGGTTTCAAGCTTGATTTTCCTTGTTTTTCAAATTGACCTCTTCAACCGTAAATTGCGCTTGTGTGAATAATGCAAGTGAGACCAAAATGATAAACTGGAATACAAATAACAAATATTATTTGGGTATAAACAATGTGAGCCATGGCATAGATGTCAGACATGTAAGTATTTGATTTCAACCTTCTTCTATCTAACTTTCCATTCATGTTTTCATATTTTCTGATAAATTAAATGTTGTGTACTCAATAACTTTCACGTCATATAAATTACGATAAACCCAGAGCTAATAAGCCCCTTTTTCCTCATATTTTTTTCTCCAAGTCAACCAAATAATCATGCTTTGTGCAAATTTGTGGGTTTAAACATGTCTTGTAAATGGTGCTGCTAGCTCTATCGTCGACATTATTTACAAGTTTTTTTCTTTTGACCCCCTTGTTTATCTTTACTTCTTGTTGATGCACTATGCTTTATTATCATTTTAATTTATTTTGTCTCGCCCATATTTCACTTTCAGCGTTAACATCGCACACTTTTCATGCGATTGCTAGTGTTTAGGTTATCCTAACACACGAGATAAGTTTGGACTTCAACGAATCTTCGTGCGGTTTCACGTGTATCGGGACCGCTTACACGAGCCTTATGTGAGACCCGTCTCGCGTGAGAGAGAACATACCTTTGTTCCTAGATTTACCCTCTCTTTCATTGGAGTTTAAGGATTTAATTCACCGGAGGCACTTACTTTGAAGAAGGTATTTGGAAAGTGTCAAATTTCAGTGGCTTAACTTTACTGAGTTCTTAGGATTTTAGATATTTTTGTAAGTCCTAAATATTTACTATTCTTTGACTCATAGTTCTATTTTTATCTTTACACTGGAATTGTTCTTTGAGTAATGGCGAAATTTGAATAAGATTTCAGATTGCTCAAGCAAGTTTCCTTGCCGGAATATCATGCGATGCCGATATCATTGACCCCACCGGGAATGCTCACACCTGCTCCTCAAACCCTCACTCCAACTCCTTGGCGGCTTATGTGGAATATATATTCAAATGGACTTTTCTGTTTAGTTTCACAGTAGTTTAATCTTTCTGGAATACGATGAAATGGAATACTGTTTAATTTTACGCTAGTTTTTTGTCTGTGTGATGTATACCTATATAATTTGTTATTTGATTTCACAGTACTAGTTTGATGTCTGCGCGATGTATACCTATAGAATTTGTTATTTGATTTCACAGTAGTCTGATGTTTGTAGAGCCTCAAAGCGATTGTAGATGAAGCAATTTGATTAATCTTTTTTCCTGTAATCCGTGATTAGATGCCAAAGTGGATGGACATGATATGACATGGCAAACATGTTAATTGAAGATCTCTTTTTACCGTAAATTAAGCACCTAAACCCATGTTTGTGGTTCTGTGATGTGTAACAGTTTGTACTACACCATGCTCCAAGTGGGCACACCAAATGTGAGCTTAATTGTAGCACTTGATACCGGCAGTGATTTGTTTTGGGTGCCCTGTGACTGCGACCAATGTGCTCTGCAGCTGTTATGTTCTTGTAGATTTGGATCATTCACCATTTCTTTCCCATTTTAGTGCTGCTACTAGATTGCGGCTTGTACTCATTTGTGCGTATGCTAAATATAATACTTTGGTATGATTTATTATATGGGGTGCCATCGCCGTATAAATTCTTCCTACTGGTTTTTTATTTCTTGCAGATCTTGTAAAATGCATTTCATATTTTATTTTGATGGAGAAATAATTGGTTGTCTAGAACCGCGACTTGCATTTTGTAACTGTATGAAGATAATTCTACAAATATTTTGACATATTTTCAAAACAGAAAATAATTCTACAAAATGATTTTCTTACGAGACTGTCTGATTATCCAGTCTGTGTAAGTCTGGAAGATAAGCTACTGCAATGGAGTCCGTTTCAGGTTTATTGTTAAACAGGATGGTGGCATTTCGTTACAGTAGTTATGGTCCGTATACACTGAAATTATTCATGGGGTACCGCTTAGGGGAAAAGTAGATATGGGTCCCGGTGATTTACGAAATGAAATTGTTTTAATTACGACTGATTTGCGGGCCCGTCGGTGTTTCTAGAAGGGATCCTCTTTTTGCTGTATTGTTTTTATTCTTTTTTTCCTGACACAGTTCTATCATGGAATTAATATTTTTTTCCCAAAAGAAGGTCGCTTCTCCTTTATTGAATTGAGATTTGTAATGTTTAAGGATTTTTCCTTAATATAACCTGCCTATTTTAAACTATTATCATAGATATTTCATCAATTTGAATAATTTTAATCATGTATGTTATGATTAGAAAATTGATGATAAATCAAAAAATAAAGACATGAATAGATGTTTTTTTTTTGTTTTGGACGCTAAAACATTTTTATGATTGACAGAGGTGTCGCTCATGTAGAAGAATCCCGAACTCCTCTGTCAGAGGAAGAGTGCAGGGCAACAATAGATGAATTGTGGCCTAACAGATTTAAGCAAGCCATTATGGAAACACTCTAGCAGAAGATATGACTTAAATCGACAAAAAACATTGCATTGATTTTGTGAAGGACCAAGAGAAATCTGATTCTCAAGCTTGACTACAGAAGACACAACTGCCAACTCTGTGTCGGTCAGTTTGTTGTAGACAGTCTCAAACTCTTTGAAAATCTCACCAATCAGGTCAATCCTTTTCTTGTCAATAAGAATGTAGAGAAAATTTAATGTATAAGGCTGAAACTTGGCATCATTTGTAATGTCTTCGAGAATACCCTTTTTCTTCTCGTTTGGTATGATTGGATTAACAAGGAAATTAAAAAAAACCTTATTGGTTATGTACTGAGAGAGCTTATCGATGTCTCTACTGATAGCATCTAGGGACTTCACAGACTAGGCCAATTTTGCTAGGGATGTGGCATATGACCGCAGCGCTGTCTTGCATAACAATACGAGTTCTATTTTTGCGAGCCACTTGATCCGTTAGCCCCTTTCAAAAGGGCTCTCACAGATGGCGCACACTAGACATTCAGGGCCACGGGAGACTGTTTCAATGATTCCATATAACAAAAAACAGAACCAAATCTTTGGAGATCATGTATCCACCGAGAAATTTTTGTCAGATCGTGTGAAGAAGCAAGGTTAATTAAGAGCCAAAGCATTTTCTCTAGAAGTCAATTAAAGAATCTGATGCAGTTCTAAATGAGTTGCAATTTACGCTGGAGAGGATAACAATGTTTAGTTTATTGGAGTTTTAATTTTTCTATTTTAAGTTTGTGTGATGGAGAGAGGACAATATAGTAACTTCCAACAAAAAAAACATTACCTACTATGCCTTGTTGGATGTCTGACGTTCTTTATAAAGCTCGTATTTTGTTATGAGCACATGTATGTTGGTATAGGTGAGTTGATTAGGTGAATATACAGTTGTTTTATTTGATGAAACAATCACAATGTCTCTTGACGATGACCATGTCTTCTGTAAGATACAATTATGATATTCATTTAAAAGATAACATGTTGTATCATTTGGTTGAACACTTGGCGTTTATTTACAAAAGTTCATATTTTGGCATTTAAATGTTCCCAAAGCGTAGACAACAATCCCATTTTGTCAGTATCCTTCAATCACTTCATTCCATGAGATGACATATCTCTAGGGAATTTTATGTTTGGTGGGTAGATGAGATTAAGAAACCTGCCAATGATACCCAAGATGTTGTAGCGGAAGAGCATCTCCACGCTTCTTATAAACGAGGCTTCCATCTTTGTGTTCTTATCCATCCGATTCTACTCCTGTTTACATTTGCCAGCATACTCCTCGCCTTGTTTCACCATATGCAACAAATAGGGCTCCAACCCAATTAGTTTAAATTTGCCAAAGTACTCCCAACCTGTGCCAAAATATAGAGGAATTTTGTTAGATATAGTTGCAAATGTTTTGATAGACATGTATGCAGAATGTGGAACCTTACATAAAGACATGTGAACTGTTTAACAAAATGTAACTTATGTTCTTCGCTCAAACATCTATCATAGATCATAGAATATATTTTACATCCAAACCATATTATACACATAAAATTCAAGCCCTCTCTCAGCATAACTTGCAACTCATTTGCAATTGCTAGTTATAACCATCTCTATAATTGATATGATGTAGAATAGTACCCTTCATTATAACCATCATTATAACCATCTCATTGTTAAATACGATGAGACTATGACACAAATACTTTGAGTTTCTCACGGTCCAAAATTCTATATTCTCCCCTAATTCTATATATAGTATGGAATAGTAAGTGTGCGAGGCATCGAGAAGGTCTATTTTAGACTAACTCTCGAGTATTTGTAACCGAACTACCGACTAATGAAATTAAAGGTTAAGTTTGTGTGTGGATTACCGTTGTAGACACCTAGATTTGGCAATTACGTGCTTGGCAATATTGTTTTGCCTTATATCCCTTAGGCATGACTTATGTGCACAAATATAGCCTAAACATACTATACTACCCATTCATAAGGCTTACAAATACTTTATAATCTCGCACTTTGTTGCTCAAACACCTACATGACATATTTATGATCCTCGCCACACTCAACCCTTTGACCAATTTAAGTTGCGGTTAAGTCACTTCAAATGCGCATGAGTAATATTTTGAACCCTAAAGTCAAAATTAAAGTCGTTAGTCGAATTTATATGGGGATATTAGGGTGTCTCTATGAAGTGCCAACATTGTTGTTGTGCTTGTGAACACACCATAACTAGTTCAAGATATTTCCTAACTAGTTTCTTTTTGTTCACACCTAATAAGCTTCATTTTGGAGCTTTAGGATTAGTTGTTATTTTAATCTATTATAAGTGAGTTGTTTCACTCATGCACATATTTGAGGAGTTGTTAAGGATGTGTCTCCTCTCCTTGATATGTGGATATATTTTAGTCTCCAAACGTAGGTTGTCTCACTTATTCCCAAGGGATGATAATCATTATTATAGCCTATTTAATTAGCTTTTTCACGGATGAGGAGCATATGGTTTGTGTTGAATAATATTATATTAAGCGATATATAGGCATAGGCTTAGGCTTGGGCTTGGGCTTGGGCTTGGGCTAGAGCCATGGTGAAATCATTCATTTTGTTGTGTGTTTTCAAATTGTTGTGTTGATAGTCAATTTTTGAGTTTATTGTTTTGAATCCTTTTTGTGTTTATACATCGTGTCTTTGCATTGGCTTAGGCCTTCCCATATCGGCTTGTGTTGTTTCACATTGTTTCATGTCTTGGTTTAGCCCCTCCACTCGACCCTATAACTCAAAGGCTCGTGTTTGGGTGGTATTATTTTAGCCTTTCTCGACTAGGTTATAAAGGCTCAACCTCTCGTGTTCATCATTATGGTGTATAGTGGTGACAAAATGTTTGGTTGAGTTTGACATCCTTACCCCTGTACATGTCAACCTTCATTCCTCATTCGAGTCTCATCATCGCCTTGCTTAGCTCACTTCAATCTCATTCCACAAGATCTGTGTTTTCCTTGCATGACATAACAAGCCTCTTTTCCGACCATATATGTCTCCCCTAAACGTCTTATTCCAGGAACGTACCTACTCGACTCAAAATGAACATACTGTAACGCACGGATTTTTGTAAGTTATCATGGTGATTATTTTTCATAATGTTGTAACTGCTGAAATGAAGGCAAACATGTTAAGATATATTTTTGATCTTAAAGGAATGTGTTGCTAATCTGGATTCTTACATACTGTAATTTGTTTACATGGGACAACAATTATTATTGCTTGTATGTTTGCTGATGTGATGACAAATTTGTCGTATGCTTGCGTTGAACTCTATTCGTTGATTGACAGCACACCTTGAATCAATTCCATTGATCCAAGGTATGTTGTGGCCTTCTTGTGATCGCTTTGTCGATTTACTTTTAAACCAGGCTGAAGGTTGATATAAATGTGCAGCACCTGATTTCAGGTATGAATAGCTGACACGTAGATGCCAACGGAAAAAGGTTCGATTCTCGAACCATGCACTATGTAACGCCAGATCCCGTAAGGTGATAAAGGCCTGGATGCGGGTGGCTCAGGTATGTATAACATGGGACGAAACGTCCTGCATAACGCTGAACTTGAATGTCAGTCGGAAGGACTGGATTGGAAGTTGATTAATTAAGTGTTATAGGGATTAGACCCTAATCTAACCCTAAGTCCTACCTTATATCCTAACTACTATCCTAAGTGGATTTTTAAATTCTAAGGGTGAACATAGACCTAAGTTCTATTAACCTATGACCTAGGTATGAACACTATTGTTAATCCTAAACTAATCCTAACCTAAGGAAGGGGACGCACAGACCCATGGGGGATGGAAAGGATAAGGATGGAAGGAAATTTAATGGGCATTGAATGTAGTCCTTGCGTGGACAGCGCCAGGTTTGGCGGGAACAGGAAAAAGTTAGAGGTATTCAGTTAGTTATGGGACTAAACTTGGTTTTCTTGCAAAATTTGAAATTGGCAGTTCGCCAACCAAGTCGGCGGTGGCGTGAGGAAATAGGAAAAAGGCAGAGCCTTTAATGCATTTAATTTCTTGGTCTTTGCGACCAGCCCGCCTTGGAAAGAGTATGGAGGAATTTTTGATTGTTTATTGTGTTGTTCGGATTTTTGGGAAGTTGCTCTGCATTTGGTTTTTCTTGGTTCAGTCGAACCAGTTGTGTTTGGTTGCTATCTCTGTTTCTTTGGAAATTGAAGGCTATTTTCGAGCCTGTAGCAGAAGGTGATTGTTGGGAAGCTTGTTGTTGTCGCCGTGGAAGGAAATACCTCCTGTAGACGCGGTTTTCTTCGAGCTTCGAGGAAGAATACCAGGCATGTTAAGCCCTTCTCTTTAAAACTACTTGCTTTGCTTAAACGTCTCATTAAAACAACCCTGCTCTTCTGTTGAAGGGGGTTTTGGGTTTATTTGATTGCTGTCATGACTGAGATGATTTGGGTTTAGTCGATTTTGCTGTCATGTTGAAATGATTCTGGGTAGAGTCGTTTTGTCTTGCTGTTGTGATTTGGAACAGTCTTTGCATATTCCTTGAGTTGGAAATACAGACCTTGCTGTGTTGGTTTGTTCGACAGTATTGGGAAATTCATTCTTTATACTATGTTATTGTGCCTGCTGTGCGAGTTGTTTGACATTGATTCTTTACTGAAATTTTTAAAGGAAATGAGTTCCTCTTCCTTCTGCTGTTTTAGATTTTGAAGGAAATACTAATTGGGTTTTATTGAGCATTATGAGCTCGGTTTGAGGGAAGTGATAGTCATATTCTGCATGCTGTGCTTTTTCTTTTGTAAAAGAAATGGATGAATGCGACTTGGGTATTCGTGAAAGTTGGAGAAAGTAACTGTTTTTCTTCTGAACTTATGAATGATTATATTTTCTCCTTGCTGTGATGGAAAGTCGATTCTATTGCGTTTTGTGGTTGCGGTTTGATCTTCTGATTCGAACTGTCTTCGTGAATACGAACTCGGCTTTGAATTTCTGTGCAAATAAATGGAAAAACATGGGAATTAGCTTGTTGTTTGAGTCTGTCTTGACTGTACCAAGCTTACGCATTTAATACCCTATGCGGGTTTGCCTTGATAGAGGTATTGATATATGAATATTGTATTTTGAGTTCTGTACATCATTGTGAAATAGGAGAATGTTGTGTTCAGATTTAAATGATTGATCGAGAAGGAACTCGATCTGGGTATTCATTGCATATGGTATATTGAATAAAATTTGTACATGCTGTGCGAGTTGGATTTGACATCGTTTCTTTTCTGAAATTAATAAGAAACGAGTTCTTCTTCCTTTCTTTGTTTTAAATTTTGAAGAAATGTTAATTGGGTTTTATTAAGCATTATAGGTTCAGCTTGATAGAAGTGACAGCGGTATTTAGATTATTTTTCTGAGTGTTGTTTTCTTTCTGTACAAATGGAAGGTTGAAATGTTTCGTGGGATCTCTGATTTTGCACTGTCAAAAAAAAAAGATGAACTCGACTCGAGTGATTTTTGTTGTGTTGGAAGAAGATGGATGTTTTCTTATGTAAATAATTACAGAGATGAATTTTTCTCTTCTTGTTGTTTGAATTCTGGAAATAGCATTAGAGCTTCACTGTACACTCGGATTAGACTTGCTGTAGGTAACAACAATGTGCAAATTATTATTTATGAACTGTGTGCGTTCATAGGTATAGAAAGTCGTGTGAATATTTGATAAAGGGACTGTATAACTGTTTATTTGGTTAGAATACAGTGAAAGAAGTATGAATTCTTCTAGTACAGTAAGAACATAGTATGCATTCTTTATATTGTTTGCTCTATGATGGATACGATGTTTTACCAACTTGTTTTTGGTATTCGTATGTGCCTGATTTAAAAGAAGTATTGATAAGGATGATAAGTTCTTCCTTGTTTTCATTTAAAGCTGATTAGGAATGGATTTATTCCTTGCTGTTGGAAAGTGAATTTTGAATGGATTTTGTAAGTTTCACTCTGAACTGTTATCTTGTTTTGTGTCTCGTTTGGATTCAATTTTCAGTACAGTCATGAGGAAAGGAATAGGAATGTGGATGGATAACTTGGAATAATGATCATTTCTTCTCTCATACAGTTGGGAATCTGTAATCGTTTAGGAACGAATTTTGTATTGCTTGGGTTTAAGCAACTATATTTATTGTTGTTTACTTCTCGTCTGTATTTGATTACTTGAAATCAAAGGAGATGCATGAACTGAAAGGAAAGTAATTGGTTTACATTTCAGTTAGATTTTATCCTTTGAATTTATTACTAATGTAAGGAAAGGAAATTGACTGCATTTAATATTATAACAACAGTATGCATACTTGTATTCCTAGTTTTTACAGATGTTGTAATCTGGAACTGTTGAAGGAAATTACTTTTTGTAATGATCATTTGGGAAAAAGGACAGTAGTTCTTTGATTGATTGGGATGGTATTTAGATGGTTCAGTTGTCATGCTGTTCATTCTTTTTATGCTTAATTCTTGATTGATGTTTATATTAACGTTTCATAAAAGCAGGGTTCTTTTATTGAGACAGTTAATTAGAAGCACCTCATTTTAATGACAAGTGCTTAATATGCTCAGTTCAATGAACTGACCCGTGTAAGTAATTTTGCAGATGGAATTTGAGTAAAAGCGAAGACATGGCATTTTTCGATACTTCTTTTGATTGTCTCAAGATGAATTGTATTTGTTAGTTGTTATTCCTCTACAAGGAATTGTGAAAAGAAGAAAGTACATTCTTATCTATGAGTTGTAATGTTGTTTAATATAAACAAAGTCCGGTCATTTGGGATGTATTTGTATAGATTATGAAATGGATTGATGAATACAAATACAAGTGTGATATTTTAATGACTGTATCAGTTTGATATTGTTGATTAAATTGGGAATATAATGTTATTTCTTGATTTGGAATTATTCAATTGTCCTTGGATGGATTTAAAAAGAACTGATATCTATTCTTACCTAAATGCAACTTTTACGTTGAAATGTGCAATTAGTTCATACTTGGGTTAAGATGAATTTTTAATTGACATTATAAAGGATTAGGAAGAACATGATCTCATAACTGATAGGTATTCGGGATTAGCTTGAAAGCTAAGGAATATCAAATAACTTAGGAACAACCGAACCTCGTATTCGGACTCCGTTAATAGCCTCGAATGTTAAATTCAGAAAGTAAGGATATGGGATAAATATATCCAGGGCTAACAGACCTTAACTATGTAAGGTTAAGGAGAATAAATGAATATATTTATTGAGAATTAGACCTCGTTTAAATGACGTCTAATAAGCTGGAATTCTGAATTTGTTTACAGTTGTGGAAAACTTGGTTAAGTTTAATAGGTTAAACTTATTAAGTCTGTCGGTAATGGGCTGCTTAATCCAATGATTAAGAAAAGAACCAAGTAGAGAAAATGCAACCCTTCGGTATGAAGGAGAAGATGCATAGTAAGCTAGAAGACGGATTTAGTCTCTCTTAGCTACATACAACTGTAACAAGAACGAGGATAAAGGATCAAGCATGGTTGCTGAAAGTTGATCTTAAATATTAAGATCATAACCAAATCACTTGAGCTGGATGTGTACTCTCGATGAGAGGATTCCGTAGGACATTGACATATGCTAGCTACAGCATGGTGTCTTCATGAAGGCGGGGTCTTCATGACGACACAATGTTATAGCTGACATATTACAATGCCCTCCTGAATTAAATCATCAAGAATACATAGGCTGAATATTAAGTTCTTGGCTGGGGATAGGAGTATGATCACGTATACGGAGTGACTCCGGAGGACTAAAGATAACTAGACACATGGAGTCATTTAGGGACGACACCGTATGTCTGCGTATCTTTAGTTACCATGAGTGCCTTCCTATACTCGTTCATATTGCTAGTTGGAGTTAGAATTTGACCTTAAATTGGAAGGACTGGTAGGAACCAGGAAAGACCATTCTAGATAACAGGTGAAGTGAGGTGAAGGACGTATTCCATTGGTGTGTATCACATCCAGGAATATGATCATGCAAAGCATGTGAAAATCTTTGGCCAAAGTATCGCAAGTGCTGGTTGCGTTGTCCTGATCACCTAATTTAAGATGCAGGATGTCAGATGAATATCGATGAATGAGATATTCGAGATAGGCTTCTTAAATGGATCACTTCGATAACCGGAAATGGTAAAGAGAACCTTATATATATGTATATTATACTATGCATGAATGAACATGAAGGATCGGTAGTTCCGAGTCATGAAATGAGAGATCGTTGAAACTCCGAGCCATGAAAATGGGAGATTGGTAGTTCTTCGAGTCATTTACGGCGGCATATGGAATCTGTTATATGATTGAATGACATCTTTGAATGTGTGTTCCATATTGCAAATATGTGAGCAGAGAACATTAGTTTTAAAAGGAAATTGTGTGTTCCAAATGCATCGTTTGGGCAGAGAACAATTATTAAAAGCTGGAACGTGTGTTTGAATTATACAATTCATAATAGAACGTATATATATATATATATATATATATATATATATATATATATATATATATATATATATATCCCTTGTTCTAAGTATCTTAAAATGGGGATGTTACACATACCCGGCTCAACCTAGTAACCTACCACTATGTCTCAATGTTCCATTATTTACGAATTGGCGCGACTTTCTCATGTCGATTTTTGGTTCTCGCTTTATGTAGTTTTTGTGAAGGCAATGAAGGTTGAGTTGATTGGATCGACTAGTTTAAGTAAGCATTTAGGGTTCAAACCCTAATATTTCTTTTAGGATCAACGAAGGCCTTTTTTTCCTAATCTCAAGGAAAATACTAAATTTGTTTCCTCAAACTATAGTTTTAAAGTAAAGTGTGGCATGTTGGTATATGTATTTGGTTATTATTGATAAGGTCATGGGTTCGAGGCACATTGTCTTCTTACACGGTGTTGGGCTCATCAAGCCCTCCTTCCATCTCCCTTGTTTTTGTAGCTTGATTGAGTTCATTGAGCTCTTGTCTGGCTTGCCAAGCTAATAATTTTTGGTGGTATTTTTCCTAAAAGTGAAGTTTTTGGAAACTTGTAAGTGGCTTTGGAGCATTTTTATGGATTTTTTTCTCTAAAGCAATAATTATTGGAAAAACAAGGCTTTTTACCAAGGAGTTTTCTCATGTAGGTGAATTTGTGCCAAACATAATTAGTTTCGGGGGTGTGATTTTTTTATCAAGATGTCCATAAATACGGCTTTCTTGTTTGTTTGTTTACCAACACAATGGAACTTCTTTTGTTCAAATCTATCTATTCCATAAATTATCACACTTGGAAACTAAAAATAGAATAGTTTCTTAAATCTCAATGTCTTTGACTCATTTTTAAGCTAACGTACTTGCATTTGCCACCAAAACAAGAAGTATGAATATACATGCAAATAAGATGAAGCTTTGGGGCTCATTTCTCGAACATTGACAACCTCTAATGTTACATTTATGTTGTCAAATCTCCATCAGAGGTATGGGAGAAATTTGAAACCTTATTTGGCAAAATAAATGAAATTAAAAGGTTACAACTTGAAACATAATTGATCTCATGTTCACCTTCAAAAATTCCTTTCATTACGAGAATTTCTAACAAAAATTAAAGATCTTAGGAGTTAATTAAGTGTTGGTGGTAGAGATAAAAATATGAAGAATGTATTTTCTTGATTCTATCAAAGTTAAAAGGTCCTTTCGATGCATTTATTTATACTTTCTTTTCCACAATGGATGCCCTAGGAGATCTAGTTTAAAATGCCTTCATTTGAGTTATTTTGTAAACGGTTGTCATATGAGTAAACAAAACTAATATCACTTGATGCCTTACCAATCTCTAATCGAGATTTGCCAACAAATTCTTGTAAGGGTAAATAAAAACATAAGTAGAAACTAGGATCTCCATCTAGACCCGCACAATATCCAAAATCCTCTCTCGCCACCATTGAATCTCCTAAAACCATTGATTCTCTTAAACCTTGAGTCTGAAAAGGGAAATAATCTTTGAAAAGAAGGTATATGATCCATGTCCCTTCTTTGTAGTGAGATGAGTCATCTCGAGTCTATATGTTTTGTAATAATAAAAGTCATGGAGAAGATATTGAAACAACACAAATGTTTTATTCCATCACCATCTTCTTCTAACATTGGTAAAGGGAAAACTCTATCTATGAGACCTTTTCTCCTTGAAATATAAGTGCATTTTGTATTTGGTGTCACACATCATCTACTTATTTCTAAAGTTATTTTGAGTTTAGTTTCTTCATGCATCACTTCACATATTTTGATGGGCGACTCTTCTTTTGTTGATGTTTTGGGATCTAGTGTGTTCGACATGTCAAATGCTTGCCACGCAAGATGTTCTCTATGTTCCCAAAAAGTCTTAAAATTTATAACTCTAATGACGGGAAAATTGTTTAATCCTCGCGACATAGTGTTGTAATTAGGGAATTAAATTATCATAATGATATTATAGCTACGTCGGTGGTGGACCCATCTTGTTGTGTGTATCTCTTTGAGAAATTTGAAACTTATGTGGGATCTTAACTTATTTTCACTCTAATTTTGTGAGTAAACTATGACATGAGAGGTTTGGTCACTTAAACTACAACAAAAGTTTCTTCTAATGACGATGTGTGTCAAGTTGCATGATTGGAAAATAACATCAAGAATTTTTTCCAAAGGGATGGGCCACTCGAGCTCTAAGAATCCTCTTGAGTTAGTACATAGTGACATAATGATTTTTCCTTCATGGTCATTTTCTAATACTAAATATGCGCTAACATTCATTAATGATTTCACAAGAAGAACATGGGTGTATTTCTTATAATATAAAATTATGTATTTGGTAATTTTAAGGATTTCAAAGCCGTTTGTTGAAAAATAATTAGGACAATCACCAATAAACTCTACACTAAAAATAGGGGATTGATTAACTAAAACCGATTAAAATAAGTAATAAGGGGATAGTTAATCTAAGTTATGAATGACTTTAATAAAGTAAATAGAAAGCGATAAAAAGCAGTATGTTAATGATCTAAACAACTATGCAAGGTGAAATGCTAACCCCAATGTGTAAGAAGGGAGAGGAAAGAACTCAACTGAATGATGGATTCATGTTAGACAATGATGAATGACGACTGGAAAATTCATAAGTAGGAACGACTATGCGGGAGTGCCGCATGAGGACGGAGCTGGAGGATCTAACTAGACTTGAGCACCCGGAGGAGGGTGGGGTGCCTGTGGGTGCTCTGGTATGTAATTTGGGTGTCCCTGTCCTGTGTAAAGTCTATGTAACTAGTACTCACAGGTCGGAAGGTGATCTAAAACCCTAGCTTCTGTCGCATCTACTTTGTTGTCTCGCGTCGAATGTTGTTGATATGGAAGAAAAACCTACAAAAGACCAAAAGAAGTATCAAAACCTAAAAAAGAAAGATGCAAATGAATGGATCAGACTGACCTTGGCTGCCACAACGGTGGGCTTACTAAGCGAGCGTTAATACATTTTAGACCCGGATGTAGTTTACGGTGAGTGTGTGCATGTCGTGCCTAAGTGCTCTTGCACCAATCACATTTTGTGAAGTAGCGAGCAATAACTAAATGTAGAAAAATGTAATAGAATGTGTGCATGGAATAGAATAAAATCCCCCTATGAAGTGTCATGCCAATTTTCTCGCCCTTGTCTTGATGATGGAGCTATATAGATGCCAATGCAATAGATGGATGCAACTCTAGATGAGTGATGGTAGTAGATCATGTTAGGTCCCTCATTATAGTCTCATAACTTTATATTTATAGGGTTCTCTTGATATAATTTCGTAATTAACCTTGAAAAGGTCGACCACAAGAAAGATAAAGATGTCAAATGGCTAGAAGAGGCCCAAAAAGTGGTGGGAAAGTGCAAAAAGGACCAAGGCACCCACGGGCGCCCCAATCGAGGCTAAAAAATACATGGGATGATAGAATCTAATTGGGCATATAGGTGCAAGAGGTTGTTAATGATGAAATAAAATGAAACAAGATGGCCAAAGGACAGGGGTTAATTAGTACTTTATTCACTTAAGGACCTTCTAAATAGTAGTATGAGACCGGGATAAATAAATTTTTAAAGTGCATGATTTTGTGACTAGATTTTTCCCCCACTCTATGTTGGTGATCAGAAAGCTCAGTAACATAAAGTATATAGAGATGCGTACCTGATGTCCATGAAGAGTGTAGTAGAGACACGTTGAAGGATTAGACAAAGTGTGGAATGACAAAAAGATGGAGGAGCATGGAAACTAAAGATGAAAAATGCGGAAAGGAAAGTGATGAGAGTGAGCCTAGGGCGGAATGTGGGTGTAGTTGTTGTTGTGTGTGATGTACCTACATGGTTAGTAAGGTGTGTGGTGTCATGAAGTGTTGTTGTTGTTGTTGCCCCCATTTGACTGCTTGTTTCTCATGCGGCTAGACCTACAAAGAGAAAACAATCAAGTAGTCAAATATGTATGTATGTTTAAAAACGTAATGTAAAAGAAACGTGTGTATGAAAACATTTAAATTTAAAATACGCAAATGGAAAATGTGAATATAAATGTAAATGGAACATGTGCACCTGATCCATATTGAGAAAGAGAGTGTAGAAGGATATCCTCTATTGTGAGTTTTTGGGCAATCTCGTACTTTATAGACCGAAGAAGTGTAGGGAGGAAATGCTCTGTGTCCTCCAAGATCTAACTATTTCCCTTAATATGTGTGTAGAGATATTTGTATCATCCTAGTCTTTTAAGCGATCTCGATGCCACTTTCCTAAGTAGTGTAGAGAGACACACCCACTTTGTAACCTCCAAGCCTGTGAATCGCTTGTTTCCCAAAATGTGAAGGACACCATGTCCTGTAAAGGTATTATGTATAGGGTTCGTAGACTGGTCTAAACCCACTCGTTGTATATAACCAACAATGCCAAGGGCAGAAAGTGCACTGAACTGAACAAGTGTAAATGTGTTGTGTTAGTATGTAAAACCCCCAAATGATGTCCCCCTCTCTGGGGCGCACATGACATCGTTGATAGGAGACATGTAGCCCCAACATAGGACCAATCACATGTACATTGTAACCATGTAAAGTGCTTAGTAAAAATCAAGTCACGCACAAACAAGAAGATTATCCAAAGACATGTGTAAACACATGCATGCATATAGAACACAATGTGTAAGCTACGTAGACAATGTAAAAGCTACGAAGTAAAGAAATCACGTAAACACGTAAGAAGACAAAGGAAGCTGCACAAAGCGGGTTGCGTAAACATGGAACATCACTCACAATGTCATAAGACATGCAAGGCCATCATGGCCGCAAACAAGCAAACAAATGTGCACACAAAACAAAGGGCAAGGCCCAAAAATAAGCGACAATGCAACAAACAAGTATGGAAACCAATATTCCCACTTAACTAATGTTGCATATGAATCAAATTATTAGCATGTTAGAAAGATAACTAGTATGTCAAAAGTGTGTATAAGCAAATAATGTAAAGTGCTAAGTAAAAAATGAAACAATAACACATGTGAGAGATGAATGTGGATGCCCCCAACGACCAATGTAGGAAGGGTAGAAGGTGAGCATCCGTGCTGCATGTAAGAGACCTGTATCTGCGATCACAACTAGAAAAATATGTGAACATGCACGTGTGGATGATATAGATAAATGAAATACAAATAATCAAACTAGCATGTGTAATAGAGTGACCATGAACAAGTAACAATAAGCAAGAACAAAAATAACCATAATATGCAATATGTTGTGGATGGATGGAATGGAATGCAAGATGGCATGATAGGAGCCACATCCCCCGAGTGAATGGAAATGTATGTAATGAGGTTCATTTTGTTTTCCCCCTCAGCAGTCAAGAATGAACTGTAAACAAGAGTGCGTCATCGGGAAATGTTCGAGTAGTATGTGTGTTTTTTCTAGCACGACGTGATGAATGCGTATGTGTGTAGTGATGATAATACACAATATATAAAAGAGATGTGTGTGGACCTTATAGCCTAATCGTATACCACGATGAAATAACTATACGAGTGATGATTTAGCCTAAGCGTATATCACTATAAAATGCAAAGAGGGAATGGTGATGTAGCACGAGGTGTATACCACTACTAAATGGTAGAATAGGTGACAATTTAGCCTAAAGCATATGTCACTAGCCTAAAAATTTCACATGATGGTAGGTCAAATTGCAAACGTGTAATGAGTGTAAGGTCCATTTGATTTGTAAACCCTCGGCAGTCGAGTATGGACCGATGAACTAAAGTGCGTCATCGGGTAGTAAATGTAGCGCATAGAAGACAATGTAGTGTATGTAATGAAAATAATTGGCTATGTGATGGGTGGAATGTGTAAATACGATATGTGTAGAATGTCATACAATATGTGTAGAGTACGTATAGTGTAATGTAGAATTAGACTCGTGATGAAGACTAGTATAATATATGGAATATGTGTGAAAATGTGCAGTGTAGGAGGTATAGTACGTAGATAAATGAATAATGTTGTATGTAGGATAATTAATGTAGGATGTGAGACACGTATATAATGGTGTAGGCATAATAATGGCTGGGATGATGCACAAATGTCAAAATGTTGTGGATGGAATGTAGAATGTATGGTGTATAATGCACAATGTGTGATGAAATTTAATGTGTAATGCCTATAGTGTAGTATGTGGGGTTCATGTGTAATAAGCCCTCAATAGTCAAGTGTGAACCGAAGCAAAAGAGTGTGTCATCGGGTAATGATGCTAGAATGTATGATGAGTATGCCTAATGCAAGGATATGAATGTATAAGAATGTAAAAGATGATGAGTGTGACTATCTTTAAGACAAAGTGGGGGATGTGAAATGTCATGCCCCTAAGTGTGTAAGTGATGAAGATCTAGTCAAAAGATAGTAAGTGGATCAATGTAAGGAGTAGTTACTTTAACAAAAGTGATGGGACCCGAAGTGATAGAGGAGAGTTATCATCTCGGTGTTTTATCACCATAGCAAGTGGTATCAGGGTCCAAGTCATCAATATATGTAGAGTCGATAGTAGGTGTTGGCATTACAAGGTTAACGAAAGGAGGTAATGGTGGAATCTTGCATGGTGGTGGTGGACTTTGTAACATGTCTTGACCACTAGTAGGAGAATTAGTTGAAGGGACGAAATTAACTCGATTAGAGCTTAGATTTGAGAGGAGACCAAGTTGCATTGAGTCTCAAGGGAGACTGCTTAGGTTGACTTGGTAATGTAGTAGACGAATTAGTAGGAGTGGTTTTTGAACTAAGTTTAATAGGTGGTTGACTTTTTTGGCTTGGGGATACCATAGGTGATTGATTGGGTGGTGCTTATTTGCTTGAATAAGTCCCAAGAGAAATGGTGATGTGATGAGAAACATCACGTGATGGACCTATAACATTTTTCTGACTAGGAGAAGAATCGATATGCACATGTGAGTGATTGTCAATAGTAAACATGTGATGAATAAGAGAATCATCTAGAACTTCCTTAGAAAGAGTAGAAGGAGGCTCACTAGTAGCCATATAACATGGTGTAGCAGGTGTAGATGGGCATGTAATCGAATGGTGTGCATTGAATGAGATTAAACCATAACACTCCACATGTTTGATTATTCGTGAAAAGTGCAACAATCGTTATCATTGTGTCCATTAATTCGATGATAATTGCAATATGGACTACCTTGATATTTTTCCAATTGATAAGGAGAATAGTAATGAGTACGTGATAGAGTAATCAACTAATGACTAAGGAGATGAAGAAGAATGTCATGTGGTGTAGCATTATGCTCAAACATGAGAGGCTCAAGAAATGGCATGTCTTGAGGTTCAACTAGATGACATGTAGTGGACATAGATTGCATATGAGATGTAGGAGGAGCACAAACATGTGATTGAGAAACATCCTTAAGTTGTTGGATTTCAGATTTGAGAGAGGTGATTGTGGACTCCATAGTTGTAAACTTATTTTGAAATAAAGCATGTAACGTTTGAATTGAATCCAAGAGGGGTTGATTAGATGGAGGATCATTAAGACTAGGGTCGAAAAATAGATAAGCAATCATAAAACTTAATTCGTGTGGTGGCGTATTATCATCATAATACTTGGTGTCTAAGGATTTTTGCAAAACAACCTAGCAATTGGGATATCTCTTGAGTAAATCAGATAAAGATACTTGGCGACCCATGATAGAAGAAAGAAGGGGATACTAAGCATGAAAGCTATCGGGTTCACCAAAATGATTAACTAAAATTGATTAAATTAAGTAGCAAGGGGATATTTAATCTAAAATATGAATAATTGTAATAAAGTAAATAGAAGCAACAAAAGTAATATGCTAATGATCTAAACAACTATGCAAGATGAAATGTTAACCCTAATGTGCAAGAAGCAAGAGGAAATAACTCAACTAAATAATGGATGCCATCGAGATAGTGTCATAATGATGACTAGAAAAATTAGAAGTAGGAACGATTCTCTAGGAGTGTCGCACGGGACGGAGTTGGAGAATTTAACTAGACTAGAGCATTTGGAGGAGGACCGGGGCACTGCAGTGCTCGATCTACAATTTGGGTGTCATCGTCTATGTAAAATATCTGTAACTGGTACTTGTAGGGTCGGAAGGTGATATGAAACCCTAGCTTCCTATCACATCTACTTCAATGTCTCATATCAGATGTCGCTGATAATAAAGAAAGACCTACAAAAGACCATAATAAGTATTAAAACCATAAAAAGAAAGATGCAAATGAATGGGTCGAATTGACCTTGGCTGTCACAACAATGGGCTTCCTAACTGAGCGTTGCAGTACATTTCGAACCCAAATGTAGTTATGGTGAGTGTGTGCATGTTGTGCCTTAGGTGCTCTTATATCAGTCGCACTTTGTGAAGTAGTGAGTAATAACTAAATGTAGAAAAATGTAATAGAATGTGTGCATGGAATAGAATATAATTCCTCCCCCTATGAAGTGTGATGCAGATGTCCTAGCTTGTGCCTTGATGATGGAGCTATGTGGATTCCAATGCAATAGATGGATATAAATATAGATGAGTGATAGTAGTAGATGATGTTAGGTCCCTCATTATGGTCTCATAACTTTATATTTACAAGGTTCTCTTGATCTAATTTCATAATTAAGCCCAAAAAGGTTGACCAAAAGAAAGATAAAGATGTTAAATGGCTAGAATAGGCCCAAAAAGTGGCAGGAAAGTGTAGAAAGGACCGGGGGGGCTTGGTGGGACTAGGGCCCCCACCGACACCCCAAGACTAAATCTGGGTGCCCCGGTTGAGGCTAAACATATGCGGGATGAGAGAATCGATTTCGGGCATATAGGTGCAAGAGGTTTCTAATGACGAAATAAAATAATACAAGATGACCAAAGGATGGGGGTTAATTGATACATTCTTCACTCAACAACCTTCTAAATAGTAGTATGAGACCGCGATAAATAAATTTCTAAAGTGCATGATTTTGTGACTACATGGATACATAAGTAATGCATTTTGAGATTTTTGTATCGATCGTGGTATTTTGCATTAATATACAATGCCTTATACCCCTTAGCAAAATGGTGTTGTAGAGTGCGAGAATCAAATACTTAAGGAGATGGCTAACTCAATGATTCAATTCAGAACTTAGCACCTAGTTTATAAGCTAAATTTAGAAATTGTGTTAACTCTGATTAGAACAAAATCACAAGGAGTTCAAGGGCTCACTAATTAGGAAGCATGGTTAGGTGAAAAACTTAATGTATCGTATTTATGAGTTTTTAGAAACTTGTTGTATCATATCACCATTCTTGTGTATTTTATATGACAAATACGATGCTTGTGTTAATGAATATGTACACTATTCATGGAAAGAGTGTGAAAAATCTATAGTTTGTTCAAATCCTAAGTGTGAATCTAACGTCATTTCAATGTTAGTGTCAAAGGATATAAAATTTCTAGTAAGATTTTGTGGCATTTCCCTTTGATTAGTGTATTGCAACATCTTTATTGCTACAAGTTTTTAGGAGTTGTGACACAATTTCCCAAATGGATCATTGTTAGCATCTGTCTCTATATTCATTATATATATCCCACGTTCTTCTTAATTCTCGGTGATGAGCCCTCACATCTTACTAGTTGCGTGGAGTCAAGAACGGAGTTGGACTTATTTTCAATCATATCATCACCAACATATTTTTTCAATGGAGAGAATAATTTAATATTATTTGAAGCAGGAGTTACCACAAGGAACAGTGTATATGCAGATGGTACCGGCTTATCACCTCTCATAAGAATTTTGCATTCTAGTATAAAATCCAAAAAAACCCAAAAACATTAGAAAAATATCAAAAATCCAAACATACATTAGAAAATAAACAAAATCCCAAAAACATTCAAATAAACTAAAAAATCCCAAACATGTCAAAACAATCAACACAATTAAAACTTTGCAATCATTTCCCCAAAAACATTCCAACCACTTTAAGACTTTAACACCCAAATCATTTCTCCCTCACGTGTATCCTCGCTCAAGGGCAAATTTAAGCCTCGTCGTTTCCTTGTTTGAGGATGACGAACTAATAAATTTTGAATCATTGTATTCCTGCTTGGGGGTACATCTAATAATTCATCACTTTGTGGAACACATTAAGGACATATTTGAAAGTTCTTGTGTTGTATTACTAGTTACAAGTTTATTTATTTTCTTGTGTCTTGATATATTACAGGGGGCTTATTGATTTTATGTATCTTGGTATACTTTTGTTGTATACCATTACTTATTTTATATGATTGCATATTGTATAGGACATCGTATCTTTTTGATCGTCTATGTTTATGCTCTCTTGCATTTGCATATTATGCAGGGGCATCATATCTTTTTGATGGCCCCTTGTATATGCTCTCTTACACATTACAGTTTAGTCATCATGATCTTCTATATCACGATGCATCATGTTATGTGCTATATTAAAATTAAGATGCTTTCGTCACGTGAGTATCTTCTTGCATGATCAAAAACTTACTTTGAACCCCATCCATTTACCCTTACTAATACATTTCCAGTTTGGGAATCCTACTTGATCCTTCACATTGCAGTTTGTGAATCCTACTTGAGATTTCTTAGGCATCGTTTGTTATCCTTCAACTCCTCATCCCCACCATGGTCAACCTACCTTTTATCTATTCATCATCTCTCTTCACTTCTACCCACACGCCACGTATGCCCACATCGTCCTTCTCACCATTCATGTCCCCTTTCACCACTCTGTGTCTTTCCCTTTTATTCTTCTGCTTTCATGTTGATAATCTTACTTAATCACCCATATAATGTGGGACTCTTAGTAGAGGTATACCCTCTTCCTATAATCCTCCCATTTAGAAACCTCTCCACCATTTCCTCTTCCATTAAACAACAATCACCACTACAAACATCTTTTCGCTCCACCTCTTCCG
Organism: Taxus wallichiana var. yunnanensis; assembly: GCA_018340775.1. Taxonomy (NCBI): domain Eukaryota; kingdom Viridiplantae; phylum Streptophyta; class Pinopsida; order Cupressales; family Taxaceae; genus Taxus; species Taxus wallichiana. The sequence continues at coordinate 847,122,268 of CM031240.1, forward strand.
CTTGACATTCTTGCCTCATCACTCCCACCACATGGGCATCCTAATTAAGGATTCCCCTTGCAATCTACATTCTACACCGCATATCTTCCTCCATCCATTCATCTTACACTCCTTTGTTTCTTTCCTTCCTTGTTATCACCACCTCTCACCCCTCATTCCATTCTCACATACACCATTTCCTCTTTTCTCATTCTTCCTAGTATCCATCTTTTGCTTGGTAATCTTACTTACACATTCTCACAGTATGGAAAATTCACTCGAGGGTCCCCCTTTGGTCCACCTTATCATACAATATTCCCCCACCTCCATCAATCACTTAGGTTACCACTTACCTCATGGATCTTCTTCCCATCATTATTCTTCATCTCCGACTTGGCAATTTCACTTAACCATTCACGCAAATCATGATAATCTTACTTAAGAGTTTCTCTTAAGGTTGATTTTCCATCTGGCCCTCCCCCATCCCATCAAATTTCCTCCATCCTATTTTCCCTCCCCTCACGGTCATCATTTTCTCTAACAAACCAATCTACCCCTATGCCCTATACATTCATGTTTTTCACCCTCCATTCACCATCATTGTGTTAGCATATGGATTTGCACGCATGCAAATGACATGCAATAGTGTGGGAACGAAGTCCCTCCTCAATGAAGGTGAATTTGCTTTATTGAAAACCAAAACTGTATTTACATCTGTACATTCAAAATTGTATGTGGGGGGTGTTTTGGAACATCAATGGAAGAAAAGTGAATGAAGGAGATAGAATGAAATGAAAGAAAGGAGTGGAATGGAATGGACTGAAAGAATATGCAAGAGTTAGGTAAAAGCAGAGCCTAATATTGCATGAAGATAAAAGATGAATAACCAACACAAATAAAACGGAGTTTGAGTTAGCTAAACAAGAACATGCAAAAAGGAACACACATGAGCAAGTAGATAGTCGAGCTTGATCTTTGTGAACTAGAACTACTGATTACTAATGTTGACAATAAGATCAAAGATAATATTTGCATGCAAGATTCAAACACCTAACATCTAATGAACATAAGAACACCAAATGTTACAAGAGACAATGAATGAGACACAAAGTTCTTATTCTATTAACTCCAAAATGTTTTTCACAAAGAACACAAAGTTTCTTCTTGAAACAAAGCTTGCACAAAAGTATCTTCTTCTCCTCTCTCAAAGTCACCCTTACAAATGAGCCCCTCACTTCCTTTTATAACCCAAAAGTTGGTTACAAAGTAGTTAGGGTTTTAAATGCACATTAAATAAGGCACTTTAGTGACTTTGACTTTTTCAACCAACTTTTAAAAAGTGACTAAAAATAGAAACCACTTAAGTTAAAAGGTCATTTAAGGAAAAATACATAAATAAAAGAAATGGGTACATGTGGACCCCACTTAAATGACTTGTACGCACACGTAGACATCCTAGTCAGCAATGTGCCACCTAGATCAAGACACCTAAGATCAGTGCCTTATCCATTGGGCCAAGAGTCCGCCTATCCCGATCGTACGGGAATGAACTCATTGACTGTGCTCTGCAATCCTCCAAATGACAAGAGTGTTGAGTTTGAAACTTGAGCAATTCATCCACCCCTCTATCTGAGCAATATCCTGGTGTGAGAAGATTTGTCTTCATTCGTATTCATATTCACAATTACGCACAATTCTCCACATACTCCAAATACCTTTCCATGGTGAATTATTCATTTGTCACGAGACCGTAGTCGTTACGCCACCTTGGTTTATCAGAATCCAGCTTCTGGTCTTTCGCCATTGAGAAGATCTCCAAGAGCCAAAATTACAATTCACTACCTGGAGTTATGTCCTTTGTCTTTGTCACCATCCCAAAGTGTTGATCTCCCGAGCAGAATTCGTGAGACTTCAGAGTCTTGGAAATCCATCTCCTTTGCCCCATTGTGAACAAGTGGTGTTGAAAAATCATCGAAGTGATTTATGAATTCGTTGACACACACCTTAGCGTAGTATTTGGTCTTTTTTGGAGTGATGGATTCTAACATTTACGCAATCACTTCCAAGTTTATCACTATTGGCTTGAAGACCCTCTTTCAATTCTTCAGGGTATCATGTAGCCAGGTGGGAACCTCTCCAAGTACCTCATTGTACATGGTTCTCGTGTTCGTTGGGAATTGATCTTCATCACGCTAAAGGGGATCACCTTCGGGTGTTGCTGAAATTGGATCTTCTTGTTGTGAGAAAGATGTTGTCGCCATTTTCTCCATTTGTGATGATTCGGATCATCAACTTTTGGTTGAGAAGTTGTGACTACTTCCACAAGTTGGGCTGGTATATTTTGAGGTACTTCATCAACGAGTTCCACCTCTAGAAATTGTGTGATATAGATTACAGGTGCTTGCGCATGAACCAATGCTTTGAATTATAGTGTTGTGTTGTTGATTAGGCCTGAAGAATTAGGGCAATCATGCAAAGACGAATGATGACTGGAATGAGAAATTCTCGAGATGTGCTCCTTCTTCACTTAGGTGTTTAGACGACTCAACTCACGAATGAGCCCTCAATCGTATCGCTCCTAGCTTGATTATGAGCTCATGCATTTTCAACTTGAATTCGAACTCCCATGGCGATCCATGCCCTTCGTGTCGTCTTACCTTCTTTCCGAACCGAACTCCCTGAGTTCTTCTCTGGCTCAACTCACTTGAATACCGAGCTTAACCCAACATTTTTGAAAAGAATGGTTTTACCACAATGCTCACGGTTCTTCCTTATTATATAACACTTGTAGTAAGAATGTTTTGGCTTTGCCATAATAAGCACAATTGTCCCTTTCAAATGATGAGAAAATGCCATTACCAATAAAGACCTAATGCTGCCATTATGATGACCCAGGTTCAAGCCCTCAGCATGTCGATAGACACCCTTAAGACTGATTCTTGGCCAAAGAACTCCTCGGTATTTTGGCAGTGGATTCTGCAATCCCGGCTCCAATCAACAAGTTTCTCTGTACCTGGTAAAAGAATACTTTTTATTGTCTGATTGGATGTACATAATGGAAGGGTATAAATATTGCCTATTGCCCTTAGAGTTTCTCAAAGAGACCATTTACAAGTAACAAGGATGTAGTACACGAAACGGCCAACCAGGTATTTTCAGAGTCGGCCTTCACATTCAATTCATTTCTAGGGGAAAAATAAAAATAAAATGCTGAGCAATATGAATCGTTTCATTCTGCACCGTAATAACCTTCATATCCTGATTCAGGGAAATTTTATGAAGCCTTGAATAGCGTGACTCCAATCCATCGTACACGGCAGTGAATATTTGTTTCTCCGCAGGTATGGAGTTAGCAGATTCTAAAGGGGGAATCACCTGACAGTTGCCATGGATCTGGATTCAGAATAAGGATAAGCCTACAGCTGCATTATGTTTGCTATTCGTGACCTTCATTTGTTGCAGCCTTTAGCAATTAAGCTGTAAGCTTTATCAGGGCCCCAGATCCATCCATATGCAATATTACGCATTCTTTCTGAAGGCCGATGAAAATGCAGAATATAACAAGTCGCAAAAACAATTCATTTTTTCAAACATACTTGCCCATGGTTCGGTCGGGTCGCTTCTTTTTATTTATTTATTTTTTAAAAGCTACAGGCAATGCAAACAGTATTGATAGTATGGGCGCAGGATCAATCGATGATGTTCTCCAGAGTATGGGTCGTGGCACTGTATTTGCATTCCGTATGCTTCCTAAATCTAGCCGCCTCGCACCGCACTATTCCGTCTCGCTTTCTAAACTTTTGCGCTTGCATGTTTACTTCACAAACTTCACGCACTTTATCACGAATGCTTGTCTGCGCTCTGTTTTATTTTATTTCCACCTGTTCTATTTCTTCAGCATACGTGAGAAGCTACTCCTGGGCTAGGCACGTGGTGGTCTCCTCTTGCTGGGTTGACTCTTCCAAATGCGTGGAAAACTACTTGGAAATGCATGGACAGTTCTTTTTTCTTTATCCACGTGACAAATCCTCTTTCTCCTTTGCGTGGCAAATAAACTCAAGCTGGTGTGTTATTCCCCCTGCATGATGAATCTTTAACCTGCATTGCTTCTTCCCACACTTGCTTCTTTTTCTTTCTTTATTTAAAGACTGCTTTAGCTTCCCTGAGTTCTTCTCTCTCTTAGGCGTTGAAATTTCCTTTAACATTCAAAAGAATTTCTTGTCCTTTTCCTCCTACCTGGATTTCCTTTAAATTTTAAAAACTGTTCTTCTTGGCATGCGTGGCAAGCTATTTGACTGTGTGTTTATCTCTTTCTGTCTTTTCCTTCAACCAATGCGCATGTATTTGCCTTAAGTCTTTTTGCTGTGATTAATTTCTTTTGCTCACAATGGCGTGGGTTTCTCTTGCATAATGTCAAACAAAATATTATGTCTTTCTGAAGAAAAAGAAGCTTCTGAATTTTTCCACCGGGTTTGATGGAGGAAGTTACGAGGATTAATTCAACTTCCTCTCATCCCGGGTAGTGGCTTAAGTGCTGTGGGGAAATGGGAAAAGTAACAGGCAATTGCCACGGGAATGGCAAAATGGGTTGATCCCGTCCAATTTCCCCATGTGGGAAATTGGGAATTTTATGCCCGTTGCCAATCCATGATTTGGCAATTGGCAGAGGAAAACCCACATGCGGGAAATTTGAAGGAAATTGCCAGGAAAGTGGAAATCCGGGTTTGGGATGCCAACCCGGCAGTTGGAAACAAAAGCTAACTTCCCCGGCACTAAAACTTGTCGGATGAACCTTAATTTATATTTATTTAATTAAATACTCCTTAAGTGATTTTTTAAAATTAATTTAATCAAACAAGGAGCAATTAATTAATTAAATATTAATTAATTATTTTAATGTATTTTAATGCGTTTTATAGCCTGGTGGGAAGAGTTCTTGCCCGAAAATCATGAAACGAAGACCGAAACGATCACAAAAATAAGACGATCGCAAGGAGTCCAATGAACCACGCAAAGTAATACTTTTCAAAATTTTCTAATTTTTAATTATTCAATTGTTTTTTAACAATTTTGCGTAGTCAAAATTGGCTGATAACACATTGTCGGTTTGGTGATCTTACTTAACCACTCGTGTGACATGACAATATTATTTAAGAGTTCCTCTTAAGGAAGATTTGTCATCTTGCACTCCCCCATCACTACACATCCTCACCCTTCAATTTTTCTCATCATTCCCCATCATCACATCCTCTCACCACTTCCTACATTCTCACCAACTTCACCTCATGTTTTCCCACTCTTCATCTCCATCATCCCTTGCTTGGAAATCTTACTTAATCACTTATGTCACATGACTATCTTACTTAAGGATTCCCTTAAGATAGATTTGTCATTATGTACTTTACCTTCTGCTCACTCATCATTCCTTCCGTTGATCGTTCCTTCCTCCTGGTCTCCCCTACCAACCAAATTTTCCTCTTACCTATCATATCATAGAGTGTGTCCACATATTCAGCTTGTAATCATGTTCCTTTCCCCCATTTTCCCCTCCTTGTTCTATCATATTTCATACCACTCTCTGTCATTCTTTCCATGTCTCGTTTCTTTATCTTCATCTCGTTCATCCTCATCCTCTACATCCTCTCCTCACCTTCATCTTGTCACAAATCATCACTCCTCCTTTCTTTACTCTTTCCACTCCATATTCTCAAATTCTCCCACATATCCACTCTCATGTCCACCTACCATTGTTGTTGGTCTCCCTCTAACATTCTTTGATTTTCATCTTCCATTTCTATGCTAAAAATTATTGTTGATCAACCCCTAAAAATCACTCATCATCATTCTCCATTGCCTTTTTCACTCTCTTTGTCCTTCTTCATGTTTTCCTACTCTTTCCCCCATCATTCACTAACAATCATTATTGTTGGTCTTCCCCTAACATTCTTTCATTGGTATTTCCTCTTCTATTCCCCATTCTCTCTTCCCTCCCCTCCTTTTTCTCCACCTTCGCCCTTGTCAATATCTTTATTTTCTTCATCATACATCCGTTTCTATTTTCTCATAATCCTCTTATCCTCATCTCATGCATTTCCATGGATTTTCCACTCTATGTCATTCCTCCCCTCTTTCTTCTCACTACATTTCTGATGTTATCCACTCTTCATTGAATACCCTCATTCTTGATTCCCTTCATGTTACATAATTTCCTCTCTTGTCCTCTCCTCCTTCCCACTCTTTGTGTTTGTCTCCCTTTCTCTTTATATATTACTCCTCCTTACTTCCCTATCATTACCCTATCTCTTTCTCAATATCCAGTTTTTTATCCCTTCATCCTCCACATGTATCTCTATGCGGTCTATTCCATATTCTTTACCTTGGTCTTCCCCAAGATGACTTAGTTCCTTCAATCTTCTCCCTACATCTATTTTTCCATCTCTTCTTCCCCCATCATTTTCACCTTCCTCCTCCCCTCCTCTCCCCTTATTTTCTCTACTGCCTCTACCCTTTTCATTCATTTTGTATTAGTATCTCTTCCTTTCTTTGATCTTCTCCATATCTTCATGATCTCTTATAGTTTATTTCTTTTCTTCGTTCTATAGTCTCTTCGTCATCTTTAAATTCTTCATCTCCTTCATTTTTCCATCATTTCTCTCCCTTTATCTCATCCATACCTCTTCACTATATCTTTTATATTCCACTACCTTCATTTCTACCTCTCTCCCCTTTTTATGATTTCACCCTTTGCTCTATCATCTTCTCTCATCTCATCTCATCTTCTTCTTGTTCATCCTTCCTCATTCCCTTCTTCTCCTATCATCCTTCTCTCTTATTCTCTTCTACTTCTTTCATTCCCTTTTACTCCTCCTCCATCTCCATCTTCTCTACTACATACCGTTGTCTCCTTCACATCTGATTGTTCCTTTCTCATTCTTCACCTACCCATAATCAACCACTACTCTTGTTCATTCATTTTCTCTCTCTTTCCACTCTCACTCGTTATGTCCTTCAACACATCTTCACACCTAACATTCAAGGCTGATTAAAATCTTTCCCCATTTATGCATTGTAGCTGGGGACTTAATGTTATAATAACAATGGATGTGATGTTTACCTCGTCATGAACCTCTTCGATGAGAATCATTTATTCGTTACTCCCTTTTTGTTTTACATCCTACTAATCTTTTCGTGCAATTGTTTAATATTCATTAACGCTTGCATACATATGCTGGTGTGGCTCACATTTTTCTTTGGTTGGTTATGGCTATTTTCATTGCTTTATTCCGTCTCATGCGGGTATGAGGAGTACCCAAAAATAAGAATAAACTACTAACAACTCACAACAAAATTTGTTTTGTTGTTTTAATTTTTATAACCATGCACATATCCTAAAAACATATGAAAATAAAAAACATCTTGCTTTGCTTAGTAATTGTTGATTATTTTGACGTTTTTTGCCTTTAGTCTAATGCTTGTTTTGTAGGGGTATAGGTCTATTTTACGGGTTACTTAGTTACAAATAAGCTTTTGCAGTTTGTATTAGTTTTGGTGGGATTTATTTTCCATTTCTGGTTACATTCCTTTGTTTTTAAGAGCCTCTGATATTTTGTGTAACCCTGCAAAAAAGCAACACAAAAAATCAAATGAAATCAAAAAATTTATGTATTATTAAATTTTTAACATACCCCATCCGTGCCCATTAGCTTAGCAAGCTGCTCGCCAAGCTACTCCACCTCACATTCTACCTCAACTCCCTCACACTCAACTCGCTACCACCTGACCTTAAACCTATCCCTCACCCTTGACTCGGTGACCCACTCTTCAAGCCATCCCCCCGATTACCCCCTTCCCACACTCAAGTGCTTACCTCCCCACACAACAAGCCCGTTATTTGCCCGAGCCCATGAACCCAACCTAAACACTAACCAACCCTTCCCTATGAGCTCCCCGAACTCATGTCCCCAATCCCGATCCACCCTAACTCCTACTCACCGCCCCACAAGATTAACTCATCATCAACTCGCATTCATCTCCATTTATCCCACCTAGATCCACCCCTTAGCCCATGTCCCTCACCACTCACCACTCACCGCACTCCCCACAATCCCTTCACACATCCCCGCAAACACCCACACACCCCATATCCTCGCAACCCATCACACACCCACATGACCGCACTATAGACCATCCCTCCCACATACCACCAGAGCTCTCCCAACGCACCAAGCCCTTACAACAAACACCCACACACAACACATCTCGAGCACATTTTAGGTTTATTATTTTAGTTTTATGCCTTTCGATTAACATATCCTTTTAGATTCAACATAGCCTAATTTTCGTTTATGTTATTTCTAATTTAATCATTATTTTATTCACTTAATATTATTTTCATCAATTAGCCCGTGTAGTCTTTTTAATCTAATAATTATTTTTAGTTAATCTTTTATTTAATCATTACATCGATAGTTATATAGGGTTTTCATTTTAAAGGTCTAATTCATTTTCCATCATTCATTAGATTGTTTTTAATTTGTATTATTACGTTATGAATTTTAAATTCAATTAGGACCCCTTTTCTTTCATTCAGATCGTCATTTTTGGACTAATTTTCAAAACTTGTTTCTTTGGGCCATTTGCCAATCAAAATCATTTCAAAAATAATCTCTATATGAAACTCATTAGTCCTTTTTTTTCAAAGTGAAAAATATTAATTACTTAGCTTAATTATTTTTATTATTTCTTTAATTCAGAAATTTAAAACCATTAAGACCTTTAGCTTGTTTTTATCATATTTTTGGCCACGTGGACTAATTATGCCAATTGATCTTCGGGGCTCGTAGACACTTTGGTCAATTTGCTCATTATCAAAGACTTCTCATCAAATTCATACTCGCTTAACGATCCCTTTCGCTTAATTTTTCCACCATTTCATCAATCGTGAAAGTTACAAATCTAGGACTCTTGGACATTTCTGACCATTTGTTGTCACTTTTTAACCATTTTGTTATCATTTAATTGCTTTGCGCCATCAACTAACACTTTTTAGTGACTTTTGTTAACGTGTTTTTGTCATTTTTTCCTTTTTGTGAAGATAATCACAACACTTTATGCGCATGCTCTTCTCTTGCGTTTGTTACAAATGATCTTGAGAATCAAAATGTGATGTGTGTGTTTTTCATCATTTTCTCTTTGTCTACCTTGGAAAACTACTAACATCCATTTGTAGGACTCCTTAGCCAAAGACACATTTACAAAACTCGAACTGATATCTTTTTTCACACATTTGTCCATCATAATTAATTAAATCGCCACATTTTACTAGAATTAGTTTCCTTTTTCTCGATCATTGCTAGATTTTAGTCACATTTCTAACAATTTTTGTTTCAATCGTGACCATGTATGCTCTTTTTCTACTCCTTCTAGTGATCTGAAAAATCAAAAGCGGCCATGATCATCTATTTTCTCCTAACACATAATCTTTCTTACTAGATTTAGTTTCCTTTTCTTGATCGTTACTAGATTTCAGTCACATTTCTAAAAATTTATGTTTCGATCGCAACCGTGTATGCTCTTTTCACATGCCTTTGAGTGACCTAGAGAATAAAAAATGCCCATGATCATTTTCTAACATTTCTTGCATGACAACTACTAATCTATTTCACGCAAGACCACATCGCTTTGAATTTTGCCAAAAAAACAGACTCTTAGACTTTCCCACAAAATTACCTCTACTAAAAACCAATTATTAAAGCGCTAAAATACCAAAATAATCATAATCGTGCACTCTGTCATTTTATGCTCGTAATTTTATTTCAAGTTGGAATGAATTTTCCTGTTAATCACCAATCATCATTTGTCTTTACATGTAGTAGAAGTGGATTTCATCACCACATACGCTACACCGGTGGCGTGGACTTCATTACCATGCACCACCAACATTCACATTTTGCATTGCCCAATTAGACCTAGTCTCAAAACAACATTTGGTATTGTTGTCCACTCAAAATTTCCGCTCGATAAGAGTAAAATTTTCAAAATTTTGAGTTCAAGAGTTCTTCTCGAAGTGCCTAAGTCGTGAAGTTGAAAAATCATGTTTTGGGTCTTTTTGTGTGATTTTCGGCCTGTCGGAACTTTTGTCCCATCTCGTCCCAAGTACGAAAGTGCATTCTGTTCCCGATCGGCCAAGTCCAGAAAGTTGCGCTCTCATTTTTGGGCCCGTTGGAAGGTTTTGTCCCAAGTGTCCCTAAACGTTTTGCTGAACTGCTCCAATTTTACGGCCGAATCATCCTTCCCGCGTACTTCGCACTTTCCTGTCCTAAATGACCCAAAGTTAAAAGTGCGAGCTTTCCCATTTTCGGCCGAAACTCCCGAGTCGCGTACTTCAGAGCTCTTTGTCCCAAATCGAAAAATGCAAACTGTTCCAATTTCGGCCGATTTGCCCGAACCGCGTCCTTCGCGCGTTTTCACCCCAAATGTCCCATTCTCAAAAATGCGCCCTGTTTCATTTTCGGCCGAGCCGGTCAAGTCGCGTACTTCGGAACTTTTTGTCCCGAATGTCCCAAGTCCAAATGGGCCCTTTGTTCCAATTTCGGCCGAAACACCCGAATCGCGTACTTCGCACATTTTCGTCCCATTTGTTCCAAATGCATTTGTGCGTCTTCTCCCTGTTTCACCCGAACCGGCCGAGCCGCGTGTTTCGCGCATTCGCGTCTCACCTGTCCCAAGCGTACCAAGTGTCATTCACACTTAGCTTCTCCCGCTCATTCCGAATATGATGCTTTTTCAAATTGGTGGTTGTGTATTCAATGCGCATTAAATTCATTCCGCTCCTCAAACGGCTATATAACCAAGCATACCACCTTCGCATTTTTCGCATTGCTTCCTTGCTATCGTTTGCTCAAACCTTGTAATCTAGTTCCCTGCACAAATATCCCTTCCCTTTGCAAATTCCTTCCAGAGTCTAGGTCGCAGCTCCAAATCTATCAATATGAAGATCAAGTTTCAGGGGCAGGAGCAAATTTCTCCACTTGAGTCTGCCGTTAGCAATATCGGAGACAGTGAAGCTCGTCATCTAGACTTCGGTGATTTTTGGTCAAGAATGACAGATGCAAACCCTACGCCAATGGCACAGATGATTAACGATAGCGGTTTAGCTTTCGCCGGAGGATTCCCTATCTCAGTGCAGTGTGCTGATACTGTACTTTCATGCGGAGCTCACTTCGACCCCGCTACGAGTGAATTGACAAACGTACACGGGGAGCTCATTGCAGGCCGAGCCGCGGACGCCACGCCATTGGAGCTGCTCTGAGGATTCCAGAGATGGACAATGCTATAGTCGTCTCTCGGGATCAAGCACAGGCCATGTTCGACCAAGACAACGATAAATATAAAGCTCGAGTGGTGAAGTCTTGGTTGAAGAACCCTAAGAAAGGTCCTTCTCGCCTGACCAAAACCCTCTTCCTAGGCGATTTCAATGAAGAACCGAGACTTCATAATCCCCGCTGGCTCGGGTTATGGGTTTGCCCTCCACCAATGAATTTCATTTGGATGTGCCGCTCATCAAGCATGGTGTGCGAGGGAACACAAAATATCAATCAGCAGAGATCATCAGTATGAATTTGGCTGAGCAGCTATCTAACGTTTCCAGCAGTCAAAGAAGTTCTTCATGACTTCGTATCTTATGTATACCCTAGCGGCATCGAGGCAGTGGTTTGGCTTCTCTTACATAGATACACACAAAGATGATCCAGTATATGCCTACTGCCCGCAGTTCACCCTAGAGACCAAAGAATCGAATTTCCGAAGGGTCAACGATGCTTTCACCATGTACGTGGTCAGATTGCTCGAAGGTGACACTGCCAGAAGGTTTTCAGACGAAGCCATGAACCTGATATCACAATATGGAGCCTATTTCATTCAGTTCAGGAAATTTTCTTATATCAGGCTCGCTGGTTATGAGAGCACTCCTCTGCGGCTTCCCATGTTCTGTAATGACAAAATGGCCTTGATTGAAATATGCAGGAAGCTAGACAAGTTGCACAGAACTTGCAGAGACAAGAAGATTTCTGGCTTGCACTTTCCCATCTCTCTGGGAAACTACACATGCAAAACAGCTCTGGATGCTCAGAACATAGAAAGAGCCCTGGTCCCTATCACTGTTCATTTCTTCAAGCCAAGAACCTGCTTTGACTTGAAGAAATTCATTGAACAGAACATCAAGATAGTCTATCATCATAGGCGATACGAAGACTACCTGGGGCCGATGCGAGATGATTTTGAAGCCGAAGAAGGCATTGTGGCAGGTTCTCCCTGCAATTGATCCAAGAACTCGGGGCCTGTACTCAAGTTCCTGAAGGTCTCCATGATGACGATTCTGAACTATACTCGTATGAGTATGAAAATGTGATTAAGCACACTCCTGGAGGACTCGGATTGGAACAGAAAGAGAGAGATGATCTGGCCGAGATTCTTGCTCCAGCAGTCTTGATCGAACTAGGGTCCGGTTGATAAGAAGAAGATCCGAGAATTCAAGAGGCACTCAGGAGAATCCAGCTCCAAGGATGACTCAACACCCATAAGAGAGGCATCGGGCCAGCAGTCCTGGAACACCAAATAAAACCCCTTTTGCCTCAACAGCTCGGGGACTGTGGAATCTACTCCTTCTCCATCTACCCATGTATACAAGAAGAAACTCAAAGAGGTAAAGAAGGAGCCTGCAGAGAATGACCCTCCAAGAAAACAGCAGAGTTGCCTATAGGGCCAGAGAACATCATCGTTCTCAGTGAAAGTGAAGACAGTGAGATGCCAACTCCTGCAAGTGTTCCTGAAGATCCAGCAGATAAAGATAAGGAGGTCCAGAGCACTGAACTTCCGGGTGCTACTGATTCTTCTACCGCCATTACCTCCAGTGTTCTACCCACATCTCAGCTTGAGTCAACAGCTGCACAGACCTTGAGTGTCATGAGCTCCCTGTCTCTTGGTCCCCTTGCTTCTCCTGCAGATTCTTCTTCCTCTTTTGCTTGGGTGCAACCTCTGGTTGACAAAAGGAAGAGGAAATCCTCCTCTCAAAGCTTGGGACCAAATTTTGATGCTGTAGCAGCCTTGTTGGGCACCACTCCTTCTCGTGCCAAGAAAGCCAGAACTACTTCCAGGATTGTGTCAGATGCTCAAGGTCAGCAATTCCTGGAGATTGCTAAGCCCACAGTAGACAAATCAGAATCAGACTTGCTGACATCTGACTTGGAGCTTTCAAGGATCCCTATGGGAGAGTCTACTCCTGAAGGTGAGATTCATAACCTCCAGGAAACAGTCACAAGGGTCATTGGAAGGGTAGAGAAAGGGCAGCAGATGATTGAGCAGCTAGAAGAACAAGCCCAAGTTCTCACGAGTTTTATCAAGTCACTTTTGTCTAAGGACAAAGTTTTGGACCCTACCCCCTTGACTGCTCTACCGCCTCCTGTAATTCTAAGCCAAGATGAAGTGCAAAGTATTAAAGATATGCACAAGTATTCTGTCTATGGCAGAGCTATCGAAGCCATGGTAGATGACATGCTTGTTGCCGGACTAAACTTCATCGATGAAGCTTTTAAGCTACATGGAAAGGTAGATAATTTACAATGTGTTTGTCCTCTACTATTGGGGTAATGGATAAAGAGCTTAAGCTCTGGAGTAGTTGCATTGTAGACCTTCGCCTCATGGGCCAGACAGATGAGAACATCTTACTGGCGAACAAGATTTTCGATGATGCTAAGGACAATCTGTCAAAATCTTGGGTCTACAGCGTGGAGTGGAAAATCAAAGTCCTGGAGGAAGCTGTAGGAGAAATGAAGAATAGATGGCAGAAGGGAGAAGCTTTCAAGACACACTGGCAGCTGCTGCGTTCAAAGATATGCATTGTCATCTTCAAGATGAAAACTCTGGCGTTCCTTGTCCTTGCAAGAAATCAAAGCTCAGTTCAGAGCTTTTGTCAAAGATAATCTTTTCAAGGAAGACTCCATCTCTAAGGACAAGATAAAGGAAATTTGTTCTCTTCAGTCTGCCATTGAAGAAGCAAACAAAGACTATCATACTCACGTCGAGTTTGATAAAGAGATGGAGAGATGTCTGGGATTTTGGACTCAGTCTGCAACCAACACGTCAGTCCCTCGTGGCAGAGATATAGCTGAGTCATTGAAGAAGTTCAGGCAGCGGATTCTGAAGACAGTGGGTCCCTCCCAATAGCCGGCCACCTGTCTCCTTCTCCTTCCTTTCCTCTTCTTTCCTTTCTTTTCGTATTCTTTGTAATTAGTTAAGGTATTGCAATTGGCGGTACTTAACTATTCTTTAGTTAAAAGAAACGGTTACGAAGAGTAACTGACTTGTAATCTATATAATGGCCTTTCCACGCCATTTTCCAGAGGAGGAAGAACTTGGATATTTGCTGAAAGTGTAAATAGATCTTAAAGAAATCAATACAAAAGGGCTTTCCATTCTTTGTCTATCTGATTCTTGTTGTCTCTGTGTTTTCCTTTAATATTGTGAAGATCATTTTGTTCCTAACTCGTTTAGTCTCTCTGATTGCATACTGTTCAGTTTTGCAAGTACAGTGATCTTGTACAACCAAGAAGGAACTTTGTGTCCTTGATTAACAAATCTGAAGAAGGTTATTTACGGAACTTTGTGTCTTTAAATTTAATCCTATTCACTAATGCAAATGATCTTGTCTTAAATCCTTTGAAGCTTCGCATACACGAAGAATTATTCTGCTATCTCGTAATTCAATGTTACTATTCTCGCTCATCTTCTTATTCCCTTCCTCGCCCTGGCGAATCGATGATCCTTGTGGAAAACACTTTCGTAATATCCAAGTTTGACCATAAAATAATGTTCTGTGTATTTGTAAATAAGTTCGTTTCAGAATAAGGGAACCTCTCCCATTAAAGAGGAGGGACTTTTTGTCCCCTGACTGTTGCTCTTCTAAAAAGTCCTATTTGACGACCAACAGTTTTTGGCGACTCCGCTGGGGAAAATCGCATTCCAGTACTGCAATTTTTTTCGATCATCCTTTGATCTGGCGACTCCGCGTTTCACTCGAGGGAGAAGGACCCTTGGTATTGAAGATTCTCAGTTTCAGCTTTTGGAGCAACAGGGTTTTCCTTTCCCTTCAAATAGAAGAACTCGTTCGACGAGCACTCCGCCTGTTCAAGATAGAAGTCCTACGGGTGGTATTCCTTCAGAGCCTGCTAGTCCCAATCTACGAGCTTTGATCCTTGCTGGTGTTAAAGTTCCCCTCCAAGCCGTATTTCCAAGAATGGCGGCACAATTGCCATGGGGTCAACGTGTCGGGCCCCTGGCTCTTGCACAGCCTTTGCATGAGTTACCTAGAGGTAACCGAAAGAACTTCCCAAAATTTAAAGGAGATGGCAAAGTACACCCTGATGAACATATTGCAGCCTTCATAGTTGCATGTGGAGTTTTGGGGGTTGAGCATGAAGACGTCTCAGTAAGACTGTTCGTTGAGACGTTACAGGATAATGCTGCTGACTGGTTCTATCACCTTCCGGCTGGTGCCATCACCGACTGGACTACCATGAGAACTCAGTTCGAAAGCCGTTTCAAGCCGGCAGAAGATGTGCATGCCCTGCTTGCCCAGATTTCTCAGATAAAGAAAGATCCATCAGAACCCATGAGAGAATTTGTGGCTCGGTTCAACAGATTGATCAACAAGATTCCTGTAAATACTCGACCGGTTGATCAAATTCAAAAATGTTTCTTTTTGAATGCCCAAACGCCTAAAGTCAGTTATGCCCTAAGAAGGGCTAATCTTGGAACGCTAATTCTGGATCAAGAACTGGCTGTTAGTGTCGAGGATGACCTGATCATGTCAGGGAAGTTGAGAAGAGATCCTCCTAAATCTAAATCTGCTGCTTCTTCCTCTTCCACTTCTGGACCCAATACTGATCCATTAGTCCAGAAACTTGCAAATGATCTAGTGGCTATAAAGAAACAATTAGCCCAGCATGCACCATATGCAGACGTTCCGAGAAGAAATTTTCAACCCAGAAACCGTTTGCCAGCTCCCCACACAAGACTGGCACTTGAAGGACCTCCTGTCAAAGTTCCGGTGAATGCAACTTGTGAGGTTGAAGAGCCAGAAGATGATAATGAAGCTTGTGAGGAGTTCCTAGAGGAATTCGATGATGAGGCAGAAGAACTCGAAGGATCTCGAGTCAATTTCTTTACCACTGAAGGCATTGATGATGGAGATAACTATGATGAAGTGGTAGCAGATATGAACAGTGAATCATTTGCTGTCATGACTCGAGAACAGACGAGGCAGAAGGAGAAAGTAACACAGCCCATGAAGAAATCTAAGGAGCAACCAGCAACTATTCCTGTAATTGCCAGAAGAGGATCTCCTATCCCTACCTCATCTGCACCAAAGGTAAGTACTGTCAATCCTGCTACCAAAGTTGCTTCTTCTTCTTTTTCTCCTAAGGTTGATAAGCCTAGAATTTCAAATGATGATGGCCCATCCACCTCTGGATCCTTTGACATTGTGGATCACCTAAAAAGGACCAAGGTTCAAATTTCAGAAGCTGAATACTACCAAACCCATCCCAAAGCTTTTGCCAAGATGATCCAATTTGTAAATTCCCATTCCAAGACCACCTCTAAAGGCCTTTTGCCCACTCCTCCTTCTATACCACAGCCTAGTCTGGTAGCTGCTGTCACCTCGCCTGGTGACAAAATCAAGCCTTTTTATGTAACACTTCTTATAGCGGGCCATAGGCTCAGTAACTGTGTCATAGATTCCGGAGCCTCAGATAACGTAATGCCTGCTAAAGTAGCCCATGCTTTAGGCTTGACCCTTACTCGTACTTATGGATCTTGCTACTCCATGGAAAGTAAGGAAGTACCTTTGGTTGGAAGGATTAAAGATGCACAAGTGGCTTTTGCTGCTTTACCTGAAAAGAAAGTCTTGGCCACCATCCTAGTAGCAGACATTCCTCCTTCTTACGGAATGTTGCTAAGTCGGAACTTCTGTAAAGATGTGGGTGGGGAGATTCAAATGGATTGGTCACACGCCCTCATACCTGTCAATGGACAAATGAAGAAGTTACTCCCTGAGAAACAGTCTGAGTATATTGTGCAGAAAACAGATGATCCTAAGGCACAAATACTCTATGAAGACATAGGTCATGGTAATTACATGATTCTGTCCCCTGATGAAATCCAACCCTCCAAAGTATCACCCAAAGATCCCAATGGTGTTTGGATTTTAGAATTTGATGGAAGTTGTTCCTCGGCTGGTTCTGGAGCTGGTGTCCTGCTAGTGTCACCTGAAGGCTGCCTACACCCTTTTTCGTTTAAGTTGCAGTTCGAGAATACTAACAACACCGCAGAGTACGAGGCTCTCATTCTTGGACTGCAAGTGGCCAAAGAACGAGGTGTAAAAAATCTTCTGGCTCGTGGTGATGCAGAGCTGATTGTGAAACAAGTCAGAAGCATTTTTCAGGTAAAAAATGGGAGGCTGAAGCATTACCGGAATCAGGTTTGGGATTCAATTGAATTCCTTGATGCCTTCTCTATTGAAGCAATACCCAGAGAAAAGAACAGCAGGGCTGATTCACTGGCTGTCTCAGGGTCATTATTGATTCCCCATCCTGAATTCTCTCAGGACAAGTTCACTATTGAAATGGTCCACCGGCCTAGTGTTCCTGACAATACTAATAACTGGCAAGTTTTCAACGATGACCAGCATCTGCTTTCCTTCCTGGAACTCAAGGGGAATTTCGAACAACTATATTTTGAGGGAAGTGACAACCTGCCTCGTGAGAGTGTGTCCTCTGATCAAGCTGTTACCCAAGGAGAAGAAACAGATCAGGAAGGGTGCATTAAACTCAAAGGAAACAAGATTCCCAAAGGTTTGGTGAGTTTGGAGGAGTTGTTTGACAAACATGACAGATATGTAAAATCTAAAGCTTCTACTGGACCTCAGCAATCAGCTGAGTATGATAAGATTGATATAGGGAGTTCTACTGATCCCAAGCTGGTAAATATTGGGAAATGTTGCACAACCGATGAGAGGAGAAGAGCAATTGATCTTCTAAGGAAGTATAAGGATGTTCTTGCATATTCTTATGAAGATCTAAAAGCCTTCAAGCCAAAAGAAATGCAACACTCTATCCCTCTCAAACCAGGAATCAAGCCTTTCAAGCAGAAACAAAGGCAGTATAATCCAAAAATAGCCGACACCATCTTTCAGGAGATCCAGAAATTGTTGAAGGCTAAAATCATTTTTCCCATTCACCATTCAACATGGATTGCAAACATTGTGCCTGTCAGGAAGAAGAATGGTGAGATCCGCATCTGTGTTGATTTCAGAAACCTGAATCAGGCCTCTCTGAAAGATAACTACCCTCTGCCTATGATGGATCAGATTTTGCAAGCAGTAACAGGATCCGAGATGTTATCTATGCTTGATGGATTCTCGGGATACAATCAGGTAGAGGTTGATACTGCAGATCAACACAAGACAGCCTTCACCACTCCTTGGGGTACCTTTGCCTACAAGAGAATGCCTTTTGGGCTGATTAATGCTGGTGCCACTTTCCAGAGAGCTATGGATTTGGCTTTTGGAAGCTTGAAAGGAAAATGTATTGTCATATACCTTGATGACCTGACGGTGTTTTCAAAGACAAGAGCGGATCACTTCGACCACTTGGAAACAGTTCTGCAAAGATGCCGAGAGCATGGGATTTCTTTAAATCCTAAAAAATCTGTTTTCTGTGTTACAGAAGGGAAGCTATTAGGGCACATTGTCTCAAAGGACGGTATCAAGATTGATCCCGAACGAGTCCAAGCCATCCAGCAAATTCCTCTCCCGACCAGTAAAAAAGGCGTGCATTCCTTCTTCGGTAAGATCAATTTTTTAAGAAGGTTCATCCCTGATTTTGCAGAGTTGACCCTGAACATTTCTCAGATGATGAAAGGGAAGCAAACATTTGGATGGTCTTCTGAAGGAAAGGAATCCTTTGAGGGTATCAAGAAAGCCATTGCTAAAACTCCAGTTTTGGCCTGCCCTGACTTCAGCAAAGATTTCATCATCTATTGCTACGCTACAGACAATACCCTGGCTGCTGTCTTAACCCAAGAAGATTCTGATGGACATGAGCTACCAATTGCCTTCATGAGCTATATCCTGAAGGATCATGAGCTAAAGTACACCATGATGGAGAAGCATGCTTTTGCAGTAGTCAAGGCTGTTAAGCAGTTTCACTTTTATATCCTCAACTCCCACTCCGTGGTGCTGGTTCCAGATACGACTGTTAAGTCAATTCTTACACAGCAAGAATTTGGGTCTAAGAGAGGAAACTGGGTGGCTAAAGTCCAGGAGTATGACATTGATATCAAACCGACCAAGCTGGTTCGTGGCAAAGGTCTTTGTGAGCTCATCGCTGAAGGAGCCAAACATGAGTTGCTGGAGGAGAAAGCTGACATTCCTACTGTTCTATTCCTTAGTTCAGTCGATGAATGGTATTCTGACATTGCCCATTTTCTCACCTATGGGGAATGCCCCTCTCATTTAACTACCAAGGAAAAGAGGACTGTTAAATTGAGATCAGCGCAATATGTACTGTGGGAAAATGCCTTGTTCAAGCGTGGTTTAGATGGGAGATTTCTGAAGTGTGTGGACAAGGAGCAGCAGAGAAAGTTGCTCTCAGCTTTCCATGATCAGGCATGTGGAGGGCACTATTCATCAACAGTCACAGCTCACAAGATACTCCGGGGAGGATATTACTGGCCTTCCTTGTTCAGAGATGCATCCAAGTGGGTGGATAAATGCGAGGCCTGTCAAACCTTTGTGGGAAGACCCAAACTGGCCGCTTTGCCTCTCAAGCCAGTTGTGATTGAGGAACCATTTCAACAGTGGGGTCTAGACTTCATTGGTACACTGAATCCTGCCTCTAGTGCTGGCCACACGCATGTGCTAACTGCCACTGACTACTTCACCAAATGGGTGGAAGCTATTCCGGTCAAGAGCACTACTTCTGAAGTTGTATGCAACTTCCTCAAAGAGAACATCTTGGTAAGGTATGGTGTACCTAACAAGATTGTAACAGACAATGCTTCGAACTTCTCCTCAACTGAGATCATGGATTTCTGCTACGGGTATGGCATCTCTCTGGCTCATTCTTCAGATTATTATCCCCAGGGGAATGGACAAGCAGAATCCACCAACAAAAATCTGGTGACTATCATAAGGAAGTTGGTCAATGAGTCTCAGCGAAACTGGCATAAGAAGCTTTATGATGCTCTTTGGGCAGACAGGATCACACCTAAAAGAGCCATTGGAATGTCCCCCTTTCAAGTAGTGTATGGAGTAGAGGCTCAATTGCCAGTGACAGTGGAACTGCCAGCCTTGCACCTGATGAAGGCCATTGAAGACACTAGTTTCAGTGATGCTCTGGACAAAAGAATCATGTACCTGCACAAACTGAACGAGGATAGATTGGAGGTTGCTGACAGAATATCTGCTCACCAGCAGAAGGTGAAGGTTCTGTTCGATAAGAAAGCTAGGTCCAGAGAGTTCCAAGTTGGTGATACCGTGCTGTTATGGGACAAAAGACATGAACCTCGTGGCAGCCATGGAAAATTTGATTCTCTGTGGCTTGGACCTTTCAAGATAAGACACTTTGCTGGTAAGGACTCTTTCTATCTTGATTACATGGATGGTTCTCCCCTCCCACTTCCTTATAGTGGGCAGTATTTGAAGTTGTTCAAGTCCTAGGTGACTAGGGAGTCCCTTTGTATATTATGTACAGTGTTTTTGCTTTTTCTGCTTTTGGTGTGTTTCCCTTCTGTTGTGTGTGTTGCCCTCTGTATTGGTTTGTTTTTGACTCCTTTGCCCAATGGATAAGGCACTGGTCTGCTTCACCGAGTTCTCTAAGTTCTTGCCTTGTCTCATTCTATGAATTTACACCAAGTCATCCCCAGAAGGAGCCAGCTGTTGTCCACTCAAAATTTCCCGCTCTGATAAGAGTAAAATTTTCAAAATTTTGAGTTGAAGAGTTCTTCTCTGAAGTGCCTAAGTCGTGAAGTTGAAAAAATCTGTGTTTTGGGTCTTTTTGTGTGATTTTCGGGCCTGTCGGAACTTTTTGTCCCATCTGTCCCAAGTACGAAAGTGCATTCTGTTCCCCGATCGGCCGAAGTCCCCGAAGCTGTCTCATTTTCGGGCCCGTCGGAAGGTTTTGTCCCAAGTGTCCCTAAACGTTTTGTGCGAACTGTTCCAATTTCGGCCGAATCATCCTTCCCGCGTACTTCGCACTTTCCTGTCCTAAATGACCCAAAGTTAAAAGTGCGAGCTTTCCCATTTTCGGCCGAAACTCCCGAGTCGCGTACTTCAGAGCTCTTTGTCCCAAATCGAAAAATGCGAACTGTTCCAATTTCGGCCGATTTGCCCGAACCGCGTCCTTCGCGCGTTTTCGCCCCAAATGTCCCATTCTCAAAAATGCGCCCTGTTTCATTTTCGGCCGAGCCGGTCAAGTCGCGTACTCCGGAACTTTTTGTCCTGAATGTCCCAAGTCCAAACGGGCCCTTTGTTCCAAATTCGGCCGAAACACCCGAATCGCGTACTTCGCACATTTTCGTCCCATTTGTTCCAAATGCATTTGTGCGTCTTCTCCCTGTTTCGCCCGAACCGGCCGAGCCGCGTGTTTCGCGCATTCGCGTCTCACCTGTCCCAAGCGTACCAAGTGTCATTCACACTTAGCTTCTCCCGCTCATTCCGAATATGATGCTTTTTCAAATTGGTGGTTGTGTATTCAATGCGCATTAAATTCATTCCGCTCCTCAAACGGCTATATAACCAAGCATACCACCTTCGCATTTTTCGCATTGCTTCCTTGCTATCGTTTGCTCAAACCCTTGCAATCTAGTTCCCTGCGCAAATATCCCTTCCCTTTGCAAATTCCTTCCAGAGTCTAGGTCGCAGCTCCAAATCTATCAATATGAAGATCAAGTTTCAGGGGCAGGAGCAAATTTCTCCACTTGAGTCTGCCGTTAGCAATATCGGAGACAGTGAAGCTCGTCATCTAGACTTCGGCGATTTTTGGTCAAGAATGACAGATGCAAACCCTACGCCAATGGCACAGATGATTAACGATAGCGGTTTAGCTTTCGCCGGAGGATTCCCTATCTCAGTGCAGTGTGCTGATACTGTACTTTCATGCGGAGCTCACTTCGACCCCGCTACGAGCGAATTGACAAACATACACGGGGAGCTCATTGCCAAGCTGGACGCTGCCGCCATTGGAGCTGCTCTGAGGATTCCGGAGATGGACAATGCTATAGTCGTCTCTCGGGATCAAGCACAGGCCATGTTCGACCAAGACAGTGATAAATATAAAGCTCGAGTGGCGAAGTCTTGGTTGAAGAACCCTAAGAAAGGTCCTTCTCGTCTGACCAAAACCCTCTTCCGGGTAGATTTCAATGAAGAACTGTCAGACTTCATAATCCTGCTGGCTCGGGTTATGGGTTTGCCCTCCACCAATGAATTTCATTTCTGGATGTGCCCGCTCATCAGCATGGTGTGCGAGGGAACACAAAATATCAACTGGGCAGAGATCATCAGTATGAATTTGGCTGAGCAGCTATCTAACGTTCAGCAGTCAAAGAAGTTCTTCATGACTTCGTATCTTATGTATACCCTAGCGGCATCGAGGCAGTGGTTTGGCTTCTCTTACATAGATACACACAAAGATGATCCAGTATATGCCTACTGCCCGCAGTTCACCCTAGAGACCAGCAATCGGAATTTCCGAAGGGTCAACGATGCTTTCACCATGTACGTGGTCAGATTGCTCGAAGGTGACACTGCCAGAAGGTTTTCAGACGAAGCCATGAACCTGATATCACAATATGGAGCCTATTTCATTCAGTTCAGGAAATTTTCTTATATCAGGCTCGCTGGTTATGAGAGCACTCCTCTGCGGCTTCCCATGTTCTGTAATGACAAAATGGCCTTGATTGAAATATGCAGGCAGCTAGACAAGTTGCACAGAACTTGCAGAGACAAGAAGATTTCTGGCTTGCACTTTCCCATCTCTCTGGGAAACTACACATGCAAAACAGCTCTGGATGCTCAGAACATAGAAAGAGCCCTGGTCCCTATCACTGTTCATTTCTTCAAGCCAAGAACTTGCTTTGACTTGAAGAAATTCATTGAACAGAACATCAAGATAGTCTATCATCATAGGCGAATACGAGAAGACTCTTTGGGCCGCAGTGTGCGAGATGATTTTGAAGCCAGAAGAAGGCATTGTGGCAGGTTCTCCCTGCGATTGATCCAAGAACTCGCCTGTCATGCCAAGTTCTGAAGGTCTCCAGGATGACAATTCTGAACTATACTCGTATGAGTATGAAAATGTGATTAAGCACACTCCTCTGGAGGACCTGGATTGGAACAGGAAAGAGAGAGATGATCTGGCTGAGATTCTTGCTCCAGTCTTGATCAGAACTAGGGTCTGGTTCAGTAAGAAGATCCGAGAATTCAAGAGGCACTCAGGAGAATCCAGCTCCAAGGATGACTCAACACCCATAAGAGAGGCATCAGTTCCAGAGTCTGGAACACCAGTGAAAACCCCTTCTGCCTCAACAGCTCAGGGACCTGTGGAATCTACTCCTTCTCCATCTACCCAGGTATACAAGAAGAAACTCAAAGAGGTAAAGAAGGAGCCTGCAGAGAATGACCCTCCAAGAAAACAGGCAGAGTTGCCTATAGGGCCAGAGAACATCATCGTTCTCAGTGAAAGTGAAGACAGTGAGATGCCAACTCCTGCAAGTGTTCCTGAAGATCCAGCAGATAAAGATAAGGAGGTCCAGAGCACTGAACTTCCGGGTGCTACTGATTCTTCTACCGCCATTACCTCCAGTGTTCTACCCACATCTCAGCTTGAGTCAGCAGCTGCACAGACCTTGAGTGTCATGAGCTCCCTGTCTCTTGGTCCCCTTGCTTCTCCTGCAGATTCTTCTTCCTCTTTTGCTTGGGTGCAACCTCTGGTTGACAAAAGGAAGAGGAAATCCTCCTCTCAAAGCTTGGGACCAAATTTTGATGCTGTAGTAGCCTTGTTGGGCACCACTCCTTCTCGTGCCAAGAAAGCCAGAACTACTTCCAGGATTGTGTCAGATGCTCAAGGTCAGCAATTCCTGGAGATTGCTAAGCCCACAGTAGACAAATCAGAATCAGACTTGCTGACATCTGACTTGGAGCTTTCAAGGATCCCTATGGGAGAGTCTACTCCTGAAGGTGAGATTCATAACCTCCAGGAAACAGTCACAAGGGTCATTGGAAGGGTAGAGAAAGGGCAGCAGACGATTGAGCAGCTAGAAGAACAAGCCCAAGTTCTCACGAGTTTTATCAAGTCACTTTTGTCTAAGGACAAAGTTTTGGACCCTACCCCCTTGACTGCTCTACCGCCTCCTGTAATTCTAAGCCAAGATGAAGTGCAAAGTATTAAAGATATGCACAAGTATTCTGTCTATGGCAGAGCTATCGAAGCCATGGTAGATGACATGCTTGTTGCCGGACTAAACTTCATCGATGAAGCTTTTAAGCTACATGGAAAGGTAGATAATTTGCAACAGAAGCTGTCCTCTACTATTGGGGTAATGGATAAAGAGCTTAAGCTCTGGAGTAGTTGCATTGTAGACCTTCGCCTCATGGGCCAGACAGATGAGAACATCTTACTGGCGAACAAGATTTTCGATGATGCTAAGGACAATCTGTCAAAATCTTGGGTCTACAGCGTGGAGTGGAAAATCAAAGTCCTGGAGGAAGCTGTAGGAGAAATGAAGAATAGCTGGCAGAAGGGAGAAGCTTTCAAGACACTGGCAGCTGCTGCGTTCAAAGATATGCATTGTCATCTTCAGGATGAAAACTCTGGCGTTCCCTTGTCCTTGCAAGAAATCAAAGCTCAGTTCAGAGCTTTTGTCAAAGATAATCTTTTCAAGGAAGACTCCATCTCTAAGGACAAGATAAAGGAAATTTGTTCTCTTCAGTCTGCCATTGAAGAAGCAAACAAAGACTATCATACTCACGTCGAGTTTGATAAAGAGATGGAGAGATGTCTGGGATTTTGGACTCAGTCTGCAACCAACACGTCAGTCCCTCGTGGCAGAGATATAGCTGAGTCATTGAAGAAGTTCAGGCAGCGGATTCTGAAGACAGTGGGTCCCTCCCAGTAGCCGGCCACCTGTCTCCTTCTCCTTCCTTTCCTCTTCTTTCCTTTCTTTTCGTATTCTTTGTAATTAGTTAAGGTATTGCAATTGGCGGTACTTAACTATTCTTTAGTTAAAAGAAACGGTTACGAAGAGTAACTGACTTGTAATCTATATAATGGCCTTTCCACGCCATTTTCCCGGGAGGAAGAACTTGGATATTTGCTGAAAGTGTAAATAGATCTTAAAGAAATCAATACAAAAGGGCTTTCCGTTCTTTGTCTATCTGATTCTTGTTGTCTCTGTGTTTTCCTTTAATATTGTGAAGATCATTTTGTTCCTAACTCGTTTAGTCTCTCTGATTGCATCTTTGTTGGTTTTGCAAGTACAGTGATCTTGTACAACCAAGAAGGAACTTTGTGTCCTTGATTAACAAATCTGAAGAAGGTTATTTATGGAACTTTGTGTCTTTAAATTTAATCCCATTCAACTAATGCAAATGATCTTGTCTTAAATCCTTTGAAGCTTCGCATACACGAAGAATTATTCTCGCTATCTCGTAATTTCAGAATGTTGCTATTCTGCTCATCTTCTTATTCCCCTTCCTCAGTCCTGGCGTAACTGATGATCCTTGTGGAAAACACTTTCGTAATATCCAAGTTTGACCATAAAATAATGTTCTGTGTATTTGTAAATAAGTTCGTTTCAGAATAAGGGAACCTCTCCCATTAAAGAGGAGGGACTTTTTGTCCCCTGACTGTTGCTCTTCTAAAAAGTCCTATTTGACGACCAATAGGTATATACCTCACCTCTGGTCCTCACTTACAGGTAATGATTTCGTGATTGGGACTATTGTGAGTAACGCCTAAATAGTTGTAGTGATAAATTTTGGGCATCATCCCTATAAATCTTCGGGGAGTAATAAGGACACCATACACACTTCCCCCTATCACCATCCACATTTTCACACATCCTTCTTTATACATGGTGATTCACTCCTAAACAAGTAAGTAAGAATTGGTGAGTCTCTTATAGTATCTTAAGGGTTCCCCATACCAATTATGTCCTCGTACAAAATTAGGTATATCAGGACTATGATATATTAGAAGACTCATCTATTTGGATTGATATGATCTTGCATTTGTCCATTTCATAACATACTGCATTTTGCATGATCTATAAAAGAATGATTATTCTTGATGGATCTACCTTTTGAACCAAAACATCAGTTGAACATGATTGTTTGTTGATTGAAAACAAGTTAGTTTATCAGTTTATATATCATTAAACTTGGATGATACAAATATGTTTGTTGTAAATTTCAAGTCCTAGCATGTTCCAAAAAACATTTCAATATCAAACAAACAATTGAATCAATAGAACAATGAAAAATATTACATTAATGTCAACTCATTATCTAAGTAATAAAATCATAATAGCTTTTTTATGTTATATCAAACCTATATCGAGTGACTTGTTTGAGATCACTCTTTATGTCATCAATTTTCGAGCTTTCTTAAGCTCCCTACACAAACAAAATCCCTCATAGCTTGTTTGAGCTATATCCAACTAATACCGAGTGACTTGTTTGAGCTCACTTTGTATGTCATCAATTATATAGCTTATTTAAGCTACACTGCCAATGAATCCCTCATAGCTTGTTTGAGCTATATCCAACTTATATTGAGTGACTTGTTTGAGATCACTCCATATGTCATCAATCGTCAAGATTATTTAAATTATCCCCTCATATCTCATTTTGATCTATATCACAATCATATTGAGTTAACTTGTTTGATTTTACTCTTTCCATCAATGCTTAAGATCTTGTTCAAGCCAAATCTGAAAGCTTACACTAAATCACGTTCACTCAAACTCCCTATCTTCTTTTAAAGCTTATTCAAGAACATACCTATCTAGTCATGGTATTCACACACGGTAAAAAAGAGACCTCTAGCTAGTCCCTTGGACCATGAAAATGACGATGAAGAGGTTACACAACCCGAACTCAGTTGAGAAGAACATGAGCAAGTAGATAAACTATTAGAACAAAACAAAAAATGAGTACCTACTTTGCATCCTAGCCATGAGAGCAAAACTACCTCCTGATTTTGGGACTGAAAACTTAACCAAACTTATAGACAATGGTGAATCAAGTCACCACAATGCAATAACAAATGAAATAACACCTCAAATGAGGAATTATTTGCCAAAATCCAAGAGTTGACAAAATAACTCGCGCAAGTGACTTCTAGAGTTGAAAAGTCACATGATCACAATATAGAACAACCTACTCACAAAGTCCTTGATACCCCATCACATGACTCTCCATTTGCACAAGAATGGAAAAATATGAAAGAAAACATTTGTGGGTTACAAAAATAATCGAAATAGTTCAATTTTGAAGAACTCCCCCTACCCATTTGATAAAGAAATGTTATGGTTACCATTTATGTCATCCTTTGAAACTCCCAAATTTGACAAATACAAAGGAAAAGGTGACCCATGCGAACATGTAAAAGAATTCTTCATGCAATTTCAGGAAGTAGCTTACCATGATGTATATCTTTTACATCTATTTCCTAAGAGCTTAGGAGGACATACCTTAGATTGGTTCCTTCATCTTCCAAAATGCTCCATCGTGACTTTTACGGATATATAGAAGAAATTTGTTAAGCTTTTTTCCTTCAACTTATCTTATGTGACCATGCTAGACCTTTGCAACACCAAGCAAAGGCCAAATGAAAACTTTGAAACCTTTTCACAACGCTAGTGAGGGATTGCAAGCAAATTCCCTTGCTCAATATTGGAAAGAAAATTGGATAGGATCTTCATCCCAAACCTCAACATAGAGTTATAATTTTAAATGAATATGTATTGTTTAATTTTTTTGAAGAATTTATTGAAAATGGGACACAAACTTAGAAATCCCTCATTTCTAAGGGCTTACTAAAAACACCCTTTAGGGAACAAGCCCTAGGGACGCTCCTAAAAATCAAGACAAATCTAAATTCTTCAATCGAAATAGAAATGTAGTCAATGATGGTGTTACCAATTCTCGGTACATTCGAAATATTAAAAATAGTCAACCCAAAACTAATAAACCTAATAAACAACCAATATTCATTCCTAGAAAGGAGGCTTCTCCTCGGGACCTCAGGCAAAGATAGTTCACTCCACTTGGAGAAAGCTTATCTAGTGTCTTCTGTCACTTGGCAAGTGCCAATATGATCACATATCCCATTGTAAAACCCTTTGAAGAAGGGCAATGCAAACCAAACTGGTATAAGGACAACAAATATTGTGAATACCATCACATCAAAGGTCATCATAAAAATATATACATGTAACCGCAATTATGTACAAGACTACCCATCCTCCAATACCTATTGTATGAAGTGATTCAATTTGTCCATACTCAATACTGTCGTATGAAGTGATACCTCAATTTGAATGTGTTTCGTTCTAGAATGAAAGCGTTGTTTTCTTTACCAAATGAATTGCACTCTGACTGTCACCGAACAACTTGCAATCATCTTGATCCTTTCCCAACTCCTCCATGAACCTACTCATCCATATCATCTCCTTGCTAGCCTCTGTAGCTGCAACATACTCTGCCTCTGTAGTATACAAAGCCACAACCTTCTGCAATCTTGAAATTCAGCTAATTGTCATCCCACCTACTATGAAAATATATCCATTAGTGCTCCTCCTACCATCCAGATCTCCAACCATGTACGAATTAACATAGCCACATAATGAACTATCGAACCTCCATAGCATAGCGCATGCTAGAAGTCCCTCTCAAATACTGTGTATCCATTGGGTGCTTTCCAATGCTCTTTACCTGGATTAGCCATAAACCTTGTCATAACTCCCACTTTGCTTGTGCAATATACGGTCTAGTACAAACCATGGCATACATAAGACTTCCTTTTGCTAAAGCATAGGTAACATGTACCATGTACTCAACCTCCTCATGTGATGAAGGACACGATCTTTGCTTAATTTGAAGTGTCCAACCATAGGTGTACCAATAGGTTTTGAATTTTGCATCTCTTGGATTTTGCTTAGATCCATAACCAATAAAAGTGCATCTCTTGGATTTTGCATCCAAATTTTTTCTATTTTCCTTATCAACATGCACAAAAGCTTCTAAACCAAAAACTTTAAGAAAAGAAAGATCTACCTCTTTTCCAGTCCAAGCTTCCTCTGGTATTCTTCCATCTAGTGAACTTGAAGGACCATGGTTAATCAAATAAACCATCAGTATCATTTGCTTTTGCCCAAAGCGTAAGGGTAATCCGAATGTATCCTCATACTTCTAGCACGTTCCATGATTGTCTTGTTCATTCTCTCTGCAACACCATTCTCTGTGGTGTTCTTGGAACTATTCTTTCTCTACGTATTCCATTCACTGAACAATAATCATTGAAAGTCCTTTCTACAGTATTCACCACCATTGTCATATCTAAGGCACTTTAACTTTGAATTTGATTCATTCTCAACAAGGGCTTTCCATCTTTTAAAAGTTTCAAAAACATCAGATTTATGTTTAATACAATAAACCCATACCTTTCTTGTAGCATCATCAATGAAAGTAACATAAATCTTTGGGATCCACCGAGAGAAGCTACCCGAGTGGTCCCCACATGTCCGAGTGTACAAGCTCCAATTTCTAATCCTTCTTAGTTGCTCCAACTTTGAGAAATTTCACTCTCTTTTTCTTTCCAAAAATACAATGCTCACGTAAATCAAGATCTATATATTTAAAATATGACAACTTACCCTTAGCCTTTAAGATCTGCATTCATTTTTGACTCATATGGCCCAACCGATTATGCCACATACCCGCATCTGAATCTAAAGTAGATAATGCGAAAAAAGAATCAATAACACAGGTAGATAAATTTAATGTTCCTACCTTCTTACCTTTGCCACAATAAAAGCACCCTTGGTGACTTTCCAAGTGTCTCATGTAAAGTTAACCATGCAACTAGATTCACCTAGTTGCCCTGCAGAAATAAGAATTCTCCTGAGGTTTGGCACATGCCTCACATCTTTCAATACTCATGTATTTCCATTTTACAATTTTAGATGAACTTCTCCTTTACCAATAATACTGCAAGGTTCATCATCACCCAAATAAACATGCCCAAAATTACCATGGACATAATTTCTGAAATAACCCTTATTAGGGGTTACATGGAAAGAAGCTCCTGAATCTAAAACCCAAGATTCAATTCTATTATCTAAAGAAAGAATAAGAGCATATTACATTACCTCACGATGCGCAAGAAGATTCACCTCTTTACCTTTGTCGATTGTTGATTCTCTTTATCTTTTGACCACCAATCTTTCTTTGCATGCCCTTTCTTTCCACATTTCCAACAAGTAATTCCTTTATCTGGATTTAGATCTGCTATCCCTTGACTTTGATTTCCCATTACTCTTACTCTTGGATCTCTCCTTCTGCCTGCCCCTACTTTCTACATTCAAAGCATTTCCAGATGATGATTCCTCTGTACTCTTCCTGCGAATTTCTTCATTCAATATTATACTAACCACATCATCAAACTTCAAAACATTATTAGCAGATGTTGTATTACTAACATCCATTACCAAATTATCCCAACTATCAGGCAAAGAACATAAGAATAAAAGTGCTTTTACTTCATCATCAAACGACATTGTAACCGCTTTTAACTGATTTATTATAGATATGAAATCATTCAAATGACCGGATGCGAGATTCACCTTCATACATCTTAGAACTAAATAGTTTCTTCATCAAATAAACTTTATTGAAGCACTAGGTTTTTCATATAAATTAGCAAGAGATTCCATTAACTATATTGTAGAAGTTACTTCTGTTATATTGGAAGCCACGGATGCTGTCAGGCTCAATCTTATAGATCTTAGAGCCTTTCTGTCAAGAATCTTCCATTCTTCATCAGTCATCTTCGTAGGTTTAGACTTCTCATCCAACGGTAAGTACAAATCTCTTTGATACAAATAATCCTCTATCTACATCTTCCATAATTGATAATTTCGATTAATGTCAAATTTATCTACCTTGTATTTATTCTCTTCGCCATTCTTTGTAGCTCCCACTCATTTAGAAAGCACTTTGTGAGTAAATCTGTCAACACACAAAACCCTCAAACAAAGCTTTAATACTAGTTGTTGGGGTTAGCACACCGGTTGTATAGATAATATATCAGATCTAAGCATACATGCAAATAAAAGCGGATATTCTACCAAAAGAAATATACAATTCAAGAGACATAAATCAACACAAGATTTAACGTGGTTCACCCAATGTGGGCTACGTCCACCAAGAAACAAGCCAATCTATTATCCAAAGCTTTGACAAGATATACAATGAAGATTTACAATCTTTCACACCTATAGTATGTTCAGTACTTCCTTCCTTCAAGATTTTCCTTCTTCTCCAAGAATTCTCTCCTCATAATTATCTTGTAATTATGATCAATCCTCTTCTTCTAAACCCTAGCTTTATGCTTATATAGTTGTTTAAGACTTTAGGGCACTTAGCCATGCAATTACATTCATTAAATCTATTCTAATACTAAAAATAGAAATAAATCCCGAGAGTTAAATAAACGCTTGTTACACAGAAACCGATGCTTTGATTCGCCTTGTTGTCGCACGGTTCCAACTTGCCTTGACCGATGTTGGTCACACCTTAACCGATGTCGATTCTTGTCATCTCCAACAAGTTCTATTTGCATGCTAAAACATGATTAATTTAGCTCCATACTCATCAATTGTAAAACAATGTTGAGTATGAATCGTCCATCTTAACTATAAACAATGATCAAGATCTAATGGCCACGATAAAGATCAACACCGATCGCACGATAACCATTAGAGAGAGAAAAGTATGGATCCCTACTACAAAACAATATGCTACTTCCTCTCCCATACCACCTCCCCATATAATATCTAATTCCATAACCACTTCCACTTCCCAACCTACATCTTCATTCAATATCATCAAGTAGTTGGAGAAAACTATAACACATATTTCTATCATGGAATTACTAAAATATTCTCCCACACTACAACATATTCTTACATAGGTATTGAATGAAGCCCATGTCCCACATGACATCAACTCACAACAATTATAAGCTTTGATCAAAAATATTTCAATACACAATCTTATTCTATCATTCGGTCCCACTGACCTTCTTAACCCCAACCTTACTAATAATCAGTCCTTATACGTTGAAGCTTTTATCACCCATCACAAGATTAAGTGTGTACTAGTCGATAATGGAGCAACATTGAATATTTGCTCCATGAAACTACTACGATGTCTTGGTTACATTGAAGAAGACTTACAAAATGATATCATAACCATTTGTGGGTATGATAATAATGAAATACAATTCGTGAGTATAATCATGTTGCCAATTATGGTTGGACCAATCACTTTAGACACACTATGTCATGTGGTAGACTTAGAAGTTTCATACAATATTATCCTCGGTTGACCATGGATTCATGCCATGAAATTCGTCCCATCCACATACCACCAATGTATTAAATTCCCCCACTTGGATAAGGAATTCACATTGTGTGTTGACACCCAACCCTTCGAGTATTGTAAATTCCTCGAAGGACAATATAAAAATGCTAAATATTGTCCATCAATGGAAAAATATGCTCTACCTTGCGTAATCCCTTTCTTTAACAATACGCATATCAATCCAAATATGCTTCCAATGTATATTCCAAAATCATCCAAGAGTCATCCTCATGACTCTACTAGTCAACCACCATCTGCTAATCAACCATTGTCTCCCAATCGATCATCTTCTACTAATCAACCCTCTTCATTTGAAAACCCACCCTCTTCCACTAACCAATCATCTTATTTGCCTAATAAACCTTCCTCATCTAACAATACCTCTTTTGTTAAAATACCATCTCTTTTGGTTAATCAAGCTTCATTCTCTAATCCACCCTCCTCTTCTTATAACCCTTTTTATCCATCTTTTAAAACCACCAAACTACCTTTTACGCCATGCGAGGTACCTACTGGTTCCTCAACACATACATTCAAAATCATTGATAAAGGTCATGGTGAATACCAATTCCAAAACATTTCGAATTCTTTTTACATCAATAAATTCCAAAACTATGACAAACCCAACGCTTCTCATATCAGTACTCCTCACGCTTACAACTTGGGTCAATCAGTTTAACAAAAGTTCAATTATCTAGATGAAGAACATATTCCAAGTTCCTCAGGGTCTTGGTTATACAATGACGAACTCGCTTCTTGTTATGAGTCCCCTCAATTTACCAAAGCTCCCATATTAGTCTCAAGTAGCGACGATGATACCAATTCTAACAATGACATAAGTTCTACGCACCTCTTTGAAAATCTTGTAGAAATAAATCTCCACTTCGAACATTCGTCCATCAAAATCATTTATTTCGAGCTTATTCAACTAACTCATATTAATCTCAACCAATTACATCATGTGGCCATGGACATGTTTCAAAACGACAAGGCCATTGAAGATTTCCTTTGAACTCGCAATTAAATTCCCCTCTCTGATCATAGAAAAGGATTTGATATTAACCTCGACGAACTCACTGCTTTGGTGAGGAATTAGAATATTTCAATCCTCTTGTAGACATCTAGAATGTCGACATGACTAATTATGATTAATATGTCCCACAAATATCCCAACATCATCCATACAATAATTAATCGTAAGATTAATTATTATTATTTAATCATTTTAATCGTATTTACCCTTTATCATTTCATCATCATCATTCCATTATTAATCCTCTTAATTCATTATTTTATCCCATCATATCATTAATCACTTTTATTTCATTATTATATCTTATTATCATATTTTAATCCTATACATCTCACCTTCCACCCACTCTACACATCCCTACACCTAGCCTTTCCATATAACCTCACCCCTAATCATCATTTATTAACCTAATCTAATCCTAATCCCAATCACATCCTCACACCTCTAAATATAGAGGCTTATATTTCTAGAAGCCTCTCTAAACTTCCCTCCATTTAAAAATTCAAATAAACCTTCAAATCTTCTCTCAAATTCTAGAATTCTCCATTCTAGAATCCTCCATTCTTATCATCAATTCTCCACCCTTGATCCAAATCCAAAGCATGGCTTCATTCTAGTATTTGAATCCTCCACTTCTCAGCTATAAATTTAACTCTCCTCCTCCATGAGAGCCATCTCTTAAATCCACAAAAAAGTTATGCTAATTTTACCAATCGTCCATTTTTATCTTCAATTATTCAATCAATCCACCATCTACAATCAAATTCATCCTTCATCAAGCAATAATCAAGAAAATATCAAGGGGAGGTGTTGCCCAAGTGTCTCTAAAATATGAAGCAATCCAAATTCCATCCAAGAGAAAATCCAACACATCAAAGGAGGAGCTTGGAATCTTGAAGGTAAGTGCAGGTATTCGTCTCTCCCCCCTTTCAATTCATTATTCTATTTAAGGTTTTGTTCGAGAAGATTAGATTAGGGAAGCAATTTTGTTGTTTTCTCACATTTTGTCACATCTAATATTTTCTTGCATTACACCTCCACCTTGTGAAACCTTAGATAAGAAGCGAAAGAATAAAATTTCTCATAGTAAAAGCCTCGTTTCCATACTATCCCAAAAACATATCAGTAATAAGACCAAAAATCACAAAAAAAACCATGCATTTCCTCCAATACTAACTCCCATAAGTCACGCATGAGAACCGATGAATTATATCAACCAATAACATCTTTTTCAAAACAAGATACATCCAAAATGCTGGTTGAAGAAACCAAAGATATTAACATCGGTACACCCTGAATAACCAAAAATTTTACAACTCGACATCAGTTTGTCTGACCAAGAATGTGTAGATTTCACGATGTTCCTCATCGAATTTTAGGACATTTTCACATGGACCTACAAAGATATATTAGGCTTAGACCCGTCTCATGTAGTACATCACCTTGTAGTACATCTAGACGTAAAGCTTGTAAAACAAAAATTATGTAAAATGCATCCAAAAGTATCTTTACTTGTCAAAGTTGAACTCCAAAAACTATTAGAGGTAGAATTTATAAGATTGGTCAACTTGTTATCAAATTTTACCCCCTTGCAAAAAATGGACAACTAGGGAGAAATTGGACCTGGGCACTCTGGTTTTAATGTTGAATCTGGAGATAAACAAGTAATTTTCATGTTTTGGAGAACTTGAAACCATTTTTCAGTTCTTTTCCCTCTTTTGGAGGCTTCAAGGTTCAATACTTAGAAATTAAGATAAAATGGATAAAAATATGAAGTTTGGTTTTTAGGGCACTTCATTCTATTTTTTCTAACTCCCCTATCCAAGAAAAATCCAAAAAAGTTAGAGAAATTTGAAAAAATGGAAAAATGGCCCTTTTCACCGAAATGTGGCAAATTCAAGTCCAGGAGGTACAAATTCCTTCAGGGCTTGAGTTCTCTGAAGGGATTAAAATGCCACATTGTGAGGAAGTTTGGGACGGGTCCTCTATATTGCGCATTAGTGGTGGTATGCGGGTACGCAGGTCCAGAAGAACTCTGCCGTAGGGACATGAGTTCCCCACTGAGCCAATATCTCCACAGTCTAAAGGGGCATCGGGGAGCCACAATATAATGCAGTGAAATGGAGGATACAGGCACTAAGGGCTCCACAAGAACTTTTTCTGTGGGCTACGTATGCCCCGAAAATTTGATGGAGCCAAAGGACAAAGGTGACGGGTCTTAAGCGGATGGTGCGGATAAAGGGGGCCCACAAGGCCCAAGTGACCCTTGTACCCATGTTCCCTTTGTTCCTCGTGGACCCACAATACATGCACATCAAAGGAAAAGGAAAAATGAATAGTTAAATGTGGAACATAGGAGCCCGCGTGGAACCCTTGACTCCCGAAACTTCAAATGGGCATAAATTTTGACCTAGAGCTCTGATTTTCACAAAATTGGACTTTTCGGAAAGGTTTCGTGAGGGTAGGTGGGTGAAAAGTAAGGAAACGTCCTCAACATTAATAGATATAGCCCCAAGTTTCTCAACCACCAAATCTAATATGATATGGTTCTATTTCTTCTCCAACAAGAAAAAGATCATGGAGGGATGGTTTTAACAGGCTGCCCATCATTGTTTTCAGAAATTTAATGCACCTTGTTGGTGGTTGAAAAGGGGAATTTGAATTTCCCTCTATTATCCCTTCAACATCTCTCCCATATTTCTATGTATGTAAAAGAGGGCTCATTTTTAAGGGTTGTTGAACATTCTCTATCTGCTCCTCCATTCTTCTACAGGTTGTTGTGAGCTTCAAGCCTCCATTATGGGTATTTTTGTAGGAAATTCATGCCTCTATCTTTCATTGTAATGGACTGTGTAATTCTATGAAGCAATAAAATCAAGTTCTGTGGCTAATATTCAACCCTTGCTTGTGTTTTTATTGCATTCTCTTGCCTCTACATTGTAGCTGAAGGTATTTTGTGCATTTTATAATTTCTTGCAAACTCTAAATGGATGTGTTTAATTGAAATAGTGTTGTGAATGTGTGTTTATAGACTTTGGTGTTCTACATACCCTCTCTATCTCCATTTTTGCACATTTTCATTCATTAGAGAGTGTCCCAATCACCCTTCTCTTGGTGTTATAAACCCCCTTAGTGTAGGATTTCTTCATTTTCATGTATTTTCCTCTCTCCTTGGTCCCTTGGAATCATAGAATAGGATTAGATAATTATATTTCCAGCATTAGGAGTAGTTTTAACATTAGTTTAGGAAGGAGAACCAAACTTTTCTAAAGAATTATCTCAGTTTCATGGTCCCACACCTTGAGATAATTCCATGTTACCCAGTTACACTGATTGCCCATTTCATTCACATGCAAGCAAATAAGAGGGTGTTATAATTTGGTGATAACATGACTATTTTGAATGGATATCAAACATAGTGCATATAGCCAAGAAAACTCTGGCATTAGGGTATGCACATATTTTTGTGATATCAACAAATCTTTTCTAAAAGATGACTTTCCCCTGCCAAACATAGACATGATTGTCGACTCCACAACATGCCATGAAATGCTCTCCCTAATGGATGGATTTTTGGCTATAACCAAATACACATCATTGAAGAAGATCAACACAAAATGACATTTACTACACCATGGGGCACCTTCTATTATAAGGTCATGCCTTTTGGGCTGAAAAATATAGGCACTACATATCAATGAGCCATGACAGTTATATTTCATGATATGTTACATGATATCATGGAAGACTATGTCGACGATATACTAGCCAAATCTAAAACGTGGATAGGTCATCTAGGTGTGTTGAGACACATCTTTGAAATGTTGCGTGAGTATAAGGTCCGACTTAATCCAAAGAAATGTGTATTTGGGGTGACCTTTGGAAAATTATTAGGATTTATTGTCTCACGAGAGGTATAGAAGTTGATCCCGCAAAATCAAAAATGTTATGGAAATGCCTCCTTCCTAAAATATCAAAACATTATGCAATCTTCAAGGAAAAATACAGTTTATTCATCAATTTATATCACAGTTAGTTGATAAGTGTCATCATTTCAATCAATTACTTAAGAAATATGTAGAATTCCAATGGAATCAAGATTGAAGATTCTTTCATCAAAATAAAAGAATACCTCTCTAGTCCACCTATCCTTATGTCACCAGTCACAGATAAACCCATGCTTCTTTATACATCTACCACTAAACATATCATAGGAGCTTTATCAAAGACAACACAATGAACAAGAAAAGGAACAAATAGTTTATTACCTTAGTCATATACTCATTGAGCATGAGGTAAGGTACTCTCAAATCAAAAAGGTATGTTTAGTGGTCACTTTTGCATTCCACAAATTGCATTATTTATTGCTCGATCATACAACAAAACTTACCATTAAGGTATATCCCCTCAACTATATTTTGTCTAGGCCTATAATCACGAAAAAATGTCTAGTTGGGTCATCCTACTTAGTGAATTTGACGTTGAATTCGTTCCTCTAAATGCAATTAAAGGACAAGCCTTCGCATATCAACTTGTTGAGGCACATCTTCCTGGAACATAACCACTCCATTTTAGATTTCCTGACAAAGATCTCTTATACATAGATATAGCACCAACTTGGATGTTATTATTTGATGGATCATGTAACCTATATAGATCGAGAGCCGGTATTTTTCTTATCACACCTGACGGACATGTTATCCCCAAATCATCTTGATTAACATTCTCATGTACTAATAATATCGCAAAGTATGAAGCCCTCATTGGTGGATTAAAACTTGCCATATCGTGGAACCTTAACGAGTTTTTCGTATTTGGTGATTCGTTACTTATCATTAAATAAGTTACCGATGAATACCAGTCAAGGATGAAAATATTATTCCATATAAATGCATGGTAGATAGCCTTCAAAGATATTTTTGGTTGATTAGTTTTGACCAAATCCCTATAATTTGTAATAAATCCGCATATATTTTGGAAACTATCGGATGTTTGATGGAAATCATGTCCAATCAACCCAGTGTAATTATTTTACCCCTAAATGGATTTTAGGCAATCCCAACTTTAAATAAGAAAAATACGAGACAAATTGCGGCCAAACAGAAATCTAATTTTTACGAGAAAATTAAATCTAGGTAATGAGCAGAAAATAATGGATAACTCCAAAAATACTTGCTCAAATATCTTGAAATTTTAAATGGAGCTTGCTAATACAATAACATATGTTATAGAATTGTTTTTGGAATTTTTTGAATATGAGAATCTGCCAAAAATGTTTAGCGTGCCTAAATAGTTGAAAACGTCTAAAATTAAGATCTTTTGCTAGAGAAGTCCAAATGAGCCGAAACTTTGGATCTTGGGCCACAAAAATATGAAGAATAATTTTCCAAAATTATTTTTCACACAACAAACACGAAACCCTAAATTTTCCTAAAAAGTAGGTTGCCCAACACATTTAGGGCATCAATTCAGCTCCAAAATTGACAAGCTAGGGTAGATCTCTCACTACCAAAGAATGTCCTGCTAGCTTAGTAGGATAGATCTCTCACCACTTTGAAGCTAGGGTTCCCGTGGGATCTTACTCCACAAGCTAGATATTTGCAAACAACAGTTGCACATGAAAGAATATGCATAAGCTACAAGCTTAAGACACAAATTAGAAAATATCAAATGGTATGGAATGTTTCCCTTCAAGTCGACTTCTCCTTATAAAGGAAGAAGAGACCCAAAACAACCTCTACAATATCCAATTAGTTCCCAAGGATTTTCCCTATGCAAGCATTTAATATTTTCCCATATTAAATGTTTTTCCAACAACTTTTCCCTCCTAATGTAAGTCGCATTTTTTTAGGGGAAATACATAGTAAAATGGGCATTTATCCTTTCTATGTTCCCATTCCCCCTTCTAAGGCAAGTCACCTTTTCACCTAGGATGGATAACAATTTATATTTGGGCCTTTTCCATCCTTGATTTAATAATTATTAAGTCATATAAATTATTATAAGTGCTATATATATATATATATATATATATATTTCTTTTATTAATGGCACTTTATAATAATTAAATATAACTTAAGCCACCCTTATATTTTTCCTTTGGCCGTCAGGTTGACAAAATAGGCCAAAGGTCTTCGAATGGGAAGGGGATATTACAATCCTCCCTTCCCAAAATTGCTTGCCCTCAAGCAATTGCATCTTTGTTTTGTCCAAGAGCCATGCACAAGAGACAAAACATGTTGAAGTGTTCTACCATTCGGGCCCCTGTACCTGTTAAGTGAGCTAAAACATGACACCATATATCATCCACAAGATGCTCATATACACCTAGTTGGAGCAATGGTTCAACAAACTCCATAATGAAGACTTCATCATCTACCATATCATGAATCTCATGATGGAAATAAATTGGAATAGGCAGCAATAAATAAGACATGTCCACTTCATACCTTGGAGTATCCTCATCAAGCTTGGTCTCCAAAATGACTTGACTTTTTAGCCACAAATCCTGAGTATTCTGGTCTACAATGGGCTGAAATTCTTCATAAATCAGCTTATCATGAGCTGCTAGTTTGGAAATTGCAGCAGCGTGCAATTCTACACAAGTGTCCATGTGAGGTTCCTCTTCATGTGCCAGCTGCTCCATAGTCTTCTTTCGTAGGTGAAGACTTCCTTGCATCATTCGCCCACATCTTTTCCTTGAACTCTTGTAGGTGTTGTCTTGCTTGAGCAGCTATCAATTTAGCAGCTCTAGCTCTGCTATTCCACTCCTCACACCTTTTTAGAGTTTCCATTACATCCTCCTTACTTGCATATACAAATTTCTTCTCTTGAGCTGGAATAATTTCTCTAACAAGCAAAGTTTCATTAATGCAATTATTTTTCTCAATGGAAATCATACCTTTTTCTCTAGAAGCTTCTTCTTCTTCAAATGAGTTCTTTTGTAATTCAGGTACCAGCATATGATGACCTCGCTTGGGCTTGCTACCAATCTTCATCATGCAATAATCTGGAAATGGCATATTATCTCTGAAACCCTTACTCAAAGATTGGTATTTCCTCCAACAAGAATCCTCATCAATCACCTCTATTGGGTGCCCTTTATTATTGTTCTCACCTTTTTCCTTATTGTCCCAAGATTTTCTTTGATTCAAATTTTGAGTGAGCTGGCTCAAATAAAGGTTAGTGGCTTCTTGTTGTTTCACCATGTTGATGAACATTTCCTTCATAAAACCCACATTGAGATTTTTCCAATCTGCCATATTCTGACTTTTTTGCTACCCAACAGGTTGGAGGAACAATAGCTCGATATCATTTGTAATGTCCCCAATGGACATTATTTTACCCCTAAACAAATTTTAGGAAATCCCAACTTTAAATATGCAAAATACTGAGGACAAATTGCAGCCAAACAAAAATCTAATTTTTGCAGAAAATTAAATCTAGGGCAACGAACAAAAATAATGGATAACTCCAAAAATACTTGCAAATCTCTTGAAATTTTAAATGGAGCTTGCTAATACAATAACAGATATTATAGAACTATTTTGGAATTTTTGAATAACATAATGCTGCTAGAAATTTATAGCGTGCCCTAAACAAGTGAAAATTTCTAAAATTAATACCTTTTGCTAGAGAAGTCCAAAAGAGCTAAAACTTTGGATCTTAGGCCACAAAAATATGAAAAATAATATTCCAAAATTAATTTTCACACAACAAACACGAAACCCTAATTTTTCCCTAAAAAGTAGGTCACCCAACACATTTAGGGTATAAATTCACTCCAAACTTGACAAGCTAGGGTAGATCTCTCACTACCAAAGAATGTCCTGCTGCTTTAGTAGGATGGATCTCTCACCACCGAAGCTAGGGTTCCCGTGGGATCTTACTCCACAAGCTGGATATTTGCAAACAACGATTTTGCACATGAAAGAATATGCATAAGCTACAAGCTTAAGACATAAAGCGAAAATATCAAATGGTATGGAATGTTTCCCTTCAAGTCGCCTTCTCCTTATAAAGGAAAAAGAGACCCAAAACAACCTCTATAATATCCGATTAGTTCCCAAGGATTTTCCCTATGCAAGAATTTAATATTTTCCCATATTAAATGGTTTTTCCAACAACTTTTTCCCTCCTAATGCAGGTCACATTTTTATAGAGGAAATACATAGTAAAATGGGCATTTATCCTTTCTATGTTCCCATTCCCCTTCTAAGGCAAGTCACCTTTTCACCTAGGATGGATAACGATTTATATTTGGGCCTTTTCCATCCTTGATTTAATAATTATTAAGTCATATAAATATTTATAAGTGCTATATATATATATTTTTCTTTTATTAATGGCACTTTATAATAATTAAATATAACTTAAGCCACCCTTATATTTTTCCTTTGGTCATCGGAGTTAACAAAATAGGTGAAAGGTCTTTGAATGGGAAGGGGATATTACAAATCCGCATATATTTTGGAAACTATCATATCTTTGATGGAAATCACGTCCAATCAACCCTGGACACACTTTCTCATAGAACATGTTTTAACACCTACTTATAACACACGAAAAATTCTATGGTATGTGAAATCATGGGTCCTAACAACCCTCGATACCATAATATTTACACATTCATCTAGGACAAAGTGTTCCCTACCAACATGAAACCTAGTCATAGATGCACATTAGCACAACGTACCTCTGTTACACAATTTTAATGAGACACTCTTTGTAGATGAGGTTATGATGGTGTAGACATAAAATCATGCACTTTAGACATTATTTGGTCCGGTTTCATCATACTACTATTTAGAAGGTTTTTGAGTGAAGAAAATATTAATTAACCCCCATCTTTTAGCCATCTTACTTTGTTTAACTTCATCATTCTCGACCTTTTGCACCCATATGCCTAGTCAACTTTTGTCATCCCACATTATTTTAGCCTCGACTAGGGCGTCAGGATTAATCTTGGGGCACCCGTGGGCACCTGGTCCTACTAGGAGCGCGCTTGGTCCTTTTACACTTTCCTGTCACTTTTTGGGCTCTTTCTAGCCATTTGAGATCTTTATCTTTCTTGTGGTCAGCCTTTTCGGGGTTAATTACGAAATTAGATCAAGAGAACCCTATAAATATAAAGTTATGAGACCATAATGAGGGACCTAGCATCATTTACTACTATCATCCATCTAGAGTTACATCCATCCATCGTTGGAGATCAGTTGCATCCACATAGCTCTATCACAAAACACAAGGCAAAGACATCTCGCATCACACTTCATAAAGGGAGGGATTCTATTCTATTCCATGCACACATTCTATTACATTTTCTGCACATAGTTATTGTTCGCTACTTCACAAAGTATGACTAGAATAAGAGCAACCTAGGGCATGTTCACACACACTTACACATAGAACTACATCGAGTTTGAGATGTAGTGCAGTGCTCAATTAGTAAGTCCACCATTGTGGTAGTTGAGGTTAGTTTGACCCCTTCATATGCATTTTTCTTTTTTAGGGTTTGATGTTTGTTTTGGGGTCTTACAGGTCTTTCCTTCATCTCAAATTATTGGTGACATCTCGAAGAAGCACGGTGAATTTGATACGATACACAATGAAGGTTTGAGACCACTTTCCAGCCCTATAGATATCAATTCGAGCTTTAACACGAGACCAAGGCACCTAGATTGTAGACTAGAGCACTTGCATGTGCCCAAGTCCCCTGTTTAGGCACTCCATTCTAGCTAAATACTCCAGATCCATCCTTCTCTGGGATTCTACATAGTGGTTCCTACTTCCCATTTTCCAGTCACCTTTGTGCCACTACCCTACGATTGTCTTCTATTCAACTTGAGTTCTCTCCTCTTCCTTTTTGCACATTAGGTGTAGTTATAGACACCTAAATTCTACTTTTACAATCTTATTGCCAAAACCCACGCAAATCACTCTTATTCATACCAATTCCTCTATAATTAGTGATTTTTGCTAATTTAATAACATTTCTTACCACTTTAGCCAATTAACAACACTTTGTTGATTGCGTAACCCCTTTCGCACTCAGGATGCCACTTTACGGCGAATCGTAAGCTAAAATGCTCTTAAAAATGGATAATTAGTGATTATAAGCTAATTAAGCCTATTTTCCCCTTTGATTTGGTCAATATGACCTAGTATTGACTCAAAACCCTCTTCCAAACACTCAAAATCACCCCATTCACCTCCACAACGTCTCAACAAGCTTCAAAATCTTATCCTAGCCTCCTAGTTGACCCTAAACGGTTGATTAAGGCTCCACACCTCTTAATCACTTGGTAATTCACTAATTGTGATTAGTAATGCCTAATCATGATTAGCAATTCTAATCTAATTTGGGGAATTTAGTCCCACATGCACCAAAATATAACTTTCTCCCAAAAGGAAAACTATAAAAAGAGTGTAACACCATGCTTTGATTAGTAGTCTCATATAAGCCATATGACCTATAAGTCAAGCTCGGTCCTTGCCTAAAACCTTTAACAAGGTTAGTAGATGAATATCTAAAATGACTTAACAATTCATTTGGAAAGGTCATTTCACCATTGTTTGGAGTAGCAACCAACCCAATTTGATTGCCCTCTTAGGTCTATTTAGGCCCATGTTAGGTAGTTGAACAAATTAGTAGGCTTGTTTAGTTAGATTTAGAATTATATTCATGTTAGTTAAGCATTCCTTTAAGCTTCTAGCTTCTATCTTAATGTTTAGCCCGCATCCGGAGGAGTGCCTTTGTATGATTGTGAGCACCCTTACTTGCAACATTGTATTTTCTGTTCGAGTGAAAATGGGTCTCGTGCATGCAGAAAGGCGCATGTACCTCACTTTGGAAGC
Organism: Taxus wallichiana var. yunnanensis; assembly: GCA_018340775.1. NCBI lineage: Eukaryota > Viridiplantae > Streptophyta > Pinopsida > Cupressales > Taxaceae > Taxus > Taxus wallichiana. The sequence goes on from CM031240.1 coordinate 847,166,898, forward strand.
ACCCATGCATCACTGACTGTGTGAAAAATGACAAAGGAGCACCTGTGCATCTAGAGGAGTGCCCATGCACTAAGAGGGGTGCCCATGCATCAAGTTAAAATTTTCTCAAAATTCCAAATTTCAATTTTAGGGTTTTAAGAGTTTTTAGATGTTGTTTTTGCCAATTTATTGATTTTAGATCAATAGTTCTAACAAAATTGTCTTAGGGTTTAATAAGGGATTTTTGAGTAAATTAGGTTAAGGTTTGAGGAGTGATTATGTTTTCATACTTTGATTGAGTTTGTAATAGAGTTGTGTATGCTCTTCTCTTGCACCTAGTGTGATCTTGAGAACCAAAAGCACCTCTAAACCACTTTTTTGCTTATTGGGAGTAAGTAGGAACAATCATCATTCATTTTGTGCTTAAGAGAATAAACCTTCATTTTTGACATATGCTTGATCTTTTAGTTTAAGAGATTTTTCACTTTGTTAAATAATAAAGGCTAAAATTTGTTTGTGCTCTTCCCTTGCACCTAGTGTGAGCTTGGGAATCAAAAGCAATTTTAGTCTTTCATTAAGAAGCACCTGGATTAATTAGGAATAAACCTTATTTTTACAAAGTTTGATGGTAGTTAGTTAATTTACAAGCACTTTTCATTTCCATTTTCCTATGATATTGTGAATCTTTTTGGAACTACTAACCATTTGTGTAAAGGACCTAACACTAGTCAAAGAAAGGAAGACCTAAACATTTTTTCTAACTACATGTGTGATTTATAGGTTGCCAAAGGTGGAAAAAACCACATTACTTAATCTGAAATATTAATAATGTTTCTTACCACTTTAGCCAATTAACAACACTTTGTTGATTGCATAACTCATTTTGCATTCAGGATACCACTTTACGGCGAATCGTAAGCCAAAATCCTCTTCAAAATGGACAATTAGCGATTATAAGCTAATTAAGCCTATTTTCCCATTTGATTTGGTCAATATGCCTTAGTATTGACTCAAACCCCTCTTCTAACCACTCAAAATTACCCCATTCACCTCCACAACATCTTAATAAGCTTCAAAATCTTATCTTAGACTCCTAGTTGACCCTAAGCGATCGATTAAGGCTCCACACCTCTTAATCACTTGGTAATTCACTAATTGTGATTAACAAGGCCTAATCATGATTAATAATTCTAATCTAATTTGGGGATTTTAGTCCCACATGCACCAAAATACAAGTTTCTCTCAAAAGGAAAACTATAAAAAGAGTGCACCTCGTTCCTTTATACTTTACACCATGCTTTGATTAGTAGCCTCATATAATACATATTACCTATAAGTCAAGCTCAATCCTTGCCTAAAACCTTCAACAAGGCTAGTAGATGAATATCTAAAACGACTTAATAAGTCATTTGGAAAGGTCATTTCACCATTGTTTGGAGTAGCAACCAACCCAATTTGATTTCCCTCCTAGGTCTATTTAGGCTCATGTTAGGTAATTAAACAAATTAGTAGGCATGTTTAGTTAGATTTTGAATTATATTCATGTTAGTTAAGCATTCCTTTAAGCTTCTATCTCAAAGTTACATTCCTAGACTTAGAGCCTTGACTAGAGGTGGTAATGATGTTAGCCTTCCTTAGTTATTAATGTATTTGCTTTGTAAAGTTTAGGGTGCTTTCAGTAGCATTTCCTTTTGCATAGTTGCTTAGATCTTTTACATACTTCTCTCTTTGCATTTATTTACTTTATTGCAGTTGTTCATAGCTTATATTAACTATCCCCGCATAATACATATTAGTTAAATTTTAGTTAATCATTTTGGTGAACCCGATGTCTTTCATGCTTAGGATCCTCATTTTTCCTCTATCATGGGTCAAGTTTCTTTATCTAATTTACTTAAGAGATACCCTAATTGTCAGGTTATTTTGCAAAAATCCTTAGACACCAAGTATTTTGATGACAATACATCACCACACGAACTAAGTCCTATGCTCACTTGTCTATTTACCGACCCTAGTGATCCTCCATCTAATCAACCCCTATTGGAATCAATTTAAGCTTTACATTCTTTGTTTCAAGACAAGTTTACTCTGTAGAATCCACAATCACATCTCTCAAATTTGAAATCCAACAACTTAAGGACGTTTCTCAAGCTCATGTTTGTTCTCCCTCTACATCTCATCTTCAATCTATGTCCACTACATGTCATATAGCTGAACCTCAAGTCATGCCATTACCTGAGCCTCTCATATTTTAGCGTAATACTAAGCAACATGACATTCTTACTGCGCTCCTTAGTTATCAATTGATCACTTTTTCGCCTACTCATTATTATCCTCCTTATCGGCTAACAAAGTATCAAGGTCATCCATATTGTAATTATCATTAAATCAATGGACATAATGATAATGATTGTTATGCCTTACAACGTAGAGTCAAACATCTTGAGCGTCAAGGGTTTATCTCATTCACTACCCAACGTCATGTTACATCTCAATGGGATCCTAAGTCTGCTCCTTCTACATCTAATGAGCATCACCATACCGCTTCTCATGCACATTCTTCGGTTAGTCAAGATTTACCTAAACAACCACCTATGACATCACCAAGTCAACATAAGCAACAACCTCTCCAAATTAGTTCACCACCTCCTCCTACTTCATCCTCTACAACATTACCAAATCAAAACAAGTCATCACTTCTCATGGTTTTCTCTAAATCACATCCTCTTACTAAGTCATCAGTTGTATTACCAAGTCAAACTAAGAAACCTCCTCTTAAGGATGATCTCACTACTCCTCCATTAAAAGTATCTACCACATCACCAAGTCATACACAACAATCATCGCCTAAAGTTAAAATTATAATTCCAACATCTGTTATAGACCCTACATATGTTGACGATTAGGACCCGAATGAAGCTTACTATGATGATGAACCATTGGATGGTCACACTCCTCTATCTCCTCCACGTGCCATCAATTTTGTTAAAGCAACTACTCCTTACATTGATCCACTTAACATCTTTTGACTAGACTTCCATCACTTACATACTTGGGGGCATAACATCCAACAACCCCCCTCGCCCTAGCATATTTACATAGTTCTATACCACACCCTTAACATTCACACATACCTCGTCTTAACATCATCACATAATGTCATCATTTCCTGATGACCCACTCTTGTGCTTCGATTCACTCTTGACTATTGAGGGATTACTACACATGAACCCCACACACTACACACTGTATCTATTCACATATCGCGCATTGTAAACAATACTAGTCATTATTGTTATGATAAAATCATTTGGATTCATGTGCTTAGGGTTGTTTTTCCTCTTTTCGGTCGAGGATTGTGTTAGAAATGTTGTTCCCATTGATTCCTAAAAAGATTGGATCATAAATCGCTTGTAAATTGTGAAAAATACCTTATGTGCCATGCCCCGACCATGTTGCAAATTTTGTGTTTGGTTTCGTCACCTGATGTTAAGTGGTTTTCTCCAATTAGTTGCGGAATCACGGGCTTAAATTACAAACAATTACAAAAATCATATATCGTGGATAATTTGGTCTCGAGGCCCAATGAATTTTTTCGAATATTCGCATCGAAAGGTGCAAGATTTGAAATTGACCCGCCTCCGAAGAAATCCACATGTCACACATTGGTTGAATGTAGGGTGTGGGGTCCGATCACATTTCTTGACACTAAGGAAATAAAGTATAAAAACACCAAAAATCCCCAAGACCCGCCAAGAACATGTGGCACTTCCCCATGCAAAGAGCGGGAAAGTGGGTCATTGGGGCAACCGAGGATCTTGAGTTCTATTAGGAAAAGGGGAAAAATATCCAAAATCGGCCCACAGTCTCTGCAACAACCGAGATAGTACCATGCGTTAGTTTCAGAGAAAAGGTTGAAATCGGGTGTTTGGGTCCATTTATTAAATGTTTATGCGTTCAAAACACGGCTCTAAAGTGCGAGAAGGTTTCCCAAAGCCCGCATCACATAAAGTTTCTCCACGTGGACAACCTACATTTGAAATATGGAAAATAGAATGGGAGGCTATGATGCGATGCATTAATAAATGCCACCATTAATGTGTTTTTTGTACGAATCAAGGAGAATCTTTAAAGTTTTCAAACACATTTTGTTTTTATCATTTTTGAGATCTGGATGACATTGTTATATAATTTCCTTAGAGAACAACACAGAATTGATCGCATAATGTGAATTGTTAACCAACAAATGATAAGTTTTCGAACCTAAGCTTAATTTGCACGGGTGTTTATCATAAAATCGGTAAGGATTAAGATTCTCTTGTACCTTTTTCATTTGCAAGGAATTTCAAAGCAAAACTAAGGCATTAAAAATGAAGACTATCTTTGTGGGTTTCTCTGTCACTTCTAGAATTACTAGCGATTTAGACAAACTCATAAATATAGACCTAATGAGTACGGACCTAAATGATTTCTTGCAAAGAGTTAACAAACCGGATGAAAATGAGTTAATGTAAGCAATTCAGGGCTAATAATATTACTCTAGTTGGTTTCATTCCATTGGCGGTACCTTGCCCGAAATTGGTTAGACTTTGTGTGATGAATTATGACCAGTGAAAATGGAAGTATTGGACGGAATGGTGAGGTGATATTGACTTTGACCCGCAGCCTATCATAATAATGTTGAAATTACCTATGATTACGACTCCGATAACTATAAAGATCGAACCAGCCTTGCGGGACTATGAATCCGGGGAAGAGGGAATATACCCGACTAGTAAATACCAATTAGTTGTTGGTAGAAAGGAAAACAACCACTCAAATCCCTAAGAGACTTGTTAGGGAACAATTCATGAAGAAGAATATGATGTAATTATTTTCTTTGAGTTGAATGGATGGATTGGAAACATCCAATGAATTTAAGGAATGGATGTGCACTTATATGTGGATATTGTTAGAGAGGAAGGGAAACATTTGTTGGGCCACTTTCATTGTAGAAGCACTTCATGACCACATGGTGGTATTGTGAAAAAAAAGAAGGATGGGTGATCTTTGGGAAATGGAATTTTACATGATGATATATTTGATTTATAACATTACAAAGCCACATGCATTTCCATGGCCTAGTACCATGTGCCGATGTTGAGAAATGCTAGATACATTAGATTTTTCCTCAATTACTGGTTGAATAATTGGAAAGGAAATGTAAAGTTGGTTAATGATGCATTATTTGCACCAATATACTTGTTTAGGATAGAGTGGGAGTAATATATGATTTATGAGGAAGTTAAACAAGTAATAATGGAGTATGGGTGTTACTTCATTCAATACGGGAAATTCAAATTTACCGTAGTCGGTGGATTTGAGGGCCAACCACCGTAAATTGCCCGAAACTTAGATGACAAGTTGGCTTTGTGCGAGCTAGCAAGACAAGCGACATTAGTCCATAAATTATTCTTTGGCAAGAATAAAACAAATCTGAAATTTCCAATTAATATTGGAAGGTACTTGTATACAGCCAAAATTGCACGTGCTACATTATTGGGAAACGGTTACAAGAGCCCCCAATGATGATTCAAATTCCTTTCAAGGTGTTTAAGCCACAAAACTCATTTGAAGTGTATATTTGTAGCCGAGACATCCCTACTTAGCCTTCCCACACTTTTTTCCACCTCTCCACCTCTTTCTATGCATGTTTTGGCCTTTAGTGCCAAGACCGCCGCCCTGCTCGGGCGGCGGTCCGCCTGCTTTTTCCAGAATTCCTCATGCATGTTTTAAACATGTGACACTTCACTTACCTTCAATTCTAGAGTGCATCCATGATCCAAATTGTCTAAAATTAGTTTTGATTGCATGGTTCTTCTTCCCTCTTCTCTTTTTAAATGGATTTAATTAGTTGGAACTGCTTCTTCTTTCCTTGTGCATGAAGGTACCTCCCAGCCCCAATTCTTATATATTCTATGCTTGTGTTCAAGTAAAAGGCCGAGAACTTTTGTGTATCTTGTATTGTATTGCTGCCAAAATCTTGTTAGGAATTACATAGCCAAGCTCAGATCTCTTGTGATATCTCTCTTCTACCTGCATGCCTTCAAGCCGCCATTGCTCAAGTGTCTTCTTCATTGTCGTTCTTGCATTCCCAATTCCTTGGACTCATATGAACACTTGAAGAAAGAAAGGAATGAACTGAGGGGAAAGATACAGATATAACCAGATTTGCCAAAGATCTTTCTCATCCAGGTTGGAGTTGTGTGTTTGCTTTCTTTGTTTATCACATTGTCAATTTCAAATCGTTAATTTCAGTTACATATCAAATAGCAAAGTGAAATTGTTCATTTCAATCAATTAGATAATAACAAATAGATCAAATCATTAGAAAGGTCACTCTTTGACATTACCAGGAATTTGTGAAGAATAATAACTCTTCTGGGTTATGATTTGTTCTTCACCTCTGAGGTAGGGTTTGAAGGGTTTTGGTTACATTAGATTAGTTGCTTTAGATTTAGATTTGCACATCTGCACAAATAATTAGCTACATCCGGCTAATCATTTGTATTTAGTTTGTTTATTATATTAGATGCATTGCGTAAAAACAAAAACATTTATTTTGATATATTATTTTCCTTTCATTTGCTTTGTTCCAATATATTGTGAAAATACCAAAAACATAGATTAGATTTATTTTGATAGTTAGCTTGCGTTATGCAACAATTATTTCAGTTTGATTTACATGACCATCAATGGTTTGCAACAGGAAAAGACCTATGGTTGCGATCCCTTGGTCCCACATCCTAACGAACTGGAATTGATAACTAACATTGATACAAGCTTGCACTTAACAGTTTTACGCACACTTGCAACTTTTGCTAAGAAAATAGAACTAAATACATTGAACATCATTGTTAATCAAGCTTGCGATTATTGGACTTCTCCTGGCAATAGGGTTTGATTACGCGCATGATCATACAAGGGCCACAACCTCCATGAGTATTTGGTTGTGATCCTTAGGTCCCACAACCCAACAGACCTACTAACCAATTGGATATTGACATTGGTTTGCGTACATTGGTATTTAGGTCATTGCCACTTCCACTAGATATCATTACACAGTTGTTTGTATTGAACATAGCAGTCGATCAGGCTAAGACTTTCTTGACTAGACCGGAAAATCATCCATAGTCCCTGCGGCTCCATCATGCCTCTCGTTTTACCTCCATGATCTTGTCTGAAAATCTATTCAAGGCACCCGCAGGTCATTTCCCACGTGTTCAACAACCAACAAATAGAATCTTGGTAGAGCTCGATATTGATTGGAGTCTTTGAGCAGCTATCATATCTGATCGATCCATCACACCACTTTAGGTTAGGAGAGAATTATTTGCCTTAGAATCACAGATCCTGATATTGCACGTAGAAGACATTAGATTGCCCAATTAGCTTGTTTTTCACCACCACATCCACATCCACTTCCGTTTCTACACTGGATGTCTTGGCACGACCTTGGGGGAGGTCGGTGCGAAGAAGGTCACTTGTTGATTTTTTTGTTGACAAGTACTCTTGTCCTTCAATTGTCATGGTTAGGTTAATGGAAAATGAAATGAGGAAATTTGAGATGGAAATGTTTGAGGCAAGGGATAATTATGATATTAGATGGGTATTCAACAATCTAGCGAATAATTTTGAACATGAACCACAATTTGAGGACTATTGGATGAACTATAGAGATGAGGAGGAAGTCAAGTTAAGATATTTTTCAAGAATGACCCTCACTCAAATTATAGATTTCAAGGTTGTTGTCATCCCTAAGGAGTTGTCGATGACCCATATACGTGAGTAAATATTAGCATGATCAAGGGATAGAGGGACAACCAATGCCCCTTTAGATTGGGAAGAAAAAGAGCCATGTGACTCATATGATAGAATAACTAATGTAATGGGAAGAACAGTGAATTGGTTAGCTCGGAAAAATATTGACTTATCGATTCAGAGCACAAGGGTCCTTAATAAGTTCAGAAGTTTGGGGAAATTGAAATATGATCTTCCTCCCTTGAGGGAAGGAGCTGATAGAATGGACCCTTTAGGAGGAAACACCCCTCGATTGCCATCAAAAAGGCTTGCTTCAGGATTTGTAGATGAGTGGACTTCAACTACTAGTGGGATTTGGTACCCATATGTCGCGCTCTAAAGCGAGAAGACTAAGGAAATGCTACTTAAATCAATGCGAGTGCTCACAACACTATTGCAATTCCATTTACAAAGTCAAAAGAAAAGGATGTGGCTTCTTATAAGACTCCTCCAGCTGTTGAAAAACCCCTATGTGTTGATAAGCTAATGAGTGGGGCCATTGTAAGTGGCCATTCACAATCTAGGTCACATGAGGATCAAAAGAGTAGCAGCAGATGACACCTCGAGAAAGTTTGAGAGAACACACAAGAAACAAAAGATTGTGTATGAGCAGTGTTCCAGTAAGAGAAGGTGCCCATGCACCCAAGAAGAATAAACACAAGGATGTAGTAATTGATCCCCTAGAAAGTGAAAGAATTGAGGATCCCCAAGTGCAACATGTGGCACTATTGCCACAACATAAAACTTTCCAAACCAGTCCATTTAGACAATCAGTGCTTTCATTTTCACTGTGTCTTGAGAAGGAGTGTTAGTTACCAACAGATAAGAGAAAACAATTCCGAGGGTATGGTTATACCTAATTTTAAAAATATTAATATTATGATTCAGAGTATGAACATGTCTGAAACAATATCAAGTGAAAGTATCAGTTTATCTTCATTTAAAAATTTGTAAGAATCAACAAAAAGTCAAGTAGAAACACTGGATGTTAATATTGGTGAGAATTTCCCCATAATGGATACATCGATGAACACGAGGATGAACAACTAGTGAAAGGTGAAAGTGAGCCTAAATTGAGTGGAGAGATAGAAAAGAATAAGCATATACCAATTACTAGAATTGAGGGTCGAGTCATCAAAAAAATTTCGCCAAAGCATTTCTAGAGTTAAACAAAACAGAATGTTCGGTGAAGGGACTACAAACACGAGTTGTTTGAGAAGGATATTTCTCATAAAGTCAGGCTCACTAGGGATGATACATCTTCTCATGTAGGGAAATCTACGAATGAAGGTAAAATAGAAGCTACACGTAGTGCGATTATTGAGGATAAGTTTGTGGATGATATGAATGCACAAAATATGAGGAAGTAACTAGTAGTAGAGAGCCAACCAAGTATGCCACAACAAGAAATGTCAATAGGGCAAGAAGATGTTAGTATGTTAGACAAACAACCTCCAAAAGAGGTAAAAATTATGGAAGGTGAAGGATTATCTACAAAAGAAGGATTGAATCAAGAATCTTCTAAAGGAGACGATGAAGTGGAAATTGTATCAGTTGATGAAATAAGAGAAAAGTAAATTTTAACCACAAGTGTGACCCAATAAAAAATTGGCCAGCCCCAAGCTCGAAGTCAATAAGGTATACAATTAGGGGAAAGACTAGTACTAGGTGGGGACAATGAAATATATATGAGAAACTGAACATGAAAAATCAACAAAGTTATTAGTTCAAGATGCATAGGAGACATCCAGCAAGTTGATGGTTATCCTCAACAAACCTCTAAATGAGTTGTAGGAAATAAAAATTGGGACAACTCTAACAAAGGGCTAGATGGGAGAGCTGATATTGAAGGAAGAAAAGGAAATTGTTTCGGTAAAGGCTATAGATCTCATGATTTTTCTTTTCTAAAGCCAATTAGAGTCTCCAAAAGGGATAGAGTTCTCACTAAAACCCATACTAATCCACTGGGATCTAAAACCTTGGAAGTGGCGTCCTCCCATGAGGGGAAGACAAGAGAAAACATAACAACTAGTGATTATTATGTTCAACTTATTCCCTTAAGAAATCCCTTGAGAAACCCGGTTGAAACAAGGGGTGTCAAAGGTAGTGAATGACTTATTACTAAAGGTGGATGAGGAAAGGGTAACAAAGAAATAGTTAAAAGAACATGTCGAATGTTGAGTCCCAGTCTGTAATGATTGATTGGGTAGTCTAGCCAAATCCACAAGTACATCTGTCAACACACTTCTAAAGGAAAGGAAAAAAATTGACAAAGCTATTAAAAAGGTCAAATTTGTGGACACATTGATTGAGAAACTAATACAAAAGGGGAAGGAAACAATTGAAGAAGTAAGAAAAAAGTATGAAGAACTCAAGAATAGGATCAATGAGATTGATGAATTAACTGAGCAATGTGACAATGAAATCTTTTACTTTAAAGGAATTTTCCCTAAATTGAAACGCATAACTCAACTCAGTGATGAGTTGGTTGAGAAAGAAGAAATTGTGCCATAGGAATATAGGGGGAATCAGCATGCCCTAGAAGAATTGGCTGAAATCAGAGTGGATGTTTTAAATGGGATCAAAGAGAAATTGGAAGCCAAAAGAAAATGGGTTGATAATACTATAGATATTATTGACTCAAAGCTTGAAGACATAGTGTTTGATAAATTCAAAAAGAGCTATGGTGATTTAAAATCTGACTTCTTATGTGGTTCCTTTGAGAGAAATATTCAAAAAGATAATTTTTCTTATCGAGACCATTAAAACAATGAACACGATTGAAAATAAAATTACAGAATTGAAAGCTAAACCATTGGAGTTTCAAAGGAAAATGGGCCATTGTGTGGATGCTATAACAAGACAAACACTAATTTTTCAACACCATACAGGACCAGATGAAAGGGACATCAATGAACTTTTTCCAAGATATGATGCATATGTGATCGAGCTGCTTTAGAAGAAGCACTAGAAGAAGAACCAAAAGAAGAAGTTGAAGGAGAAGAAAAGGATGCAAATGTGAAAAATGATGAACAATCTTAGGCTTGTCACCCTTAAAACTTCATCCTCTTATCATATTTAATTTATAATTAATGTTTCATTTGATATTATTTACTCCATGAATGATGATTAGTATTAATAACACTTATTTTTCTTTGGTATAAGTTGTTAGTTCAATATAATGCATTAGATTTTATATTGCTTGGATGAAATTGTATGTCCATTTGTAAAATCATATAAACTAATGAGGGGCTTGTATTTTCAATACTTTTAAAACAACAAAATGGGGATTCCATAGGGGCCCCAACCCATGATGAAAATTTTTGTGTACATGTTTGAAAGTAAAGACATAAAAGACAAACACAACATTCGGATGTTGTTCACTCCTTTGAAATTCCCCAGTGGAGGAAGTTTGTTGTTCATTTGTTCTTTCTTGACATGAATTCATCGAGCCTTGTGTTGTTTGGATAAACATGATGGAACATGCTAAATCTTTAGACATCCCCATATCCATCAATGACTCAAGAGTCATTCTGGGATTGTTCATGATCTTATCAGCTCGATCTTCTTTTGGTAGGAAGACACCTAGTCTAGGAGATCCAAACCACATGTAAAGAATGTCATCTTCCCTTTCCCCTTGTGGAGGGTAGACTTATTGGGAGTAGACTGAGAGAGAATGTCAAGAGTGGTTAAAAGAGCAAGAACTACACCTCGGGGGCCAGGTGGAACAAGAGATTTTGAGCTAGATTCAGCCTTCCATCTCCTTGTGAGGGTGGGTGATCTCTTGGAGAAGGAATTGGTCGAGGCCCTGAGAATTCATGCTCTAATGAAGGAGAACAACACACCGAATGAATCGATGATTGAACCATAAACCTGCCCCTACTGTTCTCTCGACAGAATAAATCACCGCTCTTGAGCGACGAGCGAGATAAAGATAGTTCCTCTTCTCCATCCAAAATGTAAATTGGGTTACGAGAGCTTAACTCACCCCTTCTCTTGCCCAAAGACTTGATCTTGGTATTGTAAATGGTTGTGATGGCACGGGTTTTGCACGACCTTCCTCAAGAGAAATAATTCTCCACTCTAGTTCATCTATTTTATGAGAAATAAGGAGGCTTATATCAATGAAGACTTGTCATACAACACATAAGACTCCTTGGGGATTTCCTTCAACAAAAATTCTTCATTACATAAAAAGGGCACTGATAATTAGTTTTCCTAGACACTTGAGGTCTCTTTTCAATCCAGAATATCTTCAAGTCTTCAAGAGCCTTCTGATGTTCCCACCAAAAGAGATGAAAATACATGGATTGAAAGGCTAAGAAGATAGGATTAATTTTAATCGGCCTTAGAAGAAGTGCAAGTCGAATTTATCGATAAGTCAGGGGGCCTCTCGGTGTCTCCTAGGCGTGTTATGTTAAACAAATCTTTATCAAAGGCTTCATCCAAGGGCCACACAGTTGAAGATTTGGTTTAAGTCTTCCTAGGAAATTTATTTTAGATTGTTTGCCACAAACACTTTTGCCATGTTCATGAAAATAACTATGAAAAATTTCTTCATTGCAAAGGTAAGAAAAAAAATGCATATTGGTAGAAGAGTAGTTTGAGTTTTATAGTGATAATGGTGCAGATTGATTTAGTTGAAAGAAATCATTCCTATTAGATGAAAGAAGATTTTGCTCAGTCACATAGAAAAATTAAGAGTTGAGGAGAATCGAAGTGAGAGAATTGATGAATTAATCAGATTTGATAAGAGCCATGTGGGGTATTTAAACCAAAAGGATGTGAAAATAAATGTGGATCACCTAAGACGGATTCTTAGAAAATGGATAAGAGTATCTATCATATCAGGTCACCTGGAAGTGTTAAAAAATCATCAAAGGCAGCCATCCAATCATCAAGTGAAAAGAACAATTAAATAATTGGCCAAAAGTGATGACATGATATCCTAACCATACATGACAGAGAAAAATGAAGAAGGCTCATACTACTTATACCGACAACATTAAACATAGAATTTTCATAAAGGTATCATGGATAAAATGATATACTATAAAAGGATAATATACCTTTAAAAGATCCATGTTTTTTGGGGAAAATTGAAAAACAAATAAGGGGATAAAATTGTATGAATACGAGGGAATACTCTCGCATATGGGGGTTAATATTTATGAGATTTCTTAGGAACAAGAATAAAAATTGAGACTACCATCCTTTTCCTGAGAACCTTTCTGAGATACATATTATTTTCTATGGGCTATGGAAACTTAATCATGTCAAGATGGTTGCAAATGTGTAGCCATTGACAAGCACTGAGACTATAGATTTACTTTCCCTTGCTGATGAATTTGATGAGTCTTGAAATTAACTATGTAAATCATGAGCTTTGTTGTATTTGCTGTTAAGATGAAATACTTTAAAATAGTTACTCATACTCCCATCGCAATCTTATTTTAGAGATCTTTTTAGTCACATAGAAACTTTATCGTTTTGGTAACATTATTGAAATTGCAATTACATTGTTGAGAAGAGCCTTCATCTCATTTATGTAATAAACAATTTTAAAATCATTATGTTTCCATTTGGTTAAATGTTCCTTGTAAGCTTTTGAGTGTATCTTAGGCGTGATAATTAGATATCCTCGATGTTTGTTAAGTCTTCAACATGAGCTTTTGTGTTTGAATCCTTAAATATTGTGTGAAATTTTTATTTTTGGGATTCCATTGATAAACACCTTCTGGTTGAAGGAATAATGTCACTATTTGGAATATTTTGTCTTACACAATGTAGATTTCAAACATTTGTCAAAATTTCTTTGAGATCTGGTATACTCAACCTTACCCTACTTAATTCCCCAACCAAAACCATTTTTAGACCAATGAATCCTACCAAAATCACCCACACTTTCCCCTTTTAAGAACTAAAATATGCAAATGCAAGTTGTTCCCATGTTGTCTTTAGTAGTCTGAGCCTTATTTTAGGAGACATTTGCATTGTCTAGAAGTGACCATGTTTCCTCAAGAGGGCTTCTCAAATTCCTTACAAAAGGCGTGCTAATAATTATTAATATATTCATGTCCATATAAATATAGACTACAAAACAAGTCCTCTCACCCTGGCTGAAAGGTAGAGCCTAAAGTAGGAGGGTAGGTCATACCCTAAGCACGATGCTACCTGACCTTTCCTATATATGAGTAACAAAGAGATGATGAGATTCTTCCCCAGCTACAAAATGACATAAATCTTGGTCCATCACCCTTTAGGCATCTTGTTTAACTGTTGATATTGCTCACCATAAAGGGAGAATAGATTTATGTACCAACACCGATTTGACACCGTTCCAGAGACATTTATGAAAAATAGATAAATATCGACTATGGTAACTTTCAAACATACTTTGATATAAATACGAGTGTAAGATGTCATCCTTTGCTAAGTTTTGTAAAAATTAAACAAGATCGGGAGTTATTTTACATGATATCTCATAATTTGAGTGAAATTTACATTACATCTCGCTTAAAATAGGGATTAATACTTGACAAAGTATGCTTAGATTTGTTAAGGTTTGTTGATATTGAGCATTGGTTTGCCTTTGACAACCCATTTGCGTATATTTTATATGTCTAAGGTGAAAATCCTCAGTGGTAACTCCATGTTGTTCAAATTTTATGGTAAATACTAGTGCCTTGAGTTTTAATAATTAAAACTTGTTGTTAATATCTACAAAGCTGGAAGGAAGAAGGTATTTCTTCAATAAAGACCCTATGAGAAGATTATTCTAGAGCTTGGATAAACAAATCCGAATAAGAAACAAGTCTGGAAAGCTTTGGAAGATCAAAGGTTAGCGAAAGGGTAGTGCAGTAGTGAAAAATGAGTAGCCATTAATAGAAGATTACTCTACTTCTTTAGATAGTTCGAGAATAAACTAGTCCTTATGCAAATTTGCACACCCCTGGGTTGGTGAGGGGCCATCATTTGTGACAAGGATAGGTATTCCCCATTTTCCTCCTTTATCACTTAGAGCTAGTAGGGTTTTATGAAACTGAGTCACTAGATGATATTTACTTTGAAGATCATACACATTTGTCCTAGAGATTACCTGTCCCATGACATTTTAATCCTCATATAGGATCACCTCCTCAAATTAACATGGCTCACCCTCCACCTAGACCTACCTTTGTTGTCAATTTATCCGAACCAATAGATTTCACGGGTATGGTGGGGTATCCTAATGTTGTACCACAAGATGTAAGAAATAGGTTGCCTAAATTTCAAGGAAATAATGCCATCACTGGTGATCAACACTTAAAACTTTTTGTCAACATGATGGAGGATTTTGAAATAGAGCATGAAGATGTATACATAAAGTTATTTGTCCACACTTTGGAAGAAGATGCACATGATTGGTATAAAGCTTTCCAGATGATTCAATAGACTCTTGGACAGAAATGAAGAATGCTTTTAGGTTTCAGTATGGGGATAAGACTGATCCTAGGTTCCTTTTATCTGAGTTTGAGAATATAAAAAAGAATCCCAATGAACCAATCATAGATTTCAACTCTAGATTCAATAAAACCTTGAATAGCTTACCAGTGATATTGAGACCAAGTGATCAGTCTTTCCTAATAAAATATTTTGATGCTTTTGACAAAAAGGTAGCATATTATTTGAGAGATAAAAACCACGGAACTCGAGATAGGCTTTTCTATGGCTTTCCAGATAGAAAATAACATTAAGGCAGCAGGAAAACCTCCAAAAAGGGAAAACATCAAATTAGTTAACCCTGAAAAACCTCATACTAGTAAGGGAGTTGATCTAGAAGAAGTTGTGAAAACTTTGGTAGGGGCGATTAAGGAGATTTATTACAAACTTGTCGAGTAGAGAAGAGAATTGGACAGAGCTCTCATGGCGGCATCCACCTTGGGGCCAAAACAGATTAGGGAATCACCGTAGAAATGATCATAGATCAGATGAGAGAGGAAAGGGACCCATGGCGTCACGAAATAAACAACATCAACCTAGAGAAAATAAATAGATCCCCGATTCTTTAACTTTAGAGTTGTCATGGTGGAAGAAATCCATGCTATTGAATGGTGTGATAGGTGTTTTTTTGCCACATTCCCCTTGTAATCCTATTGAAGAAATTGAAGAGGTTGAAAATGATGAGACCTATGGTGATGTATGCATGATGAAATTCTCTGATAATCTACAACAAGGAGCTACTTCTACTTTGAGCTGATAAGCTGCAAGAATTGCAAAGAGCATTTGGAGGTGCATTCACGGTACTTCCCCTTCCTTCTAATAATGATGTTGAAATTGATATGGTGCATGATTTTGAATTACCTAATCATGACTTTGAGTATTTAAGGGCCTTGATGATAAAAAAGTATGATGGAGGAATTCCTTTTAAGGAAGATAGATAGTTGCTCATGAATCCGGTTGTTGCTTGAGAAAAGAAGTATAATCTCAGAAGTCGGGCTGTTAAAGGAGGAGGACTACAACCCAAACCCAAGACTCCACTTCTTACCAATATTCCAAAATATTCTCCTAAAAAGGATACACCGAATAAGGGTCTGATCATTCCAAATAAAACTTGTACCCCAGTTCATGCCCAAAATGTAAAGAGTCTTATACCACTAGAGGGGGATTACTCTTCCTCCTAACACGATTTTACCCAAATATGTCCCATGTGATATTGCCCATATTTTGAGTCAAATAAAATTCACAGTTCCTATTGTTGAATTACTTCGGATCCCTAAACATAGAAAAAGAGAATTTGAGTATTTGGGGTTCAAAGAAGAAGCAATACCCTCACACAAGAGTGTGAATAATGTGGATACTCCCCTATCATCACAGGTGGAAGTAACCCAAACATTAGAAGACTTGGGAGAATCATGTGAGGTATACCTGGGTACTTCTCTCGTTGAATCTCAACTTGATGTTGACCCTTTTTATACTACTTTAATCATAAAGGATATGTTAGTGCACAGCTGCATGTTTGATTTAGGGGCCTCGTGTAATGTGATGCCCCTTGAAGTAATGAATGAATTGAACATCAAAGTAAAAATAACTTTTGGAAAATGCACCACTCTGATTCAAGAAAAGTGCCGGTGATTGGATATGTTAAAGGATTGGTAGTACAACCGACAACCTATATGGGAAAATGTTTAACCATGAATGTAGTCATAGTGGATTGTATTGCTAAGTGGAGAATGTTTAACCATGAATGTAGTCATTATGGATTGTAGTCAAGGTATAACCATCGTCGATTACACTGTGTAATGATGATTTTATTTTTTTTTCGAGAAATAGAATAAATATATTGTTCTAAATATGATTTATTGTCTCAAAAAACTAAGTTAAGTTGCCTAATATAGACACAAGTGCATGTATGCATAGTTGGAGTGCAAGGAAAGAAAAGTAAGTTGTAGAAGAGATTGCAATTAGTTTGCATGTAAGTTTCCTTGGTGTGTAAGATTGTGTAGCTGAGTGAGGGAAGAACATTGAACATCCAGAGAGGTGTTGGAAGACAACAGATCTTCATTGTATTTCCTCTGTAAAGCATTGAATAATAATATTGGTTGTTTCTTGGTGGACGTAGCCCACATTGGGTGAACCACGTTATATCTGGTGTAATATTTCTCTTGTTTATTTTCATCTTCTGGTTATTTCCACTTTGATTGCTTGTATGCTTTATCTGATTATAGATCTATGTAAACACTGTTATATGGTTTAACCCCAACAACTGGTATCAGAGCCTTATTTGGAGGTTTTGTGTGTTGACAGGATTTACTCACAGAGGGTTTTTTGATTGAGTGGGAGCAAAGCAATGGCAGAAGATAGTAAATACCGAGTAGAGAAATTTGACGGTCGTAATTATCAACTATGGAGAATGCAGGTGGAGGATTATTTGTATCAGAAAGATCTATACTTACTATTGGATGAGTAAGGACATCCAAACACGATGATAGATGAAGAATGGAAGGTTCTTGATAGAGAGGCTCGGGATATATAAGATTGAGCTGATAGCATCGGTAATGGTGCTGCTAGTAATACAAAAACTACTTCTAAAGGTTTGAAATTTGATGATGTGGTTAGTGTAATCCTTAATGAGGAAATACACAGGAAAATCTCAGGAGAATCATCATCTAGAAACGCTTTAACCATAGAAAGCGGGGAAGATCTAAGGAGAGATCATCTAAGAGCAAGAAGAATGGGAGATCAAAGTTAAGACATGGCAGATCTAGATCCAAGTTCTAGAGATTTACTTTGTTGGAATTGTGGAAAGAGAGGACACGTAAAGAAGGAGTGTTGGTCCAAGGAAAATAAAGAGAATATATCAGACAAAGAAAAAGGTAAAGAGGCAAACATTGCAAGTGAGGTAAAGCAAGATGCCCTTATTCTCTCCTTGGATAATAGATTAGAATCTTGGGTGTTAGATTCTAGAGCCTCTTTCCATGCTACCCCTAATAAGGGTTATTTCAGAAATTATGTTCAAGGTGATTTTGGACATGTTTATTTAGGTGATGATGAACCATGCAATATTACTGGTAAAGGTGATGTTTGTCTAAAGTTGCAGAATGGAAATCCATGGATATTGAAAGATGTGAGGCATGTGCCAAGCCTCAAAAGAAATCTAATATCTGCAGGGAAACTTGGTGAATCTGGATGCGTGGTTACATTCACAACTCGACTCTTGGAAAGTTACTAAGGGATATCTTGTTGTGGCAAGAGGAAAGAAGGTAGGAACTTTATATCTTTCTGTATTATCGATTCATTTTTCCGTGCTATTTACTCTGATTCAAATGTAAAAATGTGGCATAATCGGCTAGGCCATATGAGTGAAAAAGGAATGTAGATCTTAAAGGCAAAGGGTAAGTTATCAGATTTGAAACAATTAGATCTTGAATTTTGTGAGCACTACATATTTGGAAAGTAAAAGAGAGTGAGATTTCTCAAAGTTGGGTCAACAAAGAAGGAGCATAAATTAGAGCTTGTACACTCAGATGTGTGGGGACCAACCCAGGTAGCTTCTATTGGAGGATCCCAATATTATGTGACTTTCATTGATGATGCCACAAGGAAGGTATGGATCTATTGTATTAAGTGTAAATCTGATGTTTTTAAAACTTTTAAAATATGGAAAGCCCTTGTAGAAAATGAAACAAACTTAAAATTGAAGTGCCTTAGATTTGACAATGGTGGTGAGTACTAGAAAGGCTTTTGATGATTATTGTTCAGAGAATGGAATACAAAGAGAAAGAATGGTTCCTAGAACTCCACAGGAGAATGGAGTTACAGAAAGAATGAACAGAACAATCATGGAACGTGTTAGAAGCATGAGGATACATGTCGGTTTGCCTTTGAAGTTTTGGGTAGAAGCAGTGGATACAACGGTATACTTGATAAACCATGGGCCTTCAACAACACTAGATGGTGGAATACCAGAAGAAGCTTGGTCTGGAAAAGAGGTAAATTATTATTTTCTTAGAGTTTTTGGCTCAGAAGCTTTTGTGCATGTTGATAGAGAAAATAGAAGGAAGTTGGATGCTAAGTCTAAGAGATGTACTTTCATTGGTTATGGCTCTGGTGATTTCGGATATCGATTTTGGGATTTAGAAGATTCTAAGATTGTTAGGAGTCGTGACATTAATTGGAATGAAAAGAGAATGTACAGGGATCAGGTTTTGGTGCCTAAACATGAACAGGTTGAGGAGATTTTGAAGGAAAATCAACTTTTGGACTTAAAGCAGACTTACATAGACACCGACGTTAGTTTTGTAGAGAACGATGCTGGTCGGAGCTAAGCGGCGCCGGTTAGTAGGAGTAGAATCAAATAATTGAGATACCGACACCATCGTCGATAAGAGTGTAACCGTCGGTTGTATAGACAAAGGAACTACGGTCGGTTATGGGTGATCGGTGTTGGTCATTGACAGTAAATTTATACAAATGTGCAATGAGCTCATAATGAGCATAAGACACCCCGAGATCTTGGCGAGAAGGTCACAAAGGGTAAGTAGACCTCCAGAGAGATTTTCACCTTCACTTTCTTATTTATTACTGACTAATAGTGGTGAACTAGAAAGCTTTGAAGAAGCAATGTAGGTAGATACCCATGAGTAGTGGGAGCATGACATGGATGAGGAGATGGACTCCTTGAATCAAAATCAGACATGGGATTTGGTCAAGTTTCCAGCAGGTAAGAAAACATTACAGAACAAATGGGTTTACAGGATTAAGGAAGAAGAAGGTGGATAGAAGAGGTACAAGGCAAGGCTTGTGGTAAAGGGATTTGCACAGAAAAACAGGTATTGACTTTGATGAGATTTTTTCTTCTGTAGTTAAGATGAATTCTATTCATACTATTCTAATTTTTTGGTTGCAACGAGAAGATTTGCATTTAGAACACTTGACGTTATGACAACTTTTCTTCATGGTGATTTGGAGGAAGAAATCTATATGCAACATTCGTTTGGTTATGAAGTCAAGGGTAAGGATAAACTTGTGTGCAGATTTAAAAGAGCTTATATGGACTCGAACAAGCCCCAAGGCAATGGTATTTGAGATTTGAAAGTTTTATGCATGATCATGGTTATAAGAGATGTGAATTTTACCATTGCGTTTATTTTAAAAGGCTTGAAAATGGGAGCTATGTTATTTTGTTATTGTATGTGGATGATATGTTGATTGCAGGATCTAGTATGCAGGACATTGGTAAGCTTAAAGAAAAGTTAGCTCACACATTTGCAATGAAGGATTTGGGAGCTGCAAAGAAAATCCTTGGCATGCAAATTCACAGAGACAGGAAAAACAAGAAGTTGTATTTGTCTCAGGAGAATTATATTAATAAGGTGTTGGAAAGGTTTAACATGCAGAAATCAAAACCTATTGGTACACCTATGGTTGGACACTTCAAATTGAGCAAAGATCAAGTGTCCTTCATCACACAAGGAGGTTGAGTACATGGCACATGTTCCCTATGCTTCAATAGTAGGAAGTCTTATGTATGACATGGTTTTATACTAGACCAAACATTACATAGGCAGTGGGAGTTGTGAGTAGGTTTATGGCTAATCCAGGTAAAGAACATTGGAAAGTAGTCCAATGGATTCTCAAGTATTTGAGAGGGACATCCAACATGGAGTTATGCTATGGAGGGTCAAATACTTATTTACGTGGCTATGTTGATTCAGATATGGCTGGAGATTTGGATGGTAGGAGGAGCACTACTGGATTTTTTTTCACATTAGGTGGAACGGTAGTTAGTGGATTTTGAGATTACATAAGGTTTTGGATTTATCTACTACGGAGGCATAATATGTTGGAGCTGCATAAGCTATCAAGGAGATGATATGGATGGGCGAGGTTCATGGAAGAGTTGGGTAAGGAGCAAGAAGATTGCAGTTTATACGGTGACAATCAAAGTGTGATTCATCGCAAAGAACTCAACATTTCATTCAAGAAAAAAACACATTTAGTTGAGGTATCACTTCATACGACAGGTATTGGAGGATGGACAACTGAATTTGGAGAAGATCCATATGGACGAGAACCCTGCAGATATGCTAACGAAGCCATTGGTAGGGGGAAGTTGGATCTTCACTCCACTTCTGTTGGTCTTTAAGTTTAAGACTTGAAGAGGAAGAAACGGGCCAAGGAAAAGGAACCAAGGATGGTGATGCACAGTATAATGTAACTATTGATCTCCAAGTGGGAGATTGTTGAGTGTGGAGCTAAATTGCTTCACTAAGGACTTACTTTTGGAGTGTTACGGTTTTGACAGTAACCGACATCAGTTAGGGTTTAACTGGCGCCGGTCAGGTCGGGAAAATTAGGTAAGGATGTAACCGTCTTGATTACACATATGTAACGACGCTTTTATTTTTTTCTGAGAAATAGAATAAATCTATTGTTTTAAATATGATTTATTGTTTGTAAAAAGCAAAGTTAAGTTGCCAAATATAGACACACGTGCATGTATGCATAGTTGGAGTGCAAGGAAAGAAAAGCAAGTTGTAGAAGAGATTGTAATTAGTTTGCATGTAAGTTTCCTTGGTGTGTATGATTGTGTAGTTGAGTGAGGGAAGAACATTAAACATCTAGAGAGGTGTTGGAAGACAACAAATATTCTTGTATTTACTCGCAGAAAGCTTTGAATAATAATATTGGTCGTTTCTTGGTGGACGTAGCCCACACTGCGTGAACCACATTATATCTGGTGTAATGTTTCTCTTGTTTATTTTCATCTTCTTGTTATTTCCACTTTGATTGCTTGTATGCTTTATCTGACTATAGATATGTGCAAAAAATGTTATATGGTTTAACCCCAACAACCATTTGTAAAATATAGCATTTGACAACCTTACACTAGCTCAAACCGCACTATTTATTTCACGCGTTTGCAAACACTAGGGAAGCGAGAGCACCGATCAGAGAAGGAAAAAAATTGAGAGATTCTATTATAGAGGGTTCCTAAGCCAAGGTTTAGGATTAGACGAGACATCTCTAGGTGCCATGGAGTACGAGTAGTCGTCCGTCGAAATTGAGCACTTTTTTGGTCTTAGGGCTCTTAAGGGACTACGCTCGAACGAAGTAGGCTAGAAGCAACTTGTTGTTGCGCACCAAAAAATGCCTCCTCTAGCATTCACCTGGCCACTGGACATTTTAGAGTAGTTAGTTTGGTGCCATGACCCACCGTTTGCAAAATATAGCATTTGACAACCTTACACTGGCTTAAACTGCACTATTTCATGCATTTACAAACAATAGGGCGGTGAGAACACCGATCGAAGAAGGAAAAAAACTAAAAGAGGCTATTGTAGAGGGTCCTTATGCTGAGGTGTAGGATCAAACGAGACATCTCTAGGTGTAACGGAGTCCGAGTAGTCACCCGTTGAAGTTGAACGATTTTTGGTCTCAAGGCTCTTAAGGGACTACGTCCAGAATGAAGTAGGCCGAAAGAAATGCCGTTGTCATGCATGAAAAAACACCTCCTCTAGCTTTCACCTAGCCACTCATATGTTTCAACGTAGTTGGTTTGGTGTCATGACCCACCGTTTGCAAAATATAGCATTTGATAGCCTTATACTGGCTCAAACTCCACTATTTTGCGCGTTTACAAACAATAGGGTAGAGAGCCACCGATTGGAGAAGGAAAAAGCCGAGAGATGATATTATAGAGGGTCCCTACAACAAGGTTTAGGATCGACGAAACAACTCTAGCAAGGTGCCATGGAGTCCAAGTAGTCACCCGTCGAAGTTGAACGATTTTTTGGTCTCGGGGCTCTTAAGGGACTACGCCGAACGAAGTAGGCGGAAGCAATGACATTGTCACACACTAAAAAAACCTCTTATAGCATTCACCTATCCACCCAGATTTTTCAAAGTCTGCAATCGGTTTGGTGCCACGACCCACCGTTTGCAAAATATAGCGTTTGTGACCTTACATCGGCTCACACCTTTGCACTATTTCACGCATTTACAAATAATAGGGCGGTGAGAGCACCGATCAGAGAAGGAAAAAAATGACAGAGGATATTTTATAGGGGCCCTACACCGAGGTGTAAGATCAGACGAGACATCTCTAGGTGTCACGACGTCTGAGTAGTCACCCGTCGAAGTTGAACAATTTTTTGGTCTCAGGGCTCTTAAGGGACTATGCCCAAAAGAAGTAGGCTGGAAGCAACGACGTTGTCACACACCAAAACAACACCTCATCTAGCGTTCACCTAGCCACCCGAATTTTCAGCCATCGATTCGGTGCCACAACATCCCAAGGCATGACTTCTCACTCCTCACCTCCGTTCATTTCTTATGACTCAAAACATTCAATGTCACTTGTTTACCTTCCATCTCTCTTGTTCTCTTTGGACTTTCCTCTGTCCTCTTGGGTGCTTCATCGCTATCCTTGCTTTGCTCTCTTGAGCTATGTTGTTGTGGTGATCTCTCTCCATCCTCTGCTGCCCCAGCTATGTGCTTATGCTCATTATGTTTGCATTGTAATCCTTTCATGCTCTTGGCTACCTTGAAACTTTCTACATAATTTTCATCCCTTAATGGGTATATAAAACCATAATTATCATGCTTTGAAGATTCATAAGAATAAATATATATTATTGATAGTATGTTCATTATGTACTAGGAAGGGTTTGGATCAAAATCACAAAAAGAGAAGTACAAGAGTTACATCAAGAATTAAGGATTCAGATTTTTGGAGAAAGTCAAAATGGTAGCAAGTGAACTATTGAAGCATTTAAAACCTTATGAGCATCTCTACATCATCCCAACCGAGGTTGAAATAAGACAATTGGTCTTAAGGACAACTCTGTGATATTTTTGACTAAAGAGGTTGTGAATGATTTGATAGATTGAAATGCATTCCCTTGTTATTCTAATAGTGGATTAAGTATAAATGAATAGGTCAAGAATACTAGATGGAGTTGAAATTAAATGAGCCATAATTGCTAGTGAAAAAATAACTAGTGAAAAGTGGTGACTAAGGGAAATTTTTCAAGAAGTGAGTAAAGGTAAGTCATTAAAGGAATGAATGCATATATTCATGTTATTTCTAATAGTATGGTGAGAATGTGAACATATGAATAAGATTATCAATAAAATGCTAAGGCAAGTAAAGTCAAGTTTGCATATTTGGACCAAAAGGTTGAGGATAAGAAATATGAATATCAATGAGGGTAAGTAATTGATTTGTCATTTTGATGATATAATCTGATTTTGGTCAGTGATGTGGTAGAAATTATAGGTTTTAAAAGGATAGATTGAATATAATACCTTCTTAGAAGGAAAATTTTCCAATTTCATGAGTTTTAATCTACCATAGATTAGCCTTAGATCTTCCGATTCAGGATCATTATTAAATTTTGTTACTAAAAACTTACTGGGATTCTTTAAAGGAATGAGAACTAGAGAATTGGTGTTACATCATTTGGTATCAAAGCATGTATTTAAGAAAGAGAGTAAGGATTTGACAAGTTTTGTATCTGAGGAAATATTATTTGATTACACAAGTTAGATATCAAGGAATGTCTAAAGCCATGAAGACAAAGAATGTAGAGCAAGGTTCAAAATGGAGAGAGAAATATTAGATTTGAGAAGTGGTTTTCATATATATGTAGACACAAAATTTGGGTCTTACGACACCCGTGCACCGCATCGCATCTCGCAACCTAACCATACCTCACCACCTAAACCTTACACAATTATTTATTAATTACCTTATAATTAATAAATCCACATCTCTAACCTTGCCACCTCACCTCGCCACCTCATCGTGACTCTAGCCCTAACCCTAAACTAACCTAATTAAGACCTATGACTTGGTCCGATTCACACCCATGACTCATCACCCTCACCCACACCAAAACGAGCCTAATAATGACTTGACCAAGCCCACAACCCGACTCCTCGAAGAAAGGGAGGGAAAGTTGGCTATTTTACTAAAAATAGCCACTTTGACCTAATCGACATCGGTTCCTCCTCGCCATTGCCGGTTATGCAACCGCCATCGATTCCTGTAAATGACCTTCCCTAGCCAAAAACAAAGGATTTGGAATTCATTGGCGGAGACAGAGCCAAGTGAAGGAAATGGAAGAGTTTGCGAAGAAGAACATCGAGCCCAAGATCGCAACAGAGGAACTAGAGTGCTTTGTGACACTCATCCAAGCATTAGGAGAGTGAAAAGATAGCTTCATCAGCTCACTTTTGATTGTCGGATCATCCCACCTGAGCCTTGCCTTCGTCATCACATTCCTTGGACCTGTATCTTCATCAGGAACTAGTAAGTAGTATCTTGTATGTTTCTAAACACCATTTCTCGAACTTCTGATTCATAGTAATTATAAGCTCACTCCTAGATCTACCACCCGATAGCACCCTGCATCTAACTTTCATTCATCCACCCCTACATTGCCCCAAGAATGTTGCCCTCACTCTCTCGAGTCTTCTCCATCACCCTATTACCCACCCCTATTCATTTACCAACCTTATAAACACCATAACCACCTTACAACTGACCTCCATTCAAAGCCCCTAAATCACTGCCCCTACCGATATCGGTTATCGATTACGACTGAACTAGTGTTTTAACCGCAGTCGGTTAACTAGTGACCGGCATCGGTCACTGTAACTTACACCAAAACCAACCTTTCCACTATTTACCTCCAAACAATCTCATATCCAGCTTGGTCTATCCCTGTAACTTGATCTGAATGCATCAATAACCGGTGATCAAACAAACATCATGACATTTTATTATTGGTAGTTTAGTCTCTATTGCTTTTTAACAAGGTACCTAAATCGTGATTTCGCAATAGCTTCTTTGTTATCATTTGTATTAATTCATATTAAAAGGGGAACTGACCACCTTCGAAAGGAAGTCTAATATTTCCTGGGCCCAAGGCAGTTCCCTCATTTATTGTCTAACTAAGATCTGGTGGTCTTGCATTCTTATTTACAGGTAGTCCTTCCCAGACAAAAAGGAGTTCTTCACAATCGATTTGACCTCTCTACAAGACGCACACACCTTCCCAACACTCAACGGGTATTCCTCCTAGCCCTAACCCTTATTTGTTTCTCAAGAGAATGAAAGGATAAAAGCAACTCTATTCAGAACAAAACATTCTCGTGCGAAATATTTTGGCACGCCAAATGGGACCCTTCTCGAGTTTCTTTCATTCTTGATTGCTTTCATATAGGGAGCACACTTGCTATTTCTTTCTTCTAAATATTCACGAGAATATTTTTTCATTTTAGTAAAAGAATTTTTCTTTCTTTCACATCTTTGCATTAGTGAAAGTCATCTTCTTTGCTTCATTGAATATCATTTTTGATTTGGGTTTAAACACGTGCATCACATGCTTGCTTGCTGTTTTTAATTCTAGTGAACGTAGATTAACAGGTCATACACGTGGGGTGATATCCATGGTATTGACGAGAAATTAATCTTAATTTCACCGCACAACACATACCAAATCACATCATAATCAACACAAAAGCTCAAACATTCCCCCTTCCCGCGGTATTCCTCCGCCCGATTGAGGTAAACTTACAAGTCAAAACAAACTTGACATCTCCCTTAGGTATTTTGTTTAGGATTGACATCATTTTGTGTCTAAGGCATAAGCCCAAATTGATTAAAACTAATCCTAGGGTTAGTCTCTTGATTTGCTTGTGTATCTTGCTTTTTTAGTTAGTTTCTTTGTCATTCTCTATTTGGTGATCACTTCAAGACAATTTGGTGGGTATACTAAACATTGTTATCCCCAAACCAGTAGCTTCTTACATCGTGTCTTTGTTTTCATAGTGACCGACACCAGTCCTATACTACCGACATCTGTTAACTGACCGACTCCGGCTAAATTCGGATCGACATCGGTTATTAGACCGATATCGGTTACTGTGTTTCACAGTTCTTGACAAACCAATAACCTACCAATTCCAACATTTTGTTGTTGTTTTTGTGTTGGATTGACTAATTCCTACTTCTGTTTCCCCTTGTCCATGGTTGTTATAACCCGAAAACAAGCCGCAGCCATGGTTTCACATGCCTGTTCCGTGCCTTTGCCTGAGTCACCCCCTTCACATCCTATGGGGAATCCTACAGACACCAGTGATTTTCCCAAGATCCCTATAGGAGATAAGGACTTTGCCAAATTTTTGGATGCTAATCCTAGTGCTACATAGTACTATTTGTTTCATACCCTTGACCGTACACCTGATGGTCAGCTTCTCGTTGGTATGCCTATTAGTATAGCTGCTCACTTAGCTCTTTCCCCACCTAATAACTCCGCCTTACCGTCTTCATCCTTAGCCCCGTCTCCAGCTCAGTGGCTTCGGGGTTCATCTGCTCCACCAATTGGCTTTCCTTTCATTAACTGGGGCCCCACATATCATTACATTGATCGCTCCTACTTCATCTCTCTCGTAGATTGCCTCTTTCATAACTTGCTCTCTGCCACCTATCCACACGAGCTTTCCCTCTCAAGCTCCGCCCACCTTTTCGTTTCCACAAACTCATCTGGTGGCTTCAACATCTTATATAGGACACCCTTATTCGGCTGCCCCAACACATTCATCATCATTTTCTTATCAACATTTAACCCCACCATTGTCTAGTAGCGGCCCTTGGCCCAATCCTCCTCCTTTTATGACAACGGCACCATCATCTAACCCAACCAATGATCTAATCAAACAGATGATGGAAAAGATGCAAAATCTTGAGGCTTCTGTTTCAGGTAGCCGTAATACCCTGACATATGAGAAAGTTTTCCAGGAACCTATTCATCCTTCTCTCCCCCTTCATACATATCCTCCTCAATGGGAATTGCCGAAATTTTCTTGCTTTAATAGTAAGGAGGACCCTCAACAACACTTGCGATCATTTAGACATGCCTACTATCTGATTGCTCACAACGATGCCTTACTACTCCGTACCTTCCCCATGTCCTTATCAGGACTTGCCCTGGAGTGGTACAATGCTTTAGCCCAGCACTCAATCTTCTCTTTTAACTAGCTAGCCCAATCTTTCTTGGATCATTTCTCCATCAATATTGCCAAGAAAGTATCCATTAATGACCTCTATGCCATCCGACAATTTGAAGACGAATCTATCGCAGATTTTGTTGGACGATGGCGAGGCCTCATCAACCAACTTACTTATGCCTTACCTCAGGCTGAACTCATCGAACTCTTTATGCGGGCCTGCGCTAAGCACATTTCTCCCACCCTCCAAATTCAAACTTTCTGTACCTTTGATGAGGCCTTTACTATGGCTCAAAAACTAGAGATTCGTGCCTTAGAGGAGGAGAAATTGAGGTTGCGCAACAAAAGCTCCAATTTCCGAACCCAAGAATCCACCAAAAAACCCAACACCACCAACTCTCGGTCATCGGGTGCTTGAAATCAAAAGGAGCTATACACGTGGTGACGGTAAAATCTCAAGCACCGTCTAATACCCCGCCAAAAGTCACCTATAAGTATAAAGTTGAGCCCATCAACTACACTCCCTTGGGAGAAACTTATGGTGTGATCTTGGACAAATTGCTTAAAGCAGGAGCTATCACCTTGCCTCCTGTTAAACCTCACTCCGGGTTTGATTCCACCCGCGCTATACCTTCTTGGTATAAAGAAAATGACTTATGTAACTTCCATCACGTGAAGGGACACAACCACAAAAATTGCAAGATGTTGAAAAACATAGTGCAGGAAATGGTTGATGCAGGGGATATAACCCTCGATAATCCTAATGCCCCTGCTAATCAAAATTTAAAAATATTCAACAAACCATTTCCAAACCATTCATCTAACAGTAACACAAACCAAGAAACCTTAGCCGAGGAGAAGAGTGTGCATGAAATTCATGCGGTTTTCAAATCCCAACCGAGGACTTCCATTGAGGAAATTCTGAATCAAACCTCTTCACCAATGCCCGGATCCTCGTCCCCTTCTCCTTCATCAAGACAAGAGGATAGTCCCGCTATTCCTTTACCCGTAAAGGAATTAACCACCAGAGTTCTCTTCTCACAAATGAGCCTTCTTACACCACATCCCTGCAAGACTGTGAGCGGATGTTATCTAACTTATCTATTTCCCAAACATCTCCTTCTACCACTCTTGCTGTAAAAGAAGAAGGCTCGCCACTTTTTCTGTCATCCTTAGAGGAAAACCCCTTGAGCCTACATCACCAAACTCCTTAATCATAATGGATCCCCTCGAACAGGCCCTCCTACCTATTAGTTCTTCATCACCTAAATCTTTCCAGCGACCGGTTGACCTCTTAACACCCATTGATACAGTGCCTCATTTACCCCTGTATCACACCCACAGTGGACCAAAATCACAACCCACCTCTCTGCCATATCAAAGTTCCTGTTCACACGTGAATATTGTCATCCCCCAGAAGATAGACGAGTCTTATGGGAACGTTTGAGTACACCATGCTCTACTCAAATGCAGATGACTAATCCCGACACCTCTACCATATACCCGAGGTGTTTACAAAAGCTCAAAATGCCTATGTCCTCACCTTCACCCCCCTCACCTCTACCAAATCCCTCAGCCACCTCTATCAACCTAACCAAACCTTCCCCTACACTTGGGACTTCACCAATACCCAATCTGACACACCCACCTAAACGGTTAGATTTATCCAAAAATAAAGCCGTCAATCCACCTAGGAACCGAAATAATCTCCTCAAGTCCAATCCATACCTCTGTCACAATTAAAACCCTCACACACGATCACGCCAAGACAACAAGCATGGTTTCAACCTCACCGTCACACCTACCTTCTATATGGGGCCTCACCCTCCACCTTGCCTCAATACATCATATCTCCCACGTCTTCTTTAAAACGACCTGCACCTTCTGCACCCATACAGAAATCCACGGGCGTATCCACACCATCACCCCAAGTATCCTGTCCACCTACCAACCCTAAGCAAACTCGATTATCAAAGGATTTGTTTATTGTCGCTCCTCTTTCCCCGTGGTTGTTTCCTACCACCACGTCATCTGTGGCCTCATCATCTAACCAGCTAAACATGACTTCTGCGCTGAAGAAGCCATGCCTAGTTAAATCCAATCATCAAAATCCCTTGTCTAAACCACCACCCGTACAAACCACTCATACCCAACCATTACCAAAACCCACCCAATCAATAGCCTCATCTTCATCTGAATTCGACCCACTTAAAGGATCTTACGCCAAGATCCTTGATATGTTGATAGGGGAGGCAACCATTTCCCTACCCCCACTCAGACCCTATGATCCATTTAAACCTCGACCTATAGGTTATGATGAGTCTAAAATCGTGCTTACCACTTTGTACACCGGGGTATGATATAGAAGGATGCAAAGCTTTGAAAGCCATCCTTCGTTAGTCATCTATCTCGGATAGGAAGCCTAAGAAAGACAAATTACGAAGGGAGAAGCCTTTAGCTTTGATCCCCTCTTCTATATCACTGTCCTCGCCTCGCCAAAATCTATCATCATTGCAACCCTATCTCTTGAGAACAATGACTTATCCTCGCCATCTTCCTCCTCTCGTATTCACGAGATCAACATGATTAACATTACTACTCGAAGTCGGAAAAACAACGGAAAAGCTAAAGAAAGCACACCGTAACCTCTCTTTCTCCTTCCGCCATCCTAATCGCACCACCACCTAAAGTGGTCATTCGTGGACCTGCCTATCCCGTCTCTGATGGGTTTTCCCATCGCACCATGATCAAACAGTTTCACCAATCACCTGTAAAAATGACATTGTATGATCTCATTCAAACATCTGAATCTCATCGACAAGCTCTAATTGAGATCCTCCAAGGGATAGAGGTCTTACCTAATGAAACCTTTCCCGTTGCCTCCATCTTAACACCCAACCACGTTGCTTCTCTCACTAAACAACCTACCTCCACAACCACTTCGTCTGCATGTTACAAGCCGTCTTGTCAGTTTTCCGAAGAAGAAATTGTCATCTTTGGTGCAGAAGATCCTGACCCCACTCTTTTCATCTCATTACGTCCGGGACATCCGGGTACATCGTGTTATGATCAACGGGGCGCTAGCCTAAACATCGTCTCTTCCAAAGCCTTCCAACAAATGAATATCCCTCCTAGCTACATGTGTGCCAACCCCACCATGTTGCGTTCATTCAACGATGCTATTACTTCTACCTTAGGCACCGTGATCCTTAACATTCGTGTAGGGCCACGTACCTTACCCGAACTCTTCTATGTCCTTGAGGGAGAATTCCAATACAACATGTTGTTAGGCCACCCTTGGATCCGGGCTATGGGATGCGTTCCCTCCACCTTACATAGATGTATTAATTCGTATTAAAAGGGAACCGACCACCTTCGAAAGGAAGTCTAATATTTCCTGGGCCCAAGGCAGTTCCCTCATTTATTGTCTAACTAAGATCTGGTGGTCTTGCATTCTTATTTACAGGTAGTCCTTCCCAGGATAAAAAGGAGTTCTTCACAATCGATCGTCGACCTCTCTACGGTACACACACACCTTCCCAACACTCACGAGGTATTCCTCCTAGCCTTAACCCTTATTTGTTTCTCAAGAGAATGAAAGGATAGAAGAAACTCTATTTAGGAACGAAACATTCTATGTGAAACAACAATGTATACATAAATCCTCTCGAGGCACGCAAGCCTCTATATACATACTCGGTTCGCAGGTGGTGTCTCTATCAAACAACTCCTCTATCAAATCAACAAAACCCATCTCTGCTCCTGGGGTGACTCAGCTCTCTCCCCCTCCCTCGGCTCATCTCTTAGCTGGCCCCTATGCCGGATCTCACCTCCTACCCATCATTGACCCACTTTGCTATGGCGCGGCCCCTGTGACTGTGACTCGGGATGTCTCGGCTACGCCTGTGAGCTGCATATGGCGATACTCGACACTGGTACCATCAAAGTACGTCTCCCGATAATACCAAGCCTCCGCTCTCGCCTCCATATACGGGCCCATGCCACCATGGCTGGTGGGGCTGGTCCCCCAACTCCTAATAAAAGTGGACCATGACACTGCTGTACGCCCTGTGCCTAAAGGTGCATGCACGTGCTCGTGCTCGAGGCTATACAGTCTGCTCGTGCACGAGGTACACATGTGCTGTGCACGAGGCTATACATATGCTTTGGTCAACTACCCCTATAAAGCACCCAATATGTGCTGTCAATGTGCAAAGTGTTCGCCTATGTAATAACTACACTGCCCAAGAGACGGTCCCTCTCTGCTATAACAACCGCTAAATCTGGCTGTGTGGGTTGTGCTCTCATGGCTGCCCTCTGCCCTACCCACCACACCAAAAATGAACCTGTCACCCAGGCAGATCGTCCACCATATCATCGTACTGGTCTCTCTACTACCCTGCATCGGGTCCCATGGTTGTGGTATAGGCGGTGGTGCCTCTACATCCTCCCTCCGAGTCTTGTGGGAAGGGAGGTGGCTCATCTCCGCCATAGGCCCAAGCGACGTCGTACCCTCTCTAGGGAATCCGCTCATACTCCCCAAGTCTCCGTCCGCCTATCCAGGAAGATGTATTGGATCATCATCACGTGTGCTCGGGCTCCTCCACGGGGCCGATGGCCTCCGTATGGCCTCCATATAATATCTAGTGTGGTCACATCCTCTAGCATATGCTGTGATAGGTGACATCTCGCCTGCGATAGCTGCCGTGGTCTGGCCCACGACCCCAACCACCTTTGAAACCCATACCTATAAAGCGCCTATTACTGGCCGCTGGGCAACCCTGAGTCGTAAACACACGATATGCTCGTAGGCCCAATAGTGTAACAAAATGTTGAGCATATCCCGAATTGCCTCATAAGGTGATAGCCCCAGGAGCTCTCTATATAGCTGCACCAAATACACCGGTGCCTATCGTACGCGAAGAAAAGTGACAAGCGAGCATGGGAATGTATAAGTAACTCTTCCACATACCTGACCTCCTGAGGTCGTGCCGAGACAGCCGGTGGGGATGGAATATGTATGGGATACAAACAAACTAGTTAGGCAATCTGATGTCTTCGACACGCACTAATGGAACTTGTGAATCTAAGGCAAAGAAGGCCCTCCTAACCTGAGCTGGTGTGATAGACCGATCGGCAAGGATGACTACTCGAAGGCTCCAATCAATATCGAGCTCTGGCGTTATTCGATCTATGGGTTGTGGTATACGTGGAAAATAGCCTGGGATAGTTTCGTATATGTTTCAGACAGGGTCATAGAGTGGATGATGGCTATTGTTGTTTTTATGGATGGTTCTCTGGCCTAGTCCAGAATTCTTTAGCTTCGTTAGCCGCTATATCTAACAGGGATAATTGTGTGATGATGATAGGTGGAAGTGGAGTAGATCTGAATACTAGTGTGCGTAGGCCAGCATCTATGTCCGATTCACTTATGGCTTCGTTGGGTTGTGGGATTTGTGGGTCACAACCGTAGACTCGTAGTTGTTGTGGACCTACTATGGTCATGTATGAATTCAGTCCCTGATCCCTAGTATCCAATAATCATATGCTTTCTCAGCCTCTATATTCAGAATTAACAGTTGTGCAATCTTCTCAGAGTACCTTACAGGCGTTCTTGCAACCTGAATTCTTAGGCTAGTATCTATGTCTGTGAGGGTGTCTCCTGCATCTGGTTGTGGGACCAAAGGATCACAACCGAACAATTTCTCTCTTTCAAACCCTTCTACAGTCATGTGGATATTTTTCTAGGGTGATCTGTAGTTTGGTTGATTTGACCAAAACGTGTATGCTTGGTCGTCTTCTATGTTTAATCCCCTCAACTGAGAGTTGATCTGCTGCAAGTCTGTTGTTGTTTGGAAGACTTGGATCCTAAGATTTTGATCTATGTCAACTATTGTAGTGATGAGATTGGGTTGAGGCACGATTGGCTCGAATATATATTCCCTGGGCTCCCTGGGTCCCGTGATTGTCATACAAAAGGTAACAATGTAAAACGAACTGTAACAAAGTGAAATTTAATTACTTGTAGTATATCTATAGCATATATGACTTCTTTTTGTATTTTCTGATGAATTATATGAATTTTAAGAAAGCAACTATTTAAAATATCTAGAATTGATAGCTAAAATAATAACTTTAAAACAAACAAAATAACCGAGTGTAGCTATTTGTCTGTGCAATTTGTAGATCTATTCTAAACAATGAAATAGCTTATCTAATCTATTTGCAAGACCCTCGATCCTACCTCAGAAGTGAGGAGTGAATCATAGTTTCTCAGAAACTATCAATCCCCACTGACTTCCTAAGAATACCAAGAGTAGAATTAATTGAAATAAAGCAATTAACTACTCTATTTGATATGATTCTAACTAGAACTTTGAAAGACTAGAACCTGGACTCTGCAGAACAGTGGCGAATCCGATGGTGTGTGTGATCTTGTCCCCTCAGTGTGATCTCCTCGTTCTTTCGTGCTCACATGGATCTAGAAAAGCATGTAATGCTTGCATCAGCAGTAGATATTGGAACAAGGGACAACTTTAGAATACAGACTGAATACAACGCGAGTAGGAGAGGGATAGCGCAAGAGTACAGAGCTTGGCTTATGCAATTCCTAGCAGGATCTATTGCGAGTCATGCAACATAAAACATCCAGAACCTGAAACTATCCTGTTTGAGGAGCAAAACCTACAAATTTTAATGGCTTCCTACTGAAAACAA
The DNA here is from genome assembly GCA_018340775.1 of Taxus wallichiana var. yunnanensis. Classification (NCBI taxonomy): domain Eukaryota; kingdom Viridiplantae; phylum Streptophyta; class Pinopsida; order Cupressales; family Taxaceae; genus Taxus; species Taxus wallichiana. The sequence goes on from CM031240.1 coordinate 847,201,932, forward strand.
ACTATTCTACTCCAATGGATTGGATAAAATGGTAACAAGACTGCGCACAAGATGGATATGTGGCTTTCTAACTGCAAAACAATGCTAACTAAGCATGTAATGGATAAAACTACGAATTCTAAGCGAAATGAAAACTAATCTATTGCAAAGAGAAGTTCAGAGGCAAATTTGAGGGGCCATTTGCTTGAGCACAAGCCATCTATTTATAGCATTTGCATTTACCCAAGGTAAAAACCAAATTGAACTCTTAAACTATAAACAATGCAAAAACACTATTCCAGGGGACCAAAAACATAAATGCAAGCTCAAGGTGGTGAAAAAAGCTGGTGAATCGTTTATTTTTACGTGAGTTACGTCAAAAAAATGTTCTGGAAAATGCATGCGAGACCACCGCTCGACAGGCGATGGTTATAGGACCGCCGCCACGACCAAGGTGGCGGTTTCGTAACTAAAGAGAAAAGGGCCAAGAAAAGAGGGAAAGAGAGAAAAAAAAAAAAGCACGCGGGGATGAGTGGGGCATGCGGGATGTTAACGCACACTTGGAGAGATTTTCCGGATCCCGAACACCTTGCGAGGAGACCTGTATCATCATTGGGGCGCGTGTTATATTGTTACGATAGTACGAGTACTTTAGAATTTTAGGTACGTAAAGTGCCCATGCATAGCAGGTGTGCTCCTCCACCATCTCATGTAATACTCCCATCAGAGCCCGTGGGAAGTGGCCTCCCTCTGAGTCAGGGAGGGTGAAGCAGGTGATACCAATCATCATCAACACAGCAAGCTGTGTCTCCTGTCGATGTGCGCGATACATATCACCGTAGCAGATGCTTGCACTATGGTACGTAATCAATGGGGCTACATCCCCGAATACCTACAGGATGCTATCCATCACCTGTCTCAAAGATCCACAGAACAACGCTGCCTCACCTATGATCGGCAGTCTCAGGATGCGATACACATCCTCAAGCGTGACGGTCATCTCTCCAGTAGGGAGATGGAAGACATTGGTTACCGGATCCCATCTCTCGATGAGGGAAACCATCAGGCTGTGGTCCCTATCCACATCCCTATACCTCTGGACTCCGCCGAGTCCAACCTCTCGGTTAACTACCCACTGCGATGTAGTCACATGTGGCCGCATCCACCCCAATAGAGGTGGCATCCGATCCCGCATCATCATCTGCTAGTGTGCCTGCAAAAACAACACACTCCATTAGACCTACCCTTTACAAAACAAATACCTTAACCCTCTATACTCATTCACCCACCCAATCACAACCCAACTCTATATACACATCTACACCCACCTATCTTACCCTATACATCTATAAATTCCTCTCACGCTTATGGCCCTTCTTTAAATATCCTACCCACTCCAATCAAACCTAAAACACCTTATCTCCCTCAACCCCAATAACCCCACCCAACAAACATCTACAATATTCCTTTTCCCTATCCCACAACCTACTAACCACCCCACTCATACTCCACCTGCTCTACTCTCGCCTCTAACCATACCCCGGCCCATTTCACCCCCCATTCATACCTTATCCTACTCGACCGGCCCCTGACCACTCGATTACACAACCACCCCAATAACCTTTCCTATCAACTTTACCTTCTCCCCTTCACCCCCACAACTTACTCCTACCCGCCTCCAACACACCAACACAATAAATTTCACAACCCCACGGTGGACCAAGTGTCGGTCAACCCCGACCAAATCATGGTCCCTTTATGCATACCGCCGTCGGCCGACACATGACCGGACGCTGGTCTCTAAATCCACTAACCTACATGGCTTGCGATCTAACCGTCCGGTCACTGGTAGTGACATCGACATCACTATGCGATTTCGGGGCCGGATCGAAATTGGCTCCCAAATCCCATTTCTTCCTATTTCTACCCATCTACCGGCCCTAATTTCCTAAAAAGTCACCCACCTGTCATTTTGATTTACCTAACATATCTACCCACTCCATTTTACAATTTACCGTCATTTATTCATTATTTTCTCAAATTTTAGATTCCTACCCCAAAACCCACATCCTAGCTAAATTCATCAACTTCACACAAAGAGGGATTTAGAGCCTCAAATACGACTACACATCGTCGTGGTGGGATAGTGGCGGTAGTCCAGCTCTCTCCACCACCTTCGGCTCCTCCCTGGGCGTGCCATGGCTCCAAATCTCCTCGGCAGGTCCTCCACCAATCAAACTCTGCCTCCTGATCTCTGGGGCCTACCAATAACTCACTACCCCACTCAACTAGTGCCACCTCAGCCCAAAAACTCAGCCCAATCAATTCAAAACTCAGACAAGACAAAGGTTGGCACTCAATTTCACAATGTGACAATGACATGCCGTATTTTTTCTTTTTATAGGTTTTGACTTCTAACCGTCTAGGTTATGGCGTGCCCTAGGCACGACCGATATCGGTTACCTACCTAGTTTACCCTAACTCCCACCCTTATCCACCAAACTCTATTTTTTTACCACATTGCCTACCCCGGCCCTTCTTAAATAACCTTATTTTGAATTCATCGGCCCGACCCAAGGCGCAACCAACCAATCGACCCGATCTAAGGCCACAACCAACCAATCGGCGGCTGACCCAAGGCCATAACCCACCAATCGGCCCGACCTAAGGCACAACCAACCAATCAGCCCGACAGGCCAAGGCCACAACCCACCAATCGGCCATACCTAAGGCCACAACCCACCAATTGGCCCGACCAAGGCGCGCAACCAACAATCGGTCCGACCCAAGGCCGCAACCAACCAATCGGCCCAACCCAAGGCCGCAACCCACCAATCGGCTGACCCAAGGCCGCAACCCACCAATCAGCCCGACCCAAGGCCGCAACCCACCAATCGGCCCGACCTAAGGCCGCAACCAACCAATCGGCCCAACCCAAGGCCGCAACCAACCAATCGGCCGGACTCCGAGGCCACCACCAACCAATCGGCCTGACCCAAGGCCACACCAATTAAGTACCTCGACCAAGGCCCGCAATTTACGATTCTATCATGTAGTTGTTTGTTCCATCGAGCTCACCTGTTCGTGTTTTAGCATGACTAGGATACTTGAATTGATCAGCCAACTAACATTGCCTAGACCGAGACCGTGCCATTTATCTCAACCAAACCAACCATTTAGTGCCTTGCCAACATGCCTAAACGTTAGGTACCTTACCTGTTATATCCCCTAGAGCTACTTCCTATGCATTGGATACCAGGATTATATCACCCTTGTTTGGATAAACTATCGACCTTTACCTATGAATTACTTGTTTGCTCTTCAAATCGTGTACCCTAGTCGCACTACTGCATTTCAACGTGCGTCTGCTTCCTTGAACTTACTCCACCATCTTACCATCATCTCTTCATCATTCACCCTTTATCAACCCTATCCCTGATTTCACGTCACCTCAATCTGTGATAGATTTGAGGGGGACTACCTATACCCTTAACTGGGGCAACCACTTCTTATTATTGTCAGTGCAACTTTACACGACAAGATACATGACAACGAGGGGCAAATGTAGACACCAAATTTGGGTCTTACGACACCCTGTGTACCGCATCACATATCGCAACCTAACCATACCTCACCACCTAAACCTTACACAATTATTTATTAATTACCTTATAATTAATAAACCCACATCTCTAACCTTGCCACCTCACCTCGCCACCTCATCGTGACCTAGCCCTAACCCTAAACTAACCTAATTAAGACCTATGACTTGGTCCAGACTCACACCCATGACTCATCACCACTCACCCGCACCAAAACGAGCCTAATAATGACTTGACCAAGCCCACAACTCGACCCCCTCGAAGAAAGGGAGGGAAAGTTGGCTATTTTACTAAAAATAGCCACTTTGACCTAACCGACATCGGTTCCTCCTCGACCACCACCGGTTACGTAACCGCCATCGGTTCCCTCTAAATGACCTTCCCCAGCCAAAAACAAAGGATCTGGAATTCATTGGTAGGATAGAGACAAGTGAAGGAAAGGGAAGAGTTTGCGAAGAAGGACATCGATCCCAAGACTGCAACAGAGGAACCAAAGTGCTTTGTGACACTCATCCAAGCATTAGGAGAGTGAGAAGATAGTTTCATCAGCTCACTTTTGATTGTCAGATCATCCCACCTGAGCCTTGCCTTCGTCATCACATTCCTTGGACCTGTATCTTCATCAGGAACTAGTAAGTAGTATCTTGTATGTTTCTAAACACCATTTCTTGAACTTCGATTCATAGTAATTATAAGCTCACTCCTAGATCTACCACCCGATAGCACCCTGCATCTAACTTTCATTCATCCACCCCTACATTGCCCCAAGGACAGCTCCCTCACTCTCTGAGTCTTCTCCATCACCCTACTACCCACCCCTAATCATTTACCAACCTTATAAACACCATAACCACCTTACAACTGACCTCCATTCAAAGCCCCTAAATCACTGCCCCTACCGATATCGGTTATCGATTCTAGGAACTAGTGTTTTAACCGCTTGATCGGTTAACTAGTGACCGACATCGGCCATCAGAACTTACACCAAAACCAACCTTTCCCCTATTTACCCCCAAACAATCTCATATCCAGCTTGGTCTATCCCTGTAACTTGATCTGAATGCATCAATAACCGGTGACCAAACAAACATCATGACATTTTATTATTGGTAGTTTAGTCTCTATTGCTTTTTAACGAGGTACCTAAATCGTGATTTCACAATAGCTTCTTTGTTATCATTTGTATTAATTCGTATTAAAAGGGGAATTGACCACCTTCGAAAGGAAGTCTAATATTTCCTGGGCCCAAGGCAGTTCCCTCATTTATTGTCTAACTAAGATCTGGTGGTCTTGCATTCTTATTTACAGGTAGTCCTTCCTGATAAAAAGGAGTTCTTCACGATCGATCCGACCTCTCTACGGTACGCGCACACCTTCCCAACACTCAACAAGTATTCCTCCTAACCCTAACCCTTATTTGTTTCTCAAGAGAATGAAAGGTTATAAGCAACTCTATTCGAGGAACGAAACATTACGTGTGAAACAATATATTGGAAGCCTTAAAGAAAAGATGTGGTTGTACAAGTAAGCAATTAGTTAAGAAGCCAGGAAAGAAATGAGCTAGGTGGCCAATCAAGTCACTTATGAAGCATGCTAAAAGAAGTGAAGCAAACAAATAAGTGAGATCCTATGAAGGAATACGAGGAAAATAGTTTCCATGTTAGTTCTTCAAAATCTTAATTTAACGATGGATATATCATGCCTAAATGGATTAGAAAATCAATTACTTGTGAACAAGAGAAAAAATTCAAGTAAGGGGCTAATAAGAACATGATATGAAATGGGAAACAAGAGGAAAGTGGCAAGAAAAGGTCAGATTTCAGTTTGAGGCAAGCATGTAATGGCGTGATCAATAAATGAAGAGTGAAGAAGGCGTATCTAGGTACAAACCAACTTATGAAACAAAAATGAAAATTGAAACTAAAAGTACACATCAGCGTAGGGATACAATATTTAGGAAGTTTGGAAGGTCAAAGAGAAAAAAAGAACAAATAAGCCTCATGGGAGCTTGGCAAGAGAAGCAAGTGAGTGAAAAGCAAGGTAAGAATGTTGATATGAATGTTTTGGTTAAGCAAGGGAAAAATAAGTCATTTGGAGATGCAAATGAGTTATTTTTAAAAACTAACATGCATGATGAAGGATGATTTTTGTGAATTAACATGTGATTCCAATGAAGAAGAAGACCAAATGGGTCCTAAATATGATGAAGAAAGTGAAGGAGAGAGTGAATACTTGTTGTATGAGGAAATACAAGTCAAGAGAAAAAAATAGTGAACAATGGTAGAATAAGAAGGAGAAATCAGATTTCTTGAATGTACAATTGCAAATAAAAGGAAAGAGAGGATGGTAAGGAAGAAGAAAGAGACAAACAATGAATATGGAAAGAGATAAGTGAATCTACTTCAAATGATAATCAAATTGAATGTATAACTTCTTAGTTGATTGGCATAACACCAAATTATAAAGAGATAAGGTGTGTACATCTATTGATCAATGGGATAAGCGGGCTATTAATGGGATAATCTCTAAAATAATGTAAATGGTTCCCTTAATTTCTTAACTATTGTACCATGCAATGTTGCACCATAAGTAACGTTATATTCATATATGTTCAAGATGAACTCTACCTCGCTTATTTTTATCAATGTTTGCATTAGTTGATATGCAACAGATGAGTGTTAGCTTTAAAAGAAAAAAGTAATTACGTATTGGGCCCTTTTGTAGTTCACCTAGCATGGTTATCATAGGTTTTGCTTAATGGAATAGGTTTTCTTAACAATTGTACCATGTAGTGCTCCGGGACGTGGTTTTTTAATTTTAAATCAAACATGTATAGAACTAATATATGGTTATGAAAACATACATAGAAGGATATCATACATGCAATGAAATCGAATCAAACATAGAAGTAATATCGTTATGAAAACCAACACACATGGATATATAATGAATCAAACTAAGTGTGCTGGAGGCACGCCTCTGAAAATATAAGTTCATAACATGTGTACATCTCGAACAAAGTGTGCTGGACGCACGTCTCTGAAAATACAAGTTCATAATATGTGTACATCTCGAACTAAGTGTGTCATACATATAAGACCACATGCGGTCATAAAAGGCTATATATACAATGGACTATATGAAGAAACATGAACTAGGACTAGATGGCCCATATATATATATCGATGTACATCCTGGAGGTCCTATGAATCTAATCATGAAACATCTTCCCTCTCTTCACCCTGCTAGAAGTAGCATGTCCACGACACTGGGATGTAGTGGAGGGAGATGCCACTGCATTTCATCCGTGTGGTCCCAGCGTCTCTAAGCAGGCCCGCATGACCTAACCTACACATTCATAAACATCAAGTTTTTAACACCCAAATTTTTAAAATACATTCAAAATTTAGAAACTTACAATTTAGTTAAAATGCATGTGAAATCTTATTGCAGAATGTCATGATCCCTATCAATTTGCCGTTGATGCATCACAGGGGACAACAATAGACTCACGAGGGGTAAGATGTATATATAAATAATTAAATTTCAAATTAAATATTTCACATGTACAAAATTTGATATTGTAGATTTAAGTAATAAGAAATAATGAACCTCAAAATTTAACAAATTTGAAAAATTGTACCTCGGTTAGTGGATACGCGAGATCTTTATGGTAGTATCTACAGTAGCCTCCACAGTCTGCATATATGGAGGAGTCTCTCTGGTAGTCATAAGCTATACAAAAAACATGTACAAATCAATATTAATCTACATGACTGCCACATAAAAGAGGTCCAAAGCATGTAATCCACGTGAACTTCCACAATTAGAAACAAAGTTTAAAGAGAAACTAACCTGCGTAAAAGTCATGTGAGGCGTGTTAGTAGTCTCAGTTCCCTGAGCAGATGATGACCGTTAAGATCCTGCGTATAAAAGATAAACATATTAATATGTACAACATACACGTGAAACATTATAATAATAAAAGTGCAATCAAATGAAATTAAAAATGTACTTATACAACTTGAAACTTACGTTTGTAACACACCCAATCAGATCTACATGCTTAGCATGACGCCGGATGTTTCCTTCACGGAGGATCTTGCTATTTAAACTAAAATAAAAAATTAGTTGTTATATGTATGTACATGACTTAAAATCAAATACATATATATTAAAATTTCAAACATGAATTAAACTATTGTATATATATTATTTATATTTATTTGACATTTACTGTGAAAGACCAATATTAGTTGCACCGGTTCCAAAACATCCGTTATCATCTTATACAGAGAAAAGAAATCATGTGAACCGAGAAAATGATGTCTCACCCACAGGTGCATAAAGCACCACATGTTCCATAGTGGTGTGGTGCGCTAGGCCCAGTGCCTCCACCAACATCACCAGATGTAATCTGGTCACTATGTTGGGTTAGAGTGTTAATGAGCTCCCTCAATGCATGTAGTGTGTCAATCTCCACAACCTCCTTCACTGTAGGAGGGATAACTAAAGACACAGTGCGGGTTTTGGGGCATGGGGGATCCTTGGTTGACCTACACGGGCACCGGGTCTACTCTGTGCATAGCCACCTCCTCGCCCATAAAACTCAGAAAAGTCAAAATAATTTGGGACCTCATTAAGCATGAACTCGCAATATAATTTCTTCAAAAAATAAAGTGGAACCTCATTGTTGTTGCATGGTGGATAATCAAAACCATCCACCATCGGTCCCAAAAATTGTTCTTGATTCGGTCATCATGGCACCAATGGATTGGGAACCATTTACAAGTAGGCTGAGGGGGCATTGGTTCTCGAGTTAGTTAGAATAATAAACAAATGAGGTCTTTTCTAATTTTTATGTCTTTTACGGCCGCATGGGATAATTTATCTACATACCACCACCTACAATCAACTCTAAAGGTATTCCATCTATGTATTTGGTTGGTTGCGGAGTTGACTTCGCCAATCAATGTTTGCAATGTGTTGGCTAAAGTCATGTGGGATGGATTTGTGGCATGATTTTGTCTTATAGTCTGAATAAGGTTCTCAATGACAATTTTATTTTGTTAGATTCTTCCAATGATATCAACTTGTGTTCCTACTGGTTAGTGGGGATAGAAGGAGCCACATGAGGCGGATCTATGTTTGGAGGAGGGTTTTGAGGAATGTTTGGAGGGTTTTGAGGAATGTTTTGACGGTTTACGTGGATTACGAGCTTACTTTGACCAATTGAAAAAAACAAGAAAATTGTATACATAAACAAAAATTGAAAAACCCATAAAAAAAACCTAAAATGCAAAAAAATTGATCAAAATCAGGGGCTTACCTCCTCGTCTTGGCGGCATGGTTGAATCTATCATGATCCAAAGTCCATGAACAATTTTGAGGGGGTATTCAAAGCTCGAGTGATAAATGTCTAGGAGAAATCACGGTTTGAAATGAAAAATGGGGAAAATGAGGAGTCGCGGGTCTACTTTTTTTGGTCTCAGAGTACCGCGATCACGGTTTTAGGTTCAAAAACTACCAAACTTGATAAAAGAATTCACACGAGCATGGTTTAAAAACCATGATCATGGTATACAAACCGCGATCGCAGTGCCTAAATTTTAGGTTTTTATGTCCACTCAATTGTCCACCAACTTACTGCACTTACCCTAGTCACTTACTTTATTCATCTTGTAGTGGTATACACTTTAGGCTACATCACCACTCCTGTTATTCATCTTGTTGTGATATACACTTTAGGGATAAATCATCACTTGTACATTTCTTTTGTTGTGATATACGCTCAAACTATAAGGTTCACGCACATCTCTTCTATATGTCACATATCATCATCACTACACATATATACACTCATCACAACACGCTAGACACAACACACACTATTCGACCATTTCTCGATGATGCAATCTCGTTTATGGTTCATTCTTGATTGCTGAGGGGGAAAAATGAACCTCACTGTATACATTTCCATCCACTCGGGGGGCACGCAGCTCTTATCACTCCATTTTACATTCCATTCCATCCATCCACAACATATTGCATATTATGGTTATTTTTATTCTTGCTTACTTTTGCTTGTTCATGGTCACTTTATTACACATGATAGTTAGATTACTTATATGTAATTTATCTATATCATCCACACATACGCATTCATGTATTTTTCTAGTTGTGATCACATATAGGATTCTCTTCCACGAGCATGGATGCTCTTTGGGGTATCCACATTTCGTCTCTCATAGGTCTTTATTGTTTCATTTTATACTTAGCTCTTTACATTACTTGCTTATACACACTTTGACATACTAGTTATCTTTCTAACATACTAACAGTGCTTCATGTGTAACATTTATTATGTAGGGATATTTGTTTCCATACTTGTTTGTTACATTGTTTGTTATTGTATATGGGCCTTGCCTTTTATTTGGTATGCACACTTATTTTTGTTTGCGACCATAATGGCCTTGCATGTCTTATGACATCATGAGTGATGTCACATGTTTATAGACCGCTTTGTGTGACTTAATTTGTCTTCTTGTGTGTTTACATTATCTGCTTTGTTTGGTAGCTTTTGCCTTTGTTTGCATATCTTACACATTGTTTTCTATATGCGTGCATGTTTACACTTGTCTTTGGCTAGCCTTCTTGTTTTTACGTGCCTTGGTTTTTACCAAGAAATTTATAGGGTTACAATGTACATGTGGTTGGTCCTCTTTTGGGTCCACATTCTCCTATCACCAACGTTGCATGCGCCCTTAAATAGGGAGGGACGTCATTTGGGATTTTTTACATACTAACACATAGATTTTACATCGATTCATTTCGATTATATCAATGAGTGGGTTCAAACTACTCTATGAACCTCATACACAATGGATTTTATAAGACATGGCGTCCTTAGCATTCTAGGAAACAATTACGAACTTGGAGGTTATAGTGGTTGTGCCTCTCTACACTACTTCGGCCGGTGGCGCCGGATCGCCCAAAAACTAGTACATACGGATATATCTACACACATATTCAGGGAAGTAGTTATAGGAAGGAGAATAATGTAGCTTTCTCCCTACACTTCTTTTACCAGGGTGGTGTGATATCGCCAAAAAAACTCACAATATAGGATATCCTTCTACACTCTCTTTCTCAACATGGATCAGGTGCACATGTTCCATTTACATTTTTATTTATGTATTTTAAATTCACATGCTTCTTACATTTTTTTTTATTATGGGTAAATAGTTTTGAAGGGACTATAACCTATATACAGAAGGCTCAAAAGCCAGATATGAAAAGAGGTATAAACAGCCCAAAAAGGAGAAAAACATCCAACATCAGAGGGCTCAATAGCCAGATAATACAAAACAGTAATAAAACAGGATCAAGACATACAAGTGATCCGAACAAAAGTAGAAGAGACAAAAATGAACAAGAGATAACCATCACTAGACATCTCAGCCAAAAGACAACACTAAAAGCGCCGATTAACGGTAATTTCCGTGGCAGTGAACCAAAGAAGAACTCCGCATCACTTGATAGCCCGGTCAATCTTGGCTTTGATCATTTGAAGCGAGACAAAGAATGCAATGGTGGTGGCCTGGGAAGGGTCTTTCAAATCCACCTGAGAAATTGCAATATCTCTTTTCTCCTTAGAGCCCTAGATGTCCTCGGTAATACCATTGAGATTGCAAATACTACGAACATGCTGTTCAATGAAATTATAGATACTTTTAAGGGTAGAGAGGATCAATCGTTACGTCATTTTTATTTCCAAGTCTTCCATCCAGAGATTGGATCTTCTTAGAAATTTCGGTAGTGATATCCTCCTCTTCATCATTTTGTAGTTTCCTTTTGCCCTTAGCTTTATCTATTTCTCTAATAACACTCTTAAGTTCTTGAATTTCCTTTTCCATCTTACCCACTCTAACTAACAAATCCTCATCCTTAGGCTCCTCCATCGGGTTACTAATGTGCAACAGATTCTCGGCAAGCTCCAGGTCTTTATGGCTTCTAAGAACCCTCTCAGAAGCAGGGACCTTTGTTTTCATCTTCTTCCTTTTCTTGCTAGTTGAAGCAGTGTCCATATTCCTTTCGGGCGGGGCGGAATGGAGGCAGGGGGGCAAGGGGAGGAATAAAGGCTGCGGGAGGAGCATAATCCAAATGGGGACAGGCTGAGCATTGGTAGTGAATAAGCAGTATTAACCCTTGATGAAGGGGAACCGCCCTAGTGTGATTTTGAACTTCCAGAACCGATTTCTCCAAAGAGTTCAACAAGTAATGAGGGAATTTGATAATGATGTCTCTATGAAAATGGTTAAGAAAGATCAAATGCTTTTGGGGAATAGTGACAAAACACCCTTCTAAAGTAACATACCTCACAACCATCCTTGTGATTTTAGCAAATGGCTCGGGAACAGAGGCAAGCTTGATGCCAGCAGTCACAAATTCAAGATTTTCCCCCTCATCGAGAAACTTCTTAGCTTCTACATCTCTTTCCACTCGCTTGTTAAAAAAATTGGTGCCATCTAGACCGAGCCCGGTGACTTGGGCAATAAGTTCCTCGATATCTCAACCTTGATGTTGTTGTACTTAACCACGCGATTCCTCCACCCCGAGCAAATTTAATAGAAAGATCCGGATCAAAACCTTGAATTTTTTCAATAAAGTTTGCTAGACCCCCTTTTTGAAGGTAGTTCTAAAGAATCGTATCATCTTTCCAAGTTGGATTATGGGTGGGCTCAGTATTACAAGGTGGTCCCCCCATTTTTCCGGTGTCTCTGCCCACAACGGTAAAAAATTGAAAACTATGCGGATCAATCTCAGCTCTGTTTTTGAAACCCTCCCAATCGTGCGAGAAGATGTAATTATTAGACTTTACTTTGTAATTATTTAATCACTCCTTAGCATCCACCCTATGCCTATTAATGATGACACTCTAGGTCACACAAATATTTAATGATGTCATCACACTGTACTTAATAAGCCGCTCCTTAGCATCAACATTACAACCTTTAGTGATTACTTTCCAAACCATGTAAGCCATGTAAATCATTGATGATGTCTTCATTAACTTTAGTGGGAAGAATGTCACCTCTTAGCCAAGTTTGAAAAGTATTATTAACCCCAAAATTTTCCAAATCATCTGCCACCCTATTGCCTTCCGGTAGGTATGTTTGATTTCAAAATTTTCAAAACTCTTGCAAATATCAGTAGCTTCAGCAATGAAGTCTCTGATTGACCAACTAGGGGATTGTTTTTGATTTAGGAGATTGATAATGTTTAGCGAATCACCCTCAATTATAATATTTGAAATATTACAATCTCTGGCTTGCCTTATACCCCAAAGAGCAGTGAGAGCTTCTGAGTAGTGGTTAGTTTTCCTACCCATTTTTCCAGAAAAGGCAGCAACAAAATAGCCTCTGTGATCTCTAATGACTCCCCCTCCTCCAGAATCTCTAGGATTGCCTTTTGAGGCCCCATCAAATTTCAATTTATGCCAAGAACTGGGAGTCTTAATCCATCGGACAGTGGATCTATCAATCTTATTATTATTCTTATGCAAATCAGTGCCTATATTCCAAGTAGCCAAAATGTGTTCTTCTTCCTCAGGGTAAAGGCTATTTTTAGGAGGTTTAAATCTTTCAATGTTGTCCTTCACATCAATGATAATTTGTTTGTAAACTTTGTTACATAACTTTCTAGTATTCCTAAAGATGACCTCATTACGAGCTTTCCAAACTCACCACATGGTGTGGGGTAAAACTAGTTTCCATAATCTCCTTAAGACACAATGTTTGTAGGGAGAGTTCCATTGTTCCCAGGCTTGAAGACAAGTAAGGGGGAAGATCCAATCCTAATTAAATTTAGCTAAAATAAGATGCCAAATTTTGGAAGTGTACTTACAATGAAGAAATACATGTTTGATGTCTTCTGCTTCTTTCTGACACATGGAACATCTATTCGGCATGATGAACCCTTTCCTAATGAGATTGTCATTAGTTAGGATCTTTCCTTTAATGATGAGCCACCAGAAAAATTTCACTCTAGGGGTTAGCTCTGGCATCCAAAACTTATGCCACTCAATATCACTTTCGATAGAGGCAAAGAAAGAATTGTAACCCGATTTAACCGAGTACTCCCCATGAAAAGAATCTTTCCAAATAAGCTCATCCTTATGATTTTGAGGACTGATATGAATGAGGGAGAGATGAATCGTATAGAAGAAACATCGGGCTCTGATTATCCTCATCTACTTTTAAGCTTGTTTCCATTTCCTTTTGTTTTCATCCACGTCAATATATCCACGAACTTTGTGCCCATAATTTCTAATCAATTTGCTATCTTTTATGTGACCATAAGAGGAAAACTAGTTAATTTCCAACCATTTATCGGTCAAAATTAATGTCTTGACCATCCCCAAGCTTCGGCTACATCATTTGAGAGAGAATATGTCCGACTTGGAGAAGATTATTCCGAGAAAATAGAACCATTCGGAAGAGACGGATCAAAAATAAAGGAATTCTTGCTTTGATTGGAAAGGTATTTAATTTTAACTAACTCTGTCCAAGGATTGTGCTCTTTTATAAGTCTCAACCCAAATTTTCAATAAGAGCAGCATTCATATGTTTGATTTCTTTGATTCCTAACCCCTAATCCTTTTGGCTTACTGGACACTGCTCCCGAGCCACTAAATGGTATCTAAACTGTCTTGATACCATGCCATAAAAAGTGTTTTGAATTTTTCAATACTCTTGTTGGAATCTTTGAACAATGACATGATATAAATAGGTAAGTTCGAAGAGTGCTTTTTATCAATAAACACTTGCCCTGCACTTGAAAGTAAAGCTCCTTTCCAACTTGCCAATTTTTTTGGAATCTTTTAATAAGATCATTCCAAACTTCATTAGAAACCTTACCAGTACTCAAAGGGAGTCCTAAATAAGTGGCGAGTAGTGAATTAATAGTGCATCTAAGTATAAGAGCAATCTTTCTTTGCCTTTCTATAGGAGTATTGAAAAAATAGATAGAGCTTTTGTCAAAATTAACTTTTTGTCCCGAGGCTTCCTCATAGAATCTAAGAATAGTTTTGATAGCCTTCGCCTCAATTATTGAAGCCATCGAAGAAGGAGAGTGTCATCGAGGAAAGCTGCTGGTGTGAGGAAACCTAATTACCGTAAGTAGGTAATCAGGTTTTCTCCTGGAGGTCCGGTCGTATGAGAAACAAGTAGTCAAATGGGGCAATAACAATAACATGAACGTCGACAAAAACACTTTGTGACAACACACACTTTACTAATAGGTACATCACACATTGTAACAACTACACACACATTTCACCCTAGGTTCACTCTAATTACTTTCTTCTTTACACATTTTTCATCTTTAGTTTCCATGCTCCTCCATCTTTTTGTCATTCCACGTTTTGTCTAGTCCTTTGGCACGTTTCTACTACACTCTTCATGGACATAAGGTATGCATCTATATCTACTTTATGTTACCGAGCTTTTTGCTCACCAACATTAAGTGGGGGAAAATGTAGACACAAAATCATGCACTTTAGACATTATTTAGTCTCGGTCTCATTCTCTTGTTTAGAAGGTTGTTTAGTGAAGAAAGTACTAATTAACACCTATCCTTTGGCCATCTTGTTTTGTTTTACTTCACCATTCATGACCTCTTGCACCTATATGCCTAGTGAAACACTGTCATCTGTGTTATTTTAGCCTCTGTTGGAGTGCCCATGGGTTCCTTGGTCCCACCAAGGGTTCCCGATCCTTTTGGGATCTTTCTAGCCATTTGAGATCTTTATCTTTCTTGTGGTTGGTCATTTCGAGGTTAATTACGAAATTAGATCAAGAAAAACCTATAAATATAAAGTTATGAGACCATAATGAGGGACCTAACATCATTTACTACCATCATCCATCTAGAGTTTTATTCATCTATTGCATTGGAGATCACTTATATCCACATAGCGCCATCTCAAAGCATAAGGCTAGGACATATGCATCACACTTCGTAGGGGGAGGGATTCTATTCTATTTCATGCACACATTCTATTACATTTTCTACACATAGTTATTGTTCACTACTTCACAAATTGTGACTGACACAAGAGCAACCTAGGGCATGTTCATACACACTTTCACATAGAACTATATCGGGTCTCGAGATGTAGTGGCAACGCTCAATTAGTAAGTCCACCATTGTGGAAGCTCAGGTCACCCGACCCATTCATATGCATATGTTAAGGGTTTGATGTTTATTTTGGGCTCTTGTTGGTATTTCCTTCATCTCATATTATTGGCGACATCTCAAGTAGCACAATGAATCGATACGATACATAGTGAAGGTTCTAACATCATTTACTACTATCATTTACTTTATTCATCTTGTAGTGGTATACGCTTTAGGATATGTTACCACTCCCCGTTATTCATCTTGTTGTGATATATGATTTAGGGATAAATCATCACTCATACATTCATTTTGTCATGATATACGCTCAAACTATAAGGTTCACACACATCTATTCTATATGTTGTATATCATCATCACTACACATATATACACTCATCAAAGACACTAGACACAACATCCACTACTCAACCATTTCCCGATGATGCAATATCGTTTATGGTTCATTCTTGATTACTAAGGGGAAATAAAATGAACCTCCTTTGTATACATTTCCATCCACTCAGGGGGCACACAACTCTTATCACTCCATTTTATATTCCATTCCATCCATCCACAACATATTGCATATTATGGTTATTTTTATTCTTGTTTACTTTTGCTTGTTCATGGTCACTTTATTACACATGCTAGTTAGATTACTTATATGTAATTTATCTATATCATCCACACATGCACATTCATGTATTTTTCTAGTTGTGATCACATATACAAGTCTCTTACACGCAGCATGGATGCTCACCTTCTACCCTTCCTAGGAGTCGTTGGGGGTATCCACATTTTGTCTCTCATAGGTGCTTTATTGTTTCATTTTATACTTAGCTCTTTACATTACTTGCTTATACACACTTTGACATACTAGTTATCTTTCTAATATACTAACAGGTGCTTCATGTGCAACATTTATTATGTAGGGATATTTGTTTCCATACTTGTTTGTTACATTGTCTGCTTATTGTTTGTTATTGTATGTGGGCCTTGCCCTTTGTTTGGTATGCACACTTATTTGTTTTTTTGTGACCATGATGGCATTGAGTGTCTTGCGACATCATGAGTGATGTCCCATATTTACAGCCCACTTTGTGTGACTTAATGTTTCTTCTTGTGTGTTTACATTACTACTTTTCTTGGTAGCTTTTACATTGTTTGCATAGCTTACACATTGTTTTCTATATGCATGCATGTTTACACTTGTCTTTGGCTAGCCTTCTTGTTTTTGCATGCCTTGGTTTTTACCAAGAACTTTATAGGGTTATAATGTACATGTGGTTGGTCCTCTTTTGGGGCCGCATTCTCCTATCACCAACGTCACATGTGCTCCTAAATAGGGAGGGGACATCATTTGGGGTTTTTACATAATAACACATAGATTTTACATCGATTTGGTTCGGTTATATAGAATGAGTGGGTTGATTGGTGTACGAACCCCATACAAAATGGATTTTATAAGACACAGTGTCCTTAGCATTACGGGAAACAATTACAAACTTGGAGGTTATAGTGGTTGTGCCTCTCTACACTACTTCACCGGTGGCATCGGATCACCCAAAAACTAGTATGTACATATATCTCTACACATATATTTAGGGAAGTAGTTATAGGAAGGAGAATAATGTAGCTTTCTCCCTACACTTCTTCATCCAGGGTGGCGTGAGATCGCCAAAACAACTCACAATACATGATATCCTTCTACACTCTCTTTCTCAACATGGATCAAGTGCACATGTTTAAATTACACTTTTTATTTGTGTATTTTACATTCACATGCTTCTTACATTCATATACATGCATTTTTACATTACATATTTACACATACATATATACATATTTGAATACAAAATTGTTTTCTCTTGTGGGTCGATCGTATGAGAAACAAACAATCAAATGGGGCAATAACAACAACAAGAATGTCTACAATGAGAACTTTGGGACAACACACACTTTATTAGCGGTACATCACACATTGTAACAACTACACACATTTCACCTTGGGTTCACTCTCATCACTTTCTTCTTTACGCATTTTTCATCTTTAGTTTCCACGCTCCTTCATCTTTTTGTCATTCCACGTTTTGTCTAGTCCTTGGCATGTTTCTACTACACTCTTCATGGACATCGGGATGCATCTATATCTACTTGATGTTCGAGCTTTGCTCACCAACGTAAAGTGGGGAAAATGTAGACATAAAATCATGCACTTTAGACATTATTTAGTCTCGGTCTCATACTACTATTTAGAAGGTTTTTGAGTGAAGAAAGCACTAATTAACACTTGTCCTTTGGCCATCTTGTTTTGTTTTACTTCACCATTACATGACCTCTTGCACCCATATGCCTAGTCAGCTTCTATCATCCCGCATTATTTTAGCCTTGACTAGAGTTCCGTGGGTTCGCTAGTCCCACCATGGGCACCTAGGTCCTTTTACACTTTCTCGTCACTTTTGGGCTCTTTCTAGCCGTTTGAGATCTTTATCTTTCTTGTGGTTGGTCGTTTCGAGGTTAATTACAAATTTTGAAAGCTCTTGAATTATAGATTAATATGCACTTTATTTCATGGCAAAGACGAAGTATTGAGCAAGTTATGAATTTTCAAAGTTTCAAATTTATCTGTGAGCAATATTTAATTATTATGTGTTAGAGTTTCATGTACATAGTTTCATATTTCGTGGGTTGATTTGTATGCCATCTACTTATCCAAAATTGTGTTCTATAGCTTGTTGGAAAGCTAAAAATATGAAGAATATTTTGGCATTGGTTTGATAGAAAAATATTGGGTGGTGAAGGAGTTATTAATTTTGAAGTTTTCAATGTTTAGTGCATTTATTAATTAATTACTGCTGTAATTAATTTCAGATTTGAAGAGATTAATTTCATAACTACTTCTCTCATCTAATCTACCACTTTGGCTCACTCCAACCCCATTTGGGTTGTATTGAAGCTAACATTGGATTAAGAAAACCCTATAAATATAAAGTTATTAGACCATAATGAGGGACCTAACATCATTTACTACTATCATCCATCTAGAGTTGCATTCATCTATTGCATTGGTGATCACTTACATCCACATAGCACCATCTCAAAGCACAAGACTAGGACATCTACATCACACTTTGTAGGGGGATTATATTCTATTTCATGCACACATTCTATTACATTTTCTACACATAGTTATTGTTTGCTACTTCACAAAGTGTGACTGGCACAAGAGCAACCTAGGGCATGTTCATACAAACTTTCACATAGAACTACATCAGGTCTGAGATGTAGTGCAACGCTCAGTTAGTAAGTCCACCATTGTGGCAACTTAGGTCAACCCGACCCTTTCATATGCATCTTTTAAGGGTTTGATGCTTATTTTGGGCTCTTACAGTCTTTTCTTCATCTCGGATTATTGGCGACATCTGAAGTAGCACGAAAAATACAATATGATACATAGTGAGGGTTTGAGACCACTTTCCATCCTTGCAAAGATCAATTTGAGCTTTTGCATAGACCAGGCATCAAATTACAGACTGGGGAACCCAAAATACAATATTGATTGTTTTGGGTCCTATAGTGATAGGTAATGTAATATGAGTGACACATGGATGAACATAACCATCATATGCATGCAGTGAAAGACAAGATGGACTAACATCGTAGACAAAGATACCTAAGTTCTCTATGACCGACATGGGACATAGATTAAGTTTGGATCCATTATCAATTAATGTGTGTTTGACACCTAGATTTTGAATATGACACATTTTATACAAAGGTGGATACTTTTAAAAAGTGTTAACATCAACATGTAGATGAGATTTGAATGCTATGTGTTGAGAAAATGCATCTACAAAAGTTTGATATACTGAATTGGGATGCATGTCAACACGAATGCAAGTAGTAACAAGAAGATGTTGAACCCTATGCCTTAAATCAAGATGTGCAAGAAAATAATCATTGATGGAGATACTCATGATGATTATATGCTAAGATGATAAAGAAAATATGAAGATAATAGAAGCGTGAAGATCAAGTTTGGGTTCACCAAAATGATTAAACTAAAGTGGGATAGGGGATGTAAATTGAGTTTAATCTAAACTAGAAACAAAATTAAATAACTAAAGTAAAATGTTGTAAATAGTAGCTAAATAAATATGGAAAGTGACCCAAGTATTCATAATATGTGAGAAAATGACTTATTGATCTGCACGTTGATTGGAAAAGTGTCGCAAAATAAACCAAACAAACAGGAAGCAAGAACAAACATGCGGGGCCCTCGAAAGGATGGATGCGAGTTATGCAGCTGGGCCAGACGTAGAGAGGGATGAGGTACCTAGTGCACCTAGTGCGTGTGCAACAGTCCAAAACTAAATTTCACGGGGTTCTTAAAGTGTCTGAAACCCTCATTGTTTGTCACATCTATGTTGCTTATACTGCATTGGATGTTCTTAGTAATCAATGATGAAGAAGAGACCTACAAAAGACTAAGACAAGTTTCAAAACCCTAAAAAAAGAAAGATGACAATGAATGCTTTGAATCGACCTTAGTTGCCACAATGGTGGGCTTACTAAATTGAGTGTTGCACTACATTTCAGACCCAAATTTAGTTCTGAGTGTGTGTGTGAACATTGTGCCTTAGGTGCTCTTGTGTCAATTCCACTCTGTGAAGTAGCGAGTAATAACTGGATGTAGAATATAAATAAATGGTGGATGGAATAGAATAAACTTTCCTCCTATGTAGTGTGATGTAAATAAACTAACCTTGTCCCTTGTGATGGAGCTAGATGGATGCAATGGAGCTCCTAGATGCCTATAGAGTGGATGTAACCTTCGGTGGAGTAGTAATGCTTAGTGTTTGGTCTATTATTATTGTCTTATAACTTTATATTTGTAGGGTTATCTTGTTTGAATTTCAGTAACTAACCTTGAAAAGGCCAACCCAAAAAAATATGAAATGCTTAAATGGCTAGAAAGTGCCCAAAAATTGGCAAGAAAGTATAAAGAGGATCGACGCCTTAGATGGGACTAGGGTACCTATGGCGCCCTAGTCTAAGTTGGGTACCCTAGTCAAAGGTAGAAGAGACAACAAGTGTCAAAAAATATTGGCGAGTGTATGTAGAATGTCAACAATGATAACAAAAAGCAAAATAAAACAGCTAAAGGATGAGGGTTGATTAGTACTTTCTTCACTCAAAACCGTCTAAACAATAGTATGAGATTGACACTAAATAGTACCCAAAGTGCGTGATTTAGTGACTACAATGAGAAACAAAGTTACATCCATTAAATTCTCCTCCCCTCACTTCTCTCCACTGGTAATTCACAACGTGAATACCATATATTGATTTCACCTAACCCCTCCAATCATATATAAATAAATTAATCGTGTGTGACTTCTTGCGAAGCACCCCAATTAAATACAAATTGATTTATAAAAATCAATTAAACCATAAACACGTAGTTTATATTAAATAATTTAAAATATATAATATTCTAAATTATTTAATTATAAACTATGGTTTATATAAGAACACTTAATATTAAATGTTTTAACACTCCCCCTTAATATTAAGTGGGGAACATATGCCAACGTTTCTGTTTATACAACAAGATTTACAAATCCATAAACCATAGTTAAGGTTTAGGCTAACATATCACATTTAAAGGATTTATACACCTTCATCATGTTCAACTTACCTTTTGGTATAAAAGGATTTGGAATCCATAAATTAGAAGTTATGATTTAGGCTAAACATGATTTGTGAGACTACATCTCACAGTTTCTCATGGAAAATCTCTACTAGCATCTCTAGGAGCCTTTCATAAAGTACAAATTTCCTTTGCAATAGATGCAACATATTGGACTATACACAGTAAACTTAGAGCTATAAATTTATAAAGATCATAAAAATATCTTTTACAATGCTTTACATTGGAGAAGAAGTATATAGGAGAATGAGAAAACACATGACCAACCATTAAGAGGTGACCCAAGTATTCGTAATATGTGAGAAAATGACTTAGCTGATCTGCAGGTTGATTGGAAAAGTGTCACAGAATAAACCAAACAAAGTAGAAGCAGGAACAAACATGTAGGGGCCCCAAAAGGATATATCTCGAGTTGTTTGGTTGGACCTGGGGTACATAGAGAGGGATGAGGGCACTGGTGCACCTGGTCTATGCAAAGCGAGGTCCAAAACTAAATTTCACGGGGTTTTAAAGTGTTTGAAACCCTAAGCTGTCTATCACATCTATGTTGTTATCTTGTGTTGGATGTCGTTGGTAATCAATGATGAAGAAGAGACCTATAAAAGACCAAGACAAGTTTCAAAACCCTAAAAAAATAAAGATGATAATGAATGCTTCAAACCGACCTCAAGCTTGCCATAATGGTGGGCTTACTAAACTAAGTGTTGCGGTAGACATTTTAGATCCAAATTTAGTTCTAAGTGTGTGTGTGAACATTGTGCCCTAGGTGCTCTGTGCGGTTCCACTCTGTGAAGTAGCAAGTAATAACTAGATATAGACCATAAATAAATGGTGGATGGAATAGAATAAACTTTCCTCCTATGCGGTGTGATGCAAACAAACCAACCTTGTCCCTTGTGATGGAGCTCGATGGATGCAATGGAGATCGATGCCTATAGAGTGGATGTAACGTTCGGTGGAGTAGTAATGTTTAGTGTTTGGTGTATTATTATGGTCTTATGACTTTATATTTATAGGTTTCTATTGTTCTAATTTTGTAACTAACCCTAAAAAGGCCAACCTAAAAAAATATGAAATGCTCAAACGGCTAGAAAGTGCCCAAAATTGGCAGGAAAGTATAAAGAGGATTTGGGCACCTCGGATGGGACCAAGGCACTGTGATGCCCCGGCCTGAGTGGGCACCCTAGTCTGGGTTAGGTACCCTAGTCAAAGGTAGAAAAGACAACAAGTTCCAAAACCGATCATTTGGTTGAGTGTATGCGAGAATGTCGATAATGATAACAAAAAGCAAAATAAAATGGCCAAAGGGTGAGGGTTAATTAGTACTTTCTTCACTCAAAAGCTGTCTAAACAGTAGTATGAGACCGATACTAAATAGTACCCAAAATGCGTGATTTAGTGACTACAATGAGAAACAAAGTTACATCTAGTAAATTCTTCTCCCCTCACTTCTCTCCGCTTGGTAATTGACAACGTGAATACCATATATTGATTTCACCTAACCCCTCAATCATATATAAATAAATTAATCGGGTGTGACTTCTCATAAGCGTCTAATTAAATACAAATTGATTTATAAAAAATCAATTAAACCATAAACACGTAGTTTATATTAGATTTTTTAAAATATATAATATTCTAAATTATTTAATTATAAACTATGGTTTATATAAGAACACTTTATATTAAATGTTTTAACACTCCACCTTAATATTAAGTTGGGAACATATGCCAACATTACTGTTTATACAACAAGATTTACAAATCCATAAACCATAGTTGAGGTTTTGGCTAACATATCACATTTAAAGGATTTATACACCTTCATCATATTCAACTTACCTTTTGGTATAAAAGGATTTTGAATCCATAAATTTGAAGTTTTGATTTAGGCTAAACATGATTTGTGAGACTACGTCTCACAGTTTCTCATGGAAAATATCTACTACCATTCCTAGAAGCCTATCATCAAGTAAAAATTTCCTTTCAATGAGATGCAACATATTAGACTGTACATATATAGTAAACTTAGAGCTATAAATTTACAAAGATCATTAAAAATATCTTTTACAATGCTTTACATTTGAGAAGAAGTATATAGGAGAATCAAAAACACATGACCAACCATTAAGAGGCAACATTGCCATGCACAATACCCCTTAATGGAAACTTTGAAAGGTCAAGCATTGCACAAAACTTGTAGAACTTTACAATGAGATAACGATGTTGTAAACATATCTACAACTTGATCTTGATCGAGTAGTACTAGAGATATAAATCCTCGTAGAGAACCTTCTCTCATATGAAATGCATATGAATATCTACATTCTTTGTTCTCTGATGTTGAACTAGATTCTTAGCAAGAGAAATGTAACTCTGACTATCACACAAAAGAGGAGTAGTTCCTTTAACTTCCATGTGCATCTCTTCTAACAACCGCTTTAGCCACATGAATTCTTTTGTTGCTTCCATCACACTTCTATGTTTTTCCTTAGTAAAAGAGATGGAGATTGTAGGATGCTTTTTATTGCCCTAAGTAATGGAACTGTACCAAACTTGAAAAGATATCTAGTTGTAGATTTTTATCTATCACATCATTAGCGTAGTTAGAATCATAAAATTCATATAGACATGTAATATCATAATAAACATAATATAAATCATTTATTGATCTCACTTTTGACCATTTATTAATCTTAGATTAATAAGTTACAAAACAACTTGTATAACAACTAAAATGACAATATGCTTCAAAAATGGACCATGTCTTGATTAAGAAAAAGCAGACTTTATTTTTCCAAACCCTAATTACAATGTAGCAAGTAAATGAATATACAATGTACAAAATTTGACCCAAACACATAAACAATTAAGATTTAAAACCCTAAGTACAAACGAGGAGATAAAATGACTTAGTTAATTCACAAATAATCCTAGACTATGCCAAAGTGATGAATTGATGAACAAAGAGGGAAAATTTTCACATTGAGCCACAAAAATTGAGGATGATGCACTATTGACACACCTTGTACATAAGGAGAACATGGCGTAAATCGAAGAGAACATGAATAGCCTATTTTATATACTATAGTCCCAATGTGGTTGTCGAGGTTGAATCCCAAATAATTGGCTACCAAGTATTCAAACATTTAGTTGTATGACTTTTAAATGCATTTTAGCTACCAAAGAATAGGAAAATCATTCTCATGTTAAGATTAGGAAAATTATTGGTATATTTAGATGTCAAATATTTGAAACAACCATAGTATGTGACTTGTATATTTAAAATGTGATCGTCATTTATTATATACATTTATATATAAACTATATTAAGATGTATTTTAAATAATTAAATAATTATAAAAAGGTCTTTTATACATTTTATTAGTAGTGTATACATAACATTATTTTAAATTTGTGAAGTTCATTATTGAAATATTACTATCACCTAAAAATTATTTGATAGGTATAGTTGACCGTCAAATTTAACCCCTAGTAGTAGGTACATATTGTGAGAGTAATGTGTAGCAAGTTGTTATCCGATCCTGGAAATGACATAACCACCACGGGTCTCTGGAAGGGATTAAATTTGATGCTTGTTTAGACATTTTCACGATTTTAACTATAAAATACTTATAAATATTTGAAATGACTGTCACATGTGACTAGGATATTTGAGATATGATAGCCATTTTTAAAGTAGATTTGCATTTAAACTAAATTAATATATATTAAAAGTAGGTGAATAAATAAAAGAGACTTTTATTCATTTTATTTATAGTGTATAAATAATATTGTTTTGCATTTTTGAAGGGCCACATTGGAAAATTACCTTCAACTATTTTGTTTTTGATGACATAAGTGGCCATCAAATTTAATCCCTGGTGTTTGGGAGTTATCTTGGGCATTTCGCAAGAGAAAGCTCTTTGAGCGATTATGGTGGGATTCGTGTCCACCATCTATGAAATGATCCTTTGCCTTCCTTTTAGCATTTTCATTCCCTTAACTAATTTTGTGATTGTAATGAAATTACTAGTATAATTGAGATCATGAGCAGAAATATAACACCAAATAACACAATATTCTAGAATAATGATCTCAATATGCAATTAGAATAACATCGCCACTTTGAGGGGGCAACCTCCAAACCATACAATAAGATTCAAATGCTCCAAATGATGATGAACTACCACCTAAAATACCCTATATATACTATTCATATGTTATGGCCAACACCAAGGCCGACCTACTAAGCATGAGAAAGTATACATGATATAATAAAATGATATGGTAAGCAACAAGTCGGCTACTCATATCCTAATACAAGCAATAGGTTAAGGGCATAACATGCCCTTCCCCTTCAAAGCAACATTGTCCCCAATGTTGAGAAGCTCTGGGTGTTGCTGTAGGAATGTCATATCTTCCCATGTTGCATCTTCATTGTCCATATTCTTCCACTTGATCAGGTACTCAGTAATAACCCGTGTCCTCAATATTTTAGTGTGTGTTTGAAGGATGCATTCAGGTTCCAAGATGACTCTCCCCTCCTCATCGAGCTCAGGTAACACTTGTTTGGGCTGATACTCTCTATCCAATTACTTTCTTAGGCAAGAAACATGAAAGATTGGATGTATTTTGGTTGATTATGGAAGTTCTAATTTGTATGCTACAATACCAATCTTCTGTAATACTTGATAGGTGCCATAATACTTCGGTGAAATTTTGTTATCCTTTTGTTGTTGTTTCAAATACATTTGCTTATATGGTTGTAACCACACAAAAACCCAATCACCGACTTCAAAATGCCTTTCTGTGTGATGTTGATCAGCCTGTTGCTTCATGCGGTTTTGTGCCATGACCAAGTTCTCCTTGAGACTAGAGAGGACCCCTTGCGTCACATCGAATGTGTTCTTCTACTGCTCTAACCCATGGTTTTCCTCTTAATGATGATGTGATGGATGGTGGATGGTACCCATAGAGTGCCAAAAAGGAGACATTTTAGATGAAGTATGGAAGGAAGTGTTATACCACCATTCTGCAAGTGGCAACCATTAGACCCATCTTGCTTGTTTATCTAACATAAAGCAACGGAGATATCCCTCCAAACACTTATTTACAACTTCTATTTGCCCATCAGACTGGGGATGATAAGAAGAGCTACGAGCTAACTAAGTACCCAAACATGAGAATAAATCAGTCCAAAAATTACTAGTAAATATAGGGTCTCGATCACTTACTATAATCTTTGGTGTTCCATGAAGCTTTTAAATTGTGTCCATGAAGGTTGTTACTACCGTGCTTGCAGCAAATGGGTGTGCCAAGGCACAAAAATGAGCATATTTGGTGAGTCTATCCACCACAACCATGATGACATTTTTTCCTTCAGATTTAGGCAATCTTATGATAAAGTCCATGGAAACCTCTTCCCACTGCATTGGCTAGGAATAGATAGAGGTTGTAGAAGACCTGGGGATCGAACTGTTTCACCCTTATTTTGCTGACAAACCATGCATTCTACCACAAATTTTTGGACATCCCCTTTGAGACCTTCCCAAAAGAAATCTTGTTTGACTCGATGATAAGTCTTCAAGAATCCAGAGTGCCCCCTTATTGGAAAGAGTGAAGCTCAGATAGAATCCTATTTTTAAGAGTGGAGTTCTTACATAGGTATAATCTATCTTTATACCATAAAGCATCCCCTTTCAATACAAATTTTTCAGACATGCTTGGATCATTCTGGAGATGATGAATGAGGTTTTGTGTGGTTGGGTCATTTCTCCATTCGGACCTTGCCTCATCTATCCAATCTTCCTGTAATATGGATATGGCACATAACAAGGTTGCAGTTGATTCATCTTTCCGCGACAGAGCATCCACAACTACATTCTCCTTCCCTTTCTTATAGATAATCTCAAAATCATATCCCAACATCTTGGAGACCCATTTTTGTTGTTCTTTAGATGATAAATACTACTCCAAGAAGTATTTCAGACTATCATGATCTGTCTTCACTTTAAAGTGTCTTCCTATGAGATATGATCTCCATTGCTTTACTGCATGAAGTATGGCTAGCATTTCCTTCTCATAAGTCAGCTTGGAAAGATTCTTACCTTTGAATTTACGGATCAAAAAGGAAATAGGACGGCCTTCTTGCATGAGAACTGCCCCCATACCCACCCCTGATGCATCACATTCAACAATGAATGTTTTGGAAAAATCTGGAGTAACCAAGACTGGAGTGGTACATATGGCCTCCTTTAGTTGCTCAAATGCTTTGGTTGCATCCTCACTCTAATGGAAGGATTCATTCTTTAATAAAGCTGTGAGAGGTGCAGATATGCTTCCATAATGCCTTACGAATCTTCGGTAATAACCTGTAAGCCCCAAAAATCCTCGTAGATTATTTAGGGTTTTGGAACCTTCCACTCCATCATGGCTTTGATCTTATTAGGGTTCACTTTGAACCCTCCATGAGAGATAATGTGACCCAAATATTCAACCTCCTTGAGTCCAAAATAAAACTTAGAGGGCTTTGCATAAAGTTGATGTTGCTCAAGAGTTTCCAAAACCTTATTTACATGATGCAAATCTTCCTCCCATGTTTTTCTATAAATTAATATATCATCAAAAAACACTAGGACAAACTTCTGCAGGAATGACTTAAAAATAGAATTCATCAAACTTTGAAATGTAGAAGGTGCATTTGTGAGTCCAAAAGGCATTACCAAGAATTCATAATGGCCTTCATGTGTCCAGAAAGGCGGTTTTATGAACATCCTCATCCTTGATTCTGATTTGGTGGTATCCCGACGAAGATCAAGCTTTGTAAAATAAACAACACCATGCAACTCATCAAACAAATCATCAATTATAGGAATAGGAAACTTATCTTTGATTGTGTACTTATTAAGTTCCCTATAATCAGGACACATGCGCCACATGTCATCTTTCTTCCGTACCATCACTACTGGAGAAGAATAAGCACTCTGACTATGATGGATAATTCCTACTTCCAACATCTCTTGTACAATATTTTCAATTTCACTCTTTTGCACATATGGGTACCTATAAGGTCTGATGTTAGGCGGTTGACTTCCTAGTAATAACTGAATAGCATGATCATGATCTCTCTTTGGAGGTAAGCCCTTTGGTATATTTTCAAATACAACAGAGTGTGCATCCAACACTGCTTACATATCTGATGGTATAATGTCCTTAGAATGATGAGCCTCTAATGAAAATAGTTGTGCCACAAATCCCTCTACACCCTTTTTTAGAATTTTGTGCATTTGATGAGAACTTACTATTTGTGGAGACTTTTCTCTTAAGCCTCTTAGCTCAAAAGTCCTTCCTTCAGAGTGAAATCACATGAACAAGTCTTGGAAGTTCATCTCAATGGTTCCCAAAGTGGTAAGCCATTGAACCCCTAACACAATGTTTGCTCCTCCCATAGAAATGGCATACATGGGACTATTTAGTATGTAATCTCCCATGGCAAGCTTAATGCTATGGAATTTTCTAGAACAAGTAATAGTACCTCCATCAATAATCATTACTTGACATTCAGGAGCTAGATAAATGAAGCAGTTTAGGCGCACTGCTAACTTATGATTGATAAAATTGTGAGTACTTCTTGAACCAATCAACATTGTGAACCTCTATTTTTTTAGGAATCCAACCACCTTTAGGGTTTGGGGGTGCTAATGCCAAACTCGTATGGCATGAGATTGTTAGCTGAGGATCTCCTGACTCCTCTGGCTCAACCAAGACCTCTGACACTGAATATTCATCCTTCTCTTCATCTTCACTAGGCCCATCAATGTAGAACAACTTCTTTTTAGCACATTTATGTCCTGGTCCAAATTTACTGTCACAATTAAAACATAAACCTTTTTCTCTTTTTTCTTCAATTTATTGAGGTGTCAATCTAACTGGTCGAAGGAATGTTGGGGCCAAGGTGTTGCAATCTCTGGTATTCTCCTCTACCCTTCTTTCCATAATCATCGAATCAAAAACCTTATGAGGATTAAACATACGCACCTCATGCTCAATGTGATCCTTAAGACCCCGAGAAATAGGTCATTTAGATTCTCTTCAGTAATATTTTCCACCCGTAGAGAAAGGTTTTGGAAGTGATGAATGTAATCCTTAACAGATCCTATCTGTCTCAATTTTGCTAATTGGTTAAGTAATTATTTGACACACTAGAACTATAATGTAATTGCAACTCTTCAGTGAACACTGTCCATGTAACATTGAGACCACTCTTCTGCCTTTGAGCACATAACCATCGATACCAGACGAATTGGTTAGGTTTGAGATACAAAGCTGCCATGGTCACCTTTTGTCCTAGTGGAATCTGATGTAGTTCAAAAAAATTCTCCATTTGGTTGATCCAATTGAGTGGATCCTTTCCATCAAACTTACGCATCTCCACTTTTGGAAACATAGTACGGGCCTGCAGAGTGCTCGTATTTGGATTGTGCACACTCGAAGATCCACTCTGGCTCATGTGTCTATTATGTTGACCTGAGGATCCACCTTGATTGACATAAGTATGATTACCCATCATATACGTACTAAAGTTTTGCATGAAATCCTCCAATATTTTTCCAATCCTATCCACATCTTCTTTGCGTTGGCCACCCGAGATTCGAGGTCTCTCAGGTTAAACTCAAGTTGGCTTACTTTGTGGTCTGTCGAAGTAAACCCTAACCCTAAGGAATCTGTAGTTATATCTTCTGTCTCCAACTCCTCAACTACTATCTCATCCTTTTCTGGTGTTTTACCCAGAGTGATGGGATTCTTTTTTCCTCTTGTGGAAGGCCCTGCCATGATGCCCCAAAATAGTAGGATGTAGGGATCACGGTCAAATTTTAGGGTTTCGTATTTCAATATGAATTCGGCCAAATATAAAACTTAAAGAATAAACCCCAATTTTTTTCTTTCCGAAAATGTAACGAATTTGAAAAAAATTCCATAATTTGCACCCTAGGGAGTGATTTTATGAAAAACCCTAAATTTTTAATAAATTTTGCAAAATAAATAAAAAAGTATGAAATTTTCAGGGAACCTTACTTGAAATTTTTTTCAACTCTAGTAAAAATATCTCCCACCAATTCACTTTGGTTCACAATATATGGTGGAAACAAAAATTAGGTTTTTGCCCTAATTTTGGCCCAGATCGCAGCTCTGATACCACTTGTAATGAAATTACTTGTATAATTCAGATCATGAGCAGAAATATAACACAATATTCCAGAATAATGATCTCAATATGCAATTAGAATAGCTTCACCACTTCGAGGGGGCAACCTCCAAACCATACAATAAGACTCAAATGCTCCAAATGATGATGAACTACTACCTAAAATCCCCTATATATACTATTCATATGTTATGGCCAACACCAAGGCTGACCTATTAAGCATGAGAAAGTATAAATGATATGGTAAGCCACAAGTCGGCTACTCATATCCTAATACAAGCAATAAGTTAAGGGCATAGCAGACTGGGTTGAAATCAAACTAATTTTGGCGGGAGATATTTTCGGCACGTAACACTTGGTAATTTAATTAAAATGGCTAAAAATAATCTCACCTATACTATACAGTCTATACTTAGAGAGTTACACAAGTTAGCATGTTCCACGTGTTTGATTTTTTGAGATGCCACACTAGTTTTCGTACAGGGAAAAAGAAAATCATCCCATACTCCTCCGTTTCTATGAAATTCTCTATGTGTAAAAACCACATTTGACACGGGGCAAGGTATCAAGGTTGACTCTATTGATCTTAAGAAAACCATCCTTCCTCAATTCACACTATTCAATGTCGTAGCTATTATAACCATATATGGCGAGGGCTATCCTCCACCTAAAATGCACCACTTTTACAAAGGGGCATTTTTATACTTAGTGTAAAAATGGTGCATTTTGGGTCGAGGATACCTTCAATTTCTAAATTTGGTTTTCTCAAAAGTTCATAATTCATTATGAATATTTTCACTTACAAATTATAGCTTCACGTGAGTCAATATGAGGTGGCACTGCATCGATGGAATACATTCTACTTAGATGTTGCAGAGCTCGGATGGATCGTTACGCCGAAAGAGGGATGGGTGAGATGTAGCTTTCATGCAACTATGTCGTTGATTTTGTCAAGAAGGAAGGTGAAGCACAAACACTTTCAAAATCCAAATAAAATATGTTTACTTTCAAACAAAGAAAAGACCACCTCTAAGTTGGTCTTCATTGTCATAAAAACTCTAAAGCACCTCACATGTGGAGAAAAATGAAACACATTGGACATCAAATCTTCAAAGTGCATGCATGCACCTAAATTTGTAAACCATAGATTTTATGACAATGTGTTAGCTATAGGAACCCTCCATCCGTGTAGGTTGTAGTAACAATGTAACATGGATGACTCCTATTAGCTTGTATGTCAATGCACCCTTCCAACCACCGCCAATCTCTTGCGGAAGGAACCATTCATCCATAGGGGCACACCTATCGACGTAATTACTATAAAAGTAAACCAAATAATAGATAAACAACTAGATTAACTATAAATGGAATAGGAAATTAATTAAAAGCTAGGTTACCGGTTGAAATAGATATAAAGGCAGGATAAATCACACACCTATCAACGTAATTACTATAGAAGTAAATCAAAAATAGATGCACAACTAGATTAACTATAAATGGAATAGGGAATTTAATTAAAAGTTAGGTTGTTGATTGAAATAGATATAAAGGTATGGATAAATCTCGTCCACATTTTTGGATAACCATATTTCATTTTGGGTATTGGCTAAAACCTTCAACCTTAAATTCATCTATGTGTATTTGGAACTCAAATTTCTCACTCTCCATATCCTTGACATAATTTCCCGTCAATTTTCCATTGTGCACTTTTTGTCAACGAGTTCTTTATTGTTAAAATATGTAGTCATTTTTTTGCTACTTAAACTAATTCCTTCTCTATTTTTTCATGCAACAAGTTGAACAAGACATACACAAAAACATCCCTATGTGATTAGAGATTTCCTTTATGGGTGTAGGTGTTGCATAAAAGACTTAGACATCCATTAAAGTAGATTAATGAATAATTTCTTGGAACATATTATTGAAGAATTGTTTGAAGAGGATTATTGAATAATTGATGGAAAGAAAAATGTAGAACAAATTCTGAAGGATGAAGACCATTCTACACAAGAAAAAGGATCTCATATGCAACAAGAAGGGCCAAAATGAAAACAATCTCGCTTGCATATATGATATAACTATAATATGTGACAACATACCACCTGTGCGTTGAAATGAATAGCTAAACTCCAGAGATCCCGTAGTTTTGGAAAAAAAAAGATAAGCTGTATGAAGCATTGGTAATGCATTGAATTTGCATGTTATCATCGAGCATGATTTTCCCAAAGTTGTGGGCCTCTTTGATTCATTTTGAAAACTTCAATGGTTGAATTGAACAACTTATATACTTGTTTCATCTCTATACATACTTCTTTGATTTGTAATAGAAGGTTGGGTTGTTAGACACATATTTATTTCTTAATGTATATTTATTTTGGCAACACTAGTAGTATGATAATTGTTTTGCATTCTCAATAATTTTCATTGTTTGTATACTTTGCAATTTTTCTTTTGTTTGTATGTCCACACCATTGTTGCTACACACATTACACCACTTTCTTAGATACTTTAATATGTTGAAACCAACAATCTGTAATTTTATCATGTTCTATATGTGTTTGATGTATGTTAAGATGATGCATTTCATGGAGTAACGGACATTGACAATCGCATCCTTATGCTAAATTCAACAATTCTTTATTATTTCTCTTTATGTTTGTATTTTGATAGTATGTCTCTTCACAATTGACCAACTATGTCCATTACATTTTTTCTAAATTCTAGGCTTAGATGGAGAGAGACTTCTCGTCCTCTATCTTTCCTATCAAGCAAGCATGTTAATTGTGCTTTCTCGGTTCTATTATGTGGCATGTAATTGTTTACAATAAACACAATGAATCATTTCTATTTTTAACTAATGTAACAGTTCTTAATAAAAATGGTGCATTCCAGACAATTCTTGTGTTAGTATTTTCCCCGACTAGGTCATAGATTCTCTACTTTGGTATTTTGTTATTCCGGTACAAGTAATTTGTACTTCATCATCTTTAAGTGCGTTAAAAGACATATTTTTTTAACAAAATTAATACACCACTTCAATAACTAGTCATTATTGATTTGTTTTATCTTCCTTACGAAGAAATACATTTTCCATCTTTGAATGGACAACTCTTGGAAATAAACGGAAAAGTAGAAGGTGTATTATTGGATAACTCCAATCTGGTTCTCAATTTTGGTTGTGCTTTCATTGGGTTATGCTTTGTGCTATATCTTTGCCAATACAAACTTTGGGAAATTTTCACATAATTTATGTTGCACAATGTTCCACTTATACTCATATTCAAATTCTTACACATCAAATATCAAATATCTTTAAGAATTGAAGAGTTTGTAAGATTGATTGTTTAGTTGTTTAACATATCCACTTAGAAAAAATACAATTTCAAACAACAATTCAAGAGAATTGAAGGCTGGTTTTGAAGAGTGTTGAGAAAGCAAAAATGATTTTCTTTCACCCTTTCTATTTCCATTTTCTATTTTATCCAAAAATGAAATGACCGATTAATAATATAATCGCCTACCATCCTATCGGCGTGACCTATTGACCGATTGGTGCAATTGCTAGTTTCATTATCAACACACCTATTTTGATTTGATGTGTCCGTGTCTTAATCTGTTGTTCTTTTTAATTTTGTATTTTCCTTGTTAAGTTTGAAAGATTTAAAATAAAAATTATATTTTGAATATTGTTTTTAATTGCGAAAACGTATATATGTTTACATAACCTCATGATTTTTGTTTATATGTTTACACGTTATGTATGCTCTTGAGGTTTATGTGTTTAGGTGGTCCTTCGAGAGACAGAGGAGGGATTTACATAGTTGGGGGATTTCAACTAGGTTGATTATGTCCATTGGCTTCACTTGCTGGATCCCCTTCGGCTCCACTCATGATGTCCTCGCCTCATGCCACTTGCAAGAGACTTCATTACAAATATAATCAAAGGTACATTATTGAATGTTTTTTATTGTTAAAACTCATGCTTACAAATGAGTCGTTATAAAAATAAAATTTATATTTAAGCTTAAATTATAAGATAATTAAGATCATTTGTTGGTGACAATAAAGTCGTTACTTTTGACCAACTTATGATTTATGATTTATTGATACATACATTACTTTATTATCAATATACCTTACACATATGGCATGTGGTCCATATGCAACTCATCGAAAGAAAGGAGATGCTCGTCTACTCTCCCACCAATATTTTTCCTTCCCGTATAATTCTCCTCCTCTATCCCCTTCTCCATCACCGAATTCCTCACACACTTCTTCTCCTTTGCTCCTCCATATGGGCGAGAATATTAACAATAGGTTCAATTAATTGAGCCCCTTGGGGTTAGATCACTTGTCCTTGATCACCGCTTTAGGTGATTCAGGTCGTGGGTTCAAATCTTGTGATTTAGTCGCAACATAGGTTGAGGGGTCGAGTGTATGTTGCTGCAAATGAAGTTGGTTGCTCGACGCTTACCTCGTGTTAGAGCCTTTGCAAATGACCCAAATCCCGAGATTTACCTACAACATGCGTTGAGGGCTCAATGTATCTTGCTGCTGCAAATGAAATTGGTTAGTAGCGCTTACCTTATGTTAGAACCGTTACAAATGACCCAAATTTCGTGATTTACCCATAACATATGTTAAGGACTAAAAAAGTATGAATTACCCTAACCCTAACCCTAACCCTAACCCTAACGTCATTCCTAACCCACCCCCATCTTCGACCCCGATCCCAACCACCACTTCTATCTGTGACTCTAACCCCGAAATCCACCCTCACCTATATGGACCTCATATAAAGGGTTTTTTTCAGTTAATCTATAGGCATTTAGGTACTGCGGCGAGGCTTCATGCTTTCATATTAATATAACTAAGTTGACCTATGGATTGTAGATTATATGAATCCATCAAAACTTGAATGATTGAGTTTTTGGACAAATGCCGAGACAGTACGATATTACTAGACTGGTGGTGATATTTGTGAAGTTCTTGTCTTTTTTTGAAGTGTGGTTATAAAAGGTTATATCTTATAATCTAAATTTTGGTATAAATCTTTTTCTTTATAAATAAATGTTTTTGATATAAATCTCTTTGTTCATACATAAACGGTTTTGATATAAATCTCTTTGTTTATACATAAATGTTTTTGAGTTGTTATTTATTGTGAAATTGCTTTTTTATACTGCTACTGTTTGGAAATAAATGGTTGTTTATTGAGAAGGATTGAGTGATTGTCTATGGTGAATTTTTATGTCACCATCTTTGGTTTCACTTTCATTTTTATTGGTTTCACTTTCCTTTTTCTTTGTTTCCTCAACTATTAATGTCATTACAATGAAATCCGACTTCACCTTACCTTCACTTTCATTTTATGTTGGTTTTTCATTTATTAGTGTGGCTAATGAAATACCACTTCACAAATCTGTCATGCCTCGGGACAAAGTTAGTGGGTTTTAAAAATATTTCTATGCTTGCTATAGATGCTTTGTAGAGTTTAATGTCAAAGTATTTGAGGTGTATCTATTCTATTAAATTTAAATACTTAAAAACTATTCAAAGATATGAAATCAGCAGAGTAGTCATTTTCAAGAGAAAGAATTGGTATTGCATAATATTGTTAACTATATATATAAAGTTTAAAAATTTCTTACCAAAGAACAAGTATATTTTTGGAACTTTCAATTTTGCTACCAATAATTGAATTATGAAAAAATCATATGCATTTGAGTTTCAAATTTTGTCAAAAGGAAGTGAATTATAAGTTTAATTGGCCTATACACTTTTATAAGTGAATGTTTTGAGAACTATCCCTATCACTAGGAATTTGTAGTTGTTGCAGTAGTTATTTATCGAGAGGTGGGCTGATTACTTTACTTCCATTTTCATTTCCATTTCCATTCCTTTTAAAATCCATTGCTTCTAGGTTGCCCTAGCCGTTTACAAAAATTCTAATGTTTCCATGTACAAATATTTTTGTAGTTCCAAAGCAAGGCCATGGCACGGATATCTACATTAGCCTTTGTTATACATAGTTTTTGAGCTGATCGTTTATCGTCAAATCATGGCGGTGGTGACACCGAACATTTCTCAAGGATAGTGGTGTTGGGGTAGTTGGTGTATTTATTATGCGGAAGTTTTCTAGGTGCATGGAGTGGGTTGTATTCACTGGTGTTTAACAATTTGGTGGAATATGTGAGGTGGTTGTTGGCTTTATTTATGCGATGGTCTCTTTTAGTCTTAATGTTTTTAGTGATAACTCATCTGTGGTGTTTATGTTCGGGCTAGGTTGTGCCAAAAGAGGCTTATTGATGTTAGAGAATGTGTGTAGCAATAACATGAGAATGTTAAAACTATAGCATATACATTGACTAGCATGTAGAGGACTTAAGTGTTCTTAATTTATAGTGAAGAATAATTCTAGCATATATTATGTTTTACATTCTCTCGGGACCTCTTGAAGTATATTTCTATTATCGAATCTATTTTGAAAAAAAGAAGTAAAATCAATTATCCGTGATCAAAAGTCATTTGGTCTTATCCATGGCCCTAAGCTTCAGTAAGAGGTACAATGCACATTGAGGAAAATGAGATTGATCTTTGCTGAATGAGTTAGACGTGTGTTCATGTTATTCTCCATTTTCCTCATGATCCTTACTATACTCACTTGATTTATTGACTTCTTAACATACTCGCAAATTAAAAATACTATAACAAAGTTGAATTGTGAGTCTTTTGTCAAGGATGAGCAGTGCAAAATGGTAGGATTGAAGTTGGGAAAATGAAATCTTTCCCACCAAACTTGCTACCTCATTGGCAAGATAAAATGATAACAATATTTTTATTTACTCTTATAAACATTAAAACCTATTTCTACTTGCATTTACCTTTATCCATTTGATTTTCATCATTCTCGGGTTTAACACTGTTGATCATTTTTATTTGTCGATATTCTCGCCTCTTGTAGATATTGGCTCTTGATCTAACTTAATGGTAAGCAACACCATAATCATGATATCAGAATCTCCTTGGCATTGATAGGATTGTGGTGATAGAGGTAGTTCTGTTGATGTATTTGTCTTTGATTTCAGTAATTAATTGATAACCATGCCTTGTACACTCATTATGGACAATCCGTTAAGGATCAAATTATCCTATATAACATTGGAGATTATATTAGAATCCATGAAATTTATGTTTAATTAATTATAAATTCATTAGTACCCATACAATGGGTAGAGATTGAACTCTAAACTAAAAGTGGGGAAATGGGTTGATGCATATACCAAGTGCCTTACGTTGAAGATGATTGGAAGAAGTTAGAGTTCCCATTCCCATTTGTAGTTGCATTTCCACTTGCTGATGGTTGGTGATGGATAGGACTAATTGTCTCCTTTCGTAGTTTTGGTTTATGCTTTCCGACTTTGACACATGTTGCACTTCTCCATCATCATATTTTTTCATACTTGGAGGGTGATTAAGTTGGGTCATACATAGAGGATGAATAAGTGTGCATGCGTTACCCTTGAGTGTCATTTTCCCAAAAAAAAATCAAACCTTCTTCCCATAATTATGGTGTTTGAGAAAGTTTTGGAGGTGTTTGTACATTTTTTCATGTTTACGAGCTACATCTTTTAAGAGACAAGTTTCCTTGATTTTCTTCCTGCGCCAATTGGGAAACATCTCGGTGCATGGTAACTTGTTATCCGTGTGGCTGTTATGTTTCATGGAGAACTTATCAATGAACATGAAAGCATCCACTAAACTTTACTTTTTCAAACCTATGATATCATAAATTTGAGCTCTTACGCACGCAGTGTGTTACTTCATGAGTTAACCTTTGATGTCATAAAGTTGAGCTCTTCTCCATAGTGTCATACTTCATGAGTTTATGGGTTGGATATTGTGAGTTATTTGTTGTGTTGATGATTGCATAGATTAGGTCTTGTAGGAGAATATGGCACCATGCTCTTTAACTCACCCTTAAGATTCACAATTTTATTTTTGAGTTGTCTTTCAGTGTTACCAACATAGCAATTGTCCTTATTATAGAAAAGCCTTTTAGACACTTCTTTCCCATTTCATTCTTAGATTTAAGTTCCTAACCTCATTTAGAAGATGCCTCCTAATCAATGAAGCCTCTTCTTGGAAGACTTGTGAATGTCAATGTTTCTCACCAATAATTTGTATATTTGTAAAGCTACCATTGACAAACTTCCAACTTATAAATACATATGTATTAGTGTTTGAGATTTGTTCATGGGGATATGGAGTGTTTGTTTAGCATGTTGAATTGGGTATCGTTATTTCTAACATCAAACCAATCCATATTTATGGGGCAATATGTATACAATTCAAACACTTGCACCCCTAGGTGTTCGGGGTTATTTATAGTGGTTTCAAGAAAGATTGTAAACACATTGTATATTTAAAAAATGAATTAAAAATAGGTTATCTTTTTTTGGTTAGATTATTGAATTAATAATATAAAGTATTATGTACAAATTCCTAGTAATTAAATAAAAATGATGTGATTGCAACTCCAATTCAAAATGAAATAATGTTTGTAATATTATGTATAAATTTCTTTTAAATAAATACAAATCATGTGATTAAACTAACAATTTGAAATGAAATAATGTGTGTACATGATTGTGTTAAAGGTTTCTTACACTTATGGTTTGTATAAGCATAAAGTGTATGATGTATTTGTAAGCATATTCATCTATTGCATGGATGTTGGTAAGTGTTAATTATGATATTGAAAGATGACCTAAATTTCAATATTTATTATTAACAAGAATGTGATTGTCCATGAAATGATAAGAAAAATTATACATGGATGTCGGTAAAGCATTGAATACAATGTTGAAAATGACCCAAATTTGAGTAATTATTTTTAAGAACATGAATGTGTATGAGATGGTTAATTTTTTTGTCATCATTATTTATTTATTTTTAGGCACAATGTTATATAACAATTTTTGCGCCCGAGGTTTTGTCTAGTTTAGTAGGATTGTATTCTTTGGGCATAATTGTGTGAGAATGGTGGTTACTTTTATCATGATTGTTCAAAGTTTTGTTTAGGAGATATTTAGCTTTTGGAAAAGGTTTCATAATAATCCATTATTTCCTACAAAAGAAGTAAACAAAATTTAGTGCTCAAATTTCAAGTTGGCTCGTTCTTGAATACATCGCTATAGGCCTTTTGAACGATCTTTTATCGTAAGTATTGTCTTTGTTAGGTGAAGTGATCAATGGAATACCACATCCTAGATGATGAAAGTCTGGTAATTGAATGCCTCCAAACAACTTACACTCTAACTTGAATAGCATGGGGCATGTGGAATCTCTTGTAAATAAGAATACGAATACCGATTCAGAGCTGCAAGGTTGCGACCATATAGATAGAGAGAGGGGAGGGGTGCATTGAAATTAAAAGTTATTAAAATCTAATTGCATGACCATTGTTTTTCAAGTGATTGTAATTATAGAACACAATATAAAATCTTGAGAAAAAGTATAAATAATTTATTATATTGTTTTGTAAATTTTAAAACACAAAAATGTCTTATCTAGCATGAACTTCAACCACTATGAAACTTCACAAACATCTTTCAACTTTCAATTTTTCACATTGTTTAATCGATAATGGATCGTAGCATTATATCGGGCATATAACACATACCCATTGGATTTTTTTGTATTAAGGACTACGTGTGTCATTATATATGTTATATATATCTACATTTCAAAAATACGTTTTCAATGTTTTTCAAAATGTGTGATATGTGATTTATGTAACTTGATGAAGCTTGAGAGCAATACGTTTTATTGGGAGTTTGATGTAAGAAATGTTATCTAGCAACATTGAACATTTCTACCACAAGAAGCATGATGAAAAGGTGTACTACTTGCCCTTATTAATAAGAAAAATAAAATGTTAAAATAGATAAGATATATAGGGCCCTCGGTCAGTCCTAGTCCCAATATTTGTTGTAAGAAAAATTTTGCATTTTAAATTAATGTTTCAAGTTTGTGTTGTATTCTTGTATACTCGGTAAAGAGTAAAACTATGTTTGGTCTCCTAGTAAAATCTATTACAAATGTTTCTTTGCTATAAAATTAATAAAACTAAAACAAGAATTGATGGGAAGATTTGAGAGCTTTGAATTTAAGAGACTAAATCACCTATAAAATTGATTGTTGATCCAACTTGAATAGTCATGGATGATTCATTGGCCCTTCAATCAAGTAGTAATTACTCTACATGTCCTTTAAGGAATTCCTTTATCCATTGACTTGTTTAAGTTAATATTGCATGCAAAAAAAAAGACCAAATAATTTTTTTCTTTGTTGCTTTATAAAGTTTAATCTAGACTAGGATAATGAATTGGGCCATGCCAAAGATGCACACCTTGAGGTGTAAGTTGATGGAGACATGGAACTAGGAGTATAATACTCCATAGGAGATATATGGCTCCATAGCCTAGATCTAGAATAGGGTAGTGGAATCTAACTAGCTCTTGGTAGTAAATTGGTGATAACAACGTTGTAAACCAATAATGTCAAAGTAAGGGTAAGAGATTGAAGAGGTTGCAAAGAAAGAGTTGCAAGGATCAATGGTCATAAAAGGTTGCAAGTCTCAAAACAAGGATAATAAGGTAAGAATTGATAGAGAAATAATGTGTCAAAAAATATGTTGCCCAATCTTAATCTATGCATGACCCCATCGAATAAACTTTCAAATCTAAAATGAAATAAAGGACAAGAGAGGTTATGAATGCTTGATTGAAGAGAATATCAATGCATTAACTTTTCATTAGGGTTAGAAGCACCTTATGAAAGAGTTGATGTAAGCGACCATGGATAGATAGAAGAAGACTTGGGAATACCTCTAGTTGAAGACTCCAATGACTCAAAATATTGAAAAGACCATGATAAGTCAAAATCCTATGTTTGAAAATTCCAAGTACGCAATGCTCTAAATGGGAACTCCAAAGAAGACATATAAAAAAACTACAAGAGCTTTTAATTCAAGGGTGGACTAGAGGGTACTAAAAATCTAATGAATGATGAACATGTGTTGGAATGAGCACTCATTTATTATGTATAAATAACAATATGATAGCATTTACAACTTATGCTAGTTAATGGTATCGATCGTGGTCGATACCATTGGTTATGGAAAAATTGTTCACTTAACGATATTGATCATGGTCGATATTTTCAGTTGGGGAAATCTACTCGCTTGAAAATATCGACCATGGTTGATGTTGTTGGACAAGAAAATTCTAAGTCATAAGAAGGTCAAACAAACATATCAAATTTAAGGGGAAACCCAATGGTGATAATAGGGGTGACATTACGAAGGTGTATGTGTGTGGTGAAAGTAGGTATGAGGGTGATTGTAGGGGATGGTAAAGTGATGTTATAGGAGGCTAAAAGAGATGATTCTAGAGGTATGAAAACATGTTAATTAACATACAAATCAAAATTCTCTCATAAGTACCATTTCTAATTGTCCCAATGCAACAAACAAAGGATTCCCACAACCATTTCTGGTTACTCCTCGCTTTCAATAGTATTTATGAGGACACCTGCTATGATGAATCCAATGTGCCAAAGATGCTTATAAAGAAGAAGTTAGTAAAATGAAAAATGATGGACAAAATGTGAAATGAGAGTGTTGGTGGATGAGGAGACAATTGAGGGTAGATTGTGATAGATCCTTAGGTAGGTTTTGTATTTGAATTGGGAAAGACTAACTAATAGAAAAGTGTAAAAATAGGTCATGGGAAAATTCAATTTGGTGAAATTTATCCCAAATATAGTTAAAATGCATATCAAATTAAAATATAGGTGGGTTTCAATGTATTTTGTGTTTGCATGCCATTAGAGTTGATGTGGGGGCCAAAAAAATATAGAGGAAGACCTAGGAAATTATCTAGTTGAAGAATCTAATGACTCCAAAGGCTAGGTAGATTATGATAAGTGAAAATGCTAACATCGAACATAAAAATGGTAAGTCATGGGCAGGTAAAAAAAAAAACAAGTCAAATTGATTAGGGGAAATTCAAAGTTGTTACAAGGGGTGACATGATGAAGGTGTGTGTGAGTTGAAAGTAGGTATGATGGACATTGTAAAAGGATGACAAAGTGATGTTATAGGGAGGCTATAAAAGATGATTGTAAGGTATGAAAACATGTGAAGTGACATAATTAGACTACACATCAAAGATCTCTCATTAGTACTATTGTTAATTTGTCTAATGTTATTAGTGAAGGATATGTGTAACCAATTCTAGATACTCCTTGATCCTAAAAGTATCTTGGAGGACATCACTTGGGAAGCCAATGTGCCAATGAGGCATGAGAAGAATAAAATCTAGTAAAGAGAAAAAATAGGTGTATACATATGCTCCAACCAAAGATCATCGTGTATCACATGAGTTGGTCTTCGGGGGAAAAGAACATGTAATATTGGTATCGAAGTATTGAAAATTATGTATAAAATAGAAAGTAATGAAGCAATAAAGAATACCTACCTATATACTTACCTTTTTATGAATGTGTCTGCATAATGGATAACCAGAGTGTAGAAAGAGCTGTCATGAGAACCTAAGTAATACACAACTATAAATAAACACTAGAAGATAAATTAGATAAATGAGCAATAAACCATAAGCTTAAAGGAGATCATTGAAGGATGAGAGAATAGGAAAGTTGTAATGGTGAGAGAGGGCATGATCACAAATTAGATGGTTAATGATCATGGGCTTGAAAAATAAGCAATTTTGAATATTGTCGAAAAAATTCATGTGATACATCATTAGATTTATTTGAAGAATACAATCATGACACTTATTTTTGGAAGTGAAATCAGAGATATGGATGGAAATATATCATTTTTGAAGAAATTGAGATATTATGAGAAAATGTTTTAAAAATTTCAATTGAAATATGAAAATAGAAAGGCAACTTACTCATTTAGAATTTTGTGTTTGCTATTTTTAATATTTTGGATCTCGGTTTATCGATTTTGACATAACAAGAGATGATGGCTATAATGTGAGGTAGGGAATTTGTGGATGAAGTTACGAATGAGGAGAGTAGGCTATGATAGATCATGGGTAGGTTTTGTATTTGAATTTATAAATGGTAGCTAGTAGAAAAGTGTAAAATTTTGTCCTAAAAATACTCAACTAACAAAATTTGTAATAAAGATCATCAAAATGTAGGCCATGTTGAAATGTAGGTGGGTTTGGGTGGTATTTTGAGTTTGGGAGATATTAGAATTGATTTTTGTGCAAGGATGGAAAAAGGAGCACACTTTTTTAGATGAAATCAAATGTAGGTGGGTTTGGGTGGTATTTTGAGTTTGGACAATATTAGAGTTGATTATTTTGAAAGGATGGAAAAAGGTGCATTTTTGTAGATGACATCAACCATGGTAAGAAAATTATGTTGCAAATGGTCAATGGAAGTTATTGAGATATAAAAGCGACCGTTTCCATTTGTCAAGATGGCCAATTCCATCTAGAAAAATTGGTCGATGTTACAAAGAGAACCTAGCATATACGACATCATTTGTTAATATAGATGATGTCATGGAGGAAGAATAACATTGTTGATATTGTTTGGTAAGATGGCTGAAGCTACAAAGATAACCTAACATGATTGATGCCATCTTATAAGATGGACAATTTCGTATATAAATATTAACATGTTCAATGTTGTTTGAC
Organism: Taxus wallichiana var. yunnanensis; assembly: GCA_018340775.1. NCBI lineage: Eukaryota > Viridiplantae > Streptophyta > Pinopsida > Cupressales > Taxaceae > Taxus > Taxus wallichiana. The sequence continues at coordinate 847,246,359 of CM031240.1, forward strand.
AAGATGGTTGTTTTTGTATATTTATTTGTTGATCTATTTTTGTAGTTATTGATAATTTTGATGTTTTTCTTTAAGCGATAATGATGGGTGCTTCTCATTTGATATTTTGTAGATCCCACAAATGACTATCTTTAGAGATTAGTTGTTGTGGCATGGTTTCTAAATTTATTAGAGAGATTTTTGGCTACAGATACAACCCAATTAAACGTTCTAATTTTTGGAGGGATTATGCAAATGGAATAGATCCCCTTGGATACAAATTTGATTCAAATGCTTATTGGTGTGTGGGAGTATTGTACTAACACTTTAGATGACATGTTTCATGGGGACACGATTGATGTGATTTTTACACTTTGAAGGATATCCATACTATTATGGGACTTCCGATCTAGGGGCACACATATTTTACAATGTTCTCGAGAGTGTAGAGGAGAAAAGAGAGATGTAAAAGTGGGTGATAAGCTCCAATGAGTATCATCAACATTCAATGATCATCTAATTCAACATGGGTTACATTTCAATAATTCTAGATATATAGAAAGTTGTTATTGAGATTATTATGACATGAATTTTGTGTTAAAAGTTAGACAAAAGAGTGCCACATTTTACATTAGTATATTTTAGATGGGATATAAAGAAGGGTATTTAGCTTAGCTAGGGGAAACCATTTGCATATAACTATCCAATGATTTGTATATGTTTTAAGTGATATAATAATGTGTAATTAATCCCATTATTCATGAAAGGTGTCATTGATTTATGAGTGGTTTTCCATATATATGTATATCAAGATTCCACTATAGATAATAGTTGTCCCTATGATAATAAACATGAGAGAGGAGATGCGGTGACAAAGTGAGAGATGGGCATCCATCCCTACACATAATGCGTTGAGATAAGGGTATACAGATCTCATATGTGTGATGATAGATGACCTTCATGACCCACAACATGGGAAACACAAGATATAATAAAGATCATAGGTCACTACCACTAGTGGGTAGAGACACATCTTGTAGATAGAGTCTTGGGGCGGTTTGGGAGGCCCCACCATATTGTACCATTTCCAATCTTGACATATAGGTTGTGACATGATAGGGACCCATGATGTCAAGAAAGTGAGCGAACAAAGGCCATGATCCAACTACGGAGATTACACTAGCATAAGAAATCATGAGGAAACAATAACTTATGAGAACAAAGGGACTTATAGGGTAGGTGCATACTATTGAGGTGGGGAAACCCCGAGAGTGATACCACAAGTCGGGAGGAGGAGTTATAATGACTATGTGGATGGGATCGGGAGTGGAGATTAAGTTGAGAATGAGGAGGGTGTTTTTCCTCCTTGAGATGTGGAGATCAACACCATCTCACTAAATACGTGGGGAGATCATCATGAGAATGGAGACAAGTGCCCATGATCTTTGGTACACTAAGAGAAATAGTAGAAGTTGGTTATTGTGAGGTTGTGAGATGAAGATGATGATATTTTGTTAGGAAAACATGATGATAGAGTGGTCATAAAGGATAGACCCAGTCAACAAGATATGGGTATGTATTCTAGTAATTCCCTTTTCTAGAATAGAGATATATGCTAGGAGGCATGATGATGTATAGTATGCTAATACATGTTATGAATGCTATTTTTCATAGGAGTTTGTGGTTGAATAAAGAGAATTTATAGAATACGCGCACCATGAAGGATGGACACAACATTAATGTTGGATATGGTGGAACCCTCAATAGAAGAGTATGTAAACGTACTTTGGATGGTTCAGAGGCAAATAATAAGTTATAACAACGCACAAAGGAACTCACATCTATAGAGAAGGGAGATATGGGTATCCTTTTGTATATGGTGGGGCATAATTAGGTGGCCCTAGTTATGGAGCAGGATAAACACTTAGCTGATGCCCATATTGTGGCAAATGTGATCAATAGGTTAGGGTTTCCCAGAATAGGTCAATGATTTAGGTGTCGATCTTGGGTAACCTCCTTGGCTCATTCTATTTGGGTGGCTACTAAGATCCCATTTTCTCAAAGCATAACACCTCTTCCTCTTTAGGGTGAAAGAGGTGTATGAGAGACAATGGATTATATATATTTGTATTTATGTACACATTTTTGAAACAAAGATATACATGTATATAACAACCTTTTGGCCCAATTCGTACATGTCTTGTGTGTTTTTGTTTTTGGATTAATGATGTTTTATACGTATGTTCATTTTTTTATGTTTGTACAAATGTGGTGACATTTATGAAATATAAGTGAAAAAGGAAAAATAAGATAAAGGATGAAAATGGAAATGTAATGAAAAATATAGAATATATGTATATATATATAGATGTTATAATAGTATGGTCGATAAGACGATGACTTATGGTATATAAAAAAATCAAATAAATCATAAAATATATGCTAAAAGATTGTAAGACATTTAATAAAACCTAAGAAAGGAATAAGATGAATCAAGAAGTGTCAAATAATATTTGTAAGAAATCTAATAAAATATAAGAAAGGAATCAAATTAAATTAGAAGATGTGTAATTAATATCAAATAAATTATAAGGCGCGGGAGAAAAACATAAGATATTCAAAAAAGAGAGGTGTAAATGTTAAAAGTAATCTAAAAAGACAAATAAAACATAATACATGATAAAAAGGAATCATTAAAAAGGAATAGGATCAATTGATGTTTGTGCTGGATTTTCTCAAGAGATAAAACACTACCATATAATATCATGCCTAAGATGAGTATAGATGGAGTGGATGAAAGGTGGATAAATATTTATGAGGAAGCCCGAAGGTTTTACAATCATACTAAAAATATATCGCATGGATTTTAGGGTCATAAAATAGGTAATGATATGAAAATAAGAGAATATGATAAAGAAGCATGCAAACTCATGGTCAAATTCAAAAATATCCATTCAATACAAAGATGAACATGAAAAATTTATAAGTGAGGAACAACAAAAGTGATACAAGACCATTAATAGAGATGAGGCACTATAAGTAGGAGGACATGACTAAAGGTTTCCATCATCGAAGAGAGAAGGAACCTAAGAGAGCAATTTCACATTAAGAAAACTAGTGAATTACAGAGATATATCGCAAGTAAGATATGATAACGTAGACACTCATTTTGGTAATTCATGACTTGCAACAACATAAATTGTACAATACCTTTGCACTAGTCCACACTTGTCCAACTTAGTCAATCATGCTATCCATATATATATCCCATTCATTCTTACTTGCACACATACCTCGAGTTATTCAAAAATAATCATATTAATCCATAGAATCGGGATAAACCCACATACAATACAATTCTAGTTTTGAAGCACTCACACATGCATCCCGAAACAAAACACCTAAATTGGGCCATAGCTTCCATACGCTAAGGCCCTTTTCATCCACTTTGGTCCCATCCCCGCTAACCAAAATTTTCAATTCAAATTCCTTTGGATCGCTTCTAGTCACCCTTATTCAATGTTTCTAGATTTACATTGCATATATAAAGTAGTTAATTCACCCATTATCTGTTGGGAATTCGGGACTTGAATAGTGCTATGATTAAATAACAAACCCAATCATGCACACATGATCTTAACAATTCCCTAGAATCTATAGTAGTGGAAGTATAAACTAGAATAATCCAAATCAAAACAAAGTACACACACATAACACAACATGTACCGTGGTTCACCCAATGTGGGCTACGTCCACCAAAGATAGAGATCTCATATATATAATACAACAAGAGTACAAACCAACTCTTCAATACAAGAGTAAAATGCATCTCTCTAAGAGTATCTTCTCTCCTCCAAATATCTAAACGGATCTCCATGAGTGCACTACAACCGTGCCTCCAAAAACCACCAATAGATCTCACATAACCGGAACTACTGCATCTATGAACTGCTACCAATTTCTCTATGGATTTGTAACAAGACCTCTCACATGGGTCTACCATATGTGTAACTATGACTGTGCACCAAGAAGTAAGTCTGTCTCTCCATCACTGCAAAACCTGTGTAAACATGAAGACAACCTCCTCTACAATATCTATATCTACATGGATCAACAATACAATATAATCTCATGGATCTACAATATAAGACTAGATCTACATAGATCTATAATACAAGATATCATCAACATGTGGATCTAAAAGAAGAAACCATATGTGCTTTGCATACTATGTAAGCCATTATAATGAGACAATAACTATACAAAGAAAATATAGTAGAAGATGTTACCCTCTTCTCACCATTCAGATGTACCTGTTATTTCCTTCTGTCTAGCTCCCTTCCATGGAGACTTTGTCTTCATGTAACTTGTTCCTTCGTTCTCTTCTTTTTCATCCTCTCAATCTAGGAGAATTAAGGATCTAATTCAATCCTTCTCTTCATTCTACTTCTAACCCTAGCTTTCAAGCTTAAATAGGTATATACAAACTTAGGGCACAATAGCCATGCAATTACATCCTTTAAATCAGATTTAAAACAAAAGCTAGATTAAATTCCCGTGAGTTAAATATAAACTTTCACGCACAAGTTACCGGCGATGGTTACCCTGACCAGAGACGGTTATGATTAACTTGATGTTGAACGATGACGATTATAATTAGCCTGATGCTGACTGATGACAATTACAATCGACTAACGATGGTTACTGTGTAAACTAGCAAGGTGTAAATCATGCTATCTGTGAAGCAATTCAACTCCACAATCCTAACATTATTAGGGAGGACGATATAGAATAACATATACGCTTGACACCCAAATATTATAATGAACATACACTAATCATAATCACAAGAAATTCCATTCAAAGACTCCCTCGAGCTCTATGCACTCTACACACTCTTTCTAGGGTATTCACCCACTCAATATGTAAATTTAAAGAACCTATCATCATTCCAAGTCAAGTTACGGAAGAGGTACAAGTGCAATCTCATTATTACAAGTTCATGGTTATCTATTTGGTTGCATACATTATATAGATCAAATGCTAGGTGAGAACAACGTGATATTTGACCCCTCTTGGAAGTATCAACGACGTCGGTGGTGCATACGGGTTTCGTAACTCCACCTAATGTTTATTTTGCATAACTTCTTGACCATATAGGGTTTTGAAGGTTCAATCAATTACAAAGCAAGCATCGTGAGGTATCAAAATCCTAAATTCCATACATGAGTAAAATAATAAGTAATGATTAGACACTTGAAGTTATAAGAGTGAAAAATATAGAAGGATACAAGCAGATAGTAAAGGCCATAATAGGGGTACACTTTGGGCTAAGTAGTTACACAGGAAAATTTCATCGAGCATGATATTAACTAAGCCATCTTATCCTCCTATTTTCTAGTGCTTTATATAATTATCTATTGTTATTCATAATTACTTAATGTTTATTCCCAACATTTCTGTAATTATTCTTGAAAAATAATTGATTAGGCTAATTTATCATTGGTTACCCACAGAGAGATTAACCAATTTAGGTTAAATCAATTTGTGAACTGAGTATTATATATTGTGCATCGGAACCATCTCAATCTTAACAATCCCCGATCATGGTCAAGCTCCTCCCGAGACATTTATTGTTGTGCATTTAAATGATCTAAATGAATACTTAGCTACTAATCCTAAAAATATAGATATATTCTTATATGTTGCTTATGAGGAATCAAAATGGCTCAGGTCTCTACTATTCCCATTTCTACTCTTGTCACCTCCATAGTACCTACATCTTCCATTCCTATTTCTTCTCCCACACCTCCATGGGAGCATCTAGTCTTAGTGTTTCTATTCCTATGTCTACCACTCATTTTCTTCTCCTCTTATCTTTCATATTCAACATAGTTCTTCTAACACCCATGCCTTAAAATACTTGGTGTGTGATCTACAAGCCCAAGTTATTCAATTATAACAAGGTACCACCATTCATTCTTCTTCTATAGATTCTTCACTTCCTCTAAATAGTACTCTTACACCCGAGGTTGCTTCTTATCATCTTCCTCTTGGATTACATTTCACATAAGCTTCCTCATTTCAATGGTAATGAATATCCACAAGAGCATATTAGATCAATTCATGTTGCTCACTTATATTATGCTTTTGATTATACATCGTTAATAAAATTGTTTCCTATAATTTTAAAAGATTATGAATTGCAATGGTTTTATGATTTTCCTATCCATTATGTATAATATTTAATCCATTAGCAAATACAATTTTAGCAAATTTTCTATTGATATTGGAGCTAAAATATCTTATGCACCTATGGCTAAAATGAAATAAATACCTAATGAGCACCTTTGTGACTATGTTGTGTTATAAGACTATTCTTACTAAAATGAGCGATATCCTAATAGATTTTGAATTGAAAGATTTATTTCTACAAAGTCTTATGCCTTGTATCTAAGAGTCGGGTCATATTTTTTCACCTTTCATTCCTTTGTCACTTGTTTCATATCCTTAAAGACCGTGATGGAAATATAATTTTCATGGGAAAAATCAAATATGATGATCAAGCCTCTAATCAATTTCATGCTAAGTTCCAAGGTAAAACTACTTCCAAGAGTAAGCCTACTAATCATGAGCTAATGATAAATCCAATGTTAATACAATGTCCAACCAACAAAGATCTAAACCAAACCTTCTCAAAGACATTTTACAAATTACCAATCCCACCTCAAATGGTGCAGTAAAAAATCCTTTCCAATAACCTTATCTCTCTTCCTCCACCTCTTGAGTTGGATTCTAGTCATCCTCAAGGAATTTTTTTGATGAAAAATCATATTGGGATTATCACCACTACAATTGACACTCCACCAATCAATAATTTAAGATTAAACATGTCATCTAATAATTAATTGACTCTGATGCAATTGAATGGGATGGGCCTTTTGTATCTAAACCTACCAATGATAATGATAAGCGTAGGATATTCAATGACCTCGTTTCCTAAGCACATAAAGGCTATATCTGAATCAATTATTTAAAACATAATTACCTTTGGCACTACTGTACATCACCTAATGAAAATTTGGAGAACTTTGATGTGGTATAATTGTGCACCCCTTGTTTGTTCTAGGGAACATTATCATCTTTATCTTACCATGAGGCAAAAGGGGAGGTGGGCATGGTGTACTCCTTAAGTGCTTTGAGTAGAGGGAGTGGATGTGGCTTTAACACGAGTCCGAGGTTGCAAAAATTCTATGAGCATCAATAATTTAACAATATCAGTATATTTGTATGCATGAAGTCAAACAAGAGAACACTAAGCACTTAAAAAGAATGAAATCAATATGGATTTTTATGTTGTGAATGTTGTTGTTGTCCATAATCAATATAATGTGGCACTGGCTAGAAGGGAGGTGGTGGCATTGCAAGCCCTGATTTTAAGGAAAACTAGTTAAATTGAATGATAAAATCCTAAAACCAAGACTAATATAAATAAAATTTAAATCTATGATTTATTCATACTTGAACTTGAAGGGCGAAGAACTTCGTAGACTGAATCTCTTGTTGCTCAAGTATGTAAGTAGTGTTTGGAGCATTAGACACCATGGGTGATGTGTCGGACATGGTTGCACATTAGGAAAATGACATATGTCATTGTCAAGACTCAAATTATCATTAGTCTATAAATATTTTAATCAAAATTAACACGATATTGTATTATGGATTAATTAAAACCTGGTTGGCCTGAGTATGCATTTTTCATAGCTGTGGGATGATCCAAATGAACCACACATGCGTTTGCTTCTACTTTAGGTTGTTGGGTGCTAATGAAAGTCATAGTGTCATCAGTCATGGTGACATCAACTGCAATGTTGTCGCGAACCTTAAGGCCCAATAGGGTTATGTATGTGAACTACAACAACACATCAAGCCATTGTTTCACTTGCTTTGACATGTTTAAAATAGATAATGCATTTTTCAGAATTGATTTAAAAATGATTTATTTTTATGAAAAGAATAAAGATAGAATGCTTTAACAAAAAAAATATTACCAACTAGCTCAGTCCATAGACATTGCATATTTTTCCATCCTTTTTGCAGTGCAGTTGGAATAGCTGTTGATTTCAATGCGTGAAAACCCTCATAATAGAAAACAAGAATAAAATAAGAAGAAGAAATAACTGCACTAGGATTCACAATGGCCTTGTCAAGGTTAGAGAGAATCCTTGCTAAAAGATACAAACACCAATCAAATCTAACACCGGATTTTTTTTTGGAGAAGGTAGTACGCCCACCGAGGAAAGTTAGTGTATCTTCCCTGTAAAATAATACGGGCATGGAAAAATTCCACCATGGGAAGGAGAAAGGGGTCTTTGATTGATTGAGTAGTAACCCCTCTTTCGGAGGGATTATTAACCTCAGCCTCAACAAAAATCTTGTAATGAGACTCTAATTTTTTTCTCCGATCAAGTAGAATGGTTTCGTTGATACATGCAAGTCATTTTGATGGGGTAGCCCCATTAGAACATGGATATCATTAGAGGTTATTTTGATGAAAAATTGGTGTGATAGTAATGAAACTCGGAAAGAAAAATCAGAACTATTATACGTATGCATTAAATCATCTAACAAATTGGTGTCTATCTCACACTGAGGCATGTACAATAGTCCATGAAACCCTAAGTTTCCAATCTAATTGAATTTATATTAAATTTAAGGTCTTCCAATGATTGTAGTAAATGTCAATATAATAGGTTTCTTTAAATAAAATACATAGTGCTAATTGAATTTTTCTTGGTGCCACGATGCTTCATCTTTTGAAAAAGGAGGTGTTCTTTAGATACCTATATTGGTACCATGCACGTGTCACATGAATATCTAGTCATGTGGATAGTCTTTAGAAATGGAATGTATAATAAACCGTTTGGAAAAGTGGTTGATGTTGTGAAAAAATCTAGTCTGAAGAAACTGCAAGTGCAAATGGGACAAAATGAATGGGGATGGGTATATATATAGGAAAGGAATGGGCCGAATGGTTGAAGCCGAGGACATGAAAGTGGTAACGTCTAAAATCATGGGAATGTTAACGGTTGGAAGTAAAAACTAGGTACCACGCGGAAACACATTAATGTGTCATTCGGTATCACCATTTGTCTTTGCCGGTGGTGTTGATATCGTGGTAGCATTCGGGATCTGGAAACGATGATATGCTCTTTTGGATAGAAACATATATTTTGAAGATGCCTGAAAATGTGTAGAATATCTCATACACCAAAATTATTTGTGAACCCAAACGGATATAAGGCCATGTGTTTATTGGCATTTGACAACATAATGCTGATACCAGATGGTAACAAATTTTTATTACCATACGGTAACACATATATGTAGACATTTGAAAACTTTTAAAAAAATGACATTTTGTGCCACCTAAAACCCTCCTTTCCTAGATTCACCAACAATACAAATACCTTTTTCAAAACACTTTCCACCCATTCTATAATAATTTTTTAGAGGGGAGTCTTAAAATGAACCACGAAGGAATCGATACCATTACCACAATTGCATCATTTTCTCTTGTTTTTCTATATTAGACCTATTCCCATACTTCCATATGTGTAAATCAAACAAGTATAAGGGTTAATGAGTCTTGATAGTTGCAGTATATGGCTTTTACAAATCTACATTCATGTGTCTCAAATACAAAGTAGTAAAAGAGATGAACATGTTCTATGAAATGCCACCTTTGAAAATTTCCAAAGGTTTATATATCTAAACACCTAAAAATAGTGATTCATCGTGCCAAAATCCAAATATTGATATTTTTCAACCACATCACGTCTATGGACCGGTGGTTAAGTTTAATAGCCACCTATCCCTATGAAAAGTTTTTAGGTGACGGTAATTTTTCAAAATTGTCCTTAAAAAATACAAAACATTATAATTTATATACTACAAATTAAATATAAAAATAATAATAATTTGCTCATCTAACATTGAATATATTTATTCATGTTTATTAATATGACATGTATGAAAATCTATATTAAAAAGGATAGTCATATTTTAAATATGCAATTCATACATGATAGTTATGTAATTCCCCTCCTATCTCCGCATTGTTTGCCTTGCTTGCATGAGATCGAGTTGGTCTCTTACGTGTTCACCAATGTAGTTCCCTACACTTTTTAGAGAGAATCTCGATCGATCGTATTCAACTTGTGGACATAGATTACATAGGTTACACCGAGTTTTGTTGCTCGGGTCTTGGGGCGGATGTGTGGCCAAATGGCCAAAGATAATACATTCATTAGTTTGAATTTTAGATTATATATATATATATATGTATGTATATTTATATAAAAATTAAGTATTACAAAAAATAAAGGGAATAAATAAATAGCAGTTAAATATATTTAATAATAATAATAATAATAATAATAATGTGCTTATATATATAAACACACGATTAAAGTAAATAAAATGAAAAATGAGACTTAGATTTATACATCTACACATATTTATTAAGATGTCTAAAAAATAAATATATATTAAAATATACAAAATCAGAAGGGAAAATTAGGGGAAAAATGTGGTTTAGGGTTTCTTCATTTTTTATTTTATTTTCCCCCTCCTTTGGTATGTGTTTTGGTTAGCGCGTGGGAAAATCTACGTGGAAATGAAGGCACCTCAGGGAGATACACCATCATGGAATAGATTCGACCCTACAAGCTTTCATTTTTTTTTGTTCTATCATGTGGTTGTTGTGTGTAAGGGAGAGGAGCCAGTGGTTGTGCACCCTAAGTTGAGGGTTGTACAACACCCACATAAATACCATAAAATTTGAAAAAAACCCTTTAATAGATTTTTTAATTTTTAATGTACATATTTTCTTTTGAGCATTTATATTGTATGGAAAGTCATTTTTAAGGTATTTAAATCAAGTAGTTTTCCATACAAAGAAATTTAGGGTGGACCATTAGTTGGGCATTATGTCATGCATATTTTTTCACTTGTGGCATCATTGATTGGGTGATTGTTTGATTTAATTTGATGTGACACATTTTTCTTGGCTACTTTTTTTTCAAATTTTAAGCGAGAAATGTACATATACTAGTCCTTGACTTTACATCTACCCTCACCATTATTGGTCCATGCTCAACTATTGGCTCCTCTCCCTTAGCACGGGAGGAGGGTTGTAGTTGTTTCCCTATGTGGACACATAAAACATGCCGTAGATAGTTTTGAAAAATGTATGAAACATTGTGGTTCGTGGACATATATTATTGCAGGTAGGGGAAAGACACCAATACTTGAGCATGGTCCAATTGTGGATATAATGTCTTGAATACACAACACCCAATAGTTGTCATAGTATAACTTGATAGTTTTCATTAAAGTGCCTAGTGATTAGTCATTTTTACATGAAAACACCCAATCACATCGTGACTGTAAGATTTTCTATTATTAAATATTCAATTTTCAACCATTATCACCCATGATCAAGTATTTGTTCCCATAAAGGTGTAGTATAATTGAAATTTACTATTTTAAATCAATTCAAATTATGTATTTCCCTCCAATTAAAGACTCCAAAAAATATATAATTTAAAAAAACTTGAACTACATGTTGGTGAAAAAATCAGGATCCCACATTGTATAGAATTGATTTTGTGGGCCCCTAACTTAGGGTACACCACTACTAGCTCCTCTCCCCTATACATAGATGAGATTTTCCAAGAAGGATTTAATTTAATTTAATTTAATTTAGATATTAACATCCACAAAAGGCCAAGAATAGTCTATGGGACGAAAAGGAAGTACAATGACCAATACATAAAGGGAGTTCCAAAAGGATCTCCAAAACAGGGGAACCATATCTTATACTGATAGTATGGATGATTTGGAAATTTTTTGATGAGGAATGATTTGTTTAATCTGAGCTAGGAGGATCTAAATTCACTTGGGCTAATAGAAGAACTGGTCAAGATCTCATCCAAATCAGATTGGATAAGTTTGTTGTGAGCCATCTTTGCATGATTAACCAACTCTATTCTCTATCCACTTTGCCTAAGGTGGGTCGACCATAACCCGATCCTTCTCAATTTGGGCATGAAATTTCCCAAAAATCTAGGCCCTTCAGATTTGAAAAAATGTGGCTCCAACATTTAGACATTCTTAATAGAATTCAAGAATGGTGGGAAGTTCTGTCCATGGGGTGCCAATGTTCAAATTAAGTTTCAAGCTGAAACATGTCAAAAATAAGGAGACTTTTGGGAATATTTTTCAGGCTAAAAGTAAAATTGAGGAGGATCTGTGAACTATAGAGGAGATGATGGAGGAGGATGGCCTTAACTAGGCCCTTAAAAGCCAAGAGCAGACTCTTCTCATAGAATATCATGATATCCTTGCTAAAGAGGAAGTGTATTGGAAGCAAAAAAATTAGAGTTAAATGGTTAAAGGAGGGTGATAGAAACACCAAGTTCTTTCATTTCTCTGCTACTTCTAGAACCAACCAACTCAAGATCAAGGAAATTAGGAAAATTGATGGAGAACTTACTGCTGATGAAAAGGAAATCAATGAAATTGTTATTAATTACTTCAAGGATATTTTTCTTCCTGGGAAAGAGCTGAATAGGACATCATGGGACAAGGTATTAGGTCTCTTCCAGAATGTTATCTTGCAGCAGGAAAATATAGAGCTTTTACTTATTCGGGGAGGAAGAGATCAAATTTGTTGTATTTGATATGGAACCTGATAAATCTCTTGGGCCAGATGGTTTCCTAGCATTTTTTTCCAAAAATTCGGGAGGTGATTAAGAAAGAGGTTATTGAGATGGTTCAAGAATTATTCAGTAATGGGCAGCTCCTAAAACAAACAAACAATAATTTCCTTTTCCTCATTCCCAAGATGATAGGGGCTAAGGATGTTAAATATTTCAAGCCCATCAGCCTTTGCAATACTAGCTACAAATTACTTACTAAAATCATTGCTTTCAGAGCTCAGAAAGTGCTTTCCAATTTCATCTCACCTAATCAAGGCGCCTTTGTCCTGGTAGACAAATTTTGGACAACATTGTGGTTATCCAAGAGGCCATTCATTCTGTTGAATGAAGATCTTCCATGTTTGTTAAGCTTGATATGCACAAAGCCTATGATAGGGTTTCGTGGGCCTTTCTTCGGGCCATCTTGACCAAGGTTGGTTTTGATGATTTATTTATTAACATGATTATGGTTTGTATTTCTATTGCCAGTTTCTCATTGTTATTGTTAATGGAAAACCTAAAGGTTTTTTTCGAGCTGGGAGGGGCTTAGACAAGGAGATCCCCTCTCCCCTTTTCTTTATATTATTGTGGCAGAGTCCTTAAGTAGACTATGCAATCAGGCTGTATCCCTTAATTTATTTTTATGATTACTATACTATGATAGCAATTAGTGTAAACATACCGATAGAAGATAAATTGTTGATGTTATTTATTTTTAAGAAAGCCACATTTTGTTCTAAGTCAAGTGGTTAGTGGGTTCTCCAAATATTTGTGTGCTTGCTATTGATGTTTTTAATTACTATATGTGTTAGTTTTTTTATAATGATTGCCACCTGCATTTGACAATTGACATCCATAATAAATTATAGAAGCAATTAGTGTTGTCTTTTTAATTTTTTAGTAAATTGTTCAAAATTTTAAATATTTTTAATATAAATTGTTGATAAACTATGTTATAAATAAACGAATTTGTAGAGTTTAATGCCAAAGTATTTGAGGGTCTCTATTCTATTAAATTTGAATACTTAAAAGTACTCAAAGATATAAAGTCAATAGAGAGTAGTCATTTTCAATAGAAGGAATAGGTATTGCATAATTTTATATAATATATATATATATATATATATATTTAAATTTGTTACCAAATATATATTTTTGGAACTTTCAATTTTGTTACCAATAATTGAATTACGAAGAAACCATATGCATTTGAGTTTCAAATTTTTTCAACAGTAAAGTGAATTGTATGTTTAATTGGCCAATACACATTTATAAGTGAATGTTTTGAGAACTATCCATATCAATAGGAATTTGTAGCTATTGCGGTAGTCCTTTATCGAGAGGTGTGCTGATTACTTTACTTCCATTTTCATTTCCATTTCCATTCCTTTTAAAATCCATTGCTTATGGGATGTCTAATCGGAAGTTTGCCACATGGATATGTTGCCCTGGTTGTTTACGAAAAATTCTAATGTTTCCATGCACAAATGTTTTTGTAATTGCAAAGCAAGGCCATGGCTTGGATATCTGCATTAGCCTTTGTTATACATAGTTTGTGAGACTCAACATTTCTCAAGGATAGTGGTGTTGGGGTAGTTGGTGTATTTATTATGCGGAAGTTGTCAAGGTGCATGGAGTGGGTTGTATTAGCTAGTGTTTAACAATTTGGTGGAATTTGTGAGGTGGTTGTTGGATTTATTTATGCGATGGTCTATTTTATTGAAAAAAAAAAAAAGTAAAATCAAATATCGGCGATCAAAAGTCATATGGTCTTGTCCATGGTCCTAAGCTTTTGCAAGAGTTACAATGCGCACATTGAGGAAAACAAGATTGATATTTTTGAAAATCAAGTTAGAGGTATGTTCTTGTTATTTTACATTTTCCTCATGATCCTTACTATACTCACTTGATTTATTGACTTCTTAACATACTCACAAATTAAAAATATGATAACAAAGTTGAAATTTTTTGAATTGTGAGTCTTTTGTTAGGGATGAGCAGTGCGAAATGATAGGATTGTAGTTGGGAAAATAAAATCTTCCCCACCAAACTTGCTACTTCATTGTAAAGATAAAAATATAACAATATTTTTATCTACTCTTATAAACATTAAAACCTATTTCTACTTGCATTTGCCTTTATCCATTTGATTTTCATCATTCTCATGCATACAGTGGTTTAACAGTGTTGATCATTTTTTCATTGTCTAATATTCTCACCTCTTTAGATATTGGCTCCTGATCTAACTTAATGGTAAGCAACACAATATCATGATATCATAATCTCCTTGGCATTGTATTAGCTGGTGTTTAACAATTTGGTGGAATTTGTGAGGTGGTTGTTGGCTTTATTTATGCGATGGTCTCTTTTATTGAAAAACAAAAGTAAAATCAAATATCGGTGATTAAAAGTCAGATGGTCTTATCCATGGCCCTAAACTTTGCAAGAGTTATAACTACACATTGAGGAAAATGAGATCGATCTGCTGAAAATCGAGTTAGAGGTATGTTCATGTTATTTTCCATTTTCCTCATGATCCTTACTATACTCACTTGATTTATTGACTTCTTAACATACTCACAAATTAAAAATATGATAAAAAAGTGAACAAAGTTGAATTGTAAGTCTTTTGTCGGGGATGAGAAGGTGCGAAATGGTATGATTTAAGTTTGGAAAATGAAACCTTCCCCACAAAACTTGCTACCTCATTGACAAGATAAAAAGATAACAATATTTTTATTTACTCTTATAAACATTAAAACCTATTTATACTTGTATTTACCTTTATCCTTTTGATTTTCATCATTCTCATGCATACATGGTTTAACAAAGTGTTGATCATTTTTATTTGTATGATATTCTTGCCTCTTTAGATATTGGCTCCTCATCTAACTTAATGGTAAGAAAAACCATAATCATGATATTAGAATCTCCTTGGCATTGATAGGATTGTGGCTGATAGAGGTAGTTCTTGTTGATGCACTTGTCTTTGATTTCAGTAATTAATTGATAACCATGCATTCTACACTCATTATGGACAATCCGTTAAGGATCAAATTATCCTATATAACATTGGAGATTATATTAGAATCCATGAAATTTATGTTTAATTAATTATAAATTCATTAGTACCCATACAATGGGTAGAGATTGAACTCTAAACTAAAAGTGGGAAATGGGTTGATGCATATACCAAGTGCCTTACGTTGAAGATGATTGGAAGAAGTTAGAGTTCCCATTCCCATTTGTAGTTGCATTTCCACTTACTGATGGTTGGTGATGGATAGGACTAATTGTATCCTCTATGTAGTTTTGATTTATGCTTTCCTACTTTGACACATGTTGTACTTCTCCATCATCATATTTTTTCATACTTGGAGGGTGATTAAGTTGGGTCATACGCAAAGGATGAATGAGTGTGTATGTGTTACCCTTGAGTGTTATTTACCCAAAAAAAAATCAAACCTTCTTCAAATAATTATGGTGTTTTAGATAGTGTTGTTTTGGACTCATTGTAGTAATGATGGTGTTTGAAATAATGTTGATTTGGACTCATTATAGTCATGAAAGTGTTGGAAATGTTTGTACATGTTTTCATGTTTCATGAGCTACATCTTTTAAGTGACAAGTTGCCTTGATTTTCTTCCTTCCCAATTGGGAAACATCTTGGTGCATGTTATCTTGTTATCCTTGTGGCTGTTATATTTCATGGAGAACTTGTCAATGAACATGATAGCATCTCTAAATTTTTATTTTTCAAACCTATGATGTCATAAATTTGATCTCTTTTCCATAGTGTCTTACTTCATGAGTTAACCTTTGATGTCATAAAGTTGAGCTCTTCTCCATAGTGTCGTACTTCACGAGTTTATGGGTTGGATATTGTGAGTTATTTGATTTCGTTGATGATTACATAGATTAGGTTTTGTAGGAGAATTTGGCACCATGCTCTTTTACTCACCCTTAAGATTCACAATTTATTTTTTGTGTTGTCTTTTAGTGTTACCAACCTATCATCTACCCTTATTATAGAAAATCCTTTTAGACACTTCTTTCCCATTTCATTCTTAGATTTAAGTTCCTAACCTCATTTAGAAGTTACCTCCTAATCAATGAAGCCTATTCTTGGAAGACTTGTGAATGTCAATGTTCCTCACCAATCATTTTTATATTTGTTGAATTTGTAAAAGCTACAATTGGAAAACTTCCAACGTATAAATACATATGTATTAGTGTTTGGGATTTGTTCATGGGTATATATGGAGTCCTGGTTTAGCATGATGAATTAGGTATCGTTATTTCTAACATCAACCCAATCCATATTTATGGGCCAATATGTATAAAATTCAAACATTTGCACCCCTATAAGGTGTTTGGGGTTGTTTATAATGGTTTCAAGAGAGATTATAAACACATTTTATATTTTAAAAATGAATTTAAAAGAAGTTATATTTTTTTGGTTAGATTATTGAATTAATAATATAAAGTATTATGTACAAATTCCTTGTAATTAAATAAAAATGACGTGATTGGAATTCCAAATTAAAATGAAATAATGTTGCTAATATTATGTATAAATTTCTTTTAAATAAATAAAAATCATGTGATTAGAATAACAATTTAAAATGAAATAGTATGTGTACATGATTGTGTTAAAGGTTTCTTACACTTATGGTTTGTATAAGCATAAAGTGTATGATGTATTTGTAAGCATTCATCTATTGCATGGACATTGGTAAGTGTTAATTATGATATTGAAAGATGACCTAAATTTCAATATTTATTATTAACAAGAACATGATTGTCCATAAAATGATAAGAAAAATTATACATGGATGGTAAAGCATTGACTACAATGTTGAAAATGACCCAAATTTGAGTAATTATTTTTAAGAACATGATTGTGTATGAGATGGTTAATTTTTTCATCATTGTTTATTTATTTTTAGGCCCAATGTTATATAAATTTTTTTGTGCTCCGAGGTTATTTCTCTAGTTCGGTAGGATTTTATTCTTTGGTCACAATTGTGTGAGAATGGTGGTTACTTTTATCATGATTGTTCAAAGTTTTGTTTAGGAGATATTTGGATTTTGGAAAAGGTTTCATAATAATCCATGATTTACTACAAGAAGTAAAAAAATTTAGTGCTCAAAATTCAAGTTAGCTCATTCTTATATAAAATCCATCACTATAGGCCTTTTGAACGAACTTTTATCATAAGCATTTACTGCTGTTAGGTGAAGTGGTCAATGGAATACCGCACCCTAGATGGTGAAAGTCTAGTAATCGAATACCTCAAACAACTTACTTTCTAATTTGAATAGCATGGGGTAGATGGAATCTCTTGTGAATTAGAATACGAATACCAATTTAGATCTGCAAGGTCACGACCATATAAATAGAGAGATAGGGGAGAGATGCATTGAAATAAAAAGTTATTAAAATCTAATTGCATAACTATTGTTTTTCAAGTGATTGTAATTATAGAACATAATATAAAATGTTGAGAAAAAGTATAAATAATTTATTATATTGTTTTGTATATTTTAAAACAGAAAAATGTCCTATCTAGCATGAAGTTCAACAACTATGAAATTTCACAAACGTCTTTCAAATTTCAATTTTTCACAATGTTTAATTTAATAATGGATTGTAACATTATATCAGGCATAAAACACATACACATTGTCATTTTTTTGCATTACAAACTACTTCATGTGTATGTTATATCTACATTTCAAAAATACATTTTCAATGTTTTTCAAAATGTGTTATATGTGATTTATGTAACTTGATGAAGTCTGAGAGCAATACATTTTATTGGGAGTTTGATGTAAGAAATATTATCTAGCAACATTGAACATTTCTACCACAAGAAGCATGATGAAAATGTGTACTACTTTCCCTTATTAATAAGAAAAATAAAATGCTAAAATAGATAAGATATATAGGGCCCTCGTCTAGTCCTAGTCCCAATATTTGTTGTAAGAAAAAAATTTTGCATTTTAAATTAATGTTTCAAGTTTGTGTTGTATTCTTGTATACTTTCGTAAAGAGTAAAACTATTTTTGGTCTCCTAGTAAAATCTATTACAAATGTTTCTTTGCTATAAAATTAATAAAACTAAAACAAGAATTGATTGGAAGATTTGAGAGCTTTGAATTTAAGCGATTAAATCACCTATATGATCGATTGTTGATCCAACTTGAATGGTCATTGATGATTCATTGGCCCTTGAATCAAGTAGTAATTGCTCTACATTCCCTTTAAGGAATTCCTTTATCTATTGAATTGTTTATGTTAATATTGCATGAAAAAAAAAGACCAAATAAAGTATTTTCTTTGTTGCTTTATAAAGCGTAATCTAGACTAGGACAATGAATTGGACCATGCCAAATATGCACACCTTGAGGTGTAAGTTGATGGAGACATGGAACGAGGAGTATAATACTCCACACTTTATAGGAGATATATGGCTCCATAGCCTAGATATAGAATAGAGTAGTGGAATCTAACTAGATCTTGCTAGTAAATTGGTGATAACAAGGTTTTAAACCAACTAATGTCAAAGTAAGGGTAAGAGATTGAAGAGGTTGCAAAGAAAGAGTTGTAAGGATCAATGGTCATAAAAGGTTGTAAGTCTCAAAACAAGGATGATAAGGTAAGAATTGATAGAGAAATAATGTGAAAAAAATAATGTTTCCCAGTCTTAATCTATGTATGACCCCATCGAATAAACTTTGAAATCTAAAATTAAATAAAAGACAAGAGGTTATGAATGCTTGATTGAAGATAATATCAATGCATTAAATTTTCATTAGGGTTAGAAGCACCTTATGAGAGAGTTGATGTGAGGAACCATGGATAGATAGAAGAAGAATTTGGAATACCTCTAGTTGAAGACTCCAATGACTCAAAATGCTGAAAAGACCATGATAAGTCAAACTCCTATCTTTGAAAATTCCATGTAGGAAATGCTCTAAATGGGAACTCCAAAGAAGACATATAAAAAAACTACAAGAGCTTTTAATTCAAGGGTGGACTAGAGGGTACTAAAAATCTAATGAATGATGAACATGTGTTGGAATGAGAACTCATTTATTATGTATAAATAACCATATGATAGCATTTATAATTTATTCTAGTTAATGGTATCGACTATGGTTGATACCATTGGTTATGGAAAAATTGTTCACTTGACAATATTGATCATGGTCGATATTTTTGGTTGGGAAATCTAATCGCTTGATAATATCGACCATGGTTGATGTTGTTTGACAAGAAAATTCAAAATCATGGCAAGGTCAAACAAACATATCAAATTTAAGGGGAAACCCAATGGTGATAATAGGAGTGACGTTACAAAGGTGTATGTGTGTGGTGAAAGTAGGTATGAGGGTGATTGTAGGAGGATGGTAAAGTGATGTTATAGGAGGTTACAAAAGATAATTCTAGAGGTATGAAAAAATGTTAATTGAGCTACAAATAAAAATTCTCTCATAATTACCATTGCTAACTATCCCAATGCAACAAACGAAGGATTCCCACAACCATTTCTGGTTACTCCTCACTTTCAATAGTATTTATGAGGACATTTCTACGAGGAATCCAATGCACCAAAGATGCCTATAAAGAACATAAGTTAGTAAAATTAAAAATGATGGACAAAATGTGAGATGAGAGTGTTGGTGGATGAGGAGACGATTGAGGGTAGATTGTCATAGATCCTTGGGTAGGTTTTGTATTTGAATTGGGAAATTCTAACTAATAGAAAAGTGTAAAAAATAGGTCATGGGAAAATTCAACCGGAGAAATTTATCCCAAAGATAGTCAAAATGCATATCAGATTAAAATATAGGTGGGTTTGGAAGTATTTTTGTTTACATGCCATTAGAGTTGATGTGGGGGACCAAAAATAGATAGAAGAAGACCTAGGAAACTATCTAGTTGAAGAATCTAATGACTCAAAGGCTAGGTAGATTATGATAAGTGAAATTCCTATGCTTGAAGATCTTAAGTACCTAATGCTCCATGTATGAATTCCAAACAAGGAAAATAAGACCAACTTCAAGACCTTTTAATTTTTAAGTGCAGATTAATGAGTGCCACTAGACCAAATGAGTGATGAATGTGTGTTGGAATTCAAGTGTTTATTTATTAGGTCTAAGTAGCCTTATGATGATAGTTATAAGTTATGTTAGCTAACAATATCGAATGTGGTTGATACTAACTCTTGTATGGGGAAATGTGCACATCATACATTATCAAGTATGGTCAATAATATTGAACATGAAAATTTTAAGTCATGGGCAACTAAAAAAACAAGTCAAATTGATTAGGGAAATTCAAAGGTGTTACTGGGGGTGACATGATGAAGGTGTGTGTGAGTTGAAAGTAGGTGTGATGGACATTGTAAGAGGATGAGAAAGTGATGTTATAGGGAGGCTGTAAAAGATGAGTGTAAGGTATGAAAACATGTGAAGTGACATAATTAAACTACACATCAAAGCTCTCTCATTAGTACTATTGTTAATTGGTCTAATGTTATTAGTGAAGGATATGTGTAACCAATTCTAGATACTCCTTGCTCCCAAAAGTATCGTGGAGGAAATCACTTTGGGAAGTCAATGCGCCAATGAGGCATGAGAAGAATAAAATCCATTAAAGAGAAAAAATAGGTGTATACATATGATCCAACCAAATTTCATCGTGTATCACATGAGTTGGTCTTCGGGAAAAGAACATGCAATATTGGTATCAAAGTATTAAAAATTGTGTATAGAATAGAAAGTAATAAAGCAATAAAAATAGCTACCTATATACTTATCTTTTCACGAATGTGTCGCATAGTGAATAACCAGAGTGTAGAAAGAGCTATCATGAGAACCTAAGTAATGCACAACTATAAATAAACACTATAAGATAAATTAGATAAATGAGCAATAAACCTTAAGCTTAGAGGGAGATCATGGAAGGATGAGAGAATAGGAATGTTGTAATGGTGAGAGAGGGCATAATCACAAATTAGATGGTTAATGATTGTGGGCTTGAAAAATAAGCAATTTTGAATATTGTCAAAAAAATTAATGTGATACATTATTAGATTTATTTGAAGAATACAATCATGACACTTCTTTCGGAAGTGGAATAAGAGATATGGATGGAAATATATCATTGTTTGAAGAAATTGAGATATTATGAGAAAATGTTTTAAAAATTTCAATATAAATATGAAAATAGAAAGTCAACTTACTCATTTGGCATTTTATGTTTGCTATTTTTAAAATTTTGGATCTTTGGTTTATCGAATTTGACATAACGAGAGATGATGGCTATAATGCGAGGTAGTAGGAATTTGTGGATGAAATGACGAATGAGGAGAGTAGGTTATGATAGATCATGGGTAGGTTTTGTATTTGAAATTAGAAATGGTAGCTAATAGAAAAGTGTAAAACATTGTCCTGAAAATACTCGACTAACACAATTTGTAATAAAGATAGTAAAAATGTAGGCCATGTTGAAATGTAGGTGGTTTTAGGTGGTATTTTGAATTTAAACGATATTATAATTGATTTTTGTGCAAGGATGGAAAAAGGAGCACACTTTTTTAGATGAAATCAAATGTAGGTGGGTTTGGGTGGTATTTTGAGTTTGGACAATATTAGAGTTGATTATTGTGAAAGGATGGAAAAATGCGCATATTTTTTTGTAGATGGCATCAACCATGGTAGGAAAATGATGTCGCAAAATGGTTGATGGAAGTTGACGAGCTACAACACAATCGATGCCATTTTTAGGATGGCCAATTCCATATGAAAAATTTGGTCGATGTTGCGAGAGAGAATCTAGCATATACGACATCATTTGTTAATATATATGATGTCATGGAGGAAGACTAACATTGCTGATTTTGTTTGGTAAGATGGTTGATGCTGCAAAGAGAACCTAATATGACCGATTCCATCTTATAAGATGGACAATTCCATATATAAATATTAACACGTCAATGTTGTTTGACAAGATGGTTGTTTTTATATTTAGTTGTCGACAATTTTTGTAGTTATTGACAATTTTGATTTTTTAACTGATAGTGATGGGTGCTTCTTGTTTGATATTTTGTAGATCCCACAAATGATTGTCTTTAGAGATTAGTTGTTGTTATAGGGTTTCTAAATATATTAGAGAGATTTTGGCTACGAGAGACAACCCAATTAAATGTTCTAGGTTTTGGAGGGATTATGCAAATGGAACGGATCCCTTGGATCCAAATTTGATTCAAATGTTTATTGGTGTGTGGGAGTATTGTACTAACACCTTTAGATGACATGTTGGCGGGGACACGATTGATGTGATTTTTACACTAAAGGATATCCTTACTATTATGGGACTTGATCTAGGGGCACACATATTTTACAATGTTCTCAAGAGTGTAGAGGAGAAAAGAGAGCTAACAAAGTGGGTGATAAGCTAAAATGAGTATCATCAACATTAAGTGATCATATAATTCAACATGGGTTATGTTTCAATAATTCTAGATATATAGAAAGTTGTTATTGAGATTATTATGACACATATTCGTGTCAAAAGTTAGACAAAAGAACACCGCATTTTGCATTAGTATCTTGTAGATGGGCACTAAAGAAGGGTATTTATCTTAGCGGGGGACAACATTTGGGTATAACTAGCAAATGATTTGTATAGGTTTCAACTGATATAAGAATGTGTAATTAATTCCATTATTCATAGGCTATCATTTATTTATGAGTGGTTTTCCATATATATGTATATCAAGACGCCACTATACATAATAGTTGTCCCTATGATAATAAAACATGAGAGAGGAGATGCGGTGATGGTGAGAGATGGGCATCCGTCCCTACACATAATGTGTTGAGATAAGGGTATACGGATCCCATATGTGTGATCAATTGATAGATGACCTTCATGGCCCACAACATGGGAAACACAAGATATAATAAAGATCATAGGTCACTACCACTAGTGGGTAGAGATACATCTTGTAGATAGATTTTTGGGGTAGTTTGGGAGGCCCCATAATATTGTACCATTTCCAATCCCGACATATAGGTTGTGACATGCTAGGGACCCACGAGGTCAAGAAAGTGAGAGATCAAAGGCCATGATCCACCTACGGATACTACACTAGCATAATAAATCTCCGAGGAAACAACAACTTATGAGAACAGAGGGACTTATAGGATAGGTGCATACAATTGAGGTGAGGGGTAACCTCGAGAGTGATACTACAAGTTAGGAGGAGGAGGTATAATGACCATGTGGATGGGATCACGAGTGGAGATTAATGTGATTATGAGGAGGCTATTTTTCCTCCTTGAGGTGTGGAGATCAACACTATTTTCACTAAAGACATGGGAGATCATCATGAGAATGGAGACAAGTGCCCATGATTTCGGTACACTAAGAGAAATAGTAGAAGTTGGTTATTGTGAGGTTGTGAGATGAAGATGATGACATTTTATTAGGAAAACATGATCATAGAGTGGTCATAAAGGATAAACCCAATCAACAAGGTATGAATATATATTCTAATAATTCCCTTTTGTAGAATAGAGATATATGCTAGGAGGCATGATGATGTATAGTATGCTAATATATGTTATGAATTATATTTTGCATAGGAGTTTTTGTTTGACTAAAGAGAATTAATAGAAGATGCACACCATGAATTATGGGCACAATGTTGATGCTGGATATGGTGGAACCCTCAATAGAAGAGTATGTAACCGCACTTTGGTTAGATGTAGAGGCAACTAAAGAGCTAGAGAAACGACAAAGGAACTCACACCTATAGAGAAGGGATATATGGGTATCCATTTGTACATGGTGGGGCATAATTAGGCAGCCCTAGTTGTGGAGCAGGATAAATGCTTAGTTGATGTCCATATTGTGGCAAATACAATCAATAGGTTAGGGTTTCTTAGGAAGAGGTCAATGATTTAGGTGCCAAATCTCGGGTATCCTCCTTGGCTCATTCTGTTTGGGTGGCTACTAAGATCCGATTTTCTTAAAGCATGATACCTCTTTCTCTACGGGGTAAAAGATGTGTATGAGAGACAATGGATTATATATGATTTGTATTTATGTACACATTTTTGAAACAAAGATATACATGTATATAACAACCTTTTGGCCCAATGTGTACATGTCTTGTGTGTTTTTGTTTTTGGATTAATGATGTTTTATCTATTTGTTCATTTTTTATGTTTGTACAAATGTGATGACATCTATGAAATATAATGAAAAAAGGAAAAATAAGATAAAGGATGAAAATGGACATGTAATTGAAACTATAGAAAAATATATAAATAAATAGATCTCGTAATAGTACGGTTGATAGGACGATGACTTATGGTATATAAAAAATAATCAAATAAATCATAAAATATATGCTAAAAGATTGTAAGACATTTAATAAAACCTAAGAAAGGAATAAGATGAATCAAGAAGTGTCAAATAATATTTGTAAGAAATCTAATAAAATATAAGAAAGGATTCAAATTAAATTAGAAGTGTAATTAATATCAAATAAATTAAAAGGCGCAGGAAAAGAAACATAAGATATTCCAAAAGAGAGGTGTAAATGTTAAAAGCAATATAAAAAGAAAAAGAAAACATAATACATGATAGAAATGAATCATTAAAAGGAATAGGATCACTCAATGTTTGTGCTGGATTTTCTCAAGAGATAAAGCACTATCACATAATGTCATGCGTAAGATGAGTATAGATGGAGTGGATGAAAGGTGGATAAATATTTATGAGGAAGCCTTGAAGGTTTTACAATCATACTAAAAATCTATCACATGGATTTTAGGATCATAAAAGAGGTAATGATATGAAAATAAGAGAATATGATAGAGAATCATGCAAAATCATGGAAAAATTCCAAAAATATCCATCGATTACAAAGACTGGATATGAAAAATGAATAAGGAACTACAAAGGTGATACAAGATCATTAATAGAGATGAGACACTATAAGTAAGAGGATATGACTAAAGGTTTCCATAATCTAAGAGAGAAGGAACCTAAGAGAGCAATTTCACATTAAGACAACTAGTGAATTACATAGATATATCCCAAGTAAGATATGATAATGTAGAAAATCATTTTGGTAATTCATGACTTACAACAAGAAAAATTATACAATGCCTTTGCACTAGTCCACACTTGCCCAAATTATTCAATCGTGCTATCCCTAGATATATCCCCTTCATTCTTGCTTTCACACATACCTCAATTATTCAAACAATAATCATATTAGTCCATAGAACCAGGATAAACCCATAGATAATACAATTCTAGTTTTGAAGCACTCACACACGCATATTGGAACAAAGCACCTAAAATGGGCCATAACTTCCATTTTCTATGGCCCTTTTCATCCACTTTGGTCCCTTCCCCTCTAACCAAACTTTTCAATTCAAATTCCTTTGGATCACTTCTAGTTAGCCTTATCCAAGATTTCTAGATTTAGAATGCATATATAAAGTAGTTAATTCACCCATTATCAAGGAGGACGATAGAGAAGAACACATACACTTGACACCCAAATATCATAATGAACATACGCTAAGCACAATCACAATAAATTCCATTAAAAGACTCTTTGAGCTCTATGCACTCTATACTCTCTCTAGGCTAGTCACCTACTTAATATGTTTCACCTGATTTCTTAGTGTTTCTTAGAAGTAATGATGAAATAGATAAGGTAATGGGCGTAGGAGGAATACCTGTTATAGATGGTTGAAGGTTGTTACACGTGTGCACTGACTCCTCGATCCAGAGATGACCATGAGAGCTTCCTTTTGGCTGGGAGGAACTACTTGAAAGACAAAGCAAGACCACAAAATGGAAGTTAAATGATATATGATAGTGGACTGCCTAGCATGTGCTAGTTCTAGGAAGTACGATACTTCCTAGATGGCTGTCAGTCCACTGTTTAAAACAAGTTAATGTAAACAATAAATGAAATCCTATTGTAATTAAATGATTTAGGTATCTCACTCAAATACAATAAATGAATCTAATAATAACAGGCTAAGCTACAATCAGATCCAAAGAGGTAAGGTGTCCTGTCACATGTGCAAGGACAAAGTTATGGTATGATTCTAGGTAGTTTGGGTCAAAGGTCAAGGTGTTTGATAGGTCAGTTCTAGGTCAAGGTAGGAAACACAGAGACCGATGTCAATCGAGGGTAATCGATGCGGTTAAGGGTGACCGATGCCAATCACTAATAGTTTAATGAAGGATAAACAGGGGGTCCGAGAGAGATTTCTAAGGTTGTCAAGGAAACCGAGTGAGGTTTTGGTGAGATCTAGGTGGGCTATTAGGTCGGGGGTAGGTTTTATAGGGTTTTGGTGGAGGTCAAGGTCAACTATAGGTGAGTTAAGATGGGTGTTATGAGGTAAAGACCTTTGTAGGGTAACCAATGCGAGTTACTATGGGAAATTGAGAATCCAACAAGAATGGTTTTGGGTCTCCTTTGTGATTGCACAACGGATGGGATTAGTCGGGGGTAAGGTTCTAAGTGGTTTAAACGGGCTTTGGCATAGTTTTGCGAGGATGTGGGGGTGTAGGTATAAAAAGATGGTTTGTAGGAAACTTAGATAACAAAGTATATGTAGAAAACAAGAAATACAATGCAACAGGAAAGAAAACAGAAGAGGGAAGATGTTCTACTTACTTTGAGATTGGTGTAGATGGCTATGAGTGAGGGTTGGAGGTGCTGGTATGAAGGTGAATGGTGTGGAGGAATCTCCAAGTGTTGTAGAGATCTTACATGGACTACCCGGCTCCTTCCGGTTTGGTTCAGATCAAATCCTAGCTAGAATGTGTGCTAGATGGCCTCTAGATGGATGCGGAATGTTTGTGTGCAAAAAAAGAATGTCGTTACGCTTGCTTGCATGTGAGTTCCTTTCTTTAGAATGTGCCAACCTTGAGAATGAGGTAAGAAATAGGAATTAATGGTAACCCGAGCGGTGGTTATGGTGACTGACGCGTCGGTTCAGGGGTGATCAACATCGGTTAAGGTGGGATTCCCTAGGCATGCTAAAAATAGGAGATCATGGCTCTAACAGCTACCAGATCTCACTATTCATCCAGACAGAGTGGGAGTGACCGTTGTGTCTGTAAGAATGAGGTTTAGGTCTTTAATTTTAGGTTGTTAGTTAGGTTTTAGTTGGTTAAGGAAACTTGCTAATAATAGGCTTAGGGTGAGGTGTCTAGGTGAGGTGGCTAGGTGAGGTGGAGGGGTAGGTATTTAGTTAATTAGGGTAATTAAATAATAGTTATAATGAGGATAAATGATTAATTTAATTAAAGTAATTAAATTAATATAATTTGGAGTAAAAGAGGGCCATGGTTAGATGAATTAGTATGGGTCGATTTATTAACAAGGGGCTAAGGGAGTGTGACCTGATTTTGATATCTACATTTTTCCCATTTTTGATGCATAGATTGTAATGGTAAGCTAAACCGACAAAAATAAGATGTGGTTGCCCCATGTGAGGGTGAAGGTGATCCCCCTCAAACTAGGAACTGATGAGGTGGCAGCGTAAATCGGCAAGTGGTTTGATAAAAGTGGATGCAAAGAATAATGATGAGAAATGGGGAATGGGGAAAGGGTAAATCGGGTAAATAGGTAAATGGGCCAAGGTCAAAGGTAGTGGCAGTTGAACGCACGCACACGTATAAACTTTGCACGGTACGAGGATGAAGAGTGTGTAAACTCTACATTTTCTAAGGTCGATAGGTTTATCCAAACAAGGTTGAAGCGATTCTAGTATCTAGATAGAGGATAGGGTCAGAAACGCAACATGGGTCGGTGTAGGAATGTTTAGGTGTGTTCCGGTACACCAAGGTTGGGTCAGAATATACATCATGACAATAGGCAAGGTAAGGTCACGATGTCAAAGAACACGGGTAATGGTGTCGCAAGGTATAGCGAGCACATTGGTTCAAAGGTCACAAATAGTTTTTGGGTCCAGGTAGATAGGTCACAACACGGGTAAGGCTGACATATGGGTAAAATAATGAGGCCCCAACAGATGATGAGGTGAGGTTGAAAAAGGTTGAGGTCCAGAGGAGAAGGAGAAGTGAACAAGGAGGGCGTAGGTGAGGTGAGGTAAAAGAGAGTTAGGTAAACAATTGAGGTAGAAATGCAATGAAGAGGGTTAGGTAAGGTAACCGACATTGGTTGGTAGGAACCGATGTTAGTCTAAGGTAACTAACGGTGGTCGGCTAGGGCACCCAATTGTTGTCGGTCAAGGGGAAACCGACACCGGTCAAGTCGGGCATGGTATAAAAAGTGAAAAACCCATTTGTAAATTCATTTGTGAATTGTGAAAAGGGAGAAAAGGACAAGAGAAGAGAAAAGAGGAAGAAGACAAATGAGTACCATGGTGAGCTGAGTTGGCTAGCCACGTAGGTGGGATTTTTTGAGTGAGAGGTGGGGCCATGAGATCGGATTGAGCAAGGGGATTGGTTTGGAGATTTGGTGGAGATTCGGTGTGGATGGTGGAGGTAGGAGAGGGATTGGGTGGTGGCATGGTAGCATGAGGTACCACCATGACGATGGTAGTGGGATGAGGTAGGATTCTAACCTTGTTGTTGGTTTAGTTATCAATTTGGGTAAAAATATGTGGAGGGGGAAAAAAGGGGTTTGGGGGAATTTAAAAATGGGATTAAAGGGGGAAATAGGGATGGGGAAGGGTAGGAGGTAGGGAAAAGGGGATTTAGGAATAATTAGAGGTGTAAGGGGAATTTTGTGGGTAGAATGAGTAGGGGGAGAAAAAGGGGTTGGAAATCGCGGTGGGTGGCATGATGATGATCGACGTCGGTGGCCTTGTGGCGACGCGTCGGTGGGTAGGGACCGGTATCGATCACAAGTAAAGTGACCCGATGCGGTTAAAGTGAGATCGTGGTTGATCGAGGGGTAATTGGGGTCGGTCAATGATGACCGGTGCGTTAACTGGGTTAAACATGGACTAAAAAAGGGGGATAAAGTAGTGGGTAGGGAAAAGAGTTAGGGTAAAGTGGGAAGGGTTGGGGTAGATGGGAAGGAAGGATTAGGGTAGAGTGGGAAGGGTTGGGGTAGAGAGGTAAGGGTTAGGGTAGATAGGTAAGGTTTAGGGTAGATGGGGAAGGGTTAGGGTAGATGGGGAAGGATTAGGGTAGATAGGTAAGGTTTAGGGTAGATGGGGAAGGGTTAGGGTAGATGGGGAAGGGTTAGGGTAGAGAAATTGGTAAGGTCAAAGGGTAGATGGGGAAGGATTAGCGTAGAGTGGGAAGGGTTGGGGTAGAGAGGTAAGGTTTAGGGTAGATGGGGAAGGGTTAGGGTAGATAGGTAAGGTTTAGGGTAGATGGGGAAGGGTTAGGGTAGATGGGGAAGGTTTAGGGGATGGTGGAGTGTCGAGAGAGGTGTCAAAGGGAAAGGTTGGGGTATGGGTAGATGGGTGTGGTGAAAATTGGGATCAATAGGAAAGGTAACATGGTGTAGATTATGGGTAAGAGCTGTAATAATATGGTTATTTTGATGGATGTAGGTGAGAGAACAGCCGGATGAGAGACCGGGTGCCGTCACTACTACTTGGAGGTACGATCAAGCATGGCGTGAGAGGAGTGGCAACATAGAGCAGAGGTTGGGTTGATAAGCGTGAGACGTTACGGCATGTAGTCCCGAGAGGCGAGTCGATGGTTGCCCTCATTGATAGATGGGACTCGAAGACCAATACCTTTCATCTACCGAGCAGTGAGCTCACCATCATCCTAGAGAACGTATACAAGATCCTACGGTTGCCCATATGGGGGCCCAGTTTATTCGATTTCCTCATAGGTGTACGAGGAGTTCGACACCAATATTTGGTGAGGGTGTGTGTCTGATATGAGGTTCCACAAAGACTAGCATGAGCTATGGAGCGATGTATGGGGCTCATCATGAGGAGATGAGGTGTTCATTTTATTGATGGAGATAGTGTGTGCCGCTTCGCACCGCCGGATAGAGGGTGGGCGGTTCCCACGCTCATTGATGGGAGTGCTACATGATATGATAACAGAGAAGACCCAACTTACATGGGCACTGCATTCTTGTGATGAGGTATACAAGGAGCTGTGGGCCTACGGGTGATTATGGCAGTTTAACATATGTTGTACCTTATTGTTACATTGCTGGGCCTATGAGCACATTGTTTGTGTGCAGCCAGTGGGGATGCCCCGAGCAAATGCATTCCTAGAGAGAGTGTTGCAGGTTGGATACAGGTGGTGGGTACTACCATTGGAGAGCACCGATGCATGAGAGCTACACATGATGTAGCTTACTATAGGTGATTACTAGAGGGCTTGTCTAGAGTGGACATCATTTGGAGGCCGTATGTGGGCTTCCCCTCAAATATAGACAAATGGCCACAGAGCTAGATGGGCTCCAGATTTATATATGGATAAAGGGGAGGAGGGCTGAAGAGTACAAGCAGATACCTATAGAGTGGGTGGAGGACGTTAGTTTGGATTTGTACAAGACGTACCACCACCCTTCCCACAGTACAGAGGGATGATGTGGAGAGGCCTATGTCTCCACCATAACCCACAAGTGCTGACTGGGTAGGAGGAGAAGCCAATGGACATATAGATTGATGATGCTAGAGTGGCAGATGGATATAGGCAATGGTGGGCGGTGCAGGAGAGTAGTACCACCCTAGGAGAGGGTAGCTAGATCTAGATACCATCACCGTGCGAGAGGATGCACTATAAGGTCAAGTAGCTACCTTGGTGACGTAGCTAGGTATCATGCGGGGTATCCGAGTAAGGTACAGAGGCATAGGTTGCCACATTACAGCCCGAGATAGTTACCTTGCTGCGCAGAAATGAGTAGGATAGGGTCGAGTACCAAAGCCACGAAGCGGAGGAGGGAGAGGATGGATATAGAGAGGGAGGGTAGGTAGCTAACCTACAGTGTAGGTATAGGATTTACAGGCCATCGGCCATAGCAAAGGAGGTTACGGAGTGCTGGGGCAGGTGAAAGCAAAGTGTAGGCATAGGTTACCACCATGTAGGCCCGAGTAAAAGCACATACACGAGATCCCAGGGCCGAGTCAGGCCATGGTACGCTTGTAAGAGGATTAGTGTAGGCTCGAGATAGGGTCCCATTATACAGTACCTACTCGGGCAGGGAGACCCATGGAACCTCCATAGACAAGTGCCCATGGCTAGGTTCAGGAGGAATCGGGGATCATTTGTTGGCTACTTAGGCTAGATATCCCCTCCTACGCAGAGTATAGAGTACAACATGCCTCTAGTGAGAGGACTAGATCCCACACTCATAGTGTGGAGAGTACAGAGGCCGACAAGCCCATAGATAGGGAGCACAACGAGGCCCACCGGTGTTGAGGCCAACCCCAAGTGAGGGGCCATCGGCAGCCAGACCAAGGCCCTCTACGGGAGCAGAGGAGTCAGGAGAGATAGACCCGAGATATCCATTGGTATGATTGACCGAGTTGGATATAGACCGCCTGCGTCTTGAGATAGTTTTGTGTTAGATATGAGACCAGCTTTGCATGTGCGAAGAGATTTTGTATTGATTTTTGTTGTACATGATAATCGACTTGCATGCCAATGACATTTTTATGAGCTATCGGCTTTGTGTGCCAGCGATTATGAGAGACACATTTTTTTAGATGAGTGTATATTGTGTTAATACACCGATTTTTGTATATGATGAGATATATGGGATTTAGATGATTCATGTTGTTATGTGTATTTTGTTTACTTTATTGTGATATGGATGGAAACTAGATGAGTTAGGCATGATGGAGTCAGGTCATAGGCATGGATCGAGTCAGGTCATAGGCATGGATCGAGTCAAGTTGGTTTAGGCATGGATCGAGTTAGGTTGGTTTAGTCATGGATGTTCATTTCGGTGTTTTGGTAATAAATGGTAATGTAAATGCATGTGATGGTGTGTATGTTCAAATATTGATTATGTATGAAAATGTGAAATAAAGTAAGTGGGAAAGGTTATGTGATACATGGTGAGTATATATAGTTGAAATAATGTGGACATGGTTTAGATGTTTGGTTTTTCCTATGAACGGGATATGAGAGTAAAATGGGGAAAATTGGTAAGGGTAAAGAGTGGCCGAGCTAACTTTCTAGGGCCCCATGCCCTGGAAGTGTTGCCTACATAGTCTCGATGAAAAAAGGGAACTCAGAGCCGATGTAGTTCTCCCATAAGCTAGGGAAGAATATGAGAAGGTAGAAGAATAGGTTGGTAGGTTGATAGGTAGGTTTGATTCTAGGTCATAGGTATAATTAGGTTAAGGTCATTTAGGTTTGGGTGGAGTATAGGTAGATAGGTATGGGTGATTTTAGGTTGATTGTGGTGAGAGAAGAAAATCCCAAAAGACAAGCATCGAGGGTCTAGTCCTATATAGGATAATCAAAAGGTAATGAAGAAGAAAAAAGATAAGAGGAGGTGAGAAAGCCACCCGATTGGCAAGGATCAAAACATGTGAACCACATCTGTAGATAGGCTAGTGAACGTAAGACCCTAAAGACATTGCATGAGTGATTATTTTGAAAGGTGAAGAATAGTCACATGATCACCAAATGTCATAGGTTCAGCAGGTCCCTTGAGGCAGTATGAAGTGAAGAGACAATGGGTAAGGAGGTGAAGGTAATTAGGTCATATGATAAGATGTAGCATGCCTTTTGGCAAGAGATCCAAGATCACAATAGGTAAGTCCATGACAAAAAAGTTTTCTTTCCTTTTTCTTTTTGACTTTTTAGATAGATTGATCGATGTGGGAAGTCTATACGGGATGAATATATGTCTCCTTGAGGTCTTTGTGAAGCTGATCGATGTGGGAAGCTTTTGAATATTTATTTTGAGAAAATAGTCTTCTTTTTAGATAGACTATGTAGAGAGTGTGCAAGCTTTTTATAGCTGTCCTTCGAGGGAGTAGTCTACTTATAGCGGTGATTTAGGGTGGAAGATGTCCTTTTGAGGGATTCATCTCTCTATTGGAAGTTTAAATCAAGGAGATAATCCCTTTATGGTTGGAAATGATTATTTTGGCTTTTAAGTCATGGACAAGACTATAACGAAGCATTTGGTTCTTGTTCAGAAGGCAAGGGTGAACGACCATGGGATCTCATCTAAAAGAAGATGAAAAATTATCCATGAGAATCATGCCATGTGCAGAGCCGTGGTACACATATTTAAGATAAGGTAAAACAATGACGGGTAATCACATGATTCGGTTTAGTCATTGGAAATGAGGGTGGAAAATACAAGGGTGAATGGCACTCAAGGGACGAGCATGGAATATATAAATAGTGATGTAGCACTAGAAGTCAATAGTAGAATCGTCGAAGATGCAAGGCATTAAGGGGATCGGGGTTCAAGCTTACCGTCCAAAGTGAACACAAATGGTAAGCACATGCTCCATAGTCATGGGTCACGATGTATGGTCCAAGCCAATTAGGAGAAAACTTGCCCCATTTACTTTTTTCTGCTTTGGTTACATGTTGATTTTCCTTGAGGACGAGATCACCGACCTTGAAGGTGCGTTCATGGAAACGTTTTTCATAGGCATGCTTGATGCATTTTTGGTAGACTTGGAGATGGTCGAGAGCATGAAGACAATGTTCATCTAATAACTCAAGTTGTGCTAAACGATCTTGGCAAAATTCATCATTAGTGAGCATGTCTTGAAGAGAAATATGAAGAGATGGGATCTGGACTTCGAGAGGCAGAACCGCCTCAGTACCATAGACCAGAGAAAAGGGAGTAGTAACAGTGGAAGGGTGAATACTAGTACGGTACGCCCATAGGGCGAAAGGAATGTGTGTGTGCCAATCCTTCCCAGTATTGTTAACCACTTTCATGAGAATTTTGTTCAGGGTTTTGTTGGTGGATTTAGCGAGGCTGTTGGTTTGTGGATAATAAGGTGAGGAGAAGCTTAGATGGATGCCGAAGGTGTCGTAAAGTTTGTGTAGGGTTTTGTTTTTAAATTGTCTTCCGTTATCAATGATAAGGTGATGTGGAACACCAAAGTGATAAATAATGTGATGATTGATGAACTCACATATTTTCTCAGCTTTCGTGGAGATGAGGGGTATGGCCTCAACCCATTTAGTATAATATTGGTAGTGGTGATGATCCATTGATGTCTTAGGGAAGAGTGGGATTGATCTCTCCGACAAGATCGAAACCCCATTGGGAGAAAGGCCAAAGACAAGTGACTGCAAGGCATGACTAGGTGTATGATGAAGATTGGCATGTTGTTGGCATTTTACACAACATTTAACATAGTCACAACAATCATGATTGAGGGTCGGCCAAGTAATAGCCTAGGTGAAGAATGCGCTTAGCAACATGCAAGGCCATCAAGTGACCTCCACATATGCCATTGTGAAGTTATTTGATGGTATAGGGAATTTCAAAGCTAGTAAGGCATGCAAGAGAATACTTTGTCAAAGCCGTGTTTATAGAGGAGGCCACCCATGATGATATAATGAGAGGCCTATTTGAGAAAGGCGTGTTGTCCATTACATGTGAGATCGGGAGGCAATAGAGAAAGAGAAAGGTAGTCCGCAAGCTGCTTATACTAAATGTCCTATGTGTTTAGGGAGGTAGTTTAGATGAGGTTAACATATCAAGGTGCATAAGAAGGTATCTATATGCGTTTCATGGTGACAAAAATGTTTGAATCAACAGGTGAAGTAGGTATCACGGGAAGTGAGTCAAGCCATGGTGTCTTTGAATTTATTGGTGGATCGTGGAACAATTTGAATTTTATAGTAGTCAAAGGTAGTCAACATAATGCCAACGTAACATTTGTACTCTTGAAGTATTTCATTACAACACTGATATACACCATTGACTTGGTTCACTACCAGTTGAGAATCACCAAAGATATTAATGGACTTAACATCTAAGGCATAGGTAGTCAAGAGACCCAATATAAGTGCTTCGTATTCGGTGATATTATTAGTGCACTTGAAGTCGAGTTTGAATGATAAAGGCATGGGTTCACCATCAAGAGGAATAAGGATGACACCTACACCACCCCCATGCTAACATTTACAACCATCAAAGAATAAGGTCATTTGTTAAGGGTCCTCATCCAAAGAGAGAGTAGCAATGGATTCAAGGAAATCAAAGTTTGAAGATTGATTTCGGAAAAGAGGCACATCAGGGAGCTAGTCAGCAATGGCCTGTCCCTTGATAGATTTTTGATGAATGAATTTGAGGTCTAGGTCAACAAGAAGCATGAGCTAATGTGCAGCACGTTGATTTTGGTAAGGTTTGGCATACATGAAGTGTAAGGGGTCGGTGTTGGTCACAACATAGGTTTTGTGGTTGAGTAGGTAATGGAAAATTTTTGTGGAAACAAAAACTAAGGCTAAGAAAAGTTTTTCAAGATGGGTGTATTGGGTTTCGTAGTCCAAAATAGTATGACTTATGTAATAAACTGCTTGTTCCCTATGTTGTTCATCACGATGAGCGAGCATGGCCCCTAAAGAGTGATCGGTAGAAGAGATGTATAGGTAGAAGGGTTGGTTGTCTTTAGGTGGAATAAGTACAGGTGGTTGGAGAAAGTATTGTTTTAAGGCAACAAAAGCTTAGTGGAAGTTATCATCCCATTTGAAGGAGACATCCTTTTTAAGGAGGTGATGAAACGGTTGGCAACGGTTGAATAGTTGGGAAATAAATTAGTGAATAGATTGCAACTTGCCCTACAAACTACGAAGTTGGCAAAGGTTAGTGGGTGGAGGCATTTTGAGAATGGCCTTGACTTTAGCAGGGTCAACCTCTATACCATGTAAGGAAATGATAAATCCCAAGAGCTTTCCTGAGAGAACTGCAAAGATGCATTTCTTGGGTTGAAGGTGAACACAATACTTGATAAGGTGATCAAAGATGGTTTTCAAGATAGTAAGATGTTCGACCCGATGTTTGGATTTTACGAGGAGATCGTCCACATAAACTTCTAATATATGGGGCATGATGTCATGGAAAATATAGGTCATAGCCCACTGATATGTGACACCAACATTTTTAAGGCCAAAAGGCATGACTCGATAGCAGAAGGTCCCCCAAGGGGTAATGAACGTGTTTTTGTGTTGATCCTCTAGGGCGAGCAAGATTTGGTTATAGCCCGAGAAGCCATCCATAAGGGATAACATCTCATGGCTGGTAGTAAGATCAACTAGCTGATCAATACCAGGAAGAGGAAAGTCATCTTTTGGGCAAGCTAGGTTGAGGTCACGAAAGTCTATGCAAATGCGAAGTCATCCTGTTGCTTAGTAGTGACAGAATGATGTTAGAAATCCATTGGGGTAATTGATGGGTAAGATGAAGGAAACTAAAAGAAGGTGTTGAAGTTATTCTTTGACAAGAAGAGTAATGCAAGCATGCATTTTCCTCAACTTTTGTTTTATGGGTTTGGCATCGGGAATGGTTACGATATTGTGGACCACAATAGAGGGATCAATACGGGCATGTTAGCATAGGACCAATTGAAAGCATGGTCATGATTTTTAAGAAAAGAAGTGAGGGATTCTTGTTCAATAACATCAAGAGATTGTTCAATCTTTAGAATGTGGGGTCATCCCGAGTGTGGATGTTGACTTGATAGTCGATTCATTCAAAATTGTTTATGTCTCGAGAAGGTAACGCTGATGAATGTAAGAGTCTTCAAGCACCAAGGTAGGTGAGTATGGACTCATCATCCCGACACTAAATGACATTAATAGGAGTATCGTCCTTGACCATGTCAAGATATAAGAAAGGAAGAGAAGAATGAGCCTCGCCATCGCATTGATAAGTCAGAGGTCAAAAGGAAATGGTGTTTATGAAAAAAAAAAGTTAGGAGGGATAGATTTAGGATCCATCAACTCTGTTGGTGAAGGTGGGGTGGAGTAGGTGAAGAAGGTGGAGAGGGGTCAATGTCTTCAATGAGTTCAATGTGGGGCTTTTTGGTAGGTAGTTTGGTAAAAATGATTTCACTACGATCATTGTGTTTATGTGTGGTACATGAAATAATGGTGTGATGACCTTGCTCATAAAAACCAAAGCCAAAACCTTTCCATGCACATCGGTGTAGGAAAGTGTGGGCAAAGTGGCGGTTGGTAAGTGATTGAAGGTCAGCTGAAAAGGGGTGAGTTTGTGATGGTGGTTCAGGTGCGTAAGTGGAAGTATGAAGTCCCAATAGGTAAGATAGGTGCGAAGGTGGGGAGGACCATAAAGGAGATGCTTGCCTATATGGTGATCATAGTGAGGATGCTGGTGAAGGTTTCATACTCTTGTGGAGTAAGGAATGTATTAACATTGTACAGGTGATTCTCCCCCATAGTGAGGCATTGAAAAATACCTTCCAAGGGATCAGTGGTCAATATGTAGGTAGCTGGAATGGAGGAAGTATTATAGGTTGGGTTGGAAGAGGTATCGGTTGGTTAGGAAGCTGATGTGTGACTGGTGGAAGCTACAGCAGTGGTGGGAATAGAAGATTTAGGTGAGGGTGAGGTTGCAGCGGCACTGGTGGATGGGGTCGTGGGTGAAGAAGAGGTAGGCAGGGAGGTAGACACCTTAATAGGTACAAGAACATCGTTAGGTCGGTAAAGCATGTTGTAGGTTTTGAAAGGTGATGGGTCAATGGAATGGTATAGGAACGTCCTTCATGTTCAAACTTTACACATCGGTGCAAAGTTGAAGGAACACAACCCATAACATGAATCCAGGGTCTGCCAAGTAACAAATTATATTGAAACTCCCCTTCCAAGACATAGAATAACTCCAACACAAAGTGTAGGTACCCACACAAACATGGAGGATGATAGTGCTGAGTGTAGAAGTGATAGCGTCATTGAATGAACGTAACATGACTAGATGTTTATGCATGTAGTTGTTGGGTATGCACATTTTTTCGAATGCGTGAGAGGAGATGATGTTAATACTAGTGCCCCCATTGATCATAACACATCGTATGCGTATATTATCGATATGGATGGAGATGAAAAGAGCAGGATCTGGGTCATTGGTTTGGTGGGGTACAATCTCTTCATCTGAGAAACTAAGGGTGGAAACTTGGTGAGTAGGTGGAGGTGTAGAGGTAGGTGGTAATTTGGTGAGAGAGGTGACATGATGAGGTGTGATAATAGAAGCTACGGGTGTGGGATCATTGGGTAAAACCTCAATAGATTGAAGGACCTCCATGAGGGCTTGACAATGTGACTCCGAGGTTTGGATGAGATCGTATAGGGACATTTTGAGAGGATTGGTGTAATTGTTTGAGCATCGTGCGTGCATAACCCCATCGGAAATAGGATATGTGGGACCATAGATAGTGACTTTAGGTGTGGGTGCAATTGGTATGTTGGGTATGGGGTTAGTTGGTGGGTCGGTTACTTTTTCTTTCCCTTTGTATTTCTGAGCGTGGGTAGCAACGTGAACCATATTGATTTGAGGCAAGAGAGGTGGATGGAGTGGGTTTACCATGAAAGGTATACCAATAGGAAGGGCATTTACCAAGAGGTGGGTAAGAGCCTTCTGAGATGAGTTGGGCACATCGACATTTAGGAGGGGGTTTAGCAATCTCTCAGATATGGACCATGTTGATTTCAAATTTTAGGGGTGGATAGAAAGGTTGCGGAGGTGAAGATGGAGGTTGTGGTGTAGGTGTGGGAGGAAGATGTGGGGAAATTGGTGAAGGTGAAATAGGTTCATCATCAAGGAGGTCATCATCATCAAAATTTGGGTCAGAAGGACATAATTGGATGAGGGCAGCCTTTAGACCCTTACATGACTTTCGACATCATGTCCTGGCACACGATGGTAAGCGTAAATTTTAGTATCGTCAAACCCTTCTAGTTTAGGTTTGAGAGGGTTGTAAGGTCTAAGAGGAGGTAGTGTGATAGCAGAGCTTTCCAGGAGGTTAGCAAGGATAGTGGCATACGATCCTACCAGTGGATCACAATGCGAAGTAAATGTGGGTTTGGATGGAAGATTGGGTAGTTGTGGTGGTAGTTGGGGTGATGCGGTCTTAGGTTTGGGTTGCACTTTCTTTGGTGGAGTGTGGAGGTGGAAACAACAATAGAAGGAGTAGTAGGTTTAACCACTTCTTTGGAAATTAACGGGTTTTTCAATTTTTGGTGTCTTTTCTTAGGTAGAGTGTAGATGGAGCACATGATGTAGATGGAAAGGCGAGATGGTGGGAGAGGACGAGTGACCCATGGGGATAATTGAGGTGCAGTGGTAGGTGTTGGTCGAGGTCGGGAAGGATGTACAGGTAGAGGGGAAGAGAATGTCATAGGTAGTGAAGGAGGTATAGAAGGCAATGGTGGTATAGGAGGTAAAGAGGTTATAGGTGGTGATGAGGGATGCGAGGTTCGCTTAGGAAAAGCCACGAGGTTGTAATGAAGGGTCGGGGAGTTTTAGGTTTATCCTTGGAGGAAAGATTTTGTTAAGGTCAAGGGGTGAGGTCCCAGGATGGATGGTAGAGGTGAAGGCGACAAAGGTGTGGTAGGTTAGGTTGGTGCATGTAGCCGAGAAGGTTGGGTTTTTGTTTAGGTTGGGGGATAGGTTTAGTAGGTATACGAGAAGATGAGGCCAAGTCTATCTTGATAGGAGGATGGGAAGGGTTCGATGTCGGTGTGACCCCTAGGGTGCTAGCGGGTTTATATATAATAGATGATGTTGAAACACATCAACTAGAAAGTATATGGCCGGGTATAGATGAGGACGATGCAACATAAGATGTATCGAGAGTTATGGTCATGTGTGGTTTGGGTTGTTGAAACACCTTCGGGTAAATGGTATAAGTGTTAGTGAGGGATGATTACATTTGGGTCGAGACCAAGAGTAAAAAATGTCCCCAAAGTGAGGCCCTATCAACATAATCTAGGTGATCGGCCAAACATGAAAATGGTACTGCGGTAGATGAGGTAGATGTGGGTCGAGTGGTGATTCCTATGAAATGTGTTTGAGATACAGGGAATCGCTAGCTTCGGCCTTTGTAGGTAAGAGAGCCAAAAGTAGGTCAGCAGGATCTTGGGTGGATGATGGAGAATGATCACTTACTGGTAACGGCATATCTGGATCCTAGATAGGTAAGAGAGATGATGGGTGCTCCTCTGTGGGTGGAGGAGGTACGATTGGTGATGGCTCACTAGGTGGAGAAGCTAAAGGTGAAATGATCTCGGTGTTAATGAGAGACTCCTCTGCGAGTGTAGGAGGAGATGAAGGACATTCCTCTGTGGGTGGAGGAATAGATGAAGTAGGTTCCTGTGTAGGTAGAGGACTTTGGGCTAAGATTTCCTTGATGGAAGGGGTAGGAGATAAGTGGGAAACAAATGGTATGTCAGTGAAGATAGCATGGACCTCGCATGTATTACTATCGTTATTTGAGGCATCACTAGTTTGGTCAGCAGACGAGGAATGATTAGGAAATGGTTTCTTGAATATGTGGAGGTTTTGGTTGGCAGGTGCATTCGGGTTATCAGGACTAACTCGCCGCTCTCGAGCATTCCTTGAACAATGTTTTGAAAGTGATACAATTGCTATCACTGTGACCATTTACACGATGATAGTTATAAGTCATTTTCTTTGTACCACGCAGGTATGGGGCAAGAGGGATCAAAACCAAGTGTGTGGTTTTATAGGAGGAAGGGTGATAGCACCGGCTTTAATAAGCTTTTCTAAAATGGATGAATATGGCTCCCAATTGGGGTGTATTTCTTTTGTTCACGTTTGAATTGAAAGGTCTGGACTGGTGAAAGATTAGATGAGGGTTTAGTGTGATTGGATGGATGGGTAGGGCCAGCCTTAAGTACCACCGCATTGGCGGTTCCCTTGGCTTTGGAATAGCTCATCTGAGGTTTTAAGGAAGAAGAAGTATCATTTGACTTGAACGAAGAGTTCTTGTTTCGTAATTGGATTTTCTTCTCTTCGATGGCACGAATCTCTAGTTTTCGTGCCATAGTGAATGCCTCATCAAATGTTTGGAAGGTCTACACCTGTAAGGTAGGTGAAATATGTCTAGCACAAGCCCATGTGAAGAGCTCTATGAGTTTGGTTTGTGGTAATTAGAAAGTGAGTTGATTGATTAGGCTATGCCAACGAGCGACAAAATCTGCGATAGATTCATCGTCATATTGACGCGTAGAGTAGAGGTCAGTCATGGTAACCTTCTTAACGATGTTAATCGAGAAGTGATCCAAGAAGGCTTGGGCTATTTGATTGAATGAGAAGATGGAATGTCTAGGTAATCCACTATACCAGTCTAATGCAGGACCGGTTAGGGACATGGGAAAGGTTCGCAGAAGCAAAGCGTCATCATGGGCAATAAGATAGCACCCATGTTTGAAAGACCGCAAATGTTGTTGCGGGTCCTCCTTATTATTGAAGTGGTTAAATTTAGGCATCTCCCAATGTATGAGATATGGATGAATGGGAATGGATGGGTGAATGGGCTCATTACAAATTTCGTCGTAGGTGAGAGAATTGCGTGAGTGAAATAGATGCTTCTAGTGTCTGCATATATTATCCATCATGAACTTGATGAAGTCATTGTTAGGTTACGAATATTGGGTACCTCCTGTAGTGAAAGGAGGTTATTGTTGAGCATATGAAGAGTGTGACATTCCCAGTGTATGGTGGTGCTAAATAAGGAGGTTGGAATTGAGGAACAAACACAGGGGGTAGATATGATACCGAACTTGAGCAACAGATGAAACAGGAGGTGGTTGGTAGTAGGTATACGAAGGTGGGATGGTTGTAGTGACCCTAGTAGAGATGGGATGTAGAGATTGAGGAATATAAAGGACAACGTTTTGATATGGGGTAGTGGTCACCGACATCAAGGGTGGTTGTGTTGCGATTGGTATGTATGAGACAACAGGTGCGGATGAGGCTATGTTTTGGGTAGTTGATGAAGGTATGGTGGAGACTGTGGGTGTAATCAGATGTAGTGGATGTGGTAGTCAAAGATGGTATGGGGCCTACTGCGACACGACTGGGGATAAAATAGGTGAGGGTACGTGGAGGTAGGAGGGGTTGACGTAAAAGTAGACATAAGGGTTGGAGGTAGGGATATGGGCATGCCGTATATCAATTGACCCGAGGCATCTTGAGTGGATGAATGGGTGAGGTAGAAGTTTAAGGCAGTGAGATTCTGATCCAGGAGTCGTGCAAACTCCATGTCACCTGTGGGAATAGTGATAGGTTGATTGGGATCCATGGGTGATGAAATGGAAGGTGGTGAAGGGCTAGGTGGGAGTGGTAGATGACTAACATGAAACATGAGGGTGCTTGCCTGACTACGGGTCAACACCATGTGGATAAGAACTGATCTGGCAAGATTGTATTATGTCTGAATGACACAGAACACAATAGAAGTGGAAAAATAGATATGGAGAGTAAATTAGGTCAACAGGTGAGCTATAAAACAACACAAGTTGACCGACACAAGTTAGGTAAATCGATGCCGGTTAGGTAAACCGGTGCCGATTCATGTGAGAAAATAATAAATGTGAAATGAAGTTATATACTAACAATTTTTAGATAGGAAGAGATGCAAGATGAATGTTATCAGAATAATGACGGCATGGAGAGTGAAAAGAGATTTTAACAACCCGAAGATGGAATAAGTGTCTTTTAGACAGGTATCCAAAAATACTATAGACCAACGCCGGTTAGGTTAAATTGATGCCGTTAGAGGGTAGTCGATGAAAGTTAAGGATAACCATGGTAGTTCTTGTGAAATTGAAACAGAGAAGAAGAAAAGTGGTTGTGATTTAAAATTTGATGTAGAATCAAACCCAGAAGTCTAGAGAATGATGTAAATAAGGTCCAGGCACACTCAGACGAAGTCGAATACACCGACTATGATTAGGAGTGTGTAAGGAGAAATAAAAAGATGAAGAATGTAAATCTCACACCTCAAAATGTAAATCAAATAGAAACACTAAGAAATAACGTTCCTAAGAGTGCCTA
Source organism: Taxus wallichiana var. yunnanensis (assembly GCA_018340775.1). Taxonomy (NCBI): domain Eukaryota; kingdom Viridiplantae; phylum Streptophyta; class Pinopsida; order Cupressales; family Taxaceae; genus Taxus; species Taxus wallichiana. The sequence continues at coordinate 847,290,136 of CM031240.1, forward strand.
TTCTATTACGTTTGTTAAATTTATGCTATTTTTGTGGATTGAATGCTATCAACAAAATAATAGAATTTGTTTTTGGTGAGGAAGGATTCCTACAAAGAAGGAAATCTAAAGGGTGAGGTTTCAGGAATGTTATGGCAGGGGCGGGCCATCTTCTGATGGTGGACTCGATAGAAGAAACGAGCTAGGGGAGTACCTGACAATCCTCAAGATTAGTGCGATCGTTGGCAGGCTTTCCCAGGAAGGAATTTGTTTCAGAAATATGTGTTAATTAAGTTCTTTGTGCAGTTTGGATATGACTCAGAAGAAGAGAGAGTGCTTTCTATGGTTTATTTTTCAACCATCAGTTGGGCATGACTTCCAGCGTATAGGTTGCCCTCAATTAATGTTCACTAATGCAAGAAAGCAAAAATGCAATGCAATTAGTTTTAAGCCCAAATCAAAAGTGTGATATTTGATGACAAAAGAGATGAACAGGAAGAGGAATGCTCTTTCACTAAAATGCAGAAAACAAGAAGAAAGGATTCTTTTTAAGTACACCAAAATAAATGTGTCTTTTAGAGAAAATAGAAAGAAAAGAATGTTACCAAAGAGAAAGATTTAATGTGAATGCTATTAGAAGGGAAACAAACACACAACCTTTCACCTAAGAATGAATAAAAATGCAAGGAACCCCGAATGGGTCCCACCAGGCATGCCAAAATGTTTCACCTAATTTCTTAGCATTTCTTAGAAGTAATGATGAAATAGATAAGGTAATGGGCGTAGGAGGAATACCTGTTATAGATGGTTGAAGGTTGTTGCGCGCATTGACTCCTCGATCCAGAGCTAACCGTGAGAGCTTCCTTTTGGCTGGGAGGAACTACCTGAAAGACAAAACAAGACCACAAAATGGAAGTTAAATGATATATGGCAGTGGACTACCTAGCATGTATGCTAGTTCTGGGAAGTACAATACTTCCTAGATGGTGTTGTCAATCCATTGTTTAAAACAAGTTAATGTAAACAATAAATGAAATCGTATTGTAATTAAATGATTTAGGTATCTCACTCAAATATAATAAACAAATCTAATAATAACAGCTAAGCTACAATCCAATCTAGAGAGGTAAGGTGTTGTCACAAGTGCGTGGATAGGTTATGGTATGATTATGGGTAGTTTGGGTCAAAGGTCAAGGTGTTTGATAGGTTGTTCTTGGTCAAGGTAGGAAACACAGAGATCAATGTCGGTTTGAGGGTAACCGATGCCGGTTAAGGGTGACCGATGATCCACCGATAGTTTGAAGAAGGCTAAACAGGGTCCGAGAGAGATTTCTAAGGTTGTCAAGGAAACCGAGTGAGGTTCGGTGAGATCTAGGATGGCTATCAAGTTAGGGGGTAGGTTTTATAGAGTTTTGGTGGAGGTAAGTCAACTATAAGTGAGTTAAGATGGGTGTTATGAGGTTAAGGGCGGTGCAGGTGGTAACCGACACCGGTTATGGGTGAACCGATGCTCATTACTTATGGGAAATAGAGAATCTGACAGAATGGTTTTGGGTTTCCTTTGTGATTTCACAAAGGATGGGATTAGTTGGGGTAAGGTTCTAAGTGGTTTAAATGGGATTTGGCATAGTTTTTACAGGGATGTGGTGGTGTAGGTACAAAAATATGGTTTGTAGGAAACTTAGATAACAAAGTATATGTAGAAAACAAGAAATACAATGTAATCTGTACATAGGAAAGAAAGTAGAAGACGGAAGATGTTCTACTTACTTTGAGAAGCGGGTGTAGATGGCATGAGTGAGGGTTGGAGGTGCTGGTATGAAGCTGAATGGTGTGGAGGAATCACCAAGTGTTGCAGAGCTCTTACATGGACTTCTTGGGATCCTTCTTGCTTGGTTCAAGTCAAATCCCAGCTGGAATGTGTGTTAGATGGCCTCTCGGATGGATGCTTAAATGTATGTGTGTGAAAGAATGTCATTTTTCTTGTTTGCATGCGAGTTCCTTTCTTGAGAATGTGCCAACCTCGAGAATGAGGTAAGAAACATGAATTAATGGTAACCGACGGTGGTTACGGGCTGACCGACATCGGTTTAGGGGTGACTCACGTCGATTAAGGCAAGATTCCTAGGCATGCTAAAAATCATGGCTCTAATGGCTACTATATCTCACTATTCATCCGAACAGGAGTGGGAGTGACCGTTGTGTCTGTGAGAATGAGGTTTAGGTCTTTAATTTTAGGTTGTTAGTTAGGTTTTAGTTAGTTAAGGAAACTTGCTAATAATAGGCTTAGGGTGAGGTGTCTAGGTGAGGTGGCTAGGTGAGGTGGAGGGGTAGGTATGTAGTTAATTAGGGTATTTAAATACTAGTTATAATGAGGGTATATGATTAATTTAATTAAAGTAATTAAATTAATATAATGTGGAGTAAAAGAGGGCCATGGTTAGATGAATTGGTATGGGTTGATTAATTAATGAGGGGCTAAGGGGAGCGTGACCTGATTTTGATGTCTACACAATATGTAAATTTAAAGAACATATCATCATTCTAAGTCAAGCTAGGACAAAGGTTCAAGTGCCATCTCATTGTTTCAAGATCATGGTTATCTATTTGGTTGCATACATTATAGAGATCAAATTCTAGGTGAGAACAATGTGATGTTTGATCCCTCTTCGAGTAAAAATGACGTCGATGGTGCACAAGGGTTTATAAAACCCACCTAATGTTTACTTTGCATAACTTCTTAACCATCTAGGGTTTTAAGGTTCAATCAATTACAAAGCAAACATATCGCGAGGTATCAAAATCCTAAATTCCATATAGGAGTAAAACAATAAGAAATGATTAGAAACTTGAAGTTGCAAGAGAAAAAAAAATAGAGGGATACAAGCGGATAGTAGGGCCATAATAGGGGTACGCTTTGGGTTAAGAAGTTACACAAAGAAAATTTCATCAAAGTAGGATATCAACTAAGCCATATTGTCCTACTATTTTCTAGTGCTTTATATAATTATATATTACAATTCATAATTACTAAATGTTTATTCCTAACATTTATGTAATTATCCTTGGAAACTAATTGATTAGGATAATCTACCATTGAATTCTTACCCATAGAGAGATTAACCAATTTAGGGTAAATCATTTTCAGAACTCCGAGTTTTATATATTGTGCATCTAAACCATCTTATTCTTAGCAATCCCTCATCATGGATGAAGCTCCTCCCGAGACATTTATTGCTGCGAATTTAAATGATCTAAATGAATACTTAGCTACTAATCCTCAAAATATAGATCTCTTCTTATATGCTGCTCGTGAGGAATCAAAATGGCTCCAGTCTCTCTGTTCCCATTTATACTCCTGTCATCTCCATAATATCTACATTGTCTATTCCTATTTCTTCTCCCCACACCTTCATGGGAGCATATAGTCTCCATGTTTCTATTCCTATGTCTACCACTCATTTTCTTATCCTCTTATCTTTCATATTAAACCTAGTTCTTCTTCCGACACGTGCCTTAGAATACTTGGTGTGTGATCCGTAATCCCAAGTTATTCAATTACAACAAACCACCATTCATTCTTCTACTATAGATTCTTCACTTCCTCTACACATTCCTCTTACACTCGAGGTTTCTTCTTATCCTCTTCCTCTTGGATTATATTTCACATAAGCTCCTCTTTCATTGGTAACGAATATCCATAAGATCATATTATATTAATTCATGTTGCTCACTTAGATTATGCTTTCGATGATACATTGTTAATGAAATTGTTTCCTAGAATTTTACAAGATTATGAATTGCAATGGTTTTATGATTTTCCTATTCATTATGTATAATATTTACTCCATTACCAAATCGTATCCAAGAGTCAATCATCTTTGTCAAATTTCATTCCTTTGTCACTTGTTTCATACCCTTAAAGACTATGATGGAAAGATACTATTGACGACCATCCTTGGCAAACGTGTCCGTTAGAGTTGTAGGAAACCTTAGGTTAGTGGGACGTGCGCCCTAAGGAGACCTCCAAATTTTAAAGAAGCTAGATCTTCTCTACGGGGTGAGATAGGGGTTAGAGAACTAAACGAAAACATTAAAAAAATAAAACTAAGGTGATGCTCCGGAAGAGCCAACTAGGAGACAAATCAATTCCGCAACTATCGAAGGAGGGAAATGGTGAAGATCTGAAAAGGGTGGATGAAATGCACCACAGTCTAGTGAGGATCACATAGAACGCTACTTCAAACTACTTAAGCACAACTTCAAAGATAGTAACAAACATTCAAAGGTGCACAATTTCTTTATGCAATTAAAGGCGATCATAGACAATAAAGTTATGCAAGGAATGAAAAGAAGCATCCCAAAACATATATATTACTCCAATATTTGTGTATAGTATTACATTTAGAAAAGAGTGAGACCGCTATTACAAAACCCAAGCAAAAGGATAGAGCTCCAAGATCTCTGTCTCTTACAACAAAGAGAATTGAGATAGAGAGGAAAAGATTAACTCTCCTAATAACTATATCTATCTATGTATCTGCTTTTATCTATCTTTCTATATATCTCTATCTCTATATCCCTCTTTATATTACAATATTTATAGGAGTAGAAGGAAGTAAGAGACCCTTGAACTCCTTTTTAATTATCCTTAATTATGATCAATTGTGTGAAGTGACAGAAAAAAATTTCCTCCTTCCGATTTTCTCATTATTTTTCCCCTTGAAAAAGTGAGAGCCATTCATAATTAATGCATCTTAATTATCCCAGAATCGACTCCTTTGAGATAGGCTCATCTTTTGAGAAACATCCCTTCAGTTCTTTATTACATAATCAGATATTTTGGTCTTTTGTGCAGTGTTTTCCGGCCTTTTAATTCAAATGGCATGTATTTTTCATTATAATAAGATTACCCCTCGAATTGAGTCTTCGCAGCTATCTATCTTTCATACGGGGCTGCTCATTAACTCCTACTGAAATGAAAAGATAGATGGCCCTTTGCCTCTCTGGTCCTTTGAAAATCTTGAGCATTTAAGACCAAGAATCACTTTATACACGGTGGATGGCTTGTCACCTTTAATGACTTGCTTCGAGGCTGAAATCCACTTCTCGCTTTGATCCACATGGAAGGCTAGTGCATCCTCATGGTTCTACTTTTCTTCATACTCCAGGAATGCACAAGGCAGACACATGGTACCATCCATGGGATTTTTGTTTGATGAGTGATGGATGTGCTGTATATGAATGTGAGAAAACCATCCTTTAGGTAGTACCCCTTTGTTAACTCCACGTGTCAATCCTGCAGGAGTTTAAGAACTCGTCCCCTCCTTTGACTCCTCGAAGATGCGTCTTCTTGACACTTGGCACCGTCTCCGCAAGCTTGATATTTCACTCTGTGATTTTGGCTAAGTATTTTCTCCTTTTTCTTGAAGATTTAGATTCGGAGGGTTACGAAAAGGTGGAGATTTCTTTGATCATGAAATTTAAATAACGGACTGGGTGACTCACGGGACCATTAGCCTACTAAATGGAAAGAACCCATAATCTCCGCTATCGGTTGGTTTCGGAACTATGCCGAATATTCAAATGCTGCCACACCCGTGCGTATTTCTACTTTCTTAATGAAGACTTTGTATTTTGTTTTTGTTAGAGTAGAAAATTAAAGAATCAAGAAACGAAACCTTGGCTGATTTTAGTTGCTTTGTCTTTGCTCGGAGAAAACCCGCAACCAAGACTAACAACTTGTGAATCTTTCTACGAAAGCAGGAGTCTTTTATGGAATACGGTGCTTCCTAATGGAGTAATATAAACATGGGCCTATGAAGCTAACAAAACATACATGCCTCAAATGAGTCATGCAGAGTGTGCACAAGCACTTATTTTTCTGAAAACAAATCTACTCCTACTCTTACTCTAACTCGTTTTAGCATAAGCTAAATAAAACCTCAAACAAGCAACGAAAAGTAGCTTCCCTTTTTTATAAAATTTTGCAATACAATTAGTTTGGATACTGATATATCCTATAACAAGGGTGAAAAGATACCCCTATTCCTCTTTCTGTGGAATCAAAAATAGGATGAATACCTACTCGAGATGCTCGTCTTTTGGTTGGAGGTGTTGAAGCTGACCTTCAATAATTTGAAGATCATCCTCATGTTCTCAAGTGAACAAGTCTAGTAATGGTTCATTCCTTGGCCCCGATGAGGAACAACTTATGGCTAAGCTCGACGTTGTTTCTTGTAGAATGTGGATCTTTTCGGATCTCTTTGAAAGGTGTATTTCCCTCCTTCCTTTTCTTCTCCCCTTCTAGCAACTTCAGCCTTTGGTGAATCCGGGCTCTTTGATTGAAAGGAAAAATATTTCAATAATATTTTCCTCTATAGCCTAAAGACTAGTTCTAAGGGAGTTGTTGTGAGTGGAGGGCTGCCATTGTTGCGGGGTTGATGATGTGGTGAGACTCATGATATCCATAGGTCCCTCTTCATTGAGACATCCCCTCTAAATCGATAAGAGGTCAAGCTCATAATCTTCCCGCTATGATGAGGTCTTATCCTTTTGTATGATGGCCTTTAAGTTTGTGAATCTCCCATCATATATGGTTTCATCTTGCAATATGAAACCCATTGATAACAAATTTTCTTGGGAAACTACTTTTTGAGGAGAACAAGCAGGAAGCAACTTCTGCGGCCTCTTTCTTGCTCAGTGGTAACATGAACTTCCTAAGCCCATATCAATTCTCACCATATAATCCTCTTCTTTCAGATTTGGGGTTCTTGTTTGCTGGTGTGAGAGGTATAGCTGCTCGAAGAGAGAGGAAGTGTGGAAGGGGTGGCTTGGAAATGGACAAGGGGAGGATCCCTTGGTGGTAATGAAGTCATGATTGCACGAATTCATAGGATGAAGAGAAATGGAAGGTGTGGAAAGGAAGATGAATGAAAATGGATGAGAGGGAGGTCTACGAGCCTTTATAATGATTTGGTCATACCCTTAGAGCTGCTAGATGCGCCTAGTAACTATATTTATTAGAGATTGATCTCTGTCAAGAATCATCCGAGTTGGTGCCATAATAAGATATCACTTTGAGTTCTCCCACCGAGCGTGCCAGGAAAACTGTTGACGACCATCCTTGGAAGATGTGGTCATTAGAGTCATAGGAAACCTTAGGTCAGTGGGATGTGCACCCTAAGGTGACCTCAAGATTTTAAAGAAGCTGTCTCTTCCGTGGGGTGAGATAAGGGTGAGAGAACTAAACAAAACATAAAAAAAAAAACTAAGGTGATGCTCCTGGAAGAGCCAACTAGAGACCAATCGATTCTCAGTAACTTTCAAGGAGGGAAACGGTGAATATACGAAAAGGGTGGATGAAAAGAACCACAAGGCTAGTGAGGATCACACAAAAATATACTTCAAACTACTCAAGAAAAACTTCAAATATAGTAACAAACATTCAAGGGTGCATAATTTCTTTATAAAATTAAAGGCGATCAAAGACAATAAAGTAATGTAGGGAATGAAAAGAAGCATCCCAAAACATATATCTTACTCCAATAGTTGTGCACAATATTACATTTAGAAAAGAGGTGAGACTACCTGCTACAAAACCCAAGTAGAAGGCTAGAGCTCCAAGATCTCTCGTCTCTTATAATAGAGAGACTCAAGAAAGAGAGGAAAAGATTAACTCTCCTAAGAATTATTGTTATCCAAAATGTGCCCCTGCTCATTTTGGATGGCTAACTCCTTGTGTTCTTGCCTCTCTTGTGCCTCAGTCTCCATTTTTTGATTTTAGGCACTCAAATCTTTCTGGAAATGGCACCATTGGATAGAGCTCTCTCTCAGCTTTCCAGAAAGGTAAAGTTTTCCTCCTAACTCCTCATATTTTTCAAGTTATGGCTTGGCGGAGTTTTTGTGGGAAATTTTCCCCTTGGAAGCCCGCAGCCAATAAGAAGCTGCCACGTGTCCCAGGAGGTGGTGGAGAGAAGCAAAACAATTAGAAATTTTTCAAGTTTTGGTCAAAAATGTAAAAGGAAAATTTTTTCCCGTGGGCCCGCCAAGCCAATCAGAGCGTGACACGTGTCAGAAGGGGGAGGTGGAGTGAAATTTTTGCTAAGTGTTTTGCGCAGGAAATTTTTTGAAATTTGGTCTGGGCCAATGGCATGCTGCCACGTGTCCAAGAGGGATGGTGGGTGTTGGGGGTGAAGTTAGGTTTTTTGGTTAAGTTTTTCCAAAAATCTCAAATGGAAAGTTTTCCCCGCATGGCCCGCGTCGAGTAGGATTGCCCCACGTGTCTTCACCATCAGAGCAAGGGGAAAGATGCAAAAATTGCCAAGTGTTTTGTTTAAATTTTTCAAAGGGAAAATTTGTGAAGGGAGCCCGCACATGAATGAAAATAGGACACGTGTCCTATGGTCCAAGGCGGAGTTCGGGCTCGGAAAAGATTTTCAAGATTTGGCTAAGTTTCACCAAAAATTCAAAGGCAAAGGATGAGCCCACGCCCTGTCACCCAATCATACAAAGAACGCGTGTCCCAGTGATCAAGCGGGGAGTGGGGGAAAAAATGAAATTTTTTCCAAAGTTAAAAATGCAAAATTTTCAAAGGTAAAAATGAGCCCCTATGACCCGAAGCAATGAAAGAGTGCCACGTGTCCAAGTGGCAAAAATGTTAAGGAAGGACCCGGAGAGAAAATTTCAGAGGATGAGCCCGCAGCCAATCATACACTGCCACGTGTCATTCTAGTGGTGGAGTGCGGGGATTTTTTTGGAAAAATTTCCAAATGCAAAAAAGAGGTAAAATTCAAAATTTTTTCCCGCCGATCCGTTTTGGGCCTGTTTTTGCCCTAAATCTTCAAACGGCCATAACTTTCGATCCAGAGCTCAGATTTTCACGTTCTTTATATCAATGGAAAGTTGGTAAAATTATCTACATGATTCCATGGTAAATTTTGAATTTTGGTTCAGTTTGGAGGGAGAAAATAAAAAATGCTTCAGTACGTGCCCCGATAGGAGAATCGACGTTTCAACAACCAATTTTAATGCAAAATGGGTCGCATTCTTCTCCAGCATGGTCAAAAATGTCGGGGGATGGGTTTGTCAGGTCACCCATGCTGTTTTTAATGCATTTTGGTCAATGAGGAATGGCTCCCACATTTTTTCATGTTTTCTCTCTCCTAGGCTCGACCCATGCACTGTAAAAGCCAGATTTGGCTCATTTTTCAAAGGATGAACACCTTTTTGCACAACAAGCTTCTGTTTTCACCTTCAACAAGTGATTTTGGAAGTATCAGACCTTTCTGTGATTCAGTAATGAGTTTTTCTACCTCTTTGGTGTTGGAATACAAGGATTTTGATGTTGAAAATCACAATGCAGGCTCTGTGAATACTTTTAGTCCTTTGTATGTGTTGTTTGCTTCATTTCAAACTCTTGATTACAGACTTATCAACCTATGCATGATGTTTTATGTTGCAATTTCTGATTTGTGTCAATTTTCATGAACAAGAAGTGCTCACCACTCCTTTGGTGTATCACCCTTATCAGTTTAGTTTCAATTTTTGCATTTCTTATCCTTGTCTCCTTGCAAATTAGGATAAAATTAGGATTTGAACCTCTATAGTTGTGCAAATAATAGATATAATCGAGAGGAGTTTGAGGAACTGACCTCTAACTGGAGATTCTCTCTCATTTTTACAATTCCCACAATTGGAGAGAGGTTTCAATGTTGTGCAATCACACTAGATGCCTAAAACAACAATTTAGAAACCTAATTTGCATCCGAGGGGGTGTCTTGATTTGCAGCAATGAGTTTTGGCATGCCCAGTGGGACATAGAGGTCTCATTTTTATTTACGAAAAAGTTGATGTGCATTTGCTACATTTTTTCTAAAAGGGCTATAAATTGCACAAAAGAAGAATCAATCAGCAAAGGAGAAAACTCATGAAGAAGTCACCACCAAGAATTGATTCAAGCGTGAGAATCTCTGGCACTTTTCCGCATACCCGACCTCCCGAGGTCGTGTCGGAGAGGTTTGGGGATGGAATCACACTAGTGACTATTTAGAAACCTAAGGCAATCTAATATCTTCGACACGCACTAATGGAATCTGCGAATCTAAGGCAAAAGGCCCTTCTAACCTGGACCGGTGTGATAGATCGATAGAGAAGAAGAGCGGGATGACTACTCGAAGGCTCGAGGTCAATCAATATCTAAGGCAAAGAAGGCCCTCTAACTCGGGACGGGCGTGATAGATCGATCAGCCAGATGATGATCTATGGGTTGTGGGATGCGTGGAAAATGACCGGGATGGTTTCGTGTATTTCTCTGATAGGGTCATATGGTGAATATAGTCAACTCTATGGACGATTCTCGGCCTAGTCCAAAATTCTCTAGTTAGTTGCATTTGTTGTGTCTAGTAGGGATAAGCTGTTGAATGATGATAGGTGGAATCGGAGTAGACTGAAATACTAATGTGCGTAGGCGTGTCATGTCTAATTCTCTTATGGATTCGTTAGGCTGTGGGATTTGTGGATCACAACCGTAGACTCTTGGTTGTTGTGGTCCTGTTATGGTCATACGCGAGATCAAGTCCTAATCCCTAGTATCCAGTAATCGTATGCTTTCTCAGCCTCTACGTTTAGAATCAGCAATTGTGTGATTTTCTCAGAATACCTCACAGGTGTTCTAGCAACTTGAATTCTTAAGCTGGTATCTATATCTACGAGGGTGTCTCCAGCGTCTGGCTGTGGAACTAAAGGATCACACCCGAATATTTGTTCTCTTTCAAATCCTTCTACAGTCATGCGGATGTTTTCTAGGATAACCTGTAGTTTGGCTGATTTGACCAAAATGTGTGTGCTTGGTCGTCTTCTATGTTTAACCCTCTCAACTGTGACCTGACCTGTTGGAAGTCTGTTGTTGTTTGGAAGACTTGTATCCTAAGGTTTTGGTCAATGTCAGTTATTGCCACTACGATATTGGGCTGGGGCACAATTGGCTCGAAAATGTATTCCCTGGGCTCCCTAGGTCCCGTAATTGTCATGCAAAAGCAGTAATGAAACAAACTATAATAAAGTAAAATCTAAGTACACTTCTAGCATATATAATTTCTTTTTGTATTTTCTGGCAATTTATAAGAAAGCAGCTATTTAAAATATTTAGAATTGACAACTAAACTAATAACGTAAAACAAACAAAATAGCCGAGTGTAGCTATTTGTCTGTGCAATTTTGTATATCTATTCTAAACAACGAAATAACTAATCTATTTGCAAGATTCTCGATCCTACCTCAGAAGTGAGGAATGAATCATAGTTTCTCAGAAACTATCAATCCCCACAACTTCCCTGGCAATATCGAGAATGGAAATAACTGAAATAAAGCAATTAACTACTTTATTTGATAAGTTCTAACTAAAACTTTGAAAGATGGAACCTGGATTTCGTGACGGTGGCGAATCTGACGGTGTGTGTGTTCTTGTCCCCTCAGTATGATCTCTTCGTTCTTTGTGCTCACGTGAATCCAGAAAAGCGTGTAATGCTTGCATCAACAGGAATAGATATTTGGATCAATGGACAGCCTTCAGAATGCAGACAGAATAGAATGCGGATAGGAGAGGGATAGCGCAAGAGTACAGAGCTTGGCCTATGCAATTCCTAGCGGGGTCTACTGCGAATCATGCAACAAAAAGCGTCCAGAACCTGAAACTAGTCTGTATGAAGAGCAAAACCTGCAACTTTAATGGCTGCCTAAACTATTCTACTCAAAAACAATAATCTGTTTGCCTGAAGTTGGATCTCATGGCTTACCAACAAGCGGTGAGTAATGCAACCAAGCATGTAAAGGATTTAAACTATCAAACTTAAGCAAACTAGAAGACTGAACTACTGAAAATGGTGAGTTTGAAACAAGAATGAGGGGCCATTTGCATGTGCACAAACCATGCATTTATAGGAATTCAAACACCCAAAGATCAAAACCAAACTGAACTCCTAAACAATAAACAAAGGAAAAACACTATTCCAGGGGACCAAAAACATAAATGCATGCTCAAGTCGGCAAGAAAAGCTGGTGAAGCGTTGAACTTTGCGTGCATTTCCAAAAGAAAGCGTAAACGGACCGACCGCCCGCAAGGGCGGCCAGCACAGCTGACCGCCGCCCCGCTTCGGGGGCGGTCACGAGACCGCCGCCCTTCAGGGTGGCGGTTTCGTCACTGAAGACCAAAAAGCCAAGAAAAGAGGGAAAAAGGGGAAAACAAAGCACGCGGGGGCTAAGCGGGGCATGCGGGATGTTAACGCATATCCGTAAAGCTTCTCTGGATCCCGAACACCTTGCGAAGAGACCTGTATCATCATTGGGGCATTTATTACACCGTTCCGCAGTACAGTACCTTACAATTTTGGGTACGTACATATTGCCCCCTCGGAGAAGCGTTTTAGCCATGAAGAGGCGTAAAACGGTGGGTCCGAGTATGGCCGTCCCGAAATGGGAAGCTAGAAGTTATACCTTATACGTCCGTGTGTCGAAATGACGCCATCCGAAACTCCCGCTACCTGCAAAATGAAAGGAGAACTCAAGTGCAGATAGATACAATAATTTGGAAAATAAACGCTAAAATAATAGGGGAAGAGGACATACCATTAGTGCGAGGATAGAAACTTACCTCCGTTGGCGCTCCAAACCTATGAAAAGGGGATTTAAAAGCGAATTAGAGCGCTATATATATATAAAAGTGGGCCCATTTTCCTATTCATTTGCGTGAGTCGATTTGATAGATTTTGAGCTCTGGGGCCCACAGTATGCGGTTTCTCATGTGAGTAGAGTCAAAATGTCCATAGCGAGATAGTGATCATGCCTCCACGTGTGGAACGCCACCCCGCGAGATCACAGGTTGGTTTTTCTTCAATTTTGTGCTTTTCCCTCTTCAATTTTGAAATGCTAAATTTGTTGTAATGGGGGGGTCATTTTTGAAAATGTTAGGTTTAAAAGGTCCATCTAGGGGGGGCGCCTACTGGGTAGGCTTTGTTTTTAGCTAAAATGGTCATTTTTTGCCAGTTTTTGGCTTTTTGGGGTTAAAAACCCGCGGGTTTTCAGACCGCGACCGCCGCCCGCCACTGGCAGGCGGCGGTTACATGACCGCCGCCCTGTCCAGGGCGGCGGTCACGAGACCGCCGCCTTCAAGGCGGCGGTTACAAAACCGCCCCCCTGCCCAGGGCGGCGGTTTTGCACAGAATGCAAAAGGACCTCTTTTGAAAACTTACACTTGTATTTTTAGCATTTGTGTATGTTTTTATGACTCTCTTGATATCGTTTAGATACTAACTTACTCTGTTTTGTGTGTTTTTGGGTGTATGCAGGCGAAGGAGGAGTATATTAGATGGAGCTGGGAGAGAGAGTGTGACTGGCTGCCGGGGTATTGGATGCCCTCTCAGCAGATGAGGAGGACACATTGCAGAGGGCCGGCATATTGCGGATATCGCGTGTGCCTCACGTTGCTCCATCCAGTCACATACTCTGTGACTTATTCTCATACTGGGATGCAGATCGGAACACTTTCCGATTGCCAGGGGTCCGTGGTGAGTGGACCATTACATTAGAGGACGTCTACCGCATTCTGGGGGTCCCGATCATCGGGAGGCGACTTACATTAGAGACAGCAGGCTCACGGGCACAGATTGCACAGTGGGCGACATATATGGGAGATGCAGTCATCTCCACGGGGTCGAAGAAGGGGGTGAGAGTCAGATCCATCCCTTCTTTGCCCATCCCCATATTCGAACAGGCCATCATGGGGATCCTTGCCTCGAGACTGATCGGGGACAAGGGAGGGGACACTTTGTTATACTGTTGGGCCCCCATCATTGCACAGATAGAGGGGCATGGCCGGATATACGCCTGGGGGGCAGACATTTTGGGGACCACCTATCACGACTTATATAGGGTGGTCCGTTTACAGGGACAGTCGTTGAGCCACCCAACTCTAGTCATGAGTTGGGTGTATGAGCATTTTATTCCTTATGGCAGAGGCGTGGAGGTGGCAGATCCTGGGGCTGTGAGGGCGGCCAGATGGTCAGATATGTCGGTGCTTAGAGCACCTCACCAGCCAGTAGCCTCCCTCACTACAGCAGACATGGAGGCCACACCGTACCAGCTTATGGCCGGCGTATGGGGAGAGGAGGCCATGACATTGGTCTCCTGTTCCATCACAGGGCAGCTTATTGACCGTGTGGGACGGGTGGAGGTACATCCTTTCAGCAGGGTTCCTCAGCAGTTTGGCCTCCCATATGTGGGCATGCTTCCTCCAGTAGCACCAGTTTACAGATCAGTTCGGGAGGCTAGAGGGGGGCCTAGAGGCCGTGGTTGGACAGTGGTTACCCCTGGCATTCCTATTGCAGCCAGGGGGATAGTTCGGGCCAGAGGGAGAGCTGGTGTGCCTCGGGCACCTTTACTTCGGATTACCGCGGGTCCTGCTCATAGTAGCGATGACCCTATAGATATTGACTCCGATTCCGAGGAGTCCACTTGAGAGGAGGGTCGGAGAGTAGATGGATGGACGAGTGATCCCGAGTGGCATGACACTCAGATATCATCATGCGGAGAGGGTGGGAGAGAGCGAGAGAGAGAGACTCTCGGTTTCGAGGAGCCACTCTCCGGGGCCATGGTGGAGATGATGAGTCCGTTGCGGGGTCATGTTGCCCCAACTACAGGAGCAGGTCCTTAGTCGGCGGCGGCATTTGCAGCGGGTGCTGGCCCTAGTGACCCATCTTGGAGGCTTGGTGATCCGAGTAAGTTATCCTCTCTCCCTTTCAGTGTTATTTTGATTTAGGACTTGTTTTAACTGCTATCTCTCGTTATATTTGTATCTTGTATATTTTAGCCTCTTGCCTAGTTTCTAATTCGTCTTTCTTCTTTGTTTTGCAGAGACTGTCGACGAGTGGCGGGATCTAATCCGTAGGGTATGTACTGATTCTCTGATGATTCCTATGGATAAGACTCGTGCGGAGCTATCCGTAGATGCCGGGGAGCCCTCAGCAGCCGGCAGGCATACCGACATCTTTGCTCCCGTTTGGCATGTGGCCAAGATGGTGTCGACTCTCCGTACAGAGTTGGCAGGCTATAGGACAGCCGAGCGCCTTATGAGGAGCCATTCTCATGGCGAGACCATGGCTGCCCCTCGAGACCCTGAGCCTTCCGTCCATTCAGAGCGCCAGCGTAGCCGTAGTCCTAGGTGAGGGCGCGCACCTTCGGCGGGATCGCGCAGGGGTTGAGAGGCCACTTGGCTCTCTGTATTTTTGTATTATAGATTCTTTTGTGTATCACGGGCTCTTTGAGCATTTTGACCATGCCTAGTGCATGATGGCATTGTATACAAACATTGATTATTTATATATATGCGTCGATTTTTGGGTCAAAAGCTTGTCACTCATGCGCGTCCTTTCTATTCCCAATCGCTTTGTGATATACTACGATGTATGTTTTATATGCTTTCTAGAATGTATGCAATGGAAAACAGATGATGCAAATGTTTTCTTTCTTTTTGTGTTTCATGATGCTGATATATGATATTGTAGATATACTGTGATCTTGAATCTTAACTTTTATTAGCAATTTGGATAACTTGTATTTGTTTTGGCACAGTGATGAAAACAACCAGTATGATGAACAGATAAACTTGCCCCACTCCTAACTCCACGCAACTAGTAAGATGCGAGGGCTCATCACCAAGAGCCAAGAAGGGCGCAAGTTATGAAATGTGATGAAATGATAGTGATGAAAGACAGACAAAGCTTTGACAGAACCAAATTGAAAGCCACAAGCCGACTCGACCTGAATGACTTCATAGTTTTGGGTGCAACTTGCTTTGCGGTTTATCCAGACTTAGACCCGTAGATGGCCACATAGTAGACAAAATCTGGTTTTTAGGATTTTTAACTCTCTTGGAATTTTGAACATCTGATTCATTTGTTTTTGAGTCAAAGTTCGAATAGTTTGTTTATGACCTTTTAACGTTTGTATTGTCTAGAGGACCCCCTACACTTTGCCCCATGCTACTAGTAAGAAGCGTGGGTTTATCACCGTGGGCAAGGCATAGGCGAGTAAGGGCATTTCCATCCTTTCCCAACCCTACGTCACTAGTAAGAGACGCAAGCTCATCACCGAAGGTTGGTGGGGCAAGGAAATGTGTAAAAATAAAATTTTCTATTTAATCACTTCTTGACTTGTCTTTTTGAGTAAAATGTCAGTATATGCTTATTTCCAAAGAGATGTGTATATGGGATAGATGTGACACCATGAAGCTTCTAGAATAGCAGCAGGACCATAGGCAAGACACCTACCCTAAGAAGAAACCAAAGCGAGAACAAACTTGCAGATCTTGGTATGGTTATTGTTAAGACTTCGTCATGTCTGATTTTGTTTGATAAAAGATTCCAAGATGACTTGATGATATGAAGATGGAGAGGTATGATTAAAGAACTTTATGCCAGAAACATCATGAGTTTGTAATAAATTGCTTTGAGAATAGATTCCTTGATCACAATTTGTGTAAGAACAAGTGGACAAAATGATCCTAATCTATATGAAAATGCAATGTAGATAGTTATATAGGTAGCGTTAGCTGCTTATGCGTAGAAACGTTTGAGGTGCAAGGAATTGACTGTTTCGCCAAACTCCTCACCTTCTAGCATGCATAAGAGGTATGCACCATTTCCGTAGTCCTTTATGACTCGGTATGGGCCCAACCATTTGGGCCGGAATTTCCTTCCTTCGCCGGTCTTCTTGTCGATCCATTTTGTCTAGTCTTAGAACTAGATCACCTTCGTATATGTCACGTTATAGACTTTCTTGTTATTGTGCCGGCACATTCGGTCGGCATAACTCATATTTAGCTTGATCTTGTTGTTCGACATCTAACCTAGTTTCATCTAGGCTTTCTAGTTGGGAAAGACGTGCTTCTCTGTAAGCGTCTTCATCTATGGATGGTAATGGGAAGTCGTCCTTAGGACGTGCTTTGTTGATGTCTCGGAAATCTATGCAAATGCGTATCTTTCCATTCTTTTTGAGAACGGGAACGATATTAGATACCCATTGGGAGTAGTCAACTGGCTTGATGAATCCTACCTGAAGGAGTTTTATTACCTCCTCTTTTACCATGAGAGCTACTTTGGGCTTCATGGGTCTTGATTTTTGTTTAATTGGCTTTGCATCTGATCTAGTGACGAGGTTGTGCACCGCAATGTGGGGTGCGACTCCCATCATCTCCTTGTAATTAAATGCAAATGCCTTCTGATGTTCTTTGAGAACTTGAGTATGTATCTCTACTTCCTCTAGGGTTAACGAAGAACCTAGCTTTAAAATTCTTGGCTCATCTTCCGTTCCGATATTGACATCGATTGTTTCTTCAATTAAAGAGGCGTTACCCTCTTCGAACTCAGGGAGTCTTTGGGGTAAATCCAAATCATCCCCGTTTTCCACCGAGTATATATTAGGTTCCTTTTGTGAGGGAAGATTCGTTAGAGGATTTTCGAAGTAGGAAGACGAATGTGGAATCAGGGATAAATCTAGCATGTGATAGGAGAGATGTAATGCTGCATAGGCATTTAAGTAATCCAAAGTAGCCGCATCATTTCCAACATGGTCTAGGATGGTAGATTCACTTCCACTAAAAAGAGGATTTGTCATTGTTTTTATTAATGGTTCGTCACGAATGGATATTGTGAAGTGAGTATCTTCTAATTCATTGCTTGGAGTAAAATGTGATCTTTGAAGTTGCTATTGAATCGGCGAGAAGATTTTCTCTCGTCGTGGGACCTCAATGGATATAAAGTTAAACGCCTTACTCAAATCTAAAACAACGTTTTTGTAAAGTTGTAAATGTTCGGCTTTAGTTTCATATATTTCAGAAACTTGGTTTGTCACTAATTGCGAGTCTCCTAAAACTCTGATATTATCAATACCAATTCTTTTGGCTAAAGTGAGACCAAGGAGGAGGGCTTCGTACTCAGCGCCGTTGTTTGTGCATTCAAAGTTTAACTTAAAAGCGAATGGGAGGATTTTCTCCTCGGGCGAAGTAAGAATTATACCTGCCCCCGCTCCATAGCGACATTTAGCTCCATCGAAATGGAGAGTCCAATACTTAGCTGGGAATATGGAGGTTGGGTTATTCATTGTGTTTGCGCATTCTACCTCGACCATGCAAAGATCTTCTGCTGGAAGAGAGCCAACCCCTAAGGAATATCCTATACCTACCGAATCAAATGGTAAGAACATTGGTAAATCTTGTTCTATTAATTCAACGATTTTTGCAGTAGTCCCTAATGATACAGTTTCTTTAGTTTTACCGCCAGGAATTGGGGTTGTTTTGGCTACGCTGATGGTTTCAAGATCCGTCGTAGGTACCAACTTTTCTTTTGACTTTGAGTCAGTGGGTTTATTAAGTTGGTTTGTTGGAAGTTCGAATTCCGAGTGTACACCTGGTCTCTTCTTTAAATCAGCTAGGTGCACGTCAAACGGCTTTGGATCACCTTTGGCTACAAATACCTTTCCTAGATGCAAGAATCTTACTTCTTGAAATAGCGTGGAAGGGATTGCCTTCATTCGGTGTATCCACGGTCGGCCGAGGATCATATTATAGTTAGTTTCCCGATCTATAATATAAAACTCAGTCAGGATTGTTTTAGGTCCCAAGGTGACCGGTAGTATTATAGTTCCTATCGAAGTGGCTTTAAGGCTATCATAGCCTCTCAAGGTATTTCGAGTAGTGGAACAGTTTGTTTCACCATATCCCAATTTTTGGAGAAAAGAGAAAGGGACTATGTTAACCGCAGCTCCATCGTCAACCATTGCCCATTTTACATAATTATTATAAACCTGTACTTGCAAGTGTAGGGCTGGATCGCCTCGGCGTGCGATCTCAGCATCTGTAGGCATTTTACTTATTTCGAATATGAATTCGACATCCCTATCCGCCTGTCCGGAGGATAAACATCAAAGTCTATATGATTTACTTGTGCTTCTGGTGGTGGAGTGATACTAATTAAATGACCCAAACCTAACGCCTCTAAAAGAGCAGCCCTGTGAGCAGGGGAATTCTTTAGTAAATCAAGGAATGAAATATGCGAGAAGGTTTTTGTTAGATCATTAATTAGATCGTAAGCACCCATAGGTTTTGCTACGGTTTGCTGGATGTTATCTATTTCCAATGGCAGATGGCTTGGACTTGGTTGAGAGAAATACTCTCGTGTCCTCGTAATTGCTTCAACGGGTAATTCGGAGTCTAACTCTACTAATCCAACTACCTTAGGTCGTGGTTGACTTCCTAGTTGTGGCGCGACTAACGGATTTAGCGAAGTTGAGGCCTCGTGATCATTGTTTCCTGTTATTGCACCTTTGTTTGTTCCAGTTGGTTTCAACCTATCGCTATCATGATTTGGGAGTGGATCATTAAAGATCTTGAGAGGGGCATTCTGAGGGGAAACTGCCCCTGCGAAGGTACTTGCCGTTGGTGACGTAGGATCTGCTAAGAACATATCCATAAAAAATTGTTTTTGTTCATTTGGCAAGCGTTGCATGAATTTGTTGTAGTCACGACACGTTCTAGTGTCATGACCCCGAATTTTATGGAAACCACAATAAGAATTGGGGTTGTAATTCCCGTTTTGTTGGTTTGGTGTGTATTGTGGCCTAAAATTCCGATCAAACTGTTGCCTATTAGGACTAAAGTTTTGTTGTTTCTGGTTTTGACTTTGGTTTTGATAACCAAAGGAGTTTTGGCTTGGTCCTTGCATGGGATTTCACCGTTGTTGTTGTTGTGGATTATTAAAATCCACCGTATTGACCGTCGGGGTAAAATTGTTGTTTCTTTGGTTGTTTGTTTGTGACGGAGTATTAACGACATTTACCCTCTTGGGCTGGTCAGTTACCCCATCTGTTGTTACCCCACGATTTTTGTTAAGGATTTTGGGTCCTTGATTGACGCTTGTGGTGGTTGTAGTATTTTGAGTAGAGGTGATTAACCTCCCGTTTGCTCCATACGTCTTACGACCACTATCTATTGCTGCCTGGTCTATTCGTAGAGCGCTCTCAAGTACTTCGTCATAAGTCCTTAGTGGGAACTTCTGGACTTCTTCCTTCACTTCTCTGCTAAGAGAATGAAGGAATAAATCGCATAGCTCCATCTGATCCATGTTTGGAGCGCTTGCCGAGGAATAAAGGACTGTGCGCCACCTTTGGATGAAATGGGCGACAGACTCGTTATGTTCTTGCTTGATGTGCAAGAACTCCCTGATTCCTGTCCTTAATAGTTTGTTCATGTCGAAGGCTTTGATGAACTCAGACACGAGTTGTTTGAATGAATGTATGGAAGCCTCGGGTATTCTGTAATACCAATCGAGGGCAATGCCTTCCAGCGTTTTGGGGAATATTTTAGCAACAACCCCATCCCATGGGAGTAATTCTCGAATGGCTGTAGCGTAAGCTTTGATATGCGCATTCGGATCTCCTTCTCCTTTGTATTTGGGCAAATCGGGAAGAGGCCTTGGAAGCATAACGCTTCGTATGGCGAAATCTAAGGGCTCCTTTAAATATTCTGAATAAGTCCCTATCGCATATGTCTCAACCATTGATGGTGCCTGTTGAGGAGGCGGTGGCGGAACGGGTTGTTGATATGGCGTAACGTACGCGTTGGCAGGGGCATAAGGCAATCCCTGCATTTGAGTAAACATGCCGGGGGATGAGTACATATCCCCTTGTGGCGATTTGGAGTACATGTTTAAGTACGAAGGGGTACTATCCAGGAATGGATTGCTCTGTACCGGACCAGGAGGAACAGTGCTAGCGATAGTGGGTCTAGTTGGCACTTGTTGTGAATACTGAGGAGTCATACCTAACGTGCCTACTCCTGTGAGGAGATCTACTTGGCTAGGATGGTGCGGAGGATTGGAACTCCCTGTTTGTATGAATCTCGAATTTTGACTTGCTTGGGCAAGTTCTAATCCTCTAACCTTTTCTATTAGAGTTGAAATGACTTCGTTTGGTGAAGTCACGATATCGTGCCTTGGTGGCGTTTGTTGTATAACATGGCTTTGCGGAGGTATGTGATATCCTGCTATGAACTGATCACTATCCCGCCATCATCTCGAGAGTATTTTCTATACGTGATGGCATAGAGGTATTTTCTTGAGGAGAGAACTCGGGTTGTATTTGTAAAATTCCTACAGGTGGGTACATGCCTGAGAGCGTTGTTCACTCCTAGGATAACGTATTGAGTACTCGTCATCTAGAACTGAGTATGGATCTGATTGTCTGCTAATATGTGGTCTAAGTAACACCTGAGGAGATGAAGCAGATTCTCCAGTCAATGTCATATTGTTTGAGCCTGAAGGCTCTGTTTGTGTTTGAGCGAGTTGCTCCAACCCCTCTGCTTGGAAGGACGAATTATATCTAGTCCTTGGCGTTTGCGTTGACAACTGATTAGTTGAATAGTTGTCGCCCCACATTGAGAGTGAGGGTGATGACTGCCTATTCTGTTGGGCATAGTATGCCTCGAGACCCAGGAGGGGTCTTCCATATGCATCGAATCCCGACATATTCGGGGGGTATATGAATACCCGCAGAATAATGGGAAGGAGCGAAGGTGATTTGGATAAGATGAAACTTCTCAGAGAGAAGGTGAAGCAATTGTAAGGTTCACGTCGGGTTCACCAATTTTGTACGTCGGAAAAGCAACAAGCGAGCGTGAGAATCTACAAGTGACTCTTCCGCGTACCCGACCTCCCGAGGTCGTGCCGAGACAGCCGGTGGGGATGGAATACAGGTAGTATATGGATAGACTAGTTAGGCAATCTAATATCTTCGACACGCACTAATGGAATCTGCGAATCTAAGGCAAAGAAGGCCCTTCTAACCTGGACCGGTGTGATAGATCGATCGGCGGGATGACTACTCGAAGGCTCAATCAATATCGAGCTCGGCGTGATTCGATCTATGGGTTGTGGGATGCGTGGAAAATGACCGGGATGGTTTCGTGTATTTCTCTGATAGGGTCATATGGTGAATATAGTCAACTCTATGGACGATTCTCGGCCTAGTCCAAAATTCTCTAGCTTTCGTTAGTTGATTATTTGTTGTGTCTAGTAGGGATAACTGTTGAATGATGATAGGTGGAATCGGAGTAGACTGAAATACTAATGTGCGTAGGCCAGTGTCTATGTCTAATTCTCTTATGGATTCGTTAGGCTGTGGGATTTGTGGATCACAACCGTAGACTCTTGGTTGTTGTGGTCCTGTTATGGTCATACGCGAGATCAAGTCCTAATCCCTAGTATCCAGTAATCGTATGCTTTCTCAGCCTCTACGTTTAGAATCAGCAATTGTGTGATTTTCTCAGAATACCTCACAGGTGTTCTAGCAACTTGAATTCTTAAGCTGGTATCTATATCTACGAGGGTGTCTCCAGCGTCTGGCTGTGGAACTAAAGGATCGCACCCGAATATTTGTTCTCTTTCAAATCCTTCTACAGTCATGCGGATGTTTTCTAGGATAACCTGTAGTTTGGCTGATTTGACCAAAATGTGTGTGCTTGGTCGTCTTCTATGTTTAACCCTCTCATTTGTGACTGACTGTTGGAAGTCATTGTTGTTTGGAGACTTGTATCCTAAGGTTTTGGTCAATGTCAGTTATTGCCACTACGATATTGGGCTGGGGCACAATTGGCTCGAAAATGTATTCCCTGGGCTCCCTAGGTCCCGTAATTGTCATGCAAAAGCAGTAATGAAACAAACTATAATAAAGTAAAATCTAAGTACACTTCTAGCATATATAATTTCTTTTTGTATTTTCTGGCAATTTATAAGAAAGTAGCTATTTAAAATATTTAGAATTGACAACTAAACTAATAACGTAAAACAAACAAAATAGCCGAGTGTAGCTATTTGTCTGTGCAATTTTGTATATCTATTCTAAACAATGAAATAACTAATCTATTTGCAAGATTCTCGATCCTACCTCAGAAGTGAGGAATGAATCATAGTTTCTCAGAAACTATCAATCCCCACAACTTCCTGGCAATATCGAGAATGGAAATAACTGAAATAAAGTGATTAACTACTTTATTTGATAAGTTCTAACTAAAACTTTGAAAGATGGAACCTGGATTTCGCAGAACAGTGGCGAATCCGACGGTGTGTGTGTTCTTGTCCCCTCAGTATGATCTCTTCGTTCTTTGTGCTCACGTGAATCCAGAAAAGTGTGTAATGCTTACATCAACAGGAATAGATATTTGGATCAATGGACAGCCTTCAGAATGCAGACAGAATAGAATGCGGATAGGAGAGGGATAGCGCAAGAGTACAGAGCTTGGCCTATGCAATTCCTAGCGGGGTCTCTGCGAATCATGTAAAAAAGTGTCGAACACTGAAACTAGTCACGTATGAAGAGAAAAACCTACAACTTTAATGGCTGCCTAAACTATTCTACTCCAAAAACAATAATATTGTTTGCACAAGTTGGATCTGTGGCTTACCAAAATGGTGAGTAATGCAACCAAGCATGTAAAAGATTTAAACTATCAAACTTAAGCAAACTAGAAGATTGAACTACTGAAAATGGTGAGTTTGAAACAAGAATGAGGGGCCATTTGCATGTGCACAAACCATGCATTTATAGGAATTCAAACACCCAAAGATCAAAACCAAACTGAACTCCTAAACAATAAACAAAGGAAAAACACTATTCCAGGGGACCAAAAATATAAATGCATGCTCAAGTCGGCAAGAAAAGCTGGTGAAGCGTTGAACTTTGCGTGCGTTTCATCAAAAGAATGTTCTGGAAAATGCGTAAAGGACCGCCGCCCTGCTCAGGGCGCGGTTCTGAGACCGCCGCCTGTTCGCCAGTGGCGGTCACGAGACCGCCGCCCTTCGGTGGTGGCGGTTTAAATCCATGAAGACCAAAAAGCCAAGAAAAGAGGGAAAAAGGGGAAAACAAAGCACGCGGGGGCTAAGCGGGGCATGCGGGATGTTAACGCATATCCGTAAAGCTTCTCTGGATCCCGAACACCTTGCGAAGAGACCTGTATCATCATTGGGGCATTTATTACACTTCCTGATGCAAAGATGACCTTACAATTTTGGGGTACGTACAAATACCTACTGATTATCTCCAAGAAGAAGTCAAAGAGGAAGAAGGATTCAAAGGTCTCCATCTCCACCAAAATGAACTCTCTCAACTCCTCCACATGGTAGGCCTTTCATTCAGTCAACAAGGGTTTTAAGACCAATTAGAATGGCACAAAACAACCCCTATGTCAATTTCACATGTAATGCCCACTTGTCCTCAATGCACAACATCCAATTCCAATCGCAGCCTTGAAGAACATTCCATACTTCACCGGAGAGAATCGACTACTCCAGGGTGATCATGTTAAAGACATTGCCAACCTTTGTGCAATTCATGAAATCAATGAGATGCAAGTGGTCACAAATTGTTGGCATCTTCATTCATGGGGAAAGCATTGCAATGGTTTAGAAGTCTTGCCTTAGGTTCTATAAATAATTGGAGCCAACTATGTATAGCACTTCATGAGCAATTTGGAGAGAAGGGAGACAACTTCATTCTCTTTTAGAAGGAGCAGCTAACAACCATCAAGAGAGCTCCCAATGAGCAAATCGAGAGCTCCCGATTTCAACTTTAGATTTCAAAGGAATTGGGAGAGAATTCCAATGGCGGTCAGGTGCCAACAGAAAGAAGGTTCTTTTCTCTACTACCTCAAAGCTCTAAATTCTAATATTTCTATGTTGATTCAGTCCATGGGAGGCATAACTATCCCTATGGCTTATAGCATTGCCATTAGGGCTAAAAATTGTTTGATCCAAGTGGCAAACCAGCCCCTAGACCTCCCATGCCATTGTTTCCAAGTTTAGAGAGCCCAAACACTAATCAAGCACCTAATTTGGCTCCTTCTCCCACTCCTAGAAATCGAGTTCAAATGAAGCTTCTATTTCATCTCCAAGTGCCCCAAATGAGCTTCAAGAAGTCATGAAGCAATTGTAAAATTTAGGCAATGAGCTGGTTACTCTCAAGAGGCAACAAGCCCAAGGTTTTAGACCTTCTCATCAGCCCCAAGCTCGGCCTAACAAGCAGCCATACCAACCACAAAGACCACCTAATCTAGTTGCAAATATAAATCAAACAAGGCCTCCTACCAATAGACCATTTTAACCCTATAATCCTAATGCCATATCTGCCTCTAAGGCATTGGTGTCAACAAAAACAACGTTGCTCAGGAGTATGATTGGTTTTTTCCATGCAATGAACCTCACAACCAATCCATGTGCTTCAATGGTGCTTTGAATCAAGCATTAATGGTGACAACTACTGGTGTGGAGGGTGAGGGTAGTCAAGGAAACATCCAACAACAAGAAACATTCCAACAGCAATCAGCCCTAAATGAGACCACACTTGTGAACTGGCAGCAGAGGATTTTTGTGGCATGAATCAGACAGTCTCTCAAGGTGTTGCAGCCAACACAAGGTCAAAAAGAAGGAATTTGGGTGAAGAGCAGCCATTAGCTCCAACCAATCCACAACCTTCCATGGCTCCACAAATGGTTGGCAAGCAAAATCCAATTTCAAATGCACAAGGGCAGCCAAGAACAGCTCCTAGACCAACTCAAATACTAGTTGTTGCTGCCCACATGCAAGGAGTGAATGTGCCAACCAAGGGATAGCAAAGAGATCCTTCATCACCATTCAGTATCATTGATCAGATGAAGAAGAAAAATGTAAATATATCAATGTGGGAATCCCTATCTATCCCAGGCCAAAGAGATTTGCTACAAGCTGCCATGAAGGACTGGCCAACTTCGAATCAAGTAAGTTCAGATGCAAGAGAAAGTGCTCACAAATGCTGCCCAGCTTGAGGGGAATCATGGAGGACAACAAGGTAAAATGTTGAAGCCCCCTCCTTTCTATGTTTCATTAATCATTGGAAATCAGTTAGTGCACAATTGCATGATAGATTCTGGGGCAAGTAGCTCAGTGATGCCTAAACAAATAGCTGATCAGCTAGGGTTCCAATATGAAACCATATCCAAAGGGGTAGTGTAGCTGGATGGGACAGCAGTAACAACAGTTGGAGTGATTAGAAACTTGAATCTTACCTTACATGCATGTCTAAATGTCGTTGTCTTACAAGATGTATCAGTTATAGACCTTCCACCACTCTTTGCCCTATGCTTGTCAAGGGACTTCACAGCCAAGATTGGAGGATATTTGTCTGCTGATTGGTCACACATGCTATTCAGAATGAGGTATGGAACCAAAGCTACAATCAAGTCTGAACCTATTGCAAACTTCCACATTGAGCCCTACACTCTAAGTCAGATCAATGCCAATTGTTCAACATTTGATCAAGAGGATCACCCGAGCACTGATGAAGCTAACACCAAGGTTGGAAGCATCCTGGATCTAACTCTTGATGAATGGGAAAACAAGGTACATGCTTTTGATCCTTATCAAGAAGTAGAAGAATCTGAGCTAGGGGTCTATTGCATACATGAAGAAAATCAGCCTATTCCTAGCATCACCAAGCCAAACCATAAGGATGATAATGAGGTATGGTAGCTGTTTTTTGATGGATCAAGGAGTAGACAAGGTGTAGGAGGTGGAGCCATGCTTGTTTCACCTCAAGGAGTAAAGTACTATTCAGCTTTTAGATTTCAGTTTGCATGCTCCAATAACACTGCTGAATATGAAGCCTTGGTGCAAGGGATGCATTGGGCAATAAAGAGAGGAATAAAGAACTTGCAAGTCTTTGGTGACAGTGAATTGATTGTAAATCAGGTCAAGGGACAGCATGCTGCCAAGAATGATCTACTCAAGTGCTACAAGAACAGGGTATGGGACCTCATGGAAGAT
This sequence comes from Taxus wallichiana var. yunnanensis, assembly GCA_018340775.1. Lineage (NCBI taxonomy): Eukaryota > Viridiplantae > Streptophyta > Pinopsida > Cupressales > Taxaceae > Taxus > Taxus wallichiana. Next base: position 847,317,012 of record CM031240.1, read on the forward strand.
TTTGAAGGTTTTGGCATCAAATCCATTCCTAGGAAAGAGAACCAAGCTGCTGACAGGCTTGCAGCAGTAGGGGCAGCCTTTGACATTGTGGAAAGCATTCAACAAGACAAGGTATAGCCAAACATCCATGTGATTGTGAGGCCTTCAGTGCCGGATAACAATGTCAGTTGGCAAGTGTTTGAGAATGACCAACAAATCATCCATTTCTTGTAAGAAGAAGCTGAGTTCTCAGCTAAGAATCAAGAAAAATTGGAACAGCAGTATGGTGACCAAGTGGTACAGTTGAGAACTAATAAGCTGCCCAAGGGACTTATCACTTTGGAGTCCATTTTCAATCCCAATGATCAATTTAGGAAAGAGAAAGCAAACATTCAGGTCAAGAGAGAAGATTCAGTATCCATCTTGGTGGAAGAGAACAAACCATTGCAAATTGGAAAGATGACAACTGAATGAGAAAGGTATGAGTTCATGTAGCTGTGTCAAGAGTTCCCTGATGTGTTTGCTTGGAGCTATGAAGACTTGAAAGGTTTCAATCCCAACTTAGCTCAAAGATACCATTGAATTGGATCCAAATACTAAGCTGTCAAAGCGAAACAAAGACCAATCCACACATGGAGCCTCTCATGAGGAAAGAATTGAACAAGCTGATTGAGTCAAGGATCATATTCCCAATCAAGCATTCTAGTTGGGTTGCCAACTTGGTTCCAGTCATAAAGAAGAGTGGAGAGATCAGATTGTGTGTTGACTTCAGAGACTTGAATAGAGCATCTCTCAAGGACCATTACCCACTCCCTTCCATGGAGCAAATCTTGCAAGTTGTGGCTAGCTCCGAGAGGTTTTCACTACTTGATGGCTACTCAAGCTACAATCAGATTATGGTGAAGGAAGACGACCAGTTCAAGACATCCTTCACAACCAAATGGGGACTTATGTATACGGAAAATGCCATTTGGGCTGTCCAACGCTAGTGCTACCTTCCAGAGAGCAATGGATATGGCGTTCAAAGGTTTGATTAACAACATGGTGCTGATATACCTTGATGATATCACTATTTTTTCAAAAATGCAACGAGACCACCTCTCTCATTTGAGACAAGTCTTCACGAGGTGCAGGAGATTTGGAGTGTCTTTGAATCCTAAGAAGTGTATCTTTCTTGCACATGAAGGAAAGCTCCTTAGCCATATTGTCTCCAAAGAAGGATTAGTAATTGATCCAAAAGGGTTGAAGCCATAAGAGCACTACCATTGCCAAGCCACAAGAAAGCCCTTCAGAGTTTCTTAGGGAGGATAAACTTTGTTCGAGAGGTTTGTCCCAGATTTTGCAGCCCTTGTCAAACCTATCACCAAAATGTTAAAGAAAAGCATGGCTTTCAAGTGGACAGCAGAAGGCAAGGAGAGTTTTGAAGCAATCAAAGAAGCCATCTCTCAAGCACCAACTCTCATCAACCCGGACTTCTCCAAGGATTTCATCCTCTATGCATTTGGAGGTAATGATACTATTTCTGCCATTTTGGTACAGCAGAACAAGGACAACGATGAGCAGCCAATTGCTTTCTTCAGCCAGAGCCTAGATGATTATGAGGTGAGGTATTCTTTTATTGACAAGCATCTACTTGCAGAATCGAAGCTTGAAGAAATTCAAGCATTTAGTCTCAAACAACAAGGTCTAGTTGTTGGTCTCTCATGCTGGGGTTAAAGACTTCCTCCTCAACAAGGATTTGAATGAGAAAAGGGCAGGTTGGATTACTCATGTCATGGAGTATGACATTGAGATCAAGGTCACCAAGCTGGTAAGAGGAAAAGGGTTGTGTGAGCAGCTGATTTTGGGGAAGCAAAAAGAAGTATGCAATGAAGAAGAGGCTGTTTTGATAGTTCAAGACAGCCATGAGCCAAGTGGCACTCAAGAAGAAAATAATGCTGTCCCCACTCCTTGCTGGACCCAAGGTATAATACACTTCCTAAGCACAAGCCTATGCCCTCCGGAGATGAACAAGACCCAAAGAAGACACTTCAGATTGCAGGCTGTCCCATATGCCATTGTTGATGGAGTTTTGTTCAAGAAAGATGTGAATGGAGTGCTTCGAGATGCATTAGCACAAATAAGATTCATAGGGTGTTGGAAGAGTTCCATGGCGGACCAGCTGGTGGTAATTTTGCACCGAGAGTGACACTCTAAAATTATGAAGGCCAGTTATTATTGGCCCAAGATTTTCAGTGATTGCTTTGCATGGATCAAGAGGTGTAAGAATTGTGCATTCTTCACGGGAAAAGAGAGACTTGCTGACCTTCCATTGCATCGAATCTCAGTTGACCAGACATTCATGTAATGGGGTTTGGATTTCTCGAGTCATTAATCCCAATTCAAGCCAAGGACACAAATGGATTTTGATGACCACAAACTACTTCACCAAGTGGGTGATCAAGCAAGAAGAGCGCTCAAAGAGGCAAATGAGTCTAGCATCTTAGACTTCTATGAGGGCATAGTAACCAGATTTGGCATACCTGCTACAATAATCTCAGATAATGCATTGGCATTCATTGGATCCAAGGTGACTAAGTGGGCTGTCAAGAACGGGATCTACCTAAGTACTTCATCAAACTATTACCCTCAAGGTAATGGCCAGGCTGAGTCTACAAACAAGAACTTGTTGAGGATCATTAGGAGAACTCTTGATGAGAATCAGAGGTCTTGGCATACCAAACTGAAATCAGCCTTATGGGCTGATAGGATAACTCCCAAGAGATCCACGGGTAACTCTCCATTCAGGCTTGTCTATGGAAGAGAAGCAATCTTGCCCATGTCACTTGAGTTGCCAACATTGGAACTCATGAAACAGTTGGAGCTGTTGGAGTTTGAGGCCATGGAGGTGAGATATGCAGAGTTAATGGAGCTTCAAGAGATCAGAGATCAGGCATCCCAAGCAATGGAGAAGGATCAAGCTTTGATCAAGAAGACCTTTCGACAGAAGGAAAAGAGTAGATCTTTCCCAGGTTGGAGATCTAGTGTTAAAATGGGATGCAGATAGAGAAAAACCGGGAAGGCATTCAAAATTTGATGCCATTTGGAGTGGCCCATACATGGTCACGAAGTGCAAGAACAACAATGCTTTCCAATTGGCTTCATTGGATGGTGAATAACTACAAATTCTAGTCAATGGAATCTATCTCAAGCATTTATTCTAAAGGGAAATTCTCCACCTTGTAAATATTAGCTTAGGTTTCCATTCCTTCAAGTGCTTGTGCACATTATTTTTCAGTAGGTTAGTTTTGCTCTCCTAAGTGCTTTGACACACTTGCTATCCCTGGAGATGTTTTGTAGTCCTTGCTTCCATCAGGTGATATTCCATCTTCCTCCTTGCAACATTCTAAGTCAGTTGGGGTTCCAAACAGAAAATTTGATGACTCCATGCCCAATGGACTGCTTCAGGAAACTGGTATTTTCATCTAGTAGGTAGATGACCCCTCTGAGTCGCCAAAATTGTTATCCAAAATGTGCCCCTGCTCATTTTGGATGGCTAACTCCTTGTGTTCTTGCCTCTCTTGTGCCTCAGTCTCCATTTTTTTATTTTTAGGCACTCAAATCTTTTTGGAAGTGGCACCATTGGATAGAGCTCTCTCTCAGCTTTCCAGAAAGGTAAATTTTTCCTCCTAACTCCTCATATTTTTCAAGTTATGGCTCGGCGGAGTTTTTGTGGGAAATTTTCCCCTTGGAAGCCCACAACCAATAGGAAGCTGCCACGTGTCCCAGGAGGTGGCGGAGAGAAGCAAAACACTTAGAATTTTTTTCAAGTTTTGGTCAAAAATGCAAAAGGAAAAATTTTGCCCGCGGGCCCACCGAGCCAATCAGAGTGTGACACGTGTCAGAAGGGGGAGGCGGAGTGAAATTTTTGCTAAGTGTTTTACGCAGGAAATTTTTGAAATTTGGTCCGGGCCAATGGCGTGCTGCCACGTGTCCAAGAGGGATGGCGGGTGTCGGGGGTGAAGTCAGGTTTTTTGGTTAAGTTTTTCCAAAAATCTCAAATGGAAAGTTTTCCCCGCATGGCCCGCGTCGAGTAGGATTTCCCACGTGTCTTCACCATCAGAGTGGTGGGGGAAAGATGCAAAAATTGCCAAGTGTTTTGTTTAAATTTTTCAAAGGGAAAATTTGTGAAGGGAGCCCGCGCGCGAATGAAAATAGGACACGTGTCCTATGGTCCAAGGGGGAGTTTGGGCTCGGGAAAGATTTTCAAGATTTGGCTAAGTTTCGCCAAAAAATTCAAAGGCAAAGGATGAGCCCACGCCCCCTGTCAGCCAATCATACACCGACACATGTCCCCGATTGGCGGGTGCGGGGAAAAAATGAATTTTTTTCCAAAGTTAAAAATACAAAATTTTCAAAGGGAAAATGCACCCCTCGGCCCGAAGCAATGAAAGAGTGCCACGTGTCCAAGTGGCAAAAATGTTAAGGACCGTGAGAGAAAATTTGAGGATGAGCCGTGGCCAATCATACACTGCCATGTGTCATTCTAGTGGTGGAGTGCGGGGATTTTTTTTGGAAAAATTTCTAAATGTAAAAAAGAGGTAAAATTTGATTTTTTCCCGCTGATCCATTTTGGGCCTGTTTTTGCCCTAAATCTTCAAACGGCCATAAATTTCGATCCAGAGATCAGATTTTCACGTTATTTATATCAATGGAAAGATGGTAAAATTATCTACATGATTCCATGGTCAATTTTGAATTTTGGTTCATTTTGGAGGGAGAAAATCAAAAAACGCTTCTGGTACGCGCCCATGGACAAAACTGACGTTTCAACAACCAATTTTAATGCAAAATGGGTCGCATTCTTCTCCAGCATGGTCAAAAATGTCGGGGGATGGGTCTGTCAGGTCACCCATGCTATTTTTAATGCATTTTGGTCAACGAGGAATGGCTCCCACCTTTTTCACGTTTTCTCTCTCCGGCTCGACCCATACACCTTGTAAAAGCCAAATTTGGCTCATTTTTCAAAGGATGAACACCTTTTTACACAGCAAGATTTTGTTTTCACCTTTAACAAGTGATTTTGGAAGTATCGGACCTTCCAGGATGTAACAGTTTTTCTACCTCTTTGGTGTTGGAATACAAGGATTTTGATGTTGAAAATCACAATGCAGCTCTGTGAATGCTTTGATCCTTTGTATGTGTTGTTTGCTTCATTTCAAACCCTTGATTACACTTATCAACCTGTGCATGATGTTTTATGTTACAATTTCTGATTTGTGTCAATTTACATGAACAAGAAGTGCTCACCACTCCTTTGGTGTATCACCCTTATCAGTTTAGTTTCAATTTTTGCATTTCTTATCCCTGTCTCCTTGCAAATTAGGATAAAATTAGGATTTGAACCTCTGCAGTTGTGTAAATAATAGATCTAATCAGAGGAGTTTGAGGAACCAGCCTCTAATCTGGAGATTCCTCTCTCATTTTTACAAGTCCCACACTTGGAGAGAGGTTTCAATGTTGTGCAATCACACTGGATGCCTAAAACATCAATTTAGAAACCTGATTTGCATCTAGGGGTTTTGCTGATTTGCAACAACTATATCTATCTATGTATCTATGTATCTATCTCTCTCTATATCTCTATCTCTATATCCCTCTCTAGGATCTATCTATTACAATATTTATAGGAGGAGAGGGCAGTAAGAGACCCTTCGAACTCCTTTTTAATTATCCTTAATTATGATCAATTGTTTGAAGTGATAGAAACAAATTTCCTCCTTACGATTATCTCATTCTTTTTCCCCTTCAAAAAGTGAGAGCCATGCCTAATTAATGCATCTTAATTATCCTACAACCGAATCCTTTGAGATAGAATCATCTTTTGAGAAACATCCCTTTAGTTCTTTATTACATAATCAGATATTTTGGTCTTTGTGCATTGGTTCCGGCCTTTTGATTTAAATGACACATATTTTGTCATTATAATGAGATGACCCTCGAATTGAGTCTTCGCAGCTATCAATCTTTCACATGGGGATCCCCTACCGAAATGACAAGCTAGATGGCCCTGAGCCTCGATGCTTTGAAAATATTGAGCGTTTAAGACCAAGAATCACTTTATATGCGGTGGATGGCTTGTCACCTTTAATGACCTACTTCGAGGCTGAAATCCACTTATCGCCCGATCCACTTAGAAGGATAGTGCATCCTCATGCCTCGCCTTTCTTCATGCTCTGGGAATGCATTAGGCGGACATGTGGTACCATCCGCGGGGTTTCGTTTGACGAGTGAAGGAATCATGGTATATGAACGTAAGAAAACCATCCTTTTGGTAGTACCCCTTTGTTGATTCCATGTGTCAATCCCTGCGGGAGTTTGAGAACTCGTCCCCTCCTTTGAATCCTAAAGCCGTGCATTCTTGACACTTGGCACCATCCGTGAGCTTGATATTTCACTTTGTGATTTTGGCTAAGTATTTTCTCCTTTTGCTTGAATATCCGACTGGAGGGTTATGAAAAGGTGGAGATTTCTTTGATCGCAAAATTTAAATAATGAGATACTTTTCATGGGAAAAATCAAATATGGTGATCAAGCCTCTAATCAATTTCATGCTAAGTTCCAAAGTAAAAATACTTCTAAGAGTAAGCCTCATCGAGCCCTAAGCTAATGATAAATCCAATGTTAATACAATGTCTAACCAACAAAGCTCCAAACCATACCTCCTCGTAGACATTTTACAAATTACCAATCCCACCTCAAACGATGTAATAACAAATCCTTTCCAAAGAACCTTATCTCTCTTCCTCCACCTCTTGAGTTGGATTATAGTCATCCTCAAGGAAAAATTTGATGCAAAATCATATTATGATTATTACCACTGCAATTGACACTCCATTGATCAATACTTTAATATTAAACATGTCATATAATAATTAATTGACTCGATGTAATTGAATGGGATGAGCGTTTCGTATCTAAGCCTACCAATGAAAATGATAAGCTTATGATATTCAATGACCCGCTTCCTAAGCACGACAAGGATACATCTGAATCAATTATTTAAAACATAAGTACCTTTGACACTCTGCACATCGCCTAATGAAAATTTGGGGAACTTTGAAGTTGTATAATTGTGCGCCCCCTTCTCTTTCTATGGAACACTATCATCTTTCTCTTATGATGAGGCAAAAGGGGAGGTGGATGTGGCTTACTCTTAAGCACCAAGTAGAGGGAGTGGATGTGGCTTGAACATGAGATTGATGTTGCAAAAATTCTATGAGCATTAATAATTTAACAATACCGGTATGTTGTATACACTAAGTCAAACAAGAGATTACTTACGCTGTGAATGGTGTTATTGTCCATAATCAATATAATGTGGCATGGCTGGAAGGGAGGTGGGTGGTATTACAAACCCTTATTTTAAGGATACGTAGTTAAATTGAATGATAAAATCCTAAAGCCAAGACTAATATAAAAATTTAAATCTATGATTTATTCAGATTTGAACTTGAAGGGTAAAGAACTTCTGCAGACGGAATCTCCTATTGCTCCGATATGTAAGTAGTGTTTGGAGCATTATACACCCTAGGTGATGTGTCAGATGTGACTTCACATTAGGAAAATGACATATGTCATTGTCAAGACTCAAATTATCATTAGTCTATAAAAATTTAATCAAAATTAACACGATTGTGCATTGTGGATTAATTAAAATATGGATTAGCCTTAGTATGCATTTTTTCATAGCTATGGGATGATCCAAATGAACCACACATGCATTTGCTTCTATTTTTCGGTTGTTGGGTGTTAGTGACAGTCATAGTGTCATCATCATGGTGACATCAACCGAAACATTGTCACCTGCACCCTTCACGCCTAGTAGGGTTATGTCGTGAACTACCGCAACACATCAAGACATTGTTTCGCTTTGCTTTGACCTATTGAAAATAGATTATATATTTTTTAGAATTGATTTAAAAATGATTATTTTTATGAAAAGAATCAAGATAGAATGCATTAAAAAATATTATCACCAACTGTCGGTCCATAGATATTGCATATTTTTTCATCTTCTTTTGCAGTGTAGTTGGAATAATCTGTTGATTTTAGTACGTGAAAACCCTCATAATAGAAAACAAGAATAAAATAAGAAGAAGAAATAACTGCACTAGGATTCACAATGGATTTGTCAAGGTTAGAGAGAATCCTTGTTGAAAGATATGAACACCAATCAAATCTAACACCAAAAAGGGTTTGGAGAAGGTAGTACACTACCCACTGAGGAAAGTTAGTGTATCTTCCCTGTAAAACGATGCGGGCCTGGAAAAATTCCACCATGGCCAGGAGAAAGGGGTCTTTGATTGATTGAGTACTAATCCCTCTTTTGGAGGGATTATTAACCTCAACCTCAATAAAAGTTCGTAATGAGACTCGAAAAATTTATTTTCTGATCGTAGAATGGTTTTTTTCGATACAAGCAATGCATTTTGATGGGGTAACCTGTTAGACAATGAATATCATTAGAGGTTATTTAGATGAGAAATTGGTGTGATGGTAGTGCAACTTGGAAAGAAAAATCAAAACTATTATACTTATGCATTAAATCGTTTAAAAAGTTGGTGTTTGTCTCACACTGAGGCATGTACAATAGTCCATGAAACCCGAGCTTCCAATCTAATCAAATTTATCTTTAATTTCTTGGTATTCCAAAGAGTTGTAGTAAATGTTGATACAATAGGTTTCTTTAAATAAAATATAGAGTGCTAATTGAATTTTTCTTGGTGCTACGATGCTTGATCTTTTGAAAAAAATAGGTGTTGCTAGATACTTATATTGGTACCATGAACGTGTCACATGAACGTCTAGTCATGTGGATAATACTGGAAATGGATTGTATAATAAACCATTTGGAAAAGTGGCCGACTTTGTGAAAAGTCTAGTTCAGAGAAACCTGCAAGTGTAAATGGAACAAAATGAATGGGGATGGGTATGTATATAGGCAAGGAATGGGCCCCATGGTTAAGGCTGAGAACACAAAACCGGTAACGTATGAAATCGTGGGAATGTTAACGGTTGGAAACAAAAATTGGGTACTGTGCAGAAACACAATAAGGTGTCATTCGGTATCACCATTTGTGTTGCCAGCTGGTGTCAATATCACGGTATCATTCGGGATATGGAAATGATGATATGCAACCGGATGGAAACCTACATTGTGAAGACGCCGAAAACGTGTAGGATATCTCGTATGCCAAAATTATTCGTGAACCCAAATGAATATAAGGTTGTGTTTATTTGTGTGTGACAACACGATGGCACAACCACATGTCAAAATGATGTTGGTATCGAGATGATAATAAATTTTGATTACAGACGATAAAACATATATGTAGACATTTGAAAACTTAGAAAAAAATTACATTCTATGCCACCCCAAAACCCTCCTTTCCTAGATTCACCAAGAATACAAATACCTTTTTCAAAACATTCGCCACCTATTCTATAATATTTTTTTGGGGAGTCTTAAAATGAACCCTAAAGGAATCGACACCTTTACCACAATTACATCATTTTCTCTTTTTTTCTATATTAGACCCATGCCCATACTTCCATATGTGTAAATTGAAAAAGTATAAGGGTTAGTGAGTCTCAGTAGTTGCAGATATGGATTTTATAAATCTACATGCATGTGTCTCAAATGCAAAGTAGTAAATAGATGAACATGTTCTATGAAATTCCACCTTTGACAATTTTTGAAGGTCTATATATATAAACACCTAAAAATAGTGATTCATCATGCCAAAGCTGGAATATTGATATTTGTCAAGCACATCATGTCTATGGACCAGTGGTTAAATTTAATAGCCACCTATCCTATGAAACAATTTTTAGGTGATGATAATTTTTAAAATTGTCCTTCAAAAAATAGAAAACATTATAGTTTATATACTACTAATTAAATATACAAAAATAATTATTTTCTCATATAACCTTGAATATATTTATTGATTTATCGTAATATAACATGTATGTAAATCTATATTAAAAAGGACAATCATATTTTAAATATGCAAGTCATACATGATAGTTATGTAATTCCCCTCATATCTATGCATTGTCGGTGGCCTTGCTTGCATGAGATAGAGTTGGTCTCTCACCTATTCGTCAATGTAGTGCCCTACACTATTTAGAGAGAATATCCGATCATATTCAACATTTGGACATAGATTACATAGGTTACACCGATTTTTGTGGCTCGGGTCTTGGGGTGGGTGCGTGGCCAAATGGTCAAATATAATACATTCATTAGTTTGAATGTTAAATTATATATATATATATATATATATATATAGAAACTTAGAATTAAAAAAAAAAGGGAACAAACAAATAGTAGTTAAATATATTTAACAACAACAATAATAATAATAATAATGTGCCTATATATAAATATAAATATAAACACACACACACACACACACACACACACACACACACACACACACACACACACACACACACACACACACACACACACACACACACACACACGATTCAAGTAAATAAAATAAAAAATGAGACTTTGATGTATACATTACACATATCTATTAAGATGTCTAAAAAAATAAATATATATTAAAAAGATACAAAATTTGCAAGGGAAAATTAGGGAAAAGAAATGTGGTTTAGGGTTTCTTCATTTTTTATTTTATTTTTCCCCTCCTTTGATTTGTGTTGTGGTTGGTGCAGCCATGGATAATATATGGAAATGCAAGCACCTCAAGGGAGATACGACCTCATGGTATAGATTCTCGACTCGCAAGATTTATTTTTTAAATTTTATTTTATCATGTGGTTGTTTTCTATAAGGGAGAGGAGCCAGTGGTTGTGCACCCTAAGTTGAGGGCTATACAACACCCACATAAATACCATAAATTTTTTTAAAAATACCCTTTAATGGATTTTTTAATTTTTAATGTACATATTTTCTTTTGAGCATTTATATTGTATGGAAAGTGATTTTTAAGGTATTTAAATCAAGTAGTTTTCCATACAAAGAAATTTATGGTGGACCATTTGTTGGGCATTATGTCATGCATATTTTTTCACTTATGTGGCATCATTTGATTGGGTGATTGTTTGATGTGATTTGTTGTCACTCATTTTATAGGCTACTATTTTTTCAAATTTTAATTGAGAAATGTACATATACTAGTCCTTGAATTCACATCTACCCTCACCACCATTATTGGTCCATGCTCCACTATTGGCTTCTCTCCCTTAGCATAAGAGGAGGGTTGTAGTTGTTTCCGCATGGGCACGTACAACATGCCATAGATAGTTTTGAAAAATGTATGAAACATTGTGGTTCGTGGACATATATTATTGCAAGTAGGGAGAGACACCAATACTTGAGCATGGTCCAATTGTGGATATAGTGTCTTGAATACACAACACCCAATAGTTGTCATAGTACAACTTGATAGTTGTCATAAAAGTACCTAGTGATTATTTAATTTTGACATGACAACACCCAATCACATCATGACATGTAAGATTTGTTATTATTAAATATTCAATGTTCAACCATTATCACCCATGATCAAGTATTGGTTCCCATCAAGGTGTAGTGTAACTCAAATTTACTATTTTAAATCAATTCAAATTATGTATTTCCCTCTAATTAAACACTAACAAAAAATTAAAAAAAAACTTGAACTACATGTTAGTGAAAAATTAGGATCCCACATTGTCTAGAATTTATTTTTTTGGGCCCCTAACTTAGGGTACACCACTACTAGCTCCTCTCCCATATACATAGATGGGATTGTATGAGAATGATTTACTTTAATTTAATTTAATTTAGATATTAACGTCCAAAAAGGAAAACAATAACCTATGGGACAAAAAAAGGAAGTACATGGACCAATACATAAAGGAGTGGCAAAAACACCTCCAAAAAAATAGAAAAAGAAACAACAAATCAAATACTAGAAGGTTCAAGAACCGAGAACCGGTAGAATGTATTTTGTTTGATAGATTTGGACCAAGTTGTCTGCGTAGGAGATCTCTTAAGGTTCTTGAAATCAGTTGTTTGGAAGTAAGAACTGATATGAATGTAATTATTTGTATTTGAGGACTTCAATTTGAGTGTTCTTTTCCGAGTTGACGCTTTCTCATGAATAAACAAAGCTAAACATTTCTAGTCTTCATATCGAATGAGGATCTTTAAACATCCATTGGAATATCTCGAAAAGAAAATGGTATGTTCCATGAATTTCATAGTAGATGGGACATTTGAATATAAAATTATCTTCACTTTCAGGCTCTTGAAAACATAATTAACATATACACTCATGTTGTGGGAGGATATGATCATGTTACATTCGAAGTGGGTGAGAGAAAATATGAAACCGAGCTAAAGGGATCCTCGGGCATAAGGAAATGACTTCTTCATGTATTCAATTTTTTTTTTTGATCTTCATGGAAGTAGGAATAAAATTGAAAATAGTGATTTTTTTGGTTTCAAAGGATCTTTTGGAGCCATGTAACTTTCAAATAAGTCTTAGAGAGTTCTTCTCATTTACCACCTTTGGTTACCTCATGTCTAGTGATTTGAGGAGAATTAATGAAAAAACCAAGAGGAATAAGTCTTTTTATATCAATATTCATCTTGAAGGAGAGTCACAACTCTTGCATGCCAACAAGATTTGTATCCTTTTTGCAAAGTTGCATAGAAGATTAGAGTGCCAAATATGGATATCTATTTTGATCAAAAAATAATCTACCATGCATATAAGCATATGCAACATAATGATAACATTGAAAATCAAAGTGAAAAGATTTGGAAACTTAAAAATAAATTCCCCCTTTTGACATATATGCCAATGTGGGAGAATCTACAAGGCATGTGATCTATTTGTCAAAATGTCTAAAAGAAATGTGGTCATTTGGACATCAATGATTCTTTGGAGGTGCACAAAATGGATTTGCTTGTTCAAGCATGGGAAAATTTATGCAAATACATTTGAAAGGTTATATGTTAGCCTCCATGACCTTTGAAATCCTCTTCCTTACCTAAGACAATTTGGAGCTTTATAACATGGTCTGTGCATTAAACAAATCAATAAGGATGTAAGAACTCAATCAAAATTTATAGCTGTAAATGCCCATGCTATATGTATTTGTAAATGCATTTAGTTATTGTTAAAAAAAAAATCCACATTCTTTCCAATGTCCTCCCTGGTGGGGCAAAAAAACACTGGATCAGATCATGGACATCCATAAAATCATAGAAGGTTAGGTATTGTCAGAGGTATTAGTTGCTAGAGCCTTGGTAGGAAGGTATGTAAAATTTGAGATATTTCCTCAAACACTTTGATTGTTTTAAAAAAATGTCTGAAAGGAGTGGGGTCACATGGAGAAAACCCTGACCATTTAAGTTTCATTTTTTTTGTTTTATTTGGCTATGTTTTGATGTTGAGAAAAATGGGTTCATTAAAAATACATTAGAAACTTACAATAAAATGCCTCTTTGATAATCATGTAAAATGCGGATGCACATACAAGACATGTGAACCATTCACCTGAAATATAATAAAAAAATAAGAACCACATGGACAATAATGGTTGTAGTATATGCACAAAACGAGTCTCTTGAACGAGGTTTTGGAGATTTTAAAAATTACAATTGGAGGGTTTAAAGTTAGACCTAAAACCATCAATGCAAAATGTGAAGGATTTACAATGAATGCAAACTATTCGATGAAATGTCCTGGGAGCCCACGAACTAGTGAAACACCTCTACTTCTCTACCTCATTATAAATAGGCATGGAATTATTCCTCTCCCTCTCTAGTTTGTTTTCATATAATGTTGTCATTATAAATTACAAGTGTTTTAATTAAAGGAATAACACATTGATTTTTAATATTGGTATGCATAAACCTTTACCCCTCAAGTGTAGCCTTTTCCAACTTGATAACATTAACCGAGTCGTGGAGAAAATTGATTAAATATAAAACACTATCCACTCCATGATCTGGATTCATTTTGTTATGCATTATCTCACTTTAAGAAAGAGTTAGATAAAGGCGACGTTTTCTCATATGATTACAAACTTGATTTGGAATTTCCTCGTAAAACTAAACCACATACCACAAAAACATTGTTTATCACCTTGTATCCCTTGTTATACAGAGAATGAAAAGATGTAGTTTGTATTCACCGGGACGGTTGGATAGAATGCTTTGCATGCCCGTTTCGGGGCCTACTTAGCCTACTAGGTGTAGGCACAAGCTGCTAAAACCCAAATTTTTCCTCTTGCATGATGCTCCCAAAATGAGTTATGTGAGTTAGATCTTAATTCCATCAGGTTCCTTGAGATCTTGGTATATATGGGAATAGGTTGGAAGTATCTAGAATGTTTTGGTCACCCGTAGACACAAAAATCTATACCCTCCTTCCTTAGTCAATAAATTAAATACATCGACATCCCACAAACACACCCCTTATCTTTATTCAACTAATCAATTAATATTATGTTCCTTAGCATTGCCCCTTTTATTTAATTAATTAGTTAAACACATTTCATGCCCTAGGCCACACATTATATCCCCATTTTTATTAATTAAATGTACACACATCATTTAAACACGTCATTTAATCAAATATTAATATATCCACATGGAAAATCATTATTCTTGCTTTATCCTAAATAAGCCCTAACCACCTAACCTAATAATTTTTCCTAACTATCCAAATATTCCTTAAAATCCATATTTAACCTATTCTCTAACTCTCTTATCTTGACAAACAGAAAAACTCATCATTATCCTCTATACATATAATAAAATTATCTATAAACATAGATAAATCATAAAATAATCTAGCCAAAATTTGTTTAGTCAATCATCGCTAGCTAACCCAACACATCCCAGAACAAATTAACAATTCCATTCCCCAAAATTAAAAAAAACCTAGATTTAGCAAGTTGTTTCAACCATTTGCTAAACAAAAGATAAATAGACCGAAATTGTCGGTGATTCGAGTAATCACCGATGATTACTTAAGATATTTTTTCAGTCTCTCTTGGGGATCCTCCACATGCATTCACGAATCCTAATTCCTTATCTCGAGTTTATAGCATTACTTTAAATCCACGGTGTTTGACCTATTGTCTAACAACATTATCAACACACTTGAAGCACCTCAATGTTATCCCAGAGTCTTTGTAGCTCAACACCTCTCTAGTCTAGTTGCAGGCTTCGCCAACTTCCTACATCACCTTCTATCAAGGTTAGAAATCACTTACAACCTTATCTCACCATTCAGGTACTGTTCATATATTAATTCATATACCTTACATCATCATCTAAGTTCTTGTAAACCCAAAATTTCAAATTAATCAGTTAAATACTTAATTTTAGTAGTCTGTCAATATTTACTAGAATCGCCAGTGATTCCTGTTACTTTAGTTTTTCTATCAATATCCATTTAATCTCTTTGATATGTAATTTCAAATATGCCTGTTTCTAACATTTTATCCAACATGGATTATTTTAGATTTCATTAGGTGGTCCAAGCCATGATATTACCAATATCCACTCTCTTCCCATTGTCCGTCATCCATTGTACTGGGAACAATACAACATTCTTCATGATCTTGAGCTGTGTGCTATTCACTGTGCCCCTTTGGACCGGTTTCAGAGCATTTTGAGTCTACTCGGCATATTCGTGATCTTTGTAGGGAATACTAGGACACATATTTTGAGTGCGAATGCATCCAAGTTTGAGATTGCTTGGTTTGAATACCAATACAAAGCGAGTTGGAGGATTTCGTCTACGAGTTTGAATATAAGGATGAAGCTGAGTTTGAGGATTCACACTCTAAATTTGAGTACCAATACTAAATCAACAAGAGGATTCAAACTCAATTCGAAGTTGAGTCATAGTTATTCTCTTTCATTTATCATTATATGCTAGCTATCAAATTTTTAACAAATTTATCATTTGTCAAACATTTATCATTTATTGACTATCATATATCGTATTTCATTTTCCAATCCACTTGAGTGTGTGAAAGTGGATTAACATTCTTGCAAGGAAGTCCTTTGACCTCCTGGGACCGGCCTTTGCCAGAAATCCATCATATATCTTACTATTCATATTTTGTTTAGTGTCTCGTGATTTGCATGTTTTCTCACGGTAAAAAATATTACTCACATTTGATACAAAGTACGACATCAACCACCGATAGCCAACATTTACGGGTATCACTAAACCCCACGTCCTCTAAGGTTAGTTAATTCTTATTCTCTTGCTTCATTAATTCAATTTGAAGAGGCAGAATTATTCCAAACATTTTGGCATGCTCGGTGGGACTGTCCCTCATTTCATTGTTAATTTCATAAAAAAAAATCTATTTTTCATTTTTGGTTCTTTGCATAGTAATTGCTAGCGATCGGGTGAATCGCTCGGGATTCAGTCAATCACCAATGATTTTTCCGAATGATTTTTCTTACTTTGCAATTTTCTTCTAGTTCTTGCTTTCTGGACATTTCTCTATTTTCTGTTAGATAAGATTGCAGATTTCTATCTTTGTATATTCATTATCAAAATCTAAAAAAAATCTCTTTTGGTCATCTAGAATATCATATTTTTCCACATCTAGTTGTCTATCTAGTAATCGCCGGCGATTCTCGCAATCGTCGATGATTATTTTGAGTTCTTTTGATTACTTTATAGTTACATCTGCTAATATTTTTAAATTTTTTTACTATTTTCTTCTTTTTCTACTAACCTATTTACAAGTCTATCATCTTGTTGCTTTAACCTTTGCTTTTACTTGCTTTGGATTTATTTTTAAAAAAGGAAGCATTTTATCACAGTGAGTCCTAAATCCATCTCTTTGCTTTCAGTATTACATTATTGGCTGATTTTCCTCATCGAAATTGACATTTCATTTTGGGTCTTAAAATGAACAACTACATCCTTTTTTCTCACATAGTATTAATTAGAAAGTTAATTGGTTGCATTCACTTTATTTTCCCCCACACACAACCAAACCACTTAAAACATCAAAACACATTTAAACAATTCCCACCTAGGTGATAACTATTAGGATTTCATCACCCAATAGGAAACCAACTCGGTGTTCGGCCAATTTTAAACATCCATCATCTGTCACTATATTAGCAAAGCACCCGTTACCCTTATCACTGCGGGACTATGAAGTGAGGGGGTAGGCCCTAATACCACGCATGTATCAACAACAATACAAAGTTGGGCCTCACGTACCTTTGGGTATATTGAGGAATCCACCCTTAAACACACCTGAAACCAGCCATAGCTCACCATTTCCTAGGACCTTCGTTAGCCATTTTACACATTTCACTTTCTCATAATTAAATCAAGAAAATCTAAAAACATTCATTTTTCTTGTCTTTTCCTATTGTTTGTAATTAAACCATTTAGTTTTTTTTAATAGGTGAGTGTTTATTTGTTTACTATGGTAAAAACTAGACAACAAGCTAACAATCAAACTTCTAAAATCATGTCTACTTCATTACCTGAACCATTATCTACACCATTACAATAGCATATCCCATTATCTATTCCATTGTCTATACCATTGCCTACACCTTTATCCACTTTCATATCTACACCATTACCTACCACATTCTCTACACCATTACAACAACAAAACCCATTTCATTAACCAATCACATCCACTCCTCTTACTGATGATCAACAAGCTTGGAATGAAATATAAGAGAAATATAGTGAATAAATGATATAAAATATATTAGATTATGCATGTCAGTTTCGTAGTCAAATTTTCCATACATCTGAGCAAAAAGAAACTGAACAACCATACTCCCCCAGCTCACAATCAGAATATTTTGAACCTCCTTTTTTGATAGAGGAGACCCTATTTTCAAAGAGATGTTAGATTCAAACCCCGTTTCCCTCAACACTTATCTTATAGCTAGGGGTGTTCAACTCCAACCATTTGTACCCAAACCATCTTCACATATTCCTGATCCTTCATCTAGTTCTTCACATCCTATTGATTCAAACCAACAATTTGTACCCAAACCACCGTCGTATGTCTCGATCCTTCATCTGGGGTTTCACATCTTATTGATCCAAACCACCAACCTATCATTCAACAAATATATTCATATCCACCTTTAAGTCAACTTGAAACATTAGATGTTTCGTCTTCCATTCCTGTTCTTAGTCTTCATATGATCTCTTCTCAAGACACAACTACTCAACAACATACATCTTCACCTAAGCCTTCCATTGGTTCAACACCTCCACAAAATAATACTAGTGTTTCATTATCTACCCCTCCAACATCCTCAATTACCCAGACACCTCCAATGAGTTTTGTTTCTATTTCTACTACCGTATCTCAACCAGTTAGCACTACCATTCAAAATATTACCATGTATATTCCTTCATCCATTCCCTTAATCAATACTAGTTCCATTTCCACTACTCATCCTATTTCAGTCCAATCCTCTGTACCTCTTATCTCACAACATATTCCACAACCATTGCAACCATTAATTTCCATACCACAATCTATTCCTATTCAAAACATCCCACAACAAGCACCATCTTACAATACCTCTGAAATATACTTTAAGCAACCACCTCCTTATTCACAACCTTTTTACCATAACATATATTCCACATCCTTATTAGTATATTCAACCATCACAACCTTTAGTGTCTCAACCTTCCTATAACATTCCACAACAATACATTCAACAACAAAGTGTTCCCTCTCAACAAAGTATTCCACAACAAAACATCCCACAAAAAAACATTCCACTTACTTATAACATTCCTCAACAAAGTATTCCCTCTCATTAGTACATTCCTTAACAAAACATACCATATCATCAAAGTATTCGACCTAAAAGAATATTCCTAAAAAAACATCCCATAGAAAAGTATTCCACAACATAATATCCCTCAACAAACATACCATAACAAAATAGTCCACTTATAATATTCCAAAACAAAATATTCCTCAAAAAAATATTCCCTACTAACAAAAAATTCCTCAGCAGTACTAGACATATCCACAACATAGCCAATTTTCATTTTAACTTGGTTCATCTTCACAAAAACCAACACAACCAGATATGCTTCAAGTTGTTATGAACTGCATATCCAATCTTGAAGCCGCCTCATTAGGACCCAAAATTTCCTCTCTTATGACCAAATTTACAATGAGCCCATTCACCCCTCAGTGCCATATAAAGCATATCCACCCCATTGGGAACTTACAAAGTTTATCAAATTTTATAGCAAGGAAGATCCCCAACAACACATTTTTTCTTTTTCGTCATGCCTTATTTAATAGTCCATGACCAAGAGCTCATGTTGAGGACGTTCCCCATGTCCCTTGCTAGTCCTACCTTGGATTGGTATAATAACATCCCTCGTATTCCTCGTACTCATTCACACAACTTTCACAACTCTGTTACAAAATATTGTGTAACATTATTAAATAAAATGTAATATTATTAATAATGAGTTTATAGAACTCATATTAATAATATAGTTGTAATAGTTAGGTGAGTGTGAGATATTAATATTATGATATTAATATCATATTTGTATGTACGTGAGTTAATCTCACCATTAGAATAGGGATATGAGATGTTAGAGAGATATGAGGGATAGGTGAGAGATTCATGGAGAGAGATATGTGGGATATGTGAGAGATTCATGGAGAGAGATACGAGGGATTGAAAATGAAGTTTGACTCCACCTTTGTAGGAGATCAAACACTATAAATTGTATGCTCCATCTATGTAAAAATATCCTGAATGAATTTCAATTTCCATATTTTATTATTCGGTGTTTTTATATTATATTTAAGTTCTTATCAAACTCTTCCAAGAACACTTCTCCATAAACATAGCCCATAAAATCACTATCAATGACTTGTACGCCATCAAAAAATTTGAGGATGAATTCATTTCCAATTTTGTTTCTTCTTTGGAGGGTAAAATTAATCAACTATCCTTCCCATTACCACAAAATGAATTGATTGAACTTTTTTATCACTCATGTGCCAAACACATCTTAATCAACACTACAAATCCAATATTTCTAGACATTTGATGAAGCCTTCACTATGGCCCATAAGTTAGAACTGCGAGCTCTAGAAGATGGTCAAGTTAAAATTCATCCTAAGAAACCATAAACCGAATTCCCATCTAATCCATCATCCAATCCTAATAAATACAAATCACCTGTTAATGCTGAAGTAGTCAAATCCGCTTCTAAAGAAAAACCCACTACAAAGTGTTCCCGACAACAGCGTAGTTACACACATATAGGAGAGAATTATAATGTAGTATTTGGCAAGTTTCTCACCACAAACATGATGTATCTCCCTCCCATTTGAACTATTGATACATTTGTATCCAAACCTTCTTGGTATTGAGATAATAATTATTGTAAATACCATATGGTTAAGGGACATGACATCAAAAGGTGTCGCACGTCGACAATGTCCTTCAAGAATTGATTGATATGGGTTATCTTTAATTCGACAATCTTAATGCACCCCAAATCAAAATCTTGGCATATTTAAACAATGCTTTCCAAATCATCCGATCAAATTTCTAAACAAATAAATGCCCTCCATCTACCGATCAACCACAAACAAATGTTGTTCATGCTCATCATACTATCAACACCATTACTAAAATACTACCCATTCCCGAGTCCACGTCAACACTTGTTGAATCCAAATCCACACTTACGAACCAACATCAATATCTACAAAATCAAGAATAACACCTATTGAACCAACATCAACATCTACCAAACTTGCATCAACATCCACTAAGTCCTCATCCATTAACAATAATACTAAAACCATTCGACATCCTTCTACATCCATGCTATTACTAAATCCACTTCCACACCAATCACATCTTTTGGTATAACCACACCTATGTATACACCTCAATTTGTAAATATAACTATGACACCCCCTCTAAACATTCATGACACACACCACCACCTAGGGTAGCTACAAATTGTATTCGTCCCCCATCTACAAAACCAATTATCTCTACACCAACCAATCCAAAACCTAAAAATCTACAACTCATTTAGATATCATCAACCACATCATTAAAACCCCTCTTCCTTTGTTAATACCTACTTCTACATCCACATATAGTTCATCTAAAACTACCAAAGGACCTCACAAACAAGGTGTTGTTCAAGTTTTCAAAATTCCTTCCTATACCTTCCCTGAATCATACCATTTTCGTGGTCCTCGGCCTTTTCTTCCACCTCCTCCTAGAAGGGTCATTTCCACTCCTAGTAATCACCCTATTATTTTAGGTCCAAATCCCACTTACCAAGCCTCCACATTGGGCCCTTGTCCCTCGTTTAACATGCCATCTAAGACTCCTCAACAACAAACAACTAAACAACCTAAAATCAAAGTCCTACTTCCTCCGGAGAATAAGATACCTAAAATTTCATTACTATTTGCTTATGCACCTAGAGGGTATTATGTAACTATTTTAGATGACCTCCTTCAATAATCACTTATAACTTTACCACCTCTCAAACCATCAGATCCACAAGGATGGAAACCCACTTGGTATGACTTCGACGTCTCTTGCGATTATCATAGAACACAAGGTCATTCCATAGAGGATTGTAAGGCCTTTCACCTAATTTCTCAAAAACTTGGTAATCTAGATTTCCTTCCTTCTAAATTACACATAACATCATCATCAACCTCATCTAAATCTAAAGATCCCATTTCCAAGATCTATTCCCATCACATTGTTGTTGTATACATAACCACTTGCTCACAAAATTATGACATAGATCCATCTGAGCATAAGAAAGATAAAACTTTCATAGTCGTAACCCCATCCCTAGAGTTAATCGCTTCATTTGATAATCCTAAATTATCTATCCCCATATCTCCCAAAACATCTAATCAAACAACATCACCCAAATCCAAGGTTTCAATACTCACCGCACCACCCTCATCATCCACCTCAATACAAAAGGTTATCATTAAACAGTTACACCAAGCTCCCATCAAAATGTCACTTTATAAACTAGTTCAAACATCACCTTCCCATAAACAAGCCATGATCGAAGCCCTCCAATCAATAATAGTACTAGCAGATGACCCTTCATCTTTCAAAATTTTTGGGGGCCCTTAAAGCATCCATAACCATATCATTCAAGCCATTTGAGATTCCCTCACTTAGGCCAGAAGAACATGATTTACCACTCTTTATCACCACCCAAATTAATGATGTCCTCATTAAAAGGGTCATGATTGATGGGGTGTAGCCATCAATATTATATCATCCATTTCCTTTAATCAACTTAAATTATCCCCTTCCGTCGTAGGTCTAACGCCGTTTTTATTCCAGTCCTTCAATGACACTATTACACCCACATTAGGTACCATTATCCTACCACTTAAAGTTGGCATTAAGACCTTACATGAACTCTTTTACATTATAGAAGGAGAGTTCTAATATAACATGTTATTAGGACAGCCCCTGGATACACACTATGTGATGTGTTCCTTCTACACTCCATCGTTGTCTTAAATATGAACATGAAGGTCAAACGTTCACAAATTCCTCGCAGATCCAAGTCCTTTTGTTAAATATTATCTAAAATATCACCCAAATGCCATCCTCATACCTAAATCCACATTAGAATCATCTGATGAAGCATCTACTAGCACATCCATCCCTTCATCCAAACTACTAGATAATTCCTCTCTTAGTGACATTGTACGACGTCTTACAATGGGGGAGTGCCACCTTCGCATTCTTAACTCGGTCCCTTTCTTTGAAAAATTATGGTAGTCCTGATAAGTAAACCACATACAAGCCTAATGTAGGAGATATTATCTCTTATGGTCCCACTTATCTTAAAAAAACCTTGTTTATGGGGGATGCGATCATCCTTCATCTCATTCTATCAATCCACACCATGCCATGCCTTTCACATTAGACTTCAAATCCTTAGATAATCTAGGTTTCACTTATATGTACCTTCACCATTGTGCATGGAAAGGTTTTGGCCTTGGCCATTATGAACAAGGAATACATGACTTGATTATCCAAAGTGCTCCCTTAAAACTTATGATAAATATGGATTAGGTTATAAGAAACCCGGTTCCAACCCATCCAAACCCACTACATCTATGCATATCACCAAGCTAGAATAATCATCACTTAGAACCCTAGACAAGTGCTATGAACATATATGTAATCCTTGAGGATCTTATGGACATATATACAACCACTAATGATTGTATGGATGTAGATGATGTTGTATCCATCTTTCCTAAAAATTTTTTAGTCAATACCATTTCCCTAAGTCTCGCTTACTTATCAATCTAACCATGTCACTAAACAAATTCCTCTTATTTGGCCAGAAATGGTTGAAGAAGATTTACCCACTATAGATATCCTTCAATGTCATGATGACCAAGACATCCTTTCCCATATGGGAGATGAGGATCACTTCCTTCAAAATCCCTACCATCTGATACACCAAATCTTCTTAATGAATCCACCATTGACGTAAAATTAGGAACCCCTTAGGATCCTTGCATATAGTTAAGGCCATTCAATCATTAAATCTATAATAACTAGATAATTTCACTTAATTTTTATCAAAATATTATCAAGATTTTTCCTGGTCATATAGCGATATGCTTGGAATAGATCCTAATATTTTTGTACACAACATCATCACATATCCTAATGCTAAGCTCGTTAAATAAAAACATCGTAAGATACATCCACACATATCTCTCCTTGTTAAACAAGAATTACAATGCCTTTTATCTCGCTAACTTACTCATACCCATTGATTATCCATGATGGGTCTTTAATGTTGTCCCCATAGCCAAAGCCTTGAGTAATTTACACATTTGTATAAATTTCAGAGGATCGTAATCTTTCTTGTCCTAAATATGATTCCCCCTTCCAAATATAGATTAGCTCGTTGACCTAACAACCGGCCACAAAATACTTTCCCTTATGGATGGATTTTCTAGTTATAATAACATTCTCATTGCCACATGATGAGCATAAAACATCTTTCATCACTCCTTGGGAATCTTCTATTACCATGTCATATCATTCGGTCTTAAAAATATAGGTGTCGTTATCAACATGCCATGACCTACATTTTTCATGATCTCATCCACAAAACAATCGAAGATTATGTCGATGAACTTTTAGGAAAATCTAAACAACAAAAAGATCATCTTATTATCCTTGAATCAAAATTTACTCATCTCATTCACTATTGCCTTCATCTCAATCCTGCAAAGTGTGTTTTTGGTGTTCACATCGGAAATTTTTTAGGATTCATCATATCTATCCGATGTATTAAAGTTGATCCAAAGAAAGGTTAAATCCATTATTGAAATTCCTCTTCCATCCAATCTTACACAATTGCGTAGCCTTCAAGGTAAAATGTAGTCCATTCGACATTTTATATCACAATGTTTCGATCGTTGTGATTAAAAAATAAAGCCTAGAGATGGGGTATTAGAGTATTAATGTTAATATAACTAGGAGGACTAAAAATGATGTATAAAGAAAAGTAAAACAATAAAGTACAATAGTAAGGAATAATTATATTTAATTACCCCAAGTGAAATGAAAACCTAAATGTGTAAGAGAAGTGAGAGAAATGGCTTAGCTAATTCTAAGAGACAATCGCAAGTTGTCACGGTCCGAACACGAGAATTTGGAAGTGCCGAAGATCACTCAAAACCCCTGTGAAGACTAGATCTGGAGGATCTGAAATGACTGAGGTGCTTGGAAGGGTACTGGGGCACCTTGGTATGTAGTTTGAGCACTCTATTTTGCATAAAATCTTAGAACTTTATTCCTGTATGGTCAAAAAGTTAGTTCGAACCTTGCTCGTATGTCGCACTAGATTCACCTTTGGATGAGCTATATAATGCCCTCGCGATAAAAAAGGAAGTATCAAACCCTAGAAAAATAAAAATGCATAATGAATGGGTCGAATTGACCTTAGTCACCAAACCAATGGAATTATCACTGAGCATTTCACTACATTACAGACTTAGATGTAGTTCTGGTGAGTGTGTGCATGTCATGCCCTAGGTTCTCTTGTGTCATTCACACTTTGTGAAGTAGCGAGAAATAGTAACTATAGAAAATGTAAATAACATGTGTGCATGGAATATAATAGAATCCCTCCCCTATGTAGTGTGTGTGATACATATCTCCTAGCCTTGATGTATGACACTATGTGGATGCAAGTGATGCAACTCTAGATGGAGTGATAGTAGTATGTGACGCTATGACCCTCATTATGGTCTTATAACTTTATATTTATAGGGATCTCAAGCTTAATTTCATAATTAATCCCGACAAGGCCGACTGGGAAAAGGATAAGGATGAAAAATGGCTAGAAAGGCCCCAAAAAGAAGCGGAAAAGGATGTGCATAGATTGGGGCGCCTAGAGTGGGATGGCACTGGGCCACCCAAGACAGCCGGGTGCCCCGATTTTGGGCTATAATGATGGGGCAGTTGCAAAATGGACAGATAAGTGCAAGAAAATATGTAGGAATGATGAAATAAAATATATAAAATAAAGATGACCAAAAAGTGGGATTAATTAGTACTTTATTCACTTGAGAACCTTCTAAAAAGTAGTATAAAATTAGGTCAAATAATGTCTAAAGTGCATAATTTTGTGTCTACACATTGTCAGCCATTTCATCATCTTCTCCGTAAGGACGTAGAATTTCATTGGGATTCTGATTGTCAGAAAGCCTTTGATGAAATTAAACAATATCTCCTATCACCACCTATGCTTACTCCACCTCGTGAGGGAGATTCGTTTTATCTATACATATCTACTTTAGAACATGCTCTAGGAGCCATGCTCACTCATCATGATAGCTATGGTCATGAATAAGTTGTATATTATATCAGTTGCACACTCCATGAATATGAAACTCATTACACCGAAGTTAAAAATCTATGTTGCGCTTTATACTTCACCACTTCTAAATTACATCATTATCTTCTTAATCACAAAACTTATGTCGTCACTAGCTTCAATCCACTCAAAACCATACATTCTAAACCATATCATAGTGACCATATAACTAATGGCTAATGCTTATGACTGAATTTGACCTCAAATTCATATCAAAAAAATATATTAAGGGCTAGGATATTGTAGACCAGCTCGTTGACACTCCCCTTCCCGATAATCAACTTCCTCATGAATACTTTCTAGACAAATCTATCAACAATGTCGATGAATATGAATTTATCCCTGTCAAAATGACTCTCTTCTTTGATGGTTCTAAATTCTAGCAAGGGGAGGGGCCGATGTTATTATCATACCCTCTTGGGGTATTCCTATTCCGTTATCATTCAAACTCAACTCGAATGTACCGATAACTTGGAAGAATATGAAGCTTTAATTATGGATCTTACAACCACTATTCTCCTAGGTGTTCACATTTTAGAAATCTATGGAGATTCACAACTTGTCATTAGTCAAGTTAAAGGAGAATATCAATGCAAAAATATAAATCTAACGTTGAATTTCTCCTCGGTGCATTTGATCATTACACCATCCAAACCATCCCACAATCCTCTAACAAGTTTATAGATACAATGGCCTCCTTAGGATCCCTCATCCCATTAGAAACTAAAGAGTCAAAAGACAACACTAAAGTATCCATCGTCATTCAATGACTAGATTATCCCTTACATCAAAATGAGCTCCCCCTATCAACATTATTGATAATGATCCAATTTATTTGTGGTATACGCAAATCTCGACTACCTGTAGAATTTAAATCCCATTTGACTTATCATGTAGCGCTAAAAGATCATTTTTTCAATATTCTACTCATTTTTTCATCAAAGGTGGTGTCGTTTATAACGTAGTTTTAATGTATCTTGTTAAGATGCCTCAAATCACATGAATCAATCAAAGCAATCAAAGTCAATGATGGTATTTTTGGTGGACATTTCAATGGAAATTCCATTGCTAAACGTGTCATACGAGATAGGGTATTATTGTCCTACTATTACTAAATATTGTTGTGCATATGTTAAGAAATGTGTGAAATTTCAACTCCATTCAGATCTCATCCATGTCCCTAGTCAAGCATTGCAACCCGCTCAGGACTTATGGCCTTTCTCTCAATGGGGGTTAGACCTCATTGGTACTATCAATCCTAAATCATCTCAACAACATCATTCTATTATCACAACTATTGAGTATTTCACTAAATGGGTTGAAGCTATTCCTTTAACCTCAACTAAATCAGGACCTATCACCAATTTCATATATCAATACATCATATGCCATTTCAACATTCCCCATAAACTTGTCATAGATAATGGAAAATATTTTAAGAATAAAGAACTTAAAAAGCTATGTGATACTTTCAACATTAAGCTCAATTTTTCATCACCCTATTATCCTAAAGAAAATGGATACGCTAAAGCCTATAATAAAGCACTTAATAAAATCCTTATGAAAATAATAGACGATGCAGATAGGAATTGGCATCTCCAAATCCCATTTTCTCTCTGGGATTATTGAACTAGCATCCGTACACCTACAAGTGCTATGCCCTACTCACTTGTCTACGGATTTGAAGCTGTCCTACCTCTTGAAGTCCAAATCCCATCACTTCGTGTGTCCCTTAAAGACTTCATTCCAGATGAAGAATATCACCAAGACCGCTTAGCACAACTTGAACTATTAGATGAAAAATGTCTAATGGCCCTCGAACATCATCAAGTTTATCAAGAATGCTTAAATGAGACTATAAAAAACATATCAAAGAACGTGACTTTAAAATTGGTGATCTTATGCTTAAAGAAAATCAAAATGTCACTCAGTTAGAACAGAGTAAACATGGAAATTTTTCCCCTAATTGGATTAGTCCATACGTCATCACTCATAAGTATGGGTTAGGAGCGTATTGTCTCGCTTCCTTGATGGTGAACTTGAAAAGGAACCTCTAAATGCATTACACTTGTGGCCTTTCTATTTTTAAATGATTGATTGTCATGACAATAGTTACATTTAAAATCTTATCACTCCATCAAACCATTCATCTTGTCATAATAATGATTTGGAAGCATGTGGTTATCCGTCATTATCCTAAATATACCTTAAAGATGAGCACCATGGCTCTGTTCATCGCATCTTTCACTATGGATAAGTTCCTCCTCTATAGGAAACCCTTAAATAATTACACCCACCTACCCTGTATAAACTGAAAACATAACATGGGGAAAATATGTGTGGATCATATTTGCATCTTCTCCCCTCCTTGAAGTGGTTTATTAGGGTCTTTCCTTCAGCTCAAAAAGTGTATGTAAGAATCATTGGATGCTTCTTATCAAAATAAAAAGTATGATAGATTGATTCATGAAGGAAAACTATTTAAAATATAAAATCATTATAAAAATATAGAAAGTAGACCACTTCCTTGAAGGAAAACTACTAATTAAAAGTATAGATCGACCCTCAAGGACAACTATTTGAAAAAAGTCAAAAATTAAAAATGTAGACCATACCCTGAAGGATGGATACCCATGTAAAAGACTTCCCACATTGATCAACTTTCAAATATATACATCAATATCAAAAGCATCCAAGAAAGCTTCCTGCATCGATCAAATTTCCTATTATAGAAAAATTCCACATTGATCAGTTTGCTTCAAAATAAATATGTAAAGCTAGGGGAATTTCTTTATGAACCTGTTGAAAAGGAGAACCCTTTTCCTATACTAATCTACACATACTTATCCTATTTTATTTCCTAAGAAAATACAATTACATCATCCTATTTATTTATTAAGATCCTATGTAACTACTCATTAGTGATAGTATTTAACGTTTTTAAGGCTACAAGTGCAAGTGCTTTCACACTATCAAAACCCATCATGTATATATCAAATCCATAATGAGGAAATCATTTCATTTTTACCCTATTTTACTTAGTCACATTTTTGATACAATCCATTTCAGATCACATTTTGAGTCATTTGATTAATTAAAACATTCAACCACATTCAACGACATTCTGTCAAACATATTTGCAAACCATATTTTTTAACATTACATCTAATATATCTATCAAACATTAACACATTCAAATTAAAAACATACATCACAACATTGAAACCATCAACACATGTAAATCAAAGAATATGAGCCACAAAACCTCATCATCATCATCATCATCATCATCATCATCATATATATCAAATTCATAATACATCAATGTCATTTACAAATTAGGGCCTCCATGGGCCATACATCAAAACTATCATCAATACATATCATGAGTTAGTAAACCGATAATGTTCTAGGAACTAGCACAAGAAATACTAACCTCTCTTCCCGTGATGAACCCCATTTTGTTATGTTTAAGCCCTATTTAAACTCATACCATTTTGATATCATGATACACGATGAACAATGATTACTCTTTATATTTAATACTTTACTATGATTATGAAGAAATTATTGCGTATACTTGTGATGTTTTTATCTTGTTGATTCTTTTGCATAAATGGATTGAATAAGATTGTTTATGAACATTAACTTCATTTTCAAAAGAAGTATATGTTAAGTTGTCACAAGAGCACAAGAATTAATTCACGCACTGGTGCAAGAATCTATTTGACGTGTTAGTGCGCAGAATTTCATCCGCGTTAACATAGGTCTCAAAGAAACACATCTAAATTGTCCATGTAACCATTTTAGTTTCTCCGAGACATTGGGGAACTCATGTGCTCATACATGTAGCTTAGATCTCTGGAATCACAACCGACAACCCTACATCCTAAATAGAGATCATCACTATTAATTCAACAAAAATTCAAGCCACAAGAAGATGAAATATGACCAACAATTGAAGACTCATCATCAATTCAATTCTCTTCAATCAGTTAATGATTTGAAGAATCTTCTAGAGGTGATTAACTCCTTCCAAGGATTCAATCACGGATCCTCTCTTCAATTGTTGAGAATATTTCAAGTTCAAACACTTTATGAACTTCTCCCGCCATTAATGTATTTCCAGAAATAGATAACATTGTTTAGTTAAATAGTCAGTTAAAATTAGACATAGTCATTTGGAATAACTAGATCTCTTGGAGAGACTAGGACTTCTCTTGTATAAAAGAGATGATGTAACTAGAATTAGGGGTTCAATCTTTCAGTTGCACAAGTAAATTTTCAATAAAGATCATAGATTCAGGAGGAAGTTCAGTTGTTTGAGTTTTAGTTTAGATCCTGATCGAAGGGTAGGAGAAAGGGCCACTCCTACCCAACAAAAGGGGAATTCAGTTGTTTCTTTTCTATTTTATTTATGAGTTGTTGTTTTACAATTTATTATATTCTTGAATACAATGTAGTTTCCATTATGAATGCTTAGTGAATTTTTTAGTCAATCTTTCAATTCTAGTAATTTATTTCAAGCATTTTATTTTGTAATCATGGTCAGTTTGTTAGTTTATCGTCTTTATTATTAGAAACCCATGTTGAGCCTGCGTTCCGACTTTCCTCTTTGTTGCAAACAGCCTTAGACACCACCATGGATTTGTTATCCTGCAAAATTGACAAGGGCAATTTACGTAGGTAACCATACCAAAATTTCATTTTGGTCCCCTGAAGAAGTCTGATAACGTTCAAAATGGCCTAAAACTCCCTTTCGAAAATCAATTTTTTAGCCATTTTTAGCTTCTTTAAACTTGGTGCAAAAAATGATGTGTCAACACTCTCAAAAGCGCACCTTTTGAACTAGGCGCAGGAAATGACATGTCAACATACCAAAATGTGCACCACTTAAAATCCCTTTGGCTCTGGAAAACTTGTGTCAACATCTAAAAAGTTGTGCCTCTTTGGCGCTAGAAATATCATGTTGTCATTCAAAATGTGTGTTAAGGCGCTGTTAATAATGTGTTGACATCCTTGAGGTTGCGCCAAGGCACATTTTAACCCATGTCGACACTCGAAATGTGCACCAAAGAAAGTTGGTGAAATAATAAATGCCATCTTTTCTTATAAATAGGCACTCGACACTTGTCATTTTCATGAATTGAAATTTGTGAAAAGTGTTTTCGCTATGCTTGTCAGCTATTCTTATCACCCCGTGTGCCATTTTTGAGCTTGTGGACCCCAACGTCATCCTTCATCCTTTATAAAACTGGGTAAGTGGCTTTGTCATCCTTGTTGTTGTTATGGTTTTTGTTTTTGGTTGTGTTAGGTTTTAGGGTTGTTATAAATCTAAAAGGTTAAATCTAAAAATGAATAACTTAACAATCTACAAATCAACTGAAAACCCCTTTTCCTCTCCTTCCAGATCTACAAATCTAGAAGGCCCCTGCCTCTAAAAAAACCTAAGGCCTCCTTTTCACTACTTATTATCTTGTTTGCAACCCTCTCTTTACCATTTGAAAAAACCAAAAGAGAGAGAAGAAATTGCAAGAAATCATGGAAAACCTTGGCGCACTGTTTTTCCCTGTTGCACCCCCCACAGTCACACCTTGGCGCACTGTCCTTGCTTGCAACACAACCTAAACCCGCACCCAGTTTAATAACACTTAGCAGCTTTTGTAAGGGCACAAGCACATCCTGCACAACATCAACATAGGATGTTGTGTGCTCCAAATCCATGCCAAGCGTTTTTTCTTTAGTGCATTGATTTCCTTTGCAACATATTCCAAAATTGCACCTTGGGCACACTTAAAACCCATGGAACACAGTATTTTTAGCATCCAGTCTAAGCAATTTTTCCCTTTGGCGCAGGCACATTTCCCTCAACGACAACATGACATGTTGCATGTTGTAAACCCGCACCCTGTGCTTTACCCTTTGGCTCTCGCATTACGTCATGCTACACCCTCAAAAGTGTGCCCTTTCTAAATCGAGCACACTTTTACTCATGTCAACACCTCAGAAAGTGCACCCAACATTTTTAAGCCTCTGCAACATGCTATGAACCTGCACCTTGCACCCTAAGCCTTATAATTTCTCATTCTTCATTCTGCAAGATTTCATTATGAATAACATGACAGTTGACATGGCTCTTCTATGTTGGACCTCCTTGATCCTTCTTACAACAACAACAAGCTATCCTCAAGCTCACACATGTCTTCATCAAGCAAGAAACTAGAAAAGTCTAAAGGAAAAGCAAAGCTGATAGAACAAGAGATAAAGTACAAATATCAGAAAGTCAGGATGCCTGACTCATATGCAAAGAGCAACCTTAACATCGGGGACTCTGAGCTGGGGCATATTGATATGGATGATTTTAGGCAAGGAACAACTTAGCAAGCAGTGGCCCATGGATGAATAAGTTGGTGGGCAGTGGATTGCACTTTGTAGCTAGGCTGCCAGTAAGTGCTGTAAACAATGAGTTCATCATGTTGGTGGCTCGGTGCTATAACAAGGACACTAGATGTGTCAAAGATAAGGAGGGAAAGACGATCATCGACCTCACATCCCGTCACTTTGAAATAACCCTGGGCATTCCTCATCATAGGCAATATGTTGCCATAAGTCTAGAAGACTGTAAGGCCTGGGATGACAATGAGGACAAATGCATGCAAATGATGAATGAACTTTACCTAAAGAACAAAAAGCTAGTGAGCAGATGGCCACAGACCATCCACCATAGTGACTTCAATGAGGAATTGAGTGATACAATCACCTTCTTGAATAGAGTATTTGGGCTTCCTGATGCCCATTATTTCCATAAATGGATGCTGAGGTACTTAGAGACCATGAGCAAGAATGTGCTTGATCAACATTTTGGCTGGGGAGAAATCATCAGCGACACCATCTCTCAGCAACTTCAACAGGTCCTAACAACTGGGAAGTTCTATATGAATTCCTACGTTGTATACGCTGCAGCATCAACGAGAGATTTCGTAGGCCTAGCTCGAAATGGGGTATGGCCCCAGGTCAAAATATATGAATTCTACCCAAAACTCAAGCTTGAGGCCAACATCTCCCAATTCTCCAAGATTAACGACACCTTCTTCCATGAGGTAATTGTTGGTGTGTGTGATTGTCCAGTCATCGTCCACATCACCTAGGTGAGTCATCTCACCTTACGAGAGTCATAGGTCTTAGGAAGTCAAATGACAAGTGTTAGATTCTTTCATAGAATCTGACATTGTCATTTGCATCAATGTGTCATAGGAGTTACATTCCTTATTTGGAATTGTAACTCCTCTTCTAGTGGCGTCATATGTGTTAGTCAACATCATATTGGCATCATTAGTTCTTTCCATGTTTAGGCATGGGGGTTACATAAGCACCCCTATTTGTACTTCCTATTTTTCGATCTATGAGTATGAGTAGACCCATTCTTCTTACTTGCAATCTTCTTTCCATTGTTTTGAATCTTGCGTATTGCGTTGGCTTGACGTTACCATTGGAGTGCAACTTCGTTGTGGTGCATCGCTTTTCGACATCGGTTCTCGTGAATCCCTCTTTCATGGTATCAGAGTTGGTTTCGGTAGGCGTGCACTCTTTTTCTCAGTTGTTTATTACTTCTGGTTTCTTCTCATTTCCTCGTGTGCAAGTTTTTTTCGATTATCATTTTGGAATTATTGCTCACCTCGTATTGAGGTTTCAGCAGTTGCAAGTTAAGGTATTTGGTTGGTTTGCTTATCAGCTGAGTTCATATTTGGATATTTCTAGATCTTTGTGGTTGTTGTTTCTGGGTTGTTTGTGTGTTTCTTTGTTGGTTGTGTTCAGATTCAACACCTGCAGGGTAAAAGAAGAGCTCATTTTTTGGCGTGGACCTGTGATTACTGGTTGGGATCATTTTTTTTTCTTCACCGGTGTATACTCAGACTATTTCGAGCTTTTTCCTCATCATTGTGGTTCCTTGCTGTCTCAAAATTACCTCTGCCTGGTCTCAACATTTTTGTGAGCCTGCTGAAAACCTCTCACTTTTTTGCCTGATCTCTCACATTTTTGAGAGTCTACTCACGTTTTTGAGCCTTCTTCATTCCCCAACTTCTCACGTTTTTATGACTTCCGTGCGTTTTTAACTTTGTTCAGGCATTTTCTATCTCTCCTCGGCTGTTTTTTTCAACTGTCTGTGTGTGTTTTTCTTTTTCGAGGCGTTTTTCTATCCTCTCGCTTTTTTTCAATTGTCTGTGTGTTTTTCTCTACTCTCGAGCGTTTTCTCTACCTTCAGGCATTTTTTTTTTTTTTCGGGCGTTTTCTCCCGGAGCGTGTTTCGCACTTTCAATTGCTTCAACATTTTTTTTTGTGTTCGAGCTTTTTTTTCCCTGCTGTCTTTGTAACGCGTCTCCCCCTGACACTGTGTTTTTTTGGACTCCTTAGGCGTTTTTACTGCATTGGCGGCTCCTTTTGCATTGGAAATCATTCTTTTTTTCTGCCTGTTTTTACCCAACATTTCATAGCTGTGCTCCTCTGATTTCGCTCCTCTTTCATGATCCACGTGGCATCCAAAACCTCCTTTTCTTATCTCTTCCTTTTACATCTCTGCAGGTAAATCTTTCTAAAAATACGTTTTTGGGCTTCTTTTCTAAAAAAAAAACGTGTTTCAAACTCTAGTTTATCCCTTATCCTCCAGTTTGGATTCATTATTGGTTAACTTAATCTCACCTTTTAATGTTTAAAAGGTGTTAAAATCTTTTTTTAAAGTGGCATTGTAATATTGTAAGTTTTTTGGCTTGTTTTATTATCCTTCCGTCGAGTGTCGAAGACGAAGGGTGAGGTCGGGATTGGCAGGTGGCTAATCCCCCCTCGCAATACAAACAAACCCTATCTCAAATTCCATGCCATTTCCAACGAGCATACATACGACACCTTTGCATGCATTTAGGGAACTTTTTAATCCATTTGTAGGCTTATTGGCTTTTTTCTCATCAGTTGCGGGAATTGGTTTTTGCTATAACTTTTGACTCGTTGCTTGGTTTTGAGCACTTCTTTAGTC
Source organism: Taxus wallichiana var. yunnanensis (assembly GCA_018340775.1). NCBI lineage: Eukaryota > Viridiplantae > Streptophyta > Pinopsida > Cupressales > Taxaceae > Taxus > Taxus wallichiana. The sequence continues at coordinate 847,352,028 of CM031240.1, forward strand.
AAAGTTGCATGTTTTTTTGCACTCTAGATGATGGGATCATTAGTTTTGTAAATGCACTAATTTTATAAAGTGCTACATTCTAGGGGGTGTCTTTGTATTGCTTAATTCAGCTCATTTTTTCTTGAGCTTTGTTCTATTCCTTTTTTTGTGGACTTGTGAGCGCGTCCGCCACAGTCTTACGACAAAGGGATTCTTTCATGTGACGTGAGATGTTATTTCTCACAAAGCTCTTTCTTCCCCTCTTGCTTCTCTCTTTCTTGTGCTTGCTTGCAGTGTCGATCTGTTGCGCCCTACGAACCTTGATTGTTGTCTCCACCATTGCGTGTTATTACGCTAATTGCAAGGTGAGTGACAAATTGGTTCTCGGAACACAGTCGCATCTGGTTGTAATCAACGCACTGAATTATAAAGTGCTAAACTCAGGGGGGTGTAATTTTGTTCTAGGGTGGTTGTTTCTTTTCTCTCTCCTTCCTTCTGCATTCCTTGGTTCTATCTCTTCATTATGGATATCTCTAAAGTACCAGTGCTCACACCTTTTAATTTCTTGAATGGAAATCTAAAATTATATTGGTTTTGCGAAGTAAAGGGTTATATTGAGTTACCATGGGGTTAGAGACCGAACCTACTGATGAACCTGAAAAATCTAAATGGTTCAACCGTTGTGATGAAGCCTTAGGTCTTATCTGTATGTCTGTCTCTCCCGACTTGCTCTTCCACATCGAAACTTCCTCAACACCCGATCAAGCGTGGAAAACACTCGATGATATGTTTGGGAAGCAAGATGACATGAGAGCGCATGAGTTGGAGAACGAACTACTAGGGTTAAACCCTAGTGACTTTGAAAACCTACAGGCCTTCTTCTCAAAATTTGTCGCACTAGAATGCTTCTAAAGGAATGTAAAGTGGATAAGAAAGACTCTCAATTGATCTTATCGATTCTTTCTAAGTTAGGTCTGAATACTCTGTTTTCGTTTCAACTTTTCACACCACGAAAGCCGCCTTGGGTAGTACTTGGACTATGCCCTCCTTTGATAGATTTTCGTCCCAACTCATTCGAGAACAGGACAAACTCATTCAAATGGGGACTCTAAAATCCAAGTCACATGCCCTTGTGGCGAATAAGGGCAAGAAAAATGAAAAGAAGAAAGAAACTAAGGACCAACCTAAGAAAGAAACCAAGACCAACCAACCCCCAGTTAAGCCCATCACTCATACTTCGACTTCTGAGCCTAAAGCGAAGAAGGAAAAGTATAAATGCTCCTATTGTAAAAATTTGGCCATGACGAGCAACATTGTTTTGGAAACAAATTGATCACTTAACTCATTTACTTGAGAAGAATAAAATAAGTGTTCCTGAATCCATTAAACAAAATGCTCAGAAAGGTGAGTCTTCTAATGCAAAGGAGACTAAAAATGAAAAGAAGAAAGGTAAGGCCCTCGTAGCTAGATCAGCTCCATCATCAACTTGGATTATCGATTCCGGTGCCTCGCACCACATGGCTTCTTCAGAGGTTGAATTCTCTAGCATTGAACCATGTGGCATGTCCCAAATCACGTTGGGTGATGACACTCATGTGTCGGTTTCGGTAGTGGATCGGTAGAGATTGAAGGTGGAACATTTAACCAAGTGTTGAGTGTTCCCAATCTCTCTACCAATCTCCTATCGGTTTACCAAATCACCCACCTTGGTGAAGGAATGTGAGTGGAATTTGGTCCTAACTCGGTGATTATTCATGAGCTTAACTCTGACTGCACTATGGCTGAGGGAAAGGCAGATCACCATTCACGGTTGTATACCTTTTCCCACTTCTCTTCTGATTCGATGCCCAATGCCTTGCTCACTCATGCAAATGAGGTTAGCAAGTTATGGCATGAGTGTTTTGGGCATCTAAATTATCGTTACCTTGAACAATTGAGCCAAAATGAAATGGTCAATGGGCTACCCCGAGTTAAGTTTTCTAAGGGTCTTTGTGAGGGTTGTACCCTTGGAAAGCACCCTGAAAAAAGCTTTGACAAGGGAAAATCCTGGAGAGCTACTTGTCCCTTGGATCTTGTTCATAGTGACATTTTTGGCCCTTTTCCATCTCCTTCTTTTACTAGAGCTCTATATATACTAACCTTCATTGATGACTTTTCGCGTTATACTTGGGTATATTTTCTTAAGCTTAAGTCTGAAGTTTTGAGCATTTTCAAAACTTTAAGGCTCTTGCTGAGAAACAAGTGAAAGTCTATCAAGGTTCTTTGAACCGACAATGGAGGTGAGTATGTGAGCAACAAGTTTGAGGATTTCTACACTTCTGAGGGGATTGCTTTGCAGCGTACGATTCTTCTTGACCCTTCCCAAAATGGAGTTGCAGAAAGAAAGAACCGAACTTTAAAGGAGATGGCTACTTGTATGGTTCACTCAAAATCTCTTCCTCCACAGTATTGGGCTGAAGCAGTGAATTGTGCTTGTTATATTCAGAACCGTGTCCCACACAAGGCAATAAGAGGGATGACACCCTTTGAATCCTGGTTTGGACCTGAAGCTTGATGTCGAGCACTTTGAGTCTTGGATCAAGGCTATGGCTCGGATTCCCAAAAAGCACAAGGCATTGGATCCACAATCCAAACCTTGTATCTTTGTCGGGTATCCTGATGGCGTGAAGGGATATCGATTGTTGAACCCTACCACCCATGAGCTTTATATTGAGAGGAGTGTGAAGTTTGATGAGTCATCCTTGACTTCAACTTCCATTGAGGTCCTTTTGCCCACTGATTCAGATTCTGACTCTTCAGATGATGATGTTGTTGAGCGAGTTCCACCTCTCCCTGCTCCTCTCGATCCTCAAACTTTTGAGTCTTCTGATTCTGACAGTAGTGATGATGAGGACTATGTCCCTTCTCACTCAAGTGAAGAATCTTCCGACTCTGAGCCTGAGCCTTCGGGACCTCTTTGGGCCAGGAAAACTTTACAGAGTGTTGGAGATTTAGTTGGAGATCCTTTGGATGAGAGACGTACTCGCTCAGACTTCACTGGACCTCACTCCTTCTTCGCCTCTTTCGATCCACCATCTTTCCAGGAAGCTTCTAGGATTCTGAGTGGGATTCTACCATGGATGAGGAGTATTCCTCACTCATAAAGAATGACACTTGGGATCTTACCCTTCTTCCGAAAGGAAGAAAAATCATTCGGTGTAGGTGGGTATATCGAACAAAGTATGGAGCTGATGGAGAAGTTGAGAAGTATAAAGTGTGACTTGTAGCTAAGGGTTTCTCCCAGGTAGCTGGGGTTGATTACTCAGAAACCTTTGCTCGGTTGTGAAGATGACTTCCATTCGACTGACCCTTGCCATCGCTGCCGCTAACAGATGGGAAGTCCACCAGATGGATGTTAAGAGTGCCTTCCTTCATGGGGACCTAGAGGAGGAGATCTATATGGAACAACCTCGGGTTATGTCCATGATCCATCCCTCGTTTGTAAATTAAAGAAGTCTCTCTGGCCTTAAACAAGCCCCTCGGGCTTGGTATGCCAAGATGGACTCCTTTTTACTTGCATCAGGGTTCACTCGGTGTCACTCTGACCCAAATGTGTATATTTTGATAGGATGACTCCATGCTTATTCTTGTTCTCTATGTTGATGACTTGTTGATCACCGGTAGCTCTTCCTCTATCATTGATTATGTGAAGATCTCCTTGGCCAACAAGTTCTCCATGTCTGACTTAGGATTGCTTCATTACTTTCTTGGGATCTAGATTTCACAATCTGACTCGGGAATTATGATCTCATAGCCTAAGTACTCTCTTGATTTACTTGCTCGGTTTCACATGTCCAACTGCAAGTTCTCACCTACTCCTTTTCTTTCGGGATTAAGTTGGTTTCTGATTGCTCTTCCCCCTTGGTTGATGGTACCCTTTATCGATAGTTGGTGGGAAGCTTGATCTACCTTACTCACACTCGGCCAGATCTATCATATGCCATCGGGATCATGTCCAGATTTATGCAGGAGCCTCATGAGCTGCACTTAAAAGCAGCAAAGTGGATCCTTCACTATGTTCGTGGCACTCACACAGATGGTATTCATTACTTAGGAGGGACTGAGATTGACTTGGTTGGATTTATAGACTCAGATTGGGCCGGTGATCTAGATCATCGGAAGTCTACCTCAAGCTACAGTTTCACTCTTGGTTCAGGTCCTGTCAGTTGGTCTAGCAAGAAACAGAACGCCATTTCCATATCATCGACAGAAGTAGAATACAGAGGAGCAGTTAATGCTGCCACAAATTTGTTTGGTTATAGGGTATCTTGACAGAGTTTGGCATCCACTTTCGGTGGCCTACCATTATCTACTATGACAACATGAGCACTATCTCAATTTTTAGAAATCCATTTCAGCATCAGTGGATGAAGCACATTGAGATTCATATGCACTTCATACGGGAGCTGATACATGAAAACATCATCGACATACAGTATGTTCAGAAATTAATCGAGTTGCAGACATTTTCACCAAGCCCTTCACTGAGGTGAAGTTTCTTCACTTGTGGTCTCTTCTTGGGGTGAGAGTCTGCTAGCTGCCCATCTTCTTCGGGCTATATAGTCCTCCTTCTTCTCCTCTTCTTATTTCTAGAAAGATGTTGTTTGTACATGGGCACCTTATCAGGCCTTTAGTTGCCGGGCCATTGACACATCTTTCTTAGTTGTCTAGGGAGTCTTCTTTTTTGTTTTGGCTTACCTTGACCTCTTCCTCGGCTTTGATGAAGGGGGGGTGTTGGTGTGTGTGACTGTCCAGTCATCATCCACATCACCTAGGTGAGTCATCTCACCTTGCGAGAGTCATAGGTCTTAGGAAGTCAAATGACAAGTGTCAGATTCTGTCATAGAATCTGACATTGTCATTTGCGTCAATGCGTCATAGGAGTTACATTCCTTATTTGGAATTGTAACTCCTCTTCTAGTGGCGTCATATGCATCAGTCAACGTCATATGCGTCAGTGGCATCATTGAGTTCTTTCCATGTTTAGGCATGGGGGTTACACAGACACCCCTATTTGTACTTCCTATTTTTCGATCTATGAGTATGAGCAGACCCATTCTTCTTACTTGCAATCTTCTTTCCATTGTTTCGAATCTTGCGTATTACGTTGCTTGGTTGAGCTTGCAACTTCATTGCGTGCATACGACATCGGTTCTCGCGAATCCCTCTTCAAGTAATCTACCTACTAAGGATGAATATGAGACATGGTCGGACGAGTCAGGAGTGTGATTTTTGTCATGAAGAAATGGGAGCATTGTTCACAGTTCCCCACATTCACATATCTCAAAGCGGTGAATTTCGAGGGGAACCGATGAAGCTACCAAGGTATGTAGGCCAAAGCATTCTTTTGGAGTTTTCAAGGTAACTAATCACATACCATGAGAAGTGCATGAATAGAAAGAAAGGAGGAACTCCATTCCCCCTTCACGGTTGGCGATACACTGCACCACACCTGCAAAGCACGAGAAATGTATCTTCGAAAGGTGGAATTGTTAAATTTAAAGCACAAATTCCTAGCAAGGCCCACCTTTGATTGCTTTGGAGTTACCTCCTTAGGGCTAAAATTGATCCCATCCATATTCCCGAGATTGAGGACATCCGGATCAACTTTGATGCATGAAATAAATATCGGGTGAAAGGATCACTCCCAGCTGGTTCTGGAGGAGATTGTCCACTATGGCGTAGCCATCGTTCCAAAGGGATTCCAAGAACCTGATCAAGAAATTGATCAAGTTTACCTTGACATAGATGGGGATGATTGGCCATTTGTGGAGATTGACAGAGCCAAGGAACTAAAGACCATTCAAGAAAGGGTCAAGCCCATGTTCTAACAGTAGCTTGAACATTGGTGCAAATAGAATGGTATCACCTACCTTGGGGTAGATTTCATCTTGCTTCTCCTTTAGGTAGAGCACCTCAAATCTTGGCCCAAGTCTTTGAAAGGAAAAGGAAAAGACAAGGAGGGAGAATCAAGCAAGCAAGAAGAAGCCCCTCAAAGCCCTCCTACTACTGAGCAAAAAGTGGTTGACATGGTGTCTCTAGGTAAAGAAGAAGAAAGCACGGAAGTTTCAATAGATACATCCACCGGGATGTTATCACATTCTGACCTCTACCGAGGTACCCATCATTCCTTCTTCCGCTCCTTCTCCTCCCCTGTCATTGAAACATCTATTCATATGGATGTTTCTTCTTCTCTCCCTTCCTCCCTTCCATCTCCCACCTCTTCCATCTTCTCCTCTCTCATGGATCTGTCACCCAATGTTCCCTCCATCCAATTACAGATCCCTTCCGTCTCCATGTCCTTTTCTTCCCCTGTAGTAACTCCAGGCCCCACAAGCAGCAGTAGCGTGTTGGACTCTTTATCAATGCCACCACCAACTATTTCAACATTCTTCCTGCGGCCTCTTGATTACTTCCCCTTTCAACCTTTTTTCTTCTTCTATTCCCTCTACTCCCTCTCCCATAAGTCCTAGTTGGATCTCTGACCATTTGGGTCAACACAAGAGAAAGGTTCCCATAGCACCCATGGACTTCTCTGTCATTCCAAAGAAGGGACCCAAGAAGCAGAAAGCTATAACTCGCTTCTCTAAGAGCACTTCAAGAGAGAGAGTCATGGAGATTGCATACCCAAATCCCACCAAGGAAAAGAAAGATTTGTCTCCTATAGATTTCACAGTGACTCAAGTCACAATGGGAACCTCATCTGAAAGCCTACAAGGAGAGGCTTTATTTGTTGTAGATGCTCTTTGTAAAAAGCTTCAGGAAGCATAAGAGGAGAAGAGAATACTCAAGGAGAAAAAAACATCTCCTCCAAGCATTGCAGAGAATGGGAAACGCTCCTCCTGTGACTGCCACTAGACCTATTGAAGTTCTCAGTTAGGATAAGATAAATGAATATGCCAAGATTGGTGAACAAGGCGTGGCAGTATCCTCCTAGATTGAGCGAATCCTTAGAGATAGTGAGGAAATGATTAAGAAATTCACATGGCTCTACCAAGATATAGATCAAGCAAATAAGGAGCTAAAAGTAGTAGTAGGATCCCTCTCTGAGGAGTTGGACAACGCCAGATTGCAACATGAAACATTCCAAGCAATGGCTAACTGTTTAGCTGACAACCTATTAAAGGTCGGCGTCATCGATCACCTACGGGCGCATAATAAAGCTCTCGTTGCATTAGATTATTGGGTTGATCAAATGGAATATATCTTGGAGAGGATAGATAAAATCAAGGATGAAGCCCTGGATGCAAAATACAACATGGAGTAGAAAGTTACAAAGATGTCTCCAGGGATGCTCAGTGAATCGTTCACCTTAAGAGAAGCAGACGATACATTCCAACTCTTTAAGGCTATAGTCACTCAAGGTTTGGCACCAGAGGTCACTTTTGACCGAGAATCAATCAATAACCTTCTGGCTTGCCGTGATTTCATTGGCTTCTTGATCGATGCATGTGAGGAATTCACCGGGCTACCTGACAAGCTCAAGAATGAAAAAGAAACTTGCAAAGTCATTGGCGACCATTTCAAGGGTCTAGATCATAATCAACTTCAGACAATGATCAGCAAGTTTATGGAATACCGAGCTCAGTGTCACATCGCCTCTCCTGATCAGAAGCAAGACACTCCGTTTAAGCAAAGAGATGATGAGGAGTAGTTTCTCCTCTTATGTACACTTGATCATTTTTGTAAAAATATTTTAAAAGCATGTTGGCATTTATGATGACATCATCCATGTTGCATCATGGGATGTTTCCATCCAAAAACTTTCCCAAAGTCAACTTTTGACTTTTTAGATATTTTGTAGATATTTTGTAAATAGTGGTTGGTTTGTTTTTGTCTTCTTTCCTCTTCTCCTTCTATAAATACTGGAATACTTGTTGTAAACCAAGTGGATATTTTTTGTATGAAAAAAGAAGTGAGGAGAGAAAGACTGTGTGCTTGCTTGTAACAGAAGAAATATTAATATATATGTTTAGACTTTGTGCTCAATATATGTGTTATTTGCATAAGATCTTTCTTAACTCAGATCTATGTTTTTGTTACATTGGATTCTTCTTCTTATTATCATCATATGTTCATTAGTATTGCTTTATTAATTTATACAAGTAAGTTTGGCTTTGTTTACTACCATCCCAAAGCATAAACCTTTTGACCTTTCCATCTTGGAATTATTTTCTTTTCTTCCTTTAGATCTACCCTCCTCTGTTCCTTCCCTCCTACATTTCTGTTCATAGCTGGAACTACCTCTACTAGGATGAGATCCCAAACCCCTAAATTTAGAATAGTGTAGATTTGCATAGATTTCTACTTGATAGAATAGCAATAAACCAGTTTCACTTTGATGTCTCAAAGAGGGGCTATGCCTTGCACACTTTGTTGGCTGTTTCCCCGACTTGTCTAACCGACATATTTTCAAACCAATAGGATTGACATAATAACTTGATTAAAGTATGAACATTAATGACACTCATCACTTTTTGACACCGTGATAGAGGTAATACTTGGTTTTCTGGTAAGTTTCCATTCAAAATTCTATTTCCATAACTCTTTCTTTCTAAAGAATCATAAGACCTTGTAGTGACAGAAATAATCCTCTGAGTTGAGTATGTGGAACACACACAATTAAGTTTAGTACTAATAGTTAGGGAATCATTCTCAGTATGATAGGATTGCATGTTTCGACCTAGAGACCATAAAGGTAGATTCATTAGATTAAACCTTCAAAACCCCCACAAATCCAACTTGTGGAACAACTTGTTGACCAAGGAAGAATGGATGACGAAGTACATAACCCCAATGGTGCAAACAATGGAGATCCTCCAGTTGGCAGGATGTTTACCTACCCTATTGAATTGGATCCTAATGAAGATGCTCCTATGAAAAATATTTCCCCTTCAATTCTACCAATTTTTCATTGAATAGTTTCAGAGGACCCTGATCAATTCCTCTTTGAGTTTAAAGTTTTATGTCAAAAATATGACTACAATTCTGAGAAATTAAAGCTTAAACTCTTTCCCTCCACTTTGAAAGATGCAGCTATGAGGTGGTTTATGGGTTTAGGCCCAAATTCCATTCATAACTAGGAAGAAATGGAATAAGCCTTCCTGGAAAAGTATCAAGATTACTATAGAGTGAGGGATAGGAAAGAAGAGCTCTTTCAAATTCAACAAAAGGAAGATGAAAGTGTAGAAGATTACCTGGATTGGTTCCTTTTCCTACACAGAAGGTGTGGAACTAGCTTGGATATTAACCTACTTAAAACTTTATTTCTTAAAGGGTTGGATGAGGATACACAAGAAGCATTCAATTTAATGGGAAAGGGAGACATGAACAAGTTAGAGTTCACATACATTATTGATCTCTATAGGAATTATTCACGAACTCACCCCAATCTGAGAAGATAAAAAGGTAGAATGGCTAATGGGGATCCATCCAAAATGAGAGAAGAAATTGCAAAACTGGAAAACTGATCTCTTAATTCAACTCAACACTACTATGGATAAAGAAAAGGCTAGAAACATAGATCCCTTGTTCATCTACTGCCCAAGGTGTAGGGGAAAACATGGACTAAAAGCGCCCATTAGACAAGACAAAAATATGTCTTTCCTATGAACTTAAACATGCTACCGATTAGTGTGGATTGCTTCCCTTGTTAAAAAATCACCTAAAGCAAATTAATCAAGAAGAATCTAATATTAACTTTATGGATCAGAGGCAAGGAGAAAATTTTTAGTCCAACCAAAACCAAGCCTAAAACTAGAAAGAAAAATGGGCCACAAATAAATGGAATGCACCATGGCCATATCCTCCACCTTGGGCTCCACATCCAAACATTCCACCATACTCACAATATAATCCTCAATATCAACGAAGTGGAATGTACCTCAAGGGTTTGGACAACAATATTACAAAAAATATCACAAGGTCAAAAAGACCTGTTGGCTGGACCTAGTAATGTTGCCCAACCTGAAAAAACTTCCCAGCCATAGATACTCATACAAGCTATGGAAAACTACTAAGGCGAGGAAATCCATCATATATAGTAGAGGCATAGAATAATTGCACGGTGAATTCACTAGATTGCAAGAACATCTTCTGCATTCAGGAAAGGTTACATCAAATCCTTCCTCTCTTGTTATTGAGGAGATTCCTGAAGAAAATGAAGAATCAGAGAAAATGCAGCCTAGTACTGTTGAAGAAACTCCTCAACTAGAAATTGACATTCCCTTCCCATCTAGGCTCTCTGAGAAACAAAATTCCATAGTTCTTGAAAATCCAGAGTCAAAATTAATCCAAGGATTGAGGAAAGTAAGTATTGGCATTCCCTTGTTGTAAGCTCTTAAAGATATCCCTAAACTAAATAAAATAATTAAATAGCTCTATTTCAAAACTCCAGGAGAAGGAAGAATCAACCCAAGACCATTCATGTTGATGGGAAACTTGCTAGCATTTTAGAAGGAAATAATCCTCCTAAGTATGGAGATCCTGGAAGTCCCATTGTAATAGTCTGCATAGGAAATGTTTAGATTCCTAATATCCTTATTGATTTAGGAGCTTCCATAAACATCATGACCATAGAAACTCTATCCACATTGGCACTCCCTGAACCATAGTCCACACATATAGTCTTACAAATGGAAAACCAATCAATGAATAAACTAAGGGAATAATAGAGTAAGTTACTAGTTATAATTGAATCTTGGGATTATGTGGTAGACTTCATGATAATAAAAATAAAGAATAGAAAAATTGGTTACCTCATAATCTTGGGACGCCCTTGGCTAGCTATAGTTGCTGCCCTTATTGAATGCAGGACAAGAAACATGGTCATCACCAATGGTCAAGATTCAAATAAATTGTCATTATACCCTATAGCCAAACCATTTGCTACAGAATGACAACAAGAAATGGTATAAGGATGACTCTCGAAGATATCATCTCCTCTCTTGCCATGGTAGTAATTCGAGAGCATTAAGATAAAATTCAATATGACTACCATGACACAAGTGATGTTCACAACCTAAGTCCTGCGCTTGAGTCTTGTGCTAGGGTCGGTTCTAGCCTTGCACTTAACTAATGCACTTGAGCCTTTTTATAGTCTTATGCCACGACTTACGAGATAGGGAATGATTTCATGGATGAAGATAACACGCCCATTATTTGTCCTTTCATGAAAAACATAGATTTGACAGAGTGTATCTTCTAAAACATAAAATTTGTGCAAAAATTACTACCACATAGGTTTCCATTGAATGCACTCTTAAGAGATTACCTAGTGGTAAATGCAATTGATCCACGATACAAAATAATTTCTAGTTCTCTCTTGGAAGACATTGGCCATAGACAATTGGTGGTGATTAAGAGGAAAATACATTGTTCAAAATTCTCCTCTTACCGCTAAGAATTTTCTTAGGAGTATAACGATATGAAAGGTATACATCCCACAGCATCTCGTATACATCACATCTACACCTTGAGACCGAGACCAATTAGGAAACTAAAAATAGGGATAAACCCAACTTTGATAGATATTGTGAAAAATGAGATTGAAAAGCTTTTGAATGTAGGATTTATTTACCCAATCTCAGACAGTCAGTGGGTTTCCCCTTTGGTCATAGTGCCCAAAAAGAATGGAAAATGGAGAGTTTGCGTGGACTATAGAGAATTGAACAAAGCCACTCATAGAGATTACTTTCCATTACCTTTTATTGATCAAGTTTTAGATAATTTTTCTAGTAAAATATACTTTTCATTTCTTGATGTATTTAGTGGATATAATAAGATAATAGTGACCTCTCGAAGATCAAGATAAAGCAACGTTTACCATTCCTTGGGGAAATTTAATTACAAGGTTCTACCATTTGGGTATGTAATGCCCCTGCCACTTTCCAAAGAGCCATGTTGGCAATATTTTCTAATCTAATCCATGATTGTGTAGAAATATACATGGATGAATTTATGGTTTATGGGGTAACATTCCAATAAGCAGTTAATAATTTGGATAAATTTCTTACTCGCTATGAAAAACACCATCTATCCCTGAATCATGAGAAATGTTTATTCATGATGGAATAAGGTATAGTTTTAGGCCATCATGTTTCAATTGAGGGAATTAAGGTTGACCCAGACAAGGTGAGCATCATTGTAAAATTTCCATCACCCACCAATCAAACTGAGGTAAGAAGTTTTCGGTCATGTTGGTTACTACCGTAGGTTCATATCAGATTTTAGTAAAATTGCTTCTCCATTATTTTCTCTTCTAACTAAGGATTATGAGTTTGAATGGACAGAAGCATGCCAACAATATTTTGATGCAATTAAGGACAAGCTGATAAGTACACCGGTGTTGAGAGGTCCTAATTGGAAGTTTCCCTTCCATATCCAAATAGATGCCTCAAATGAAGCAATAGGTGCTATCTTGGGACAATAAGAAGAGGAAAACCCATGCATGCAATTGACTATATTAGTAAAAATATTTCCCATGCTGAGAGGAATTACACAACTGAGAAATAATTTCTAGTAGAAGTATATGAAATCAATAAATTTAGACATTATATCACTAGTTATGAGACATTTTTTCATACTAACCACTCAATCATTAAATATCTAATTAATAAACCTTTAGTTCATGACATGATTGTCGGTGGTTGTTCTTCTTGAAAGAGTTCAATATCAAAATCATTAACAAACCAGGGAAGTCTAATGTTGTAGCTGATTTTCTCTCCAAGCTTACCTTTTCAGAGGAAGATGAACAAGTCGGCGATGAACTTCTAGATGAGAATTTGTTTGCACTTTCCACTACCTCTCCTTGGTATGTAGACATGGCTAATTATTTAGCCACAAGGAAGTTTCCAAACTTTTTCACACTTAAACAAAGGAAGAAATTAATCAAACATAGTGTGATGTATACTTGGCTAAATGGACTACTTTTCAAATGTGGTCCGATCATTTGTTATGCGAGGCATGTTGCTGAAAATGAAGTATTTGAAATGCCACATGAAAGAGATGAGAAAGTTACAAAATACTAAGAGCATGCCATGAACCATACGGAGGAAACCATTCAGTGCAAAGAACCATCCACAAAATTCTTGGAGTTGGTTACTATTGGCCTTCCTTGTTTAGGGATGTTAAGAAGTATGTATGGAGGTGTGATCAATGCCTAGAGAATGGGAAAACCAACATTTGCATCAGAAATGCCTATCCAACCAAAATTTTTCCTAGAACCATTTGAGAAATGGGGACTAGATTTCATTGGGCCATTTGACCCAACCTCCCAAGGTAAGGAATACATCTTGGTTTGTACTGATTATGTTACTAAATGGGCTGAAGTATAGGAAATGCCACATGCAAGAGATGAGAAGGTTACAAAATTTCTCTATGAGCGTATCTTTCAAAGGTTTGGAGCACTAAGATCAATTGTGTCAGACCAAGGGCCACAATTCATGTTAGGAGTAATCAGCTCTTTTGTGGAGACATATCAGTTGAGGCACAAGAAGTCATCCCCCTATCACCCACAATCAAATGGACAAGTAGAAGTGACCAATAGAGAATTGGAGAACATACTCACGAAGACTGTAGACATCTCAAGAAAGAATTGGGCTTAAAAACTACCAGAAGCAATGTGGGATTACAACACCACATGGAAAACAACAACAAGGTTTACACCATATGAACTAGTCTATGGTAAGAAACCAATATTTCCCATAGAGTTTGAGATCCAAACATTAAAGACAACATCTGAGGTGGGAATTGAATTGACAGAAGCACAACAGGAAAGAATTGTTCAATTAAATGAACTCAATGAAATCGGACTTGGACACTACACCATATGGAGATCATCCAACAACAAAGGCAACTTTTGCATGATAAAAGGAAATTTTAGAAAGGATTTTGGGCCTTACTGTTTGATTCAAAGTATAAAGACTTCAATGGAAAACTATAGATGAGATGGATGGGCCCATATAAGATTGTAGAGGTATTTAATAATGAAACTATGCAATTAGTTCCAATTGATGGTGAAAGAAAGGTAATGTTGGTTAATGGGAAAACAATGAGGTTGTACCATCAATCAACATATCGAGAAATTTTTTAAAGAGAATTTCAAGAAGATTAAGATCTCAATTGTGTAGGTAAAGTCTTTTTTCCTATCATAATCTAGGCCTGAGCAAGTACTTGTTAAGAATAAGAGGGAATGGTTAAAAACCAGAGATGGAAATCATCTACCTCCGCAGTATTAGTTTAAAACTAGAGATGGTAGTATAATATAAAAAAACAAAAAAAAGTGTAGAGGATTGAAAACCAACAATGGCGGTCTTCTCTCTTGAATCGATAAAAAAGGAAATACCATGTATGCATGGAGCATGACATCAACATGGGAATAATGGTGGATATTTGACAAGTACTCAGATATCAAGGTATGCGTAATTGATTACTTCTAAAGTAGGAAATATTTAAATTTAAAGTTTTAATTGTTTCCATCGTGTTTATTGATTACCCCTCCTTTCCCAAGTCACTTCACACGCTCCCAAAATCACCTCAAATCCATGGCCCATTAATAAACATTATGCTCACACGCATCCCATTACTCCATTCATCACCTTGGCTGCTTTGTCTAGTCCTTTGGCATGCCTTCTTCATCACTCTACATCGAGTATGTGTACACATCTCTATCTAATTTATGTTAGTGATATTTTCACTCACCAACATAAAGTGGGGAAAAATTTAGTCACAAAATCATGCAATTTAGACATTTATTTATCTCGGTCTCATACTACTATTTAGAAGGTTCTTGAGTGAAGAAAGTACTAATTAACCCTCGTATTTTGGCCATCTTATTTTATTTTATTTCTTCATTATGAACCTCTTGCACCCATATGCCCAGTCAAATTCTGTCATCCCACATTATTTTAGCCTCAATTGGGGCACCCAGATTAGTTCTAGGGCGAGTGTGGGCATCTTTGTCCCACCATGGGAACCTTTATCCTTCTAAAGCTTTCCCGCCTCTTTTTGGGCTCTTTTTATCTATTTGAAATATTTATATTTTTGTTGGTCATCCTTTTTCGGGTTAATTACGAAATTAGACCAAGAGAACCCTATAAATATAAAGTTATGAGACCATAATGAGGGACCTAACATCATTTACTACTATCACTCCATCTAGAGTTACATCCATCTATTGCATTGGAGATCACTTTCATCCACATAGCTCCATCATCAAGGCACAAATCTAGGACATGTGCACCACACTTCATAGGGATATGGATTCTATTATATTCCATGCACACATTCTATTATATTTTATACACATAGTTATTTATCACTACTTCACAAAGTGTGACTTGCATAAGAGCGATATAGGACATGTTCCTACACACTTTCACATAGAACTACATCGGGTCTACGAGATGTAGTGCAATGCTCTATTATTAAGTCCACTATTGTGGTGGTGAGGTCATCTGAACCCTTCATATACATTTTTATTTTTAGGGTTTGATTCTTGTTTTGGGGTCTTACAAGTTTTCCTTCCATCTTGAGCTATTGGTGACATCGACACAATATAGTGAAATTGATGTGAAAAACAACAAATATTTCAGATCACCTTTCGGCCCTGTGAATATTAGATTTAGAGATTTTATGCGAGACGAGGGTACCCACATTATAGTCCAGAGCGCCCGTAGGTGCTCTAGTCCTCCTCTTAGTGCTCCAGTCCATCTAGATCCTCCGGCTCCTTCCTTATCGAGAATTTTTCACAATCGTTCCTACTCCTGATTTACCTAGTCACTTCTGCATCACTTTTCAACAAACATCTATTATCAGTTGAGTTCTTTCCTCTTCTCTCTTGCATATTAGGGTTTATATTTTCATTAGTTATGATGCAACCTAGAATTCATAGATAACACATAGTTGGTGGCACATCACTCAAAGATAGGTGAGCACTCACTCGAAGTGTACAAAGGTACCGAGGTCCCTCTTTAGGGTTGATGTAACAGACAAGTAGCATGATGAAACAACAAAGGCATACACTTAGGAACTAATCCATCATTACATAGTCATAATAGAACTAGATCTATGAATAAATGTGCTTAAGTGATAATCATAAAGGAACCAATAATATGCAATGATAAAACATTCAAGATAACACGTTGGTTTGGCCAATATTCTTCATATATTAATCATAACAACAATACAGAAGCTTCATACAATAATAATAGTCATGTGCGCATGGATCTGATACAATTATCCAGTCACATACACACATGAATCTCTAATTCTCTACACACACACCCCTTTTCAACTAAGTAATTCATCTCATATATATAGGGTGGGGACTTTCCCTTCACCACCTAACTATTCCAGAAATAGGTCACATGCTAATAATAGCCACACACCTTTTACAATCATAGCCACACATGCAAGTGTGCTATCTATAGATCTCTGATAGTTAACTAAAGTGCTAACTCTATTCTTGGATCATCTTCATGCAAAATCACTTCGATCTCATCTTCTAAAGATAGAAGATGCGTGGCGTGCAAGTCTCGGTGTTGATTGTGTGCTCCACACGCCAACTTCTCAAAATAGACCTTATGCTCCAAAATGGCTAAAGTGTCTAAAGGCGGCCTTGAACTCGTTGTTCCTATCCATGTCTTTGAATCTGGCCTGCTCTTCCACGTGAACTCTATGTGTGAATTCTACTAAGTATTTTCTCTGATCAACATTACCCCACACTAATCTCATTGTCGCCCCGACAATGGTTATGTCCAAAACTGAATAAAGAATGGTTGAATAAAGAATGTTGAATGAATCATACACAAATAATTGAAAAGAATAAAAGAATTGTTCAGGCTTCAGACTCTTTCTGTCTCATTCTAAAGTATCATCTCTGGATATTCTACTCTAATCTCAGCCTCTAATGTCTGCCAATCGGTAAGTGCCTTACCTACTTTTTCTGGTGTACCCACAACAATAGACTCCAATTCATCCTGGGTCACATCACCTTTCTCATTCTTCAACACCAACATAATGGTAGACATTGAGGTATGTGCTTCTTCTAGCACATCCATACTCTTTGCAATGAGTTTTCCCAACTCATCCAACCTCTCCTTGTGTGGTTGTTGTTGCTGCCAAGGCCTCGCGCTTTTGTTTCACCACTGTTAATCTCTCGGCATGGCCTAAGGTCTCATCCTTCATTTCCTTGTGCACTTTGTTGTCCTCATCCATTGTCTTGATTTGAATTAGCACTTTTGGGCTATGTAAATGTTCAAGGCATGATCTGCCTTTTTCAATTCTTCTGGAGCACTTGTAGTAGGCCCTCATATGCTGCAATTTTATGCGCTACTGTTGCCTTAGCCCTTTCCACGTCCTCTTCAGCATTTTCTTGTTCTGGTATTCCAACTCTTTCATCTTCCAATACCATTTTTACCAAAGTATTGACATAGTGCATTGCTGAATGAAAAGATTCTGGTACCCTTGACTCCAAATGCGGGCACGCTTTCATCACATAGTCTCCTATTTCCTCCGCCATACTTATGAAAGTATCATATTGAGTCAAGTCCTTTTTGTTGTTGTAGGAGTGCTATTTATTTATCCTTTTCCTCCAGCTCCCTTTCTGTAGTGCTTTGATTGTGGCGGCCTTGTCTACATTTCACCTTGCCACCTCTGCTGACACTTTCACAAGTGCATTGCTCACTTGTTCATGACATAATAGTTGGCTTGACTGTTATGTGCCTAACCTGTGGCACTTTTCTCAACTTCCTTGATACACAAGACTCCTCACACACATCAAAATCTGGCTCATCCATATGTGTGTGCATCGACTAGGATAACTACTTTCTTGTGCGCACTATTGCCATATCTTCATCCATGAGCTCCCAACCATATAAATATTTCTATGTGCGATTGTGCTCTAGAAACGGGCTCGGATAATCTTGTCTTTATCTTCAGCATATCCCATCAATGGTGCACTATATTCTTCATGTGCCCTACCTATCCTTGGCCCTTTTGGTACTCTGGCCTCGAGGTTAGGTGCCTATGTGGTGTCAAGAGTTGCTTCAGACTTTTCCTTCTCTTTTCTTCACCCCTTACCTCTTCATTCTTGGCCCCTCTTGCTACTCTTCTCCCATATCCTGGGGCTCTTGTTCCGTTTCAAGATGAGTTGGAGATGCATGCGCTCTCTCCCGATTCTTCTACCTCCTCATAACTTTAGCTTTCTTCATCTTTTCTTCTCGGCAGGTTCCTTGATGGGTGAATTTATTACAGACGAGGAGTTTGTGTCCTTGTTCTTTTAAACACCTTTTAAAATCTTTGATCCTCTTTCCCTCCTCAGTGCCTTCTTGCTCTTCCTCCTTCCTCGGTGGAGTGTCTGCGCATCAGCTTCTTGCTACCTAGTCGGTTGTCTTCTCCTCCACACTAAGCCCCCACTATCTTCATCTTCATCTTCTTCATCATCAACTTGAATGGTTTGTGATGGCTTAGGTGTCGAGATGTTTTCCAATGTGTGCTTTCCCCTCGGTGGCCCTAGGAGCATGAATTCATTCTCCACATACTTGTTTTTTTCCATCTTTAGTGTTAACTACATATATACAAGCACGGCCCCTGTGTAGCCCACCATGAGACTTAATAGTTTTATGATTAATGCCTCGGAAATAATGGTCTCATTATACGTGCTTTGCCACCTGGATATACATTCTTCTTCCAGAGTATGGTAGTCACAGTCTACCTTGTCTACATTGAATATTAATCTTTTGTATCCTTGAATCTATGCATAGATGCCTAAAAGTACCTAGATGTGAAGGCATAAGGAAGTTTACACCATGGGCTCCATGTGCCATCTGTCATCGGGAAGTGTGCGATACAGAAGTGCTGATAAACAAAAATTGAACTACTTTCCCAATACCAAAGGTAGTTCCTTAGGTATTCACCACTCTCCTCGAAGGCCGCACGGAGCCTATCATACCACTTCTTCTCTCCTTTGTTTAACATCGTCCATCATGGACCCCTTGCATAAGTACTTTTCAAATCTTTCTACTAGAGACTTGTTCTCCATGGGGTACTCCCATATTTTATCCTTGGGTCCATCTGGTACCCCGATCTCCATGAACACTAAAGATAATAAGACAACGCCAAAGGTTATTTTATTTCTTGTGCGCTCTTCTTCCACAATCTCTCTACAATGTAGCCGTCAATGTTGTATATAACTCCATCTGCCATGCACCTCACTATATGTAACCACAAAGAGTTTACTTGTGACCATCTATCTTGGTCATTCAACTTTGTGACCAAGTGTGTTGCCACCTTTATCACTTTGGTAGTTCTTGAACTTTCCAATGTCCATCCACACGGACCTTTCATATACCCCAATGCGTGATGTGTCTCCATAATAGCAACTTTATCTGCTAAGTCATTCTTGATATCCTCCCCGAGGCCTTTAGTCTGTCACTGATGATATAAGTGCGGAAGAAATCCTTACCCTTCTTCTGTAAAAATAGAAGAAGTCTTCATGTATTCGGCTCATTAACCATCTGTATAATGGCTCATACTTCCCGAAATACGGAAGCTCGTAGAGTTGGTATACTCCAGTTCTCCTTAGCAATTTCTCCCCGAATCATCATAAACTAGCATATCCTCCACAGTGTGTGCTTATTTGTTCTTGTTGTAAGCAGGGCATCCAATTCCTTTTTGTTATCAGAGGTTCTGTGATTGTATTCACTTACTTTACTTTTTTAAATGTGGGACTCCCATTCTTTCCCGACAATCACCCCTTCTGGGTACTGCATTTCTGAAAAGTTGCTCTCGGGAGCCATTTCTTCTTCTTCCTCCACCACTACTTTCTTTTTCTTTCGGTGCTGTTGTTGTTGCTTTCTTAGGAGCCATTTTAGACCTTGCAATTGTTTGTTTGATACCTTCTCTATACTTGTTAATGGTGAACTCCAAACCCTAGCTCGATGTAAGCATGCCCTAACTCAAATCATGAAACCCACGTGCCCTAGCTCTCCTCTATCTTCTTTGCTTCCTTCAAACCCTTCCTCAACCAGGATCCAAGCTCTTAAGCACACAAAGCTTCCTCTCACATCTGGTTTCATGCTCTTTGCACCTTGAATCGATCACTCGGCTCTTCGCACTTAACTCTTTCTCAAATACGCACAATTGCAAAAGGTAAAAATGAACTCGCATCCCTCCTTATATAGATTTTCAAATTTTGATGCATTAATTGCTCCTCCACCTACCAAATATTTCCTCATTTATTTCCCAATTTTTTCATTTCCGCGTGGTACATCTTCGCGCCATAGCTATAACCTTCTAGCGTGCCTTCCTACCTTCTTGGTCACAGACTTCTCTTCACGTGCGCTCTAGCACCTGAGTACCTTGTCACTGCACCTTCTCCTAGTAGTTACCATGGCCACTACTTACCTCACGTTATACTTTCCTTTCATTCATCTCCATCCTTGGTTACTTTTGAGAAGCAATCTTTTGTAAATCACCCTTAGTAGTCTTACTTCCTCAACGTCCGCAACATTCTAACTTGCATTCTTCACAACATTATACCTGGGAGTTACCAACAATCCACCCCACACTAAAAGTATGTGCAGTCCTCTGTGCATCAACATGCTTCATATTATAGTTAGCTTCATGTGCGCAAGTGTGCTTATTACACAAAAAAAAGAACTAAATTGACAAAGCATAGCGACGATGAAAGAAATACATTAAGGAAATACAAAAAGGGAAACCTAATCTATCTGGAAATACTACCTTATTACAAACACCAAGAAGATTTATTTATAGTAGGGCTTCAACCTACTCCCATTAAAGTAACCAGGCATCCATTTTCCATCAAGTGCTTCTAACTGGCAAGCGCTTGACTCAAGTATGTGAGTAATAAGATATGGCCCTAACCAATGCACCTTGAGCTTTCTTGGATGGCGCAAAAACTTAGAGTCATAAAGAAGTACCATTTGTCCAACCTCAAGCTTCTTATCCCTGATATGTCTATCATGCCATGCTTTCTGCCATGATTTTTCTTGCTTTTAACTCCACTACACTATGGATCGACACTCATCTAGTTGAACCATCTTCTCAATCCATTCTTCCAAAGCTTTCTCATCAGCTAGACCTCCTAATGCGCAATGCACAAAGAAGGTAACATAAATTCTATAGGAAGAACAAATTCTGTGCCAAACACCAACTGAAAGGGTGTGGCTTTGTTCAATCTCTTATATGTCATTCTGTAAGCCCAAAGAACAAAGATACTTTTTCATCCCAATATTTTCTTCCAACATCACAAATCTTGGTCAATGTTTGGCTCAGAATCTTGTTGAAAGCCTTAGTAGTTCCATTTTCCTGAGGGTGATAGGGTGTAGTCTTATGGTGTGCAACCATAAACTCATCTAATAGAATTCTGATTGTCTCATTTAAAAAATGTGTGCCCCTATCACTTGTTAAACTTAAAGGACATCCATACCTTGTAAGAACATTCTCCCATAAAAACCTAGCTATTGTAGCCATTGTACAGTCCTTTGTAGGTGTTGCTTCTGCCCATCTTGTAAGATAATCTATACAAGTAATGATATAGTGTGATCCAGTCCTACGTGCGGCTGGTGAAATAGGCCCTACAAAGTCAATAGCCCATTTCTCAAAGGGTTCTACACTTGTAATTGGTCGTAAAGGCATCTCATCCCTCTGTCTGGTGACCTAGATGCTGACAATGGTCACATGCTTTGCAATACTCTTTACAATCCTTATACAATGTTTCCCACCATAAACCAACAAGTAAGATCTTTCACGCTATAGCATCACCTACATAGTGGCCACCTGCAATACCACCATGTGCTTCCTCCATTATATCCTTTCATTCATGCTCTAATACACAATGACGTAACACTTCATCTCTGCCTAACTTGTATAAATCACCACTGATTAACATGAATGGTGTGCACGTATAGCAAGTTGCTTCTTCTCCAAAGCCTTCATGCCTTCTGGTGCTATACCAGTCCTTAGAAAGATAGCAATGTCCTCTAATTCCGATGGCATGTGTTGTAACCTATACAACTGTGCATCAGGCATGGTCTCTTCTATTGTTTGTGCTTCTTCACCTGATTGAATTCTAGACAAGTGATCCGGTCCATAATTACTTTTCCCTGGTTTCACCACAACTATAAAGTCAAACTCTTGAAATAAGAGTATCCATCTACATATGCACCCCTGTAAGATAGGATTGTTCACCAAATACTTCAATGCCATGTGATATATATAAAACACAAATGGTGTGGCTAATAGATACTATCAAAATTTGTGCAAGGCATATATCATGGACAAAGCTTCACGCTCTGTAGTGGTATAATTTTGTTCAATAGGGGTCAACTTTCTACTAGCAAAACAAATGGGATGATCTACTATACCTTCTCCAGGTTGAGCTAATACAACACCAATGGCCGTAGAGGAATCCACATGTACATGAAAAGGTTTATCCCATGAAGGAAAACACAAGATAGGTGCGGTAGTAAGTTTCTCCTTCAATATCTCAAATGCGTGCTGCTGTGATTCTCCCAATAGAATGTACCTTTCCCCTTGAGTAACTCTTCCAAAGGTGTGGAAACTTTGGCATACCCTTTTATGAACTTTCTATAATACCCTATGTGACCCAAAAATCCGTGCACCTCACTTTGACTGGCAGGTGCTTTCAAGCCTAAAATGACTACAACTTTAGTTGGATCAACCAACAACCCTTCCTTGCAGATTATGTGCCCTAATAGTATTCCAAAGGGTGTAGCAAAGATGCACTTCTTGATATTCAATGAGATACTCAACTATCTACATCTTTCAAACATTAAGTGCAGATTGTCACAAGTGATCTTTAATAAGCCCATATACGGTCCAATCATCAAGATAGACCTATAAGAAGTTGTGAATAAAATCCTTGAATGCTTGAACAACTATCCTTGAGAATACAACAGGTGCATTTTTCAATCCAAAGGGCATCATAGTATAGGAAAAACTTCCCCATTCAGTAGTGAATGTGGTCTTTTCTTGATCTTCCGGAGCAATCCTAACCTGATGATACCCTGAGAACCCATCTGTAAATGAATATATCTCACGCCCAACCACTCCTCCTAATATCTCTTTTGTGAATGGTGTAGGAAAAGGATCTGTAACACATGTTGCATTCAACTCCCTATAATCAACACAAATGTGAATCCTACCATCTTTTTGATACTTATCACCATAGGACTAACCCATTCTGACTCATCCAAGGGTCGAATGATTCCAAATTTCAACATCTTGTCAATTTCCTCCTTTACTTTCTCACACAAATTGGGATTCATTCGATAAGGTCTCTTTCTAATAGGGCACACACCTTCCTTAAGCTTTATCTTCATTTCTCCAAGTGATTTATGCATACCTTTAAGTTCATGGTACCCTCTTGGAAATAAGTCCTCATAGTCCTAAGTAACTCTATGATCTTTGCCACTTCTGATTCTGACCAGTAATCCCCAATTATCACTTCCTTAGGTTCAGCTTCCATTCCAATATTCACCTTCGTTGTCTTCATGGGTTCATGATATGCGCGTGTATCTACATCCACACTGTCTAAGACCTCGCGTGCTCCATGTGAATGATCAACATCCAAGTTCTCAACTTCCTCATCATCAATTATGTAAACCAGCTTCCCCTTTTCTTTCTCAAGGGAAGCACGTTCAAGTAGTATGGAGTCATCTACTTCTTCTTCAAAATGTGCCCCTGTCTCTGTCTCACCAAATAATTCTTGAATAAGCTCTTCCGCTTTCCCACTATCTCCCATAGTTAAGTGCTTGATAAAGCTCAATGCCTTGTCCACTGGTGGTTTAGATGAGAAGAAGTCAAAAGTTTGGATCATCCCTGTCAGTCAAATTCTGCCAATTGCCAGTTTCTCTATGTAATTCAGCATATACATACCAAGTGCACACAACCTTGTAGAGTAGAATATAACCGATGCACCCAAAGTGAAGGTGGTAATGCTTCTTGTCTACTATCTAGAGTCTCTCACACTGTTGAATGTGATGTTAAACAGGTTGATCACCATGATAGGGAAAATATTTGTAGGTGCATTGTTTCTTGAAAACCTAGTAGATAAGGCGGTCCCAATCTCTTCCCATTCTAGAATATTATCCTTGTGAACCATCCACCAGCATGCTGCCATCCCACACAAGGTATATGCTAACATATCTCTTCTTTTAACCTGGTCAGCCCATTTTACCTCCATGGCTTGTAAAAATATAGTTAGATCTTCCGCTCTAGTATACCAGTACTGAGTGACCTATACATCTGACAGAGTGAAAACCCTTCTTACAAGCAACCGCGTGCTTCACCTCACACCCCACCAGTTCATAAGTACCGTGAGCCCAATTATCACAAGAAATACTTGTAGTATCATTGATAGACTGAGAATCTTCCCAATGAAGGATTCCCTCCTTTGATGGCTCATTGACCTCTGGGTCCTGAATAACATGCGTATATAAATTCTATTCAAGTCCTCTTCACTCAAAGGTTCCACATATGGTATGGACTTCCCATCTGTCAAAGGTATTATAACCCTTTCTTCCTTGTTCTCAAAGCTGATATACCCCTTGTTAAATCTCAAATCAGCATTATTTGCGTAACACCAAGGGCACCCAAGCAAATCTGGAAAGTTATCTGCTTCCAGTAAGTGCTAATACTTCAAAATCCTGTGAACTTGGCCCCTTGTATAGTTATAGATGCATCTTTCAAGACTCCTATGGGAGTAGCCTTTGTCCTATTTTCCATGAACAATACATTAGATGATGGCTGTAATGGAGGTCTCCCCATTTGTACCCATGCATCCAATGTAAGTACATTTACTTCTGCACATGTATCAATCAAAATGTTGCTCAACAACCAACCATCCACAACAACATTCAAAGTGATTTCCTTGTCGTAGTCAATGCTATTATCAGGAGGGAGATTTACATGGAGTATTTGTCTTCTAGTCTTAGTTCTGTGCACGTGAGTATTCCCCTTCAACCAATTTCCCAATAAAGGAATAATATTCTCTAGCAACATTCTACATACCTCTATGATATCATCAATATCAGAAGGGGCTTTTTTGTATCCTTCTTATGCTCCATTTTCCAAGATTCTCTTTTAAAAATTATATCTCACCTTGAAGATTCCTAAGAACCTCCATGGTCTCTTGATAAACTTCCTTCTGATGAGTTGGATCTGGATACCTAGCATGCAAAACCTCCTCCCTAGTGATTGTCGGTTTTGGTGCAATACCTCTTTCGCGCGTGCCGCTTCAGCTCGTGTGGTAATATTCACTATTACTGCCTCGGGTTCTAGTGTTAACTTGGGAATCCACTGATTCTCTACCATGTGCTAGATCCTAACCATCCCTGTGCCTTTGTTCTCTTGCTTGTGCTGCTTACTAAGATGCTCATACAAGTCGGACACTCTTCATAACTATGTCCCTTTCCAAAAATGAACAGAGATATTTTATGGGCATTCGCGCCTATAGTGGTCAGGTGATCCACATGTATAACATGTTCCATGAGGGAACTCACCTCTTCCTCCACCTCGGCCTCATCCTCCATATCCACCTCGATATCCCCGTCCTCTTCCATGACCTCCTTCAAATCACCCATCATTCTGTCATAGCACATTTGATTATAATCCCGATCCTGGTGCTCATTCTTTCCTTTAGAATTATCAACCACACTTGTCTGTCGAACCCCAATATCAATGGCATCATGGATCTGGCCAATCAATCTACAATCCTCAGTATCATGGGTCGTGGACCTATAAATTTTACAAAAAGAAGATACATTCTTCCTGATCACGCGTTGTAGCAAAGGACAGTGACTAGCATCATGATTCAAATGGAAAATCTCACAGTCTAACAACAATGAACATACAAATCTGTGAGGACAACTATCCTTGGTGTGACCTTCCACTTCACAATCTATACACAAATCCCTGAGCACATCTCATGAGCTGAATTTGCTAATAATTTCTCTAACTACTTCACCATAGCTACTATCTGAGCCTCTAAGAATGGACTAACTCTAGTATCAATACTCCCAACTTCCTTAGTGCATAAAGTTACTTCCAATGCTTCACGTGGATCAAGTATATGTCTTATGCGATGACAGTGCCCTTTGAAATGGAGTAATTAATCCTCCAACAAACCATTGTGCATGCTGACTTGCATGTATATCATAAGAGAGCTTGATAAAAGTGTCTTAAAATGGGCATCATACTCACATACACTTTCAGTAGTGCCTTGCTTAATATCTTTAAGTGTGCTTATACTCTTCTGCTCAAACTCTGGGATATGGAATTCTTTCAGGAAAGCATCTTTTAATGCTACATAATCAATACAAGTTTGATTGGGATCAAACTTCCTATACCTAGTTATGCGCACACACCTGTAATGTAGTAGCAAATTAACTTGCCTTGCACTCAGAAGTCATGATACCTTTCACATGCCACAATATTTCACACATATGAACATGTTCAGTAGCATCCTCGATACCTCTATACTCTGGGAGATGAAGGACATCTCCATATAAATATTCTGAGGTTGTTGTGGGCCTTGTCCACCCGATCCAGAACCTCCTGGGTTTCCTCTACCTCCAAAACCACCAGATCCACCAGAACTAGAACTACCCATACCTCTCGATCCTCCACCTGAAGTTGGAATAGGGCCTATAGATGCACTCCCTATGCTCGATAGTAGTACTATATTGAACCCCTACAGTCTGTGAAGTAGTCCCAGTTCCAGAGGTGAATCCGACATTCATGCGTGACTCATATTCTATGTAGATGATGAGCCTGAAAATGTACCCCCAAAGAATAATGAAGTTGTCTATCCTGCCATTGATGTACTTGCTTTCGACTTGCTCCCACTCTCTCACTTCCTAAA
Source organism: Taxus wallichiana var. yunnanensis (assembly GCA_018340775.1). Classification (NCBI taxonomy): domain Eukaryota; kingdom Viridiplantae; phylum Streptophyta; class Pinopsida; order Cupressales; family Taxaceae; genus Taxus; species Taxus wallichiana. The sequence continues at coordinate 847,378,957 of CM031240.1, forward strand.
TGAAAACTTTGTTTCCTGTTGTACTAGATACTAGAAAACCAAGCGCAAGGGCTAGGTCAGCAGGTTGGCTCAGATGCGCACCCATGGCCCAGGTCATATCTGCTGGTGTGCTTCCATGTGAGGCCGAAGAGGGTTCTCTATCATGCTTTCCTAGATGGGGGAGTTCCTGATGCTCTAGCTCTTCGTCATCTTCATGAGCCTCAAATCCTTCATGAGCCATCTCTCTCTGTAATTCCATCCATCCCACAACCTCTTGTTGCTTCCATAAATCCCTCTTGTGTGCCTCATCATACTTCAGCTACCTTTCTTCCTTCTGCCATCTTTACCACCGGAGTCTGCCATCTTTCACCAGTCCTATTCCTACCCCCATGCGCGTGGAGGTTTTTATCTAGTCATATGTTTATCTTCCAATTTTAATGTTACCATTATCAATATCTTGATCACCAATGGAATACCTTGCAAATATGTCCCCCTGGGATACCACAAAAACTGGAATTTAGCTACCTCTGGGCATGAATACGTCGATATTGAATACTCCAGAATATAGCTGTTTAGAACACCACAAAACCATGTATCTACCAGTACGAGTCCAGATCAAGTCAACATCATATAGTGTTTGAAATTCCTCCTGTGTCCAAACAAGTGTGCGATATCTCCAATTCCACTTAGACGCATATGTAGTCAACCACTCGTATAACTCTATTGGAAAGATAATAAAGAAGCTCTCATATAAACTGTCATACAAATTCTGCTCTACCCAAGTGCATGCGCTAAATCAGATCCAGTGCTAAACCTTCATGCATATTCTTCCTCCAGATCATGAATCCATTCTTCAATGCTTGCCAAAGTTAACCTAGTATGTCTTCATCACGAACCATCCTGGGAACAACTGAAAAAGAGGTCCCGACAACGAAACCAATGATGTAGCCTAGAATTCACAGATAAAACCTAGTCACGTTGCACATCACTCAACATAGGCTGAGCACTCACCCAAAGTGCACAAAGGTACCAGGTCCCTCTTTAGGGTTGCTGTAGCAGGATGGTAGCATGATGAAGTAACAAAGACATACACTTAGGAACTAATCCATCATCACATAGTTATAATAGAACCAGATCTATGAATGAATGTGCTTAAGTATTAATCATAAAGGAATCAACAATATGCAATGATAAAACATTCAAGATAAACTTTGGTTTGGCCAATATTCTTCATATATTAATCATAACAACAATACAGAAGCTTCATACAATAATAATAGTCATGCATGCATGGATCTGATACAATTATCCAGTCACATACACACATGAATCTCTCTCGATTCTCTACACACACACCCCTTTTCAACTAAGTAATTCATCTCATATATATAGGGTGGGGAATTTCCCTTCACCACTTAACTATTCAGAAATAGGTCGCATGCTAATAATAGCCACGCACCTTTTACAATCATAGCCACACATGCAAGTGTGCTATCTATAGATCTCTGATAGTTAACTAAAGTGCTAACTCTATTCTTGGATCATCTTCATGCAAAAGCACTTCAATATCATCTTCTAAGATAGAAGATGTGTGGCACACAAGATTCGGTGTTGATTGTGTGCTCCGCATGCTAGCTCCTCAAAATAGACCATATGTTCCAAAATGACTAAATCTTGAACTCTCCCTTCGCGTGCGGTTGTTCTTATCCTTGACACATTTGAATCTAGCCTACTCTACCGCATGAACTCTATGTGAGAATTATGCTAAGTATTTTATTTGATCAACAAGTTATATTCTTGATCTCATTTAGATATTTTACGTGCATTTATTTACTATGTTTATATGTCCTCCTATATTAGATTAACTATCCCTTACTACACTAGCTAGTTAATTAGTTAATAAAAAGCACGAGATAAGTACTAGACCTCGAGAACCTCAAGTACATTAAATGTATCGTTAGAGCATTAGCTTAGGAGGAGGGTCATCATTAATTATTTAGATCATTTGAAAATATTGTAGTCTACTGACATCTGGAGACTTAACACCACACAATGGGAGCGTGGAGTTTTTCTTGAAGAAGACTTAGCACCTGTAATGAGAGGCATTGAGGTCTTCATTATAATGGGAGTCTTCATCAACTCACTTTGAAGATATTGCAAAGCTTAGACATTAGATCCATAGGGTATTCTATAAAGAAGATCGATCTCGCTACATAAGCCGGGATATTTTGATTCGGTGGTCATGGAGGAGGTTCCCGATGGTTCGTAGGATAGTCCTTTTGAGGATCCCGGATCTCTCCTATGCCATGAATAGGCTGCATTTCCCTTTACGTTAGCAATGCCCTACCATGGTTGATCTCCAAAGACCCAAGCAAAACATACTTGAGCGGAAACATGTTCACAAAAATCAAAGAACTTGTAACTACAAAGTTGATCTAATAAACATCTTAATTCATGGGATGCTAATTTACCATTTGTTCAACGTGAGCATATTTAAAACATTCCTTGGATCATTGAATTTTTTTTTTATTAAGGGCAAATAGTTTTGAAGGGACTATACCCTGTATACAAAAGGGCTCAAAAGCCAGATAGAAAAGATGAGAGAAGCAGCCTAGAGAAGGGCAAAACAGTCAACCAAGGAAGGCTCAACAGCCAAATATTACAATATAGGTGAAAAAAGGATCTAAACGTACAAAGATCCAGAGAAAAGAAGGCAAGATCAAAAAGAAACCAAAAGAGAAACAACATAAAGAGCTCTGCACCAAAAAACAGCTCCAGAACCGCCCGATGACAGCCACATCGCAGCCAAAAAACAACATCACAACAGCCCGTTACTTGATGGCTCTGTCAATTTTGGTCTTGATAGCCTGCAGTGACATGAAGAAGGCAATAGCAGTGGCCTGAGAGGATTCTTGCAAATATACTTGGGCAATTGCAATGTCCCTTTTCTCTTTAGGGCCCCATATGTCCTCATTAATCCCACTTAAACTGAAAACACTGTGGACATGTTGTTCAATGAAATTATAAATGCTTTTGAGGGTAGACAATATGCAGTCATTTTGGCTTTTAGCATTCCCCAATCTGCCATCTAAGGACTGTAGTTTCTTGAAGACTTCACCAATAACCCCCTCTTCCTCCTCACTTTGAAGGATCCTTTTACCCTTCTTTCCATGTTTTTTTATAGCCCCTTTGAGCTCTTGTATCTCCTTTTCTAATCTTTCCACCCTATCTAGCAATTCCTCCTCTTTGGGCTCCTCCAGGTTTCTAATATGCGGGAGGTTTTCAGCTAGTTCCAAGTCTTTGTGGCTCCTTAGGACTCGTTGGGAGCGGGGATTTTAGCTTTGAGGCTCTTGCTTTTCTTCGTTGGAGACAACATCTTCATTCTTTCTTTTTAGCAGGGGGAGTGGGAGCAGTGTGGGCAGGTGGAGGTATGGAGGAGGGAGGTGGGATAGGATTCATGGGAGGGCAGCTGGAGAAATGGTGGTGAATCAAGAGGATAAGGCCACTGGTGCGAGGGATAGCCCTAGAGTGGCTTTGGACTTCCCTTATAGATTTCTCCAAAGAGTTAATCAGATAGTGAGGAAAGATGATAATGTTATTTCTACAAAAATGATTCAGAAAAATTAGATGCTTTTGAGGTATAGTCACATATCTTCCTTCAAGGGTAACATACCTTACCACCATTTTGGCCAGTTCATCAAAAGGTTCAGGGATCGACGCCACCTTGAGGCCAGCAATCACGAACTCAACATTCTCCCCCTCTTCCAGAAATTTCTTGGTTTCCACCTCCCTGTCTACCTTCTTATTGAAGAATTTTGTGCCTTCCAGGCTGAGGCCCATGATCTGAGCTATGAGCTCTTCCGTGATTTCCATTTTCATGTTACTATATTTGACTATTCTATTCTTCCAACCACAGGTGAATTTTATAGTGATGTCTTGGTGAAGCCTTGAATCCTTTCAATGAAATTAGATAGGCCCCGATTGCGAGTAATCCCAAAGCTCCGTGTTATCTTTCCACTCGGGATTGTGGGTTGGCTCGGTTTTGCATGGCGGCCCCCATGTTTCCTCTACTCCTTTTCCTGTTCTCAATGGTAAAATAGCTACCAATGTGCGGGACATGCCAAACTTTGATTTTGGTATTTGAATCTTTCCTTCCCGTGAAAGCCGGTTTAATTATTATGCTACACTTGTTATTATTGCCCCACTCCTCGACTTTCCTCCTATGCCAAGAAATGATGACGGCACCCATACAGATCACAACAATCATCCAAATCTTGGATCATTGAAATTGATCCAAGGATGAGTCACTAAATAGATAAGTTTACAACTCTTAAACCAAATTGTAAATCACCTACAAGAAGTGAAAAATGGATTTAGGAAAGCCATTGCAATTCATTCAAAGGATCTTAAGAGTAGAAAAGACTTATCCATATCAAGCATGATTTCCAATAATTAAAATAACATCTTCTTATAAGGAAAATCACATGTCAACTCTTGAAATGCAAAGGAGGAAAATAACAAAGCGTCAAGGGCGTTACATGCTTCCCTCCTAAAAAGAATCATCGTCCCGATGATTACCTCTTTTAACAAATTACATAAAGGACAATCAATTCATTCAATTCTCTTATCCTAAGTCAAATATATCAAAACCTTTTAGTTCTAGAAATCAACATTAAATAACTGTTTATTCAAATCAAATAAATATCTACCCAAAAATGGCATACTTATTGTCATATAAAGATAAAATCATAAATTTTTATCGAGTCACCAAGAATCAATTCTATTCAAATAAACATGGAAAATTAGTTTTCATATCCTCTAGATTTTCCCAAGTTACACTCTCTTCGTTAAACTGGTCCCATTGGACCTTACATTGACTTATTTCTCAATTTCTTAAATGCAACTTATGAGTTTCCAACATTCGAATGGGTTTAACCACGATTATTCCTGGGTCTTGGACCTGCAAGGAATTATAATTTAACACGTGATAAATCTGAAACATATTTCTTAAGCAAAGAAATATGGAAAACATCATGCATTCGTGACAAAGCAGGTGGTAGTGCTAAACGATAAGCTACAGGGTTGATTACTTCAACTATTTCTAAAGGTCCCACATAACGAGGTGATAACTTGGTAGCCTTGCCAAAAGTTATAGAACTATTTTCGGTTTAACCCAAAGAAAAACCTTCTCACCAAGTTCAAATTTACTATCAACCCACTTTAGGTCAACATAACTCTTTTGCCCATCTGCTACTTCTTTCAAGCATTCACAAATCATTTTAACTTGTTCCATTTCCGTAAGGATTTCAGGTCCAATTACCTCTCTATCTTCAATGCTATCCCAACTAACAGGGGTTCTGCATTTCCTTCCATAAAGTGCCTCAAAAGGTGCCATCTTAAGAGAAGCATGATATGTATTATTGTATGTAAATTCAACTCTTTGGAAGATACTCTTCCCACTTATACTATTGATCCATACAATACATCCGTAACATATCTTCTAAAACCTTATTTACTCTTTTAGTCTGTCCATCCGTTTTCAGATGATACACAAAACTGAAATTCAGCTTAGTTCCTAGAGCCACATTAAGCATTTGCCAAAACCTTGATGTCATTCTAGGATCTCTATCAAATATGATTAATTCAGGTACTCCATGTAATCTGAAATTTTCGTGTACAAATCTTTTAGCCAAAACAGGAGAATCATCCTTCAGATTTCTAGCAATAAAATGAGCTACTTTCGTTAGTTTATCAACAACTACCAAAATAACATCATGTTTATTTCTTGACATAGGCAACCCTTGTATAAAATCCATGCTTATTACCTACCATTTGTATTGCGGTATGCTATGAGGATACAATAAACTAGCTAGGTGCATATGCTCCGCTTTTACACGTTGACATTCAAGACAATGTGTCACAAAATCAATAACATCCTTTTTCATTCCTTTCCAGAAATATTGTTGTTTTATATCAGCAAGCATCTTTGTAATGCTAGGGTGTTTAGAAAAAGGTGAATTATGAAATTTAGCTAAAAATTTCTTTCTCAAATCATTAAGAAAAGGTATGTATACTTTGTTTTCATATCGTAAGATTCCTTCATTATCAAAGTGAAAACCTTTATACCTTTCATCTTTTGGATCTGCAACAAGCGCTATTTTTACTTGCTGAAAGTAAGAATTAGATTCCATAACACTTTTTACTTCATCCTTAAACTGAGTTCTTAGTGTTATAAGAGTAGAAATGTGCTTCCTACGACTTAGAGCATCAGCCACTCTATTCTCTTTTCCTTTAATGTAACTTATGTCAAAATCATATTGAGACAAAAACTCTAACCACCTTCGTTGTCTTGCATTCAGATTTGGCTGAGTGAAAATGTACTTCAACCCAAGATGATCAGTTTTCAACTCAAATGGTTTACCAAGTAGATAATGCCTCCAAACTTGAAGTGCATGAACTATACAACAAGATCTAAATAATGTGGAGCATAATTCAACTCATGTAAGTTAATTTTTCTACTTTCATAAGCTATGAAATGATCATTTTGTAACAAAATACCTCCAAGACCTTCCCTGGATGCATCCATTACAATAGTAAAGTCTCCATTAGGATCAGGTACAGCTAAAATAGGTGCTGAAGTCAACTGAATTTTCAAAATTTTAAAAGTAGATTCACATTTATCATTCCAAAAAAATTTCTTATCCTTTTTCTGCAATGAAGTTATTGGTGCAACCACCTTAGAAAAGTCCTTAACAAATTTTCTATAATAACCTGTAAGGCCCATGAAGCTTCTAACTTCATGTACATTATTTGGTGTAGGCCACTTAGTTATAGCTACAATTTTAGAAGGATCTACAACAATCCCATCTTTACTTATAACATGACCCAAATAGTGAACTTCAGTGTCATAGAAAGAACATTTGGATAGCTTACCATACAACCGTCTCTTTCTCAGAATTTCCAAAACTATTTTCAAGTGTTCATGATGCTCCTCAATACTTTTAGAATATATGAGAATGTCGTCCAAGAATACTAGCACAAACTTGTCCAAGTATTCTTGAAAGATATTGTTCATTAAGTTCATAAAAGTTGCGAGGTGTATTCAATAACCCAAAGGGTAAAACCGTGAATTCATAATGTCCATACCTTGTCTGAAAGCTATTTTATAAATGTCCTCATCCTTAATCCATAATTGATGATATCTAGATCGAAGATATATCTTAGAATATACTGATGCTTTACGCATCGATCAAATAGATCATCAATTGTAGGAAGTGGGTATCTATTCTTGATTGTTGCTTTGTTTAACATCCTGTAATCAATGTAAAATCTAAGTGTTTCATCTTTCTTTTTCACAAAGATCACTGGTGCTTCCCAAGGTGAAACACTCGGTCTAATCAAACCCTTAGACAAAAGTTCTTACAACTAAGCCTTAAGCTCTACTAATTCTGTAGTAGTCATTCGATAAGGTGCTTTAGAAATAAGTTTAGTACCTGGTTTGATTTCAATCGTGAAGTCAAACTCCCTCTTGGGTGGTAAACCTGGTAATTCTTCTAGAAACACATCATTGTAGTTACGTAATAGTGGGTAACATTCCAAGAAATCACTATTTTCTTCTATAGATTCTGAAATTTTTTTGCATATAAGTCTGACCCTTCTTTTTGGCCTTTTCGGTTGCATAGTTGATAATTTCCTAACTGAAATTTCTTGTTTTACTCCCGAATCTCTACTATTTTCTACAAATCATCTAAACAACTAATATGTTTTTAAAAATAGTCCACTTTTGCTTTATGCTCAGCTAACCAATTTACATCTATGACTATATCATAAGATCCCAAAGGTGCAACATAAAGATCAACTTCAGTGGAAAATCTAGGTAAGTCAAGGACTGCCCCAAAAAGACACATACTAATTGTATGAACATAATTATTACCATAATGTATAGTCCATGATTTATCCATTTTTCTAGCTTTTCTTTTAAGTTTCGAAGAAAGTTTACTAGAAATAAAACATTCAGTAGCTCTTGTATCAAAAAGAATAGTTATAGGTATGCCAAATAACTTACCAAGAACTTCTATGGGTGTAGCTTTCTTTCAAAGCTTGCTTGTCACTCTTTATGACATGTATCTTGTCTTTGTTGATTACGATCATCCTTCTTTAAAGGAAATTGATTTGCATAATGATCTTTGCCACAATTATAACAGCCTCCTACAGGTCCCTTTTTGGACTTAGAATTATTTCCATCCTTAAAGTTATCATTTTGACCTCCATAGGACTTATGTCCGTTATTATTATTCTTGGAAAAATTGTTCCGTGCATTTCTAGCAAGACTTATTCGTTGCTATTTTCTTATTATTATCAGCTGAAAACTAACTTTTATTACCAAACTTCTTCCATGGTCCCTTCTTAGGTGCAAGAGAAGCTGAAGAGGAGTTTGGAACTTTCTTCCTTACTTCCTCCTTAAGAGTAAAAATAGCCTTTAATTTTTGTTCTTGCCTTATGGCTTTTTCAACAACCCCTTCCATATTGGTTGGGATGTGAACATCAACCTCTCCCCAATAATGAGATTCAATCCCATGATGAATTTCCGTATCTGAACTTCTCATCGGTTTGATCTTGAGGTACATAATTGATGAGTTTCATAAACCGTTCCCAATACTCGATTACAATTAACTTTATTTGAGCTAAGTTCTGAAATTGGACATTTTTCGATCATAATAAAGTTATGGTAGCCAACGTTGCCTAAAATAACTTTTAAATTAATCCCATGTGATGTTAGTTTCATCAATATTTAACTCAGCCTTACGGCTGTCCCACCATGAAGATGCTTCATGGGAAAGCTGATAAGCTCCCCATATAGCCTTGGTTTCCTTTGAGAAGTTCCTTAATGCAAATTACTTCTCCATTTCGCTGAGCTAATTCTTAGCTCCATCTCCTAATGTGGTGCCATCAAACTTAGGTGGACTTATCCTTTTTATATCATTAGTGAGTTCAGCTACCAACCTTGCCTTTTTATTTTAATTTGGTGGCACATTGACATTGTTATTATCAACACCCAAATTGGGGTTGTCCTCAGGAGGTGGTTGATTATTATTACCAACTTCTTCTTCCTCCTCATTACCCATTACTTATTGTTCAAGTATAGCCAAATGATCTCTTGTGTCCAACAGGGCAACAAGGATCTCATCAAGTTTTTGGCATTTATTCTACTCCTTAATCAAAGGTGGAGCGTTATTTTCAATGATTCCTCTTATTATAACCATTTTCTCATTACAATAAAATTCAATTTTTATCGATTATGGACACAATAGGTCCATGAGCTGCAACCTTAAACTACGATACCAAGATGTAACATTCCCATTTTACTTTAGAAACAAGGTATTTTTTTTACAAGAGTAATGTTCTTTGTTGTAAATACATAATTTAGAACACACATTCCATAACAACCATTCTTATAACAGATAACCATATGCAACTATAATGACTCGGTGAGCTACCGATCTATTCATTTCATGACTCGATGATCTACCAATCTATTCATGTTTAACATTAAGTATTGAATACTTTTCTGTATACTACGTATACTTGGTTCTCTTACCTTGTTTTGGGTATTGAGTGATCTGTCTAAGGAACCTATCTGAATATTTTCTACCAATATTCATCTGCATGTCAAACCTTAGACTAGGTGACATAGGACAACACAATCAACAACTTGCGATACTTTGGCCAAAGATTTCTAACATAATTTTCATATTACTTCTTCCTTGATGACATACTCATCAATCTGGAATACATCCTTCACCCCACTCTATTGTTATCTAGAATGTCCTTTACTAACTTTTGTCAGTCCACTTGCCCAAGGTTTAACCTTGAGTCAGTTAACAACATAGGTTATGATGGGGCAAGGCTCATGAAGACTTAGGGTATATTGGCATATTGGGTAAACCTAATTCAACCCCGTGTGCCAAGGTACCCTGAGTCTTAGAGGGCTACTCCTTATCCTAACTATGCTACTAACTGGTCTTAGAGAAAAACTAAGTTCAAGTCCAAAAGTGTGTATATCTAGACGATCAATGTAGAAGGGTGTTGCCATATGTCAACTACATCGTTGTATCCTAAGAAGATCCTAATCTTCTCAAAGGTACAACCCTATAGTTGGCATGTGCCAGCATCCTATAGAACAACCTCATCGAGATGTACATACCCCTAGGAGATTATTAATATTTAATTAATTTGGATAATTAAAAAGCAGATTTCAGCAACCTTGCCAAACCCTAATCCAACTCTCCCTAAGTTCTTTTCCATATCAGATTCCATTAATCCTTGAAGAACTTCCTTAACTTAAGATTGCTTTCAATGTTTGTTAATTTTGGCTTAACAAGTAGTTACCCAAAAAAATAGGACAACAACATCATAAGTTCCATTTAATGTGACTTAACCATTCAAGGAAGTGTAACAACCACCTAGGTTGTAACTTAGTAGACTTTATTAAATGAAGTCTAATGATTAGAAATCATATCTTCCTTTTTGTTTACATTTTCATGAGAGAGGAAGAGTCTTCCTCTTCATGGTTAAGTTCTAGGGTTTAACACACCCTTTATATCCTTTTCAATTTTTATAGTTTTTATTGTATGTTCATTAAACATTACATTCCTATGTTGAATTGTTTAGATAAGAACATCAAATTCTGCAACTTATCTAGCTGCATCTTATTTAGGGAAATTAATCTAATTCCCTTTATCCTACTTATCCAAGAATACTCAATTAAGCATATAAATAATATGAAGAATATCAACAAGCTAGGATTCCATCTCTTTTACAAAGTACAAGATAATTTACACAACTAATGCAAGTAAATTGTTAACTTTCAATTCATTTTCAAAATTTATACATTTACAAAACTTATGAATTTTAGGCATACTACATAACAACAACGGTCTTTATTCTAAAAAGAATATAAATTTTCTTTTCCAATACAACTCAAGAATGAATCGAGAATTCTCCACAAAGAATCGGACTTAAATCAGCCAATGCATCATATAAGTTTTGCCTTCTTTTACCACTTACAAAGTCCATCTACAAAAATTGCTAGCATGGGTTAGTTCGATGGATGAGCATGATACGCACTAAGCCTTAAAATAAAGTGCATTCCACTAATTGTTCCAATAAAAACAACCCTGCTTTAATTTACAATTAGTATATCATACATTAAGCATAAGTAATAACAATCTAGAAAAGAAGAGCATTAATAAATTTTAATTCACTTCTCAAAGAGAGCAGAATATAATCTATAGTATCTATCTTACAGATTAAAGTATAATTGATCCTATCAATTACCTTTAATAAACAACAGATCATACATCTCATTGTTTCCAAATCTATCAAAATAGAATACAACACTTATCTTTACTATAAGACAAAAGAAGTGTTTACAAAGCATGGTTCTCATTAAGATGATACATCTAACTTCCAAGCAAAGAAGAAGAGAAACCATTTCACTATACCAAAACACATAATATCCGCAAAGCTAGAAACAAGTTCACATCATGACCTAATCTATTTCAACTTAAGATTAACTACCTTAAAATCAAACATTTAAGATATTCATCAGAATAGAATCACATAAAAATCCAAGAAGGAAAGATGGATCAACAAAGCCAACCAACAAGTTTGCATTTTCTTTTCAACAAACCAGTCATCAATCTCTTTCTATTTCATTTCAGTCAAATGATAAGTATGAGAAGATTAATCAAGTAATGATTCTCTTTTCCTAAAAGAATAATTAACAAAAGGTTCCAAACAAATGAACTTAACCCAACTGCATTAGAAAAGGAGTCCTAACAGAATATGATCCTACCCTGTAATCATTTCTTTCAACTTAATTAATAATTTCCCTTTTCTATACAAACAGTTTAAGTTCATACAAGAGTTCCCAAGAAAGAGAACAAGAACAACTTCAAGGTAAGAAGGAAACTTAATGCAACCTTCCTTTTAAAAATATTCCCATTATAATGCATGAGTTCCATTTTCAATTTAGAACATTATAACAATGAAGTTCATACACAACCCATGGTCACTTAAGAGCCACAATTTCTTTTATCCTTAAAAGACTTGAGCATTCATTTATTAAATCTAACAAGAAGTGAAATCTGAGTACGGACTAACACTCAGAATTACACAAGAGCTCAGTTAAGTCAACACTATTTGCTATACTTTTCAACATATTACTACAAGAGTAAACATATTGGATTCCCAATAAGAACGATAAACCAACAAGATAATTCCAGTCAAAAATCTCGAAGAGTTTACCAAACAACCCACAAAACCATGTTTCCAATTTTCTCCATGCACATGCAATTGTTTTTAAAAAGAGTTCTGAGTTCGTAGTACATTCAATAAAATAGTAAACCCAGTTTGTATGCCAATACCAAATTGAACATATCAAAAATACGTTCAGCACAAGACTTTAAATATAAATCCAAACACAATGTTGAATCAAAAGTTCTCATAAAGGTTCAAGAGCACCCAAGTGATCATGCTCAAGTTCAGGGTAACAACATGTTCCCATTTTAGTTTACATCATAAACTAAGAAAACAAAAAATACCAGAACGGACCCAACAATTGGTTCATATTACCATTCCAACACTATGTAACAATTTCATTGTACAATTTTGCATCGCAATATCTCAACATGAGTTTGAATATACATCGAGTACCTTATACTAGGTAGTTTATAATGCAATTATTTATGACAATTCAGAATAATAGGGCTTCCATTACGGTTTGCATGAACTTATCAAGCCCTAATTCCAACTCCACAAACACAAGTTCGTTCATAAAATTTCAGCTCCATACAAATTATAAAATATGAGTGTCATGTTTAATATACACGTCTAACAATCCACATTATATAGATACAAAATGCAAACATGTAGCTATATGTGGAATTCAACATAGTCCAATTTATCTCAAGATAAAATACAAGAACCAATCCATACATGGGCTTTAACCACAGTCCAATTTATCTATGAAATAAACATAAGCACCATAGTATAGTGAATCAACAACAGTTCTCAAAAAACCAAACAATTTTCAAATAGAAAACTCGAGCTTGAATACAAGCTTCCATAAACTACGAGCTCATTACCTAGCTTGAGATCACAAAACACTAACTCCAACAAAAACAGGCAGAACTCAAAGTTCCCATAAAACTCAGCTAGTATTTATTGGCAACGAAAGTCATCAAAACCGAACCCATCAATTACCAAATCCAAAAATGCCAAGCAGAGTTACCAAATTCGTTTTTGCATGCATATTTCATGTGCTAAAACAACACAACATAAGTTTCCAACAGAACCATATTTACCATGGATTTGAAACCAAGAACACAAGATTTAATAAACCCAAGTAAACAAATAACCAGATAGAACATGCAATGTACAAATCTCAACAGAGCAGAGTTTTTTTATGAAAACACTTAGAAGAAAGCAAGAGATTTTAACAGTTAGAGCCTATCATGCCTGATAGTGTTTCTGTCAAATTGAAGGAGACCTCCAGCCGAGCTCACAACTTCTCCTCTTCTCCACGAAAGATCAAACAACCAAATTCCTTTTCCAGAATTCCTCTTATACATTCCATGAAATGAAAATAGATCCATGACTTCAAAAATAGCCATTAAGTGCAGTTCAATCTACTGGTTCGAAAAACTAGAGAGCATGCAAAGCAAAAATCGTGAAACAACCCAAGAAAAATCCACTTGTATGCCTTCCAAGATGGTTTGAGCACAAAAACCAAAAACAATAAATTCCATTAACTCCTATTTTCCCACCTATCCTTCCTTGCCACGCCTTCCAAGTCTGGCGAATGCTAAGTCAAAAATAACATGCATTTTAATTTTAGTGACAGCGCCACCTAAGCCTCTACCAAGTCCACTAGCCCCGCCAAACTGGCAATCCGTATGCATTAGTAACCTTATCAACAACTTAAATGCCTTAGGAAGCTGTCGCCTATAATACATGTGACCACCTAAGTCCCCATTCATACCCATTAGTTTAGGGTAGATTAAATTGCTTAGGTTAGATCTTAGGTAGTTTAAAATATATACCTTAGGATATAACACTAACAACTAACCACCACCATAGGTCTTAGCAAATCCTTAGGTAGATTAATTCAAAACACAATAGTTTTAGGCATTAGGTTAGATCTTAATATAACCTTATAGTATTAGGTTCTAGGTTAATTTTAATAGCCTAGAAACCTTTCCAAATCCTTCAGCACCGAGCTTAGGTTAGGATGCCAATCAACCAATCAAAGTAGAATAGGAAGCTTTAGATAAGAATAATAATTCTATTAAGTGACATAACTTAGGTAGTAAATATTTTTACCTAGCTTAGGATTCCATAGGATAGTCCTTTTTAGGATCTTGGATCTTTCCTATGCCGTGAATAGGCTGCATTTCCCTTTACGTTAGCAATTCCTTGCCATGGTTGATCGCAAAGACCCAAGAAAAACATACTACTGAACGGAAACATGTTCACACAAAAGCCAAAGAACTGGTAACTACAAAGTTTAGTCTAATATGCATATTAATTCATGGAATGTCAATTTACCATTCGTTCAACAGAGCATATTTAAAACATTCCTTGGATCATTGAAATTGATCCAAGGATGAGTCAGATAAATAGATAAGTTTACAACTCTTAAACCAGATTGCAACTCACCTACAAGAAGTGAAAAATGGATTTAGGAAAGCCATTCCAATTCAGTCAAAGGATCTTAAGAGCAGAAAAGACTTATCCATATCAAGCATGATTTCCAATAATCAAAAGAACATATCCTTATAAGGAAAATCACATGTCAACACTTGAAATGCAAAGGAGGAAAATAACAATTGTCAAGGGTGTTACAATACCTTTCAAATCTAACTTGGACATTGACCATGCTATTCTCAACACACAACTAATGCCAAAATTATAAAACCAAATGCTCAAATATTACCAAATAAGAAAAAATCATGTTTACCTTATATACCAACAACACTATCAACATGAATCAACATGCCTTCTTGGCATAACTCACTTTCTCATATAGCTCTCCTCATCTCCCCCTTAAATCTAAAGACTTTATAATGAATACCAACAATATCCTTATGTAAAATTATACTAACATGGTCTTGAAATATCTTCTTGAGGAAAAACAAGACACCTTCATCTTTGAATTACATAAAATGTGCTCATCTAATATTTAAACTCGAAATCGAGAAAACATAAGAAAATTGCATACCTTGAACCAAATCATGGGACTAACTAAATCCCCCTTGCTTCTTAAGAAAACTATATATCAATTTTGATCTTAAAATGTGATCTCATGAAAGACCATCTTGACATACCTTTTCAAACAACACTAGGAGACATACATCACGATTTGTGCTCTACAAACTCGGACCATAAACACTATCCTTACCTTAATTGATTCCACTACCTTCTTAATGATTCAAACTTGTTAGGATCAACACAGATCCCGACTATGTCCCCCCGAGATCAACCTTAATTATTTTGAGCATAACAAGAACTACTCTATCAATATTCATATTTCATCATGACAAATCTCACCACACCATTCTAGAAAACACTTCTTCCTCAAGCTTGAGACATTACAACTCATATCATGGATCACATGTACATGGAACACTCAACACTTCATGCTAAGAGACTTAATGAAAAACTCAAGCTTCTTGTATCCATTTATGCCTTGCTTCATCATGATATGCTAGAAATGACTATAAAATACATACATTGAACTTCCAAACATCAGTAATATTAATTGACACTCTCGGAGATATAGTTTTAAGGGTATTCAAACTGGTTCATTTTTGTAAAAATATATAATGATATTTTTGTACTCTTCCTACTTAGATTCCAAAGTATCTTGTAACTTCATGATTTTTCTCACTTTACCTAACCACGGTCGTACATCACACATGTATCCCTCTTAGATCCTCATGTCACTCATATAACACAAGGACATATTGGTCTATTAGACCAATCTCCATCTCAAGAGACATAGACCTATATAGTTCTCAAGACACAAATTTATCTCAAATTATGCATATCAACATTTCTACTACGACTATCACACTTCTTTATTAAGAACATACCTTCAAAGCCTTCACAAACCAACTTGATGTTCCTTCTTTCCAACATCACACCATGAATTTACCTGCTCAATTGCTCTAGAATGACACAGACTTAAGTAAGGTATTAGGAAATAATTCAAGGTTTCACACTATCAAAATATGATTTGGGCCCTTTATACCCTTACTTGAACCTTATATAACTTGGAATTATGTCTTGAGGCATAAACCCTAAGCTCAAACATGAATAATTCACTCTTCATTAGTTATAAACCTTTTGACTTCGCACACGATACTTCTCAACACTAATATGACTAGATGCAAATGAAATAGAGCCACCCAACTCCCCCTAAGACAAAAATAGCATTCGTCCAAAAATAACTTACCTTATCCTGAATAATTGAGACTCAAACAAATGCAACTTCTCATCAAATGTTTTATACAAACTTAAACACAAGGAATAACCTTTTTTTCTTACTATACATGATGTCAAGAAAACTTCTCAATTGTCAATAATGACTTCAATGAATCAGTAATTCATGATACAATAACAAACTAGGATCAACGTACCTCTACAACTTCTCCTAACTTCTATACATCTCAATGACAATTTGGATACCTAACTTTAGAATGTACAACCTTAAAAAAATTTCCCACACGATGCAAGCTGATATGGACCTTCTCTTAACATTTTCATGTAACATCTAACCTTTTTGTATGATACTACCTACTTATCATCTAATCATCTTTCATCGGATGCTCATAAGATCCCTTTGAGTCATACACTCCTTCATGAATCACACAAAGCACTTTTAGAGACTTCATCGTGGCTTATAAGAACAACCACCTTCATTTGACCTTGTTACATAGTAGTCGTAATACATATGATAATTCCAACTTAGCAACAAAACTCTCATAGCTTCTTATGGATGAAGAATGCCTTTATGAGGCCTAATAGAGACACCTCGCTTCTTAGGGCTCTGAGACAATTACGAATTCAAGAATTTCCCAGATCTCCTTTACTTTCTCAATCAACTGCACACTTGAGGTTGATAGAAATATTCTAGTAACATCCTAATATTCTTCGGGATTTTAGGATTAATGTTTAGATTTTTCTTATTCTCCTCATCTTTCGTATAATTTTCAAACACAAATGTCTTAAATGAAACACATCACATTTTGGCTTATTCTCAATCATAAAAAACATACCTTCTTGAATTGAAGACTGATTAGGCATGATTATATTTTGATCCTTCATATTTACTCCCTCTATAGTATCTACATGATATTAATTCTTGTCAACCTTGATTTGTACTTGATTCTTCATTGACTGACTTTGGCATCCATACCTTCTTGACTCTAAGGGCATCATACTTCTTAACCTACCTTGAATACCGATAAAGACAAAACCTTTCAAATTGGCCTTCTTAATGAAACCTATAAAAACAACATACCTCATTCCTTTTGACTGATTTTGACTATGATTTCTTCCATTACTCCATGGATACTAGTTTTTAAGCTCATTCTACAACCCTTTTTATATGACCATATTGATTGCATGCATAACAATAACCACGTAAATAACTTGCATACCTCATGGAATTAGGATTCCTTACTGAATTAGAGTTCATGATATTTACCTTTCTTTCACTAGTATCTACCTTTTGATCTCTATTTGAACAGTACCAACACTATCCTTGGTTTGATCTTCGAGATTTGTCTTACCACTTTCATTCCACATCTTATGGTCTCCTTTGAAACCAAGGCCCATCCTATCACCTGCAATATTTTGATTATTCAAAACATCATCTAGAGTAATAGTACTCCTCTAAATTTCTCAAGTGTATTTAACTTACTAGATACATGTACCAACTCCTTCAAATATCTCATTTCATATCCATACCGATGCATTCATCCTTATTGGAATTTAGACTTGTTTTCATAGTCTCTACTTGAGATTATAACTCTTTAAGGATTTGATCAAGCTCAATACTCATACTACTGACCTATTTTTCATTGTCCTTGATCTAATACTCCAATTTGAGGTTCTTCTTCCGGTGAAACACCAATTTTGTTCTTAATTCTACCTCAGCATCTTCATTGTTAATATCATCATATACACTTTTATTACTAACTTCTAAGGATCATAACTTGGTCCTCAATTGGTCACACTCAACTTAATTTGATTTCAAAGTTCTACTTCTAACCTCTAACTGATTTTTGAGCTCCTTGATGATATATTCATCATTCTTGACCACATATCTTAACTCTTGACACTCTCTCCTCGATTTTTTACCCATATTTTACTTCAAAAGATCACCTCAAGCTTGTTAAGATTATTTGAGGCCCTTCTCTAATACCAATTATTGGAATCAAAACCACTGATAGGGAGGTGAATCATTTGTCATAAAAAAATTCATTCACTCAAAATTTAACCATTCATTAATCATTCATCAACTTAACCATTAGCCATTAACCATACATTCAAGAACCATAACCAAATAGGAGCACATGAGAACACATCAACACATTAACATAAGATATAAGTGGAAAAACCTCAAGGGAATGAAAAACCACTTAAACAAAACTTTATTTGATTAATGAATCAAATTTAGTTGAGCACCAACTCAACAAGGAGCACCAAAGCCTAGGTTTAGTAAGGCACTAACCCCAAAAAGAGCACTAACCCCAAAAATAGTACTAACCCCTAGATTTAGTAGAGCACCAACCCTACAAGGAGACACCAACCCCTAGATGACTAATCACCAACTAAAGCCACTTGATTTTTTTCACCTTTGAAATTTTACACCAACAACTAATGATGACACTATGACCTCTTGCACCTTTCTCAATCATCCATGTATCTCGCACTTTCTCTAACCCTTTCAACACTCACAAATGGACATTACGACTTACTTGTATAAGCTGAATTATGATTATAACTCATATAGGGCAGACATCAAATGAAAAATTTAATTAAATAAACTTAATAACATATTACAAACATCATACATAGTACCATATAGGTCAGAAATATCATCTTCATACCAAAATCATTCATTATGACATAAGAAGCCCCAATACACTCAAATAACACTCTCGCCAAATATGTTTTTTCTTGAGCATCCAACACCTTAAAAAACATCAATTAAAACTTATACGTGTTTTATATGCCCACTAGATAACTCAAAAATATTCTATACCTATGCACCATCATCTCCTACAATGACACCACCTTTTGGAACTCTTCTTCTTTCTATGTCTATGACCTAAAAAATCAGTCCTCAAAGATGAGGATAAAACCCTTAACAAATCACATCAGATATGCAAGTGTAATATATCAATGGAAATCTCATGGCCTCACGTTCATCACCAAATTCTCACAACACCATCAATTTGACTGTAGAATCCCAAAAACATCTCTCTGCAACTAGGTCACCTAAAATATCCCAAAAGCGTCCCAAAACCAGTCTTGTAAAATAGACCATAAGAGACCTTATAAAGAATCAACCAAGATATGAAACCACTATGGAAATTTATAATAGCTCCAAAATTCCTTAAACACATATTTAGTCAATAGGTCCAATGCAAAACTTGAGAGAAAACAAAACTTCTTTAGAAATTTACATTTTCAGGTGGGGTTCACATATAGTCAAGATACATAAATTATGCCACTTGGAGAAATATGGAGGAGTCCTCTACAACCTAAAATCATAAAATTTTCACAAATAATCCATTATGGTCCTGACACAACAAGTTCTTCTCTATCAATTTTGAACTAAGGTTTTAGGAGGGTTTAAAAATAGTTTACCTTCTTAACAATTATTCATGAAGTTATGATCCTCAAACCACAAACTAATTCCTATAATATCATCTCAATAAAATTCCACAGCCACCATGAAGGGATTATACTACCATGCATAGTTTACATGTGCCAACAAGCATCAAACAAACCAACTCAAGCTCAAAATCTCACTTCTAGGGACTTGGTAGGAAAAAAGTAATATCTTGCACATAAATACAAACTAACACCTAAAAATTGGACCACACCTCTATAACAACATTCTACACCTTATCTAATTCTCAAATTTCCATTTCCAAGCTGAAATTATACATGCACACCTCATTAGGCCAACTTCACTCAAGAATATGTCTAGTGTAGATCTAGAAAACATGACTTAGCCCTATAACTGCACTATGATACACTTATGAGTGTCTCTAAAAATCATATACATGCTTCCCATGATCTAACCAATCTCAAAAAACTTCTACACACTTTTACTTCATCTTGTCATACCATATATGTTGACTAGGCCTCTTAAATAGGCCACTTGAACATGTTTGCACCATCAATACTAACCTTCTCATCACTTTTCTGCTCTTTCCAACCTATAAGAGCCTCAACACACTTCAAAAATACATAACCTCATCCATGTATCTCGAGAAAGTCACTACAAAACTCTTACATGCCATTACACTACTCAAGACACCATGAGACACCATGTAATCTCAATAAAACACTCAACTAGACATGACACTACTAATCATCCTTCATGTCCCTTACTTCATTTGACATGAATGTAACCTTAGAAATCTAGTAAAAAACCTACAAAATCACTTTTTGACAGCAATGAAAACATACTACTAATAGAGGGTCCCACGACATTCTTTCACATTTTCCTACAAGTTTGCAAAAATGTCCAAATTTAACCCAAGGGCTATGAATCGTATTCAAAAACACACTTGTGATGCAAAAATGCACCATGAGATAGATCCTATACGATCTCCTATATACATGGAATTCATTGGAGTTGACGGAACTTAGAACTAACAAATAAGGTATGAATGATTACTTCTTTGCTAGAGCCACCGGTTATAATTGGACCAATTTGAACTGGTCACCCAGTGATTGGACGCCTACAAAACCCCTTATAAAAATAAATGGTGAGGTTTTTTTCTTAGAACTAAGGGTTGCAAGAAATTTTATGGATAAATACTAGAGGTATATAGAGGTCGATATCCATTTCTTCACTCAAGGCCCAAATGAAAAGCCAAAACCAAACCCAAATTTTGAGTTTTAACAGCTTCCCAAAACTACAAAAAGGGTTAACAGGGCTCCTAGAGGGTGTGACGATAAATACATAAATGGTGATTCAAGGAAATTTAAGGTTTTATACATCACTCTACATGACAAGAAACACATTCACAACTTGACTTTACCATTTCAAGGTTCGGAGAGGTGTCTTACGAATCACTAAAAATCATGTTGTAACAAATTTGTAATGTAACAAAAGGGTAGTTTAGTTGATGAATCCGTAATCTTTCCAATTCAAGAGACACATATATATTGTTGTTATATAATGGTTTTACAACGTATTAGGTCATGGTTGTGAGTACAATTGATGATCAAAACAATCAATCAGGTTGTGTAGGAAAAATCCCCTTTTGTGTCATTTTAGACTATGCTTTATTTAATTAAACCATTAGCTTGTACTTAATTTTAATTTAAAAATATGATTTCATAGAAAACATGGAACTATCAATATGAAAATTATATAAGTCAAGGTGAGAAAACCATGTCGACAAGTACTCGAACTTGGGTGCACGGCCCAAGTGGTCCACATTCACGATCCGCGAGACCATGCAATTGAAGAGGATTTTTTTCCATATGGTTCACATGCCTTGACTAAGAATTCACATTTTTCCATACCTATCTTACACATGTTATAAAAGCTTTGCAGTCCCAATAGTCTCATTGTCTTCTATAATTGACAAATAATCCCATGCCTTGTCAAGCTCCCATATTTTATATACATGCCAAAACCTGCTTTGCAATAATTTAAAATTTAGACACACTCATTCTTCCTACAAATTTAGCAGAAAGTCCACACCCTATTTTGAAAATACCCATTTGGAACAGGTTGGGAGGAAGCTAACAAATAATTTGGAATCTTGGCTTTAAACCCGCCAATGGTGTTTACTTTTACACCTCTTACAAATTTTCAACAAACTCATTTTGTACGACAATGAAAAACCAAGGAATGAAGTTTGGATGAGGAATTTACTTATAATTCCATAAAAGATAGACAAGAACACCATCTACCTTGAAATCAACATGCTCCATGAGACCACATTTCTTCAACACATTTTGTCAAAAAGTCCATGTGCCTTCGTATACGTCCACATTTGTTGTAACAAAAATATCCAAATCCAATTTCGCCCACCGCCAATTCTCAATCTCATATCCCTATGTAGTGTAACTAGCTAGAGGGGGTACTTGAAAAGGTTGTGGAGTTAGGATTTAAACATGTCAATTGCATATTATTGAAATTTTACAAGACATTTTCAACAAGTCCAATTTGTGCCCGCCTACAACAAAGGTGGCATTATTCCATGACTCCCCTTCTCTTTTTTTCCTTTTAAAACTACTTGTGTGCATGCGAGATCTCATCAAGCACCCTTTTTAACTAAATCATAGCAAAACAAAAAAACCTCTTTCCTTCTTTGGTGGATGTATCATATCTAGTCTTAAGCTTCCAACTTAGCACATATGTTGAGAGGATGCTAGTAAGGGAGCTTAATTGGAATGAAGGGGTGTTGGATCTGCATTTGATGGTGTGAAGTAAATATTTTCGAGGGTGCCCATTCCTGCCACACGACATACCCTGCCACACTTCATATGCCATATACTGCTATAAAAATCCCTGCTCACCTAGTAACTTGTTGTCTCCCTCCTTATTTAATATTTTTTCTTTTATTTATTTACTTGTTTATTTACTTCATTCTACTTTGTTTTATCTTTCTCTGTGAAGCATTCTTTCCTTTGTTTATTTATCATTATTTTATTTGTTTTTAAATATATTTTATTATTTTTATCATGATTTATTTTATTTCTAGTCATTAATATATCTTTGTTTTTATTTTATTTTATTTTAAATTGATATTTTTGAAATTAGTTTTATTATAAGAATCACTTGAAATCTCATGAATTGCTATGATCATTATTACATTATTATTATCATTATAAATAATATCACATTTTAATATAACTCATTCACAAAGCCACTAAGGTTAATGTTGTTAAATTTGGATCTAAGTTTGTCAATGGAATCACTACATATCCTTAATGTGAATTCAAGCATCATGTAGTTCTCTTAGGTGTTTTTGTAAGTGTGTAAATCTAAACAATCCCATAAGGGTTCACTTGTGTCTTTTGAAACCAAGATATAAGGATATATTCATAGTATAAAATGTACCCAATGTGGTAGTAGTGAAATATGGTGTGCCTCATCTTTTTGACTTAACCTTTGTTGATTGAAAATTTTATGCAAATTTTTAGATGAATTTTCTTTTCTTAGGACATGGACCTATGATCTTTGTATGTTTATAGATGGGTGAAGCTAGACTCTTTGACCTAGTTGATTTCTTTAAACTTGTAGTATGGACAACAATAGATGATGTGTATCTTATTTGAGAAATTTTATAAAACCTTTGAGGTATTTTAAAATGATATTTGCAATAGGATCTTATAAGAATGTCGGGGAGTTATAGTTTGATAATTACTTTCTTATATAGTCTTACGTCCATGAGATTATGAGAAGGTTAAACCTAGGAAGGAGTAATGACCCAAAGAATGATATAAGATTAAAAGAAAAGTCAATGATTGATAAGGGGTGGACCATATAGGTCATCCAGGACAAAACCCCACATCCAAACTCTTCCATATGAATTTGGAAATGATATAGAAATAAATAAACTAAACATTTGTTTTATTATCATATGTTTTACATTGATTTGGTTAAATATAATTTCTAGAATTATTGATGAGATCATTGTGTAGAGATAATAAAGTTGAAGAATGACTAGAGAGATGAGGATATTGGATTTTGAATATGAGCATTTTTATTATCAAGTATAGAAGGTCAAACTTTGTATTACACAAGGACAAGTTACTAGATTTTAGTTTCTACATTTCTCCCCTTTGTAGGTGTAATTGAAAAATACATGCTCAAAATAAAATTATACATGAGTGTGCTCACACATTTTCCTTCACATGAAAGGACTTTATGATGTTTCGGTGTTGGGATGCTCGTGATGAAACCTACAACATAGAGTGTAGTCAATTTATATGATAACAACCTTAAATTTATCTCAAAATATAGATAATTATTTGTAACTTTGAGCGTTACAAAATTACACAAAGGAAATGTAAAACATGGAAAGAATACACCTATTTATTTAAAGGATGGGGATATCTCTTTATTTTTGTTCCTTGAAGAGTTGGAATGTATTTGGAGATGTAAATAAATTATGGCTAAAAACGAGTCCCAATGTTTTTCCACGAGATATAGTAAAGGAGAAACAATTAGTCTTCAAATAAACTATGTGCTAAAAATTCTTCCGAATTTAATTTTATGAAGATAGAGGAGAAAATGTTAGTATAAAATTTCACTTTTATATCGATGCTTGCCTTATTTGAGAATCTATTGAGATAAAGGAAAGTATCGATCTATAAACTCGTATTATTACTTTAATGCTATCCGTTAAACTATAAAGTATGCTTCTATAGATAAATATAGGTCCAATTTAATCCAACTTGAAAAAAGATAACTTAGAAAAACTAGCCTTTTCCATATCCCCATAAGGTGCTACTATGTTTGATTTGATTATTTTCGAATTCTAAAAAAATTTGGGAGGATGCCCATGCTTCTATACCCTTTGTTGTAATTGTATTTGAAATAACATTGTTAATAAGTGATGAAATAATCACACCTCCTATATCCTACTATACATTGTGTGATCACTATCTTTACAAATGTGAATATCCTATATTTGTCGGTTAGAATTTGAAATTTGAGCAAAATTTCCCTTTATCCGGGAATTTATGCGAGAGGTCAATATCGTACCATGGTTCTATCTATTATGTATGGTTTTAATATTCTTTAATTCCATCACATTTTATTGTTTATGGATTTTTGAGGATCCAACCCCTGTAATTATTTGTTCTTATCTAATGAACTATTTTAATGTATTCATTGAAATAATATTTTAAATTCCCCTTTTTTGAAGCTCATGTGATAAAATAATTGAGGAACTATCTGAAAATAATATGTGTACCCATGTACCATATGTTTTATAATCTATAAGAGGATGTGGAAGGATGAAGTGGTGGCCACCATTGAGAATATCTAACTATAAAAGGGGTTACACATGGTGGCAATCATGGTGTAGAAAAAAAAACAATATGTAACAAGCACCATGCAATAATACATGTGTAATACAACTAGTAACAATATAAAAATGTGATACTCTATAGCAAAACAAGTGTGTAATCAACATACTAATCATGTCATAACCAAACTAGTAATGTAATCATAAAATTAAGGTAGAAACATTAGAGTAATAGAGATAACAATATACATTTATTTAAGAAAAATAGGTACAACAATAGTTAAATATAGACATGGATTCACAAACATGGGACACCAGGATGTCACAATACAATCACAATAAAAGGTATTATGTGCCAATATAAGAGAAGCAAGTATATGCACACAAAATAGGAATTAATCCATAAGCATGAGAAACCCACAATGTCACAAGAAAAGCAAGGCCTTAGACCATAGAAATAAAATAATCATAGTATCATAATAAGATAAATCCATACGGTAAAAAGAAAAGAATTAATCTACATAAACCAATGGTGAAAATATTAATGGTGAAAAAATTAGTGCTAGTAATAACAAAAATAGTAACATATATTAGCACTATAAAGCGTGGACAAATTCTCTAAGAGATTAATGTAAGGAAGCAAGCTAGTTCCTATCAACATGTAATAATTTGTGAGTATCTTGTATCAAGATAAAGATACCTTACAAATGCATGTGTGTAAGCAATAGATATAATATGTATTAAATAAAGGCAAATGATATCATGTATAAATTAAATATCTAACCAAGTAAACTAGAATAGGTTCTAATTTTGTATATTTTTTCATATTTGATTTTTTTATTATGTGGTTATTTGAAAATATCTATATACAATGAGAGTGGTAGTATAAGATATGCCTAGTAAGGACCCCATGAAGAGTCATGTCATATGCAGTAAGTAGGGGAAATAATCCCCTCAAATGAAAAAAAGAGATAGAGTATGCTCTTGCATGATCTCGTGTAGAATCCATGATATGTGTCAAAGTTAAGTGAGGGTGGGAATAAGTATGAAAAATATTATATGTAGAAGATTATTAAGTCACAAACTAGAGTGAACATGTCAAATGATAAGTATCATGTGTCCTAGATGACCAAGAAGGATTCCTATGTATAAGTGTATGGAAAGATATACCATGAGAAGTGGCAGATGAGGAAGTAGATATATTAGAGATAACGTTTACATGTGTTAGGTCAGCCAATGATGATGGAGGAATTGTGAAATGGATCCCCCTAATTATGACCACATGATTATTGTAAAGTAACTTGAAAATTGGTGCAATATATAAGGGATAGCCACAAAGGTGCGAAGCCAAGAACAACCTAGTCTCATATCACATGACATTAGAGAAGATACCAATATGAATTTAAGAGAAAATTTTGTCGTTCTAATTTTGAGGAGTAAGAAAATGTCCAATGTTTTCGGGGATAAAAAATGACATCATTCTTAGTGTACCTGAGAGATCATAGGAATTGGAAAGGGAATATACTATGTGAAATATTGATATCAATAAAAACATTATGTGCGGGATGTTGATCAACCGAAGTGGGTATGTATAGTGTATCAAATACAAACCCATGAGCCATGTCGAAGTATATTACCAAAGGTGATATCTGTTGAGGAGGTTGTGGTGAAAATAATTCCAATCATTACCCTAAACATGTTGTCATAAGACCAGGGAGGTAGGATATCACCATAAGTGTTGTGGAATTTTGAGGTATACTAGGTAGTTTCGTGTTACAAGAGGAGATAACTAATTATTTTCACATTTACATTGTCATTTTTCGACTTGGTCTGAATTGTAGTATCATATTCAATAGTACCATCATTGATACGAAAATGGGGTGTTTATACCAAACTATTTTTTTACTTCATTTTATGATTGTTTATAAATTTAGTGTCAATTTTATGAAATGTATAAAACTGGATAAATTTTATGAAATCAATGTTAAATCTGAATTAGGAAGCCCAATTTTATTCAAGAAGAATTCACTTATCAAATTCCCACTTTTTGGATACTTAATAAAGTAGTTTCAATTTACGTTAAATGATTAAAACCAACTTTAAAAACTTCACAATCAGAATTAATTTGATAAAACAATGAGAAAAAGAAGTAAAAATGTAGAAGAATAATGTAAATTTGCAAACCACTTGATAATAGAGTTCACCTAATTCGGGATACATATTTAGGATTAGAAAATCTCATGAATCTCTCTTTTATTATGAAAAATCACCTTTTACAAGTACCAATTCATCACAACGCTTTACTTGGTCTATAAAATTTCGTACACAACCTCTAAGAATCTCTCGAACTTGTCTCCAAAGGATTATTGTAACAAAACTATTCAATTTTCTCTTAAAATATCCACAAGTGGGCCTCTAACATTAAATATTAGCTCTTCAAATACAAATGTGATCCTTTCATTATGTTTGAACGCACATGGCTTAATAGTAAAATCCATATCTGTTACATGTAAGGATCATAGTTCCAATGCCTGTAATTCACATGTATTTTTATTTTTATTTATCTTTCAAATTCCCAAACAAAACTTTAAAACCAACAACTCAGGCCACATATGCTAACTTAGGCATGTCACCTAATGATTAGGCTCCACGTTGAGCTAAGAAAAGTTTCGGTTTGAGACCATTGGCTCATATGAGGGGTTGGGTTGATGGGATTATCCATTTTCATTGATGTTGGGATATATATATAGTGGGTGGCAGAGGATAACAAGATGTTTAAAGACATTGTGTATAGTATGTGGCTTAGGCCATGCTCTTACTCCACTTTGTTAAATCCCTTCATGAAAGGTTTTTATCTCTCCATGTTTAATGTGCATTACTTGTTGAACTATCAAAGCTCACTAGTTGTGAGATGTCTATTGAATTGATTTGTCGGCCGATTTGTTATTGCTTTGGTTGGTAGTTACAAATAATATGACTTGTCACATATTTCATCACATATATTCGTCACTTGGTTGGTTTGTAAATGATGAAGTGTTCACTCAAATGACTTGGTTGATATGTGATAGGTCATTGTAATCTCCAATCATTTAACCAACAGATTCAATTGTTGGTGTCATTATAAAACCAGGGTTGTGTCCTAGGCTATATGCAATGAAGTCTTATGCAACTCAGTTGTTGTGGTGGTTCTCTTTGGGGGTTTTGGTTGGTGTGGTTCCCCTTGTTTCTCCTCTAATCTATGGAAAGTAAATGCAATTCTAAACTACTGAAATGAAATACATGTAATCTACTGAAATAACGTTGTTGTAATAAAAATACTTTCAAAGGAAATACTTTAACTGAATTTGAAATGCACACACCGAATTGAAATGCACACACCATGAATTGAAATAACACACACTGAATTAAAATAGAAGTAAGGAAATATACTAAGAAAGGAAATAAGCAACTTCATTCAGATAACCATTCAAATCAAAGAATTGAAACTTGAACTTATTAGAAATAATGATCATGCATGAAACATCAATCCTCCAATCTCCTTGGTCGAGTGGGCCCTTGCTCTCCCTTGGGATTGAGGTACTCTTAACAAAAAAATATATTCAAAACAACATCGACTATATTAATTCAAATGAGTTCCAAAACATATTTCAATATGAGACTAAAAGTAAATACCAACTGATATAAAATTGTACTATACAATTACTATTATCAACTTCTATGAAATTGTCTTTAAAAAGGTGTCTTTATAGACCCAATCGATTCTACAAAACATGCCATGATTATAGGTAGTGAATTTATCCAATAACAACTTTGATTAGAGTTGAGTGGAATCTGTAATATAACTAAAAACAGTTCCTTATTGGTAGGTTGTTTATGGGAAAATCCTCCATGATGGCATGATAGAAAAGGCTTGGCCTTCTTGATTATAACTTCCTAAAATTGGCATAAGATACACATTATTAGCCCGCACATGTCATCGATTACTCACAAAAGTAGTTAGTAGGAATTTCTACGGTAAAGAGTTCACATGAAAAAAAAAAAGAGAAAAACATCAACCTT
The DNA here is from genome assembly GCA_018340775.1 of Taxus wallichiana var. yunnanensis. NCBI lineage: Eukaryota > Viridiplantae > Streptophyta > Pinopsida > Cupressales > Taxaceae > Taxus > Taxus wallichiana. The sequence continues at coordinate 847,408,299 of CM031240.1, forward strand.
ACTTAGGATATAACTATATAGAACATCCCCCATGCACAAATTAACATTTTTAGGAATAAATAAATAACCATAGAAATGATATAATAGGTCAATTCATGCACTCATCATCTCCCTTACACTTTACATTTTGTATGTCATCATGCAAACTCATCTCTCGCCTTGCTCTTTTCCAAGATGTTGTCTATGTAATATTCCTCGAACTAGTCTACATATTATTTCTTTGTTCCATTACACCCCGAGCTCTAAAGATATCTCTCGCCCATGCTATAAATCTATCATGAGATTGGGTAGCATTATTTTCCAGGTGGTCATGGGACTCAAGATAAGGGGTGGTCTCACCTGCATCCTAACCCATTCATCACCGTACTCTTCTTCACTTTTCTCGACAAATGGAGGATGATTTCAACAAGTGCATCCCTTCTCCTCATGATCCAACTGATATTTTGGGGAGATATCACTTCCCTTCTTTTCAATGGTAGGCTCAATGTATCCCACCATTTATCACAAGCTTACAGTGCTTCACCAAAATGTTGTTGACTGTAAACATCAAAATCTTGAACACATTTTGCTAAATCCTTTGTAGTATTCTTTCCTATGCCAATCTAATAGTAAAGAGACCTTTCTTCATAGACACATCGTTATGATGGGTAGGTCTGATGTATAAAGCTATTGTTCAGGTTGTTTTATTAAAAAGTTTTGATTGAAAAGCCATGAAAATCCTAATCATCGATCCGAGTATGGAGGCATTACCTATGGCTGGCTAACTTCCCACTAGGCACGGGGTGTGAAAGCTGGTGTGGTGAAAGATGGTGGACCTTGTGGCGGAAGCGAGAGAGAAGAGAGGCGGCTCAAGTGTAATGAAGCATGGGAAAGGGAGTTGACGAGACAACATGAAGTTATTGTAGTGATGGATTTAGGGAGGTAGACATTGCGGGAAGGATTTGAGGTTCATGTGAAGGGCATGGGACCTGAGCAGTCTATGCTACCCCATCTTGGAAAGCACAAGAGAGAAACCCCCTCGGATTCTAGTGAGAGCTCATTGAATGGAGAAAGGAGTAGAGCCGTAAGCATACATCTTAGACCACATAGTGACCAACACCGGCACTTGGTTTTCCAATTCCTAAGATAAGCGTTGTTAACTTGATTGGTGTTGGTATTGGTAGTCAAGTAGCACTTGGTAGATATAATTTTTCATTTAGTTCTTCTATGGCAGCACAAACATTTTCTTGTGTTTGGAGGCATTTTATCTGGCACATCATTTGGGCAAGGTGTGGGTACACAAAGTTTAGGTATCACATCTGGAAGTGGTTCTACATCACATCTTTGTCGGCATGTAGTTTAGCACGATAATGGGTATGCAGAGCACATCTATGTTAGGCTCGTTACCTGCAATGGGAGGAGGATCTAGTCGATCTAGAGAAATAAGAGCTAGTTGATCTAGTGGTGGAGGAAACACCGGAGGAAATAAAGGTCTTGGATCTAGTGGGAAAGGACCACAACACCATCAACAAGTGTTCTATGAGATGTCTCTTCACTTTCTTAATTACAAAGGTGTTGAATATTCCACGGAGTATGTACACAAGTGTGAATTTCTATGACGCGATAAGGGGATAACTGCCCCATAGCAGAAGGAAAGCCAATTTGCAACTACATTGCAAGGGCATGCACATTGCTAGTATCAGAAGTATGACCCCTATCAGATGGTGGTGGATTATACTGTGATGCATGATGACCTCTTGGCGTAATTCCACATTCTTGAGTTTGAGAAAAATAACATCAACACGTTGAAGGAGATTCAACAAGGTATGGTAGAGTGTGCGGGAGTATGATACGCACTTGAAGAATCTTATGTCCAAGTTATCTTATGATATCCATCCCTCACAATATGCTCAGTGGTTCTTGGGTGGATTGATAACACCCTTTAGGAGAGAGCTTTCCCATAAGACTTTCATGGACCTGCGTGAAGCCTTGGAGGTTAATTTATACGCCGAGGCCGTCATAAGCATTGACACTAGAGTAAGCCAATTTTTAGAAGCAAAGATCACTACCATGATGAAGAAACTAGATAAATTTTCTGTGAACTCGGCTCATGAGACTCGTAGTGGGATTTGGTACACAGATTGTGAGATAGAAGGACACACAAAGGAAATTTGTCCATGAAAGATGGTGCTCGTCATGTCATTAGATTGTGAAATCTGTCATAGAGATCATGATCCAAGTAGATGCTTGTTGATGTAGAATGTGCTCCGCAAGAATGTGTCTTCTTATTGTACAAATTTCTCATCTATGATGCACGATACAAAGGACTGTTGATTGATAGACCAAACCCATGATATCATTGATATTGGTGTGTGCTAGACCAACATTGGGAATAATTATAAGAATGAAGGTCATCAATTTTAAGGGTGTGGAGATGAAAGTGGTCAAGGAAGAGGTTTTTATGGAGGATTCAAAGGCTATGGTGGTCAAGGAGGTATGAGTGAATTTCCCTGTGAAACATGTTACAATTATGGATCTACTTGAAAACTACAAGCATGAGTGTCTAGATTTGCTACAATGCTCGTGGTGCAAGAAGAAGCATAAGTATGAGAAATGTCTTGAGTTAGATGAGCAAATGAGCTAGAACTAGAGGAAGGAAAAGGGTGTGAGGATGGTGAGTGTTAAGTGAGTGGATCTGCAATGGATGCCTAGGGTGACACATGACTTAGAGTTGGAACTTGTCTTGGTAACCATTCGGGTAGAAGCCGCACGTGCGAGGAGATACCAAAGCAAATGCCTCTCATTAAAAGAGATGAGGTATTACATGGGAAGTATCCTGATCCAACTCCATAGAAAGAAGTTTACCAAGAGACCATGGAGGTGATTAAAAACCTACAAGGAGAGATTTAATGTTTGAAGGAGCAATAACAAAAGTTGGAACAGGTAAAGAATGTTGAGGTCCCTCTAGAAGGACATGGATGAGGTCAAAGAAGTGTGTAAGATGTTGTGCCAGGAGAATATTATCCCTCTGTTAGGAGAGTGGCTAAGGGAGAAGGTTCCGCGAACTAGAGGAGAGTGTGAGAGGTAGGTCTTACATGCTAATATGACCCCCTCACAATATTAATTATGACAAAGAAATCACATTGAATGCAGTTGTGGATGGATGGCTTTTGAGAAAATTCGATTAACACGGGTGATGAGGTCAATGTTATCACTTTAGATGTATGGAATCAAATGGGGAGGCCCCATTACAACCATCTTCAAATGTGTTGTACATGGAAAATAGGAAAAAGGCTATGCCCATCGGGGTATTGAAGGATACATCCATAACCATCCAAGGGGAAACATTTACTGGATATTTTAAATTCTTAGTGCTTGTCGAGGCAGATAACTTTCCAGCCTTACTTGGTCACTCCCGATGCTATAAGAATAATGCTGACTTATGCTTTAACAAAGGATACATAAGCTTTGAGAAAAATATGAGCGCATTGTTATTCCACTTATGGATGGGAAGTCTGCGCCCTATATAGAGCCTTTAGGAGAAGAGGACCTGGATATAATCTATGTGCACACCATTAGAGACCCAGAGGTTGTCCATCCATTGGGAGGAGTCATTCAATGGGAAGAAACTTAGTCCATGAGTGATACAACTAGCGTTGCGTGTAACAATTGGGCGTATGGGACCTATGAGTTAGTTGGAAGACAAATAAAGGGAACCTTTGTGACTCACATCACCCGAGCACGTTTGGTCGGCACCTATGAGGAAACATGTTACCCATTTACACTGGAGGGGGTAACCTTGATGTTTTTCTACACATGATGGAGGTACAATGGACCTGTCATGTAGAAAGGAGGAATATGTTAACTCATACCTTGCGTGGTACAATAGCGTGTAAGTGGATGACCCATCGAGACAATCTTCTAGAGTGGTGCAAAGTGAGAATCATGTTCTCTGCAAGGTTTCTACGAAGCAATGAACCTACCATAATACATGACTAGCATGGGAAGGATTCTACCTCATTCCACGTCCCGAGAATGTGAGAGAGCCTGGATGGTAGGCTCGGAAGCCTTACCTCCTTCACTATGGGTGTATAAGTTATAATCTACCTTATAGGGTTGTGCGCATGTATGGTATATCCATTCAAAATTACACCATCATATGGGTAATTGGAAAGAGTTAATGATGAATATTATCCAGAATTTTGCGTATAAATCTCCAAATCCATTGGTGAATGAGGTGTTGCGGAGGTAGTAAAGTGCCTTGCCTTGGGAGATAGTTCCAAGGTTTAGGATAGAATTCTAGGGTTGTTAGGGGAACCTGAGTTGGGGGCACACTTCATAGAAGAATAACAAGAATAAGAGATGACGGAGATACAGATTGAGTGTGCCTGCCTAGAAAAGGAAAAAGGAAAGTTAGTCTATATGATAGATGGCGAGGAAGTACAAAATTTTGATGTTAACCATACTAAGGGTATGTGTGAAGTATTAGAAAAGAAGGATGAGAAAGCACACGCATACCATGAGCCCTTGAAAATGAATAAGGTTAACATTGGTACATAGGCATAGCCAAAGGAAGATGTCATTAGAGATTACTGGTCAGACCAGGAGGTTTAAAAAATAGTTGAGTTGTTATGCGACTTCCAAGATTTGTTCCTGTGTGGGTACCATGAGCTTAAAGGAGTTCACCACTCTTTAGGGAAATGTGGATTAAGTTAAAAGAAGGTGCGCACCTAGTTTGGAAGAGGCCTTACAGGATGAACCCGAATTTGTGTGTAAAGGTTAAGGAAGAAATTGATAATATGATAAAATCCAACATCATTGAGGTAATTAAAGAATCTAAGTGGGTGAGCCCGATGGTAATCAGTATCAAGAAGGATGGGAGAATAAGGATTTGTGTTGATTACAAAGATTTAAATGCTTCATGTGTAATAGATCCTTTTCTGACCCCATTTACTAAGGATATTTGAGAAGGTGTTGTAGGGTGAGAAATCTATTCTTTCACAGATGGATTCTCTGGATATCATCAGGTAAGAATTAAAAGGAAGACCAGAAAGAACAATTTCATGATAGAGTGGGGAAGTTTTTACTACACCATTATGCCCTTTTGGCTTAAGAATGTGCCTATTGTGTTTTTGCACATTGTGGTACATGCATTTCAAGACTTCATCCACAAATTTCCACAAGTCTACCTGGATGAATGGATAGTGTATGGGTTAGTAAGGGATCAATGTGACAATTTGAGGTTGATGTTAAGAGATACAAGAAGTTGAGTATCTCCCTGAATATTAAGAAATGTGTGTTTGCTACCCCATTTGGCACATTACTTGGTCACATTATATGTAAGGAAGGATTATTGGTAGACCTTGCCAAAGTTTCCATTATTTTAGGGTTGGAGGAGCCTACCAGTCAAAGTGTGGTGCGTAGATTCTTAGGGAACATGGGATATTACAGGAAATTTATCAAAGGCTATGCCAAGATTTCCGCATCATTGGAGGAGTTGTTGAAACATAAAGGTAAATTCCATTGGGGTGAGGTGTAACAGGTGGCTTTTGACACCTTGAAGGAAAAACTTACTATTGCACCCATTTTGCACTTTCCCTCTTGGGATAAGTCATTTCACATACATGTTGATGCATCAAGTATGGACATAGGAGTAGTGTTAGCACAACCTAGAGAGGGGATTGTTGATCACCCCTTATGTTTTGCAGTAGAAAACTAACTCAAGAAGAACAAAATTATACTACCATGGAGCACGAGGCATTGTTGATGACCTACGTGCCGCACAAATTTAGGTAGTATTTTCTAGCAATGCCTTTTACTTTCTACACGAACCATATGACAATCAAGTACTTGGTAAATGAGCATGTATTGCAAGGGCACATATGATGAAGGGTCTTATTATTTAAAGAGTTTGTCTTTTTGGTCATCATGAAACTAGGGAAGATAAATTTAGGATCGACCATCTATCACAAATTAAATTACTAGAGGAAGCATAGAGCATCGAGGACATAATGTTGGATGCACATTTTTTTTGATTACGGTGCGTGCCCTATGATTTGGAGAATATTGTTATTTTTATGAATGGGTGTGGCACCGGAGGATGAAATATTTGTAGAAGAAGCGATTAGCTATATGCATCGTGCCCTATATGTTGATTGGCGGAGACTGTACAAGCTAGGCCAAGATGAGGTCTTGCACCGATGTGTGTTAGAGCATGAGCATACTACAATCATGGAGGAAGCTCACGGTGGCATGCGAGATGGTCACTATGCGGGAATGTTACCACATGGAAGATTCTATTGGAATGCCTTTGGTGGGAGATGATTTATAAGGATTTTATAGATTATTCCAAGGCTGTGACCATTTCCAGCACCTTGGTAAGCCAGGGTGGAGAGATGAAATGCCATTAAGACCTATTGCTAGTGCAGAGCCATTTGAAAAGTGAGAAATTGAATTTGTGGGCCCTATTTCCCCAACTGCTCACAGGATAGGTTCACGCTATGTTATCACTTGCACAGATTATCTTACTTTGTGGGCAGAGGTGACACCTACAAAGGATTGTGTGATGACAACAACATCTAGGTTCTTATGGGAGAATATAATCAACAGGTATGGATTCCGTTGAGTTTAACAAGTGATAGGGGTACTCAATTTTTGAATGAAACTATTAAAATATTATTGGTATATTTTATGGTGGCCCATCACAAAACTACGCCCTATCACCCTCGAGGCTAATGGGCTGGCATTGATGAATTTAACAAAATATTGAGTTACACGTTAACCAAAATTTGTGATGTAGGAAGGAGGGATTGGGATGACAAGGTCTCTATAGTACTATGCACATATCACATGAATTATAAGTGCTTGAATAAGGCCACACCCTTTTAATTGGTGTTTAGCACAAAATCTATTTTGCCCATTGAATTTATGCTACCATCCCACGCTTATTGTGTGCACGGGAGGATTGGATGACAAATAGGCATTAGATGAGCACATTGATAAACCTATGATGTTGAATGAAAGGAGATCCATTACTAGGTGGAGTCAAAAGATGGAGAAATCTAAACAAAAGGCATGACATGATCAATATATTAAGAACAAAAAGTTTGAGGTTGCGCAGATTGTTCTACTATATGATTCTAAGTTTGTGCCATCTGGGAAACCGAAAGTGCATTGGTTAAGGTTGTATGTTATATCATATATAGTTGATTCAAGTACTTTCCAATTACAAGCGCTGTATGGGACACAACTTCCCATTTATTTTAACGAGATTAGGTTGAAGCCCTACTATAAATAAGCCTTATGTGTGTTTGTAATAAGGAAATATTTCCATGTAGCTTAGGATTTCCCTTAATGAACTTTATTTTTTATGTGTTTCCTTTCTTCATTCCTATGCTTTTATTTTTTTTTCGGTGTTGTGTTGCACGTTGGTGCGCTAGTAGATAATTACATCACAAATGGTTTCATGCGCATGAGAGGACCATGCATACTTTTAGTGTGGGGTAGTTTGTGGAAATGGTTAGCACCTTTCTTAGGGAGCTTAGTTTGACTAAAAACTAATTTTGGAAGATTAGCGTGAAAAAGAAAAATTGGTTCATGTTGTATGAGAGGTCTTTGGAAAATGAAGATAATTGAAGGCGCACAGAGGAGAAATAGTCACACGGTGTAACATGAGGTCGGTGACACTATGGGAGATTAATTTTTGGACAATGCGAGAGGTTATGTACTTCAAAGCATGGTAAGGTGAGTGAAGGAGGTCTGTGGTAGTGAAGTAGTGTTGGCGTGTCGGGGGTTACTATTAGCGTGTAAAGGAAGGTCACATAAATTTATTTAAGTAGAAAATTAATTTATTAAAAAGTAACTTTGAAAATGCGTGGATCAATGACATTGAGGTTATGAAAACTTATAAATAGGCCGGTGAAGGTAGTCATTTTAACTACATTTCCTTGGAATTTTTTTGCTCCTGAGCATGAAGTACGAAGATGGTTTGATAAGGAATCGAGGTAATTTTCATGAACCTATGGATTTTTGTGAAATGTGGTAAGATCTTTTTGTGTAGCAAGGGGGAGAAGATAGGAGAGAAACACGGGGTTACACGAAAGATAAGTGTTTGAAGTCGTCGAGTTCAAGAAATCGGGGAAAATAAGAAACACCTAGGGCACTAAAGGAAAAGAAAGGAGATGACACCAAAGAAGGAAATAAATAAGAAACTAGTGGTGGAGGAGGAACCTGTCGAGGCATACTCAGAAATGCAATACCTTCCAAGTGTATTTATGGTAGAGAAGTGGAGTTCAAAGCTTTACAGATGCAAGATTAGTGAATTAACCGCAGTAATGTATAAACACGACAAGTCAATGCGGGTAGATTTTGTGAAGGATGTTCAAGGAGTGGATGAGCTTAGAAACCCTAAGATGGATGACTTAGTTCAAAAGGAATTACTGAAGAGGCTGGAGTTTTACAACTATGGGAGCTATCTTTTTTTGCCAAACCCTCCTGCTCTTTAGATGGTTAATGTAAATGGTACACGAGGACTTCTTCTAATTTTCAGGGAGGAGGATGAGGATTAAATGTGTAGTGCCCACATTTTACACACACAATGTCAATAGTAAAATACCAGGATAATTTTTTTTTACTAACATTGCTCACTACACACAACACAACAAGGGCTCCCAATATAGAAACTCGACTCGTATACGACGATCACACAAGTCATCGACTCACATAGACACATGAAAACAACATAGGCATATCGATGCCACACTTTTCCCAATGAATGGTTACTAGTAATGACCCAACCAAAAGAAAAATGACTTCGTGAATGGCGAACCCACAACACAAAATTTCTTTAATTGTATTTTAGTTATGATTAACACTCCAAGAACATTATTGTGCAAGGATAAATTTATCATTTTTCCACCCAGATTCTTAAGTTAATTCCGTGATTAAATTACCATTCGACTCTCTTTTACGTTGGCTTCTTATTCCCTACAAAATTTCCATAACTTGCATTATTATTTGGCATAGTTCAAATGCGTATAAAATAATTAATTATCATGTTCTTATGTTAAGAATATTCTTCTCGAACATATATTCAATGTCTACCCTTTTTACTCTTACAACTCAAGTGAATGTGACTTGGTGTCCATATAGCGATATTAGGATTTGACGGAGATTTAGATACAAGATAGCTTTTTTCCACAAAACATTCCTCGATCATGGAAAATTTATTTCCTTACCATAGTTATTCTAATTCAATGACTTGTGGAATTCCACTTTGATTTATATAAGTATTTTGCTTTCTCGAGGGTTGATCACACCAAGGCAATTCATATTCTTATTCCGAATATATTTAATTGAGATATAAGGTCTCCAAGAGTGGCATTATTCCAAACCTCAAATCTCATTTTTACTCTTATATGCTTTATTTTCTATGTCACAAAATGGTCTTATTATTAGCATTGTCTTGTAAAAGGAGTTACGAAGTGTTTGTCTAACCTCTTGAAGACATAAATGATTAGAAGACTTGAAGCTACACATGAACCCTAAGTTAACATCCAAATCAACTGAGGTTTAGATTAATTCCAACTTCACCTAAGGGTCTACCCCTCAACTATATATGATTTTTAAGCAAGAGGAAAAATTTATGCTAAACCACCTTCAAGAAAGGACCAAGGTGTTATGTTGAGAGAAACCAAGGTAACACATTTAGTTGAGCGGAGCTAAGGGGTTCAATAACAAGAGTTTAAGACCTAGAACAACTAAGTCACAACCTCCATCTATGTCATCTGGATCCAACAGAGATTTCATTTGATGAAGAAAATAAATTTTAGATCTATCTTCGGATGATAAGGTAGTCCACTAGGATACGAAGGAAGAGTTAGCTCTACACACTCCAAGAAAAGTTTGACTGTGTCACTCCTATCAGATGGGTTTATGAAAATGTCACTAAACATTTTGACTAAGACGATAAGCCCATTCTTGGGCTCTGATTTTCCTAAATTAGGACATTCCATCGAGTGCAAAGTTTAAGTTCATTCTATGGTTTTCAATGTCTTCTAGGGTAAAAGTAACACACATGAAAACAAGTTATGCTCGATATTGAACAAGGGTAGAGTGTTTCGATTTAATTCTCTTTATTACATTTACAAAGTATGAATGCACAAGATGACTCATTAATCATTTATTGAACACTAAATATGCACTACACGATATCACTTCAAATTCATTTACCTTATATAAATATCAAACCTTTTTACCAGGTGTACTATAAATCAAAATTGAACTATGATTAAATGCACATTTCCTAGATGTCCTTAAAACTAGCATCTCATACATATCAACAAATTATCAAATATATCATTTGTAACATGAGACAACATTATACATTTATTCATTTAACAATGAACTATATAAATTACAAAGATAAATAAATGAATTACACATCACCTTTTCATCGTCATTCTTTCATCCTGCAAAACCACGTGAGCATGATATCAGCGATAAATTGCTGGCATGGCATCCACCCTAATCTAACATAATTATCATTTTTCAGTTTCCCATTTACATATGATAATAATTACAATTTGCAATTGAAATAAAATGTTTAGAGACATGTATTCATTACATTTCATTTTACTTCATTTTGTAACCCAAGAGAGAGAAAGAGAAGGGAAGAGAGAGAAAACACCATTTGTCAAAAGTTCTATTTCACACAACAAGTTACACTATAGAGTTTTAAATAGTTATTTACATGTGTTAAAAGTTTCCACGGTGGTTTGGCAACCTGACGAGGGTCCCACAACTTTCTATTTTTACATTTTCTTACTAGCTACAAAAACGTTCAAAACGGGCTCAGAGGCTAAGAAACCGCTTCCAAAAGTTATCTTCCGATGAGAACACACACCATGATTAACTTTCTACGTGTCCCTAGATATACCAAGAGTTCATAGCAACTGATGAGAATAGGAACAAGCGAACAATTTGCGTTTGGCGGCTAGTTTTCCAGGGCCACTGGTCGTAGTTGGCCCCATGTAAATTGAACAAAAGTTAGCTCGAGGGCTCAGAAAACCACATCCAAAATTGATGTTTGATGGATGAGCATGCAACGAGACATTTCCTACAAGTTCCCCTATATAAGGAGAATTCATCAGAGTTGACAGGACTGAGAACTAGAAAACCATTTTCAAACGGCGACCAGAGGCCTAGAAAATTGTTTTGCCAAACTATCTAGAAAAGTGTTTTTCCCTAAACTAAAAGTTCCATGAAATTTTCTAGTAAAAACACGAGAGGTTTGCGAAGATAGATATAAATTTCTCTATCCAGGTTTCAAATGGCGGTTCAAAACGAAAGCCAACTTTCTAGATTTAACTGCTTTCCACTACTATAAAACAATGTAATAGGGCTCCTATAAGAGTGTCAAAAGATCACATATGTTCGTTCAAGGTCAATCCAAAGGTCAAGGTGACTCCTCACATAACAAGGTACATAAATGAAGCTTAACATCTCATTTTTAGAGTTACGAAGGGTACTTAATGAGTCTTTGAAAAATACAAAAATTAACTATTTAAACAGGGAGATGATCAACTTTATTAATGGGAAGTCAATTTTGTCTTGTCGATAAAACAATATTGTAGCGATCTAGTTGGGTAGAAAGTTTTCTAAATCACCTCAGAATGAGGGTGGAAGTTCATGGTTTAATGCAAACGAGTTATTTTGACTTCATGAGTTATGACACGACATTTCATTGTTTTACAACGAGTTGATATAAACATTTAACTGTATTAAAATCCTAATATTTTAAAATTCTATTAAGTTACAAATGAGAACTAAAGCATGAGAATTATGAGAGGTAAGGGGAGATGAACCATGCCTGGGAGGAACAGGAGTCGGTCAAACCCGCAGGCTTTGGTTCAACATCTCGCTTGGGCACTTCGTCAACTAGTTCACGAGCCTCGATCTAACCTCCACAACGTCACACAAACTTCCCGATCACTTGAAGTTTTTCCAATAGAATAAGTTGCCCATTATGTTCTAAAAATTTTCTAGGGCCTGCACAAGGCTCCATTCTTGCACACGGGCTGAGAGAATGTTGGCAATGGATAGGAGGCTCTACACCTACGAGTGTAGTTTCTTGAAAGTTTCTAAAGCCTTTTGAACAAATCCATTATGTGCATATCTTGAAATCATGGCATTCCATGAGACAACATTTCTTTGAGGAATTCTATCAAACAGTTCACACGCCTTTTCAACAAATCCATTTTACGCATATCCTGCTATCATTATGAGTCAGGAGAACACATTTTTTTGGGGTATTATGTCAAACAATACATGTGCTTTGTCTATTCTTCTGCATTTTGCATACATGTCTACCAAGGCAAGTTGCAACTACAACATCTGACAAAATTCCTCTCTCCATTATGCTTTGATGGATATCATACCCTACTCCAAAGCTTCCATTTTGGCACAGGCTAGAAGTACGTTGGAAAATGTAAATTGATTGGGTTAGAGCCTGTTTGTTACATACGGTGAAACAACGTGACTGCCTCATGAGGAAATCCATGTCTTCTATACACTGCTGCAAACATATTCCATGAGAAGTTGTCTCATTCTTTCCTTTGGTCAAACATTGTAACAACGTCCACCAGAGCATTTGCAACTACACACGAGAGAAGTCAGTCCCTTAACCATAATGTTTTGGTATAGGCCAAAGCTCCCATTTTAATACTAGCTGAGAAACATTTTTCTTCCAACTTCCCATTATGTGTATATCCTGGTGCACCCATTGACAAGAATAAGAGTTAAAATAGGGGAACTTTCATGCATAGGAAGAGTGGAAGAACACCAAACATTGCAGGCATGTGTGGAACACTAGAGAAGCAACTTCCAATTTGCAACATCTCGATATAACCTCCTTTGGTGCACCGGCTAGAGAAATCTCGGAAAAGAAAATAGATTTCAGACGGCTTTGATGGAAATCCACATGTTCTAAAGCCCGCCTTTAACACAGGAAGGGAGGTTGCTTGAACACCCAAGGAAAAATCCATTCCCTCCATGCTTGATGCACAAGAAAAGAGACTCATTCTGCGTTAGAATTAATTCTCTCCAGTCTGCAGTTTTGTTTTTCACAAAACAACCCACACAGCCAATGAAAAAGTGGGTGAGCAGGTCACTAACAAAAGTCCAAAGCATATACATTTACTTAAAACTAAAATACTGTATGCAGCCCACAACCAACAAGGGACAAAGGCGTTTCATACTGCACAAAATAAGGCACCAATCAAATGCACACATCCTCCCGAATCATCGTCCTTCACCCAAAGAACTCATGTAACCAAGGAAAAGTGCGTATCCAGCCACCAATAGGAAGAAAATTGTAGAGCAGACAAATTTTTAGTTTCATTAATACATGCCAAGCAAGGGAATTTATTGGGAGAAGTGCCTAATGTGGACAAGTCACCGCCCAAAGGGGAGCTGGTGGGAGAATAAATCAATATACATTACATTTAGCAGACCCCTCAAACAAATTGGCACCACCAAAGCACCATAACCACCTCCCCATGCAATTTGAGTCTCGGTTTATGGGAGTGAATGGGGCATTAAAAATGCCACTTGATTAGAAGGGTAATGATCCTATAAAAAACTGTTGAGGACATGGCCCTTGATTTAGGTGCCACTGCGAAAGTGGAGGAATTGGTAAAACAATTAAACTATGAGAAGGGAGGAAGGGCTCAAGTCATGTTAGATATATCGGACCCAACGTTAAGGGTTCGCAGCTCTACTCATCACCTACAAGTTGGGTGCATCGGAGAGATGGATGGATATCAACATAAGATTCTTGTACATTGCCCATAAAGTTTCCAAGCGGGCACACTACAACTTTACACAATTTATTATGAGTAGTATTATTGAGGAGGCGCGAGTGTAGAATGAAGTAGGAGTGAAAATAACTTGGGGATCTATACTGTTATTAATTATATTATGGGAAATTGGTGTCCCAGATGGACCAGAAGGGAATATGTGGGTTTACCCACCAATGTACTCGTCTCCTGTAGTCTAGTGTTCACAGTTCACCTGTGATGCCACCATTACAAACACTTACAAGGCATAGATGAAGAAGTGGTATGAGAGAATGGATGAAGCTTTTGAAAAAAATAGCGCATCCCGCACGAGCTCAAAAAAATTTTGGGGACCAGGTGAAGCATTCATTTACACAACACTTTAGTTTGGCATGGTTCATGATGGCCAAAGGAGAAATGGGGCCATGACACAAAATTTTGTTTGCATTCACCACTAAATACATGAAATGTGCCATCAATTGGTTGAAGGACACATGGTAGTTGAACTTGACGCCGATAAAGTGGATACTGAGATGTTCACACTCTATGTGTGACCTATATCTATGACTCAAGGCTAGCGTATGTGGAGACCTTAGAGCCTAAATTTTTGGATCTACATCCACAGATCAATGTTACCATCAAGGGATATATCCACAGGATATTTGTACAAGCTGCGCCCCAAGATGCAAGGATGAGTTGAGGTGGAAGTTAGAGAATCCACCTTCCCAAAGCCACATGAAGCACCAATCCCACCGATGAAAGTGGTTTAGGAAGAGGGAGAAGTAGTAGTAGAAGAAGAAGAGAGTGAAGGAAAGTTGGAAACTTATGGGAGGAGGAAGTACTATGCGCGTCGAAGTAGCGGTGGAGGCACATGAACTTCACAAAAAGGAAGTGCCGAGGATTCACAAGTGGGTCATGAGGAGGGTAGGTAGTTAGAAGAGGAAGATCCAAAATAGAAGAAACAAAAGGTGTAGTCATTTTTGCACCCACCAAAGAATAAGGAAACCCCATGTGCTCCGGACTATCACCCAGCTGGGTGCTCACCCGAGGCACGCGTGGGTGCCGAGTCTTCTCCTTTATGTGAGTTCAGTGGGAAAACATCATCTACAATCCAACTCTAAAAAGAGTGAGTAGGAAATGAACATGTAATGATCCTAGAGCTCAGAATGACTTCTAGATCAATGCAGTCACCCCAGACAGAAAGACGATAAATGAGACCAAAAGACTTACATTAAAGCAGAAAGGAAAACATATTGGATTCATAGCCATTTCATAAACATACATGAAATATAAAAGTTAAAGAGAATTGTCTGCACTATAATTGTTTAAAGTCTATATTCAATTAACTCAAGTAACCTCATTACATTCAATACATTGGAAAAAATCCTCATAGTATGCGCAGACAAAAGTCGGGCATCATACCAGATTCATGTCAAAAAGAAATTTCCCAACCCCGAGTCCTCAATACATTTCCTTCCTAGGTAAGTGCAGGAAGTTGATGGACAAATATAGGGTCATCCGTGGACATCATATTGCAAATAACAACATAATATCAACTTGTAGGGATTATTAGCAATACATACACTCAAAATTAGACAAAATTATATTAATATGAATCATAGCATCTGGAATCTAGTTTCGAAAATACTAATTTTTGTAAAAAATGGACAAGATTAGCTATATTAAACACTCAAAATTCAATGACTTGGTATTTTTTTTAAAAACGCCGATAAGATTATAGTCCGTTTGCCCATAATTTGGATGACAAAAAATTGATATATATTTTTTTCCTTTGGTGAGAAGTTATATGCCACTATCTATCTTGGGATGGATTTTATTTTGTATTTTTTGAGTAATATTTTATTTTTATGATTTTTTCCGTGAAAGTGGTATGAAAACATAAAGAAAACAGAGCACTTTCCATTTGCCCACCATAACTTCATCAAAAAATATTGAAATCAAATAATTTTTTTTTTGAACATGTATATAATTTCACCACGGTTGGGATGGTATAAGTTTTATCACATTCTAATAAGTGAAACAAATTTTGCAGTCTTAAACGTAGACATAAACATTCACGGGAAAAAGTGTCTTAAAGACCTACTATTAGTAAAAAATTATAAAATGATATTTATCCTCTTCTATTCACTTTAAAATCAGTATTTCTACAAAGCTAATAGTCTCCCCTACGCAATGGTACCATTTTTATGACATAGTTTTTACTTTTTGGCATGGTTCAAGTCCGCGGAAGACTAAATTTGATGTTTTGTTGTTTTTAATGTAAAATTCAGGATTTGATGTCCACTTAATTGTCCCCCAACTTGGTGCACTTACCCTCCTATGATTTATCTACCTAACCCAATAGAGTCCTTTGCAGCATTTCGCAAAGTCTCGGCTCTATTTCTTTCTTGATCTCCTCATCTCAACTATGGGTGCTTGTATATATATGCATTCGATTGCCAACTCATCCTTCTATAGCCTCGGATCGGGCACCAAGTTTCTAAACGTGATCCATCATGGGCACATGCTTCTCCAGGACATGAGCTCTCCATACTTTTTCATGATGACCTCCTAAAATCTTCCATCGTAGGGTATATTCCTTCCCATGCCATCCTGTCGCCAAGTTGGCACCTTTTCCACTCGAGTCACATTTTTCTCATGTCCTCGCTAATGTCTTTGAAAATGGCTAAGTTTTGAACCCTTACTCCGTAGGCGCGCATCTCCTAGTTCGCACTTCATGTCCCATGCACCTACATGCCTTCTAGGACTTAGTCAATATTTCAGGGGCCCAACATCACCCCACACTTTACCTATTCTCCGCCCTCAGAAATTTCTTCAAAGAATAAAGAAATACAAGATGGACTCAGTGTCTAGGAAAATAATAAGGAATAAAGAATAAGAAGAATGAAAGAATGTTGTTACTATTGCACCAAGGAGGGGAAATCCCTCTGCAAGTCAGCCTCTAACTTATTCCAGCCATCAACTTCATATTACACTCTTAGGTAGAGGTCGCCGACTATGGCGCTCACCTCATCAAAGCCCAGCTCATTCTCTTGGTTAGCCAAGGAGTCAACAATCTTCTCCAATTCTTTTCCCACGTCTTCTAGCACATCCATTCTTCTCGTAATCTATGGGTATAACTCTTTTAGCTGGCTCTTAATTGAACCTTGCAAGGTTTCAATAGCCTCTGAATTCTTCTCTACCTTAGCTAAGATCTTTTCTCACTATGCCTGTTCCCTTTGTTTTCTCTTGGAACTCCTTGACTCGGCCTCATAAGCTGGTGGCTAGTTCACTTACAAATTTATTTATGTCTACGCAGATTGTCATAGGCGGCCTCGTAGCTTGGGAAGCAATCTTAACATTAGCCGAGTACCTTAGTGTACTTAGCAATGATTTCCACCACTTTCGGTTTATCCTCCTTCTCAAGGTGCGCTACTACTTCCTCTGCAGACTCCAAGGCTAGTGGTCTCCTCTCCATGGTAAGGATGCATGTCAAGTCCTCAAGCCACTCTAAGGTAGATTTATATTGTTGCTGCGGACTCACAAAGCACCCTTGGATGCGAGATCGAGCTTAGGGTGATCACTCTAGCATCCAAGTGTGATTGCACAACATGGAAACCTCTCTCCAAGTGTGGGGACTTGTAGGCCCGAGAGAGGAATCTCCAAATTAGAGGCTGGTTCCTCAAACTCCTCGATTTAGATCTATATTTTAAAAAACTAAAGAGGTTCAGATCCTAATCCTACTCTAAATTGCAAGGGGGCAGAGATAGAAATGAAAAAATTGAAACTAACTAAAGATGGTGATGCACCAAAAGGAGTGGTGAAACATTTCTGTCAAGCAAATAGACACAAACCAGAGATTTGCAACATGAAACATACACAGGCTGATAAGATATAACTTAGGATCTGAAATAAAGCAAATAATACAAACAAAGGACTGAAAACCATTCACAAAGCTTGCATTATCATTTCCAGTGTCAAAATCACTGCATTACACCCTCAGAGAGGTAAAAAATGTTACAGCCTTTGGAGAGGTCTGATTCTTCAAAACAATCACTTGCTGGAGGTGAAAGAAGAAGCTGCTATACTCAAAAATGTTCCCCCTTTGAAATGAGCCAAATCTGGCTTTTACATTGCATGGGTCGAGCCCAGGGGACAGAAAACATACAAAAACATGAGAACCCATCCCTCCTTGACTGCAGATGCATTAAAACGGCATGGGGGACCTTACAAACCCATACCCTATCACTTTGACCGAATTACAGGAGAATGCGACCCATTCTGCATTAAATCTAGTCGCTGAAATGTCACTTCTGGCCATGAACACGCGTCAGAGCTATTTCTCAATTTTCTCTCTCTAGACTACACCAAAATTCAAGATTAACCCCAGAATCACGTAGATAATTTCATAAGCTTTCCGTTGATATAAAGAATGTGCAAATCTAAGCTCTGGATCGAAAGATATGTCGATCTGAAGATTTAGGGCACAAAACAGGTGAAAACGTGTTTTGAAAATCTTTCCGCGCTCTGCCACCTGGATGACACGTGTCAAGCGCTGATTGGATGCATAATTCTCTCTCCTTCCCTACTTCATTGGACACGTGTCCTCTTTTTATTGGCTCGGGTCAGTGCTTGAAACCTCGCCCTTTGACTTTTGGACTTTCTCCCTTGTGACACGTGTCGTGATTTGATTGGTCGCGGAGTGCCGGCTTTTCGCGCCCTTCGCGTCCCTCATGTCCCGGATGTCCCAAACTATTTGGGACAAAAACTCCCGATCCACCCGAAATGGGCTTCCTTGTCCCTCATTCGGCCGATGACACGTGGCGTTGCTTGATTGGCTTTCGGCTCCTTCGGCTATCCGCGTCCCACGCGTCCCTTTGTCCCATTGTCCCAGTGCTGAAGTTCCCGTTTTGGCCGAACTGGCCGGTTCGCGTCCTTCACGTACATTTGTTCCAACTATCCCAGACTGTCTGCAGGACAAATTCTTTCGAACCGCCCGAAATGGGCTTCCTTTGCTCTCGGCCGCTTCGCCTTTTGCGTCCTTCACGTCCTCGCGGCCCAGATGTCCCAACTGCTTAGTGTGAAAGTTCTCCTTTTCGGCCGAACCGGGCGGTTCGCGCCGCCCTTGCTTACATTTGTCCCAATGTCCCCGAAGCGATTAGTCAATTTTCTTCTCCTTCGGCCGAACCGGATTTCCACGTCCCACGCGTCCCTTTGGCCTAGATGTTCCTTTGCCCTGATTTTGCTGGCGGCCTTTTTTTCCGTCGATTCGCGCCCGAGCGTCCCTCATGTCCCGACTACTACGAGGACTAGGACTTAGCCAATTTTCACAATTTTTTCTGGCCCAAGCTTGTTTTTTTGCATCCTTTTCACCTTTTCTCAGAACTTGCTCTTTTCAACTTGGACAGGAGAGTTAGAAAAAATTCTGAGGGGACCCTAGAAACATGATTTTTGCCCTGAATCCATCCATTTTCCTGGGACTTGAGAATTCTGATGTATGTTATCAAATCAACCCTGGGGGTGAATTTGGATAACAATTTGGTGACTCAGCGGGGATACCTGCCTGCTAGGTAGAAGATACCAGTTGCCTTAAGTAGTCCATTGGGCATGGAGTCATCAAATATTCTGTTTAGAACCTCAACTGACTCAGAATGTGCAAGGAGGAAGATGGAATGTCACCTGATGAAAGCAAGGACTGCTAAACATCTCCATGGACAGCAAGTTGTGCCAAAGCACTTAGGGAAAACAAGACTAACCTACAACAAAACAATGTGCACAAGCACTTGGAGGAAAGAAAATCTAATCTAATATTTACAGAGGTAGTGAACTTCCCTCTAGAAGCAACGCTTGAGATAGATTCCATTGACTGGAATCTGCAGTTCTTCACCCTCCAGTGAGGCTAATTGGAAAGCATTGTTGTTCTTGCACTTTGTGACCACGTATGGGCCACTCCAAATGGCATCAAATTTTGAATGCCTTCCGGTTTTGCTCTGTCCACATCCCATTTCAACACTAGATCTCCAACTTGAAAAGATCTATCCTTGGCCTTTCTATAAAGGTCTTCTTGATCAAAGCTTGATCCTTTTCCATTGCTTGGGATGCTGATTTACGATCTCTTGCAGCTCCATCAACTCTGCATACCTCACCTCCATGGGCTCAAATTCAAGCAACTCCAGCTGCTTCATGAGTTCCAATGTTGGAAACTCAAGTGACATGGGCAAGATTGCCTCTCTTCCATAGACAAGCCTAAATGGAGAGTTACTGTGGATCTTTTGGGAGTTATCCTATCAGCCCATAAGGCTGATTTCGATTTGGTATGCCAAGACCTCGATTCTCATCAAGAGTCCTCCTAATGATCCTCAACAAGTTCTTGTTTGTAGACTCGGCTAGCCATTACCACGAGGGTAATAGTTCGATGAAGTGCTTAGGTAAATACCGTTCTTGACATCCCACTCGGTCACCTAGATCAATGAATGCCGATGCATTATCGGAGATTATTGTGGTAGGTACACCAAATCTGGTTGTTATCCCCTCATAAAAGTCTAAGATCTAGACTCATTCGCCTCTTTGAGTGCTCTTACTTGTCCATTTGGTGAAGTAGTCGTGGTTGTCAAAATCCATTTGTGCCCTTGGCTTGAATTGGGATTAATGACTCAATGAAGTCCAAACCCCATTGCATGAATGGCTGGTCAAGCGAGATTGGATGCGATGGAAGGAAGTAAACTTCTCTTTTCTGTGAAGAATGCACAATTCTTACACCTCTTGATCCATGCATAGCAATCTTTGAAGATTTTAGGCCAATAATAACCAGCCTTCATGATTTTTAGAGCTGTCACTCTTGGTGCAAAATGGCCACCTGACTGGTCCACCATGAAACTCTTCCAACACCCTTTGAATCGATTTGTGCTAATGCATCTCTCGGGACTCCATTCACATCTTTCTTGAACAAAACTCCATCAACAATGGCATATGGACAGCCTGCAATCTGAAGTGTCTCCTTTGGGTCTTGTTCATCTCACGGAGGGCATTGGCCTGTGCCTAAGAAGTGCATAATACCTTGGGTCCAGCAAGGAGTCGGGGAAGCATTGTCTTCTTCTTGATTGCCACTTGGCTCATGGCTGTCTTGGACTGTCAAAACAACCTCTTCTTTGTTGCATACTTCTTTTTGCTTCCCCAAAACCAGCTGCTCACACAATCCTTTCCCTCTTACCAGCTTGGTGATCTTGATCTCAATGTCATATTCCATGACACGGGTGATCCAACCTGCCCTTTTCTCATTCAAATCCTTGTTGAGGAGGAAGTCCTTAACTCCAGCATGTGAGACCAACAACTGGACCTTGTTGTTTGAGACTAAATGCTTGAATTTCTTCAAGCTTCTGATTACTACAAGTACATGCTTTTCAATAAAAGAGTACCTCACCTCATAGTCATCTAGGCTCTGGCTGAAAAAGGCAATCGGCTGCTCATCATTATCTTTGTTCTGTTGTACTAGAATGGCAGAAATAGTGTCATCACCTCCAAATGCATAGAGGATGAAATCCTTGGAGAAGTCTAGGTTGATGAGAGTTGGTGCTTGAGAGATAGCTTCTTTGATTGCTTCAAAACTCTCCTTGCCTTCTGTTGTCCACTTAAAAGCCATGCTCTTCTTTAACATTTTGGTGATGGGCTTGACAAGGGCTGCAAAATCTAGGACAAACCTGCGGACAAAATTGATCCTTCCCAAGAAGCTTTGAAGAGCCTTCTTGTGACTTGGCAATGGTAGTGCTCTTATGGCTTCGACCCTCTCTGGATCAATTGCAGTCCCTCTTTCGAGACAATATGGCCTAGGAGTTTCCTCATGTGCGAAAGATGCATTTTTGGGATTCAAAGACACCCCGAACTTTCTACACCTCGAAACACTTGCCTCGAGGTGAAAGAGATGGTCTGCTGCATTCTTTGAGAAGACAGTGATATCATCTAGGTATACCAGCACTATCTTGTTGATCAAGCCTTTGAATGCCATGTCCATTGCCCTTTGGAAAGTGGCTCCAGCATTTGATAGGCCAAATGGCATCTTCTTGTAAGCATATGTGCCCCATTTGGTTGTGAAAAATTTGTCTTGAATTCTTCTTCTCCTCACCATAATCGATTATAGCTTTGAGTAGCCATCAAGTAGTGAAAACCTTTCTGAACCAGCTACAACCTGCAATATTTGCTCCATGGAAGGGAGTGGATAATGATCCTTGAGAGAGGCTCTATTCAAATCTCTAAAGTCGACACACAACCTGATCTCTCCATTCTTCTTTCTGACTGGGACTAAGTTGGCGACCCAACTTGAGTGTTTGATGGGGAAGATGATACTGGCCTCAATAAGCTTGCTTAACTCTTTTCTCATGAGAGGTTCAATATGGGGATTCACTGGCCTTTGCTTTTTCCTGACAGGCTTGGATTCTGGATCCAGTTCAATAGTATGTTGTGCCAACTTTGGGTTGAAACCTCTTAGATCTTTGTAAGTCCAAGCAAAGACATCTGGGAACTCTTGACAAAGCTGAACAAAATCAGATTTCTCTTGTGGAGTACTTACTTTGCCAATTTGCAATGTCTTGCCTTCTTCCACTAAAATAGGCTCTGAATCTTCACCCTTTACTTGAATGTTCGCTTTCTCCTTCAGGAGCTGATCATTCGGGTTGAAGATTGACTCAAGGTTATGAGGCCTTTTGGTAATTTGTTAGTTCTCGGCTGCACCACTTGGTCACCATCTGCTGATGCGGCTTGTCTTGATTCTGGCGGAGAACTCAGCTTCTTCTTGTAGGAAATTAACAATTTCTTTGATCATTCTCGAAGACTTACCAACTTGTGTTGTTATCGGAACAGCTGGTCTCACAACCAATTTGATATGAGGCTGAGATTTTCACTTTTGATACTTTCTACAACATCAAATGCAGCCCCAATTGCTGCAAGTCTGTCAGCGGCTTCATTCTTTTTTCTTGGGATGGAATTGATGCTAAAAGCTTCAAGATCTTCGATAAGATCCCATACCCGATTTTTGTAGTTCTTCAACAGATCATTTTTGGCAGCATTTTTTCCTTTGACTTGGTTTACGATCAGCTCACTATCACCAAATACTTGTAAATTCTTGATGCCTTTCTTCATTGCCCAGTGCAGTCCATGAATTAAGGCTTCATACTCAGCCGTGTTGTTTGAACAGGAAAACTAGAAACGGAAGGCTGAGTAATACCTTATACCTTGCGGTGAGATGAGCATAGCTCCTCCTCCTGCACCTTGTCTACTCCTTGACCCATCAAAGAACAATTGCCATACTTCATTCTTGTCTTTATGATCGGCTTGGTGATGCTGGGGAGAGGTTGATTCTCTTCATGTAAACAATAAACTCCTAGCGCAGATTCTTCTACTTCTTGATAAGGATCAAAAGCATGTATCTTGTTTGCCCATTCATCAAGAGTTAGATCCGGGATGCTTCCAATCTTGGTGTCAGCCTCATCAGTGCTAGGGTGATCTTCTTGATCAAATGTTTAGCCAATTGGCATAATTTGACTTGGAGTGTAAGGCTCAATATGGAAGTTTGCAATAGGTTCGGATCTGATTGTGGCCTTAGTTCCATATCTTGTTCTGAATAGCATGTGTGACCAATCAGTCAGACAAATACCCCCCAATCTTGGCTGTGAAGTCCCTTGACAAGCAAAGGGAAAAGAGTGGTGGAAGGTCTATGATTGATACATCTTGTAAAACAACAACATTTGGACATGCATGCAAGGTAAGACTCAAGTTTTTAATCACTCCAACTGTTGCTATTGCTGTCCCATCTAGCTGCACTACCCCTTTGGATGTTATTTCATACTGGAGCCCTAGCTGATCAGCTATTTGTTTGGGCATGATAGAACTACTTGCCCGGAATCAATCATGCAATTGTGTACTAGCTGATTTCCAATGATCAACGAAACATAGAAAGGAGGGGGCTTCAACATCTTACCTTGCTGTCCTCCATGATTTCCCCAGGCTGGGCAGCATTTGTAAGCACTTTGTCTTGCATCGAACTGCTTGATTTGAAGTTGGCCAATCCTTCATGGTAGAACTTGCGTGAGATCTCTTTGTCCTGGGATGGATAGGGATTCCCACATTGATATGTTGACGTTTGTCTTCTTCATCTGATCAATGATACTGAATGGTGATGAAGGATCTCTCTGTTGTCCCTTGGTTTGCACATTTACTCCTTGCACGTGGGGCGTGACAGTGGCATTTGAGTTGGCCTAGGGGCTGTTCTTGGCTGCCCTTGTGCATTTGAAATGGACTTTGCTTGCCCGATCATTTGTGGAGTCGTGGAAGGTTGTGGATTGGTGGGGCTAATGGTTGTTCTTCACCCAAATTCCTCCTTTTTGACCTTGTGTTGGCTGCTGACACCTTGATAAACTTGATTCATGCCACGAAATCTTACGCTTGCCGGTTCACCAATGTGGTGTCATTTGGGGCTGATTCTTTGTTGGAATGTTTCTTGTTGTTTTATTTCCTTGATTTGCCCTCGCCCTCCACACCAGTAGTTGTCACCATCAATGCTTGATTGAGAGCACCATTGAAACACATGGATTGGTTATGAGGCTCATTGCATGGAAAGCACCAATCATATTCCTGAGCAATGTTGTTCTGTGTTGGCACTAATGCTTTAGAGGTAGATATGACATTTGGATTATAGGGTTGGAATGGTCTATTGGCAGGAGGCCTTGTTTGATTCATATTTGCAGCTGGATTAGGTGGTCTTTGTGGTTGGTATGGCTGCCTATTAGGCTGAGCTTGGGGTTGATAAGAAGGTCTGAAACCTTGGGCTTGTTGCCTCTTGAGAGTAACTAGCTCATTGCCTAGGTTTTGCAATTGTTTCATGACCTCTTGGAGTTCATTTGAAGCACTAGAGGATGAAGTAGAAGTTTCACTTGAACTTTGATTTCTAGGGGTGGGAACAAGAGCCAAAGTGGGTGCTTGACTAGTGCTTGGATTTTCTAAGTTTGGATATAAGGGCATGGGAGGCCTAGGAGCCAGTTTACCAGCTTGAATAAGACAATTTTCGGCTCTAATGGCAATGCTATAAGCAGCAGGTAAGGTTGTGCCTCCCATAGATTGAATTAACATAGAAATATCAGAATTCAAAGCTTTAAGGTAATATAGAAAAGCACCTTCTGTTGTTGGCCTGACTGCCACTGGAATCCTATCCCAAGACCTTTGAAATCTGAAGTTGAAGTCAGTCAGCTGCTCGTTGGGGGCTCTCTTGATAGTTGTCAGCTGCTCCAAAAGAGACAAGTTGTCTCCCTTCTCTCCAAATTGCTCGTGAAGTGCAATACACGGCTGATTCGGTTTGTGATAGAACCGGCTCAAGGCTCCTAAACCATTGCAATGCTTTACCCTTGAATGAAGATGCGATAACTTGTGACCACTTGCATTTCATTGATTTCATGGATTGCACAAAGGTTAGCAATATCTTTAACATGATCACCTGGAGTAGTCTGATTTTCTCCAGTGAAGTAGGGAATGTTCTTCAAGGCTGCAATAGGAACTGGATGTTGTGCATTGAGAGCAAGTGGGCTGCTGCTGTGAAGTTGACGTAGGGATTGTTTTGAGCCATTCTAATTGGTCTTAAAACCCTTGTATACTGAATGAAAGGCCTACCAGGTGGAGGAGTTGAGAGAGTTCTATTTGGTGGAGATGGAGACCTTTGAATCCTTCTTCCTCTTTGCCTTCTTCTTGGAGATAATTGCAGGTATTCAAACAACACTTCTTCTTCTCCAACTCTTGACCTTGTGGTGATTCTTCTCATGAGTTTTCAGGCCTGCACTTGGAACCAGTTGATTCTTCCCCTTGGAGTCGCAGATATGCAAATAATAGCTCTTTTTAAGCAAGAAAAATGCAGCAGATGCACATCAACTTTGCTGATAATAAAAATGAGACCTCTTGTCCCACCGGGCGTGCCAAAACTATTGTTGCAGACTCACAGCACCCCTGGATGCAGATCAGGCTTCTAGGTTGATCACTCTAGCATCTAGTGTGATTGCACAACATGGAAACCTCTCTCCAAGTGTGGGGACTTGTGGCGAGAGAGGAATCTCAGTTAGAGGTTGGTTCCTCAAACTCCCTCGATTTAGATCTATATTTTGCAAAACTACGAGAGGTTCGAGATCCTAATCCTACTCTAAATTGCAGCGAGGGGCGGGGATAGAAATGCAAAAATTGAAACTAACTAAAGATGGTGATGCACCAAAAGGAGTGGTGAAACATTTCTGTCAAGCAAATAGACACAAACCAAAGATTTGCAACATGAAACATACACAGGCTGATAAGATATAACTTAGGATCGAAATGAAGCAAATAATACAAACAAAGGGTGAAAACCATTCATAAAGCTTGCATTATCATTTCAGTGTCAAAATCACTTTGCATTACACCTCGAGAGAGGTAAAATATTACAATCCTTTGGAGAGGTCGATTCTTGCATCAATCACTTCTTTGGAGGTGAAAGAAGAAGTCTGCTACACTCAAAAATGTTCCCCCTTTGAAATGAGCCAAATCTGGCTTTTACATTGCATGGGTCGAGCCCAGGGGATAGAAAACGTACAAAAACATGAGAACCCATCCCTCCTTGACTACAGATGCATTAAAACGGCATGGGGGACCTTACAAACCCATACCCTGTCACTTTGACCGAATTACAGGAGAATGCGACCCATTCTGCATTAAATGCAGTTGTTGAAATGTCACTTCTGGCCATGAACACGCGTCAGAGCCGTTTCTCAATTTTCTCTCTCTAGACTGCACCAAAATTCAAGATTAACCCTAGAATCACGTAGAGAATTTCATAAGATTTCCGTTGATATAAAGAACATGCAAATCGAGCTCTGGATCGAAAGATATGTCGATCTGAAGATTTAGGGCACAAAACAGGTGAAAACGTGTTTTGAAAATCTTTCCCGCGCTCTGCCACCTGGATGACACGTGTCAAGTGCTGATTGGATGCGTAATTCTCTCTCCTTCCCTACTTCATTGGACACGTGTCCTCTTTTTATTGGCTCGGGTCAGTGCTTGAAACCTCGCCCTTTGACTTTTGGACTTTCTCCCTTGTGACACGTGTCGTGATTTGATTGGTCCGCGGGTCTGCCGGCTTTTCGCGCCCTTCGCGTCCCTCATGTCCCGGATGTCCCAAACTGTTTGGGACAAAAACTCCCGATCCACGAAATGGGCTTCCTTGTCCCTCATTCGGTGATGACACGTGGCGTTGCTTGATTGGCTTTCGGCTCCTTCGGCTATCCGCGTCCCACGCGTCCCTTTGTCCCAACTGTCCCAGTGCTGAAGTTCCCCGTTTCGGCCGAACCGGCCGGTTCGCGTCCTTCGCGTCCATTTGTTCCAACTGTCCCGGTCTGGGACAAATTCTTCGAACCACGAAATGGGCTTCCTTTGCTCTCGGCCGCTTCGCCTTTTCGCATCCTTCGCGTCCTCGCGGCCCAGATGTCCCAAATGCTTAGTGCGAAAGTTCTCCTTTTCGGCCAAACCGGGCGGTTCGCGCCCTTCGCGTCTTCATGTCCCAAATGTCCCAGAGCAGTTAGTCGATTTTCTTCTCCTTCGGCCGAACCGGCTTTCCGCGTCCCACGCGTCCCGACGGCCCGGATGTTCCTTTGCCCTGCAGACTGCCTGGCGGCCTTTCGGCCGATTCGCGCCAGACGTCCCTCATGTCCCGACTGCTGTGAGGACTAGGACTTAGCCAATTTTCACAATTTTTTCTGGCCCAAGCTTGTTTTTTGCAGCCTTTTCACCTTTTCTCAGAACTTGCTCTTTTCAACCTAGACAGGAGAGTTAGAAAAAATTCTGAGGGGACCCTAGAAACATGATTTTTGCCCTGAATCCATCCATTTGCCTGGGACTTGAGAATTCTGATGTATGTTATCAAATCTGTTTTATTTGGTAGTTGGGAGTGCACGATTAAGAGGCATGGTCATCATTCTTTCTGCACATGACACAGAGCAGTATGGGGAGCATTTTGCAAGTAATATACAATCATTTTACTCCATTTAGTGCCTCTTACAGGTGGTTGAAGGACAAATTTTGGGATTTCTATTTTTCCCTTCTCTCTCTCTTCTCATTTTTTCTATAAATTGGAGTGTTGGGCTCATTGTAAAGGGGGGAGGTAGTTTTTGTAGCAAAGCTCTTCCAAAATTGCTTTGTGAAGCCAAATGTGTTGTAGGCCTTTGTTGTGGACTCCTTGCATGGTGATACGTGCCCTTATCTTAGAATTGATGAACTGTGCATACCGGGAATCAATAAAATATAAGTTTGTGGATGCATCTTCCCCTGCTGTGTTTTCTTGCATTCTTCTTGCCCCTTTAAACTTGATTACAAGAATATTGTGTTTATTATTATGTTCTTGCAGGGATCCATTATCATTGTGTATGTTTGAAATACTGTTGTGAATGCATTTTGCTAGATTATGTAGAACTGTCATCACCCCTTCTAGTGTACACTTTGCTTCTGTATCTCACACATTTGAAGACTACTCTCACACCCTCCTTTTCTGGTGTATCACCGCTTTAGTGTAGGCTTTCATTTTATGCATTCTCTCTCCCTGGTCCCTTGGAAATTTAGATTAGAATAGTTAGTTTTCCTTGCATTAGAGTAGATTGTGGTAGGTAGTTTAGGAGCAAGAACCAGCTTTCTCGGAGGTCTATCTCAAGTAGAAAGTCTCACAACTTGGAGGTAGTACCCATGTTATCCAATCACACTGTGAGTTCAAGTATATGCACTTGTATAAGCATAGGGGTGTTGTGATTTGATGATAACACTTCCTCTTTGTCATCCTTTAGCCCTTCATAGGCGCTCAGACTAGAGGTGTCTTCCAACCCCAAGTCTCTCGCCATCTTCTACTTCTTTTCAACCATGGATACGGTGTGGCGACTCTATCCTTTCTTCATCTAATGACTCTTCCTTCTCCACAGGATTCTCTGGCTATGGGGTATTTTCCTTGACTACAGCTTTCCTTTTCCGTGAGTAAGTACTTGTCTCAGTGCCTGGACCAAGCATGATGATTGGTTGTGAATTGTGAGCACATTGTACCTTATTTTGTGTATCTCCCTTTTCTTTCTCGCTTGGAGTGCGGGCTTCTTTCTACCTATTGGGTCCTCAGGTATAGATAGTTCTCTCTCAAGGTACACACCCTTCTCAAACTTGGGCCTAATGCAAAGATACACTCGTCTGTAGAACCTCCAGCAATGGGTAATGTTAAGGGTCTCATCATCTGGACCTCATGTGACATGTACTTCTCAACGTATGTGCCCTTGTTGGGGTAGACCAACCCTTTGCGCAACTCTCTGTGGTCTCGGTCTATATTTGTAAGTATGGCTCCAATTGCTGTCCCAAAGGCATCCACATGAACATGTAATGGCTTATCCAGGAGGGAAACCATAGAATAGGCGTGGTGACAAGCCTATCCTTCAAAGTGTCGAATGCCTCTCGGTGCACCTCTCCCCATTATTTCTAAGTAATTCTTCTAAAGGTGCTACGATTTTGGCATATCCCTTGATGAATTTCTGTAATATTCGTACGCCCAAGAAATCTGCACATGATGCTCGCTACTAGGCTCGCCAATCCCAAAATCACTACAACCTTGGCAAGGTATACTAACAAGCCCTCTTTACATATGATGTTTCCCAGTAGTGTCCCAAAGGTGGTAGAAAATACACACTTCTTAATGTTGAGAGATATTCTCAACTGCCGACATATCTCAAACATCAATCTTAGATTATTACAATGGTCCTTGACCATCCCATACATTGTCCAATCATCTAGATAAACATGAAGGAACTTGTGGATGAAGTCTTGGAAAGCCTGAACCACTATACATGAGAAAACAATAGGCACATTCTTCAGTCCAAAAGGCATGCCCGTGTATGCAAAACTTCCCCATTGAGTGGCAAAAGTTTTCTTCTCTTGGTCATCCTTTGCAATCCGGACCTGGTGGTACCCCAAAAATCCATCCGTAAAGGAATAGATTCCACACCCAGCTACTCCCTCCAGAATTTCCCCAGTGAAGGGGGTGGGAAAAGGATCAGTGACAAAAATCGTGTTCAATTCCCTATAATCCATGCAGATCCTTATCCTCCCATCCTTCTTTATACTAATCACCATTGGAATTATCCATTCCGATTCTTCCCATGACCTCCATGATACCGAGATGCTATCATTTTGTCTATTCTCCTCCTTTACCTTTACGCGTAGATTTAGATTCATCGGTAGGGTCTCTTCACGACCGGTCACACACACTGTCCTTTAGTTTTATCTTCATCTCTCCTAAGGAGTGGTGGACGCCTTTAAGCTCATGGTACCCACGTGGGAATAAATCCTCAAACTCACGTAAAAGATCAATGATCTTAGAGACTTATTTTTCTGACCAGTAGTCTCCAATGATGGCTTCCTTAGGCTCTTCCTCCGAGCCGATGTTAACCTTCTTTTTTTTCAAGGGTTCATGGTATGTGCATGCCACGATCATCAAGACCTTTATCGCTACTTCACATGACCCTACAAAATGGTTAACATCCAGGCCTTCTGCCTCTTCCCCATCAATCACATATACCAGCTTTCCCTTTTCCTTCTCCAGACATGCACACTCAAGCTGAATTTCTTCAGGCTCCTCTTCTTCAAAATCCACTCCCGAATCAGGTCCACCAAGCAAGTCCAACATCTTGTCTTCTTCCATGGCACTATCCCCCATGGTAAGGCACTTGACAATCTACAATGCCTTGTCTACTACTGGCTTCGTACTTCGATACTCAAATGTTTGAAGAAGATCAGCCGCTAACTCTTGCCAATTACAAGTCTGGTGGCATGTCTCAAAGTGTATGTACTAGGCGTGGGCATAACCCTGCAACATAGAATATAGTTTGTACACCCACAAGGATGGTGGTAAAGCTTCCATGCCTTCTCTCCGGTCTTCTCACACTCTTGAATATGGAAAGAGGTGGATTCCTTGCCATGATATTCCTTGATGATAGTGGGGTGCGTTACTTCTAGATAACCAGATAGTGAGGGTGAGTCTCACCTCACACCATTCCAAAAGGTTCTCGCTATGTGTATCCCACCACCTTGTTGTTATGCCAAGTATTACATAACTCAACATCCCTCGTCGCTCATCCTGCTTCTTCCACTGAGCTTCCATCTCGCGTAAAAATATCTCGGGGTGGGCATCACCAGAGTACTTAGCAATCTTCTTCCCACCTAGGTGTTGGACTGTATGCACCTTTGTTACCTTAGTTACTGATCCTCTCTGTACCTTCAAACCAAATCATAGGTCCACCGCACCCAATTATCACATGCTATACTTGTGGTATCACTTATGGACTGAGCATCCTCAAACTAGATAACTCCCTCTACAGGGTGAATGATCTTGAGTCCCTGATTGAGCACACATAAATTTGATCAAGGACCTCTTCTCCCAGGGGTTTAGTATAGGGTGTTGATTTTCCATCAGCTAGGGGTATAATGACTCGCTCCTCCTGATTTTCAAATCTTTTATACCCTTTGTTGAATCGAAGGTCTACATTGTTTTTATAGCACCACGGATGCCCAAGTAGTGTTGAGAAATTGTCCGCCTCAGTGAGAGCCAAGAATTTGAAGTTCCCAAAGCAAACTTTACCCTCGGATTTTGATGGCTACATCTTTCAAGACACCAATGGGGATGGACTTTGTTTTGTTAGCCATAAACATCACATTCGAAGATGGATGTAATGCGGGTCTTCCCATTTGATGTCAGGCATCGAAAGTAAGAACATTGACTTCTGCACCTGTGTCAATGAGAATGTTACTAAGAAGCCATCCATCCACTACTGCATTCAACGTGATTTCATTATCATAATCAAGGTTTTGAGGGGGAGGTTTGCATGCAAGACTTTCCTTTCATGATTTTCTCCGGCGCGTGGTATTTTTCTCACAACCATTCTCCTAGCAAGGGAATAATATTCTCTTACCTTAGCATCTTGCATACCTCCTTAACTTCATCTAGGTCATGCTTGGATGCTTCGATAATCCTTCTTTGTTCCTCCCTCTTGGACTGTTCCTTCAGACACTAGATTTCCCCTTGCAAACTCCGAATGACATCCATAGTTTCCTGATACACTTCCTTCTAAAGAGTAGGGTCCAGGTACTTTCCATGTACCACCTCTTCTCTTGTAACCAGAGTCCTTTGCCTTGGAATTTCCTTTGCACACACAACCTCTACTCTTATTGTTACCATAATAGGCTCTAAGTCCGCATCATGTGTCATCTACGACATCCATTGTGTATCAACCTTCTTTATACTCACTATGGAAGCACCCTTATCTTTCCAAAGTGCCTTTGATTTATGTGCTCAAACAACTCGTGGAACTCCTCATACTTATGTTTATTCCTGCACCATGAGCAACTGCGAGTAAGTCTAGAAATTTGTGCTTATAGTGGTCTCGTCAGACCTACAATTGAAACGGGTTCCACGCGGGAACTCATTTCTCCCTCCGCAAGAACTCACTTCTCCCTCCTCAAGAATCCGTGGTGTCATGCGTTGTGGAAGTACAAATTTTACAATAAGAAGATACATTTTTGTGAATTACGTGCTATAGCGAGGAGCACTGCTTGTATCATGGTCCCCATCACATATTTCACAATCTACCACTATGGCGCGTACCGCCTTCCGGGTGCATATTCCACCATTGTCTTTTTGTGCCCCTCCACATCACAATCTGTACACCACATTCCACTTCGAGTCTCTGGAGCTATGTTTTCAGACAATTTTTCCAACTGCTTTGCCATGGCAGCAATCTAGGCCTCCAAAAATGGGCTAACGCTAGTGTCAACACTTCCGATAGCCTCGGCGCATAGAGCAGCCTCCAGCGCCTCGTGCGGGTCTGTGTAAGTTTTATGAGATAACGCCCTTCTAAATGGTGTTATCAACCCTCCAACAAACCATTGAGCATGTTGTGAAGGGTGAATATCATATGATAATTTAGATAGAAGAGTTTTGAAACATGCGTCATACTCCCACACACTCTCTGCCATCCCCTGTTGGATTTCCTTGAGAGTGCTGATGCTCTTCTGCTCAAACTTAGGTATCCGGAACTCTGCAAGGAAGATGTTTTTCAACGCAGCGTAATATACCACCATCGATGGGGGTCATAATTCCTCTACCAGCTATGCACACACCCTTGGAACATCATTGTAAATTGACTGGCCTTCTGCTCTGGGGTTGTGATCCCCTTTGCACGCCATAGTAGCTCGCACTTATGTACATGCTCCGCAACATCTTCTATCCCTCTGTAATCAGGAAAGTGCAGAGACATCTCAAAGAAGACTTGAGGAGGTGGCTGAGGTCCTTATCCTCTTGATCCAGTCCCTTGATTCCCTCTGGTGTTTCCTCCTCCACTAGACCCACTAGATTCTAAGCCCATAGATCCACCAGTTCCACCTCCAGATCCTCTCGCAATCGGGAAGGGGTCCGAGTTTGTTGTGCCTAACGTTCCCAATGTTCCACTAAATTGTGCGCTAATGGTCTGTGAGATTGTGCCACTCCCAGACGTATTTCCCCCACCACTCCCTGACGTGCTCCCAAAACCTCACGTATATGTGCCTTGCCCAAAAATTATGCCAAACACCGGAATAGAGTGTGCAGCCATAGAAGTCCCAAACGAGAAATTATATCTCCTGGGTGCTGATCGGTTACTCCCACTAATACCAACTAGATCAACTATACTTTTCCCTTGATCTAACTAACCAAACACCATGGTTTGGTCACTAGGTGGGGTCAGATGTGCGCTAACGAATCTTCTTTCTTCACGCGATGAACTCTCACCAGAAGCTGAGGGGTTCTCTCTCCCATGCTTGCCAAGATGGGGTAAAGATCGACTTCTCGTGTTCCACATCCTCCGCGGGAACCTCCACTCCCAAAAATTTCTACCTCCATAAATCCATCATACTTGCAACCTCACGTTGTCTAGCAATATCCCTCTCACGTGCTTCACTATACTTGAGTCGTCTCTCCTCCCTTTCCTTCTCAGTCGTAATGTCCGCCATCTTTCCCCACCC
This sequence comes from Taxus wallichiana var. yunnanensis, assembly GCA_018340775.1. Taxonomy (NCBI): domain Eukaryota; kingdom Viridiplantae; phylum Streptophyta; class Pinopsida; order Cupressales; family Taxaceae; genus Taxus; species Taxus wallichiana. The sequence continues at coordinate 847,442,186 of CM031240.1, forward strand.
TAGCTTCCTTGCCAAGCACTCAGGATGGTTTAGCCAACCATTGGAAATGCCTCTAAACTCATGGTTATAATCAAGATCTTCATCGCCAGGGGAATAGCTCGTAGGAATGATCCCCTTGGTTCTCGTAGAAACTCAAACTCAGCCACTTCTAGACAAGAATACGTGGAAATAGCGTACTCAGTGGTGTAGCTAGTCAAGGCACTCCTTTCCACCAATGATCCACAACACAAGTCCATGTCGATCAGCACCTTACAACCTCTAAGTATTCATCCCGGGTCCATGCGCGTGATCTATAGAACCATCTCGATCTCGAATGCATATGCCGAGATCCATTCATAGCCTTTACTTAGGGAAGTAGCAGAAAAAAGTCTCATATAGCTCATGGTAGAGGTTCTCTTCCACCCATATACATGTATTAAATTCAGGTCCAATACTGAATCTTTGATAAAATTCATCCTCTGTGCTCTTGAACCATGTTTCAACACTCTCCAAGGTTAAACGCTTTGTCATTACTCATTGCACAGATCATGATGTATTCCATTTCCCACTACAACTTCAAAAAGAGGTCCCGACAACGGAACCAAGATGTAGTCATTTTTACACCCACCAAAGAATAAGGAAACCCCATGCGTAGCCTATCACCCAGTTGGGTGCTCACCTAAGGCATGTGTGGGTGACGAGTCTTCTCCTTTATGTGAGTTTAGTGGTAAAACATCATCTACAATCCAACTCTAAAAAGAGTGAGTAGAAAATGAACATGTAATGATCCTAGAGCTCATAATGGCTTCTAGATCAATGCAGTCATCCCAGACAGAAAGGCACTTAACAGACCAAAAGAATTATATTAAAGAAGAAAGGAAAACATATTGGATTCATAGCCATTTCATAAACATACATGAAATATAACAGTTAAAGATAATTGTCTGCACTATAATTGTTTAAAGTCTATATTCAATTAACTCAATAACCTCATTACATTCAATACATTCAGAACAGATCCTCATAGTATGGCAGACCAAAGTCATGCATCATACCGGATTCATGTCAAAAAGAAATTTCCCAACCCAACAGAGTCCTCAATACATTTCCTTCCTATGATTTATCTACCCAACCCAATAGAGTCCTTTGTAGCATTTCTGCAGAGTCCGACTCTATTGCTTTCTTGATCTCCTCATCTTAACTATGGGCGCTTGTATATATAGGCATTCTAATTGCCAACTCATCCTTCTATGGCCTCAGATCGGGTGCCAAGTGTCTAAACATGGTCCATCATGGGCACATGCTTCTCCAGGCATGAGCTCTCCATCCTTTGTCATGATGACCTCCTAGAATCTTCCATCACAGGGTATATTCCTTCCCATGCCATCCTGTCGCCAAGCTGGCACCTTATCCACTCGGGTCACATTTTTCTCATGTCCTACCTAATGTGTTGAAAAATGGCTAAGTCATAAACCCTTACTCCATGGGTGCACATCTCCTAGTTTGCACTTCATGTCCCACGTGCCTACGCGCCTTCTAGGAGTTAGTCAATATTTCGGGGCCCAACAAAAGGTACATGAGGTTACTATTTTGGCAACAAAGATGAGCTCGAAGGAGATAACATAACCTTCGAGAGAGGAAATTGAGGCATAACTCGAGAGAAGAGGAAAGAAGGGATGAGGTAGACACCAAGGTGGCGGTTGATGCACATGCTAAGGAGAAAGCCCATTCTTTGGAGGAACCGAGGAGAGTCCAGTTTGAGAGGCTTCTCTACCCAACCCACCAAATTGAAGGAGGAAGAAAATAAGGGGGACTCCTTTGTCATAAGGGAGGATAAGGGGTTCACTCCAAGATCAAAGAAGCAATGCTTAAAGTGCAAGGAAAACAAGGAAGAAGTGGACACCCATGTCCCCTCACATGGAATTCATGGATGACCTCATGAAGGTAGTGTGCACAAGGTTCCAAAGCACACTTGCCCCGAGAATCTACATGGTTGAGATTTGTTGGACTAGGATGGGGCTGTGATAAGAACAAAGAAAATGATAATTTGGAACCTACAGTGTCATTCAGAGGAGCCTAAATTTGAGGTCAACAATAACATGATCGAGACCGTTCACTTGAGAAAGAAGGAAGGGGAGACATATAAGTCCATTTATCCAAATCACCTCACTGATGAGCAGGCATGTAACACGCTGCAAAATATGTCTTCAGATGTTGTATGATGTAACTTAAACGTAGGAGCAACCATTCGAACCCTAGTTGCATACAAGAAAGGGAAGGAGAAGGAGATAGAGAGAATACACCAAGGATTAAAAAGAAAATAGGCACGAACCAAGGAGGCCTATTATCAAGATGGTTCCCTAGTTAAAAGCATCTTGGGAAAATGTCTGACGCTGGTGAGAAAAACTAGGATAGACTATGGTGATGAAATGGAGTATCTAGAGGACTTAGTGGGGATGTTGCTAGCCAATGTCGGGGATGGCATGGGGCCCACTACCGAGGAGCTTTCCAAGGAAAAATAAAACAACAAGATTCATGTAGAATCCTGGATCACTAAGTTGGAGGATTTGCTCACCCAAATCAAGGAAGAAAATATATTAGTAGATAGGGGCTTCAACAACTACCGTAAATGCGAGCCTATAAATAATGTACGGGTGTCGGATGAGGAGGAAACACTCAAGGCCTTGTAGGAGAAGGTCTCAACTAAAAATTATAAGAGCGCACAACTAATTGTTGACACTACTGTGCAAAAAGACAAGATAAAGACCAAGCATGAAAAATTAGAGTTCTAGATTGGTGAACTTGAGACTCCATCACCGAACGTATGGATGAGTTTGAGGGTATTTAAAAGAGATGGTAGTAGTGATGTAGGATTTGAGTGAGAAGATGGATGATATCACACTATACCAAGAACCCGATGAGGGTTGTCAATCCTCGCCATTAATAATGTCAATCCAAGGTGGTGTCCGATGGTCAGTATGCATTAAGAGAAGAAGATCGGGAAAACAAATCCTTTAAACACAAACCAAACTTACATAAAATAAGTCACACATGTAGAAGTTTAAACACACTTGCATAAAGGAAATAACACTTGCCAAAAATGTAAACACACTTGCATAAAGGAAATTACTGAATTGAAAATAAAGGAAAGAAGAAAGACACCTGCAGGTTCACAAAATAAATTACATAACATAAAAAAATAGAAATTTACAACAAAAGGAAAACTGCAGAAATAAAGAAATAAACATTAACACATTGATCCATCTTCCTTGTAATGAGTGGCTAGCTCATTCCTTGGAAGAGGACTTAATTTATACTTTTAATTCAAAACTTTGCAAAATAAATTTACTTCAGAAGATTGGAAAGAAAGAAGCAGATCTTGATTTCTTGTGGGAAAAGAATTACATATATAAGTGTGGAAGGTTGCATTTATAATTCATGCATCCAACCAACTCCTTATTTTAAAAATACAATCTGATCTTATCTTTATTCCAATCCTAACAACTAAGATCTCCATCTCCACAAAATATGGAGAGAGATATATTATTGAAGTCAAACTTATCTTGTTTTTTTAAGGAAGATTTACTCCCAAATCTTCTCCTTACTTTTTGGTTACAAGAATCACAATGATTTTATTCTCCTACATTATTGGAAGGATTTTTTTCCTTAAAATATTATTTTGACCAAATACCGTCCTGGATTTTCCATTTGACTTTGCTATTTTTGATTTTGGAACTTTTACACTTGTATCGATACGTTTTTTTTTGTCGGATTGCAGTTCACTAAAAGTTAGATTTATCTTCATTGGTAAAACTTGTAGTAAATTTGAATGAGGTTTTTGTTAAACACATTTTTATAAACAAAAAAATCTCTCATATTTTCCATTTTACTTTTCTGTTTTGGTTTATGGAACTTTTAGTGCTTGTCTGATACACTTTTTCCTTGGACTGCAGTTCACTAAAAGTTAGATTTATCTTCATTGGTAAAACCTGTAGAAAATATGAATGAGGTTTTTGTTAAACACATTTATATGAAAAAAAAATCTCTATGATTTTCCATTTAACATTTTTTTGTTTATGGAACTTTTAGTGCTTGTCGATATGTGTTTCCTCGGCATCGTAGCTCACTAAAAGTTAGATTTCTCTTAATTGGTAAAACTTGTAGCAAATATGAATGAGGTTTTTGTTAAACACATTGCTTATGAACAAAACCATCTCTCATATTTTCCATTTGAATTTTCTGTTTCTGTTTATGAAACTTTTAGTGCTCATCTGATACATTTTTCCTGATCATGTGACTCACTGAAAGTTAGATTTTTCTTAACTGGTAAAACCTGTAGCAAATCTGAATGAAGTTTTTGTTAAACACATTGCTATGAACAAAAAAATCTCTCAGATTTTCCATTGGATTCTCTAATTTTTCACAATTCCTCTAAAAATGTCATTCTCTGCTAGTTCCGAACTAAACTTGCGAGTTCAGAACTAACTCGTGAGTTCCGCAGCTAACGTAAAACAACTATAACTTTTGCATACGATCTCAGATTGAGATGATTATTTTTTTGATCTTGCATAATTTTTTGAGAGGAATCTGAATATGAAATCATATTTGAGTTTAGATGTATTATTCATGATCAGTTCCATTTTTCCCAATACTAGCATTATCTTTCCTTTATGGCCTACATACACAAGACTTTGCATCTTTTCCCAAATAATCAATAGGATTAGTCAACAAAATAGATAACAAAATATTTATAAAGAATAAACAAGATATATATCCTCTATTCTATCTTAATAAAACTATAAGTTCCTAGATTACATTTAAATCCACTTTCAAAGGTAACTTGGAAGGACAAAATAATGGTAATTTATGGCCAATTTATGGCCTCATAAGTACCCAACATTATAGGGGAGGTTTTAGGGAAAAAATTGACATAGTTAGAGGCATGGAGAAAGTTGAAGGGGAAAATAGATGCAGAATTCCCGAGTTACTCCGGTTTGCCATCTAGGCGGTAACAATGTATAAGTATCTTTTTTTCCTTAGCCAAGTTTTTTTTGTCGAAGAAGTTTTGTTCGGGGAGCATGAAGGATTATATTGGGTGAAAATAAAGCTAGTGTGGGGTGATGTTGAGCCCTTAAAATGACCAAGTACCTAAGGCGCGAAGGGTAGTGGCGTGTGGCGGCATGACGTGAAGCCTTGCGTTGAAGTAACTTTTGAGAAGGTGCGAAGGTTCCCACCTCAGTAGAACAGGTTCAAAACTTAGTCACTTTTTGAACCATGGATAATGTCATGATAGAGGAACACGTGGAAAGGAAACCAAAATCAGTTATGGATAAAGATAAATATGAAGACATGCAACTCAAGGAAAGAATATTCCTGTAACATCCTCATTTATAACTTAGAAAACATGGGATTTTTTTTTACATGATGTTATTTGTTCTAAATTCACATAATTTAGAACACACATTCCTTTGTTAATCCATCACATAATAGAGAACCATATGCAGCTGTAATGACTTAGTCTTTTACCGATCTCTCATTTCATGACTCGGTTTTATACCGATCTCTCATGTTTACTTGTTATTTGTGTATACAAAGTATACTTTTGTTTCTTTACCCTTAATGGGTCATTCAAGTGGTAATGTCTAAGAAGCCTATCTGAGTATATGTTACTAATACCCATTTGAAATCTCATAACCTTAGACCAAGTGACATAAGACAATACAACCAATAGTTTGTAATACTTTGGCCAAATTTTTAAACATGTTTACCATGTTTACATTCCTAGATGACATACTCATCAAAAGGAATATGTCTTTCACCCCACTCGAAATGTTATCTAGATTAGACTTCCTTGACTTCTGTCAACCAATTCCAAGTCAAAGTTTCACACTAAATAGGGACAACTCACATACACTAGTGTTGCAGTCTACTTGTGGTGACTAAGGATAAGTATACATACTCGAATTGAATTACATCGATTCGGGTGTTTTTATTCACCATAGGTAAACATAAGTTAACAACTACACTTGACTATATTACTATCTCAATTTAGGGTAACACAGTGAACTGAAATTCCACGTATGACAATTGAGTTAGAGAAGTTGAGTGGAATATTGAGGTATAGTGGTTGCTTCACAGTATCCACCTAATAACGTTCGTAATTAAATGGGTATTTGTGTAACAATAATCAGATCGCAACAACCCACTAAGTACCTTTAACGTAATTGTCATACTTAACAAGTCATTAGCTTAGTGAACATTCAACTTATTAATTAAATTAATTTACATGACACGTCGTATATAAGGAGATCAACTAAGTTTGTACAATAAATCCTTTAATAAAAGGATCATAATGCACCTTTACACTAATATAAGGTATGCGGTCATTTTTGCATTCACGTTCATGATCTTATTATTCATTAATCCTTAATTCATTGAGTGTTAAAATTCAATCTGATTTTATTAAGGACATTATCAAGACTCTTTTCATTAATTCCATCACATGTAATCGAATCGGTTATAAATTTTTTAAGTTAAATTAATTATTTCATTACCTTTCAACCCATCCTATCATTCCTTATTATCTTTCCAATTGCCATGTTTTAGTTCACATTATAATAGAACATAAAACTATTCATCACTATAGGAATAATTTTATCAACATATGTAAGAGTTATAAACTATGTCATTTTTATTAAGATAAGTAAGTTTTCCCCTTTTTCCTTATTTAAGGATTAATATCTTATCCATAAGTTCATTAGTAAATAAGGGGTATAAACTTTATAATATTGCAACATCATTCTATACAGATTGTTATTATACTACTTCCCATTCCAAATAAAGTACACATATTAGGATCATATCCTCAATAATATAATTTAATTCCCTTAAATCATTTGGCTTATAATTATATCTCCATATCATAGGCAACACTCAAATACTTAGCTAACTAGCAAGTCAAAAATGTTTTAAGACAAAGGAATATCAATCGAATCTACTACAATCATGCTTGAGTAGAAAACCAGCTACCTCATGCCATTCCTACAACAAGTCTTATAAAAATAGTGGAATACACTTTATTCCATACATAATAAACATTCATAAGTTTTTTTTTACAATTAAAAACATCCTTTCACAATTATTACATAATACTTGAGGCCCTAGGCCTTCATGATTCATCAACATGATAATTTCAAAACCATTAATACTTTCAAGTATCCAATTTAAATGAACTCGATCAATAAAATAAATGCAAATTCCTATAAGTCTTTCTCCTTTCACTTTTTAGAAAATCCATCTGTAAAATTGTTAGCATGTGTTAGTTGACTAGAAATGAGCATGATAAGCACTAAAACATTAGAACAACATGCTTATTTCTTAAAATTTCATGAAAATAACAATGCTAATTAGCCAAATTATTCTAAGTTTACGAAAATATAGACAACTCATAAAATCGTGCCCAAAATGCCACAATTTTCAATAAAGGAATAACGCCAATTTTATCACATTCCAAATTCAATATTTAATTAAACAAGAATTCAATAACTCAAGTAAGCTAGACCTTTTGACCTTTCAAAGTCAAAATAGTACACAAGTGTGTTAGGATTGCAATCATATAATCTTATGGATTATATGATTGAAACATAACACCATTTCAATCATTTTTAAATTATTTTACTTAAACAAATTATTTCAACATGTACAATACACCTATAATATGCAAGTCAACAATCAAATTTCAACCATTCAAGGCAAGTATAGCAATTTACAAAGTAACCCTCATATTGATATTAATAAATGCAACCATTTAAGCCAATGTAATTAATCAATACAAAAATAACTACACAATGAGGCACTATAACCTAAATTAATCAAGCAAAACATTTTCCATCCCATATTCTATTCACAGAGTCCCCACACAAAGAGTGCATTTAAAACTACTTTTATTAAAGAGTAGTTACAAGAAGGTCGAATGATAACATGGGTGATATCAGGAATATGAAAACAATAATGCATTTACGACTACCCTAGTAGTGAAGTATAAATTGAAAAGGAAAAATTCACAATAATGAAGTAATAAATACGGTCCGTGGTCGATGAAAATTCCATCTTGACTAAAGAAGAAATAGTCCTAACCGATTAAATAGTGATACAACTATCGTGAAAAAGTGCAAACCCGGTTGACACAAGGACATTAAACCAAGGGTCATGTCTAAAAGTAACAACATTCAATTAGTCAAAGGTAATAAACTTACATTTTCCCCATACGAATAAATCCCACTCAAATAAAACAAACTTAAGATAACCACTATGTCCTTCGAAACTACCCTGATTGAATTCATAACATAAACCTACAATTGTTTGCACACATTAGTTCTTTCTCGGGTGGGTAGAGATAATTATCTACCACATAGACACCACAATTATCCTCTGACCATGTTTGATTAGGTCACATAATCCCATGAAGAGATTTACAAAACCCAACTAATTGCTTCATAAAACAAAGAAACTGAATCAAGTTCCTTACATAACAAGTTTCCAATGATAACAAAAATAATAAACAACCAGAAATTGATTCATGAAGACGAGTTTGAGAAGATTGATCTCAACAGCTAGAGGGAGTCATTACAGAGAAGGAGCCATATCGAATATAAGATTGCACAAACTATTAAAATATTCTAATTTTTACGCCGACCCTTAAAGGGTATTCCAAAATAAGGAAATAATAACTTAAATCCACATGAAAACTGGATATAAAAGGCCAGTGTATCGTTAACCTTCCTCTAATGGAGAGTTTCATATATTCAAACTACAAGCACCTAGAAATGGGTTTCAAACTCATTTTATAGTTATTAAAATTCAAACCCTAGTTTATCGGAAAGAAAGATTAATAAAAAAATCAAATCCTGTAAGGTATATTCAGAAAAACACCCAATATTTCATTGATTAATACACAACCTTCATGCAAATAATGTTTCCAACCGACATTTCCTTATGGGTTTTGATCGAGAACCAGGAATTTCATACAGATAAAAAGAGAGTTACATGTAACTAAGATAAGAAAATGGAACACTGTTTCACATTATCAAAACACAAGAATGCACACAAAATCATACATGAACAAACAAGTTTAAAAATGATCAAAGCACACAGAGTACCAACAGTAAAAAATTTCTTAAGATCATAAGACAATCGTAGTTCCAAAAAGGAGTAGAGATATTTTCATGAAACTGTAAAATAGAGCAAAATATCATAATGGGTTAGGAATCATCATGCTCATTAAAGATCTGCGTAACTTCTTCATGCTTCCAAAATTTCCCTTCAATGTTTTGAAACAGTCTCTCCGTGAAAATTTAGTTGTCGAATCCACAGAGAACCCTCATAATTTCCTTCCATCATTATTTTATAAAACCAACAATAAATTTTATCCATTATCTTCATCATGTAATGGTGAATTTGTAAATACAACTAACACTAAAAAGTAGTTCTCAAAATATGAAATCCACATACAGAGTGAAAGATCTCAAAAAATCCAAATGAATAATGAAACCAACCTTAATCCTTTCCAAATTTCCATCTTGTGTTGCCTAAGGTAGTTTTGCACTCATTAATAAAAAATAATAAATGCCAAGATAGTTTGATAGTCCATCACAAATCCCACCAACCACCCATTCAAATAAGTGTTCCTCAACAATTCAAAATAAACATGCCAAATTCTTAGTGATGAGTTTTAGAGTTAATGCCGGAATGGACAATTCCCTTTCCAAAGTTGGCAGATAAAAACATTTAATAATAATTAACTTTACCAGTACGCCTTTGGAATAGCACCACCACCATTACCCCTAACCCCTCCATGAACCATGCTAACATAGTTTAACTTAGGTTAGGTCATAAGTTCGTGGCTAGCCTATGGGATAAATGTCTCGCTTTTTCTTTTTATTTAACATTTCAACTTTAGTTTAGGTTTCCTTTTAATAATGTTAACCCTCGCATAGTTATAATTTCAATAGATTACTTTAGGTAATTTAGGGAATAAAAATACCCTTATTAAAAATGTATCCTACTTAGCTTAGGATAATAGGCATATAACATTCTAGGATTTTATAAGCATAACCATCACCTTAGTGGAGTTTTAGTAGGTCCCTTTCTAAAATAATATAGCCTAAAATATTTAATAAGAAAATTATGCACACGAACTAAAAATCAATAATTAGATATGATGGAAAGAGTGATTTCAGTGAACTCCACGTGGTACTTTAGCAACAATACCTTTTGAGCCTAACAAGATAATGTTTAAGAAATAAAACATAGTCACTTAGACTATCAATATGATCGTAACAACATGAAAATCAAAGGTCTACCTTGGATCACTGAAATTGATCCAAGGTAGAATTATTTCCTTTAAATAGTAATGCAATAGTCTATGGTACAATCCCAACATTGTAACTTAGTTACTTACCAAGCATAGTTCTTAAGACTGCACTAGACCTACTATAACCTGGTTCTCAAATTGAACATCAAAAATCCATTTAGAGAGTGCATTATGATAAATCCATCTTACACAAGTTTTCCAAGTATGATTTTCATTTAATTCAAAAGGAAAATCATATCTTCTATAATAAACATGATCAATAGTTCGAGAAGATTATAACGTCTCGTAACAAAAATCACATATCAACGTTTGCGGACTTTCGCCAAAGAAGTAGGTTAAGATATCAATCATGGTGAGGCATTACATACCTCCCCCATAAAAAGAATCATCATCCCAATGATTAACTTAGTCCACATACATGTCGAGAATAGAGGTTCAAATATAACTTATTCATCTATAAAATTCTCAAACAAATAACAACTTTGCAAAAATTCCAATTTCTCAAAACTTATTATAGCATCAAATTATTGTTCAAGTGCTTACAGAATATAGTACTTTCCCAAAACTGGAGAATCATAAATAGTTTTCAGACTTAGTAGTTAGATATCACAAAAATCGGAATTAATTTTGTTCAAAAAGATGAGGAAAAGCAATTTTTATATCCTCCATATTTTCCCAAGTTGCACTCTCTTCACTAAACTGGTCTTGTTGGACCTTACATTGGCTTATTTCATGATTTTAAAAGTGCAACTTGCATGTTTTCAGCACTCTAATGGGTTCAACCATGATTATTCTTGGGTCTTGGACCTATAAGGAATTCCAATTTAATACATGTGACAAGTTTGAAATGTATTTCTTAAGAAAATAAATATGAAAAACATCATGCATTCATGAGAATGTGGGAGGTAATGCTAAGTAATAAGCTACAGGGATAATCACTTCCACAATATTGAAAGGTCCCACAAAACGAGGTGATAACTTGGTTGCTTTGCCAAAAGTAATTGAACTCTTTTTAGGCTTAACATGAAAAAGACCTTTTCACCAAGTTCAAGTTTCCTATCGACTCTCTTCAGGTCTGCATAACTTTTCTACCTATCAACAACTTCCTTTAGTTGTTTACAAATTAATTTTACTTGTTATTCAATTATAGTAAGAATTTCAGGTCCAATTACCTCTCTATCTTTGATTTTATCCCAACTAATTGGGGTTCTGCACTTTCATCCATATAATGCTTCAAAAGGTGTCATCTTAAGAGAGGAATGATAAGTATTATTATATGCAAATTCAACTAAAGGAAGGTATTCTTCCCATTTGTATTGTTGGTCCATATAGTACATTCTCAACATATCTTCCATTACCTAATTTACTCTTTCTATTTTTCCATCCGTTTTAGATGATATGCGGAACTAAAATTTAGTTTCGTTCCTAAGGCTGCATTTAGTGTTTTCCAAAAATGTGAAGTCATTCTTAGATCTTTGTCGAAATAATTAATTCAAGAACACCATGTAATCTGAAAATTTCATGAACAAATATTTTTACAAGGATAGGTGACTCGTCCTTTAAAGTTATAGAAATGAAATGAGCTACTTTTTTTAACTTGTCAACCACAAAATACATGCTTATTTTTAGACATAGACAATCCTTGAACAAAATACATGCTTATTACTTGCCATTTATATTGTGGTATGCTATAAGGATATAGTAAACCAACCGGATGCATATGTTCATCTTTAACACTTTGTTGTCTTTCTTCATTCCTTTCTAAAAATACGTTGTTTTACATCGACAAGTATTTTTGTAACTCCAGATGTTCGAGTAAGGAGAGTTATGAAATTCAGTCATCAATTTATTCCTTAATTCATTTTCTAAAGGTACATACACCCGATTTTCATACCTTAAGATTCCTTGATCGTCAAAGCTAAAAACCTTATATCTTGCATTATTAGGATTTGCAAGAATCGATGCTTTTACTTGTTGAAAGTATGGATCAAAATTCATTACTTTCTTTACTTCATTTTTAAACTGAATTCTCAAGGTTATAAGTATGGAAATATGTTTCCGACAACTTAGTGCATCTCGCAATCTATTTTCTTTACCTTTAATGTAACTTATGTCAAAATCATATTGAGACTAAAACTCTAACCATCTTCACTATCTTACATTCAGATTTGGATGAGTAAAATATACTTCAGCCCAAGGTGGCAGTTTTTAACTCAAAGTTTATACTTAAGAGATAATGTCTCCATACTTGAAGTGCATGAACTATGACAACAAGCTCTAGGTCATGGGGAGCATAGTTCAACTCATGTAACTTGAGGTTTCTTCTCTGATAAGCTATAACATGATCATTCTAAAGTAATATACCTCCCAAACCTTCTCCAAAAGCATCTGTAACTATTGTAAAGCTTCCATTTGGATCCAGAATAGTCAGAATAGGTGTTGTAGTTAGTTGTTCCTTTAGAGTTTTAAATGCTACTTCTTTGGTTGTTGTCATATTTCTTTAGAGGGCACTGATTTTTGTAGTGATCCTTTCCATAGTTATAATAGCCCCTACAGGTCCTCTTTTTGGTTCAAACTTATTTTCAGCCTTGAAATTAATTTTTAGGCCTCTGTAAGTTTTTCTGCTCAATTATTATTATTCTTTATGAAATTGTTTATGTTATTTGCGGTAGACTTATTTACTACTCATTTTCTTAATATTATTAGCCACAAACCTGTTTTTAGTGCCAAATTTTTCCATGCCACCTTCTTGGGTGCAAGTGATGAAGAAGAGTTGGAGATTTTCTTTCGATTCTCCTCTTTATGTGCAAAAATTGCCTTCAATTTCTATTCTTTCCTTATGGATTTTTCTACAACTCCTTCCATGGTGGTTGGGCTATGTACATGTACCTACCCACTAAAAACAAGATTTAACCCCATAAAGAACTTGCATATCCCGAATTTTTTGTCGGTTTAGCACTGGGGTACATACTTGAGAAGTTTGTTAAAATTATTCAATATTCAGCTACGGTCAGTTTTTCTTATAAATTTTTGAAACTCGGTCATCTTTTGATCATAGTAGAGTTGTGGCAAACAAATTTACCTGAAATATCCCTTAAATTAATCCCATGTAATGTTTTCTTCATCAATGTTAAGTTCAGCCTTACAACGGTCCCACCAGAGGATGCTTCATGGGAAAGATGGTAAGCTCCCCATACTACTTTAGTTTCTTCCAAGAAGTTCCTTATTGCAAAGTACTTATCCATTTCACTGAGCTAATTCTCAGCCCCATCCCCAGTTTAGTGCCATCAAACTTTGGTGGACTTATCCTTTTTATGTCATTAGTAAGTTCAATTGCCAATCTTGCCTTTTTATTTTTAGGATGATTAGGTGCATTTGCAACATTATTATTGGCATTTACAACATTGTTATTTGTTGCATTATTGTTATTAACACCAAGATTTCTAGCATTACCACATTGTTTCCTAGAGGCGGTTGATTTTTATAATCAACATCATCTTCCTCCTCTTCATTTCCCATTACATTCTATTCAAGTACAACAAGACAATATCTTGTGATCTCATCAAGTTTTTAACATCCTGTTTTCTCGGAGGCGGTCCAAGAGATGTAACCTTCGAGATCCGATACCAAAATGTAACATCCTCATTTATAACTTAGAAAGCATGGGATTTATTTTATGTAATTTCCTCTATTATAAATTCACATAATTTAGAACACACATTCTTTTGCTAATCCATCAAACAATAGAAAACCATATGCAACTGTAATGACTCGGTGTTTTATTGATCTCTCATTTCACGACTTGGTTTTAGACTGATCTCTAATGTTTACTTGTTCTTTGTGTATATGAAGTATACTTTTTTCTTTACCCTTAACGAGTCATTCAAGTGGTAATGCTTGTCTAAGAAGCCTATTTGAGTATTTATATCGATACCCATATGAAATCTCGTAACCTTAGACTAGGTGACATAAGACAATGCAACCAATAGTTTGTGATACTTTGGCCAAATATTTAAACATGTTTACCATGTTACATTCCTAGACAACATACTCGTCGAAAGGAATATGTCTTCCCACTCTAATTGTTATCTAGATTAGTCTTCCTTAACTTCTGTCAACCCATTCCGATTCAAAGTTTCACACTAAATAGGGACAACTCACATACACTAGTGTTGTAGTCTACTTGTGGTGACTAAGGATAAGTAGACATACTCGAATCAACTTATGTCGATTTGGGTGTGTTTATTCACCCTAGGTCAACATAAGTTGATGACTACACTCGACTATATGCCTATCTCAGTTTAGAGTAAAACAATGAACTAAAATTCCACTTATGATAGTTGAGTTAGAGAAGCTAAGTGGAATATTGAGGTATAGTGGCTGCTTCACAAAGTATCCACCTAATGAATTTCATCATTAAGTGGGTACTGTGCAGCAATAATTGTACTACAATAACCCACTAAGTACCTTTAACGTAATTGTCATACTTAATGAGTCATTAGCTTGATGAAAAGTCAACTTATTAATTAAGTTAATTTACATGACACATCGTATCTAAGGAGGTCAACTAAGTTTGTATGATAAATCCTTTAAGAAAAGGATCGTAATGCACCTTTACACTAATAGAAGGTATGCAGGTCATTTCTGCATTCATGTTCATGATCTCATTATTCTTTAATCCTTAATTCATTGAGTCTTAAATTTTTTTCTGATTTTAGTAAGTAAGGACATCATCAAGTCTCTTTTGATTAATTCCATTATATGTGATACAATAGGTTATAAAGTTGTTAGATTAATTAATGATTTCATTACCTTTCAACCCATCCTATCTTTCCCTATTATCTTTCCAATTGCCATGTTTTAGTTCACATTATAATAGAACATAAAACCATTCATCACTATAGGAATAATTTTATCAACATATGTAAGAGTTATAAACTATGTCCTTTTACTAAGATAAGTAAGTTTTCCCTTTTTCCTTATTTAAGGATTAATATCTTATCCATAAGTTCATTAGTAAATAAGGGGTATAAACTTTATAAGAATGCAACATCATTCTATACATTATTATTATACTACTTACCATTCCAAATAAAGTACACATATTAGTATCATATCCTCAATAATATAATTTAATTCCCTTAAATCATTTGGCGTATAATTATAGCTCCATATCATAGGAAACATTCAAATACTTAACTTGCTAGCAAGTCAAAAATGTTTTAAGACAAAGGAATATCAATGAAATCTACTACAATCATGCTTTGAGTAGAAAACTAGCTACCTCATGCCATTCCTACAACAAGTCTTATAAAAATTGTGGAATAAACTTTATTTCATACTTAATAAACATTCATAAGTTTTTTTTTACAATTAAAAACATCCTTTCACAATTATTACATAATATTGAGGCCCTAGGCCTTCATGATTCATCAACATGATCATTTCAAAACCATTAATACTTTCAAGTATCTAATTTAAACGAACTCGATCAATAAAATAAAAGAAAATTCCTATAAGTCTTTCTCCTATCACTGTTCAAGAAATCCATTTGTAAAAATTTTAGCATGTTTTAGTTCACAAGAATCGAGCCGATAAGAACTAAAACATTCAAACAATATGCTTCTTTCTTACAATTTCATGAAAAAACACTGCTAATTAGTGAAATTATTCTAAGTAACGAAAATACAGACAACTCATAAAATCATGCCCAAAATGCCACAATGTCCAATAAAGGAATAAATACAATTTTTCACATTCCAAATTCAATATTTAATTAAATAGGAATTCAATAACTCAAGTAAGCAAGAACTTTTGACCTTTCAAATTCAAAATAGTACACAAGTGTGTTAGGATTGCAATCATATAATCTTACTGATTATATGATTAAAACATAACACCGTTTTAATCATTTATAGATTGTTTAACTTAAACAAATTATTTCAACATGTATACTACACCTATAATATGCAAGTCAACAATCAAATTTCAACCATTCAAGCGGGTATAACAATTTATAGTAAACCACATATTGATATAAATAATCGCAACGTGTAAGCCAATGGATTAATAAATACAATACTAACCACAAAATGAGGAATTGTAACCTAAATTAATCAACCAACATATTTTCCATCCCATATTCTATTCACGAGTCCCCACATAAAGAGTGCATTTAAAAATACTTTTATCAAGGAGTATTTACAAGAAGGTTAAGTGATAACACAGTGATATCATGAATATCAAAACAATAATGCATTCATGACTACCCTAGTAGTGAAGTATAACTTGAAAAGGAAAGATTCACATTAATTAAGTAATAAATACAGCCCTGTGGTCGATGAAAATTCCATCTTGACTAAAGAAGAAATGGTCCCAACCGATTTTAAATAGTGATATAAGTATCGTGTAACATTGCATGAACCAGCTTAACACAAGGACATTAAACCGAAGGTCTTGTCTAAAAGTAGGATAACCGCACGAATTTGGGGAAAAAAGTGGACAAAAACTCCGAAACAAAGTAATGTGTACGCGTTTTGCTAAAACACACTCACATTTTTTTGACTTGGTAATAACCAAAGCTCTAACGCGCATGCATTTTAAAGAAAGCAAAACACATATGCATTCTAAAAGAAGGCAAAATGCACACGCATTTTGTAGAAGTCAAAATGCGTATGCGTTTTGAATAATATGGACCATATATGTGTTTTTGGGAGTACGATACTTACAAAAATAAATGTTTAAGTATAAGATTTATTTTAATATAAGAAATTAGGGTCACTCGCACTGATGGAAGTGGTCCCGTAGCTCCAACAGTTATAATCTAGAAGATAGTATTTCAAAATCTAATCTGGTTAATACTTACTCATTTTTAGGATTTCAACAAAGGACCTAAAAATTTCAAGGCATATATATTGTAGTTAGTCTTTGTTTTAATGAAAGCATATAGTCATTTTTTAGATTTTTCGACCTTCTAAAATGGATTTTGGCCCTACCACTTCAATCAAGATTCAATTTTTAAATTTGGTCCATAATTCACGTTAGTGACCATCAATCAACTCTATGATGCTTGTCTACTTCTTACTAAAAAGAGATCATCACTTTGTAGATAGAGGATTGTTCCCTAAATGGTATTCCCGTCCGATGGCCAAAATGAGGTGATTGTAATGTGCCTCTTCCTTAAGGTGTGATAACACTACTAGGTGTTGAATGAGTTATTACGAATAGTACTAAGTGAATTACATTAAGTGAACTTAGATGATTGTTCATTCTTAGAAACATGGTGCTCTATATAAATATCATTCCCTCACCTTTCCTAGCTCTAAAATTATGCTTTCATGGAATCAAATTCATGATTCTCATACATGTTTTTTCTCATATGTCTCTTATGGAGACAAATGATGCCTTAATACTTCACAAATAATGGTCCTTGATAGCTCGGTGACATGACTAGCTCATTTTAGCTTGTTCTGAAGGGTGTTATATTAACTACAGAATGGCCAAAATTGCCTTTTAGGCCTTCAGAGGAAGTAGTCTCTCATCAAAACTAAATGAGTTGATCGATCACCTTAGACACTATTCCCTACACACTGAAACACGTTGAATGATCTTATTAGGAATTTCCTTTGGGTGAGGGTTTATGATTTAGGGTTTAGGGTTTAGGGCTCATGGTTTAGGACTCAAGGTTTAGAGTTTAGGGTTTAAGGTTTAGTGTTTAAGGCTCATAGTTCAAATTTTAGGGTTTAGGGTTTAGGGCTCATGGCTTAGGGTTCATGGTTTAGGGTTTATGGTTTAGGGTTTAGAGTTTAGGGTTTATGGTTTAGGGTTAAGGGTTGAGGGTTTAGGATTTAGGGTTTAGGGTTTAGGGCTCAAGGTTCAAGGTTTAGGGTTTAGGGATCAAGGTTGAGGGTTTAGGGTTTATGGATCAAGGTTTAGGGTTTAGGGTTTATGGTTTAGGGTTCGAGAGTCGAGGGTTCAAGGTTTAGGTCCTGTGGTTTATTTTTAGGGTTTAGGGTTAAGGGTTTATGTTTGAGGGTTCAAGGTTTAGGGTTTTGGCTTAGGGCTTAGGGATTATGGTCTAGGGTTCGGGGTTTAGGGTTTAAGTTTTAGGGCTCAAGGCATAGGGTTTAGGGTTTATGGTATAGGGTATAGGGTTTAACACTCGGGGTTTAGGGTTTAAGGCTCATGGAATAAGGTTTAGGGTTGAGGATTTAGGGTTTATGGTTTAGGGTTTAAGGTTTAAGGTTTAAAGGTCAAGGTTCAGTGGTTTAGGGTAAAGGGTTCTGTGGTTGAGGGTTTAAGGCTCAAGTTTTAGGGTTTACGGGTTAAGGGTTAGGGTTTAGGGCTTAGGGTTTAAGGCTCATGTATTAGGCTCACCTATTCAGTCACTATAATGTTATATGTCTTACCCATTCTTATAAGTATTGAAAAAGAGTATTCAACTAAAAAGGTTCATCTACTTTGTAGGTAGAACATTCAAAGGGAGTCATCAAAATTTGATTCCTTTCATCTAATGATATTTTAAAGGAGGGAAATGCCCATTGTATGTGAACTATTTCACTCACTGTAATGTTCTGTGTCCTACCCATTCTTATTAGTATTGACAGAGAGTACTCAATTGAAAATGGTTCATTGACTTCGTAGGAACAAAATTCAAAGAGATTCATCAAAATTTGATGTCTTTCATCATTAATATTTTGAGGGAAATGCCCACCTCTCATAAACAAGGTAGTTGTAAAAGTATACTTAATGATGGTTTTAGACACAAGACTAGGAAATATGGTCCTAAGATATTAAAAATGAACTCACTCATGAGACCTATTGGAAATATATGAGGTTTAGGGGTTAGAGCTTAGGGTTATGGATTTATGTTTTAGGGTTTAGGGTTTAGGGCTCATGGTTCAAGGTTTAGGGTTTAGGGTTCATGATTTAGTGTTTAGGGTTTAAGGTTTATTATTTTTGGTTTAGGGTTTAGGGTTTGTAATTTAGGGTTTAAGTCTCGGGGTTAAGGGTTAATGGTTAAGGTTTTAGGTCATAGAGTTTAGGGTTTAAGGTTTAAGGTTTAGGGTTTAGGGCTTAGGCTTTTAGAGTTTAGGATTTAGTGCTTAGGGTTTAGATTTTAGGGTTTAAGGGTCAGGGTTTAAGGTTTATGATTTATTTTTTAGAGTTTAGGGTTTAGGGTTTAGGGACCTTTAGGATTTAAAATTTAGGGATTAAGGTTTAGGGTTTATGGTTTAGGGCACATGGGGCTTAGGGTTTATATTTCGGGGTTAGGGTACATGGTTTAGGGTTTATGACTCGAGTTCGAGTTATGGGTTTAAGGTTTAGGGTTAGTTATGAGTTTAAGGTTTAGGGGTTAGAGCTCGTGGCTCAAGGCTCTGTGGTTTAAGGTTTAGGGTTTAGGGCTCAAGGATTAGGGTGTAGGGTTCAAGGCTTAAGGTTTAGGGTTTATGGTTTAGGGATTAGGGTTTAGGGTTCATGGTTTATGGTTTATGACTTAAGGTTCGGGGTTCAAAGTTACTGGTTTAAGGTTTAGGGGTTCGATCTCGCGGCTCTCGTATTTTGTATTTAGGGTTTAGGGCTTAGGGCTCAGGGTTCATGGTATAGGGTTTAGGGTTTAGGTTTTAGGGTTTAGGATTTAGTGTTTAGGGTTTAGGATTTATTATTTTAGTTTTAGGGTTTAGGGTTTATAGTTTAGGGTTTAGGTCTCATGGTTGAGGGTTAAGGGTTTAGGTCATAGAGTTCAGGGTTTAGGATTTAGGGCTAATGGTTTAAGGTTTAGGGCTCAATCTTTAGGGTTTAGGATTCAAAGTGTTTAGGGTTTAGGGTTTATAGGTTAGGGTTTAGGGGTTAGGATTTCATTTTCGGGGTTTAGGGTTTAGGGTTTAAAATGGTTTAGGGTTTAGGGTTTAGGGCTTAAGGCTCAAGGTTTAGGGTTTAGAGCTCATGGGTAAGGACTGAATATTTAAGGTTTAAGGTTTAGGTATTAGGATTTAGGGTTTAGGTTTTAGGGTTTAGGGATCATGGTTTACGGTTTAGCTTTAGGGCCTCAGGTTTAGGGTTTAGGGTTTAGGGTTTCAATTGTAGAATTTAAATGCTAAAATATTTATTTGAATGTTGAAAGCACGAAAATTACTTATGTACTGACCAAATTATACTATAAAAAAATATCTCCTAAACCGTGACTAATGGAGCTGTGAGACTAGTTCCATAAGGTGCAGAGTGATCCTAATTTGTTATATTTACATAAATAAATTTAAGAAAAACTTATACTTAAACATTTATTTTTGAAAATAGAAGCATGTCAAAATCATATACTATGTTCATACTATAGAGAACTCGAATGCCTTATAACGCAAACATGTTTTGTGTTTTCTCTTTTTCCAAGCCATGCCTCAAGGCTTGGGATCCAGTTTGGATCACCAAACCTGAGGTATGGACCTATACAAACACAACAAACAACGTGTTTTTGTAGGAAAATATAAAAAAATCCACTTCCTCTATGATAAATCAAAATAAAACAATCGATCCATTTAAAAAAATTATACTACAACATACAATAGAGTTTCTTCTTTCTAAAAATATATTTTTCAAATTTTTGACTAATATAAGGTTTACATATTATTTATTTTCTAACTATGCCTTTTTATAGATATTTTTGAAGTTTAATCGTGTATATTTTTTTGGGTCATCGAAATTGAAAACAAATTATACTAGCACAAACTAGGAATAATTCTATACATATTTAAAAAAACAAAATCTAATTTTTATATTTTTGAGGTAGTTAGGGGGCATGGTCGAAACTCCGCTTTTTTTTCAAAACATAAAATTTATGTACTATAAAATATCATAAATAAAAAAATATTCGTTAAAAAAATCTAAAAAAAATTCTAACACAAACTAGATGCTCCTAGCTATCTTTCTACTAAAGGGTTTTCAAAAATACTAAATGGTGCTCAAAAAATGGTGGGGGCACGAAGTCACTCTATTATGTTTTTTAACAAAAACAAGAGAACCTATTAGAGTCTAGTTTTAGTTGTTTGACCCACTTAAACTTATCCGTTTTCAATAAAATTTAGTAGATTATAAACTAGACTCAAAATGCTACAATTCATATTTCTACAACATCTTCCAATTTTGAGTGTAACTATTTGAAAAACTTGTACAAGTTGAAGTTTTTTATTTTTTAGAAAAATACATCCACTTAAGACCCCCTTTTGGCCCCCCAACTTGGTGCACTTACCTAATAACAACAATTGATTAGTCAAAGGTAAGAAACTTACATTTTTCCCAATACTAATAAATCTCACTAAAAGAAAACAAACTTAAGATAACTGTTATGTCCTCCGAACTTGCCTGACCGAATCCATGAAATAAACCTGCAACTATTTGCACACTGGTTCTTTCTTGGGTGGGTAGAGATCATTATCTACCACACAGACACCACAATTATCCTACTGACCATGTTCGACCAAGTCGCATAACCCCATGAAGGGAGTTACAAAACCCAACTCATTGCTTCATAAAACAAAAAAAAATGAATCAAGTTCCTTATATAACAAGTTTCCAACGACAACAAAAATAATAAACTAGAAATTGATTCGTGAAGATGAGTTCGAGAAGATCGATCTCAACATCCAGAGGGAGTCATTACAGAGAAGGATCCATCTTGAATATAAGATTTTATATACTATTAAAATATTCTAAGTTTACATGGACCCTTAAAGGGTATTTCAAAATAAGGAAATAATAACTTAAATCCAAACGAAGACTAGATATAAAAGGCCAATGTATCATTAACCTCCCTCTAACAAAGAGTTTCATATATTCAAACTACAAGCACCCAGAAATGGGTTTCAAACTCATTTTACAGTTATTAAAAGTCAAACCTAGTTTCATAGAAAGAAATATTAATAAAACCAAATCAAAGCCTATAAGGTATATTCAACAAAACACCCAATATTTCATTTATTAATACACAACCTTCGCACAACTAATGTTTCCAACTGACCTTTCCTTATGGGTTCGACCTTAACAAGGAATTTCATACAAATAAAAAGAGAGTTATATGCAATTAAATTAAGTAAATGGAACACCATTTCACAAGATCAAACACAAGAATGCATGCAAAATCATATACGAATAAACACATTCAAAAATGATCAAAGCATAAAGAGTACCAACAATAATCCATTTCTAAAGATCACAAAACAATCATAATTACAAAAAGGAGAAGAGATATTTTCATGAAACTATAAAATAGATTAGAATATCATAATGGGTTAGGGCTCATCATGGTTGTTAAAGCTCCTGTGTAACTTCTTCATGCTTCCAAAATTTCCCTTCAATGTTTCAAAACAATCTCTACGAAAACTTAGTTGTTGAATCCATAGAGAACCCTCATAATTTCCTTCGGTCATTCTTTTATAAACCCAAAAATAAATTTTCTCCATTATATTCTCCATGCAATGACGATTTTGTAAATGTATCTAAAATTAACAAACAATTCACAAAATATGAAATCCACATGCAAAGTGAAAGAGCTTGAAAAATCCAAATGAAGAATGAAACCAACCCTATTTCCTTTCCAACTTTCCATCTGGCATTTCACATGGAAATTTTCTTCTCATTAATCAAAAACAATAAATGCCAGGATGATTTGACAGTCCATCACAAATCCCACCAACCACCCATTCAACTAAGTGTTCCTCAACAGTTCAAAATAAACATGCCAAATTCTTAGTGATGAGTTTTAGAGTTAATGCCGGAATGGACAATGCCCTTGCCAAAGTTGGCAGATAAAAACATTTAATAACAATTAACTTTACCAATATGCCTTTGGAATGGCGTCACCGCTTATTACCCCTAACCCTCCATCAACCACGCTAACATAGTTTAACTTAGGTTAGGTCATATGTTTGTGGTTAGCCTATGGGATAAATATCTCATTTTTCTTTTTATTTAACATTTCAACTTTAGTTTAGGTTTCCTTTTAATAATGTTAACCCTATCATAGGTTAGAATTTCAATAGATTACTTTCAGTAATTTAGGGAATAAAAATACTCTTATTAAAAATGTATCCTACTTTGCTTTGAGGATAATATGCATATAGCATTATAGGCTTTTATAAGCATAACCATCACCTTAGTGGAGTTCTAGTAGGTACCTTTCTAACATAATATAGCTAAAAATATTTAATAATAACATTACGCAAATGAACTAAAAAATAAATCATTAGATATGATGGAAAGAGTGATTTCGGTGAACTCCACCTTGTACTTTAGCAACAATACCTTTTCGAGCCTAACAAGATGATGTTTAAGAAATAAAACATAGTCACTTAGACTATCAATATGATCGTAACAACATGACAATCAAAGGTATGTCTTGGATCACCGAAATTGATCCAAGGTCGAATTATTTCGTAAATAGTAATGTAATAGTCTATGGTAGAATTCAAGCATTGTAACTTAGTTAGTTACCAACATAGTTCTTAAGACTGCCTAGACCTTCTATAACCTAGTTCTCAAATTGAATATCAAAACTACATTTAGAGAGTGCATTACGATAAATCCATGTTAACAGAACTTTTCCAAGTATGATTTTCATTAAATTCAAGGAAAATCATATCTTCTACAACAAACATGATCAATAGTTTAGAAGAGTATACCATCTCGTAACAAAAATCACATATCAACGTTTGTAGAATTCTCACAAAGAATCAAAGTTAAGGTATCAATCATGGTAGAGGCATTAGAATTCCTAGGTATCATTATGGTTATCATGAGAGGATTAGGAGCTATAAAAGTAAATTTAGTTACGGTTAGCTTCAGCATCTGCATGCTAAGGATACTTGAGTATGGAAATACATGATTATTTTTGACATGTTCTTGGGTAATGATGGAGTGGTTAGAGGAGATTCCTTTAAGTCCCTTCTAATGTATTGATTTGCACGACAACAAAGGGAGATGACATATGGATAGAATGAGGATAGTAAGGATTGAGAGGGAGAGGGAGAACTAGGAAAATATGTGGGTAATATCTGTAATTAAACCATGGTAGGAAGAGTATTGGAACTTTGTTGATGTATTAGTTCCATTGATGCTTTTTGATGGTTCAACTACTATAATGTTGGTGAATTAATATAATGGGGTTGTTTTACATATTTGGGTCAATGGATCTTAATCTGTGTATTTTCTATTATGTTTTGGGGTCAAGACCCTTGTGTTCTTGATAATGCTCATGGTTCAGATATGATCCCTCTCTATTGTTTTGATGTTTTCCTCTATATTACATTGCATCTATGTTTTGATCTAGTTCCCCTATCTTTATTAGAAGATGTGTATATTTAATTGTAAACATTCTTGCAAAGATCCCATAAAGGAGGGTCTTGGCACCTGCACATGCCTCAGGTGAGCACCCAGATCATGTTGGGTGATAGGTTGACACGTTTGGGATTTAAAGGGAATAAGGAAATGAGAGACTACACATCACGTTATGTTACGAGTCTTCTAGAAACATATAAAAGGAAGATTCAACTTGAGCAAGAGTAATGAATAGAATTTGTAACTCGAAAGATACCAAACAAACATCAAATTATGGAATTTTTCTTCAACAAATTCAGACCATACAGAGCTTAAAAATGTAGAATGAATTTGATCAAACTCATTTCACATACACATGGTGCACAAATTAACAATACCAGTTAGAGTTTTGAATCTTATAAAGAAGAGTTTTGAAGCATATAAACTTCAAGAGGAAATGATATGAGTTCATGTTCAAGATATGAGCAAACCATGTTCATGAAAACACCGACACAAGAATCCTAGTTAGAGTGAACAGAGTTGAAATATCTCCCCTCAATTTCAAGATCCATTATATCAAAAAAACAACTCAAACACAACTTTATATAATATTTTCAGTTTTAGGATACTCAAAAGGGGTCGTAGAGGCAAATTTATAAAAATTTCTCAAGAATATGCCCATATTCATCAGAACCTCTAGGTACAAATTTCATGATGTATAAATGCACTTGATGTATAACAAAATATGATATCAATTTCTATTATGCCTCTGTGATAATCCTTTCTTTCTTTGTGACAAGAAATTTGTTCATGGTTAGACATGGTTTAGGATTTCTTAATTACTCTTTATAGGAGTTTATGATGTCCGATTCTCATACAACTACCAAAATTCATCTTAAAGAAACATAACCTACATGTCTTGAGATATGGTAGCTTGTTTTGAAATAGATCACAGTTACAACCATCTAATTTAGCTTTTATGTTCTTAATTTTAGGTAAATAATCCACAATTTTCTCATCCCCTTCATGGGATGTGTAAACAACTCTAAAACTATTTCAATGATCTTAGATAACCTGCTACCTTCATGCATGGTTTCTAATTACTTCCATACATTTGTAGGTGATTCCATATGGCATATATGTATAAAGAATTCATCTCTAATGCTTTGCAATAGGATGGACAGAGCTTCCTGGGATCTCTGAGAAAATGAACTAAGGTTTTTAGGGGTAGCTTATCTCCCTGTGGGACATTTTTCTATACCAGTCACAAGATCCCATAGCTTTCTAGCCATAAAACAAGCTTTTAAATGCACTTTCCAAATGTTATAATTAATTTCATTCAACAACTGAGACTTATCCAATGAAAAACTAGTAGAACTAGCCATTTTTAATGCTCAGACAAAAATGGAGACAAAAATATCTCAAAGAAAAATCAAGGAGGCTAAATAGAGAAAAAAACAAGCTACAAATCTTTTAAGTTGTATGAAAACAAACAACCCAAATTTGATCAAAAATAGCTTGAATTGGTCAAGTTCTGGATCAATTTAACAGGCTAGGTCATGTCTCAGTTAATTATCTAATTAATTAATCAATCAATTGATTATGAGCTTAAGATCATAGAAAAGTTCTTCAGATATTCAAAAACAACTAGATTTGGTCTTAAAATAGCTTAAATTGGTCAATTTAAGATCAAATTGACATAATAGAGTTGGGGTCGAGTTACAGGAGCTCGGTGAGTTATTTTTCAACTCAGCTCAGCAAGCTAAAGGATGAGCTGCATGAGCTTAGACTGAGTCAGGCTAGAGTAGCTCGATGATTTATTTAACAAATCAACGAGGCAAGCTAAGAAATGAGCTACTTTAACTAATAAAATAAGTTAATAAATAGATAAGCTAGGGGATGACATGTGGCACAGATTAACCTTACCAAGAAAGGCACATGTCAGCTTTAAATCAGATCCTCGGGTGGACACAACACTTTTAAAAATTAAATTTATGCCTCTTTGGGTCCCAAACCGATTCAAAAAAATGCGACAAAAGATGAAAAAAACACGTCAATACGTGAAGCTTTAAAAGATAAATAAAATACATGTGTCACTTTTTAATTAGCTCACATTTTACAATTGTGGCTAATAATTCAGAAGACCATATACAAGTGTCTTTAAATTATTAGGTCACTTTCCACATTCTGACAAGAAAGATAAAATGAGAAAGAACATGGACTCATTATATTGGTTCACAGTCTAACACAAGACAAACTCTTATACATGTGTCTTTAGTTAATTGGATTGTATTTTGCACTCTAAAATTGCGAAAGTAAATTCTAAGTCAAACAAACCACTTGTCAAAAAATTAATGGCTTAAAAAATTATAAACCAAACTTGAAATAAAGTTTGGGTTTCCAAAATGAGTAAGACAAGTGTCACAATTTAAATGGCAAAGTCAAAGCAAAGACTGACATCCTGACACAATTAGAATACATGTCAAAAATAATTGGATCACATTTCACAAGTCTGGAAAAGTCTAACAAGTGTGAAAAATAGAATATGTGTCATTGTTTAATTAGCTTAGACTTCATAGATCACCAACTTAAAAACCTGTGGAATGAAGAAAAAATAGAGATCCCGCGACAAAGGAAAGTTAATAAACCTATGAAACAAAAAACTAAAGTTTGACACCATGAAAAATGAATACACATGTAATTTTTCTATTGGCTTGTACTTTACAAGTCTGCACAAAGACCGATAGAAATATACATGTCCAAATGTTATTAGATCGCACTTTTCATAGTGCACCCAAAAAGACTAAAGCAAATTGAAGACATGTGGAGCCTTTTAAATGGCTCGCATTTTGCAAGACTGACAAAAATTAACAAATGCAAAAAGGTGGCAAATTTTAATTAGATAACTACTGCCACAAATAAAATATTGACAAATGTGAAATGTGGAGCAATTCTATTGGCTCAAATTTTATAAATCTGACAAATGTGACATAAAAGATACTTGGAGCAATTTTATTGGTCTTCCCTTCGCAACTGTCAGAAACAAGTTAAAAGAAGACTGAAAAAGTGGAATATGAAGCCACTTGGAGCAATATTATTGGCTCAAGTTTCATAAATGTCAGAAATAGGAACAAGGGGCAGATAATGTGAAGACATGCGTAAAGCCCTTATTGGCTCATGGATTGCAACTAATAATCAGATAAATAATATTTTGACAGCTTGAAGCAATATGAAGCTTTTTTATTTTCTTGGGCTTCGTAAAAACTAACAACTACGACACTATAGGGAGCAATATGATTAGCTCAAGCTTTGCACTCAAAGGAAGTCAAAAAAGTATGTCAGGGCGAAGCCAGATGGCACTAGAAGATTGGCCCAAGTTTTACAAAGATAGATAAATGTCATATTGAAGACATTTGGCACTCTAAGAGTGGGTGCGGCTTCGCAAACATGAAAAAAAAATAGCATCGAAGCTACGAGGAGCAATATTATTTGTCCAAACTTTGTATAACCAAAAATACCAAAATACGAAGCCGAGATGACACTAAATGATTGGTCCAGGATTCACAAAGACAAAAATAGCAAAAAATAAATATTTTACAGCCATGACAGACTTTAAGGTCCCGAATATACTAGATCTAACTCAATATTTCGGATCCACATGCATAAAATGACTGTAACGCCTATTTACAACGGGAAAGCTAGAAAAATAGCTTACAAATTATAGACACCTATAATTACGCTTAAGCAATTTAAATACTTAAATTGCGCTAATTATCCCCTTTCTCAAAATTGATGACATATCGTTAAAAGCACTCATATTCCCTCTTGTTTTCATTAATTAATTACAATACGCTAATTGATTAAGTCGCATCAACTAACACCTAATTAATGACCTTTTGTTAATAAATCACCTCTCTATCTAAATTTATTAATTATTATTAATTAATTAGTCTTCCCCTTCATTTAACTAGTAAATCAATATTTAATTGATTTAATCCCTTTCTAATAGCCTAAATCGTACATTAATATTCCTCTAATTGGCTTATAAGCTCACATCTACCTATTAGTTAATCACATTTGATTAATTAAAGTACTTCAACTCTCCATGACTTGCTAAGCATAAATTAAACCCTTCTAAAGTAAGGTTACCTTTAATAAAACAACCTTATTCATTCCTAATCATGTTTTACCTTTATCCCACATTCATGAGAATGTGT
Organism: Taxus wallichiana var. yunnanensis; assembly: GCA_018340775.1. Classification (NCBI taxonomy): domain Eukaryota; kingdom Viridiplantae; phylum Streptophyta; class Pinopsida; order Cupressales; family Taxaceae; genus Taxus; species Taxus wallichiana. The sequence goes on from CM031240.1 coordinate 847,471,058, forward strand.
TGAATCCTTATCCTTTGGGCTATATAAAGAGCCCTCCTCCTACCTTTATACCTACACCTAAACTTCTTAAGAGAGCAAATGCAGTAGAGCATATAACAAAGAGACTAAGAGCTTGCCTTTTGTTTTCTTGAGAGGTCACCATTATTAAGAGCTAAAGCTTCCTACTCTAGCATTCTTTAAGGATAAAACAAAGCAATTGTTGATTGTCATTGGAGATAAATAGGTCCATGCATTTTGTTGGTAATCAGAGAGTAGAGATGTTAAGCAAGATCTAAACTAACATTATAACTTTGAAAACATGAGAGCAAAACTATGCATGCTATTTTAACATCTCTACTCTCCTAGATTACCAACAAAATGCATGGACCTATTTAGCTCCAATGGCAATCAACAATTTCTTTGTTTGATCCTTAAAGAATGCAAGAATAGGAATCTTTAGCTCTTAAGAATGGTGACCTCTCAAGAAAACAAAAGGCAAGCTCTTAGTCTCTTTGCTATATGCTCTACATTTTCTCTCTTAAGAAGTTTAGGTGTAGGTATAAAGGTAGGAGGAGGGCTCTTTATATATCCCAAAGGATAAATGATTCAACACATTCTCATGAATGTGGGATAAAGGTAAAACATGATTAGGAATGGATAAGGTTGCTTTATTAAAGGTAACCTTACTTTAGAAGGGTTTAATTTATGCTTAGCAAGTCATGGGAGTTGGGGGGTGCTTTAATTAATCAAATGTGATTAACTAATAGGTAGATGTGAGCTTATAGAAGCCAATTAGAGGAATATTAGTACGATTTAGGCTATTAGAAAGGGATTAAATCAATTAAATATTGATTTACTAGTTAAATGAAGGGGAAGACTAATTAATTAATAATAATTAATTAATCTAGATAGAAGAGGTGATTTATTAACGGAAGGTCATTAATTAGGGTGTTAGTTGATTAAGCGACTTAATCAATTAGTGTATTGTAATTAATTAACGAAAACAAGAGGGAATATGAGTGCTTTTGACGATATGTCGTCAATTTGCGAGAAAGGGGATAATTAGCATAATTTAAGTATTTAAATTGCTTGGGTGTAATTATAGGTGTCTACATTTCCCCTCTTTGGGGTGGCATAAGTGATGCCACTTCAAAGATAGTATACGGAAGAGATTTTGAAGGGATAGAAGAAAAATTAGTAGGAGGGAGAGATGCACCCTCGAGTGTCGATGGGGTGATGGAAGAAGCCAATCGATGATCGAAAAAGGTGAGATATAGATAAAAGAATGGGGAAGAGGCAAGATGCCCCAATGAGAGAGAAAATTAGGGGTGAAAAGGGAAGTGGTGTAGAAGAAATAAGGAAGAGGGGAGAGAAGAGCTTAGCCTCTAGCCACTGTTTATTTGGAACAAATTTGATGTCATCATATTACCATAGGAACTACATCATTGGTCCTTATGAAAAATATAAGCATACGACAAAGGTAGAATGACATGAAAAGCCATACTATGAACAATTGTCCATTGCTGAAAGTACCAACTCCATGCAACATACAATAATGCAATGCAATATGAGAAGGAAACAAGCTCATATAACAGGGAAAACAAGTACAAATGCACATATCCAACCCAACAACGGTCAAGACAGTTGTACAAATGTTTTGTTATTAGTCTTTGAAGAGATCCACTAGTTCGTGATTGATGACAAGGGTTAAAAATGATGCCCCGAGAAAGGATACATGCGGGGAATTGACAATGGACACGGGGTCCATGAAAAGTGTTTGTGTGCAACGAAACAAGATGCAGGAAATGAAAGTGTCCCAGCAGTACAGATGCGAAGCAAGTAGCTAGCTTTGTGAATGGATGTGAATCGGTGATCCACAAGTCATATTAATTGGGGAAGATGTGAGACAAACCAACAAGATATGGAGAAAATACCATGCGTAAGACACAAGTTTCAGCCGTAATAAGCAAGTTACCATTTTTGTAGGGTTTTTTACTTTTTAGGATTTTTTGGAAAAATTTTGCCCTGTTTTTGGATTTTTGATATATATATATATATATATATATATATATATATTGTTGTTATTTTTTTCTTTCCAAACCGTGGTGAACAATAGAAGAAAGTAGAAGAAGAAAGCGAAGGGCCTAGGGGCGACAAAAAGTGCCCTAGGAGGAAGAAAGGAGAAACAAAGGACAAATAATGTCCTTGTTAAGTGGAAAAAATAATTATTTGAAAAATAATTATTTACGAGAGTGTGAAGAAGAATAAAAATCACCAGGGAGCAATAAAATTTCCCTAGGGAGAAGAAAGGGGTATCAGACAACAAAAATGCCCCAATACGGTGAAAAATAAGAGAAAAATAATCATTTAATAAAAATAATTATTCCACAACGAACAGAGGAGAAAACGATTGAAACGGGTCTCCCGGCCTTCCAAATGGTGAAAAATAGGTTAATATACCCCCCAGGGGGGTAAAAACATCACGAGCAAATCATTTTAACTGACCAGTTTAAAAATTTTTACTATGAGGCTCTGACAGTCAGGAGAACTATGGTGATTACACGGGACCATTTGAGGCACGCGGATGCCATCTAGGGGTACCAGCGGCATGCGGATGACGGCCCTTTTGTGAGTATCAAAAACTTGCTCTTTAATTGTGTCATTAATGCCCTAAAATAGGTCTTTAGGAGTAGAAAAATGTGTAGGCGCATGTGTGTGATAGGGCGCGTAGGTGCCATTTTGGGGGTGCATGCGTCCTTTTGAGGGTGCAGGTGCAAGTCAATGCATGCACACGCGTGGACACAAATCACACACACACACACATGCACACAAATGAGCACATGTGCACACACGCGCACACATCGGGAATGGGGCACACACGTAAAAAGTGTGGCGCAGGCATGGAGAAGCTGGTGCACACACGAGAAGTGCACGTGTCCACGTGTAGGCACCAATTTGGTGGCGCACATGCCAAAAAGGGGACGCAGACACACTGAAAGAGGGAACACACACTAGAAAACACACGCACGCAAGTGCAAGTGCGAAACGTGGCGCACATGCCAAAAAGGGTGCATAGGCACCCTAGACAGGAAAAAAAAGATAGGAAAGTGTAAAAAAATGTGACACTTAGAAGAATTTTTAGGATTTTTGAGTTAACCCTAAAAAAGATAGATTTTTAGAGGAAATGTTAGAAACTAATGAGTGGCATGTTATTTTGCAGAGATGACTACCAGTATTACAGATGCGGGAGCGTCACTCCCGGATTGTTGAGTTAGAGGGCAGTATGTGTTGGCACGACCACCGAGTGATGGTGATACTACTGGAGGTAGTGGGGCTGGGCCCCGTGGCTTGGATGCCATCGATTGTATTAGATCACGGCCTCCTGACTGCGCTAGCCGAGCGATGGCATAGCGAGAGCTATCAGTGTTTCAGACGCCCACAGTGGAGATGACAGTGACCATAGATGATATCAAATGTTTTTCTCATGTGTTATGTTGATGTATATGGACGGGATGATATGATGATATTGGTGCGGGGGATAGATTTTTGATTATGCGCAACCCCTCTTGCCCCCATTGATGATACGATATGTGATGATTAGCTTAGCATACATGCATGATGTAAAACTTAGCATTTTTGTTTATATATGATGTATAGATGATGCTAGATGTGATGATAGTGATGGTAATGTGATGTGAATGATAAAAAATAGAGCACATGTAAGAAACACAGCCAAATGCTAACAAAGAACACCAGGAATTAATGCAATACACCATGATTCACCATGTCTTATTAACAAGTAACAAACACAACCAAATGCTCAAGAAAGAACATAATGAATTAACACATTACATCATGATTTCCCAAGGTTCACTAGCATGTCGAGACACACCGCAATATGCACAAGAAAGAATGAATCTAATCTAAGCAAGAAAAGATGAACTATGAAAAAGTACACCCAAGCAACAAACAACTCAAAAGCAAGCACGCAAAACACTATACAAGCAACAAGAAAAGCAAGGAAACAAGACAATGCAAGTAAATGTTTTTGTAAGATATGTTTTCATGCACCGATTTTCTATTGTTTAGGTTTTTGTGAAACAATTTTCTATTGTTTTTGTGTTTTTGAAACAATTTTCTATTGTTTTTGTGTTTTTTCAAACAATGTTCTATTGTTTTTGTGTTTTTCTCGAAACAATTTTCTATTGTTTTTGTGTTTTTCTCGAAACAATTTTCTATTGTTTTTATGTTTTTTAACGGTTTTCCAAAGCTATGTGCAGGTAACCAAGAAAGCATGGATTCCCAGTGTTAGGTGGGAAATATACAAGGGTAGAAGCCACGCACTTATGAACAAGAAGGTGAAGTCATTGAGTTGCCCCCATCGTAAGATGGGAAATAACAAAAGACCACATCCCTCACAGACGAATAGAAGAAGGAAAAGCCGGATCAAGGTTGGACATGATGGTGTACACAAGGAAACTCGAAGGAAGAACTGGGTCTAGGCTAAAGACAACTACCCTTCTAATACAGAATGCTCGTGAACAAAAAATCCTCGCAAGGCACCGAAAACTGTTTTTCACCCAAGGACTTGTCCAAAGTGTCACAATTGCGTGGTTTTCACTAGTGGAAAACCTGTTTTCTCTTTTTCTTTTTCTAATTTTTTTATGTTTTTGTATTTTTGATTTTTGTGCCATGTTCAAGCATAGAACTTCTTAAGATGCATGGCGTTCATGGGCTCCCGGATCTCATCACCATTGGGGTGAGATAGTTTGTATGCCCTAGTGCCGTACTTGGCAACTATGACATAGGGTCCTAACCAATGTGGTTCGAACTTCCCTTTCTTTTCTCGCTCCACTCTAGTGTTGAACTGGTTCTCCTTCATAACCAAATCACCAACCTCAAACTGACGAGGGATGATTCTCTTGTTGTAATTTCTAGAGACTCTATGTTGATACACCTTCAGGTGATTAAGGGCACGAATGCACCTCTCATCCAGTAGCTCCAACTCAGCTAGTCTTGCCACTCGATAATCTTCATCCTTATCCAGATAGTCTCGAAGAGAGATCCTCAGGGATGGAAGTTCAATCTCTAAGGGGATGATAGATTCTATCTCGAACACTAAGGAATATGGTGTCACACTTGTAGGGGTGCGAATGGATGTTGATAAGCCCAAAGGGATGGATGGATTTGTAGGTGCCAGTTTTGACCTGTTTTTGACCATCTTCTCCATTATCCTGACCAAAGTCTTGTTTGTTGCCTCAGCTTGTCCATTACCCTGAGGGTAATATGGTGTGGACCATTTCAATCTGATTTGGAACTATTGGTAAAGACCTTTCACAGTTTTTTTCTTAAATGAATTCCCATTATCTGTAACAATGGTTGCCAGAATACCATATCATAAATAATGTGATTCATGATGAATTTAGAAATTTGTGCTCCTGTGACATAGGTTAAAGGGATGGCCTCCACCCATTTTGTAAAATATTTTGTGGCTGTGATGATATGTGTATGACCATCAGATGAGGTAGGAGTAAGTTTCCCTATTAAATCGAGTCCCCACTTGGAGAATGGCCATGGGGTAGTGATTGGTTGCAATGGTTGCGACACGGAGCATGGATGAAATTTCCATACTTTTGGCAAAGCACACATTTTCTAACATAATTGCAACAATCAGTTTCCATGGTAGGCCAATAGTAACCTACTCTCAACAGTTTCTTAGCCAAGACCATTTTGTTTGTATGTGCTCCACATACCCCTTCGTGCACTTCTTTGATTGCCTAGATTGACTCTGTCACATCCAGACAACATAATAGATTCCCATCATAGCCATGACGATAAAGTGTACCTCCTAAAAGGGTGTAATGGGCTATCTAGTGAATCAGGCTCTGCTTTTCAAAACAGGAGATATCGGGAGGGAATGTGTTGTCCTTAAGATAGGTGAAGATGGGTTCATACCATGGGGAATGGGGACCAACAACCTCACAAGCCAGGTAAGATTCTGGCATGTCATACATGGGTTGGCATAGATTTTCTACGAAGAATGGCATATCATTGTTCCTGGCGAATACGAAGCATAGATCCCACCATTGCCATGGCATCCACCAATATGTTCTGTGCTCTTGGGATTTTCTCAAAGGTAATGCACACAAAATACTCCTTTAGAGTTTCCACTAACTTTTTGTAAGGTATGAGCTTGTCATCCTTAACCTTATATTCATCATTAACTGTTTAATGATTAACTATGAATCACCTACAACCTTAACATGATGAACATTCCACTTGATGGTTAACTTCATCTCTACGTAATGAGTGCCTCATATTCTGTAATGTTGTTTGTGCAAGGGAAGGCCAGGCGGAAAGCCTATGGTATAGGATCACCCGAAGGAGTAATAAGGACCACTCCTGCACTTGAACCATGAAACGTAAATGATCCATCAAAATGTATCTACCACATGACAGATTCTTCAATGTAGAGCAAGGAGGCGTCTGGCAGATCCAGACTCAAAGGTTTCATGCTTTGTAAGGGTGCTTCTACTAGTTGGTCTGCAAGTACTTGTTCTTTAACTAATTTTTGATGGAAAAATTCTATGTCAAACTCACTAAGTTGAATGATCCAATTAGCCATTCTACCTGTGAGGGCGGGTTTGGAAAAAAAATACTTGAGTGGATCGATCTTGGATATGAGCTCGGTCTTAGTATTTAGCAGGTAATGGCGAAGTTTCTGAAAGGTAAAAACAACGGCCAAGCAAGATTTTTCAATCGAGGATAATTGAGCTCATAGGCGATGAGGGTGTGACTCGAGATAGTACTTGCTTTGCTTTCTCCTTATGGCTAAGGTCGTATTGGGCAAGCAACCCACTAATAACATATTGTGTAGAAAAAATATAGAGCAAAAGTGGTTCTCTGGAGTGGGAGGCATGAGGACATGGGGATTAGCAGTACTTATTTAAGTAAAGCAAAGGCTTGCTATTTCTCGGGTCCCGGATGAAAGTGACGTCCTTTTTAAGAAAATGGGTGAATGAGTGCCATTTATCTACAAGCTAGGAAATGAAGCGGTGAATGGATTAAATTTTCCCTTGCAAGCTAGGCGATTGCTTGATATTCTTAGGTGGAGGAATTTCGGTGATAGCAGACACTTTAGTAGGGTCTACTTCAATACCCCGTCTTAACACAATGAAGCCTAGTAGTTTCTCGAGATATTACACTGAAGACACACTTCTTTGGATTCAACCTGACTTTGTATTCACGCAGGAGTTCAAAGATACGCTGTAAAATAATAGGATGATCCTCTCTTGTTTTGGACTTTCCCAAGATGTCATCTACGTAGTCCTCCATGATATCATGAATCATATCATGAAAGATTATTGTCATGGCCCGCTAATAGTCCATGACAGTGTTTTGAATATGTTGTTCTTTTTATATCTTGTTTAATTAGGTGTGGTTTGCTTGAACACCTTTTGGAAACCTGTATAACAATTGTATTAGTAGTTTTTGACTTCGTTTTGATTCCTCCTTCCTTTGACAAGAATTTTTAGGAGTCCTGCACTCAAGCGTTAGTAGTTATCCAAGAAAATCACATTATTTAAAAGATGATTAAGAGTTGCTTTTAATTCTCAAGATCATACAAGGATGCAAGATAAGAGCATACACAACAAATAATCCAACTAAAAAGTAAAGAAAATCTTTTCAATCAATTAACCATACAAAATCTTGATAATTGTTCATTCCCTTAAACCAAAAGTGAAAGATGGAGTTTCCAATTTACCAAATGTTATAAAATGGAGACTAAAGTTACTTTTGATTCTCAAGATCACCCTAAGGTGTAAGAGAAGATCATACACAAACTTTTTCCCAACTATATAGAAATGGAAAACTTCAAATCAAAGGACCATTGAAAAATACTTTGTAAAAGGTTCATTCCCTTAAGCAAAATGAATAATCAAATTTCTAAGTTTAATCCCAATGTTAACAAGATAGAGATCAAATTTGTTTTGATTCTCAAGATCACCAAAAGGTTCAAGAGAAGAGCATACACATGCTTTGGTCTAAATCGAGTAAGCATGGAAATACAACATTCATCAAAACATTAGACATGTTAGAAAATGACTAGTTTTAAACTAACAGAAAAACTTATAATTTTTGTAAGTATAAATCCCAAATTTATGTTTTCATTGCATATTTAACTTCAATACCTTTCCAACGCAAAAAAATGGAGTCGTTTGAGTTCGGGAGCAAAAGTTATGGCCTTCGGAAGATGGGTTACGCATATGCTCTTATACTCACGGGTATGCACTTGCCATGCACTCAAAAATGTCAAAAAAACGTCCCTTAATCTGAAAAATGGTCAAATTTTTCCAACCAAGATTCAATTTTGAGAACAACCCATCACATTAATATATGAATAGAAGATTCAACACTATCAAACATTAACATACATGTTCAAGAATTTAAAATTTTCAAGAAATTGACAAAACTAGCATGTAGAATGATGAAAAAGTAAGCTCTAAAAATGAAAACATGATGAAATCTTGAAATTTTCTCACCAAGATTAAATTTTGACAGCAACCCACCACATTAATATGTAAATATAAGACTCAGCACTATCAAACACTAACCTACATGCTCAAGAATTTAAAATTCTCAAGAAATTGACAAAACTAGCATGTAGAATGTTGTAAAAGTAAGCTCTAAAAATGAAAACATGGAGAAATCTTGAAAATTTCCCCTCAATTCCAATTTTGACAGCACTTCACCTCCTTTATACCTACAAGTAAGACTCAACACATGCAAACTCAACAAAACAAGTTAAGAAAAATAAGTTAGATCAACATGTGTAAAAGAGGGTTAGTAACCAAAAATGAAACTTAACTACAAAAACTTGAAATTAAGTGCAAAGGACAATGGAGTAAGTCCCACCGGGTGTGCCAAATGTGTGCATGTATACTTTGCTTGATGCTAAATCAAATGAAGCAAGAACTACCACCTAAAATAGTTCTACAATTTAGCTAAAACAAAGCATAAACACCATCAAGATAGAGAACTAAGCAAGATCTAAACTAACATTATAACTTTGAAAACATGAGATCAAAACTATGCATGCTATTTTAACATCTCTACTCTCCTAGATTACCAAAAAAATGCATGGACCTATTTAGCTCCAATGGCAATCAACAATTGCTTTGTTTGATCCTTAAAGAATGTAAGAATAGGAAGCTTTAGCTCTTAACAATGGTGACCTCTCAAGAAAACAAAAGGCAAGCTCTTAGTCTCTTTGCTATATGCTTTGCATTTGCTCTCTTAAGAAGTTTAGGTGTAGGTATAAAGGTAGAAGGAGGGATCCTTATATAGCCCAATGGATAAAGGAAATATTTCATCCCTTTGCATGTGGGATAAAGGTAAAACATGATTAGGAATGGATAAGGTTGCTTTATAAAAGGTAACCTTACTTTAGAAGGGTTTAATTTATGCTTAGCAAGTCATGGGAGTTGGGGGTGTTTTAATTAATCAAAGGTGATTAACTAATAGGTAAATGTAAGCTTATAGAAGCTAATTAGAGGAATATTAGTACGATTTAGGCTATCGAGAGGGATTAAATCAATTAAACATTGATTTATTGGTTAATTGGAAGGGAAAACTAATTAATTAATAATAATTAATTAGTCTAGGTAGAAGGGGTGATTTATTAACAGAAGGTCATTAATTAGGGTATTTGTTGGATATGTGACTTAATTAATTAGCTTAGTGTAATTAATTAATGATGATATGAGGGAAAATGATCACTTTTGATGATATGTCGTCGATTTACGAGAAAGAGGATAATTAACACAATTTAAGTATTTAAATTACTTGGGCATAATTATGGGTGTCTACACAAATTATGGATTGAAACCGTAAATGACCTGAAACTAGATGAAAAAGAAAATATGTAAAAAAAAATCTTAAACATGATCTAAATAGCCATTTATCCCATTTTTAATCAATATTTCAAGAAATATTAGCTGACAACTGGAAGTTTGAACTGGTTAGCTTGAACACGACTGTGGAACTTTTGGGTCTCATGCAGATCTGTCAATAAACTTAAAGTTTATTTGCCCTTTCAAGTCAAAATACTTCTAGATCGATCATACACACACACAATCACCACACTTTCTGATACCATGTTAGATTTAGTAGGGGATAAATAATCCATGATTACATATCCACCATTAAAGCCGAAGATTATAGATTATGGCATGCATTCGATTTAGACAAAGACATAACTTGAAATAGATAGTGAATAATAGAGCTAAATGAACAAGAGCTAAAAGAAAATAATGAACAAGAGCAGAGACAGATAACACCGATTTAAGTGGAGAAACCCGAAGGAAAAAATCCATTGTAAAAGCACTTGTCTATATTAAGAATTTACACAAGTTTAACCCAACACTTCCACTTCACTCCCAGTCTTTCACAACACTGTAAATCTATGTATCTTGATTATTTTTATCCAATAACAATGACCATATAGCTCTTCTTATATTCTTATAGTGTGTCTCACAGTATGCTCTGCTAGCATATCTTATAGTCTAATATTTTTTCTTTAATACTAGACTGTACAAATATAAACATTGCTAAAGCCAATCCCGAGAGGGATCACCCACATCAATGTGGGTTGGTGAATCGATCAGACCGCTTCACTCTTAACTATGAAAGACAAGTTTGATTAGAAAAACTTTAATAATGTTGGGGCATGCCCAAGTGGCTGATCCCACTTGACATTATCACCCCAACAAGGGGAAAGTAATTTTCTTGGTGGCTTTATTAAACTCCCTATAGTCTATGTAGATTCTCCACTTACTTTTTTTCTTGGGAATTATAACTAGCGGTGATACCCACCGACTATCGGATATAAGATAGATGAATCCTATGCTCAACGGTTTTTCTATCTCGTTCTTAAAAATGTCTTTAAGTGTTGGATTAGTTTTTCATTGTGGTGTCTTACAAGTTTAACATCTTTAGTGTAAATATGGTGAGTTCAAATACTTGAATGAATCCATTTCATGTCGATATAATCCCAAACAAAATATTTTGAATGATCCCTCAAGATTTCTATAACCCTAGTCTCTTGTATTTCTTCCAAATTTTTACCAATGGTCATCTCCTTCCTATTTCAGTAGTCACTTTTTTAGTATATTTCATAATAACAAGTTCTATGTCAGCAATCAAAGAATTTAAAGGAAAAACACGAGGATGTAGCATGTGCAAAATGGTCATGTTTTCAAGGGACACAACCTTAGATAAAGGAAAATGGAAATTATTGGTTGTATGTTCTTCATGATAACCATATATTTCTTCACAAATTCCAATAGAAATGTCACTTACCAAGGTGATATTATCTACTGAGTTCAAAACAATTATTTATGTAGCCTCATTTTGAATTTCTATAGCCACGAGTTGTTTTTCGTAGCCATGGTATCCTCTCTATCAGACATTGTGTATGTCTCAATAATTTCTTCCATATGATTTTTCACTGTAATGGTGGTTAGATAAGAAGAACTCATATTGTTAGTATTTGAAAAATATACCCATACACATTCGCAAACATCCACATATGGCTGGGCAAGAGGATAAAGTGAAATATTCTTTATTTTTTCCCATTCGAAATAGTCATTTTTCCTGACCTACAATCAATGTATGCAACAACAGTAGCTAACGGGACCTTCCTAAGATGACTAGGTATCCTAACTTCCAAGATTTAGGCTGTAAGACCATAAAATCTACAAGATACTCCCAAGATTTAACCATGAACGTAACATCCTTGATTACTCCATATGGTACAACAATAGATTAATCTACAAATCGAAGAATGATATTGGTTGGCTGCAATCTTGTTAAAGACAACAGATTGAACATATCTATTGTTATAACATTGATGGAAACACCAAGATCTACCAAAACATTAGATATTGACTGACCATTTACAAAAATAGTAATGACTGGACTCCTAGGATCCCCATATTTTGGTGAAAGAAGCTTTCCAGCTACTAGATCAGCTAGATTTCCTTCTACTTTGACTATTTTTGGGTATTTCCTCTTTCTTCTGGTGTCTTTATGCAATGGCTTCTAATGGTCTAGTTTAACTCAAGAATGTCCCTTATTTTCGGGACCTCAATGTTCATCTTTTTCAGCTCTTGAACTAGTGTTGTTTCTTCCTCATTCTGTGTTTCTCTTAATCGTTCTGGGAAAGGAGTTGCATGTACATTCCTATCATTTCATTGGTTATTCCTAGTGGCTTGTGTTTTTGAACATGTTTAGTTTCCTTATTTTCCTCAGGTATCTCCTCACTTTCCTCTAGTATCTTTTCATTTTCCTCAAGTATTTCGTGATAACAATAGGAGGATTCTTTACTATTCTTCTAGACCTCAAGCTGTACATTATTAATGGAATTTAATTACATCATCTCCTCCTTTCCTATTTCATTAATTGAATTGATTTTTTTGTTCTTGGGGTTTGAGACGAGGATGGGCTGGGATTTGAGTTTGTGCTTCTTTCCCTTGCTCATAATTTTGTTTTGGTGGAGGCATTAAAGCTTTTTGTTGCTATGCAAACCTCCTTGGCTAATTAGAATTTTGTTGAGGTGCCCATTGTTAATTTTTTCATGGTGGTATATTGGCTGGTGGTGCCCAACCTTGCTGATTATATGGAGGCACCCATGGTGTTTATTGTGGGTAATCCACCTAGTTTGATGGTATCTAGTCAAGTTGTCCTCAAGTTGGTGGAGGATCCTGATTGGGCCATGACATCATCTAGGGGTTTTGAGCAGGTCTAGGGGCATAAACAGACTAGTTATTTGATCACTACATGAAGTTTACCTCTGCATTTGATTAAGTTATGGAATTTAATATCTCTTTCAGTTGAGGTAGGAGATTACAATGATTGGTATCATGGTTAGAGACATCACAGATCAAGCACATTTATGTGACATCCAAGGGAATTATCTCAAAGGATGTCTCTTCTGCATTTAGGACAATATATATCTAAAGGTTCCTTTGCAACATTGTTCTTGGATTTTAACCCATCTATGGTTGAAGTTAACTATGAAAGGATGTTGTTTTCATGTTATCCATTTCTTCAAGAAGTTCGGAGGTACCTAGGGAATTCTTTGATGTTTTCCTTCACCTTATACCTCCTCTTGTTCTAGAGTAACTCCTACATAACTCAACAATTTGTGTCATGGTGAGTTTGTGTACATCACCTCCTCCCATGAGATGGAGGGAGTATTTGGTTTCATCATCAAGTCCTTTAAGGAAAATTGTCTTAGTGATTTCTACATTTAACTCATAACCAATCCTTCTATGGAGAAAGAGAAATTTGTCTAGATAATCTTCCATATTTTCATCTTTTTTTTTTGCTTTATCTGGAAGAACTCTTCTCTCCTATCTCTTCCCCTACAGTAGTCTTGATATTTGTCCAAAAGGATGTCTCCATGTCCTCCCATGAATGAATGGAGTTAGAGGAAAATCTCATAAACCACCTCATGACAGAGTATTTGAGGGTGGAAGAAATTTTTTTGAGTTTCTGGTTGTCTATTTTGTAGTCATATATCTGGCAAAGAACTTTGAATTCAAATAAGAATTGGCCTAGGTATTATGTGGACATTCATCAAAAGATAGGGAGAATGGATGGAGAGATGTTTTTCATGGGTGCATCCTCATCTTCATTTAGGACAATGGGATAACCAATGGTTCCACCCAAAAGGTTTGTCCTCGTTATTCCCATTGTTTCCCATTTGAAAGTTTCCACGGTTCTAAATAAGATGATGTGAATTGTTCAGAATTACTCCTAGGAATTGTATTAGATTTAGTGTCACTTTCAACTTTCCCTACTTGTGATCTGTTTGGAGATATTATTTGAATATTACAACTTACAAGGTATAAATATCCCTTGAGTGTCATGTGGCCTGTGCATCAATATTGTTCACGTAAACAAGGCTTAGGAATTCTACTGGTTGCATAGATTAACTTCACTAACACCCATAACATGTAAGGTGGATAGAATGGTGTGTTGTGCTTATGGTTTCCCCGGAAAAACGCTAAAAATGACGAGTTGTTTTAATCTCCAATCATTTAACCAACATATTCAATTATTTGTGTCATTATAAAACTAGGGTTGTGGTGATTCTCTTTGGGGATTTTGGTTGGTGCGGTTCCCAATTTTTCTCCTCTAATCTATGGAAATTAAATGCAATTATAACTACTGAAATGAAATACATGTAATCTAATGACACAACATTGCTATAATAAAAAATGCTTTCAAAGGAAATACTTTAAGCGAATTTGAATTGCACACACCGAATTGAAATGCACAAAATAAATTGAAATAACACACATTGAATTAAAATAATGAAGAAGGAAATATAATAAGAAAGGAAATAAGTAATTACATTTATATAACCATTCAAATCAAAGCATTTAAACTTGAAATTATCGAAATAACAAGCATGCGTGAAACATCAATACTCAATCACCTTGGTTTAGTGGGCCCTTGCTCTCCTTGGGATTGAGGTATTCTTAACACCAATTTTTTTAAAAAATCAACTATATTGATTCAAATGAGTTCCAAAACATATTTCGAGTATGAGAGACCGAAAGTAAATACCGACGATACAAAATTGTACTATAAAATTACTATTATCAACTACTATGAAATTGTCTTCAAGAAGGTGTCTTTATAGACCCAATTAGTTATAAAGCATGCCATGATTATAGGAAGAGAATTTATCAATAAAAATGTTGTAGCTCAAATGTGAACTCGTTCCCAAATCATAGAAAATTTAAGAATTGATTCAACATGGGACTATCTCCAAGTTGTGGGACTCCAATTGAGACAAACCTCCAGAGAAGGTCGACTTCCTATACTTACTCCTAATGGTAAACTACTCCTAGGAATTGAAATGCAACTATCTATCTCTATTATAACTTTCCAAGGAACGGGGTGAGAATATACATAAAACATAAACCTAAACTAGTGAAGCTGATAACACCAAAACAAAGGAGATGAATACTTATGAAAAAGAGAAAATGGAAGAGCAGAATGATGAGGAGAGCCAAAATGAAAGCCACAGATAAAAATAACATCCCGAGTTCCACCTTCACGATGCATAATAGACACATATCTCTACGAAATGATGCATACAACACACACACTGTAAATGAATGAGAGGTAAGAGAATGCAATAAAACAATAGCTAAGGCTAAAAGCAAGCTAGAAAACCAAAGATTTTATTGCTGAAATAACATGCGTAGATCATCACGATACATGAGGAAGATGAAATTTTTTCATAGAGACATAGCCAAAGGCATGTGACTCTTAGAAGACTTGTGCAACATACAATAATTCCATTTCATTCCCAAAGTATCCCCCTAAAAAATAGGCATCATTTTACAATATATATAAATGAAAGGAGGAGAGAAGAAAGAGAGGTAAAATTCTCTTTCTACTAGTTGATCAGCTTCATTTAATTTCTCTGCATGCTCTAAAAAAGGGATTGAATGCCTCTACAAATCCAATTCCATATGCCATACCCTACAAGAGAAGGAGTGAGCACCCATAATGCATTTAATGTTGGTGGTTGAGTTAATTGACATTACACTGTGTGTTCGAAGAAGTTTTATCAACGCCACGTCCACCAAGGATTGGGCCAATAATTTGAGACTTATGATGATTTTTTCCTTGGATGGAAATTGTTGTTATCTGCTGACTTTCCAAATTTTAGTTTCATGCGACTTTAGACTACCACGGAGATCTTTCTCATGCCATGGCTTTGTATGATTCTTCGTGTCACTTTTTTGATGATGTGAATTGATCCTTTAGTCAATGGTGTCGGCATGTAATCCTCATTGTTCGCAGCTTCGAAACCATCTGCTTCATTTCGTGGCATCACTAGTGTGTAGTGCAGCTTTCCATAACCTTCCGCAAATATCTTCAGATCTCCATGGCTCTTCCCAGACATCTGCGACATGATTAACTTCTTCACAGATTTAACAATTCCATTTTTAAACATCCACAAAGTCCATACTTGTGTAAGTTGCTCTATTTTTGCAAGGGTGCAAAAATAGACAACATTTTTGGTGACTCACAGGGGTCATCTACCTACTAGATGAATTATCTAATAGCCTTAGCATTCATTTGGCATGGAGTCATCTTAAAATCCTTGAGTCTGATTTAGTTTCTCTACATTTGACTCTCTGAAGTGACTGTAACTAATCCTTGATATTTTGAACCTCCCTCCTTTTGGAAACCATCTAGAGAACATGATGAGACTTTGCACAAGAAAATTTCTAAGCAACAAGACTATGTAGAGCACTTAGGGAAAGAAACCTACACTACCAATAATGCAATGTGCTGAAAGCACTTAGAGGAATTGAAATTCTAATCTACTATATACAAGATGCATGAAAAATATTTAATGAGAAGGCTTGAGATGAATCCTATTGATTGGGATTTGAAACATGTTCCCATCAAGATCAGACAACTCAAATGAGTTAGCCACTCTGCAAGCAGTGATGATATATGGTCCACTCTAAATAACATCAAATTTGGAGTGTCTCCCAAGTTTAGCTCGATCCGCATCCCATTTCAAAATGAGATCCCCAACTTTGAAGGTTTGATCTTGAGATTTTCTGTCAAACCATTGTTTGGTTGACGTCTGATGTTGTTCCATCCTTATCATGGTGGCATTCCTATTTTCCTCTAGCTACACCAATTCTACCATTCTAATTTCCCTTTCATTAGATCCTTAAAATTCAAGCTACTGAGCTAATTCCAATGAAGGCAGCTCAAGTGACAATGACAATATTGCTTCCTTACCATACACCAATTTGTAGGGATAAGTTCCAATTGCTTTCTTTTTTGTTATCATGTCCACCCAAAGAGCATTTTTTTACCTTTGTGTGCCATTGTTTTTGATTGATGTCCATTGTCCTTTTCATGATTCTGATCAAGTTCTTATTAGTTGACTCTTCCAATCCATTACCTTGGGGGTAATAATTAGAGGAAGTCTTAAGATAAATCCCAAGTTCTAGATCCGAGCTAGAAATCTTAGATCCTAGAAAATCTTTAGCATTATCAGAAATGATGGTATGAGGGATGCCAAATCTTGCAACAATTTATTCAAGAAATTCTAGGATGACTAATTTAGTATCTTCTTTTAATGGCACGGCTTCAGTCTATTTGGTGAAATAGTCTAGGTTTGTGAGAGGACCCATTGTGACCAGCACTAGATGGCGGGTTGATCATACCAATGAAGTCAAGACCCCATTGTGTAAATGACTGATCTATTTGGATTGGATGAAGTGGCAAGGCTGCCAATATTTTCTTTCCAGTGAAGAGTGCACATTATTTGCACTTCCTCACCCACCTATGAGCATCCACAAATAATGTAGGCTAGAAATAACCTAATTTTATAATCTTCATGGTTGTAGCTTTAGCAGAGAAATGTCTGCTTGAGAATCCATCATGGAATTCAGTTAGAATCCTGTCACATTGCCCACCTTCAATGCACCTAAGTAGCACTCCATCAATATTTATTTTGAACAATATGCCACAAAAAGTGCATAAGGAATGGATTGCAATCTCAGATGTCTTCTCTTTTATTTATTCAAACCAAGGGGATATGCACCAGTAGATAAAAACTTAGTCATATCAGTAATCCAACTACACTCGTTAAACACATTTATTTCATCCTTATGCCACTCAACATCACACGAGAAAATCATCATTTGAAGGCACTTCATTCATGAGGGTGGTCTCTTGAGGTTCTGTAGCGTCTAGAGCTAGCTTCTCACAAAGTGATCTTCCTCTTACCAACTTTGTGGCCTTAATGGTCACATCATATTCCATGATCTTAGTCACCCATCCAACTCATTTCTCGCTGATATCTTCTCCCATAATGAAGTCTCTAATGCTGGAATGTGATACTAAAATATTTATGCGGCTAGCAACAATCATACTTTTGAATTTCTTCAAGGATCTCATGATGGAAAACACCTATTTTTTGATGTGATTGTACTTGAGCTCATAATTCTTCAGTGTTTGACTGAAAAAGGCTATAAGATACTCCATTGCTTGATCATTTAGTTGTGTCAAAACCACATTGATATTGGATTCCACCCCATGAGCATAAAGAATGAAATCTTTGGTGTAATATGCATTAATCAATGTTGGGGCCTGTAGGCAATCTCTTGTTTTATCTTTTCAAATTCGTCCTTCCCCTCCATGGTCCATTTAAATGTTACATCCTTCCTTAGCATGAGAGTAATTGGTCTTATAAAACCTGTAAAGTTAGGGATGAAACACCTAACAAATTTTATCTTTCAAGGAATGACTACAGAGCC
The DNA here is from genome assembly GCA_018340775.1 of Taxus wallichiana var. yunnanensis. Classification (NCBI taxonomy): domain Eukaryota; kingdom Viridiplantae; phylum Streptophyta; class Pinopsida; order Cupressales; family Taxaceae; genus Taxus; species Taxus wallichiana. Next base: position 847,489,411 of record CM031240.1, read on the forward strand.
TTCTTGTGAGCTAGAAAGGAAAGAGCCACAATAGCTAAAATTCTCTCTGGATCAATGACAATGCCTTATTTTGATACAATATGCCCCAAGATCTTGCCTCTAGGGACTAAAAAGTTGCATTTATTAGGATTAAGGGATACACCAAAATCCCTACATCTTTCAAACACTTTCTCCAAGTGCTTCATGTGATCACGCTCTGCTTGGAGAAAATTGTGATATCATCTAGGTAAACCAAGATGAACTGATTGATGAATCCCTTGAAAGAAATATCCATTGCTCTTTGGAAGGTAACACCTGCATTTGATAAGCCAAAAGGCATTTTTTGATAAGAAAATGTTCCCCATTTGGTGGTGAACGTGGTTTTATATTGATCCCCTTCCTTCACTTTAATCTGGTTAAAACCGAATAACCATCAAACATGGAGAACCTCTCTGCTCCTACCACTTTCTGCAAATTTTTTCCATGGAGGGAAAGGGGTAGTGATCCTTGAGAGAAGCCTTATTCAAATCCCTGAAGTCCACACAAAGCCATATTTCACCATTCTTCTTCTATTTGGAACCAAATTTGCCACCCAAGTAGAATACTTGATTGGAAAAATTATTTTGGCCTCAATAAGTTTGGAGAGTTCCTTTCTCATAAGGGGCTCAATCTTGGGGTTGACTGGCCTCTATTTTTGATAACTAGCTTATCTTTGGGGTCAAGATTGATGGAATGCTAGACTATGTCAGGATTGAATTCCTTTAGATCTTCATAGTCCCATGAGAACACATCATTGAATTTCTGGCACAAGGAAACAAAAGCTTCTTTTCAATTTCATCACATACCTTTCCAAGTAGAAGTTCCTTGCTCAGAGCAATTGAAACTAGCTGAAAATCATCTTGCTTTGCCACCATGTTATTTTCCATTCCTTTGAATTCATCATCTGGACTAAAAATATGCTCCAGAGTGACCAATCCCTTGGGTAACTTGTTTGATTTTAGTTGAATAATCTAGTCCCCATATACTTCCTGCAAATCAGCTTGCATCTTTGAAGAGAATTCCACCTCATTTTGAATGAACTGTATAATTTGTTCATCATTTTCAAATACCTGCCAATAGGCCTGATTTTTGGAATAGATGGCCTAACCACCATTTTGATATGTTGAGCATTCCCTTTGATTAGATCCTCAGCAGTGAGAATTGAGAGCCAAGGGCCACCATTTGGTATATGTCTTTGTGTAGACACTTCGAAAATTGGGAAAACTTCCCTTAAACCCTGTTAATTAATTAATCTCATATTATACCCACTCATATCCCTAGTGCACATATGTTAATTAATTTCATTGCAATAATCAAATTAATTAATTACCTCACCAATCCACCTCACTCAAAGACCCATTCAATACCTATTAATTAATTAAGACTAATTCTATACCAATCCTAACCAACTAAGACTTAGTCTAAACCTAACATTAACTCCCACTACCTCTCCTAGAAGAAATCATACTTATTTGGGAGGACTCTATCACTTGAGACCTGGATTAAGGATATCAATCACGCCAAAAATAACAAAGATCAGGCCATTTTTGGAAAACCTAGACTTATCTTCCTTAATCGACGCCGGTTATTCCTCAACCGATGCCAATCACCTAACTGCCATCGGTTACTTTATATAAAATTTTACAACCTTTTACATAGGTTAGTCATTTTTCAGTTTTGGGAGAACTATTACATTCAAGCACGAATCCAAATCCTCTCAGCATCCAGATGACACAAAATACTCAACCACAGGCCTAAGAAAGCATCTGGTTCTCCTTCCAGAGCATTGGAATACTCACGGGAACATTATGGGAGTACTTCGCGACAATGACTTTAGAATATCTTCATGGATCAACTACCCTCCACCTTCACCTACCAGATCTATAAATGAAAGTAAGTATACATGATTTTAACCATATTGTGCTTTCTTAAAGTATATATTCCTTACCTCTTTCATTATACTTTATTTTTTCCTGTATTCTTTTATCTCCACCTCCTCACCAATCTACCAACCCAACCACCTATAGCCTTTTTTCCTTCTATGACTTCCCCCTCTGTATCCTTGAGTCTTCTCAGTAATATCATGAACCTAACCACACCCTTCTTACTCTCTATGCAATCACAGAGAAGCCTCAAAACCATTTTTATAAAATTATTGTCAATTTCCCCTACCGATGCCGGTTACCTAACCCCTTTATCGGTTTCATCTCTATCGACATCAGTCCTGGCTCGGCTCATATTAGTCTCCGTGTTATTTCATTCCTTTTGACTAGCGAGCCTCTTGATCAACTAAAACTAACCCAGACCTTACCCGATAAACCCCAAATCCTTGTTAGACTGCAAAACCTAGAATAACCTACCAAACCTCCAGATTTAATCATAACCTTGCATGTTAGATTGGGTTTTCATATTATTGCATAAGATACCTAAATCCTATAACTATAGCAAGATTTCCTTACTTCGTGATATTTTCTTTAAATTTTATTTGAAAGTGGATTGACAACCTTCTAGGAAGTACCTCGCTTCCCGGATCTAGCACTCACTAGGCAGTCCACTAACCTATATTATTAATACTATTTGGTGGTCTTGTTGTGTTTCTTATATAGGTTATTCCTCCTAACCAAATGGAATCTCTTCATGATCAGCTTAGATAAAAATACATTAATGCGTGCATTCAACCTTCGACCTACATATCACATGTATTCATCCTAACCTATTTCCTATTCAGTTTTAACCAAAAGCAACAAATTAGGTGAAACACTTTATTTAGATTCCTAAGCACAACTGTAGGTTAATAGAGTCAAATATTTCCAATAAATCCTAGACTCTGTGTTTGTAGGCTTTTAATGACTTGTTCTTTATTACACACCTGTCATGAACTTTTTGAATGACCAATTCAATACCTCAAAGGCTTAACTTCATGATTTTTCTATTTTTCTGTCATTAATAGACCATGGAATAATGCTTAATACTATCTTACATTATTGGATCATGCAAAATGTAGTCTATGAGCAAAGAAGAACTTTTCATTTTCTAGAGAGATGAGCAAAACACACACCCTAGCTCCATTTTTTCTTCTACAACCATCAAAGAACATCGCCATACTTCATAAGAGTCTTTTGTTTCTTGTTTGAATGGCGCATGTATCAAAAATTATTCTTGGAGAATGTAATAAGTTCTTAGACCAGTCTCAAAATTTTTGAGCTCTTCATCATAAGGATCAAACTTATGATCTCTTTCAGCCCATTCATCTAGCAGAAAATTAGGCATGGAAAGAGGGACAATCTTCTCTTCAGGAGCTAAGTCTTTCTCATGTTCTTCTTAGATTAGGCAAAATGATTGGATAGGAGTGGGGTCAAATGGTTCAATATGGTAAGAAAATATGGGCTCAACTTGTATTGTGAATCGGTACCATATCTAGTTTTCAGAAGCATGTGAGTCCAATATGAGGATAGATAGCCACCTACTTTAGTAGTGAAGTCTCTAGACAAATAGATAAAAAACATGGGAGGGAGGTCAATGACTGAAATATCATGGGTTATGGTGAGGCTTTGACATGTATGGAGTGTTAATTAAAGGTTTTTAATTACACCCAAGACATTTACAATTGACCCATCAAGTTGTAAAACACCCCTAGACACATGACTATATTTGAGACCTAGGATATCAAAAATTTTCTTAGGAATTACAAAGGTACTAGCCCTTGAATCAATCATATAGTTATGAACTAGGTACTTACCCATAATTATTGACATGTAAAAGGGTGGGGTTTTGACAATTTTACTTACTTGATCATTCCTTTCCTGACAGACATGAACTACGACATGAGCCTTCTATGTCACGGGATCCACGAGGAGGTAATTCCTTGAGAGATTCATATAGGAGATCATGCTGTGAAGGAATGGCAAGTGCATCCCACATAGAAATGTTGACATTGGTCTTCTTCAATTTCTCAAAAATGTTGAATGGGAGACCCGTGGATTTTTGCATTTATGACATGCATAAAATCCTTCCACGGTCTTCATTCCTCGGTTGTAGAGGTGTTTGATTTAGTAGATGTTTTTGAGTAGCAACCTCTTTATCCATGGATTTACCAGGAAGCTTAGGTGGCTTGCTCTTGATCATCATGATTTATTTTTTGTTGGCTGAAACTTTGACTATATCCACAGAAGGCGATGATTGAGACTCCAACATCCTTTTCTTGTATTGTGTATTTTGAAACCTGATTGATGGTATATTAGGACTTCCCACCACTTGGTTAATCATGCAAAAATCCTCGAGATCTAAAGAAAATGATGTTGGTATCATTTTTGGCATCATGACCTACTTCCGCTATTTGATTTGGTGCCTCAATAGCGGTTCTTAATGATTGGAAGAGCCTTGGACCATGTATGCTTGAAGGTGCATTTCCCTCTCACAACCCAGTTGGTTATGCGGAAGATTACATGGAAAAAACCATTTTGTCTCTTGCGTCATGTTGTTTTTGCACAAGAACTAAATCCTGACTTGAAGTGAGAGGAGGAAGTGCTTGTGGTGGAGGGATTGTTTCCAGTGGAAGAGGGGCACTTTGACCTTGCCATCTGTTATTTTGTTGGTTTAGTGCATACCTTTGATTAGACTACTAATTTTTATATGGTTGATACCCCTGGTTTGAATATTTCCCTTGATTTTGATAATTCTTATAGGATTGGGCTTGTTGTTTTTCTAGGGATATAACTTTGTTTGTTAAATTTATAATCAAGGCCTTCATTTCTTCATCCTCCTTTTTTGGGAAGGAGTTTGTGAGGTGGAAGCAACATGTTACAGATTTGGTTCAGGTATAGGAGCAATAGAAGGTTGAGCAGCTTTAGGTAATTCTGGATACAATGGCATAGGTGGTCTAGGAGCTAATTTCCCATCTTGTATTAGACTATTTTCAGCTTTGATTGTAATTGCATAAGCAATCTGGTAGAGTTGTTCCTCCCATAGATTGTATCATAACAAATATATCAGAGTTCAGAGCTTTTAAAAAGTAAAGAAATACACCTTCTACCTGCAGGTCTCACAGGGAATGGAATTGTCCCGTGTCCTCTAGAATCTAAAGTTAAAGTATTTCATTTGCTCATTACGTACTCTCTTGATTGTAGTTAGTTACTCCAAAATAGATAAAAAAATTCTCTTTCAAAAAATAGGTCACAAAGGGCTGTACACAGTTGATCTCAATTTTGAATTATTCCCGCCTCAAGGCTTCTGAACCATTGCAGAGATTTTCCTTTAAGTGATGAAGCTAGAATTTTTATGCTACATCCATCTCAACAATTTCATGGATAGCACAAATATTTTTTATGTCTTGGATGTTTTCAAGCTGGAGTAGTGTGATTTTATCTAGTAAAATATGGGATATTTTTCAAGGTAGCTACTGGAATAGGATTATGAGAATTCAAGGCAAGCGAGACTACTTCTGTGAAGTTTACAAATGGGTTTTTTTGTGGTGGTTGTTGTTGATGAGCCATTCTGATGGGGTTGAGAACTCTTTTTGACTACAAGAAGGGCCTACTCAGGTGGAGGTGTTGAGAGAGTTCGGTTTAGAGGAGATGAAGATCTTTGAATCTGTCTTCCTCTTCTGCCTCTAACTAGAGATAATTGCAAGTATATAAATATGCCTTCTTCTCTCATTCTTGATCATGTTTGGATCCTTCTCATAAATCAAGGACACTAAAATCACCAATACTACTGAAACCAATTGATATTCGAATGGATTCGCCATATATGTTACTATAGAGCCTCTAAAGGATAGAGTTTCACTAAGATACACATCAAAACTTGATAAAAATAGAAATATTAATTTCAAGAGTCTCACTGGGTGTGTAAAAACTGTTGGAGCTCAAATGTGAACCTGTTCCCAAATCATAGACAATTATGGAATTGATTCAACATGGGACTGTCTCCAAGTTATGGGACTTGAATTGATACATACCTCAGAGAAGGCCGACTTCCTCTACTTACTCCTAATTCTAAACTACTCCTAGGAATTGAAATGTAACTATCTAGCTCTATTCTAACTTTCTAAGGGACCAAGGTGAGAATAAGATGCATAAAACATAAACCTAAACTAGAGATGACGATAGCACCAAAAGAAATGGGATGAATACTCGAGCAAGAGAGAAAATAGAAGAGCAAAACAACAAAGAGAGCCAAAATTAAATCCACAAATCAAAATCACATCGAGTTCCACCTTCACGATGCACAATAGACACATATCTCTAAAACAATGCATACAACACACTGTGAATGAATGAGAGGTAAGAGAGTGCAATAAAACAATAGCTAAGGCTAAAGCAAGCCACAAAACCAAAGATTTTATTACTGAAAGATCATGCATAGATCATCACGATATAGGAGGAAGATGTAAAACATTTATAGAGACATATCCAAAGGCATACAACTCTTAGAACACTTGTGTAACATAGAATTATGTCCTTGCATTCCCAAAGTATCCAACCTTAAAATTGGACATCATTTTACAATATATAGAAAAATGAAAGAGGAGAGAAGAAAGAGAGGGAAAATTATCTTTCCATCGGCCGACCCGACTTCATTCAATTTCTCTAAATGCTCGAAAAAGGTATTGAATACGTCTACAAATACAATTCCATACGCCATGCCCTGCAGGAGGAGTGAGCACCCATAATGCATTAAATGTTGGTGGTTGAGTCAACTGACATTGCACTGTGTGTGTTGAAGACATTTTCTCAAGGCCACATCCACCAACTACCCTTTAAATTTGAAATTCAGACTCCTATGCTTAGATGAGGCCAACACCTTCCCATTGATATGAAATTTTCAAGGATCAAGCCAAGAATTTGAGAATTATGATGATTTTTCCTTGCACAAAAATTATGGTTATCCGCAGCTTTCTAAATTTTAGTTTCATGCGGCTTTAGACTTCCGTGGAGCTCTGTCATGTTGCGGCTCTGCGTAATCCCTCATGGCACTTTCTAATGGTGTGGATTGATCCTTCGGTCTACGGTGTTAGCATGTACTCCTCCTTGTTCCATGACTTCGAAGCCATTTGATTCATTCGGTGGAATTGCCGGTGTAGCACGGCTTTCCATAACCTTCCGTAGATATCTTTAGATCTACACAGATCTTCCCAAACTTCCGTAACATGCTTAACTGCTTCACAAATTCCATTTTTAACATGTGCAAAGTCCATACTTGTGTAAGTTTCTCTTTTTTCAAGGGGTGCAAAAATAAACAATAACAACCTCATTAAAGCTCATTGGATTATTATAATATAGCTAAAAACATGTTCCTTATTGGTAGGCTATTTATGGGAAAATCCTCCATGATGGCGTGATAGAAAAATACTCATCCTGCTTGATTATAACTTCCCAAAATTCGCATCAGATGCACATTATTATCCTACACACGTCATCACATTACTCAAAAAATTAGCTAGTAGGAATTTCTATGGTCAAGAGTTCACATGAAACAAAAAAAAGAGAAATGCATAAACCTTACTTAGGATATAACTATATATAACATCCCCCATGCACAAATCAACATTTTTAGGAATAAATCAATATCCATATAGATGATATAATAGGTAAAATCATGCACTCATCAATATGAATCAATCTACGAGGTGAGGTGGCTTGGCAACCAAGTGGATATCCATTGAGTTTGATATTGTGAGGTGGGTCGAACTCAAACTTGCTTGAGCTATTTTTTTGACTCATTCGAACTAGCTATGAATTTTTTTCAAATAATTATGGTTTAGTTCCATATCTACAAAATCTTGGTATTTAAATAGATTTATAAGAAAAAACAATCACTATGAAATGTAAAGAAAGAGTCCCCCTCCTTAAAAAGAGTGGACCCCACTAGTTTTGGGCCCGCATTCGACACATCATATGGGCCCCACATTGACTATTGAATACTAGAGAATACAACCAATTATTTTTTAATTCGTAAAAATTTCCATTTTCACCTTTTCATTCATTTTTTCACGCTCACATCATACAACATCATTTCTCTGCATCCTTTTACTTAATTTTTCCAGTTGGAGAAAAAATTTAGTGGACCATATCTTCTAAGTACGATGCCCATTTTTTCCCTTTCAAAAGGCATCAGAAATCTCTCAAAAATATATTTTGTATCTACTTGATTCACATATTGTGTACACAATCCAAACTATAAGTATCCTTTGGATCAATCGTTAAGTATGTCTTGGATAATATGATGAGGATTAAAATAATTTTTGGTAGAGTGACCAATACATCATTGATAATTGTTATGAGTATCAACATAAAATTTAAAACCATGAGGTGGAATTGGATTTTATGTAGTTGATGGAGAAAATATAAGTACTTTAGATATAGATATGCATATAGTCTATAATATGTTAAATAGATTAGTAATAAAAATGTGAGAAAATAAAGAAACTTGATTCCCTAATCTAATCTCCTCAACAATACACCAAATAGATAAATAGATGGAAAGGAGAGATAATATAATACCTATACTTACCTACAAGAATTGCAAGACTCCTCCTTTGATGTGTTATATTTTCTCTTGATGGTGGATTGGATGTGATTGCTTCAGATTTTGGAGACACTTGGGAAACAACTCCCCTTGATTGTGCTTAGATTACTTGATTGTTGATGATGATAGATTGATTGAGTGATTGAAGATAAAATAGATGATTGATAAAATTACTAGAACTTTGTTATGGATTTGAGAGATTTTTCTAACTAGCTCTCATGGAGAATGAGAGTTTAATTTATAGTTTTTGGGTGGACGATTTAATGGCTAAGATGAAGCCAAGTTGGGTTTGGATCAAGGGTAAATAATTGATGAGAATAATGGAGAATTATAGAATGGATATTTATAAAATTTGAGAGAATATTCAATAGAGAGTTGAAGGTTTATTTGAATTTTTAAATGGAGGAAAATCTAGAGAGGATTTTAGAAATAGAAGCCTCTAGATTTAGAGGTGCGAGGATGTGATTAGGATTAGAGTTATATCAAATTAATATATGATTATTAGTGATTAGGATACATGGAAACACTAGGTGTAGGGATTTGTAGATTAGGTGGTAGGTGAAATGTGGGAATATTAAATTCCTAGAAAATATTAATGAAGGATTAAAATAGGATAATAGGATATAATAAGTGATTAATGAAAAAATGGGATATGATGATGGATTAAAAGGATTAATGATGAAATGTTGGGATATTTGATAAATGATTAAAGGGGGAAATATGATAAAATGGAATATTAGATAAATGATAAATGGTAAATGTGATAAAGGGATTAATAATAATTAATCTCACGATTAATCATTATGTGGATAGTGATGATGTTATTTGTGGGAAATATTAATCGTAATTGATCATGATGACATTTTAGATGTCTACATTTTTTCCCTCTTTGAAAAGGTTATTACATAGCAATGATCATTCAAAGAAGAAGAAAAGATTTTATGATGGTGATATGATGCCCCCTTGAGGGGTTAGGCATGGAGAAACGAGTCATGTAACCACTTGACAAGAGGATGGTATAAGTGAGTACATGAGATAGGATAAGAGGATGAGAAGATTTGAGGATGTAGAGGATTAGGATTCGAGGATTATAAGATAGGAGGATTATAGGAATAGGAGATTAAAATAATATGAGAGAGGATTAGAGGAATATAAGAATAGAAGAGAGGATTAAAGGAATGGTAGATTAGAAGAATAGGAGAGAGGATTAGAGGAATAGAAGAATAGAAGATTTTGATGATGTTGTGTTTGAGGATGTTCGATTTGAGGATGTGACGTTTGAGGCTTGATTGGTATTGGTGTATAGGATGTTGGATTTGGAGGATTAGAAGATTGAAAATGTTTGGATGAGAGGATAAGGATTGATTTTTGGATTGATTTGGATGATACGATAGGAATAAGATGATGATGGATGAAATGATGAGAGAGGTTGTTTGAGTTTGATTGATGAGAGGATGTTAGAATATTTCCCAATCAATGGGTGAGGGTTTTGGATGTTGGATGTGAGATGATAAGATTTGGATGTGGAGATTGATTGATTGATGAAAGGATTGATTGGATATGATGATGAGTTAGTTAGTTAGATGATGACAAGGATAAAATATGATTATAGAAGGGGGTGTGATACCATAAAATGCCTAGTGTTATCATCATTATCATTTGTGATGAATGTGGCATAGAGAAATATGTACCATGGTATAAAGATTGTGATGACTGAATTTCCAAATTCCCTTGTCCTCATCATTGGAAAAATTAATATTATGATGGTCCTCATATCATTGGACAAAAAAGTGGCCTCGTATCATCAGCTGAAATAGTAAAAAAATATGGTCCTCATATCATTGGACCGTGCAAAAGAAAAATAAAGAAAAGAGGCCTCATATCATCGGCCAAAATGTAAATGTAGATGGACAAGAAAACAAACACAAGTAAAAACACACATATTGCATTTTTTTGTATGGATTTTGTGAATGTTTTGATTTTTAGATTTTGGATTTTTTGAATGTTTGGATGTTTTGATATTTAGAGGTTTATATTTTTGGATTTTGGATTGTGGAGGTTTAGATTTGTGAATGTTTAGATTTTTGGATATTGGATTGTGGATGTTTAGATTTTTGGATGTTTGGATTGGATAGGTAATTGGGGATGGAAGGAATGTAAGGTGGGATGTGAATTTATACTATAAGTCTTGAAGTATTCTCAGGTAGAATGAAAGGAAAGTATTGATGAAAATTAGATAGGTTGGATAGGATAGGGATGATTTAATTGGATAGGACTAGATGGGATGTGGGATGGGAGATAAATAGACAAGATGAGGGATGTGATATAAGATAATATAGGGGATATAGAAGATGATAAGATATGTACCAAATTATAAGGGGATGAATTTTGGGATAGATGTGGTGTTCCCTCGAGTGTAAAGTAGAGTGTCTTATGTGAATGGATGGATGGGTTTGATTTTCCCCCAGGTGTAGGGTATGATGGATTGAGGGGAATCTAAAATGGATGATGCCCCCAATAGATGATAGTAAGGTCTCCCCTAGTCATGATGATGATAGATGAAAAGGGACATGAGGAGGATTAGATGAAAAGGAAAGGATCATCATCTGCCCACAGATGTTTGATCCAAGGGAAAAAGGATTTAGATGTGATAGATGGAAGGAAAATAACATTAGTGATGAACAAAATATGAGCCTAACGACACATGTTGTAAGGAAAGAGTTGGACTAAAATAGAAGGCCTAGTAAGGTCTAAAAATACCAGCAACACGTGAGCCCTATCTCTCTACAAGATCAAAGTGTATATGTTGGTGACGGTTAATTACCACTTGAAGTGAAGACTTAATGGGTAGTATATGAAGATAAACTAGCTAATGTATAGGGAGTGATTAAGTCAAATTGGTAGTTGGAGGGTGAACGAAAGGCTAAGAGTGTATTTCTCCCTTTAGCTATGTGTCCATAGCCATAACATAGATACATCGATTCTTGTTATGATATTGCTATCTTGCCATTCGGGCATCCATAGCCCTGATAGAGTTGTTGGAAACACCCCTAGATAGAGTCTTCAGGTGGATGTTATTTGATATTTTTCATTTTGATATGATATTTTTTTTTGATATTTGATTTTTTTAATTTTTTTAATAAAGAGGTTCCCCTCTCTTGAGAACTCTCAAGGGTTAAGAATCTCTATTGGATTGATGGGGGATGGAAATGAGTGTGGTGATGACATTGGCTAGAGTGCTAAAATATGCACCCAATGATCTTCACCACAAGTTGATTAAGTGCATTAAAGTGTGTGGATCTATAGGAGGAAAACAATGCTAGAATGTTAGAGGTAATGATAGACCAAGGTCACACAATTTTAGTAGGTACTATTGTCTTACAATATGTGTGAACAAGCTACATCAATCAAGTGTTAAAATGAATGGATTGGAAGTGGATATAAATGGATGGTGATGATAATAATTGATTAGATGTAAGGGGATTTGGATGTTGGACCGAAGGAGGATGAGTGAGAAGGAAAGAAAATTCATGCACATGCGATTAATTATGTGCTCAATCAATTTTTAGGTGTTTTGTCTTTGGAGGGGGATGAAATGATTTGTGATTGGGTTGACTGGTTGGGATGGAAGGGTCAAAAAGAGGAGTGGTAGAAATGGGTTGTGATGTAGTAGTGGGAGGGAAATTTTTAGTGTTAGGTTTATAACCTAAGCCTAAATGACCTGGATTTTGATGAAGTGAGATGGGGTTGTGGATGCCTTGTTCATGGATACCTAAGCCTTTGCCTCGATGTTTCATATTAGCAAACATATTTTTGGCTATAGGATATGAAGTGGATGGGGAATATGATGTCATGTGGTCATCGTGAGAGTAGGGGGTTGTAATGTTTTTATCCACTAAGAGGTCAAACTTAATCAAGAGTATATAAAAAATTTACAAAGAGAAAACAATACGAATGATATTCATTTTTTCTTGTAAACATCATATTACAAATATCCAAATATATAGGGAATACCCCCCTACAAATTAGGAGGTGGCTATAATTACTCACTAACTTACATGAGTTGTTTTTAACTCACTAACCAAATATAATTGGTATTGTTGTTTTATATAACAACTAATAACAATTTACTAACACATACAACATGATAATTAATTTACGTAATTATTATTTACTAATCGAGAACTAACCATATATTTTCCTAACATTCCCCCCCTTAGTGCAAACATGGGGAAAATCTGCCTTTGTAATTGCACCTACTCATGATCCGGTAATTTTCACGGGATGATCATGAACCCAACGTATGGTTTTACATATGGTTGACCACAAACCGAGAATGGTGGTTTTACAAAGTGGAGTACCAAAAACCAAAAAGGTGATGGTTTTGCATATGGTTTACCAACAACCAAAAGTGGTTTACCACAAACTAAAAATTGAAGGTTTTCAAGTGGTTTACCTATAACCACATCATGATGTTCCAAGTACTATTTTCAGCCCTCATCACATTTCATTGCAGGGAATAACATAGGAAAATCTGTTTCTCATACACATAAACTTAAAAATGGAAATGGAACATTGGGATCATGTTTCCCCCTTCAATGTGAAATTTCCACTTATTCTAGAAACCAAGAAATCAAGAATACTGCATACTAAAATCTAAAGCACACCACACACAACTGAAAGCCCACTAAAAAAATGTCACCAAACCTTGATGCAGCCCTGTTGTTGGTAAATGACGAGAGTTCATTGATTGACCTACAACATCCGTTTTACTCTATCCTCATGTACAATGCTACTAGCTCGGTGAATTTGGATTTTGAGGATCAATGGTTTCGGGACGTCGAGTAAGACCAAAAATGCATCCTTAAGGAATTTTTTTCAAACTTTTGACTCCAACTCACAATGAACTTTTGATGAGATGCTCAACAATGGTATGTTTAGACAAAGCAATAATGACTTTATACTTTGACAATAAAACTATAATGGTCACACTTTTAATAATAACGACATTTAATAATTAAAAGAGAACTTATTTGAAATTGATGAATTTGATGATAAAAATGATTAACTTGACGCTTATAAATGGACCTAACACAAATATAGTTATTTAGAGGATACATTTTTAGACCCAATAAAAAACTAAAATATATAAGGAAATTTTAATATATACATTTTAATGACTCAATGAATATTCGATAAGACACAAAGATTTGATTATAAGATGAGTTAGTTGATCTAAACAAAAATCCTAATAAACTTGTAAAATATATAATCGACCTCTTATTCACTTTAAACAATAACTAATTCGTATATACTATTAAACCAAACTTAAAACACAAGACTAGACTTACACGACTTTACAAAAGAACCAAATGCATACTAGATTCTTGGATGATGTTCATTGGTAATATGTAACAAGCAAAATATTAACGTGGGATGTGTTGATAAGCTTGGATTGTATAGTATCTCCAAAAATGAGTCGATCTCACTTTCCACGCAATGTTTTGAGGAATTCAATGCATGGTATTGATAGGAAAAATGACAGCAAGATATGAGATTGAATGTAGGGATGGTGGAAGATGTATTAACTTGAGTCAAATTATGATTTCTAAATGGATCCACGATTACAAAATTTGAGAAAGAAATCAATGGATCATATGTTGGTGATAGAGTACGATCGAGAATTTAAATGACAATAGGAACTGATCAAGTGAGTGAGGAAAAATTAGCTTCCAAGTTTGGTGAACTATCAAATGTAAATAAAAACTGTCAAATAATTTTCATCTGATGTTGAAGGTAGGGTCAAATAATTTTCATCTGAGCAAATAAACAATAAATATACGTTATAGATTCCAAATGATGCAAATAATTAAATACATACAGATCTATCATGACAATTCTACAATCGAGATGATCCATGTCCACCGGCCACTTTGGATCTTATGTAGCCACTAAAGTTTAAAACTCATGAATCAATAAATTCAATTGAGAGTTTAGTGAGATCATAACAAAGAATCCACGAGATATGTCAAAGTCATTCAGATGCAATCAAAATATAAAATCCCAAGCATGTTCTCATAGTTTCACTAGATTATATATTCAGATTACATAGAGGCATCTATTAGAAAAATGGATGCATGTGAAGATGTATTGGCATATGTGTTCATAGAAAAAAAAACCATATAAATGAAATTCATACACGGGCATTACAAGATTTAGATGCCACTTCTTAAATCATCTTTCCACATATTTCATTATGTAAAGGATCACACCTTGCTTTGATACAAAATCAAGATTATATATCGTTCTACAGAGAGAAAACAATACAAATGATATTCAATGTTTCCTGTAAACATCATATTACAAATATCCCAATATATAGGAAATAGACCCATACAAATTAGGAGGTGGCTATAACAACTCACTAACTTATGTGAGTTATTTCTAACTCACTAACCTATGTGAGTTGTTTATAACTCACTAACAACATATAACTGTTATTGTTGTTTTATATAACAACTAATAAAGTTTTACTAACACATACCTACAACATAATAATTACTTTATGTAATTATTATTTATGAATGGAGCACTAACCATATAATTCCATAACACTTAACAAAGGATGGGATGTGAGATTTGTTTTGGTTTTGGTCGATGTGAGATGTTTGGATGTATGATGAGATTTGGATGGATGACGATGTTTGGATGTCGAGTGGGGTTTGGATGATGGGTGATGGTTAGGGATAGGATTGGGATGAAAAGGTGGTGGATAGAGAGGTACAAGGATAATAATTCCTTAGTTAATGAGGTTTTGGACATAAGACCAAAATTGTATGCAATGATTGGTTGAATGTCCATGGGTGTGATGGAAGTCACAATAGTAATGTTCACAATATTAATATGGTTTAGGAAGGTTTTGATGGTTTTATTTTATTAGGGGATGGATGATCATGTTGAAGGTTTTAGGTAATGGAAGATGGTGGTCAAGGATTCTCCTAAAGGAGTGAAGTGGTTTGGGTTAAATGGTATTGGGGAGTAGGAGAAAAAGATGTAGGATTGGGTGGATTATGTGAAGTTTTGATTGATTTGGATTTGTGAAGTGGATTAGATTGTTTTGGATTGGAGGATGAAGGGGATGGATTAGGTCCTGGGGGTGAAGTATATTTGGTTGTTTTTGATTGGTTGAAGTATGTGGTTTTGAGTTAGATGGTTTTGGATTAGGATTATATTGTTTTGGATTAGTAGATGTAGATGAAGGTGGTGGTGTAGATTTTGATGAAGGGGATGGGTGTGATATGGGGTCACATTATATTGGGATGATGTTGGGGATGGAGGGATTTGGGGAATAGGCATGGTGTAGGAAACTTATTAAATTTGGTAGATTTAGGGGATGAAGTAGACAAAGGTGGCATATGAGCCTCATTATATTGGGTAGGAAATGGGGTTGAGGGAGGATTGGGATTGAATTTGTTAGGATTAGGAGTTGGTGACTTAGGAGTCATGTTAGATGTTTTAGGATTGGGGGATGGTGGAGATGAAGAAGGATTAGAGGATAATATAGTGTTAGGTTTAGGTGATGAAAGGGTTAAAATAGGATTAGGTGAAGAATATGAGGGTTTCGTAGGAGCCACATTAAATGGTTTAGGATTGGGGGTAGAAGGATATGATGATGAATTAGGAGTCATGGTGGATGAGATAATTTTGACGGGATTGAGTGTAGGTGATGTTGTTCATTGTGGGTTTGTGTTTTCATTAATGTAAACACCATTGACGGAAAAGGGTTTCATGGTAGTGTATGTTTCTCCATTTGGTGTTAGTCAATGGTCAAGTATGAATATTTCCAAGTTTGGTGAAGTTCTAGGAGGTCCCGATACATTGTTGAGATAATAGAGTCACTTTGGTTGAGTCATCCTAAGTTGGTTGGAGTGTTTCATGAGGTCAAACATGGTTGGTATGATGTGTCATGAGTGTCTATGGGTCTGCATGAGGTCAAAAAGGTCATATCATGTGGTTTCATGGTTGAGTCAAGTCATTCAAGGCTTGTTTCTAGCCTGGAGCAAGCGAAATGAGGTAGAGATGTGAGATTTGGATCTAATGAGTCTTTTTGGAGCATGGTAGAATCATTTTTATAATTTACCTAAGGTGTATTCTGTTTTTCAGGTCTGTATTTAGTGATTCAGTGCATGTATGAGGTCCTTGGGAAGCTAGAAGTGAGAATCGGGAAGGGTTGCATAGGTAAGTCACTATGGCTAGAAATTTTCAAGCATATCTGATCTATGTGATGATTATTGATAGGTATAGGATGTTGTCATGATGCCTCATGAAAATTTTTAGGTCATTATGACATGAGAATTTCAAGTTATGCAAGTTTTGGTAAAACCGGTGAGTTTGATGTTGTTTTATAGAAAAAGTGGACCTTCTGATGCTCATTGTGAACTGTATTCTTTGTATGGGGACCTAATATATTTGGAATATATTTTAAGGTCAGTTATGAATGTTTCACAAAAATAATGATGTTTTATCATCACATTTTTATGAACGATCGTTAAGAAGCTAAAGTGGTTTGAAACCCTAGCTAGGAGAAACTTGCAGAGAAGTGAGTATACTTGAGCCTATTTTGATTCATTTTTCCAAATTTATGATTTGATGTGTTGTATAGGACTCTTCCATATTTCTAGAAAGGTATGTTAGAGCATGTGGTGATATGTGGGCCCACTTAAAAATGCAAGTTTCGAAGAATTTCAGTTTGGGACAAGGTTGTACAAAGGAGTTTGACTAAACTATTTTTTTGTGATGTATGTGAGTTTTTATTTATTTCCAAATATTTTTCAGGTCATGATAATTCATTTACATGGTCAAGTGTGCTTCATTCAAAGTTGATTTGGTCAAAGGAAGTTAGCGGTAGTCTTCAATAAAATGGACATAACATAAGCTACAGGAGGATGTAGGAGGTGATTAAAATTTTGATGGAAAGAGAATTCAGATATAGTTATAATGATATTTTATTCATGATCATGAGTTTTGATATGGTTTCTAGGTTATTTTGTGGATAAGACAATTTTTGGCTATCCAGGAAAAAACTACTTTTTTGAAGAATCGAGTTGTTTAGAGAATGAGATGGATTGGGTGATGATTTATATCACATGTAATGTTAAGAGGGATTAATTTTTCATCAAATGAATTCATTTTGAGGTATTGAAAGTGTCAGGAAGGGTTTTAATCATTTTATTTTTGGAAACAACTATTTGGGCAACATGATTTGGTGCGGAGACACACGTGGTGAGGTTTGAGAAGGTGATTGTTTCATGAATTATAAATTTATTATAAGTGTTATAAAATTTATTCCATTTATATTTAGTGGTCACATGACATATTTTACATGTTTTGGAGTAATCTAGTGGAAAAGTGATGTTGACATGTTCCCAAAGGGTGAAGGAAACAAGTGTTTTGAGAAGAACAAAGAACAATGGTCCCATTAAATGAAATATTATGATTGGTTGATGAAAATTTATACCATTTATTATGTTTAAATGTTATTTTAAACATGTTTGATTAATTTTAAGGCATGACTAAAAATAGTTTTGGTGTTAGGAGAATTTTGGCATTCCAATACATGGGTTTTGGTGATTTTTGGTGCATGGAAGAAGGGTTTTTCTAGGCCAACCCATATGTGTACCTTGTAGCTATTAAGAAAATTATATTGGATGTTTTTAATGATGCATCAGTCAAAAAAATGTGTATAACTGACATCCTTTGGGTTGTATGAAAGAAACGGGTATAAAAGTGATGTTTTGGGTTCATTTTTTAGCTAGTGGTCTTGGAGGGAAAAGTACGACCCAAAGGAAATTGTTTTGCAGGTATTAGAGAATGATTTGAAGGTTGAGGAAGAGAATGAAAGTTTGAGAAAGATCAGAGAGAATGTGTGTAAGTGATTAGAGAAATGATAAAATAAGAAAGAAGAAGAAAGAGTGTGTTTGAAGCCCTAGGGTTTGAGCTAGGGTTTGTGAGCTGAATAAGTGATCTCCATCAATTGTGGAAGAAAAAAATTAGAGATAAAACATATTCAGGTGTATTATTTGGTTCTTAGTCATCATAGGGGTTTGTATCATCCTTTTAGAGTTGGTGCTTCACTATATTAGGGTTTGGGTGCTCCTTGTAGGGTTGGTGCTCTACTAATTTGGTGGTCCTTATGAAGCTAGTGCTTCACTAAATATATTTTATTTGTGTAATGTAAAAATATTTTCAGTGGGTTTTCTTTCCCATGATGGTTTCCCACTTACATATGGTGCTCTTGTGTTGTGTAATTTGTTTCTTCTTTGTGATTGATGTTGCATATCTTAATAAACACACATGGTTATGAATTTTGAATGAATGTATTGAATTGTAAATGAAGTAAAAAGTGTTTTAGGACTTATTTACCCCACCTCTTAGTATATTTTTATCCCAATAATTGGTATCGAGTAGGTCCTTGCAAAGCAAGTTTAGCAATTTGAAAGCTATCCTTTAAAGGACAAGAAATCGGTAAGTATGCATATCTTGTATCAGAATTAAGAATGAGAGATGAGGTTTATCAATCATGTGTTGAAGCTTACCAAATAAAGGTCAAGAGAATGGAAATAAAACATCAAGCCATCAAGGATTTATAATCTCAAGTAGATAATATGTCAAAATCTCTAAAGGAGAAAGAGGAAGCTTATTTTAGGTATGAAGACAAATTGAAATCTCTTGAATCAAATTTTGAGAGTGCATCTAGTAGGTTGAAGATGTATGAGAGACTTGAGAAGATATCCAAGGATATTTATGGGGTTTTAGAAGGAAAAAAATCCACAAATGACAAAACAAACCTTGGATTTTAAGGAAAGCATGATGATGAATCGGTCGCAATACTAAATCAAATTTGAGAAGGTGACAAGAAGGCTGATCTAAGATGGTATAGATTAGTTAGAAAACCTAATGCTATGAGGTATGGTTCTTCATTCAATGGTTATTGATCCGTTTGTCATGATTTTGGTCATAGAGCTAGAGATTTCAAGAGAATACTTTTTAGAATGGTGTAAGTATCTTCAAGGGTGAGTGCTACTCATGTTGTGAGTATGGGAATAGAGCTAAGGATTATGGATGGAATCTTAGTGTGTTTGAACCAAGAAGGAAGAAAAATGATGTTGTATGTCATAGGTGTCATAATCAAGGACACATTAAGAGTTGTTAACATATTTAAAACATCAAATAAAATTGTTTTCAAGAGAAAAATCAGTTCCATGCATGAGTCCAAGGCATTCAAGTTAGATCCAAAGGATACAAAGGAGGTGTTAGAACTATAATATTAAGCGAATCATAATATATAGTTTATATTTAAATAATATAGAATAAAATATATTAATAATATTTAAAGATAAACTTTAAATTAGGGGTTGGTTAACTTATTTAGTCAACTAATTAAATCAAGGAGGTTTGCCCCATCACTTAATGAGGTTATAATACTTCATGTTATTTAAATATGGCCTTAGGTCATATATTTGGGATATCAATATATCACATAAATCAAATGGATTACAGGCGATCCTTGTAAAAACATGGAATATAAGTGAGGTGGGATTTATTGGACTGGTGATGTAAAAGTTTCTCAAATAGTGGATTATTCTTCCATGATTTTTAGCCATTTAGGGGTTTTCCACGTTACATACGATGTCATTGTATAATTTATTTTATGTTGTTATTTATTCTTACTATGGTGTGCACATCTATATTTCCACTTATTAATTTATGTTAACCTAACATTTAATTTAGTTGGTAAATATACCTTTTCACCCCTCGTCCTGACATGGTACCCAAGTGGGATAAAGTATTGGTTAAATAATTTAATTTATCCTAAAGTAATATCGGTTGGGAACCTATTTAACCCCCTCCCTCTTAAATGTTATGTTTTTGGAGATTGGTGTGTGTACAGATGAAAGGGGTTCACATGCACGTGAAAATCACATATAGGTAAGGGTAAATTAATATATGAAATATTTATATTTCTATATAGTTTCAAATGTGTGTCGGGTAAATGATTTCAAAGGTGAATTCAAGTAAAAAGATATTTACAAAGACCAGAGACAAACCCCACAAGAATAGGAAATAATTTTTTTCTATTGGTTTATCATTTATCAATGTTTCCCTGGTAAAATTGATAAAACCTGGTAAATTTGTTCTCACATTTGAAAATAAAAATAAATTTTGTATGTCTCCTCATCTACATTTTTTTAATTTAATTAAAATATTCTTTTTCTATAAAGAGGAGACAAGTTTCATAAATATAGGAAATACATTTTTTCTATTGGCTGAGAGAGAACTCTTGTCCCTCTCGGTAATAAAATTTCAAGTTAATTTTTTTACCTTCGTTATTCAAAAAATAAAAAATACCTTTTCTCCCTGGAACACATTTTAATTAGAGGGTTTTTGTTCCTTCTTGTAAAATTATAGTATGAAAACATTTATACTATTGTCTAAATTCTCACCTATAAACTTTATTCTATAGATTTTTAGAATCTATAAACCTATAGTTTATAACCTTATCTCTAAATCTATAACTATTTAATAGTTATTTTTATTTTTTCCTATAACATAATTGAGTCAAATTATACATCTTGGAAAGAAAAATATATAATATTCTAGGTATCGATGATTGAGTCGATTTATCACAGGATGTTATGATTGTAATTTTACAAAATCAATTTGCATTTTGAATTTTATGAATTTGTAGAATGGATTTATAAAATAGAAGAATAAAATGTTAAATTTTATAAAAGTAAAATACATTATATCAAAAATTCACATTTCCCTAAACTTAACTTGTTACAAATCTAGTCGTTCCTTTCACGTGGTAATTTTATTTATTATACTCTATGATTTTTCCTTGGATAGATGGAGTCACTCATGATATATTTAAATTTTATCAAATAACTCCCTAATTCGGGGAAACTTTTATCTGTTTTAAGGGTTCCAACTGGAGTGAATTAATATAAAAAATATGGGTGGTTAAAGGAAACAATGGTCATTGTTTACTTGCAAATTCGTTCATTTGTTGAGAAAATCAGACACTATGATAGAGAGAAATTGTGGGGATGCACCTTGTTCCAAAGACAATGCTATCCCAATCTCATTCTAGTCAAACAGTGTTTTGTGAAATAACCTCACCAAATCTCACAAAAAATGCCCATCAGAAGTGCTTCTTGTGCTCCATGTAACATCTCTGTGTTTACCATCTACATATTCATCCAATTTTTTTTGTATTTATTACTGGGAACTTGCTTAGGATAAGGAACTGACAACATCGAATCTAGAACTCTAGCAACTTCATGCATGGTGGGTCGATCTAGAGGGTTATTTCTTGGTGCAAAGAAAGGCCAAATGGAATATTTTTATTACAATCCCAAGATCCCTGCAGTAGTTAGTAACTTCTGTATCAATGATTTCCATGATTGTGTTATTGTTTCTATACTATATACAAGAATGATCATTGAAGTA
The DNA here is from genome assembly GCA_018340775.1 of Taxus wallichiana var. yunnanensis. Classification (NCBI taxonomy): domain Eukaryota; kingdom Viridiplantae; phylum Streptophyta; class Pinopsida; order Cupressales; family Taxaceae; genus Taxus; species Taxus wallichiana. The sequence continues at coordinate 847,511,467 of CM031240.1, forward strand.
TATTATTAAACCCTAAAATTGTTGGCAACAACTTGCTAGTAAATACTTATAGTTTGTTTGGGCTTGAGGGCTTTGTGGTGTATAGATAGGGGTGACCCCCTTCAATCTATAAGGTAGTGAGCGACAATATCCGATAAGCCTCTACCATGACGACTAGGGCCCTATATAGAGAGAAAGATAGATAGAGAGAGAGAGAGAGATAGATAGATAGATAGAGATATGGCCTACATAAAACTTATAATTTCATGGTGGAATATCAAATCGCAAACCTTGCTTCCACGTAATGAAATTCGAAAACTACCTTTTGTATTCTATTTTCTTTCTAAAATATAATTATAGAATACCAAAGTCATGTCAGGCATTGTGCATGGTACTCAATATTTCTATTTATGGAATTTGTCATTGATACAGGCACAACAAGTAAAATTGTCTAGTCAGGTAATATATCATTTCATGTGATTTTTGATAAAGAAATGAATATGTAATCAGGCTGCAAAGAGGCTTGTAAATAGCAAGGAGAACTCAAACACGAACTTGAAGCTTTAAATGTCAAGTGAATATAACTGGTAATAAATATTAGAGGTATGGTGAAGAGAGAGAGGAAGAAGGAATCAAAGATCTCCATCTCCACCAAACATAAATATATCAACTCCTCCACTGGTAGACCTTTCATCCAATCAATAAGAGTTCTCAAACTAATTAGAATGGCACAACCAAATCCTTATGTCAACTTTACTTGGAGCCCACCTTCTCTCACCGCACACAAAATCCAAGACTAGTTTCAGCATTAAAGAGCATCCCATATTTCATTGGAGAAAACCAGACTACTCCACGTGACCACGTCCAAGACATTGCAAATGTATGTACAATTCGTGAGATTGCTGAAATGGATATTGTTGTCAAGTTGTTGGCATCCTCCTTCAAAGGAAAAGCCTCACAATGGTTCAAAATTCTGAGAGCGGGCTCTGTCACAAGTTTGGAAAATCTATGCATAGCCCTCCATGACCAATTTGGAGAAAAGCGGGATAACTTGTCCCTATTGGAGTAGCTGAAAACTATCAAGAGGGCTCCTAATGAGAAGCTAACTGACTTCAACTTCAAATTTCAAAGAACTTGGGATAGAATCCCATTGACCATGAGACCAATAGCAGAAGGTGTTTTCCTTTACTTTCTAAAAGCTTTAAATTCTGATATTGCAATGTTGATTCAATCCATGGGAGGTGTAACCTTACTGCAGCCTATAGTATCTCCATTAGGGCTGAGAATTGTTTAATACAAGCTGGTAAACTTGCACCTAGACCACCCATGCCTCTATATCCAGAATTAGGAAGCCCAAGTACTAGCCAAGCACCTACTTTAGCTCCCATTCCCACTCCCAGAAATTAGAGTTCAAATGAAACCTCTACTTCATCTTCTAGTGCCTCAAATGAGCTGCAAGAGGTCATGAAACAATTGCAAAATTTGGGTAATGAGTTGGTTACACTTAAGAGGCAGCAAGCTCAAAGTTTTAGACCTTCTTATCAGCCTCAAGCTCAACCCAATAGACCACCATTTTATCCTAATAGGCCACCCTTCCAAGCTGCAAATCAGAATCAAGTTAGGCCTCCTACCAATAGACCTTTCCAGCCCTATAATCCTAATGTTGCATCTACATCAAGAGCCCTAGTGCCAGTACAAAAAAATATGGCTCAAGAATATGATTGGTGTTTCCCATGCAATGAACCTCACAACCAATCAATGTGCTACAATGTTGTTGAATACCAAGCCCTAATGGTGACAACAATAGGTGTAGAGAGTGAAGCAAGTCAAGAAATAGATCAGCAACAGGATCAGCTCAACAAGGGGTAGCTCAAGGTGAGACCACACTTGTGAATTGGTAGGTCAAGACTCTACGTGGGATGAATAAAATACCTCCTCAAAATTTAATAGCTAATACAAGGTCTAAGAAGAGGAACATTGGAGAGGGACAATCACCAAGCTTAAGTGATTCACAACCTTCCATCACTCCACAAGGTGTTGGCAAGAAAAATTTAGCTCTAAATGTGCAAGGGAAACCCAAGCCACTTCTAGACCATCCTAGATACCAAATTTTGTAGCTCATGTGCAAGAAAAAAATGTGTAGGCCAAAGGGCAGCAAAGAGATGGTTCATCCCTATTTAATATCATTGAAAAAATGAAGAAGACCAATGTGAACATATCTATGTGGGAATCACTTTCCATCCCAGGAAAAAGGGATCTCTTGCAAGCTGCCATGAAGAATTGGTCAACCTCAAATCAACCACCTCATGTGCAAGAGAAGGTACTCACTAATGCAACTCAGCCTGAAGGAAACCATGGAGGGCAGCAAGGTAAGAATTTGAATCCCCACCCTTTTATGTGTCATTGATTGTTGGGAAACATTTGGTGCATAATTGCATAATAGATTTAGGGGCAAGTAGTTCAGTGATGCCAAAGCAGATAGTTGACCAATTGGGCTTAAATATGAGCCAAGCCTCAAAGGAGTAGTGCAATTAGATGGGACAATAATATCAACTATTGGAATCATCAAGGAACTAAGCCTTACCTTGCATGCATGCCCAAATGTAACGATTTTACAAGATGTGTCTGTGATTGATCTTCCACCACTCTTTGCCATATGTTTGTCAAGGGATTTCACAGCTAGAATTGGAGGCTACCTATCTACTGATTGGTCACATATGCTGTTTAGAACAAGGTATGGGGAAAAAGAAACAATCAGATCTGAGCCTATTGCCAATTTCCATATTGAACCTCACACTCCAAGCCCAATCAACGCAAATTGTTTAGCTTTTGACCAAGAAGACTATCCAAGCACACATGAAGCTAACACCAAGGTTAGAGGCATTCCAGATTTGACCCTTGATGAGTAGGAAAACAAGGTGCATGCTTTTGATCCCTACAAGGAGATAGAAGAATTTGAGCTAGGTGTTTATTGCTTACATGAAGAGAATCATCCTCTTCCTAGCATCACCAAGTCAGAACAAAAAGATGATAATGAGGTATGGAAACTTTTCTTTGATGGATCAAGAAGTAGACAAGGTGTTGGAGGTGGTGCAATGCTTGTTTCTCCACAAAAGGTTAAGTACTATTCAACTTTTATATTTCAGTTTGCATGCTCTAACAACACTGAATATGAAGCTTTAGTTCATGGACTTCATTGGTCAAGGAAGAGAGGCATTAGAAATCTATAGGTCTTTGGTGATAGTGAGTTGATAGTAAATCAAGTTAAAGGGTAGCATGCTACAAAGAATGATCTGCTCAAGAGTTATAAGAAAAGAGTTTGGAACCTCATTGAAGATTTTGAGGCCTTTGGCATCAACTCCATCCCTAGGAAGAAGAATGAAGATGCTGATAGGCTTGCAGAAGTTGGAGCAACATTTGATGTGGTGGACAAAATTAAAAGAGACAAAGCACATCCAAAAATCCATGTGATTCTGAGGCCATCAGTGCCAGACAATAATACAAGCTGGCAGGTGTTTGAGAATGATCAGCAGATCATTAATTTCTTGCAAGAAGAGGCTGAGTTATCAGCCAAGAATCAGGAAAAGTTAGAACAACGGTATGGTGAACAAATGATGTAACTAAAAACAAACAAACTGCCAAAGGGACTTGTGACTTTAGAGTCTATTTTCAATTATAATAATCAGCTTAGAAAGGAAAGCTAACATCCAATTCAAAGGAGAAGATTAAGAGCCTATCCTGTGGGAGAGAACAAAAACATGAAATTGGGAAAGTGGCAACCAAGAAAGAAAGGTATGAGTTCACTCAAATTTGCCAAGTGTTCTTAGATGTATTTTCTTAGAGCTATGAAGACTTGATAGGTTTCAATCCCAAGCTAATACAACACACAATTGAATTAGATCCAGATGCTAAGCCCATCGGGAAAAAAACAAAGGCCACCAACCCACATATTAAGCCTCTAATGAAGAAGGAATTGAACAACTTAATAGAGGCAAGCATCATATTCCCCATTAAGCATTCAAAGTGGGTTGCCAACTTGGTTCCAGAAGAAATAAGAGTGGATAAATTAGGATGTGTGTAGACTTTAGAGGGTTGAACAAAGCATCTCTCAAAGACCACTACCCACTTTCATCTATGGAGCAGATTTTGCAAGTTATTGCTGGCTCTGGGAGGTTTTCATTGTTGGATGGTTATTCAGGGTACAATAAGATCATGGTGAAGGAAGATGATCACTTCAAAATAGCCTTCACCATTAAATGGGGAACCTAAACATAAAAAAAAAATCCATTTGGATTATCTAACACTGGAGCTACTTTCCAAAGGGCAATGGATATGACATTCAAGGGATTGATCAATAAAATAGTTTTGATTTACCTTGATGATATTGTTGTGTTTTCTAAAAATGTAGCAGACCATCTCTTCCATTTGAGACAAGTCTTTCAGAGGTGTAGAAGATTTGAGATATCCCTAAATCCCAAAAATGTATATTCATGGCCCATGAAGGAAAACTTCTAGGCCATGTTGTTTCCAAGGAAGGGTTGGCAATTGACCGAGAGAGAGTTGAAGCAATCAGAGCATTGCCATTTCCAAGCCATAAGAAAGCTCTTCAAATCTTCTTAGGAAGAATTAATTTTGTCATAAGGTTTGTTACATACTTTGCTTCTCTTGTCAAGCTAATAATGTTGATGTTGAAGAAGAGTGCGGCATTCAAGTGGACAACTGAAGGTAAGGAAAGTTTTGAGGTGATAAAAGAAGCTATTTCATGGGCCCCAACTCTCATAAACCCAGATTTCTCCAGGTATTTCATGCTTTATGCCTTTGCTAGAAGTGATATAATCTCTGTAATTTTGGTGCAGCAGAACAAAGAAAAAACAGAGCAACCAGTTGCCTTCTTCGGCCAAAGCCTTGAAGATTATGAAATGAGTTATTCCTTCATTAATAAGCATGTTCTTGTAGTGATTAGAAGCTTGAAGAAGTTTAAGTATCTAGTTTCAAACAATAAGATCCATTTGTTAGTCTCTCACGCGGGAGTTAAGGACTTCCTTCTCAACAAGGATTTAAATGAAAAACATGCTGGGTGGATCACTCGTGTCATGGAGTATGACATTGAGATCAAGGTCATCAAGCTGGTCCATGGAAGAAGATTGTGTGAGAAATTATCCTTGAGCTAACCAATTGAAACAAGAAAAGCAAATGATTTTGTTTTGGTGCTGCAGAAATCCAAGAAGAAGCCATTTTAATTCGCAGAATGGTCGAGAAGAAAACATTGATATAATTGCTCCTTGCTAGACTCGGAGAATAATACATTTCCTGTAGACTAGCCTTTGCCCTCCAGAAATGAGTAAGGTAAAGAGGAGGTATTTAAGATTGCAGGCCATTCCTTTTGTGCTTGTTAATGGTGTTCTGTTCAGAAAAGATATCAATGGAGTGTTTCTGAGATGCATTGGTACAAATCAGATTGAGGGAATGCTACAAGAGTTCCATGATGGATCAGCTAGAGGTCATTTTTCTCCAAGGGTGAAAAATCTAAAAATCATGAGGGAGGGTTATTATTGGCTCAAAGTATTCAAGTGATTGCTATGCATGGATAAAGAAGTGCAAAAATGTGCATTCTTCATTGGTAAAGAGAGGTTAACAGCCCTTCCATTGAATCCAATTTCAGTTTGCCAACCATTTATGCAATGGGGATTGGACTTCATTGGAGTCATCAATCCAAACTTGATCCAAGGAAAAAATGGATTCTAATATCACAGATTACTTCACTAAGTGGATTGAGGCAGTAGCACTCAAAGAAGCCAATGAATCCAACATTCTAGATTTCTATGAAGGGTTAATAACCAGAGTTTGGTATACCATCCACCATCATATCAGACAATGCATTGGCATTCATAGGTTCTAAGATCACTGAATGGGCTATTAAGAATGGAATATATTTGAGCACTTCATCAAACTATTACCCTCAAGGTAATGGCCAAGCTGAGTCCACAAACAAGAATTTACTAAGGATTATCAGAAGGACTCTTGATGAAAATAAGAGTACTTGGCATACTAAGATGAAATCAACTCTTTGGGCTGATAGGATAACTCCCAAGAGATCCACAGGTAACTCTCCATTCATACTTTTTTATGGGAAAGAGGTAGTCTTGCCTATATCACTTGAGTTGCCAACATTGGAACTCATGAAGCAACTAGAATTGTTAGAGTTTGAGCCAATGGAGGTTAGATATGCCAAGTTGATGGAGTTGGAAGAATTAAGAGAGCATGCAGCTCAAGCAATAGAAAAGGACCAAGCCTTAGTCAAAAAATTCTTTGACAAAAGGGAAAGAGTAAGGACCTTCCAATTTGGAGATTTAGTGCTGAAATGGGATGCATACTGAGTAAAGCTAGGAAGGCATTCCAAATTTTATGCCATTTGGAGTGGCCCTTACATGATCACAAGTTGCAAAAGTAGTAATGCCTTCCAATTGTCTACATTGGAATATGAAGAACTTCATATTCTAGTGAATCGGATCTACCTCAAACATTTCTCGTTGAAAAGGAAAGGTTTCACCCTTGTACATACTAGTTTAGATTTTCAATTTCCTAAGTGCTTGTGCACATTGTTTTGTTGTAGTTTAGATTGCTTTATTCCTAAGTGCTTTGCACATCTCTGCATATTCCACTTAGAACATGTATGATTTCTAATTTTGTACATAGTGTTTTGTGGAGCTGTGTTGCCTCTTGCAGTGCTTTGCCCTTGGCATTTGGTCAGAATCAGTGTCATTTTCAGTGGGTTTCCAAGTGGCTAAGGGGCGATTTTCAAGTTCAGATCAGTTACAGGCTATAATCATGACTCCATGCCCAATGGATACTTCAAGGCAGCTGATCACTTCATCTAGCAGGTAGATGACCCCTCTGAGTCACCAAAATTGTTATAAAAAATAAGTTCATGCTTATTTTTGATAACTTACCTTCTTTTCCTCCTTCCTTGTGCTTCATATCAAATTTCATGGATTTATGGCACTCAAAATTTTTGGGTATTGCTTCATCAAATGGGAAATTTCTTCCCTTTCTAGAAAGGTAAAGAAGTCCTCCTAACTCCTTGTATTTTTTGAGTTATGGCTCAGCGGAGTTTGTAGGGAAACTTTTCCCAAAATGGGTAGGTGGGCCTAAGGGAGAATTTTTGCCAAAGAAATTTGGTGGATTGGTGGGGATACGAGAGGCAAATTTGGCACTTAGCCCTTTTGGGGTTAAAATTCAAGTTCATTTTCCCACGCGCGTGCTGTGAAGGAAAAATTTGTGCCCCTAGCCAATCAGGAAGCACCACGTGGCAGGCCTAAGTGGACCGACGGAGTGATGGGAAATGTTTTAGCACTTAGGCATTTTTTGTCAAAATGCTCAAAGTCAAATTTTATCCCGTAGGACCGATGAAGGAATGAAGCACACTCACGGGGCCAAGGAGAAAATTTCATCACTTAGCTTTTTTTTGGGCAATAAAGGAAATTGGTCAAGGTTCCGCTCTAATCGAGAGTGACACGTCATCACTGGAAGTTGGCGTGGTGGAAGAAAGCTAGGAATTTTGCCCTCTCTTTGTCTAAAAAATTTAAGGGTGCGAATTTGGCTGCATCCCCGCATCAAATCGAAGGCGACACGTGGCCGAGGAGTAGCACACAAGTGGGCCCAGAGAAGTTTTTACAACTTAGCCATTTTTGGTAAAAACTCTAAGGTCAAATTTCAGCCCAAATATGCGCAAGGAAATGAAAATTTTTAAGGCTTGCATCTAATTAGAAGATGCCACGTGTCAAGGCAGAGTGGTGAGCAATGGAAGGATTCTTAAGTTTATGGCTTTTTTGCCAAAATTTCTGAAAGGAAAAAATAGAAATGCAAACTTGTTGGCCAATCAAAAGATGCCACGTGTCCACTCATTGGTGGAGATCGGGGCATCGGGAGAATTTTGAAAAATTTGCCAAAAGTTACTAAAACACAAGAGGCAAGAATGGGGCTGCATTTCCATAGCCAATCAGAGCGTGCCATGTGTCCACATCAGCGATGAAGATTTCACCAACGGAAGGCCTTGGGAAAATTTACCCTTGTGGGCTAAAAAGAGCAAAATGTTGGTTTCGGCCCCCATCCAATCAAAGTGTGACATGTGTCATCGAGCTGCGAGTGTATGGGGATTTTTTGAGATTTTTCCAATTTTGCAAAACGAGGGAAAATATCATATTTTTGCTCGCCACCCAATTTTTGACCTAAATTTTCCCTATTTCACCTAAAATTGTAGAGGGCATATCTTTCGATTCCAAGATCAGATTTGGGTGAAATCGAATTTTTGGAAAGATCTCAATCCCCTATATGCATTGGAGGCATAAAAACATCATTTTTGTGGATTTCAATGGAGAAAATGTGAAAAACATCTTTCACGTCTTCAATGCATATCAAATTGCTTTGAACAAGTCATTTTTGCTCGAGCCGCCATGGTTTTCTTCTCCAACACACCAAGGATGGAGAATCAACTCAATTTGATGGGGAAAAACCCTAGAATGTCTTCTCACACCTTGAATGCAAGATCAGATTGCTTCGAAGACATCATTTTTATTCCATTTTCTATTTTTGCTTCTCCAAAGCACGTAGGTGAAAAAAGAAGAATCGATTTAATGATTTTGCAAACCGATTTGAAAGAGATTAATGGCTAGTGGTTGAGGAAAATATCAGATTTACTTCCCCTTCTATTTTATCTCTCTTGCTTCAGCTATAAATGGAAAGGATTCATTCTTTGTAACGGTTGGATGTTTTTACTCTATATCTCCCTTATTCTTTGTTCTGCAATGAATTTGTGGAGCTTTCAAACCTTCCATAGATATGTAAAATGGAAATTTTAGCCTTTTGGCCATTGTAATGCTTTGTATCAATTATGTGGAGCAATAAAATAAGCATGTGGGTGGTTTCAACCCCTTTCTTACTTCCATTGCATTCATTATGATCTTTTCATTTACAAATTTGGTTATTTGTGCATGTGAGTTGCATTATTTCTATGGTCTATGTTTAACAACAGAGTGGGAGTTCATCATTCCTTGGTGCATCACCTCCATTAGCTTAGATTTCATTATTTTTGCAACTTCTTCTTCACCTTGGTCCCTTGGAAAAAATTAGAGTAGGACTTAGAATAGATCCTCTACAAAATGAATGCATGCACCTAAATAGAGGAATAGGAACCAACCTTTAATCTAGAGATTTTTTTCCCATTTTTGCAAGTCCCACACTTGGGGAAAAAATTCAATGTTGTGCAATCACACTGGATGCCCATTATCAAACTAGAAATCTGAGAAAGATCCAGGGGTGTTGTGATTCTGCACTAACAGTTTTGGCATGCCTAGTGGGACCTTAGAGGTCTTCATCTTCATTGCAACAAAGTTGATGTGTATTTGTTGCAATTTTCTTGCTTAAAAGAGCCTTGATTTACACATCTGGTGACTCCAAAAGGATAAGATCAACTGGTTTTGATAGTCAAGATTGAAGATTCATGAGAAGAATCCAAACAAGGTCAAGAACAAGAGAAGAAGGATTGTTTTTCTATCTCCACTTATCCCCAAAAAGAAGAGAGAGGAAGAAGGATTCAAAGATCTCCATCTCCACCAAATAGAACTCTATCAACTCCTCCACCTGGTAGACCTTTCATCTAATCAACAAGAGTTCTCAGACCAATCAAAATGGCACAACCAAATCCTTATGTCAAATTACTTGAAGCAGCCCATTTGATCTCACTACACAAAATCTAGTACCAGTTGCAGCATTAAAGAGCATCCCATATTTCATTGGAGAAAACCAGACTACTCCACATGACCACGTCCAAGACATTGCAAATGTTTGTACAATTCATGAGATTACTGAAATGGATATTGCTGTCAAGTTGTTGGCATCCTCCTTTAAAGGAAAAGCCTTGCAATGGTTCAAAAGTCTGAGAGCAGGCTCTATCACAAGTTGGGACAATCTATGCACAGACCCTCCATGACCAATTTGGAGAAAAGGGGGACAATTTTTCCCTATTGGAGCAGCTGACAACTATCAAGAGGGCTCTTAATGAGTAGCTAATTGACTTCAACTTCAGATTTCAAAGAAATTGGGATAGAATCCCATTGGCCATGAGACCAACAGTAGAAGGTTCTTTCCTTTACTTTCTAAAAGCTTTAAATTCTAATATTGCAATGTTGATTCAATCCATGGGAGGTGTAACCTTACCTGCAGCCTATAGTATCTCCATTAGGGCTGAGAATTGTTTAATACAGGCTAGTAAACTTGCACCTAGACCACCCATGCCTCTATATCCAATTAGGAAGCCCAAGTACTAGCCAAGCACCTACTTTAGCTCCCATTCCCACTCCCAGAAATCAGAGTTCAAATGAAACCTCTACTTCATCTTCTAGTGCCTCAAATGAGCTGCAAGAGGTCATGAAACAATTACAAAATTTGGGTAATGAGTTGGTTACACTTAAGAGGCAGAAAGCTCAAAGTTTTAGGCCTTCTTATCAGCCTCAAGCTCAACCCAATAGACCACCATTTCAGCCTAATAGGCCACCCTTCCAAAATGCAAATCAAAATCAAGTTAGGCCTCTTGCCAATAGACCTTTCTAGCCCTATAATCCTAATGTTGCATCTACATCAAGAGCCCTAGTGCCAGTACAAAACAATATGGCTCAAGAATATGATTGGTGTTTCCCATGCAATGAACCTCACAACCAATCAATGTGCTTCAATGGTGCTGAATACGAATCCCTAACGATGACAACAACAGGTGTAGAGAGTGAAGCAAGTCAAGAAATAGATCAGCAATAGGCATCAACTCAACAAGGGGAAGCTCTAAGTGAGACCACACTTGTGAATTGGTAGGTGAAGACACACGTGGGATGAATCAAATACCTCCTCAAAATGTAGTAGCTAATACAAGGTCCAAGAAGAGGAACATTAGAGAGGAACAATCACCAAGCTCAAGTGATTCACAACCTTCCATCACTCCATAAGGTGTTGGCAAGCAAAATGCAGCTCCAAATGTGCAAGGGCAGCCCAAGCCAGCTTCTAGACTAGCCCAGATACCAACTGTTGTAGCTCATGTGCAAGAAAAAAATGTGCAGGCCAAAGGGCAGCAAAGAGATGGTTCATCCCCATTTAATATCATTGAACAAATGAAGAAGACCAATGTGAACATATCTATGTGGGAATCACTTTCCATTCCAGGACAAAGGGATCTCTTGCAAGCTGCCATGAAGAATTGGTCAACCTCAAATCAGCCACCTCATGTGCAAGAGAAGGTACTCACCAATGCAACTCAGCTTGAAGGAAACCATGGAGGGCAGCAAGGTAAGAATTTGAATCCCCACCCTTCTATGTGTCATTGATTGTTGGGAAACATTTGGTGCACAATTGCATGATAGATTCAGGGGCAAGTAGTTCAGTGATGCCAAAGTAGATAGTTGATCAATTGGGCTAAAATATGAGCCAGTCCTCAAAGGAGTAGTGCAATTAGATGGGACAATAATATCAACTATTGGAATCATCAAGGAACTAAGCCTTACCTTGCATGCATGCCCAAATGTAACGATTTTATAAGATGTGTCTGTGATTGATCTTCCACCTCTCTTTGCCATATGTTTGTCAAGGGATTTCACGACTAGAATTGGAGGCTACCTATCTACCTGATTGGTCACATATACTCTTTAGATTAAGGTATGGGGTAAAAGCAATAATCATATCTAAGCCTATTGTCAATTTCCATATTGAACCTCACACTCCAATCCCAATCAACGAAAATTGTTCAGATTTTGACCAAGAAGACTATCCAAGCATACATGAAGCTGACACCAAGGTTGGAGGCATTCCAGATTTGACCCTTGATGAGTGGGAAAACAAGGTGCATGCTTTTGATCCATACAAGGAGATAGAAGAATCTGAGCTAGGTGTTTATTGCTTATATGAAGAGAATCATCCTCTTCCTAGCATCACCAAGTCAGAACAAAGGATGATAATGAGGTATGGAAAATTTTCTTTGATGGATCAAGAAGTAGAAAAGGTGTTGGAGGTGGTGCAATGCTTGTTTCTCCAAAAAATTTAAGTACTATTTAGCTTTTAGATTCCAGTTTGCATGCTCTAACAACACTACTGAATATGAGGCTTTGGTTCATGGACTTCATTGGTCAAGGAAGAGAGGCATTAGAAATCTGCAGGTCTTTGGTGACAGTGAGTTGATAGTAAATCAAGTGAAAGGGAAGCATGCTACAAAGAATGACCTGCTCAAGAGTTATAAGAAAAAAATTTTGGGACCTCATTGATGATTTTGAGGCCTTTGGAATCAACTCCATCCCTAGGAAGAAGAATGAAGCTGCTAATAGGCTTGTAGTAGTTGGAGCAATGTTTGATGTGGTGGAAAAAATTAAAAGAGACAAAACACATCCAAACATCCATGTGATTGTGAGGCCATCAGTGCCACACAATAATACAAGCTGGCAGTGTTTGAGAATTATCATCGAGATCATTAATTTCTTACAAAAAGAGGTGAGTTCTCGGCTAAAGAATAAGAAAATGTTAGAACAACAATATGGTGATCAAATGGTGCAACTGAAAACAAACAAACTTCCAAAGGGACTTGTGACTTTAGATTCTATTTTCAATCCTAATGATCAACTTAGAAAGGAGAAAGCTAACATCAAGTCAAAGGAGAAGATTCAGAGCCTATCCCCATGGGAGAGAACAAAACACTTCAAATTGGCAAAGTGGTAACCAAGCAAGAAAGGTATGAGTTCACTCAAATTTGCTAAGATTTTCAAGATGTATTTTCTTAGAGCTATGAAGAATTGATAGGTTTCAATCCCAAGCTAACACAACACACAATTGAATTGGATCTAGATGCTAAGCCCATCAGGAAAAAGCAAAGGCCAGTCAACCCACACATTGAGCCTCTAATGAATAAGGAATTGAACAAGTTAATAGAGGCAAGTGGGTTGCCAAATTGGTTCGATCGAGAAAGAAGAGTGGAGAAATCAGGCTTTGTGTATACTTTAGAGATTTGAACAGAGCATCTCTCAAAGACCACTACCCACTTCCATCTATGGAGCAGATTTTGAAAGTTGTTGTTGGTTCTGGGAGGTTCTCATTGTTGGATGGTTATTTAGGGTACAATCAAATCATGGTGAAGGAAGATGATCAGTTTAAAACAACCTTCACCACCAAATGGGGAACCTATGCATACAAGAAAATTCCATTTGGATTGTCTAACACTGGAGCTACTTTCCAAAGGGAAATGGATATGTCATTCAAGGGATTGATCAATAAAATTGTTATGATTTATCTTGATGATATTGTTGTGTTTTCTAAAAATGCAGCAGACCATCTCTTCCATTTGAGACAAGTCTTTCAAAGGTGTAGAAGATTTGGGATATCCCTAAATATCAAAAAATGTATATTCATGGCCGATGAAGGAAAAATTCTAGGCCATATTGTTTCCAAGGAAGGGTTGGTAATTGACCTAGAGATATTTGAAGAAATGAGAGCATTGCAATTGCCAAGCCATAAGAAATCTCTTTAAAGCTTCTTAGGAAGAATTAATTTTGTCATAAGGTTTGTTCAGACTTTGTTGCTCTTGTCAAGCCAATAACGTTGATGTTGAAGAAGAGTGTGGCATTCAAGTGGACAGATGAAGGCAAGGAAAGTTTTGAGGTGATCAAAGAAGCTATTTCATGGGCCCCAACTCTCATAAACCTATATTTCTTCAGGATTTCATGCTTTATGCCTTTGCTGGAAGTGATACAATCTCTGCAATTTTGGTGCAACAGAACAAAGAAAAATAGAGCAACCGGTTGCCTTCTTCATCCAAAGCTTGGACGATTATGAAATGAGGTATTCCTTCATTGAGAAGCATGTTCTTGCAGTGATTATAAGCTTGAAGAAAATTTAAGCATCTAGTTTGAAACAATAAGATCCATTTGCTAGTCTCTCACGCGAGAGTTAAGGACTTCCTTCTCAACAAGGATTTGAATGAAAAACGTGCTGGGTGGATCACTCGTGTCATGGAGTATGACATTGAGATCAAGGTCACTAAGCTAGTCCATGGAGGAGGATTTTGTGATAAATTAGCCTTGAGACAACCAATTGAAACAAGAAAAGGAAAGGATATTGTTTTGGTGCTGCAGGACATCCAAGAAGAAGCCGTTTTAATTTTGTAGAATGGTCAAGAAGAAAACATTGATATACTCACTCCTTGCTGGACTCAGAGCATAATACATTTCTGTAGAGCGGCCTTTTCCCTCCAGAAATGAGCAAGGTAAAGAGGAGGTATTTTAGATTGCAGGCCATTCCTTTTGTGCTTGTTAATGGCATTTTGTTTAGAAAAGATATCAATGGAGTGTTGTTGAGATGCATTGGTACAAATCAGATTGAGAGAATGCTACAAGAGTTCCATGATGGATCACCTGGAGGTATTTTTCTTCAAGGGTGACAACTCTAAAGATCATGAGGGTGGGTTATTATTGGCTCAAAGTTTTCAGTGACTGTTATGCATGCATAAAGAAGTGCAAAAAATGTGCATTCTTCACTAGTAAAGAGAGGTTATCAACCCTTCCATTGAATCTAATTTCAGTTTGCCAATCATTTATGTAATGGGGATTGGAATTCATTCGAATCATTAATCAACTCGAGCCAAGGAAAAAATAGATTCTAATGAAAGAACATGATTACTTCACTAAGTGGACTGAGGTAGTAGCACTCAAAGAAGCCAATGAATCCAACATTCTAGATTTCTATGAAGGGTTAATAACCAGGTTTGGTATACCATCCACCATCATATCAGACAATGCATTGGAATTCATAGGTTCTAAGATCACTGAATGGGATGTTAAGAATGGAATATATTTGAGCACTTCATCAAACTATTACCCTCAAGGTAATGGCCAAGCTGAGTCCACAAACAAGAATTTACTAAGGATTATCAGAAGGACTCTTGATGAAAATCAGAGAACTTGGCATACTAAGCTCAAATCAGCTCTATGGGCTGATAGGATAACTCCCAAGAGATCCACAGGTAACTCTCCATTCAGACTTGTTTATGGGAAAGAGGCAGTCTTGCCTATATCACTTGAGTTGCCAACATTGGAACTCATGAAGCAACTAGAATTGTTAGAGTTTGAGCCAATGGAGGTTAGATATGCTAAGTTGATGGAGTTGGAAGAAGTAAGAGAGCATGCAGCTCAAGCAATAGAAAAGGACCAAGCCTTAGTCAAAAAATGCTTTGACAAAAGGGAAAGAGCAAGGACCTTCCAAGTTGGAGATTTAGTGTTGAAATGGGATGCATCGAGCAAAGCCAGGAAGGCATTCCAAATTTGATGCCATTTGGAGTGGCCCTTACATGGTCACAAGTTGCAAAAGTAGCAATGCCTTCCAATTGTCTACATTGGAAGGTGAAGAACTTCAGATTCCAGTGAATGGGATCTACCTCAAACATTCTTGTTAAAAGGAAAGGTTTCACCCTTGTACATACTAGTTTAGATTTTCAATTTCCCTAAGTGCTTGTGCACATTATTTTGTTGTAGTTTAGGTTGTTTTCTTCCTAAGTGCTTTACACATCTCTACATGTTCTATTTGGAACATTTATGATTTATAATTTTGTACATAGTGTTTTGTGGAGTTGTGTTTCCTCTTGCTAGTGCTTTTCCTTGGCATTTGGTCAGAATCAGTGTCATTTTCAGTGGGTTTCCAAGTGGCTAAGGGGTAGTTTTTCAAGTTCAGATCAGTTGTAGGATATAATCATGACTCCATGCCCAATGGATACTTCAAGGTAGCTGATCACTTCATCTAGCAGGCAGATGACCCCTCTGAGTCACCAAAATTATTATAAAAAATAAGCTCATAATTATTTTTGATAACTTACCTTCTTTTCCTCCTTCCTTGTGCTTCATCTCAAATTTCATGGATTTTGGAACTCAAAATTTTCTAGGTATTGCTTCATCAGATGGGAAATTTCTTCCCCTTTCCAGAAAGGTAAATAAGTCCTCCTAACTCCTTGTATTTTTTGAGTTATGGCTCAGTGGAGTTTGCAGGGAAAATTTTCCCAAAATGGGCGGAGTAGGCCTAAGGGAGAATTTTTGCCAAAGAAATTTGGCGGATTGGTGGGGATGCGGAGGAAAATTTGGCACTTAGCCCTTTTTGGGGTTAAAATCCAAGTTCATTTGCCACCCGCGGGCCCGCAAAGGAAAAATTTGTGCCCCCAGCCAATCAGGAAGTGCCACATGGCAGGCCTAAGTGGACCAGGCGGAGTGATGGGAAAATTTTTAGCACTTAGCCATTTTTGTCAAAATGCTCAAAGTCAAATTTTACCTCGTAGGACCGATGAAGGAATGAAGCGCACTTACGGGGCCAAGGAGAAAATTTTGTCACTTAGCTTTTTTGGGCAAAAAATTTTATGACAAAAATTAGCTGCGGATCCGTGCAAAGGAAAGTGGTCAAGGTTCCACTCCAATCAGAGAGTGACATGCCATCAACGGAAGTTGGCATGGTGGAAGAAAGTTAGGAATTTCACCCTCTCTTTGTCCAAAAAATTTAAGGGTGCAAATTTGGCCGCATCCCCACATCGAATCAGAAGGTGACACGTGGTCGAGGAGCAACGCACAAGCGGGCCCGCGAGAGAAGTTTTGGCACTTAATCATTTTTGGGAAAAAATCTAAGGTCAAATTTTGGCCCGAATGCCCGCAAGGAAATAAAAAATTTTAAGGCCTGCATGACCCAATCGAAGGTACCACGTGTCAAGGTAGAGCAACGGACGATGGAAGGATTTTAAGTTTTGGCTTTTTTGCCAAAATTTCTCAAAGGAAAAAATAGAAACGCAAACCCGCCGGCCAATCAAAAGATGCCACGTCTCCACTCATCGGCGGAGATCGGGGTGTCGGGAGAATTTTGGAAATTTTGCCAAAAGTTGCAAAAACACAAAAGGTAAGAATGGGGCCATATTTCCACAGCCAATTAGAGCATGCCACGTGTCCACATTAGCGGCAGGGATTTCACCTGTGGAAGGCCTTGGGAAAATTTACGCTTGCTTGCTGAAAGAAGCAAAATGTTGGTTTTGCTCCCCCATCCAATCAAAGCATGACATGTGTCATTGGAGTGCATGCAGTGCAGTGAGGATTTTTGAGATTTTTTCCAATTTTGCAAAAAAGAGGGAAAATATCATATTTTTGCCCGCCGACCGGATTTTTGAGCTAAATTTGCCCTATTTCACCTAGAAAATTGTAGTGGGCATATATTTCGATTCCAAGATCAGATTTGGGTGAAATAAGATTTTTTGGAAAGATCTCAATCCCCTCTACATACATTGGAGCCATAAAAACATCATTTTTGTGGTTTTAAATGGAGAAAATGCAAAAAAAAAAATTCACGCCTTTAATTCATATCAGATTGCTTTGAACAAGTCATTTTTGCTCGAGCCACCATGGTTTTCTTCTCCAGCACACCAAGGATGGAGGATCAACTCGATTTGATGGGGAAAAATCCTAGAATGTCTTCTCACATCTTGAATGTAAGATCAGATTGCTTTGGAGACATCATTTTTATTCCATTTTATATTTTTACTTCTCCAGCACGTAGGTGAAAAAAGAAGAATCGATTTAATGATTTTTCAGGCTGATTTGAAAGAGATTAATGGTTGGTGGTTGAGGAAAGGATCATATTTACTTCCCCTTCTATTTTCTCTCTCTTTCTTTGGCTATAAATGGAAAGGATTCATTCTTTGTAACAGTTGGATGTTTTTACTCTGTATCTCCCTTATTCTCTATTCTACAGTGAATTTTTGAAGCTTTCAAACCTTCCATAGATTTGTAAAATGATTTTTTTGCCTTTTGGCCATTGTAATGCTTTGTATCAACTCTGTGGAGCAATAAAATAAGCCTGTGGGTGATTTCCAGCCCCTTTCTTACTTCCATTGCATTCATTCTGATCTTTTCATTTACAAATCTAGTTATTTGTGCATGTGAGTTGCATTATTTCTATGGTCTATGTTTAACAACAGAGTGGGAGTTCATCATTCCTCGGTGCATCACCTCCATTAGCTTAGATTTCATTATTTATGTAACTTCTTCTTCACCTTGGTCCCTTGGAAAAAATTAGAGTAGGACTTATAATAAATCCTCTGCAAAATGAATGCATGCACCTGAACAAAGGAATAGGAACCAACCTTTAATCTAGAGAGTTTTTCCCATTTTGCAAGTCCCACACTTGGGGAAAAAATTCAATGTTGTGCAATCACACTGGATGCCCATTATCAAACTAGAAATCTAAGAAACATCCAGGGGTGCTATGATTCTACACTAACAACTCTTGATAAAGAATTTAGTTCAATGTCGAGAGAATGAAGCATATTGAAGTTCATATGCATGTTGTCTGAGAGAAGGTTCTCTATGGTGATAGAGCTCTCCATTTCGCCCGGATGGAGATCAAGATTTTGTTATGTTTACGAGACATTGTGTGTTATAAAATACTGCAAGTGTGTGAAATGATTGGCCTTTCAGAGTTTCCATTGAGGGGGAGTGTGCATGAAATATCACCTCCTAATGGCGATCGATTTTGATTCCTCCTCTATACTTCTATTCGGTTTAAAATCATTATAAAAGATCTTGTATGATCTAAAGTAAAGCGATAGAGTTTACAGGAAAAATATAGTCCAATGTGGATTTGTTTATAAAGGAGGTCCTTGTGTTATAAAATTCTCCTATAGATGTGGTATAAGAATATTTCCAAGATAAATGGTGAGATGTAGTCTCATAAATCATGCTTAGCCTAAATCCTATGTCGATTTATGGATTCCGATCCTTTTGTACCAAAAGGTATGTTGAGCATGACGAAGGTGTTATAATTCCTTCAAAAATACATGTGTTACCCTAAACCTTTAGGGTTTATGAATTTTAAATCTGTTGTACAAATAGTTGATGTTGGCATATGGATCCCACTTAATATTAAGGGGAGTGTTAGAACTATAATATTTAGTGCATCATAATATATATTTATATTTAAATAATAAAGATTAAACTATATTCATGTTATTTAAATATAAAATTTATATTAGGGTTGGTTAATTTATTTAATCAACTAATTAAATCGGGAGGTGTGCCCCATCGGTTAATAAGGTTATAACCCTTCGAGTTTTAAATATGACCTCGAGTCATATATTCAGGATATCAATATATCACACAAATCAAATGGATTATGGCTGATCCTGGTAAAAACATGGAATAAAATTGAGGAGGTAGTTCTGGACTAGTGATGTAAAAGTTTCTCAAATAGTGGATTATTCTTCCGTGGTTTTTCCACATTTAGGGGTTTCCACGTTACATATGGTGTGATTGTGTAATTTGTTTTATGTTTTTATTTGTTTTCACTATGGTGTGCACATTTATATTTCCATTTATTAATGTATGTTAACCTAACATTTAATTTAGTTGGTAAATATACATTTTCACCCCTCGTGCTAGTGATATGAAGATGGAGGAGGTTCTTTAGTGCTATCAAGAAGGAAAAAAGGGTTATCAAGCCTAAAACTGATCTAGAAAGCAAGTTTTCTTTGGTGGAATAATTATGTGTTGAAGAAGAGCATTTATGTCTCTCAGCCATCCATTCACTAGTTCATGAAAAGTTGAAGATGTTATGTGTGTGAGACACCTCAAAAGTTTTAAGGTATGTCAAGTAACTTGTCCATACATCTACGAGTTCTTGCACTTGTTAGGTTCCTAAGTTTGTGTGTTTTCTTATTGGTACTTTTTCAAAGTCTCTATTCTTATTAGTCCATGAGTGTGTATGATCAATATTTTTGATGTATCTTTGATTTTAAGTGTTAGGTCTATCGGTTTCATGTAATAAAAGGTTTTGGTGTGATTGAGTATTAATTTGCATCGTGTTCTAAGTTAGTCTCATGATTAAATATATTAGGACTATTTCCATCATATTGTGAGGTCTATAAAAGTTATTCTTGTCACACATGTGTCAAAATAGTGCTTTAATGCATTTCATTATAAAATTCTACCATGATAAGTAAATATGTGCTTTGAGTTCAAGTGTGATGACATTTAATCCGTGTAAAGGTTGTAAGTGATAAGCTCATGTGGTATATATCATTGTCATTATGGTCTAATTGTCCGTCTAAGGAAGTAGTTTGTATCTCATGCATATGAAGATGGATATAAGGTCTTTAAAAATTGATTCTTACTCTAATTCTAGCCCAATTAGGCCTAAGTATGAAGCCCTTGTATAACATGGTATTTGATTGGTCTCAAAGAGTCATTAGCCCTAGTGTTCTAGTTCTGAAATTTTGTCACAATGCTCTAGATACTCTATAATCATAGTTACGTAGAAGTCTATGGTGTCTTATGGAAGGTAAAGGGTATTCATGGTCTTGTAAGAACTTACAAGTGTCATACAACTATCTACAAGGGTTGTATCTAGTAAATTGAAGCTTATCGGACTTGTTATGAGTTGTATTTTGTGTCTAGGTGTCTAAGAATTGTCTAAGTTGGTTATCAAGTATTGTCCCACTTTTGAAGAAGGCGAGAAGGTGTATAAAATCTTGTATGTATGCCATTGATCATGAGGACAATGTGAAAGTATGTAAAATGGTATTTACTACTAGTTTTTCCATGTAGAGCCTCAGCTATGTCAAAGTTCCAATTATAAGAAAATCAAGCATATAAGGGAAATATCGGTAGAATGAAGGGTTAGTAGAAAGCTTCAAATCATGTGAAGCCATAGAAATTTTAGAATGAAGTGTTCTAAAGTTTTAATGCTCGGGGTGTTTGAAAATGTGAAATGAGTCACTTCCATGGAATAGTCAAAGGAATGAGGAAAGTCTAAAGAGTTTTGAGATTGCTATGAGTCCAAGGTCATCTATCAATTACATTCTCTGAGTATGCCCTCATTAGTCAAGATATGTTTGTTTTTTCATGTATATCTTGCTATAAGGCTTAGGTATGTGAGGTACTCAAGATAGTTTCAAGAACATCCGTATGAGGTTTGGTTGCATTTAAAGTCTCATAAGTGTGTCAAGTGTCGGCTAAGGAGTATAAGAGTGATTGTGTCCATATTTCAAAATGTGTTTTATGGAGTCAAGGTGTATAGACTAGCTCTGGGTATGAGAAGGTCAAAATATGAGTCTCCACTTTAGGTAACTTTGATCCAATCTCAAGATAGATGAAATTTTTTTGATCAAGGTTTTGAGAACTCCATATCCTCAAGTATATCAAGAGTAAAATATTCTATGATAAAGGTAAGATTGCACTAACTTAGGGGGAGTTAGATCTCATTGGAATCTAAGAAGGTGTTGAAGACCTCAATTGTAGAGTCTAGAAGGTTAATCAAAGAATATGGAATTTTTTTACATGTGTGCCTCATCTTCAAAGGTTATTGGTTCTTCACCAGGTCTAAAAAGGTATTACAAGTCATAAAAGGTAGAGTAAGTAGTTCCATAGCTTGGAATGTGTTTGAAGGTGAAATGATTGGTTTTCTAGTAAGTGGGATGGTTCCAAATTCTTGCACAAGTATTTTAAAGGTTATTTGAAGGATGAAGGTTCTTAGAGATCAAATGATATGATGTGATGTTGATAATGTCAAGATGTGTTCAAAATTTATCTACTGTAATCAAGATGTCATATGTGTGTTAAGTCTCAGAGAGATGTGGTTCTCTAAGGTTGATATCATAGTGTTTCTAAGTTCATGAGTTTGTATCCAAAGTTCACACAGTGTCATGCTCCTATTGTGTGGATGTCTTCAAAAGAAAGTTCCTCGGAAGTCTCGCGCAGTAAAAGAATAGTTATGAAGATATCCAGTCTGTTGAAGGATGTTGGGTTTTAGGTCAGACCTTATTAGGACTTGAACAAGATGTTGTCATATCCAAGTGTAATATTTAACCATGATGTTGAAAATATTCATAAAGGATGTCAAGTTGATATTTCTACTCTTTTATAATCAAGTGGTGAATCTCTACGATGTATTAAGTTTGAAAGGTATGATATATGAATGTGAAGAGTAGATTCATGGAGCTACATGTTTCTTGTGATAATTTTCTCTATCAATAAGTACATAGGTGGGATTCATGCTTCAAAATAGTAGTGTAGAGTATGCAAAGTATTTAGAAGGAACAATACATTGGTCTCGAGATGATATAGGTCTCTTGATTTCTACAAGTGCTACAATGGTCTATGATATTGTTTGAAAGATCATCAAAGTGTTATAGGGTACAAAGGCATATCAAGGATAAAGGTAAGTTGTATTTACCTTTTACAAGATAAAGAAGAACTTCAAGTACAAGACAAAGACATGAATGCCTGTAGATGGATATGTTCAACAAGAATATGAATCTCTGATGATCTTAAAGTTTTGAAGAGGTGTTTTGAGAAAGATTATATGTGAAGGCACATGTCGAGGATCTTGAAAGTGTACAGATCATGAAAATAGTGGGCATCAATGATGTGTATGGTTATAAGGATTGATATTTTCAAGAGCCTGATGTGGTTGGTTGATAGAATATCATAAGACCCATTGTACTAAAGAATGTTGATGCTACGATGATATTCATATAGACATGTGGTATTGATACAAGGTATGCATCAAATCATCAAGATCAGTATGATAAATGCAAGGATAATTTTATGAGCTATTATGAACTGTATGTAACCTAAATGGGTCTCAAAAGTTACAAGTAAGACTATTTTTCTTTTCTCGGTTTTGAATTCTTGAAACCCTTAGTTATGTTGGAAAGGTGATGTATCTTGTTGCAAGAAATTATTTCTATGCAAGGTTAGTGTATGTATTAGTTCTTTGAGTTTTCAAAAGTTTTCTTAGATGTTGTGATTGTTTGATCTTCATAGAGGATGGAAAGAAGTGATACAAGAAAAGAGAAGTTGTTTAATAATGTATGTGTACCATTGACGGAGATTTGTCTGTCATTGAAAGTCTACTACAGTAAGTCTCTCTTAAAGCTAAAGAACCATGTCTCGAGTTGGTATCAAGTGAATCAGAGTAAGGGTAATATTTTGGAATTCTGTGCATAAGAAAAGTATTCTACAGGTCTGATGAATATTTTCATTGCAATGTATGGTTTGTATGTCTATGAGCATGATTGGATGCTATAAAGGTCCTAAGATATCTTGTGAAAGCTTATATGAAGATGGAGAAATCTCAATAAGGCTATGAAATTGTGATAGTGGCTAGCTAAAGTACTTTCAAGGTTATATATTCCTAGTTGAGTCATGAATTAGGTGTAAAGAAGGATCTTGTGGCAAAGATGGAGTTTGAAAGTCCATTAGGATCTATATGTTAAATCTTCTATGTTGAAAGTAAGAAAAGGTATACTCTGGTTTGTAAACAACCTTTCTACTCGGGGAGACAATTTCTAAGTCATAATTATAGAGATTGTTTATCACTCATGTGCCATAGTTGTGAAGTGCAAGTTAAATGGTTGAAATCACTCAGAGAAGGTTGAAATGACTGAAATAGTGCTTCAAAACAATACTAAAGTGTTTAATTCTTCTTCAAGGCATGAAAACAAGGAGTGAGATCTAAAATTTGTACTTTTTATTAGAATAAGGTGATACAAGTTCAGGGGGCAATTAGGGCTGTGTAGCACTATGTTTTCTAGCTTCTAAAGCTGAGAGAAGGTTATCTTAGATGTATTGAAGTTTTCATTTATGGACTTCAGACCTAAAAGGTGAAAATGTCGAGTTAGAGGTAAAATTGTTGCTTATACGCTTAAAAAAGACATAGAATTTGGTGTTAAGCATGAATGAAAACAAATAGGAGGAATATAAAATGAGGGGGGTCTAGTTTTTACTCTTATCAAGTCTAGAAGATCATCATATGCTATACTTGGAGTCAAAGATAAGAGAACTCACCCTGTGGGGAGCTTCTTGTGCAAGCAAGTCAAGTTTTGTGCATTGTTGTCTTGTGTTGTCATTTTTCATCTCTTGGAATCTATGTAGCCTTTTTTATAGATGGAAAATGGGGAGAGAAGCCTAAGAAATATGGAATTGAGGTCATGTAGGTGTGTTTGTCATATGGTTCCATCAATATTTCTAAATGATGGTTGTCATCAATGACAAAGGGGATATTATCACCATTACGGGTTTGTGTTGCAATTGATGTAAACCCAATTGATTGAAAAGGGTTTCATGGTTCTGTATGTGTCTCCATTTTTGTTATTCAATGGTCAAGAATGAAGATTTTCAAGTTTGGTGAAGTTTGAGGAGGGCCGATACATGGTTGAGCTAATAGAGTCACTAGTTGAGTCATACTAAGATACTTCAAGTGTGTCATGAGTTAAAACATGGTTTGTATGATGTTTCATGAGTGTCTATAGGTATTAATAAGGTCAACAAGGTTAGATCATGTGGTTTCATGGTTAAGTCAGGTCATGTGGTTTCATGATTGAGTCAGGTCATTCCAAAATTGTCTCTATCCCTCAAGCAATCATAATAAATTAGATATATGATATTTGGAGATGATGGGTAGTTTTTGATCATAGTATTAAAATTACGATAGTTTACCTGAGGTGTATGGTGATTTTTAGGTTTGTATTTAGTGATTCAATGCATGTATGAGGTCCTTAGGAAGCTAGAAGTGAGAATTAGGAAGGTTTGCATAGGTAAGTCACTGTGGCTAGAGATTTTTAGGCATATATGAGATATGTGATGATTATGGAAAGGTATAGGATGTTTTCATGATGCATCATGACAATTTTCAGGTCATTCTAACATGGTAATTGTAAGTTATGTAATTTTTGGTAAAACCGGGTGAGTTTGATGTTGTTTTATAGAAAAAGTGGACCTTCGATGCTCGTTGTGACCTGCATGTTTTACATTGTGACTTGATATTGATGGAATATATTATGAGTTCAGTTATGAAGGTTTCAAAAAATAATGAGGTTGTTTGATCATCACTTTTTATTAACGATCGTTAAGAAGCTAAAGTCGTTTGAAACCCTAACTAAACCCTAGCTAGGAGCAACTTGCAGAGAAGTGAGTATATTGAGCCTGTTTTGATTCCTTTTTCCAAATTTATGATTTTATATTTTATAGGAATCTTCCATATTTCTAGAAAGGTATGTTAGAGCATGTGGTCATATGTGGGCCCCACTTAAAAATGCAAGTTTCTAAAGATATTAGTTTGGGAGAAGGTTGTCCAATGGAATTGCAAACTAAATTTATTTTATGTGATTTATGTGAGTTTTTATTAATTTAAAAATAGTTTTTAGGTCATGTTAATTCAGTTACATGGTCAAGTGTGCTTCATTCAGGTTGACTGGTCAAAGGGCAGTTTTGGAGCAGTTAGAAGCAGTCTTTAGTAAAATGGACATAACATAAGCTAAAGGAAGATTTAGGAGGTGATTAAAGTTGTGTTGGAAAGATAATTTAGAGATATTTCTAGAGATATAAGGTTTTATTCATGATGGTGAGTTTTTATATGGTTTCCAGGTCATTTTGTGGACAAGAATATTTTTGGTTGTTTAGGGCAAAAATGCTTTCTTGAAGAATGGAGTTGTTTGGAAAATGTGATGGATCTAGTGATGCTTTATATCAAATGGAATGTTAAGATTTATTAATTTGGAATATAATGAATCTATTTGGAGGTCTTGAAAGTTTCAGGAAGGGTGTTAATCAGTTGATTTTTGGAAACAAAGTTTTGGGCAGCGTGATTTGGTGAAGACAAAAGTGGTGAGATTTGAGAAAGTGATTGTTTCATGACTTATAACTTTCTTATAATTGTTATAAAGGTTCTAAATTTTTGTTTATTTGTCACATGACATAGTTTGGATGTTTTGGAGTGATCTAGTGGAAAAAATATGTTGAAATGGTCTGAAGGGTGAAGGAAACATGTGTTTTGTGAAGAACAAATAACAGTGGTCCCATTAAATGAAATATTATGATTGGTTGATGAAAATTTAGACAATTAATTATTTTTAAATGTTATTTTAAACATATTTTATGAATTTTAAGGCATGAATAAAAATAATTTTGGTGTTAGGAGAATTTTGGCATTCCAATGCATAGGTTTTAGTGATTTTTGGTACATGGAAGAAGGGTTTTTCTAGGCCAACCTATATGGGTCACTTGTAGCTGTTATGAAAAGTATTTGGGGTGTTTTTAATGATTAATTGGTCAAACTAAAGGGGTAGAACTGACATCCTTTGGGTTGGATGAAAGAAAAAGGTATAAAAGTGATGTTTTGGGTTTATTTTTTAACTAGTGCTCTTGGGGAAAGTGCGACCCAAAGGAAATAATTTTTAGGTATGAGAGTATGATTTGAAGGATGGGGAAGAGAATTAAAGATTTAGGAAGATCAAAGAGTATGTATGCAAGTGATTAAAGTTATGATAATTTGAGAAAGTAGAAGAAAGAGTGTGTTTGAAGCCCTAGGGTTTGAGCTAGGGTTTTGAGTTGAATAAGTTATCTCCATCAGTTGTGGCAATAGAAAAATAAGAGATAAAACATATTGAGGTGGCTGAGTTGGTTTTTAGTCATCCTATGGGGTTGTATCCTCCTTGTGTATTTGGTGCTTCACTAAATTAGGGGTTGGTTCTCCTTGTAGAGTTGGTTCTCTACTAAACTAGGGGTTGGTACTCCTCATGAAGTTGGTGCTTCACTAAATATCTTTTCTTCATGTAAAATAAGAAGAGTTTCAGTTTTTTTTTCTTCCCCACATATGGTGTTATTTTGTTTTGTACTTTGTTTCATGCTCTTGTCATTGATGTTTCATCTCTTAATAAGCACACATGGTTATGAATGTTGAATCGATGAATGAAATAATGAATGTATGAAATTGTAAATAAAATAAATTTTTTTAGGAATGATCAACCCCCTCTCAGTCCATTTTTATTCCAACAGGTGATGGAGGGGATGAAATAGGATTAGAGGTTGAATTTGATGGTGGATTAGGGGATGTGGGACTATTTAGGAGAAATTTTGTAGGATTGGATTGGGATGATGAGGATGATGAGGATGGAGGAATAAGATGAGATGTGGGGGATGATGATTTTGGATGAAGTTGTTGGGATTGTTGTGGATATGTGAATGGGACTCGATTATAGGTTTTACGATGATTAAATTTAGGAGTTGAGATTTTGGATGGTGGTGGATTATTTAAATGAGTTTTGATGGGAGGGTGTAGGTCATGATGATTAATAGTTGATTTGGAGGTTGTGGTTTGGGATGGTTGTGTGGGTTTGAGATGGGTGCCTAGATTATCAAGGACATAAATGAGGTCCTCTTGGTCTAGGTCAAAGTTAGTGAGGTGGCAAAATTCAATATAAATGGCTTTTAGGGATAGGTGTTTATGTTCATTAAGTCAGGGTGTGGATTGGGATGATTTGGATTCCTTAAAGAGGTAATAAATGGGATGAGGAGTAGGTATCTTAGGAAGGGGACATTGTTGATGGGATTGGTTGAGGGCGATAGTTTAGGGGGTGATTAGTTGATTGAATATTTAAGATTGGATATTTGTTGGTTAAGTTGTTGAATGGTTTTTAGGATGTTAGGATCGACATGGGATGGTTGATTTGGATGATGAGGATGGGATTGGTTGAGGTAGGATGTTAAGTTTGAGATTTGTTTGTTAATGTGTTGGATGGTGTGTGGGACTTCATGGTCAAAGTGAGATGGTTGACTTTGATGGGTGGGGGATGATGGGATAACTTGGTTGATGGATTTAGAAAAGAGGTAGGGGTTTGGATGTTGGTTTGGAGAGGATGGGGATTGAGTATTAATGGCCATGGTTAGATAAGATGTATGGGGGATTAGATTTGGATTATGTGATTAAAAAGGTTAATTATAATAATGTTTGATTGATTAAAAAAATTAACATGATGGGATGGTTAAGGGTGTTTAAAAACAAGTACCAAACATGCAACACACACACTAACTATTCAAGTGGGATTGTAATCAAACTATATCTCACTTTACATACCACACACCAAGGGTGGTTACACAATTGGTTCTCCATTATGTGCCAATGTTTGATTGGCTACCAAGTGATCTTGAGAAGTATGGACTCCGTTTACTATAGTTTTATATGCGACCAAAAGGGTTACCTAATCTAGGATAACAAGCTCTCTAGGGGCATCCCCGATATACCTTGTGGTACGTGGGTCCCAATTCCATGTTGCAAGGATGCTCTCTGAGACCTAGGTATTGGGACATGGAATCTCCTCACTTCACATCACTTTTAAAACAAGCAGCACTTAGCCAATAACGACATCTCTCCAATAATTTATTTACCCGTCAGAACATGGGGTGTGTCTACGTGTGTGGAGATGAAGCCCACAGTCACGAGACCCCTATGACTATGGTAAGTGCGTGGATGTCACTTCCACGTCACGTTACCCCCTAAAAATGAAAAAGGGAAGGAAGACTAGCTGCTTTTGATCCTCAAGATCATCCTAGGATGCGAGAGGAGAGCATACACGGTGTCTTCTTGGGTAAAAAAACAACATATAAAAAAGGACAATAAATACACACACAATAATAAAAATTAATGATAAAGTTTGTATGATGGGGGCCTTCAACAAGGGGACCTGTAAAACAAAAGGATTAGTAATTTATTTTATACCCCAATGTTCTTGGACCATTCGAGCTAGAAGGAAAAGGGTTAGTAGTTTTCAATGATTCAATAAAAAAGGGGTTAGAAAAATATCAAAATGGACAGAATATCCCCTTGTTGCTGCAATAAACCTATAAAAACATAATGTTAGACCTGCAAAGACACCACTAAAACACTAGAAAGTGTGATTAGATTGGTTAGTATCAACGTAAAATTATTCCAGAACAAAAGCGCTAATTGATAGAACAAAGGCGTTGTTTCAAGTCAAATGCACCAAAACAAAAAAATGCTATTTTAGAACAAAAGTGCCAATCTACTCAAAAGTGTTGAAACAGTAACAAAAGTGCTAATTTCTTGACAAAAATGCCAATATATGCTCAAAAGTGCCAAAACAGAAATAGATAGGGTTAGCAGAAATCAAATTTTAAAGTCTATATAAAGGCACTGATATACAGATAAAAGCGCCACTATATTTGCAAACGTGCTACTATATCTACAAAATCTCCACTATATAAAAGTGCTACTTTATCTGTAAAATCTCCACTTTATTTGCAAACGTGCTACTTTATCTGCAAAATCTCCACTTTACAAAAGCACTACTTTATTTGTAAAAGCTCCACTTTACAAAAGTGATACTTTGTCTGTAAAATCTCCACTTTATCTACAAATTCTCTACTTTAACCTGTAAAAGACCTACTTTTTGAAAAATACCAAAACATGCAAAAATTACATTTTG
Organism: Taxus wallichiana var. yunnanensis; assembly: GCA_018340775.1. NCBI lineage: Eukaryota > Viridiplantae > Streptophyta > Pinopsida > Cupressales > Taxaceae > Taxus > Taxus wallichiana. The sequence goes on from CM031240.1 coordinate 847,540,766, forward strand.
GGGTTTTAAATGTTAAACAAAAAAAGCAAGTATTTACAAAAGCGCCACAAGTTTTACAAAAGTGCTAAAATAGATCCCTATGACCAAAGAAGTTAGGTTTTCATTAAAAATGTTATTTGGGTAAAAACATTATTTTATATGCATAATCACCGAATGACATGTTAAAAGAATTGATACAAAAGACTATAACAAAAATTTAGACTTATTCAGAAACTTTAAAATGTCAAAAAGTAGGTTAAAATTTGGAATAAAAAAGTTTTTGGGAATGTTATTATGAGAAAAAGGAATTAAAATAGAAGCTCCAGGATTTGGAAATCAAAATGAATTCAAAGGGGAGATCTTTGAAAGATCAATTAGTGGAAAAAAATATTCTCTCAGAGCTACACACGGTTTATAGCAGGGAAGAATCCTTATGGAGACTTAAATCCAGGGCTATCTGGCTGAAAGAGGGAGACATAAATACGGAATTCTTCCATATGACCACTTTGAAGCATAGAGCCTGCAATAGGATTGTGGAAGTTGTTAAAGGAAATGACATAGTTATAAAAGACCCACAGATCATCAAAGATGAAGCTCTCAAATTCTATGAAAAATTGCTTAGCGAGAAGAGTGCCATTAATGATGAGGCGGTCTCTTTCATGTTAGAGGCTATTCCACATGACAAAATTGAAGTACATAGATTTAAAGACATTACTAAAGTTGTCACCTTGGAAGAGCTTCAAAAATATGTTTTTACTCTAGAAGGGGATAAGGCTTCGGGTCTGAATGGCTTCTTTATCAATTTATTTTGAAGTTTTGGGAAATTTGTTCGAGATGACCTTCTTAGGGCTGTGAATGAATTCCTTAGAATTGGTGATCTTTTGAAAGAGTTGAACAACACCCACATTGTGCTTGTTCCAAAAAAATGGACGCTAAATATTTCAAGGACTTCCACCCATAATCCTAGTGAATGTAATCTATAGAATTTTTACCAAGATCATTGCTACCAGACTTCAACTTATTTTGAATGATTTAATCTCAAAGCAACAGAGTGGATTCATTAAAGGTAGGATAATTCAAGATGGAGTGATCATGATGCATGAGATTATACATTTTATGGACAACAATAAAAAAACAAGCATGGTCCTTAAACTTGATATGAATAAAGCCTTTGATAAAGTCTCCTAGGCTTTTCTTAACAAGGTTATGGACAAATTTGGTTTTCTCAATAAATTCTAGAAGAATTATCAAGGCTTGCATATCTACGACCAAATTCTCAATCGTGGTCAATGGTGAGCTGGTGAGTTTCTTTGCCAGCAGTAGAGGTTTAAGGAAAGGGGACCTCATATCCCCTTTTCTCTTCATTATTATGGCAGATAGCCTCAGTAGAATAATTGACAAAGTAGTTAAAGATGGTCTTCTTAAAGGCTCTAAGCCCACTTCCACAAATCAAGCAGCTTCTCATCAGCAATTTGTGGATGATACAATCCTTCTTTTAATGGCCTCTATCCTAGAAGCTAAGGCGACAAAGTCCATTATGAAATTTTATGAGTCGATTCTGGATAAGAGATCAACTTTGATAAAAGCTCAATTTTCTTTTTCAACACTCCTGTGGAAAGACAACTTAGAATTGCTAAAATTATGGGGTGTAAAATCAACTCACTTCCCACTACTTATTTGGGACTCCCCCTTGGTACTAAAAAAGTATCAACCAAAGTCTGGAATGATCTGCTGGAAAGATTCCAAAAGAAAATGGCTGGTTGGAAAGGGGCCATTCTTTCAAGTGTTGGTAAGTGTCTGCTCATAAAAAGCACTCTTCAAAATCTTCCTATATATATTATGTCTCTCTATAATATTCCTTCTGCCTTCAGAGAAAAAATTGAAAGGATCCATAAGCACTTTTTATGGCAGGGGATGGAAGAAAAATTCAAGTATCACCTGGTAGCTTGGGATCAAGTCTGCATTCCTAAAAAAATTGGGGGCCTGGGCATAAAAGATATCAAAAAAATGAATGTGGCCCTAATTGCAAAAATGGGTTGGAGAATGCTCTCGAGGAACAACCCTGGATTGACCTAATTAAGGTCAAATATCTTAATCAACAAGTAACTATCTCTTTCCTCCATGAAGAACATCTTCCCTATGGATCCATTTTCTGGAATAACTTGGTTCAAATCAGAAATTTCATCAAACAAGGAAGTAAATGGAAAGTGGGAAATGACAGAGACATTAATTTTGGGGGGATAACTGGTCTAACTACAGCCTCATTGACATATTTGGTGCAATCAAAGATATCCTTGAACAAAAGTATGGTACTAGGGTCATTGATTACATGGATATGGATGGCAACAAGAAGAAATGGAAGCAACTCTCAGTGGATAGGAATGATCTGAACTACATGATGTCCTCTCTACAAGAGAATTTGAACCTAATTCCCTTAATTCAATTGGATGTTAAGGACGAAATGGTTTGGAACAACTCTATTGATGGAGAGTACTCTGTCAAATCTGGGTATAACTCTTTCTTTGAAAATATTTAGAGTGAGTTTAACTGGAGCAAGATTTGGATGACTGAACTCACCCCTAAAATAAATTTTTTCTTTTGGCTTGCTCTCAGAGGAAGAATTCTCACTAATGACAATCTGATGAAGAAAGGATTCATAATGCCAAATAGATGTCACCTTTGCAAAAAATAATCGAGGATATTAAGCACCTCTTTGTCCACTGTGAGTATGCTTCAATGATCTGGAGTTATGCCTTTTCTAAATTCAAAGTTTCTGGACTGTGCCAAAGGATTTCATCCAGTTTTGGACCCAATGGAATCCTCCTTTTAAACACTATGTTGTGAGAAGACTTTGGAAACTAGTCATGCCCCATATTATTTGGAGGATATGGAAAGATAGAAATGACATCATTTTTAGAAATATTAAACAACACTGCAAGATTAGCTTTGTTAAGATTACTCATGCTATTAAAGAAAATATTGAAAGATTCAAACCTCCCAAGAACAAGAAATATCCTGAGAATGAAGAATATATTCTTTCCAACTGGAAGATTGGAGTTGCCAATATTCATAATAGGAACACTTCAAACATTGATAGGTCTTCGATTCATTAGAACCCTCCTGATATCAACTGGCACAAGCTGAATTTTGATGGTGCTTCTAAGGGTAATCCTGGGATTGCTGCAGGGGGAGGTGTGATTCGAGACCACAAAGGCTACTTGGTTGCTGCCTATGCTGGAAAAATGGGGATTCAGACTAACCATTATGTAGAAGCCTTGGCTGCTCTCTGGGGGCTAAGGATTTCTCAGGATCATAACATTCAGAATATTATTTTGGAAGGTGATTCGCTAAACATTATCAATCACCTTAATCAATCCTCTCCTCCTAGCTGGACTATTAAGGACTTCATCATGGAATCTATAAAAATTTGTCAAACCTTCAAGAATATCAAAATTAAGCATACTTATAGGGAGGGGAATAAGGTTGCTGATTCCTTGGCTAATTATGGCATAAATAATAATTTAATCATTTGGGATAATGTTAATCACATCCCTAAGGAGATACATAATAGCATTAATGCGAGATAAATATGGGTAATCATGTATGGAGTAGGGAGAATAATGAGATGGCATGGGCTTTAGCGGGTGTGAAAGATCACACATGTGTGAAATATCACCCTAACTACAGCCACATTAAATCACATTATTCCCAAACAGAGGGGTGAGTTCTTAATAACCGGGACAGACAGAAGGGTAATAACATTTCAAACAAGGGTTTCAAGCACAAAAATTGTAGGAATAATAGAGAGAAGGAGATGGGAGGATCCCCATGCCAACTGGAGCCTAACAGTGACCCGGCTTGGAAGAACAATGAGGAGCTGTGGAACCTCTTAAAGAAGGGTGGAATTTCCAATTTCATTGAGCGCATTCAAGGGCGACCAGAACATCTCGGTCCATTTTGCAATGGACTGGAAGGACAGAAAAGTGGAATATGGTGGCCACCGAATCACTATAAATGAAGAAGCGATTCTTTGAGGCGATGGGTGCAGAGTTGGAAGGCTTCCATTTTTTCAATAAGAGGATTGATAAGACTGCTGGGTAAAGAAATTCTCTGCTGATAATGAGGAGCTTGTTTTTGTGTCTGTGGGTGTTAGGGTAAGTTCTATCCCCATGCCTTTTGATGAGGTTACCAAAATGATGGTCAGATATATTTCTTTAGAAGGGTGATACATTACTGTTCCCTGTCAAACACCTTGTATTTATTAACCACTTCAAGAGGTAATTTGCAGTATGCTTCCTGTACTACTTGTTAAACTCCCTTGAGCATTCCATTTTAGAATTTCATAAGCACTCCCATGCCATCCCTCTTCACCAAGGCCTTATTCTTCTGCTTTATAAGCTCTTTATCTCTAAGTTCCCTGGCCTCCCATCCTCTCCCAGCATTGTTCCACTCATTCCTACCATCAATGCCCCCACTTCCATCCTTGCCACCACATCCAAACCCAAGCCCAAGAACCTTAAGCTGCCCAAAATGGACACTCCTCACTCTACCGGGTTCTTAGAAGTACTCAAGAGCTGGAATTTGTGCAAAACTTACTGCACATTAGTAATCTAGGCAGGATATGGCCTTGAAAAAGGACGGGAAAAGTACTACCCATAGGCTGGATTCTTTGGAGAATGAGATGATGAAGTTAAAGAAGGATGTGCAACACATGGTCAAGCAAAAGGGCAAAAGAAAGGCAGATGATGATATTGACCTCGGGAATGATCAGGTTGTGGACATATACAAGAAATTGAATTCCTTAGATAACCGATTGGGGAGAGCCAAGGACCAACATGATCACAACATGGCTATCTTCAATGCCATAAGTGACTTCTTGGAGTAGCATGTTCGCAGCATCTCAGCACTCAGCGGGGTCCCTGCTACTATCTGGGGGACTGACAAGGAGAGTAGCCAAACCATAGCGAAGTTAGATGCAAGTGACCCCACGCACATCACAACTTTGGCATTATTCACTTCGCTTCAAACTATCAAATCCAGGATAAACAGAGCTTCTAAGAAATAGTCTCCCCCTCGCTGAAGGTTTGCATTGCGATCGTTGTTTTATCTCATTCTTTTTGCTATCTTTTGCTATTGTTTTACTTATGTATGCTTTAGTTTTTTTTTGCTTCATTCTAGTAACCTTCTTTTGGTTACTACTGGGATTAATGATTTATCTGGATTTTGATCCTCTTTTGTGATTCCCTTTCAAGTTCTATCGGCTTTTGAGACCTTTCGTAAACAGGTATAGTCCCTTCAAAACTATTTACCAATAGTAAAAAAACAAAAATTTAATTTTCAAGATGTAAATCAAAACAAAACTTTTCCAAATTTGAAAAACTTGTTTTTAATATAGAATGCTACTAAAAAAAATCACCATGGTGGGTGTCAAAATGTACATTTTAAAATATTAGTAAGAAAAATGTGAGAAAACAAATAAACTTGATTCCCTAATCTAATCTCCTCAAAAATACACTAGATAGAGAAATATATGGAAAGGAGAGAGAATATAATACTTGTACCTACCTACAAGAATTGTAAGACTCCTCCTTTGATGTGATAAATTTTATCTTGATGGTGGATTGGATGTGCTTGCTTTAGATTTTGGAGACACTTGGGCAACACCTCCCCTTGATTGTTCTTGGATTTCTTGATTATTGATTATGATAGATTGATTGTAGATGAATGGATTGATTGAGTGATTAATGATAAAATCAATGATTGATAAAATTAGTAGAAATTTGTTATGGATTTGAGATATTATTCTAACTAGCTCTTATGGAGGATGATAGTTTAATTTATGGTTTATGGGTGGAGGATTCAGTGGATGAGATGAATCCAAGTTGGATTTTGATCAAGGGTGGATAATTGATGAGAACAATGGATAATTCTAGAATAGATATTTATATAATTTGAGATAATATTGAATGGAGATTTGAAGGTTTAATTAAATTTTTAAATGGAGGGAAGTTTAGAGAGGCTTCTAGAAATAAAAGCCTCTAGAGTTAGAGGTGTGAGGATGTGATTAAGATTAGAGTTAGATTAGATTAATAAATGTTGATTAGTGATTAGGTTACATGGAATGGATAGGTGTAGGGATGTGTAGAGTGGGTGGTTGGTGAAATGTGGGAATATTAAATTCCAAGAATATGTTAATGAAGGATTAAAATAGGATAATATGATATAATAAGTGATTAATGATAAAATGAGATATGATGATGGATTAAAAGGATTAATGATGAAATGTTGGGATATTTGATAAATGATTAAAAGAAGAAATATGATAAAATGGAATATTATATAAATGATAAAGGGTGATTAACTAAAATAGAAATTATTCTAGTGTAATCTAATACTAAATGAGTAATAAAATGACTGAATAAATGAAGTAATAAAATACAAAATACACCCAAGAAAACTAAGCTAGAAAATATGAAACCCTAATGTGTAAGAAGGGTTAAGAAAAGCCTTAGCTGATTCGCAAATGTCATGGGACTATGTTGCAGTGTAGACCAGGTGAAATAGAGGAGGAAACAACCACACATAAGCTTGGGAAAGCATAGATCCGAGAATACGGCAAGCTAAACTGGGGTTCCTAGAAAGGGATAAGGGTGCTCGTGGGTACCCTAGTCTGAGATCTGGGTTCCTTGGTCTACAAAAATGAATAGGAAACCTCCTTTAGAGTGTCATTGGATGTTTTCCTATGTTCCCTTCCTGTCACACTAATGTAACTAAATTGCACTAGATGTCATTGTTAATAGGAAATGGAAGGATCACCTGGAAAACCCCAGATAAAGCATCAAAACCCTAAAAAAATAAAGATGCATATGAAGGGGTCAGAATTTCCTTGGCAGCCACAATGGTGGACTTATTAAATGATTGTTGCACTACATCTCAGAACCAATGTAGTTTTAGGTGTGTGTGTGTGAATTTTTCCTTAGGTTTCTCTTGTGTCGAGTCACTTTTTGTTAGGTAGCGAGAACATAACTAGATGTAGAATGTAGTACATGTCTGCATAGAAAAGATAGAATCCCCTCCTATGAAGTGTGATGTAGATGAACCAAACTTGTGTGCCTTGTGCTGGAGCTATATGGATGCAAATGTAGATTTAGATCACTTTGATAAATGCAACTCTAGATGGTGATAGTAGATGCTTAGTGCTTGGTCTCTCATTATGGTCACATAAATTTATATTTATATGGTTCTCTTGTTCTAATTTTGTAATTAACCCTGAAAATGCTGACCACCAAAAATATAGAAAGCTCAAACAGCTAGAAAGTGCCCAAAAGGTGAGAGTAAAGTGTAAAGAGGATCGGGGCACTGGGGCAGGGCACCCCAATCAGAAATAGGAAAAACATAGAATGAAAATACGGATTAGGTAAGTGCAGGTGTGAGATCGAAAATATGAAAGAAAGAAATGTAAAAATGGCCAAATACATGGTTTAATTATTACTCTTTTCACTTAAGAACCATATGAATAGTAGTATGAGACTGGGACTAAATAATGACTCAAAGTGCATGATTTTTACTACATTTGCCCCCACTTTATGTTGGTGAGTGGAAATATCGGTAACATAAATTAGATAGAGATGTGTACCTGATAATCCATGTAAATTGATGTAGCAAAAGTGCCGAAGGACTAGAAAAAGTGTGGAGTGACAAAAAGATGGAGCGTGGAGATTAAAGATGCAAAAGTGTAAAAAGTGATGAGAGTGAACTTAGGGTGGAAGTGCATGTGTAGATGCCAATGTTTTTAGTGTACCTACATGGTTAGTATCATGTATGTGATGTACCTTCCATGTGTGTGTTTTTGTTGTTGTTTTTGACTTCTTACTTCTCATACAGATGGATCCGTAAAATAGAAGACGATCAAGTAGTCAAATACACATGTATATATGTAAAGAAACATGTAAAAATAGTACAAAAATGACAATAAAAAAGGAACATGTGCACCTGATTCATGATGAGACAAAAGGGTGGAGAAAAGATATCATGTAAATTTTGGTGAAGTGTGATTTTTTGGGTGATCTCATACCACTATGGCCAAAGAAGTCTAGGGAGAAAATTGTGTTATTCTCCAACATGAATCGCTTCCACGAGGGTGGTGAAGAGATATCTTTACTGTCTAGTTTTTTGGGTGATCTGACACCATTGGCCAAAGAAGTGTAGGGAGGAAAGTCTGATGTTCCTCCAACCTGTAACTAATCCCCAGAATGCTAAGGAAAACTACCCTGTAAAATCCACCATGTATGGGGTTCATAGATTGGTCTAAACCCACTCACCTTTGTATAACCAATTATGTGATGGACAAAAAATGTAAACTAAATTGTACTAATATTGTGTGTAGTGTGTATAAACCCAAATGATGCCCCCTATTTGGGGATGAATGTGACATTCGAGATAGGAGAATGTGTCCCTAAAATAGGAACAAATTAGTATATTGAAATTGTTCCCTATAGGGGAAGGGAATGTGCTTGGTAAATACCAAGGAACAAACAAACAAGTGGATAGAAAACAAGTGTTAGTACAAACAAGCATGTAGAAAATGAGTATAAGCCAAACAAACAATGTGTAAGCTAAAACATAAGAAAATAATGTAAATACCCAAAAATATAAAGTAGGTTACTTAAAGAGGGTTGTAAACATGGGACACCACTCATGGTGTCACAAGACACTCAATTTTTCATGGCCGCAAACAAACAAGTGTGCACACAAGACAAAGGGTAGTTACCACAAACAATAACAAACAATAATAGACAATGTAACAAACAAGGATGGAAGTAAAGATCCCTGCATAGAAATATGTTACACATGAAACACCTGTTAGCATGTTAGAAGAATAACAAGTATGTCAAATAATGTATAACCTGATAATGGAAAGTGCTAAGTAAAAAATGAAACAATAGCACCTGTAGTGTATGAATGTGGATGCCCCCAAAATGTAGTGTGTAAAGCATTATTACTATATACATAGAAGCTCTATATCTATGATCACAACTAGAAAAGGACATGAACGTGCATGTGACATATGGTAATGATAATGACATACAATAAATCTATCTAATAAGTGTAGTAAAGTGAACATGTAAGAGAAAATGCAAGCAAGAGTAAATGAAAACATTAAATGTTGTATGTTGTGGATGGATGGAATGGAATGGAATGTAGAGTGAATGATAGGAGTTGAGTGCCCCTAGTGAATTGAGTTGTATGTAGTGAGGTTAATTTAGTATTCCCCTCGTAGTCAAGAATGAACCATAAATGAGAGTGCGTCATCGGGAAATGGTCAAACTATGTGTTGTGTGTAGCACATTGTGGTGATGATATGTGGCATAGAGATGAACTATGTGTGACTCTGTATCCTAATCGTATATCATGAAAAGATGAGTAGAAAGGAGTGGTGATTTAGCCTAAAGTGTATACCATTAAACAATGTAAGAGAATGTGATGATGTAGCCGATCACGAGATGATGCTAGAATAAGTGACCCTATAGCTTAAAGAGTTTATCACTTAATCAAGGTATGTTGCATGGGAAAATATATAATGACAAACATATGATTGTGATGTGGTCCATTTGTGATGTATACCCTCAATAGTCCAATATGGACCATGAGACTAGAGTGCGTCATCGGGTAGTGAGTGTAGCACGTAGAGGAGAATATGCAAAATGTGTAGTATGTGTAGTAAAGTGTATGGTATGTAATGCGGGATGCGTAGATGACCTAAGATGTGTAGATGCATAGTAGATGTAATACATAAGGTGTAATATGTAAGGTGTAATATGGAAGATGTAAGATGACATGTAAAATGTGGAATAGGTGATGGCTATGGTGTTGTGTGTGAAGCATGTATAGAACGTGTATGGTGTATGTAGGAAGATGCGCAATGTGTATAACCTGTAATGTAGTGTGTAATTGTAGATGATGTAGGATCATTTGATGATATGCGATCCTTAAGGTGTAGTGACTATTGTGTAGTGTGTGGGGCTCATGTGTAGATAATTCCCTCAACAGTCAAGTGTGAACTAAAGCACAAGAATGTGTCATCGAGGAAATGATAATGAAAATGTGTAGATAACGTTGCCTATGCTAGGAGGTTGCTAATGCAAGTACAAAACATGTGTCGATGTTAGGATGGTGGGGGGATGTGTGAATGCCATGCCCCCAAGTGCATGTGAGTGAAAGAACTAACCAATGAAAGTGAAGGACGAAGGTACCTCATCTGATGTTGGTGGTGACGAAATTGCATGGCCATGTGCTAGTAGTGGTGGTATAGTAGATAGGCATTGCGTAGGTGAGTGAATTCTATGTTTATGTGATGGGTGAATATATGATGAGTATGTATGTGTAAAAAAATGCATAGATGATGGAGACCGATGAGAAGTCTGAATCCGGATATGATGGATACCGTGTAGAAGAAAAAACAAGGCGGTGACCTATGTCGAGATGTAACAACTATGTGATGAATAGTCATATGCCTATGTGTAGGAATAGTAGAGCGGCATGGCCACTTAGATGGTATACATATAGGTGAACTAAGAGCAGATTATGCTTTAAGGAATAGAGATCATAATGTGCTAAATAACATAGGAGATGTAGTGATCGGTGCTCAAAGAGATGATGACCATTGAGTACATGGAGATACATCATCAACAATAGAAACAACTTGATTGCTATGAATGAATTTGAGTTACAAATGATTCATAGAGATGATGGAATTATACCTACAAATCAGTTAAGACCTAGAATCATGTCACAACCATGGATTTTTTGTCTAACAAGGAAAGGTACAAACATAGTAAGGGGTCCTATTGTAACACGAAGTTTGAAAACACCATATGAATTGTTCATCGGATATGAGATGTGTGAACACGGATAACCGATAGCATCAAGAAGTGGTATAGAACATGCACTAATAGGCCATGATGGATCAACCTTAGTATTATTAATGGGGACCTCTCCAATAGATGCACTAATGTGTAAGTGATTAGAAGTAAAATTTGCATGATAGTTGTGGTCAGAGAAAGAAATGATCAGTGGAGAAGTGTCAGTGTTAGAAAATAAGAAATCAAGGGGCCCCAATGTAGGTGGAGGTATTGTACACTAAGTATGATTAGTTGATGAATCAATGGTTTTCTTGTCATGTTGTGGAGGATGGTTATTAAATATTTTGAGCTTACAATTTTTGTTAACTAGTGCAGAGTCTATGTAGCTTAGAAATTCAAGCTTTTTGTTATTGATAAGATCTTGGATGATGGTGTGGAGTTTGAAACACCTATTGGTAGAGTGCCTCACATAGCAGGTGATAATAACATCAAAATTTCTCATTGTAATTTATTCCTTTTGGTCATGATGGATCCAATTCAAGCGGTGGAGGAAGCATGATAAGATTGCTTTCAAGAAGCTATTGTAATATGAGTTGTGGGGCAATAGGAAATTTAGTGAATGTACATTGAGGTGGTTATTTAGGATTAGTGACTGCATTTACATTGATTTTGGCGTTAGTGGTTTTGTGGTAGAGAAGGTTTAAATGTTGAATTGCTTTGAAAGCGTATAGATGATGATGCTTGTTCCTTATACTTAAGCTTACCGATGGATAAAAGCTTAGTTTCGCAAAGCTTGAGGGTATGACAGAGTTGATCGAATGAAGGGAGGTATAAAAGAGAATACTTTATTGGAGGGGAGGTAGTAGACTATGGATGAATAAATATTGAAGTTCAGAGTCTACAAGAACATTCAACATCTTATATAAGTTGTATTTGTAATGCAAGACATAATATGCTAGGTGTTCATTAGATCCTTGTTTAAGTTGTGCAAGTTGGGCATAAGAGATCTTAGAGCCGATGTTGATAGAGAAATGAGTGAGAAAAGCATCAATGAGATGTGTGAAAGAGACTACCGAATGGACAGGTAGGTCGTAAAACTAACACATTGCATAATCATGGAGGCTACGAGGAAAGAGCTTAGCTAGGAGAATGTGATTATTTGAAATATCTAGACAAGCCACATGTAATGCTCGGAGGTGCTCTTATGGGTCACCTTGGCCATTGAAAATAGTTAGTTTAAAGTAACAAAATTTGGTGGAAGAGGATAAGTAGATATAATTGACGTTAAAATGGATTATGTAATAATAGAGTGGAATCCAAATATAGAAACACATGAGAAGTAGCCTACTAATTGATGAATTTGTGCTTGAATTTTTTGATAAAGGGAAGCTAGATCTTGAGTGCCAATGGAAGGAGGATACTATGTATGAGAAAAAATAGGTGGGTATAGTGATTAGTAGGGGTAGGAATAGAAACAAGAACAATAGAGATGGGTGTAAGAGTAGAAGCAATTGGTTAGGTAGTAACTATGGTGGGAATAGTGGTAGACACATTAAGCTCCGCAAGGTTTGTAGCTTCCTCATCAATAACATATAAAATAAAGTCTAAATCTTGGGATTCTCGGTGATATGATCATTAATGGATTTAAGATGAGCTTCAATAAAATCTTAGAATATTGAGCCATAGTAAAGAAGAGAAAGAGAGCCTTAAGTGGAAGGTGGTGTCGAGCGTGGGGTTCACCAAAATGATTAACTAAAATATAACTTATGCTAGTGTAATCTAATGTTATAGGATCAGTAAAATGATTGAATAAATGAAGTAATAAAATAAAAAATACACCCAAGAAAACTAAGCTAGAAAATATGAAATCCTAGTGCATAAGAAGCGTTGAGAAAATCCTTAGCTGATTTGTAGATGTCGCAAGACTATGTCAAGTTTATACTAGCTTGAGGAGGAAATGACCACACAAAATCCTAGGAAAGCATAGATCTAATCTATCTAGCTAGATTGGGGTGCCTAGAAAGGGATAGGGGCACTGTGGGCACCCTGGTCTGAGATCTAGGTGACCTAGTCTGTGGAAATGACCAGGAAACCTCCTATGGAGTTTCTTTGGATGTTCAACTATGTTCCCTTCTGTTGCACTAATGTCACTTTGAACCGCAGGATGTTTCTATGAATAGGATATGGAAGAATCACCTGTAAAACCTAGAAAAAGCATCAAAACCCTAAAAAATAAAGATGCATATGAAGGGGTCAGACTATCCTCAGCGGCCACAATGGTGGACTTACTAACTAAGCGCTACACTACATCTCAGACCCAATGTAGTTCTAGTTATGTGTGTGTGCAATCGTGCCCTAGGTTGCTCTTGTGTTAGTTACACTTTGTGAAGTAGTGAACAAATAACTAGATGTAGAATGTAGTAAATGTGTGCATGGAAACAATAGACTCCCCTCCTATGAAGTGTGATGCATATGAACTAGCCTTGTGTGCCTTGTGATGGAGCTAGATGGATGCAAATTTATATTTAGATGCCTTTGATGGATACAACTCTAAATGGTGATAGTAGATGCATAGTGCTTGGTACCTCATTATGGTCACATAACTATATATTTATATGGTTCTCTTGTTCTAATTTCATAATTAACATTGAAAAGGTTGACCACCAAAAATATAGAAAGATCAAATGGCTAGAAAGTGCCCAAAAGGTGAGAGTAAAGTGCAAAGAGGATCAGGGCACCCCAGAGGGGACCAAGGCGGTTAGAGCACCCCAGTCTTGGCTAGGCGCCCTAGTCAGAAATAGGAAAAATATAAAATGACAATAAAAATTGGGAGAATGCAGGTGTAAGATCAAAAATATGACAACAAGCTATGTGAAAATGGCCAAAGACATGTTTTAATTATTACTCTTTTCACTTAAGAACCATATGAATATTAGTATGAGATCGAGACTAAATAATGACTCAAAGTGTGTGATTTTGTGTCTACAAAGGGTAAATGCGATAATGTGGTTAATAATAATTAATCTTGTGGTTAATCATTCTGTGGATAGTGATGATGTTTTTTGCAAGATAGATTAATAATAATTGATCATGTTAACATTTTAGATGTCTAAATTATACTATATATAGCTCATGTTAGTCGTAGTCAAACTAACCCACCCATATAGATTATTGAGCCACCCCCAAATGATATATAGGGCTCCAGGTATAGGGTTGCATTTAAGTAATTTTTGAGGTGAATAAGGAAGATGGGTGAACTCCCATCAAGGTGATTATAATTGTAGTTTTAGTTGTTGTGATAGGAAATCAATTTGTAGGTTTTACGTAGGTTTAATCATCAATATATATTTTTAAAGGTATCCTTGGATTGGAACATGTGATTAGAGTCTGTAAGAGGTGTAGTCACAAAATCATGTACTTTAGACATTTATTTATCCCGGTCTCATAATACTATTTAGAAGGTTCTTGAGTGAAGAAATTACTAATTAACCCCCATCCTTTGGCCATCTTGTTTATTTTATTTCATAATTTGAAACCTATTGAACCCATATGACCAGCTATTTTTCGACATTCCATGTTATTGTAGCCTCGAGATGTGGCACCCAAATTTAGTATTGGGGCGCCCATGGGTGCCCTGGTCCCACCTGGGGATGCCCATGTCCCTTTTACACTTTCCCGCCACTTTTTGGGCCTCTTATAGCTGTTTTACATATTTATATTTCTTGTGGTCGGCATTTTCGGGGTTAATTACGAAATTAGAGTAAGAGAACCCTATAAATATAAATTTATGAGACCATAATGAGGGACTTAGCATCATCTACTACTATCTCTCCATCTATAGTTGTATCCATCTGTCAGACCGACATCCACATATAACTATCATCAAGGCACAAGATAGGATATCTACATCAAAATTCATAGGGGTGGGATCCTATTCTATTCCATGCACACATGCTATTACATTTTCTACATTTAGCTATTGCTTGCTATTTCACAAAGTGCAATTGACAAAAGAGAACATAGGGAATGACATGCACACAAACACACACCAAAAATACATCCAGTCCTAAATGTAGTGTAACTCTTTGTTAGTAAGCCCATTCTTGTGGAATCGAGGTCAGTTTGACCCATTTACTTGTATATTTAGTTTTTAGGGTTTTAATACTTATTTTGGGTGTTTTACGAGGTCTTCACAACATCTTGGATTATTAGCCACATTGATAGAGGACAACAAATTTGATGTGACACATAGTGAGGGTTTGAGACCACCTTCTAACCTGTAAGAACTAGTTATAGATATTTTACATAGACCAGGCCACCTATTACGCTAACTGGGATCGCCCATGGGCACTTTGTAGTCCTCTCCCGGGTTCTCCGGTCAAGCCACATCACCCGAGATCTTTCCTCTATGGGACCCCGACATAGTCGCTTCTACTTTATGATTTTATGTACATCACTATGACACTATCTAACAAGTGTTTGTTATCAGATGAGTTCTTTCCTCTTCTCTCTTACACATTAGGGTTTCTAATTTCATTAGTTTTATTTACTTATCTCATTTATATACTTGTCTTAGTGAATTAACTTGCTACGTTATATGTCCTCTTAGATTAGATTAACGATCCCCACACTACTTAGTCCATTTTTAGTTAATCATTTTGGTGAACCCAACTACTTTCATGCTTAGGATACCTCTCTTTCTTCTATCATGGGTTGTCAAGTCTCTTTATCTAATTTACTTAAGAGATATCCCCATTTTCAGACTAGTTTGCAATAAAAACTAGACTCGCATGTCTTTCTATGATGATAGGCCACCACACAAAAGAAGTTCTATATTCGATGGTTTATCTAATGACTCGATCCTAGTGATTCTTTGTCTACGTAAACCCTATTAAAATCAATTCAAGCCTTACACACATTATTTCAAGATAAATTTATAGCCATGGAATCCACGAACACATCTCTTAGATTTGAAATTTAATAACTTAAGGATGATTCTCAATCACATGTTTTTGTTCCTTCCCCATCTTATATGCCATCCATGTCTAATATGTGTCATATGATTAAACCTCAAGATATGCCATTACCCGAACCTCTCATGTTTGAGCACAATACTACACCACATGATATATTTTCTCATCTCCTTACTCATCAATTGATCACTCTACCACATGTGTAAAATTATTATCCTTATCAGTTAAAAAATATCAAGGTCATCCATAATGCAATTATCATCAAATCAATGGAAATAATGACAATAATTTCCATACTTTGCATCGCATAATCCAAAGTATTAAACATTAAGGTCTTATTTCATTTAAATCACAAAATCCTATTACAAAGGTTACCCCACATGGGCTCCTAAGGCTATTCCTTCTTCGGTTAGTCATGATCCACCTAAGAAATTACCTACGGTATCCCCAAGTCAACCAAGTCAACAAACTATCAAAATTAGTTCACACACCAATCCTACTAATTCGGCTACTACATTACCAAGTCAACCTAAGTAGTCTCCATTGAGACTCAATGCAACTCAACCTCCTCTCAAATCTAAGCTCTAACCAATTAATTTTTTCCCAGTAACTAACCCTCCTAATAGTAGTCAAAACACATTATAAACTCCACCACATCATGATAATACTTCACAACAGTCCACACATGCTACAATTGATATGCATTCCGGTTCATATGCTCCACACACTTCCACCACTAAAAAAAACTTGGTCTTTGGTATGTGACGACCTTATCGATGACTTTGCATGCTTTACTTACATAAACATGGGGGGGCAACACTTCACCTTCACCATCCACACCTCATCTTATCATAGTCACACTTATCCCTTTTATACATTTATATTCTCTAATTATGCATACTCATCGCACATCCTAAGCATCATTACCCGATGACACACTCTTATGCTTCGGGTCACACTGGTTTGTTGAGGATTACTACTACACTGAACCCCACACACTGCACCATAGGCATTACACATTACACTTCATTATACATTACATGTCATTCACCCTACACTCTACTACAACATTTTGACATTCACGTATTCATACACCCTACATTATGATAGTCATCATTAGACATGCATCATTGTCTATGCATCTTAAATCCTACAATACTTATCCTACACAATACATTATTCATTTATCTACATACCATACATATTACACTGCGCATCTTCATACCTATTATACATGTCATACTAGTCATCATCATATTGGAGTCTAATACTACATTACTATTTTATCTACATACATTACATGTCATGTTATGCATTACATCTGTGTGCATGTATACTTTTCTTGATGCTAAATCAAATGAAGCAAGAACTACCACCTAAAATAGTTCTACAATTTAGCTAAAACAAAGCATAAACACCATCAAGATAGAGAACTAAGCAAGATCTAAACTAACATTATAACTTTGAAAACATGAGATCAAAACTATGCATGCTATTTTAACATCTCTACTCTCCTAGATTACCAACAAGAATGAATGGACCTATTTAGCTCCAATGGAAATCAAAAATTTCTTTGTTTGATCCTTAAAGAATGCAAGAATATGAAGCTTTAGCTCTTAACAATGGTGACCTCTCAAGAAAACAAAAGGTAAGCTCTTAGTCTCTTTGCTATATGCTTTGCATTTGCTCTCTTAAGAAGTTTTAGGTGTAAGTAAAAAGGTAGGTGGAGGGATCTTTATATAGCCCAAAGGATAAAGGATTCAACACATTCTCATGAATGTAGGATAAAGGTAAAACATGATTAGGAATGGATAAGGTTTATTTATTAAAGGTAACCTTACTTTAGAAGGGTTTAATACATGTTTAACAAGTCATGGGAGTTGGGGGGTATTTTAATTAATCAAAGGTGATTAACTAATAGGTAGATGTAAGCTTATATAAGATAATTAGAGGAATATTAGTACGATTTAGGCTATTAGAAGGGGATTAAATCAATTAAATATTGATTTATTGGTTAAATGGAAGGGAAAGCTAATTAATTAATAATAATTAATTAGTCTAGGTAGAAGGGGTGATTTATTAACGGAAGGTCGTTAATTAGGGTATTTGTTGGATATGTAACTTAATTAATTAGCTTAGTGTAATTAATTAATGATGATATGAGGGAAAATGAGTGCTTTTGATGATATGTCATCGATTTGTGAGAAAGATGATAATTAACGCAATTTAAGTATTTAAATTACTTGGGTGTAATTATGGGTGTCTACATTTGCCCCTCTTTGGGGTGGCGTAAGTGACGCCACTTCAAAGATAGTAGACATGTGGAATTTTGAAGAGGTAGAAGAAAAATTAGTAGAAGTGAGAGATGCCCCCTTGAGTGTCGATGGGGTGATGAAAGAAGACGATCGACGATCAAAAAAGGTGAGAGATAGATAGAAGAATGGGAAGAGGCAAGATGCCCCGATAAGATGGAAGAATAGGGGTGAGAGGAAAGTGATGTAGAATGAATATGGAGGAGGGGAGAGAAGAGCTTAGCCTCTAGCCACTATGTATTGGAACAATTTCGGTGTCATCATATTGCCATAAGAGCTACGTCATCGGTCCTTATGAAAAATATAAGCATATGACAAAGGTAGAACGACATGAAAAGCCATACTACGAATGATTGTCCATTGCTGAAAACACCAACTCCATGCAACATACAAAATGTAATGCAATACGAGAAAGTGAAAGATGCCTAACTCCATGCAACATACAAAATGTAATGTAATACGAGAAAGTAAACAAGCTAAACTAACAGAGAAACATAATATAATGTTTTTATTATCGAGCTTCAGTTATGACCTGTGCAAATTAACGACAAGGGTTGATGATGGTGCCCCAAGCAAGGATACATGCGAGGGGAATAATGGAGGACACTCGGGTTCGATGGAAAAGTAATGTGCACTATGAAATAGTACCAGGTAACTCGTTGTGCCCAGAGTACGGACAAAGTAAGAAGCCTAGCTTTTGTTGATGGAGGTAGATCAAGATGATCCACAAGTCACACACATGAACAAGTGAGAACCAAAGAGTGACGTTTTGTAGGATGATTTTCAATTTTTAGAAGTTTTCTGAAACATATTTGAATGTTTTTGATGATTTTTTTCTCTAACATATTTGAATGTTTTGGTTGATTTTAAAAGTTTTATGAAACTATGTACAGGAAGACAAGAAAGTGTGGATGCCCCAAGATAGATGGGATGTACAAGGGCATAAGGCCACGTGCGTACCAGAAAGGTGAAGATGCAAAAATGTCCCAATGATAAGGTGGGAGTATTCAAAGGTAAACTCTTCACAGGTAGAAGCGGGACCCAAGGCCATTATGGATAGGTTCAACATGATGATGAACATAAACCAATGAAATGCTGGGAAGAAGCAAGGATGCCCCTAGCGTAAGTTGGCCTAAGAGCACGTGATAGAAAGGAAGGAGAAGATTATTTTTGTGGAAGGGGACAAAGGTGTCCGCAAACATGGAAAACAAGTAACCTTATACACATGGATGTTCTGAACGAAGTAGAAGAATGATGTGAATGATATGAATGTAGCTTAGAAGCCTCGCGATGAAGAAGTGATTAGCCAAAGGCATAAATTGTGAGACAAGATATGGACTAGAGTAAGAGTCTGAACAAGGTCCAAAAACACACTTGGTAACATACTAATCTTGTTTACTCATAGAGATCCAGTGTGTGCACGTGGAGTTTATTACCTCTTGAAGTGAAGATTTAATAGACAACAAGTGAAGAGACCCTAGCCAATGTGTAGGAATGATTTATTATGAAAGGTGATTTTGTGAATGGATGGTGAAAGGATAGCCGTACATTGCTCCGCTACCAGCTACGTGTCCATAGCCTCGACAGAGATGTATTTGATTATAATCACAACATTTCTCTATTTCCAGTCAGGTGTCCATAGCCCCGATAGAGATTATTGGAAATACCCCAAGAGAGAGTTATATATCAATTTGCTTTTTCTTTGTAGCTTTTAGATTTTGATTTTGATTGATTTTGATTCTTTTGCTTTTGAAAACTTATTTCAACTCTCTTGTTTGCCAAGGGGTTAAGAACCACTGATGGCTTGATGGAAGGAGGTGGAAGTTCTTATGATGACGACATTGGCTAGTGTCAACAAATATGTCCAAAAGTTCTTCGCAACAAGTTTATTAGATGTTGAATGTGATAGGATCTCTAAGAGGTCAATTGTTCTTTAATTTACCAAGGTGATAAAATACTAGGGTCAAATAGATACCATAGAGATAAATGTCACAAAATGCATGCGAATAAGCTAACCAAAATATCACTTGAAAGGATGAAAATGGCAGGAAGACTTGTAGAAGAATAGCAAGGAAGGGAAGAAATAAATATCTTTGTACCGTTGATTTTTGTTGTGTTTTCTCAATGTTTTTTTGTATTTTTGTATTTTTTAAAAATATTTTTGACATTTTTTGGACCGTTGGGACTAACAAAGTCACTCTGTGTGATAGGATCCAACAATGATGTTTGTGACTTCCTTGATAAGGGAGACTAAGCATGTTTGTTTATCAAGAGTCATGTTTTCCCCGATCTCGATGATCGTGGTGAGTTCACACTCAACAAAGGACTATGATTTATCCTGAAACATGGATTTTGTATGTGGGAGCTTGAGTTCCCTATCCAGAGGTTTATGCACTTTGCACCATACTTGATGGTTACGTTGATGTGCATTCTTGAATTGTGCTTGATTTAGAATTTTGAGATTGTTCGAGTTGTTGGGTGATTTTGAGCTCTTGCAAGTTTTGAACTGAGCTTGAAAATGAACCTGTTTGGGTTTCTTATAAGCTAACGCATGACTTTTTTGATCCCGAGAAGGAGAAGAAAGTGAACGTGGACATTTAGAACTGATGCGAGAAATGACCATGGGCTTGCCACCATCTTTGGTAGAAGAATAATGTGATGGATGAAATGGATATGGTCCAAGAATTGAAGAGGAGGGGCTACCAGGAGGTGAGCTACTGATAGAAGATGATGAAGGGCTTCCAGGATGTGGCCCAAGAATAGAAGAAGAAAGGATACTAGGACGTGACCCATAGATAGAAGACGAAGGGCTACTAGGATGTGGCCCAAGAATAGAAGAAGAAGGGCTACTAGGATGTGACCCATAGATAGAAGACGAAGGGCTACTAGGATGTGGCCCAAGAATAGAAGAAGAAGGGCTACTAGGACATGACCCATAGATGTAAGATAATGGGCTACTAGGATGTGGCCCAAGAATAGAAGATGATGGACTACCCGGGGTGATCCATACCTAGAAGACAAGGGGCTAGTTGGACGTGCCCCAAGAATAGAAGATAGTGGGCTACTCGAAAATGTCCCACAAATAGCAAAGGGAGGGCTACTAGAATGTGACCCACACCTAGATGAAGATGAAGGGCTACTTGGCGTTGACCCCATAAGAGATTTTGATTGAGGAATTATGATAGACAAAGAGTTATTGGGTGATGAAAAGATAGGCCATGGATCAATGCAAGACCAAGGAGTTTCATCACATAATGAAGAATGTGAAGATGGAAGAATAAGAGGAGGATCAAGTTGCATGATTTGAGGCTCTTCCTCCATTTCTTGATAAAAGGAATCAACATTTTCCTCACAATACGAACACATCGAAGTCTAAAGAGAAACCTTCCTCGTAATCTGCTAGAGGAATATCTTCATGTGCCCCTATAAATGCCTTGATTGTTTCTTCATTCTGAAAGAGGTCAATCGGTATGAGTTGTTGATCGATCCCTAGGGGTTGATTGGAAGAAATAGGTTCACTTGGTGTGGAAGACTTAGAATATGTTTGATGATTATTGATAGAAGAAGATGATGTGGGGGATGAAGAATATGTGTAGCTAGATGGCTCAGGAGTAGAAGAAGGTGGTGTGGACCTACCTATACAATGGTATGTCGTATGTAAAATAGTAGGATTAAGTCCAAAGTCTGTAGATTACAACGCATGGGTCGAGTCAGACGTTTGTCTTGAAGGAATTTGAGTCACACGAATCTTCAAAGAAGGAAGATTCCGTGGGGGTGATTGATGAAGAAGGTCCTGCAAAGAAGGGGAGGACTATGATTCAAGCATCACATTAGATGAATGATAAAAAGGGTCCTGCAAAGAAAGAGAGGACTGCGACTCAAGAATTGTATTAAACTTCTAATTGGAGGGATTTTGAGTTGTGTGTATCTTCAAAGGAAGAAGAGGTCGTTGGGGATACGATTCGATAAAAGGGGTCCTACGAAGAAAGGGAGGATCGCGACATAAGAGTCGCATTAGATGACTTAGGAGTCGAATTAGATAAATCTGAATAGTAGTTTGGATCTGAATCCTCAGAAGAGTTAGAGGAAATATTTGGATTGGAATCATCAGAAGAAGAGGAAATGTTTGGATTAGAATTAGAAGAAGAGTGGGGGGAACTCGAATAATAATTTGGATCAGACGTATCCAAATCATACCACCGACTATGAGATGAAGGTGGGGAATGAGTTACCCGTATGGGCTCTCTATCATGAATAACTAAATGAGGTTTAGTTGTAATGGGAATCTTTTGCTTTGAATTGCTAAACCTAGGTTCCATATTTTTGTAAGTATGGGGAACCGCACGATAGTCAGTCATTTTTGGCACTGTTTTAAGCACAAATGTCTAGATTTAGATAGTGTGATGGAACTCCTTCAAAGGGAAGGAAGTGACATGTTGATTTGGGTAGCATAAGGAAAACCAACTAGACATTTTGTAAGTATTGATATGCGTGCGTGATTTTCTGAAGAAGGTCTAAGGAAAATAGACATCGTGATGACGTAATATCGATGAGATCGAGAGGGATTGTCCTAGAAAATAAGTTTTCTAAATGAATAATCACAAGGAACAATCATGCAAGTGTGAAACACAAAGCCAATCAACAAGGAAATACACCATATGAAAATGCGATGCAAAGATGATCAACAAGATGTTTTCACTTATGCCAAGTTCAAGGAAATGAACAAAACGTAAGTAAAAACAAGAAGTCAATGCGATCTCCCAATCAAGATATACGATGAGTGAGCTCAAACTTGATTAAGACCTATATCTCAAAAAGTGCCAATTACAATTCACGAATGACACAACAATATCACCAATATATGTTAACCCACTTTGTGAGAAAGTGAATTATTGATATCGAGGTGTTATTGATATAACACGCATAAATGGTAACACCTAACACTCTTTGAAATCGAGGTAATAATAGAACCGAACTAAAAATCTCAAAGTATAGCTAGGAATAGTTAAAAATGTGTACAATGTAACCATACAATATAGGTATTTATGTCAAGTTTACAAGAAACAAGACATAAATATCGAAATTGCAAGATGATACGATATAAACAAGCTAACTCTTCTAAGGGAGTCCGTGGTGATGAACCACACCTAACTACAATGATGACCTTGACATGGGTATCAAGATCACAATGGCTACCAATGACACGAAAAACACCTCCGCACACTTTAGACATTTAACTAACCCGACCGTAAACATGGATGGGCATAACCAAACATAAAAGTGAGAGAAACAGTCGATTGGTAACACAAAGGTAGTCACCCTTCTTTTAATCAACAAAGTGTCAAAAGAATGTGAAGGAATTAAATAAAAAAATGAAAAATGTTGGCTTCACTTCGGTAGAGTTTCGCCTCGCCCTAAGGTAAGTAAAAACTAGGTGAAAGTACCGCGTCACACGTTTCTCAATGAAAATATGGTTCACAACTCAACACTATTTTAGAATGGTCAAAGTGGGCTCCTGGCCAAAGTATATTCTCCTAGGTGGTTCTCTCGCCCTAGGTGTTACAAAGTTGCCATGAGCGAGCATGATTTACCCAAAAAGTCACACTGACTAGTTTAGGAGTATCTCGGCTTTACTTTACCCCCTTCAAGAACAGTAGGCAACTAGTGTGTCTACGTGTACTATCACTGGGGTCACCACAATGGACAACCTATAATGCTATCTCACAAAGGAATCACTAGTCAAGTAGGTAGTGTGGAGCACTTCCCGTTTCATCCACAAGGTTCCCTCTTGTGTGGACTACTTTGGGGTTCTTGGAACCACCCCCATTGTTGTAGCTTAAGGCGTTATGCCAAAGGGGTTATGTTCCAGTTGAGCGGAGAGGGATGTACCCTTTTTCCAAAACCTGCAATATAGTGTTTTGAATATGTTGTTCTTTTTATCTTGTTTAATTAGGTGTGGTTTGCTTAAACACCTTTTGGTAACTTGTATAACAACTGTATTAGTATTTTTTGATTTCGTTTTGATTCCTCCTTTCTTTGACAAGTATTTTTAGGCCCTGCACTCAAGCGTTAGTAGTTCTCCAAGAAAATCACATTATTTAAAAGAGGATTAAGAGTTGCTTTTGATTCTCAAGATCATCCAAGGATGCAAGAGAAGAGCATACACAACAAATAATCTAACTAAAAAGTAAAGAAAATATTTTTAATCAATGAACCATACAAAATTCTTGATAAATGTTCATTCCCCTAAACCAAAAGTGAAAGATGAAGTTTCCAATTTACCAAATGTTAGAAAATAAAGACTAAAGTTGCTTTTGATTCTCAATATCACCCTAAGGTGCAAGAGAAGAGAATACACAAACTTTATCCCAACTATATAGAAATGGAAAACTTCAAATCAAAGGACCATTGAAAAATACTTTGTAAAAGGTTCATTCCCTTAAGTAAAATGAATAATCAAAATTCTAAGTTTAATCCCAATGTTAAAAGATAGAGATCAAAGTTTTTTTGATTCTCAAGATCACTAAAAGGTGCAAGAGAAGAGCATACACATGATTTGGTCTAAATTGAGTAACAATGGAAATACAACATTCATCAAAACATTAGACATGTTAGAAAATGATCAGTTTTAAACTAACATAAAAACCTAAAATTTCTGTAAGTATAAATCCCAAATTTATGTTTTCATTACATAGTTAACTTTAACACCTTTCCAACACAAAAAAATGGAGTCATTTTGAGTTCGGGAGAAAAATTTATGGCCTTCGGAAGGTGGGTTACGCATATGCTCTTATGCTCATGGGTATGCACTTGACATGCACTCAAAAAATGTAAAAAAAAACGTCTTTTAATCTGCAAAATGGGCAAATTTTTCCAACCAAGATTCAATTTTGACAATAACCCATCACATCAATATATGAATAGAATACTCAACGCTATCAAACATTAATATACATGCTCAAGAATTTAAAATTTTCAAGAAATTGACAAAACTAGAATGTAGAATGATGAACAAGTAAGCTCTAAAAATGAAAACATGATGAAATCTTAAAATTTTCTCACCAAGATTAAATTTTGATAGCAACCCACCACATTAATATGTAAATAGAAGACTCAGCACTATCAAACACTAACCTACATGCTCAAGAATTTAAAATTTTCAAGAAATTGACAAAACTAGTATGTAGAATGTTGAAAAAGTAAGCTCTAAAAATGAAAACATGGAGAAATCTTGAAATTTTCCCATCAATTCCAATTTTGACAGCACTTCACCTCCTTTATACCTACAAGGAAGACTCAACACATGCAAACTCAACAAAACAAGTTAAGAAAAATAAGTTAGATCAACATGTGTAAAAGAGGGTTAGTAACCAAAAATGAAACTTAACTACAAAAACTTGAAATTAAGTGCAAAGGACAATGGAGTAAGTCCCACAGGCGTGCCAAATGTGTGCATGTATACTTTTCTTAATGCTAAATCAAATGAAGCAAGAACTACCACCTAAAATAGTTCTACAATTTAGCTAAAACAAAGCATAAACACCATCAAGATAGAGAACTAAGCAAGATCTAAACTAACATTATAACTTTGAAAACATGAGATCAAAACTATGCATGTTATTTTAACATCTCTACTCTCCTAGATTACCAACAAGAATGAATGGACCTATTTAGCTCCAATGGAAATCAAAAATTGCTTTGTTTGATCCTTAAAGAATGCAAGAATATGAAGCTTTAGCTCTTAACAATGGTGACCTCTCAAGAAAACAAAAGGCAAGCTCTTAGTCTCTTTGTTATATGCTTTGCATTTGCTCTCTTAAGAAGTTTTAGGTGTAAGTAAAAAGGTAGGTGGAGGGCTCTTTATATAGCCCAAAGGATAAAGGATTCAACACATTCTCATGAATGTGGGATAAAGGTAAAACATGATTAGGAATGGATAAGGTTGCTTTATTAAAGGTAACCTTACTTTAGAAGGGTTTAATACATGTTTAGCAAGTCATGGGAGTTGGGGGTATTTTAATTAATCAAAGGTGATTAACTAATAGGTAGATGTAAGCTTATAGAAGATAATTAGAGGAATATTAGTACGATTTAGGCTATTAGAAGGGGATTAAATCAATTAAATATTGATTTATTGGTTAAATGGAAGGGAAAGCTAATTAATTAATAAAGGATAATTAGTCTAGGTAGAAGGGGTGATTTATTAATGGAAGGTCGTTAATTAGGGTATTTGTTGGATAGACAACTTAATTAATTAGCTTAGTGTAATTAATTAATGATGATATGAGGGAAAATGAGTGCTTTTGACGATATGTCGTCGATTTGTGAGAAAGATGATAATTAATGCAATTTAAGTATTTAAATTGCTTGGGTGTAATTATGGGTGTCTGACATCTTACACATTCTACACGTCTAGCATTGCATCCTACATACTTTCCACTCATCACATGGTCGAATTCTATCATTACATACACTACATTGTCTTCTACACGCTGCACTCACTACCTGATGACGCACTTTAGTTCATCGGTCCATACTCGATCAAGGGTTTACAAATCAAATGGACCTTACACATTTACTACTTGACCTTTCACCATGTGACATTTCTAGGCTAGTGACATACGCTTTAGGCTAAATTGTCACCCATTCCATCCTTTTGTAGTGGTATACACCTTAGGTTACATCACCACTCCCTACTATTTATCTTGTAGTGACATACACTTTAGGCTACATCATCACCTATTCTATCATTTTCTAGTGGTCTACACCTTAGGTTATATCATCACACCTCCTTTTATTTTATAGTGATATACGCTTAGGACTAAATAATCACTCATCCATTCATCTTATAGTGATATACATGTAGGATAAATCATCACTTATACCATTTTTTCGTGATATATGCTTCGACTATAGGGTTCACTCACACATCATCGCTAGGTTATATCTCATCACTACAACTACACATTCCTCACATCGCATTATATACAACACACACACAACTCAACCATTTCCCAATGACACACTCTCATTTATAGTTCATTCTTGATTGCTAAGGGGAAAACCAAATGAAACTCATTGCATACATTTCCATCCACTTGGGGGCACATGGATCCTATCATTCCATTTTGATTTCCATTATATCCATCCACAACGTATTGTAGATACAATTTCTTATATTCTTACTTACTTTTGGTGTTCATGATCACTTTATTACACATGCTAGTTAGCTTACTTGTATGTCATTTATCTATATCATACACACATGCGTGTTCATGCCTTTTTCTAATTTTGATCAAAAATGCTCACCTTCTACCCTTCCTACATTGGTCATTAGGGGCATCCACATTCGTCTCTTCTAGGTGCTATTGTTTCATTTTGTACTTAGCACTTTACATTACTTGGTTCTACATGTTTTTGACATACTATTTATCTTTCTAACATGCTAACGGGTGCTTCATGTGCAACATTTGTTATGTAGGGATATTGGTTTCCATACTTGTTTGTTACATTGTATTCTCTTATGCAGTATTGTGTTTGCGGGACTTGCCCTATGTTTGGTGTGCAAAATTTTTTGTTGTTTGTAGCCATGATATCCTTACATGTCTTGTGATATCATGAGTGATGTCCCATCTTTGCATCTTGCTTTGTGTGGATTACTTGTCTTCTTGCATGTTTACATTACAACTTGTTTGGTAGATTTTACAATTCTTGTGTAGATTACACATTATTTTCCATACACATGCATGGTTACACTTGTCTTTGGATAGCCTTCTTATTTTTTTGTGCCTTTTTTTTACCAAGAAATTTCTAGGGTTACTGAATGTACATGCGGTTGGTCCTTTTAAGGGCCGCATGTATCCTATTAGCAATGTTACACACACACCCAAAGAGGGGGGCATCATTTGGGGGTTTATACTAACACAATGCATTAACACTTGGTTCGAAAGTGCACTTTCTACCTTTGACATTGTGAGTTGCATACATTGAGTGGGTTCAGACCAGTCTATGAACCTCATACACAACGTATTTTATAGGACATGGTGTCCTACACATTTAAAATAAGTAGTTACATGATTGGAGGTTACAATGAGTGTGCCTCTCTACACTAATTTTTCCAGTAGTGTCGGATCACTCAAAAATAAGGACAATACAAAGATCTCTATACAGAGTTTAGGGAATCGAGTTAGAGCTTGGAGTCCTACCCGAGAAAATTTCCTCCCTACACTTCTTCGGCCTATGGCATGAGATCACCCCAAAAACTTGTAGTAAATGATATCATTCTATGATTTCTCCCTCGACATGGATCAGGTGCACATGTTCCATTTACATTTACATGTACATTTGTGTATTTTACATCTTTTACATAACATTTTTACACTTACATACATACATATTTGACTACTTGATCATTTTCTCCTTGTAGGTCCTGGTCATATGAGAAACAAGCAGTCAAATGGGGGCAACAAAAAAATGTCAACAACAATGTTCTACGGTAGCACACATGCTTTACTAACCATGTAGGTACACTACACATTGTGGCAAACACACACATACGTTCCACCCTAGGTTCACTCTCATCACTTTTTCTTTGCACATTTTTCATCTATAGTTTCCACGATCCTCCATATTTTTATCATTCCACACTTTGTCTAATATTTTAGTGCATTTCTACTACACTCTTCATGGACATCAGGTACGCACCTCTACCTAATTTATGTTACCGAGCTTTCCGCTCACCAACATAAAGTAGGGGAAAAATGTAGTCACAAAATCATGCACTTTATACATTTATTTATCCCGGTCTCATACTACTATTGAGAAGGTTCTTGAGTGAAGAAAGTACTAATTAACCCCCATTCTTTTGAAATCTTGTTTATTTTATTTCATAATTTATGACCTATTACACCCACATGCCCAGCCATTTTCTATCATTCCACGTTATTTTAGCCTTAGCTGGGGTGCCCAGATTTAGTATTGGGATGCCCATGGCCGCCTTGGTCCCACGGGGTACCTCGGTCCCTTTTACACTTTCCCACCACTTTTTGGGCCTCTTCTAGCCATTTTACATCTTTATCTTTCTTGTGGTTGGCCTTTTTCGAGGTTAATTATGAAATTAGAGAAAGAGAACCCTATAAATATAAAGTTATGAGACCATAATGAGGGACCTAACATCATCTACTACTATCACTCCATCTAGAGTTATATCCATCTATTACATTGGCATCCACATAGCTCCATCATCAAGGCACAAGCTAGGACATTTATATCACACTTCATAGGGGAGGGATTCTATTCTATTCCATGCACACATTCTATTAAATTTTCTACATTTATCTATTGCTCGTTATTTCACAAAGTGTGACTGACACAAGAGAACCTAGGGCACGACATGCACACACACACTAACACTACATCCGGGTCCGAAATGTAGTACAACACTTAGTAAGCCCAATGTTGTGGCAGTTGAGGTCAGTCTAACCCATTCATTTGCATCTTTCTTTTTTAGGGTTTTGATACTTCTTTTGGGTCTTTTGTAGGTCTTCACAACATCTTGGATTATTGGAGACCTTGATCCAGACAACGAATCTGATGTGACACACACTGAGGATTTCAAACCACCTTCCAACCATGTAAGAACTAGTTGCAGAGATTTTTCATAGACCATGGAACCTATTCAACTTATTAGAGCACCCATGGGTGCACCATTCCTCTCCTGAGGCACTCTAGTGCAACCACATCACGCAGATCTGTCCTTTGTGGGACAACATAGTCGCTCCTTCTTTATGGTTTTTGTGCATCACGTGACACCTTTATCGAAAAACATACATTATCAGGTGAGTTCTTTCCTCTTATCTCTTACACATTAAGGTGTCTAATTTCATTAGTTTTATTTACTTATCTCATTTAAATATTGTCTTGGTGTATTTACTTACTTCATTATATGTCCTCCTAGATCGGATCAACTATCCCTGCACTACTTAGTCCATTTTTAGTTAATCAGGAGGACACGAAACATATTTGATCTTATTCATATATAGGATATTAGATTCACATTTCAAAGTATGACACATATGATTGAATTAATGGAAATTTTAAAGCATTATTGATTCTTATAAATGAACTTAGAAACTTTGAGTGAAAAAGATCTTATAATTTAGTATTGACTAATAGAAATTTCATCTTATAAATTTTAATTCTTATTTCATAATATATAATCACTAATGGGATCAATATAACCTTTTCACATTTTTCCATATGGGCATATGACACTCTGTCACGAATGTTGATAGAAAATTTTATAAGACATTGGTTATCTAGAGGAGTGAATTTTATAAATAAATGCATGAGTAGGTAATAAAATCATAGTAAGCCAAATTTTGTGAGAGTTAGAGGAAAAATATTGATAGGAAAAATAAAATTGGAAGAATAATCCAAGAAAGAAACATGACACATACAAAGGTGGTATTTAGGATCCCCTTTACTATCATAGATAGGTATTTTAGGAGTAAAAAATAATAGATAAAGGGTATGAATCCTTTTTTGGTGTAAGTGGGTTATGAAGCAACTAAGTAGAATACATGGTATGCGAGGAAGAAAATGTAACTTTTTGTATTTATAATATTTGATCTTGTAAATTATAAACAAGGGATTTCCGAGCTTGTGTATTAAAAGAGGAATCATATGAAGTGTTATGACTATAAATAGATTATGTTGGGATAGTTGTGGTCACATGTATAGTCATACATATATTATGAAGTAAAGGATTAGTTTAACCTAGTAAAATAAGCATTATCACGGTGGGGAGAGTCGAGATATATATATAGTGGGTGAAAAGAGGGTAGTATGATCAATTTTACAACATGTAGTAGTATGCTTGAGTTGACCACGAGTAATATAAAATAGAATATCTATGTTATTAGGATTATCATATAAATAGTGTGTAAAATTTTGTGCTATGTCATATGATAAAATATGATTTTCATCCATGACATGAGTCCCCTTATATTAGGTGGTATAAGCGTAGATTATGAATACAAAATTAGAAAAATATCGATATGTACTTGCTCATGAGAACTATGAAAATGTCATTAGAGGTGGGATATGAGTATCATGGGTGGTGTAGTGAAGGGATTTTGAAGAAATCTATATATATAATGATAATGATCCATGAAATTTTGCATCATGATGCACAATATTCATGTAGAAAATATCAGAATAATAACCCTAATACCACTAGAATTTCAAATATAAATTCAATTCAAGATTCAAGTTTACCAAAGTTTTACACCCTAATTAATTAAAGAGTGTTATTGGTATGAAAAGTAAGAATGATATATAGGGTTAGAAACAAGTAGACTATTGTTATATAAATAAATTTTAAAATCAATTACACATTACAAAAATAATGCATTTCAACTTGAAATGAAATAAATGATTAATAAACAATAAGTAACTTGTTAAAAAAATAAGGAGAGAGAGGGAGAGATATACTTATCTTGTTGACAATTTTTTTGAATCATTTGGATTAAGTAGGAAATGCAACAAGTGATTTTTTAACTCTCGATGTTGTACATAAGTTTTTATAATTAGAAAACATGTAGGTATAAGACCATATAGAATTTCTACAACCTATGATATACCTGTATGGTCTTAGACAATGACTATAGAGTATTGGACTAGAATACAATTGAGCTAGGATACTATTTGGGTGATTATATTTCTTGTAAATGGTTCTCGTTGTGTGTCTCTCTTCTTCGTACAACCTCATGATGACCCGTGATGACCTAAAAAAAATTAGAGACCCTAACATCTTATAGAACCCTATTACAAATATATTTGTAACATTCACTCCCCTATTGTTAACATTATTAATTCCCAATATACACCCCCTAATGTTAACATTATAGAAACAACAATCAAACTTCCTTATGTAGCTTGTCGTCGTCCATGCATGTTCATGATCTGGATGGTTTTGTAGGAAAACCAACAACCTCAACAAGGATGGTTTTATAGAACAACCAAAAATCTCAACAAAGGATGGTTATAGGGACCACCAACAACCCAAATATCATGTTGCTACTTTTCCTTTGTGCTTTTGTCTGTCCATTATGTCTTTCCTTCAGGGAATCATGTAGGAACCATCACATCGAATATAAACTAAATAGAAGGAAAATTCAACATTGAGACCATGTTCAGTTCCCCCTCAATGTGAACATTATAATTATTCAAACAGGAGCTTTGAAATCATACTACAAATCTAAAATAAAATAAAACACACATACACACACACACACACACACACACACACACACACACTGCCACCACATCTTCATGTGGCCTCGTCGTCGGTGACTGATGAGAGGTCATTGATTGACCTCCGGCCTCCATTGCCTTCGTACTCCAGTAACATATTGCTAGCTCAACTCGATATTGAATTTGAGGCTCATTGTTTCCACATTTTTATTATATAGTATCCCTCCCACAATGTGAAACAACTTATTTTTCAAATGTCGAGTAACACTTGAAAATGCGTTCGCAAGGAATTTTTATTATTTTTCAAAAAAATTTTTTTGACTACAATGAAAATTGATGCAGCCTAGAATTCTGAGATAACACCCTAGTCACGCTAGCACATCACTCGGCCTAGACTAAGTGCTCACTTGAAGCGCACAAAGGTACCAAGTCCCTTTTTAGGGTTGTCGTAGCGGAATGACAGCATGGTGAAGCAATAGATATACATATATTCATAGCTATTTCATCTTTACACAAAGTGCATACAGATCCAGATCTAAAGGGAAATATACTTAATTGATAATCATGATTAAATCGTGATAAGATATACTCAAGCATACAAGAATGACACTCGATTCAGCTAATATCTTCCATCTATTAATCAAAACATCATTACAGAAGCTTCTTACAATACTTGCAGTCTATGTGCACATGGATCTGATACAATAATCCACATGCACATCTCTGTATACTAACAATGAATAACAATAACCAGCAACTAGCTAAATCACGATGACCACACTACTACTATGTAGTTCATCACGTATATATAGGGTGGAGACTTTCCTTCACCGTTTATCTACTCCAAAAATAAGATGCATGTTATTAATAGCCACATGCCATTTACAAATATAGCCACACATGAAAGTGTGCCATCTATATATCTCTTACAATTAACTGAGGTGGTGAATCTATTCTCGGATCACCTCCATACAAAAGTGCTTTGATATGATCTTGTAAAGATAGACAATGCGTGGCACACACGTCTCGGCATCGTTTTGTGTGTTACGCACGCCAACCTCTAAAAATAGAATTTATACACAAAATCGGCTAAGTCCCGAATGATTGAATCTGTACCTCCATGCGTGACTCCTTCCTATTCCTTCACGCCCTTGATCCTAGCCGACTCTTCCACACAGACTTCATGTGTGAGTTATGCTAAGTGTTTTCTTTGATCAACATTACCCCACACCAATCTCATTGTCGCCCGATAATGGGTATGTCAAAAACTGAATGAAAGAATGTGAATAAATAATACCTAGTAAGAATATGAATGAATAAAAGAATGACTCATGCTTGGGCTCCTCTGTTCCATCCCAAAGTATTAATTCTGGATACTCCTCTTTTATTTCAGCCTGTAAGGCTTGCCAATCTATTAGTGCCTTTTCTACTTGCTCTGGTATGTCCACAATGATGGACTCCAGCTCATCTTGTGTTACTTCTCCTTTTTCATTTTGTAATACCAACATAATGCTAGACATTGATGTATGTGTTCCTTTCAAAGCACATCCATTCTCTACGTGTCTTGATGTCTCATATTTCATGGCTTTTGTACTTCATTGTATTCTATCAAGGTCTTCACTTTTATCAAAGCACTTCAGGAGTCATGCATATGTTCAAGGCATAATCCACCTTCTTCAGTTCTTCTTGAAGAGCATGCAGAGTCCATTGTATGATGCAATTTTCCTCGCTCTGCAGCTTTATCCTTTTCAGACTCTTGTTCAGGATCCTTTGGATTTGGCATTCGGATGGTGTCATCCTCTAGAACCAAATCTACCAAAGTTCTCATATAGTGCATTTACAAGGAAACTTTGTTGTTACCTTGTACTCCGGATGCGGGTGCTCCTTAATCCATACTCATGAAAGTATTGTACTTTCTTTTCTCTATGTCCTTTTCTTGAGTCAAATGCGCTATCTCAAAGCATTCCTCATCTTTATCTCTTTCGCATGCAATGCCCTCATTTTGGCAGCCTTGTCCATGTTTCTCCTTGCCACTTGGTGATACTTTCACTAGTGCGTTACTTACTTGTTCATCGAGATATAATAGTGGGCTTCTTTGTTATGTGCCTCGCCTATGGTGTCTTCTTCAATCACCTCGACACACATGAATCCTCGCATACATCAAGTCCGGCTCATCCATGTGGATATGCATTAACCATGATAGTTTCTTCCTGGTGTGCACTATTGCCATGTCTTCATCCATAAGCTCCCAGCCAAATAAGTCTTTCTATGGCACTGTGCTCTGGAAGCGAGCGCGAGATGATTTTCTATGTGTCCTCTACATACCCCATGATGGGTGCACCATGCTCTCCACCCATTATTCATTTCCTTTTCCCTCTTGGGACTCGAGATTCAAGGTTAGGAATCTACATTGTATCCTTACGAGTTCCATGTGTCATTTTTGACTTCTTTTTGTCTCCTTCTTCCTCATTCTTCATCTCCTCATCTTTAATTTCTTAATTTTCTTCTTCTTTGTTCTAGGGCTCCTCTTTGTCCCATGTGGGATTGGAGATGCACGTGCACTCTCCCTTGATTCCTCTCGCCTTGTCATCTAGCTTCAACTTTCTTCGTCTCTTCTTCTTGGTAGGCTCCTTTGGTGGTGAGAGGTGTGGTGACTTTCTTACTATTTGCGGGGTTCTTCCTTGTGTCCTCATGTGCTTGAACACTTTCTCAAATCTCTCGATATCCTTTCCCTACCTCAAAGTATCTTCTTTTTCATCCTCCTCCTTGTATTGGAGTGTTCACACTCTCTCGCTTCTTTCCTTCCAATTGGTTGTTTTATCCTCGCGCACTAAGCGTCCACTATCTTCATGCTCATATTCTTCATCCTCAACTTGCGTGGGCTCAAGGCTTTAGTTATGGAATTTTTTTCATTATATGCACACCCTTCAATGGCCCCGGGAGCATGAACTCATTCTCTGCATATTTATTACCCTCCATTTTAGGATTCAATGGATGTATACTAGTGTTGCCCCTATATCTTCCACAACAAGGCTCATGGGTTTTATACTCGTACTCTAAAATGAGCCTCTCAACCTAGACATTTTTTCCTCGGGTACACATATTTCTTCCACAAGGTGTGATAGTTGCAATCCAAATTTTCTACATTGAACACCAATCTTCTTGTGTCTATGAATCGATGGAAGGATTCTTGAAAATACCTTGCTGTGAACGCATAAGGTAACTTGCATTAAGGGCTCCATGATCCATTTATTGTCGGAAGCGTGCGATGTAAAAGTGTTGGTAAACATCAAGGCCCGAACTTGTCGTCCCACCATCAAGGCAAGTCCTTCAAGATGCACCACTCTTCCTCAAATGCCGCACTGAGACGTCTGTCATACCACTTCACCACCCTCTCCTTCACATCATCGGTCATGGACCCTTTACATAAATACTTTCTGAATCTTTCAGCTGGGGATTTTTTGTTCATGGGGTACTCTCGTATCTTCTCCTTAGGTCCATCTGGTACCTCGATCTCCATGAATACCAATGTTAACATAATAGCGCCAAAGCTTATCTTTCCTCCCGTGCATGCTTCCTCCACTATTTTCTCTACAATGAAGCCTGCAATGTTGTATATGACTCCCTCTGACATGCGCTTCACAACATGCAACCACATAGTGTTCACTTGTGACCATCGCTCCTGGTCATTCAACTTGGTAACAAGGTGTGCTCTTCGCTTTCACCACTAGAAAATTCTTCAATTTATCAATGTCCATTCCACGCGGACCCTTCGGTACCCCTAACTCCTTTCATGTATCGAAGATAGTAGCTTTATATGCTAAGTCATTCTTGATATGCTCTCTCATGGCTTCGGACCTATTATCATGCGGAGATCGGTGCGGATTGTAATCGAACCCTTCATTCCACAAAATAAAAGAAGTCCTCATGGACTCTACTCATTAGCCATATGTACAAGGGCTCATACTTCCCATAGTATGGAAGCTCATAAATTTGATAAACACCAATCCTTTTTAGCAACTTCTCTCCTACATCATCATACACTAGCATGTCATCATTTGTCCGCTTGTCATGCATTCGTGAAGTGAACATGGCATCCAATTACTTTTTGTTGTCGAGTTCTATGGTTATACTCACTCACTTTTCTCTTCCTGATGTGTGAGTCCCATTCCTGACAGTCAATTACTTCCTCTGGATACTGCATTTCTGAAAAATTACTTTCGGGGGTCATTTCTTCTTCTTCCTCCACAACTAATTTCTTCTTTCCCTTTGTTGTTGTTATTTCTGCCTTCTTGGGAGCCATTTTTACCTTGTAATTATTTTTATATACCTTCCTCTACAACTCTTCAATAAATGATTCAAACCCTAACTCGATTCAACTATGCCCTAGGTGAAATCATGAAATTGTATGCCCTAGCTCTTCTCTCTGTCATCTTGCTTCGTTTAAACCATTCTTAACCTGGGATACAAGCTCCTCAATACATAGATCTACTTCTCATGCCTAGTTTCACCCTCATTGCACCTTGAATCAATCACTTGGATCTTCGCACTTAGCTCTTCATCAAATTCTTGTAGTGCAAAGGTAAAAATGAATTTGCATCCCATCCTTATATAGATTTTTAAAATTTTGATGCATTTATTGCTCCTCCACCTACCAAATATCCTCTCATTCATTGACCAAATTTTTTTCTTTCTACGTGGTAAATATTTGTGCCCCATCTATAACCTTCCAAACAAGACTCCCCTACGCTCGAGTACCTCATCACTGCGCCTTCTCACAGTAGCTATCAAGGCCTCTTCTTACCTCATGTTATATTGTCCCTTCACTTATCTCCATCCTTGGTCACTTTTGAGAAGAAATATTTTTTCTTGAAAGGTACCCATAGAAGATTATTCCTTTTAGCTTCCACAACATTATACCGGATATAACCAACCTTATTGTACACGAATATCACCAACCAACCCACACTAAAGGTATGTGCAGTCCTCTCGCGCATCAACATGCTTCATATTGTAGTTAGCTTCATGCGCGCAAGCGCGCTTATTACACAAGAACAAAAACTAAATTGACAAAGCATAGTGACGATGAAGGAAATACAAAATTAAAAACCTAATCTAAATGGAAATACTACCTTATTACAAACACCAAGAAGACTTATTTATAGTAGGGCTTCAACCTACTCCCGTTAAAGTAATCGGGTAGTCGTGTTCCATCAAGTGCTTCTAATTGACAAGCACCTGATTCAAGTATGTGAGTGATAATATATGGCCCCAACCAATGCACCTTAAGCTTTCCTAGATGGCACAAGAACTTAGAGTCATAAAGAAGTACCATTTGTCCAACCGCAAGCTTCTTAGCCTTGATATGTCTGTCATGCCATGCTTTATGTCTTGCCTTTTCTTGCTTTTAACTCCAACGTGCTATGGTTTATCACTCATCTAGTTTAACCATCTTCTCAATTTGTTCTTCTAAAGCTTGCTCATCAGCTAGACCTCCAGTCGCGATGCACAAATAAGGTAACATGAATTCTATAGGAAGAATAGCTTCGCGCCTAAAAACCAATTCAAACGGTGTGGCCTTGTTCAATCTCTTATAAGTTTTTATGTAAGCCCAAAGAACAACTGACACTTTATCATCCCAATCCTTTCTTCCAACATCACAAATCTTTGTCAATGTTTGGATCAAAATCTTGTTGGAAGCCTCAATAGTTCCATTTTCCCGAGGGTGATAGGGTGTAGTATTATGGTGTGTAACCATAAACTCATCTAGCAGTAATTGATTGTCTCACTCAAAAATTGTGTGCCCCTATCACTTGTCAAACTTAAAGGACATCCATAACTTGTAAGAACATTCTCCCATAGAAACCTAGCTAATGTATTTGCTATATACGAGTCCTTTGTAGGTGTGACTTATACCCACCTTATGAGATAATCTATACAAGTAATGATATAGTGTGATCCATTCTTGTGTGCGGCTAGTGAAATAGGTCCCACAAAATCAATGGCCCATTTCTCAAACGGTTATGCACTAGTAATCGGTCTCAAAGGAATCTCATCTCTCTGTCCTGGTCTACCTAGATGCTGACAACGGTCACACGCCTTGCAATATTCTTTACAATCCTTATACAGTGTTTCCCACCATAATCCAATAAGTAGGATCTTTGTCGCTGTAACATCACCTGCAATATCACCATTTGCTTCCTCCATTATATCTCTAAACTCATGTTCCAATACATAATGGTGCAAGACTTCATCCCTGCCTAACTTGTATAGATCACCACTTATTAACACGAATGGTGTCGCGTGTATATCAAGATGTTTCTTTTCCATTCCCGCATTCCTTCCGGTGCCATACTAGTTCTTAGAAAGACAACAATATATTCTAATTCGATTGCGCATGTTGTAACCTATACAACTATGCATCCGGCATGGTTTCCTCTATTTTTCGTGATTCTTCTCTAGAATGAATTATAGATAAGTGGTATGGTCCAATTACTCTTCCCGGCTTTACTACAATTGTGAAATCAAAATATTGAAATAAGAGTACCCAACGGCATATGCACCCTTGTAAGACATGTTTGTTCACCAAATACTTCAATTCTACATGGTCTATATAAAATACAAAGGGTGTACCTAGCAAGTGCTACCTAAACTTGTGTAAAGCATAAATCATTGACAAAGCTTCACACTCTGTGGTTGTATAATTATGTTCAAGTAGGAGTTAAATTTCTACTAACAAAGAAAATAGGATGATCTACAATACCCTCTCCAGGTTGAGCCAACACCACACCAATGGCCATGTCATAGGCGTCAACATGCACATGAAATGGCTTGTCCGAGGTGGTAAAACGTAGAATGGGTGCAGTAGTAGGTTTCTCCTTTAATATCTCAAATGCGCAATGCTACGGTTCTCCCCAATAAAATGTACCTTTTCCTTTCAACAATTCTTTTAAGGGTGTGGAAACTTTGGCATACCCCTTAATGAGTTTTCTATAATATCTTGTATGACCCAAACATCTGGGCACCTCACTTTGACTGGTAGGCACTTCTAGGCCTAGAATGACTGCAACCTTAGTTGGATCGAAAAACAAACCCTCCTTACAAATTATATGCCCTAACAGTATTCCAAAAGGTGTAGCAAAGATGCACTTCTCTATATTCAACGAAATACTCAACTGTCAGCATTTTTCAAACATTAAGCGCAAATTGT
Source organism: Taxus wallichiana var. yunnanensis (assembly GCA_018340775.1). NCBI lineage: Eukaryota > Viridiplantae > Streptophyta > Pinopsida > Cupressales > Taxaceae > Taxus > Taxus wallichiana. The sequence goes on from CM031240.1 coordinate 847,580,358, forward strand.
CACAATGGTCTTTTATAAGCCCATAAAATATCCAATCATTGAGATACACATGTAAGAAGTTGTGAATAAAATCCTTGAATGCCTAAACAACTATCTGCGAGAATACAACAGGCACGTTTTTCAATCCAAAGGGCATCATGGTGTAAGAAAAACTTCCCCATTTAATGGTAAAAGTTGTCTTTTCTTGATCCTCTTGTGTAATTCTAACCTAATGATACCCTGAGAACCCATCTGTGAATGGATATATTTCGCCCTGCTACTCCTTCCAGTATTTCCTCAGTGAAAGGTGTAAGAAAGGGATCCGTGACACATGCAGCATTCAGCTCTCTATAATCTAAATAGATTATAATCCTACCATCCTTCTTGATACTTATCACCATAGGACTAACCCATTCTGAATCATCCAAAGGTTTAGTGATTCTAGACTTCAAAATTTTATCAATCTCTTCTTTTACCTTTCACGTAAATTGGGATTCATTCTGTAAGGTCATTTTCTAACTAGGTGCGCACCTTCCTTAAGATTTATCTTCATTTCTCAAAGTGATTCATGCATGCCTTTAGGTTAATGATAACCTCAAGGGAATAATTCCTGCTAATCCCCGAGTAGTTCAATGATCTTTGTAATCTCCGATTCTCGACATTAATCCCTAATTATGGCCTCCTTAAGCTCACCTCTGTTCCTATATTTACCTTCTTTGTCTTCATAGGTTCATGGTATGTGTGTGTATCCTTATCTCGCACTATCTAAAACCTCATGCACCCCTTATGAGTGTTCAACATCCAGTTATCAACTTCCTCATCATCCACAATGTATACCATATTTCCGTTTTCTTTCTCATGGAAAGCGTGTTTAAGTAATATGGAGTCCTCTTCTTCTTCTCGCAAAATGCACTTCGACTCTACCTCTCCAAATAATTCCCGAATGAGCTCTTCTACTTTTTCACTATCTCCCATAATTAAGCACTTGATGAATTTTAATGCTTCTTCCACCGAGCTTTAGTTGAGAAGTAGTCAAAGGTATGGATCATTGCTTTAGTTAAATCCCCGCCATTCCTGTTTCTCTATGTAGTTCGACATATACATACCAGCTTGTGCACAACCTAATAGAGTGGAATACAACTTATGCACCCAGAGTGAAGGTGGTAATGCTTCCTATCCTATTGTCCGAGTCTCTCACACTACCTGGATGTGATCTTTGAAAAGGTTGATCATCGTTATAAGTAAAAATCGTGTAGGTGCATTGTTTCTTATAAACCTGGTAGATAGTGTAATTCTCGATCTCACTCCATTCCATAAGACTATCTCTATGGACTGCCCACTAGTGCGCATTTGTTGTCCCACATTAATTATATGCCAACATTTCTCATCTCGTGTATGTATCCGTCCATTATGACTCCATGGCTTGCAAGAATACTTGAAAGATCTTACGCCCCAATATACCAAAATACAGAGCTACCTATCCTTCAAACGAAACAAAATCTACCCTTCTGCGAAATTGCGCTCTTCACCTCACACCCTACTAGTTTGTATGTAGCATGAGCCCAATTTTCACAAGCAATACTTGTAGTATCACTAACTGATTGAGAATCTTCCCACCGTAGGATTCCTTCCTTTGATGGTTCATTGATCTCGGGGTCCCGAATAGCGCCTACATAGATTCTGCTCAAATCCTCCTCACTTAAAGGCTCAACATATGGTGTAGACTTTCCATATGTTAAAGAGATCACTACCCTCTCCTCATTTTTCTCAAAACTGATGTACCCCTTGTTGAATGTCAAGTCAACATTATTGGCATACCACCAAGGGCAACCGAGTAAAGTTGGAAAACTATCTACTTCTTCAAGTGCTAGTACCTCAAAATATAGAGTGAATTTAGCCCATTGCATTGTTATAGATGCATCCTTCAAAACACCTATGGGATGCAATTGAAGTCTCCCCATTTATACCCATGTATCCAATGTAATTACATTTACTTCCACACCTATATCGATCGGGATGTTTCTCAACAACCAACCATCCACAACAACATTCAAAGTGATTTCCTTATCATAATCAATGCTATCAGGAGGGAGATTTGCATGTAGTATCTCGCCTTTCATTCCCTATGCTAGCACGTCGAGTATTCCACTTCAACCAATTCCCTAATAATGGAATAATATTCTCCTGGCACAACATTCTACATACCTCCCGATGTCATCTATATCGAGGGGACCTTTTTCCGCCTACTCCATCTTCCTTGACTTCTCTTTCAAACACTGTATTTCACCTTGAATATTTCTAAGGATCTCCATGGTTTCTTGATAGACCTCTTTTTGATGAGTAGGATCTGGATACTTTGCATGCAAAACCTCCTCCCTAGTTATTATAGGATTCTAGGAAACACTCTCTCTTACGTGCGCCGCTTTAGCCTGTGTAGTAATATTTACTATCAATGCCTCAGTTCCGATGCCATCTTGGGAATCCACTGATCTTCCACCACACGCTGGATCCTAACCATCCCTGTACCTTTGTTTTCCTACTTATGTTGTTTACTTAGATGCTCATACAAATCTGGGCACTCCTCATAACTATGATTCTTTCCGCAGAAAGAACATGTTACATTCTATGGACATTCGTGCTTATAATGATTAAGAGATCCGCATGTGTAACATGTTCCATAAGGGAAGTCACTTCTTCCTCCGTCATGGCCTCATCCTCTATATCCACCTATGTATCCACGTCCTCTTCCATGACCTCCTTCAAAATGCCCATCATTCTTGTCATAGCGTGTTTGATTATAATCCCGATCATGGTTCCCATTTTTACCTTTAGGGTTATCGGTCATGCTTGTCTATCGTACCCCAATGTCTATAGCATCCTGGATTTGGCCAATCAATCTACAATCTTTAGTGTCGTGGGTCGTGGATTGGTAAATCTTATAATAACTAGATACGTTATTCCTTATCACGTGCTATAACAGAGGATAGTGAAAAACATCATGATTCAAGTGGCATATCTCACGCCTAGCAACATCGAACGTATGGATATGCGAGGCGATATCCTTGGTGTGACCTTCCACTTCACAATCCGTACACCAAATCCATGAGCATGTTTCATGAGCTGAATTTGTTGATAGGTTTTCTAGCTGCTTGGCCATAGCTACAATCTATGCCTCTAAAAATGGGCTAATGCCAAGATCAATTCTCCCAACCGCCTCAACGTGTAAGGTTGCTTCCAATGCTTCGTGTGGATCTGTGTATGTCTTATGTGACAATGCCCTCCTAAATGGTGTGATCAATCCTCCAACAAACCATTGTGCATGTTGACTCGCATGAATATCATAAGAAATCTTAGATAAAAGAGTTTTAAAGTGGGCATCATACTCACGTACACTCTCAGTAGTGCCTTGATTAATATCTTTAAGCGTGCTTATACTCTTCTGTTCAAATTCTGGGATATAGAACTCTTTCAAGAAAGCATCCCTTAATGCTACATAGTCCACACAAGTTTTATCGGGTCAAACTTTCTATACTTGCCTTACGCTCCGAAGTTGTAATACCTTTCATGCGCCATAAAATTTCAAACATGTGCACATGTTCAGTAGCGTCCTCTATCCCTCTATACTCTAGAAGATGAAGAGACATCTCCATATAGATATTTTGAGGTTGTTGCAGGCCGTACCCACCTGATCTAGAACCCCATGTGTTTCCTCTACCTCCAGAACCACTAGATCCACTGAAACCAGAACTACCCATACCTCTTGATCCTCCACCTATAGTTGGAATAGGACCTGTAGACGTACTTCCCTATGCTCCAACAATATTACTATACTAAACTCCTAAAGTCTACGAAGTAGTTCCAAATCCAAAGGTGAATCCAATGTTCTACGCGTTAACATTTTGTGTGGATGATGAACCCAAAAGAGCACCCCCAAATAGTAATGAAGTTGTTTGTCATGCTATCGATGTACTTACTTTCCGACTTACTCGGCTCTCTTACTTCCCGATTCACTTCATCGGTTACTTGTACTAGATAATGGAAAACCAAGAACAAGAGCTAGGTTATCGTGTAGGTTTAGATGCGAGCCTATGCCCAAGTTGTCTCTCTTGGTGCACTCCTGTGAAGCCAAGGAGGGTTCCTATCATGTTTTCCTAGATGGGGAGTTCCTAATGCTATGGCTTCGCATATTCTATGTGAGCTCTTAATCCTTCATGAGCCATCTCCCTATGCAATGCCATCCATTCTCAGTAACTTCACGCCGCTTCTCTATCTCCCTCTCGTGCACTTCATCATACTTGATCCTCCTCTCTTCCCTTTGTCTTGTTGCCACTAAGTTTGCCATTTTTCACCAATCCTATTCCTGCTCCCGCACGTGGTGAGATTTAGCTAGCCATAGGTTTGTCTTCCAAATTCATAATTACCATCAAGATCTTGATTGGCGGGAATACCTTGAAAATATGTTCCTCAGGATACCGTAAAACTAGAATTTGGCTATCTCTAGGCAAGAGTATATCGAAATTGAATATTCCAATATATAGTCTGTTTAAAACACCACATAACCATGTATTAATAACACGATTCTAGATCAAGTCAAAGATCATAAAGAGTTTGAAATTCTTCCGCATCTAAACAAGTGTGCGATATCTTCAATTCTATTTGGATGCGTATGCAATAACCACTCATATAGCTCTATCGGGAAAATAGCAAAGAAGATATCATAAAAATTATGTTCCACCCAAGTACGTGCAACTCGGATTCGATGTTGAACCTTTGTGCGTATTCTTCCTCTAGATCATGTATTCACTCTTCAACACTTTCTAGTGTTAATCAATACATATTCATCATGAACCATCCTGGAAACAACTAAAAAAGAGGTCCCAGGAAATGGAACTAATGATGCAGACTAGAATTCATAGATAACACCCTAGTCGCACTAACACATCACTCAGCCTAGACTGAGCGCTCACCCGAAGCATGCAAAGGTACCAGGTCCCTCTTTAGGGTTATCGTAGCATAATGATAGCATTATGAATTAATAAATATACATATATTCATATCTATTTCATCTTTACACAAGGCATGCATACAGATCCGGATCTAAAGGTAAATATACTTAATTGATAATCATGATTAAATCTGTAATAAGCTATACTCAAGCATACAAGAATGAAACTCAGATTCAGCCAATATCTTCCATCTATTAATCAAAACATCATTACAGAATCTTCTTACAATACTTGCAAAAGATATGCGCACATGGATCTAATATAGTAATCCAAATGCATGTCTCTATATACTAACAATGAATAACAATAACCAATAACTAGCTAAATCATGACACTACTACTATGCAGTTCATCACATATATATAGGGTGGGGACTTTCCCTTCACCACTTATCTACTCCAAAAATAGGATGCATGCTATTAATAGCCACGTGCCGTTTACAAATATAACCACACATATAAGTATGCCATCTATATATCTCTTACAGTTAACTGAGGTGGTGAATCTATTCTCGAATCACTTTCATGTAAAAGCGCTTTGATCTGATCCTCTAAAGATAGACAATGCATAGCACACACGTCTTGGCATCGTTTGTGTGTTCCGCACACCAACCTCTAAAAATAGACTTTATACACAAAATCGACTAAGTCCCAAACGCTTGAATATGTACCTTCACGCATGAATCCTTCCTATTCTTTCCCGCCCTTGATCCTATCCTCGCTCTTTCGCATGGACTTCGTGTGTGAGTTATGCTAAGTTTTTCTCCGATCAACAAAAATGATGACTTATTAATAAATTGTAACATTCAATCCCTTATTATGACATTATTAATAAATTGTAATATTATTAATAATGAGTTTATAGAAATCATATTAACAATATAGTTGTAATAGTTAGTATTAGTATTTGAGTGAGTTATGAGAACAACTCACGTAGCTATTTTGGTTTGTGAGATAATAAAGGGATGAGAGAGATATCCTAGGGATAAATCTAAGAGATTCATAGAGAGAGATATGAGGGATTGAAGATGAGTGTTGAATCCACCTTTGTAGGAGATCAAACACTATAAAATGTATTCTCCATCTATGTAAAATCATCCCAAATGAATTCAATTTTTTATTTTATAATATTTGGTGTATTATTATTGTGTAGTTTTTATCAGTGGTATCGAGCTAGTTTATGATAGAGAAATGAGAAAGTTTCAATGAGAGGCAACATTTTACATCAGCCCATGTGTGGATCGATTTGAATTAATCTTCCTTACACCACGTCACTGCCATTATTGTGGCCTCATTAGATAGTCATCCACCTTTCTCAAAGTATGGATGTCCACCTTTGTGTAAAGGTTTGAGGAGCACATTTGAAGTTAACGCCATTTGACAGAAATTTATGCCGCAATCCTCTGAAATGTCTTGAAGTCGATGACTCATCTCATGCCTTACGTGACTTGATCTGCAAGATGTCTGCAAAAGAAATAACAACTCAGTGGATCTCTTACTGCCTAAACGTAACGTCATTATAATCTCAATCCCATCATGGATTCGTGGGCATCCATTCAATTATGCAGTTTTTATTAGTCAGACTACTACAATTGCATTGCGTCAAATATTCAGATCTAAGGGTATTGCTTTGGGGATCAACTATGTTTTGATCCATTTTTTCATTGCATCTTATGTCTAAGATTATATAATAATTACCTCACACAAGCATTTTCCAGTTCTTCCATATAGATCTGCATGCAATAATTGGTTATTACTTGCCTCGAAGTTGACTATTTTCTATTTTCCTAAGATGTTGTAAAGGATTATATTTGATATTTGTGAAAGCTTCAGGGAGTTAGAATTATTTTTTATAACAACACTGTGTAGTTAGCTCATTAGTTAGATTTGATGAGTTATGGGAGAGAATCCCATTCTACAGTCCATGCTTGAAATTATCGATCCTGAGGACATTATAATATGAAGAGGTATCTTCCATAAATGTCTAATATTGTGAGGTTTCTGGCGCTGATAAAATCAATCCAACAGGTAAATAAAGTAGAACGTGATACATTGAGTAGTGAAGTTGAACATCGATCGATCGAATAATCATATGATTGGATCCATCACACGTGTACTATTACTAAATCAACCCTAGTCAATGAATTTTCCTCCTTCAATAAACTCTGGTGCAGTATTGAGAGGCCTGCTATCATTTCCATCTTCAGTATTTATGCTACATATGTCAATCACCACCTTGATGCTACTCCCACCCGAAATCATGTATGACACATTTTATTTATTGATAAATTCAAGATTACGAGTCATGTCATTTTGTATTACATTGTTTCTTTGGTCACTATAAGTAATTTGAGTCATTAAAGGCAGTAGTCAATAGTTTTTATTGTATTGTCAAAATTTTATAGTGGGTTGTTGTCAAGTTGAGTCATTTTCAATGTCTTTGTAATATTGATGTTATTTTCGTGAATATTAATGTTTTCAAGTGTCTTTTAAAGAATCAAGGTCATGTAAAAGAGTCAAAACATTTTTTTATGGTATTGTCATTGTCAAAGTCATTTTTATTTAAAAAGTAATCTCATTTTATTACTTTTTAAATTTCTAGTCCAGTCCTCATATTGTCAAATAGTGTCAAATGTCATAAAGTCGTCATTTGTCATTGTAGTAAAAAAAGTTTGAAAAATAAAAAAATTGCCTTGCAGATGCATTTTCGGTGTTACCGACATCCAAAAAATAAAGTGTTTCACATTGCGGGAGGGATACTATATAATAAAAAATGTGGAAACAGTTGAGCCTCAAAGTCAATATCAGCTGAGCTAGCAACATGTTCTTTTGGAGGATGGAGGCAATGAAGGTTTGGAGGTCAATCAACGACCTATAAATCGTCTGTCACCAACGATGGGGCCGCACAAAGCTATGGTGGTAATGTGTATGTATGTTTGTTTTCTTTTATTTCAGATTTGCAGTATGATTTCAGAGTTCCTATTTGAATAAGTGTAATGTTCACATTGAGGGGGGGAACTAGAATATGGTATCAATGTTCAATTTTCCCTCTATTCAGTTTGTATTTAGTAAGCAGTGGTTCCTACATGATTCCCTGAAGGAAACACATTGTGGACATACGAAAACACAAAGGAAAAACAACAACATGATATTTGGGTTATTGATTGTCTTGTAAAACCATCCTTTATTGAGGTTGTTGGTTGTATTGTAAAACCATTCTTATTGAGGTTGTTGGTTGTCCTACAAAACCATCCAAATCATGAGCACACATGGGTGAAAAGCTGTAGAAGGAAGTGTGATTGTTGTTTCTATAATGTCAACATTAGGGGAGTATATATTGGGAATTAATAATGTTAAAAATAGGGGAGTGAATGTTACAAATATATTGTGACATTATTAATAAATTGTAATATTATTAATAATGAGTTTATAGAACTCATATTAATAATATAGTTGTAATATTTAGTATTATTATTTGGGTGAGTTGTGAGAACAAATCATGTAGCTATTTTGGTTTGTGAGATAATAAAGGAATGAGAGAGATATCCTAGGGATAAATATGAGAGATTCATTGAGAGAGATATGAGGGATTGAAGATGAGTGTTGACTCCACCTTTGTAGGAGATCAAACACTATAAAATGTATTCTCTATCTATGTAAAATCATCCCGAATGAATTTAATGTCTTATTTTATAATATTCAAGTGTTTTATTATTGTGTAGTTTTTATCAAACCCTTCATCATAGTATTAGTAAAATAAATTAGAAATACATTTTTGTGTTTAAGGATTGAACACCCAGGTGTGGTCAAACTCTGAATTGTTAAACAAATCCTAGTGTTACACTACAAATTCCATGATGTCGAATCAAGCCTCGTATAGTTCTCCTAGGTGATTTTACAAGTGTTTAAATCTAACCATCCCCTAGGGGCTCCCTTATATCTCTTGATACCAAGATAGTATGATAAATGAATAGTATAGAATGCACCTGATATGGTATTAGTGAGATATAATGGGTATAAACTATAATGACCTAACTCTTCTATTGATTTAAATGCATGTGCAATGTTTTGGATGGCTTTTATCTTACTTAGGACATGACTATATGATATTTTTAAGTTCATAAATGGGTGAATCTAGACTCCTTGACCTAGTTGAGTACTTTATACCTAAAGTAAGGATTTCCCTACATGATATAAACCTAATTTATACAAATCTAGGGAACCTTTGAGTGTATTTGGATTGATGTTTTTAATATGAGCTTGTAAGAATGTAATGTGAGTTGTAACGTGATAATGGATTTCTTACATAGTTGTCGGTAGGTGGCATATTATGAGAAGGCTTACCAAAGGAAGGTAAAATGACCTAAAGAACTATTTATCATTGAAATTACACTCAATTATTTAGAAGGGGAAGGAAAATATAAATTGTCCAAGATTAGACCCCACATCTGACACTTCCATATGGTTTTGGATAAGAAAGAAAAACATCTAAACTTAAATTTTTGTTTTGAATATAAATTTTAATGCTTATTTGGTTGAATAATATTTCCAAAATTGTCAACATAGCACAATGTAAGGATAAGAAAGTTTTAAAATGAATAGAGAGGTGAGGAGATTAGATTTTGAATGTGAGAATATATTTTAGTAAGGGTATAAGGTAAAACTTTACATTACAAAAGGACAAGTTACTAGATTTTAGTGTCTATAACACAATTATTGCTTCATTTGTTGCCGATAACTTGTATTCAAATTTTATTTATTTAATTTAATGTATCTTATTATTTTTATTTTCAAAGTGCTTTTAAAATATTCTCACAACATAGTTATCTTTTCTCCCATAATTTGTATTCCCAAAGAGTCTTCTCGGGTTGATATGTTATTAGTTCAAAGAAAAATTCATATCATTAAAAGTATGATTAAAGAATATCAAGGTATTAAGTGGTGTATTTAATTAAAATGAGGAGAGGATGATTATACACTATTTAAATTTAACTACCATTAAAATTATGGCACAATGCACGGATAATTAGAAATTGATAAGACCATTTCGCTTCATGTGAACATCGAAAGAATTTTGGGAGTGAAGATGGAATTTATGATTCATGTTATGGGAAATATAGGAACATGTGTTTTAGATAAAGTATAAGTTGCATGTCGAGAGTTGTGAATAATAAATTATTGTACTTTGAGATTTTATATGTGGACTAAATGACTATACATTGCACTCTAGTTTCTATTTTTTAGATTAGAGAGTAATCAAGGATCTAGAAAGTCTAGAAAATCAATTAAGTCTTGTAATTAGGTGAATAAAAATATATATCCAAAATGAAAAAGTTATCTATGGTTGAAGAATATGATGTGGATCTTGAATTAAAATTTTGATAATATACAAGTTTATTAATACACTTGCACCATCTTCTTTAGTCGTATATTATTTTTAAATTATAAATATATATTTTTATTCACCTTATTATAGGACTTAGTTTATTTGTAATACTTTCTAGATTCCTTTAACATATTTGACACTTCATATATATTCATTGTTGAACTAAGAACATAATGGTATTCATAGATATTAAATCTTATCATTAATCTATCTCTTATAGAAATCATTACTTCCTACTTATATATTTTTATCTCGTGTTTTATTCTAATCAAAAGGAGAATTAATACTAAGAGGCTTCAATAGGATAATTATTTAGAGTAGCACTAAATAATCTCTAACAAGAGGAATTAGGAGGTGGAATTTCATAAAAATGGAAATTTTTATCAACATCCATAGTAGAAGATCTAACATCAACAAGGGTTTGAAAGTATGAATCATTTATTGAGCATCCTTTGTTTCCTAAATATAAATTGAACAAATAATTTTTTTACTATTCTGAAAGTTGTATATCGATTTCTAGATTATTTCACATTTTTTTCATTTGGGGATACTTTACCCTTATCTCATGCTATGTAAATTATTTTGATTTATTATTTGTAAAGTAATATCTTAAGATTTTGGGATTGTACAAGGATCAGGCCCCTTTTGAAAACCATATTGTTAACCTTGTTAAGTTAAAAATAATTCATTAATTCCTAGTTGAAATATTGAAGGAATACATACTTAATATGAAGTATTTTCATTAAGTGTAACCATACAGAAAATAATTGTGCAACGATGGGAGCGGGATATGATTTTTTGAATTGGTGGAGGAGCGATAAAACTTTGTTGGCTTAGTTTCATGGGTTATGGAATCTAATCCACCTAATGAAAGGAATGATGCATCCTTTTCGAAGAAAGATATAATTTAGAGTCAATAAGGGGACCCGCAATCACATTGGCCAAGATGATTTTTAGGAGGAAACCTATGTAGGTATTTGATTTTATCCTTCAACCTATTTGCAATAATAATGGTATTTATTTGGAAATTCTAGATAAGGTGGTAGAGAGGGTATGATCCATCATGTATAACCCCAATCTTTCCAAAATCCTAGGAAGTAGACCCAATATTGATGAGTTCAGAAATGGGCTTGCATAGAAAGTGGTAATCCAAAGGCACTATGGACATTTTTCCCTATGTCAAATATTTACGTGTTGTTTCCCTTTATTTGGAATAATATTTGTCAAATGTCTTAGCAAGGGGTCCCTAGTTCATGGGTCGGGCCATTGTACTTATCTAAAAATGGTAGCAGGGCTTTAACTCGCTTGAAAATACAATTAAGGAATATATAATTTGGGTTAGGCTCTCATATTTACCTCTCAAACATTAGGACCTTGATATTATTAAGGGTGTGGCTAAATCTATTGGATCATTGGCAATTATTGATCCATTTACTAGTGCAAAGTCCCTACTGCTATATGCTTGATTATGCGTCAATGTGTTTCCGGATTTTGAACTTCTTAAAGGAATCATCCTAAATTATAAATGGGGTTCTCATGTTCAGAATATTGATTATGAGATGGATCCCTTCATGTGCTTCTCATGCTTCAAAATGGGCCATAATTCTAAAACTTTCCCAAAAACTAAAGAGGCGATTGCTATAAAGGAACAACTCAAAAGGAAAGGGGATACTATGGTGGAGCAGAAGGGTAAAGGTTTTTTTGAAGATCATATCAAAGGTTGCCCTTATAAATAGGTCTTCACATGGATTTTGTTTCCCAAAACTCCTTTAGAAAATAAGATTTTTGAGGAACCAAGAATAACACCTATTGCGGTAGAAGTTGAAATGGCCGATAGTCAAACCGAGGACAACAAAAGGAAGCATTACTTGAAATAGAAATAGAGGATGGGTTGGTGGAAGATGTTTCATTACAAGAAGATAATATTATAGGATCTATAGTGCCTAATACTTTAGATCTCAATTTATTTTCATAAAGACAAGAAGATCTATCTTTAGAGATCAGTAACAAGTTCAATCTGTCGGTACCTCATCTTGAGGATATTCCTACTGTGGATGAATATTTACATAGAGATATCGAATCAAATAATGAGGAGGGCTGGAGGGTTTAACAAATTTTGAGTCACCTTCTCATCTAGATGATTCCCATATGGAGGATGAAAAGTTGAAGACTTCCTCTATAAGCACTAAGGAATTGAATTCCAAAGTCTTAAAAGTGACGAGTTCCCCTACTCAACCCTTGGTTGTTGCTAAGAAAAGTCCCAAATTATCACCAAAATGGAAATCTACTCCTAGTTATGAGGGGCCTTCTCTAAAGCAGATGTTGGTGGAAACAAACCTTCTTTTAGATGGCCATTAGAAAGGGAAGAGCATGAAAGATCCTCCAAGAAGGAGGTCATGGAAGTACATCAAAGATCCATGTCAGTAATCCTCAAGTCAAACCTTGATAAATGATAGTTTTCTCTTGAAACAAGTAAGAATAGGATTCTCTCAGAATTCAGGAATAATAAAAAAAACTAGATATTAAGATGTTACAAGAAACAAAGATGAATACTTCTAGGATGGTAGAGTTTCATAAATCTTTTTGGAAAGAGGATGTGTTTTGTTATCAATCTTTAGTGGGTGCATTTGGAGGTTTTCTATGTCTTTGAAATGTGAATTTTCGATAGGGTTTCCTTTACATGTCAATTCAAAAAAAAATCATCTTATCTAATGTCTATGTCCCTAATTCAATCATTAGAAGATGTGAGATTTGGGAGGAAATGTCTAACTTCAGAAGGATGTCAAAGGATTTAAACTAGATTACAGGGGGAAAATTTAATACACCCCCGATCCCCTACGAAAAAAAAAAAAGTGGAGTTATCTCTTATACTGATAATATGGAGGAATTGGCCAAATTTATAAAATGGAATGATCTATTGGATCTTAAGCTCAGTGGCCAAAAATATACTTGGACTAACAGACGAAGTGGTGAAGATCTTATTTAGATTAGACTTGACAAGTTTTTGATTAATTATCAATCAATACATGAGTAATAATATTCTTTATCCTCTCTTTCTCGTGTTAGTTCGACCATAATCTAATTCTTCTTAGCATTGGGGAGATGGTGAAAATTAAAGGTATACCCTTTACATTTGAGAATATGTGGACCACTCATATGGAGCTTGAAAAATTATTGAGGAGTGGTGGAACATCGATACCAAAGGAAATAACATGTTCCAATTTATGAAAAATCTCAACAATGTTAAGACAAAGATCAAAAATGTATTAAGGATACTTTGGTAACATTTTCTTGCAAAAGAGTAAAATAACTGAGGAGATGAGAGAAATAAAAGAAATAATGGAAGATGGAGTATGGATTCTTGAAGATAAAGAAAAAGAAAAGTTCTCGCTATCTAAATTTCATATTATCCTTAGTAAGGAAGAAATTTATTTGAATCAAAAATCCTAGGTTAAATGGCTTGAGGAGGGAGATAGTAATACAAATTTCTTCCATATCGCAGCTACAATCAATGAAAAGAAAGGGCGTATACAAGAAATAATGAAACAAGATAGAGTTGTGGCTACATAGGAAGATGAAATATCAAAAATATTATTTCCTTTTTCAATTTTTTTTTGCTAAGGGTCAAAAATCCTCTAGGGAATCTATGTCAGAGACTCTTAATATTTTTTCTCCTACCATATTATATAGGATAATAAAGATCTTACTACTATAAGCTAAGGAGGAGATAAAGGCTATTCTTTCATAAATGAACTTGAGGATAAAACCATTGAGCCCGATGGATTCCCGACCCTTTTATTCCAACTTTATTGGGATGTTGGGAAGAAAGAGGTAGTTTATGGTTCAATATTTTTCAGATTTGGTAGTTTTCTCAAACAAGTTAACCATACTTTCATAGCCCTCATCCCTAAAAATCGGGTTCTGTTATCCCGTAAAATTGTTGGGGGCAATTTTACAGATAACCCTACCAAAATTTTGTTCCGGCCCCTCGTCAGGGACCCCTTGCATTCGGAACGTTGCAAAATCCCTTCCCGGGAAATCTAGTTTTCCGAACTTAGCCATTTTTGGTCTTTTTTGGTTGGGCGCATATAATGACTATGCAACATCAAGTTTTCTTACGCCCCTTTAAATCCTTTGGCGCATGCTTTCTCGTGTCAATAGGCATTTTGGTGCGCCTCACTATGTTGAGTCTTCCTTGCATGTGCCAAGGCGCATGCGCCTTCATGTCAACAAAACTTTTGTTGCGCCCCTTTTTGGTGCGCCTAGGGCGCACATATTCTCTCGTCAACACCACTTTCGGTGTGCCAAAGGTGCACATAACTTTGTGTTGGCAAGCGTTTTGATGCGCCACAGGGCGCATGTTTTCTTGTGTCGACAGTGCTTTTCATGTGCCACTTGAAAAAGTTGGTGGCGCATTTATTGCCACCTCGCCTATATATAGGCGCGTCTGCACTGTCATTGTCATCCGACACAAATCACATGATTTTTCTCTGTACCTGCCAGCGCACCTGCCCTGTCATTTTCAAATCACTTTGTGGACCCGTTTGCACATTTCTTCGTTATATATACTTGGTAAGAGGTCCTCATTGATTCTGTGTTTGATGTTTTGTTTATTGGCTGCTTGCTAGTTTGGATTGAGTTAAAAAAATCTATCAAAACATGAGCTCCCCATCCTCCTTGCTATTTTTCTCTACCAAAGTATTTCCCCCTCTTTCCAGATCTGTTGGTAAAGGGGGCTCATCTCTAAAAATAGCTTGGAACTCTCTGAATAAGCTTCTTCATAACCCAAATGAATCCTTAAAAAGGAGCTTAACCACATGCAAATCCCTCAAGAAAAGAATCATGACTTGAAAAGAGGCACTGTTATTTTTCTCCTTTGGCGCATCTGTCACCCCTGCAACATGATAAACAGTCGCGCCAATGGCACACATTCCTTGCATGTTACATAATGAACAGTTGCGCCCTAATGGCGCACTCCCTTTACTTGTTGCAATCACTTTCCCTGCGCCCTACTTGGTGCACTCAACGCATCTGTTGCATCATTAATACCCGCCCTTTGGCGCACCCTGCATATATGCAACATTCAAATCATATGCGCCAAAGCACAACTGTTAAAACGGCGCAGGCACATCCATCATTGCAACGACATCATGTTATGTAGACCTTCCATGCGCCATGCCAAGTTCTCCTGTGGCGCATGAAAAAATGATGTTACACGCATTATACCTGCGCCCTTTGGCGCATCCTGTACCCGTGTAACATGAAAAATATCTGCGCCCTTTATAAAATATATACACATGGCGCAGGCGCACTTGTGCTTACAACAACAAAATGTAATCTGTAGTGTCCATGCGCCATGCGCCTTTTGGCGCTGATTTATCCCTTGCAGCAGCCCTTTCCTGTGTGCCTTACCATTTAACCCTGCAGCTTGCAGTGTACATGCGCCCTGCGCCCTGAGGCCTTAAAATTGCTAACTTCTTATTCTTGCAGATCGAAATTAAGTTCGAGTCACGTATGTCAACATCAAGCAAGATACCTACCAAATCTAAAGGCAAGGCCAAGCTCACGTAAGAAGAAATGAAGTATAAATATCGAGGGTCGGGATGCCCGAATCCGTGCAGAGTGTGACCTAGAGATATCGAGACTTAGAGCTCGGACACATTGATATGGAGGAGTTCGGGCCGTAACTAGGAAGGTCACAAGAATTCCATGGATGGACAAATTGATAGGCGGTGGTTCCTCGCACTTTCTTGGAGGGATCCCATCGGTGCCATGAACAATGAATTTATGATGGTGGTAGCCCGATGCTACAATAAAGACACAAGATGTGTCCACAATGAGAAGGGCGAGGTCGTAATCAACCTCACTACCCGGCACTTTGAAATAATGCTTGGCATCCCTCACCACCGGCACTTTGTGGCCGTAAGCCGGGAAGACTGCATCAAGGCCTGGGACGACAATGAGGATCAGTGCATGCAGCTGATGAACGAGGTTTATCTGAAGAATAAAAAGGTGGTGACTCGGTGGCCACAAGTCATTCATCATAGTGAATTTTCAGAGGAACTCAGCGACACCATCACGTTCCTGAGCAGAGTCTTTGGGCTTCCTGATGCCCATTATTTTCACAAGTGGATGTTACGGTACCTTGAAACAATGAACAAAAATGTGCCCGATCAACGCTTTGAGTGGGCAGAAATCATAAGCAGCACGATATCGGAGTAGCTATAACAACTTAACACAACGGGGAGGTTCTATATGAACTCCTACGTGGTCTATGCTGCGGCTTCAGAAAGAGATTATCCGGCTCTGATGCGGTGTGGGGTTTGGCCCCAAGTTAAGATTTATGAATATTATCTAGAACTGAAGCTGGAAAATAGCATTCCCCAGTTCACAAAGATCAATGATGCATTCTTCTATTTCATCATCTACTGTTGAGGCCAAATATGACTCATGGTCATACGACCAAGAGCATCAGAAGCAGCTAATGAGAAGTGGGGGCCCTGCTTCACTCAATCCCCCACATTTACCTATCTCGAGGCGATCAACTTCTTGGGGGAACCAACTAAACTGCCAAGGTATACCGGTCCCAAGTTGATCCTGCTAGAGCTGTCGAGGCAGCTTATTACTTACCACAAAAAGTGTCTAAAGAGAAAGAAGGGTGGAACTCCTTTCCCCCTCACAGTGGGTAGGTATACATGTCTCACTCACCACAAGGTGAAAGACATGTTTGCGTAATCGGAGCTGCTTGAATCAAACATAACTTCCCAGCAAGGCCCACCTTCGACCCGAGAAATTGTCTGCCTAGGGCCAAGCTCAACCCGATCCACATCCCTCAGATCGAAGATATCTACATTGACATATATCATGAGGTTGAGCTCAGGAGGAAGGATCATTCCCACTTGGCCTTAGCAGAAATCATCCAGTATGGGGTGGCCATCGTCCCCAAAGGCTACCAAACTACTGAGCAAGAAGTGGATCAAGTGTATCTTGACACGGGTGGGGATGATTGGCCTTTCACGGTGATTGATAGGACCAAAGCTCCTCAAACAATCGAGGAGAGAGTCAAGGAAACTCTGCGCAGAACAGAGCATTGGTGCCGAATGAACGGGCTCATCTACCTCGGAGTCGATTTCATGACCTCTCTGTTGGGCAACGCACCTCCTCGGGTGAAACAACAGTCAAAGGGGAAAGGAAAAGGCAAAGAGGGTGAATCCAGTTCCACCCAAGAGGAAGCTCCTGAAAGTCCTCCTTCCGCTACACCCGAACAAGTTATAACTCTGGCTTCTCCAGAGAAAGAAACAACGGAAGATGTTCCGATAGGCACATCCACTCAGGATGTCACCACTACTGCAAATATTGAGGTCCCTTCTGTCCCTTCTCCCTCTCCTCCTTCCCCTCCTCGAGTGACCCAAGCGACCATTCCTTCGGTTGTGTCCTCTCCCCCTTCTTCTACTGTTCCTCCTGCTTCTTCGTCCATCTTCTCTTCTCTCGCGGACCTGTCCCCTCCATTTCTTCCCTCATCTCTGAGCTCCCTTCCCTTCCTATGTCTTCCTCCCCTGCAGTATCTCTTCCTCCCATGAGCACTTCTTTGGCCTCCCTCTCGATGCCACCGCCACGTGTCTCCACGTTTTTCCCTTCTACTACTACAGCTGCCCCCTTCTCTGTTTCTGGTCCTTCTCCCCTAAGTCTAGCCTGGATCTCCCAGCACCTAAGTCAACAGAAAAGGAAAGTTCCCATCACACCGATGGACTTTTCCGTTATCCCATCAAAGGGGGCCAAGAAGCAAAAGCCTATCACACGCTTCTCTCATAGTGCTTCGAGAGAGAGGGTAATGGAGATTGCATACCCCAATCCTCTGAAAGATAAAAAGGATCTGTCTTCGACAGATTACACAGTGACTCAAGTCACAATGGGGATGTCTTCTGAAAGCCTTCAGGGAGAGGCCCTATCTGCAGTTGACGCCCTCTGCAAGAAGCTTCAAGAAGCAAAAGAAGAGAAAAGGCTACTGAAAGAGCAAAATAAACATCTGCTCCACGCCTTACAGAAGATGGGCAGTGCACCTCCCACAACTGCCACCGAAACTCCTGAGCCTCTGAGTCAGGATAAAATTAATGAATATGCAAAGATCGACGAGCAGGGTATGGCAGTTTCCACCTGGAGGAGCCAGATCCTCAAGGACAGTGAACGAGTAATCGCCAAGTTCACCGATTTGTACATGAACATCAACAAGGCGAACAAAGAACTCCAGGTGTTAGCAGGACCCATATCCGAAGAGCTGGACCATGCTAGGCTGTAGCATGAGACCTTTCAAAGAATGTTTGACTGCTTGATCAAAGATCTCGGTCAAGTTTGGTGTTTTCGGTCACCCTGTGGCCCTCAATAAAATCCTTTCCACTGGATTACCGGATGGATCAACTGGAATTCGTCCTCAAAAAGATTGATAAGGTAAAGGAAGAAGCCCCGGGACGCAATTCATCGATGGAACAAATTGTTCGACGATGTCTCCGTGGTTGCTTACTCCTTCTTTCACCTTAAGAAAGGTTGACGAAACCATCCAGATCTTCAAGGAGATTGTTTCGTAAGGGCTGGGGCCAGAGGTCACTTTTGACGTAGAATCCATCAATAACCTGCTGGCCTGTCGGGACTTCATCGGGTTCTTAATAGAAGCAGAGAATGAATATTCCAAACTCCCAGAGAAGCTCACAGACGAGTGGGAGACTTGCGAGGCTATCAGTGAGCGACACAAGGATCCTTCCCAGGATCAACTAGAGCCCATGATCAGCAAGTTCATGGAATACCGTGC
The DNA here is from genome assembly GCA_018340775.1 of Taxus wallichiana var. yunnanensis. Classification (NCBI taxonomy): domain Eukaryota; kingdom Viridiplantae; phylum Streptophyta; class Pinopsida; order Cupressales; family Taxaceae; genus Taxus; species Taxus wallichiana. Next base: position 847,599,531 of record CM031240.1, read on the forward strand.
CCAATTCCACATCTCGTCACCTGAGCAGTAGCAAAAATAGAATATCCCCTTTCACCATGCGGGACTTACTTACGATGAATAATTTATCTCTTCTTTGAATTTATTTTTGTAAATGTCTAAAGTATGTTGGCACAAATGATGACATCATCCATGTTGCACCATGGGATGATGTCATCCATCAAGTTGTCAAAAGTCAACATGACTTTGAGATATTTTGTAAGTTTTATGTAAATAGGTGGTTGGTTCCTTTTTGCCTTCCTTCTTCTCCTTCTTCTATAAATACTCGAATACTTGTTGTATTCGGGGTGAATACTTTTCGGATGAGAAATAGAAGTAAGAAGAAGATTTTGAACTCTTTGTAATGTAAACAAACATGAATACAATATATTTACACTTTGTGCTGAATACACATGTTTTAATATAAGATCTTTCTTATGTTAGATTTGAGTGATTGTTCTGTTGGATTTGCTTCTACTTTGTTGTCATTTATTTATCAAGTATTGTTTTTCCTCTCACCCCAGAAACACATCTCTTTGGGATGAGATCCCAAACCCCGAAGGCATAATATTGTGAGACTTGCATAGATTCCTGCTGGTAGAATAACAATAAACCAGTTTCACTTTGCTGACTCAAAGAGGGGCTATGCCCTACACACTGTTGACTCGTTTATCCATAAATCTACCCAAGCGAAAAAAATTTGAACCAAAAGGTTCCAAGGAGTTGGGAGATTTTAGGCCTATCATTTTATTTAACACTTTGTATAAATCCATGTCTAAAATATTGGCCTTTAGAATGATGGAGGTTCTTAGTAATTTAATTTCCCCAATCAAGGTTCTTTCGTCTCGGGTAGGAAAATCTTGGATAACATCATCTCTATCCATGAAACTATTCATTCAGTTGAAAAATCCAATCGTGAGGCTATGCTCATCAAATTAGACATGCAAAAATCCTACGATCATGTTTCATGGAATTTCATGATCCCCCTCATGCAAAAACTTGGATTTGATCCTCATTTTATCAAGATGATTCAGATTGTACCTCTTCCTCCATGTTTTCTATAATTATAAATGGCAAGCCTCAAGGCTTATTCAAAGCAGAAAGGGATCTAAGGCAAGGGGGTCATATTTCCCTTTCCTCTACATCATTGTGGTTGAATCCTTGAGAATATTGTGTTCAAAATCCAAAGGTGAAAGAATATTGGAGAGTTTTAAGGTGGCTAATGGTGTGGACAATCAATTCTTACAATAATGTGGATGATACGGTTCTCCAGGCAGGCGGCTATTCAAGAAGTTTGCACCATCAAGGCCATCACCAGAAAGATGAGGAAGTATCAAAACAAGTGAATTTCCATAAAAGTTATTTCTTCTTCATCAACGTCAATGAGAAACAACATATTAGGCTAGCCAATATAATGGGTTGCAAAATTAAATCTGTCAAAAATAATTATTTGGGCATGCCACTTTATGGCGGTAAATTGGAGGACACTAGATGGAATAAATTAATTGAACGGTTCCACAAAACATTAGCCTCATGGAAAGGATCCTTGTTATCGCAGGTAGGTAAAACTCACATCCTCCAAATTTCATTACAGGGAGTTGTTATTTACATTATGTCTATTTTCATTCTTCCCACAAAAGTCGGAAAGCCATTGAAAGCATACAAAATAGATTCTTATGGTTTAGATCGGAGGTTAAGACTAGGATTTTATTGATAGCTTGGGAAAAGGTTACTAGACCAAAATATTGGGGGGTCTTGGTTTGAAAAACCTACAAATAATGAATCAGGATCTTATAGCAAAGATTGGATGGAGAATTTATAAGGAAGAGGTTACTGGATTGATATTTTAAAGGAAAAATAATTGTGAAAAGTTCGGTACTTTGGGTTTATTCTTGGATCACAAACTTCCAAAAGGATCAATTGTTTGGAACAATATTACTCGGGATAGAAATATATTGGTTAAGGGTACAAAATAAAATCTTGGGAATGGTACTAAATTCAAATTCTAGGATGATCCATGGATCATAAATAAACCTTTAAATATGGAAAACTATATAGCGAAACCTCAAGCAATACTATTGGCATGAATATCATTATTTTGTGTGTGATTATTGGTTAGTTGAGAGGATAAGGTTACATATAACCCCCTGAATTATACTGGTCCTGATCTTCCTTTTGAAATATTAAACAGGGAATTAAAGGAATGTCACATTCCTCATATACAATGTCAAGATGAGCTGATTTGGTGTGGTATGGATTCAGGGAACTATGAAGTTAAGTCTGGCTATCTTTTGAGTTTTGAGCATATTGAGCCTAATGGATATTGGCTGAAAATTTGGAATAAAAACCTTATTCCAAAAATCAATTTTTCTATTGGGAAGTGTTCGTAAGAAAATTTTGACAGTGGACAAACTTAGGAAGAAAGGTATGGGTGAGGAGCGGAATAGAGTCATAGAGAGATCAACACCAAATGATTTATGAATAAACATTTTGTAATTCTATTTACAATATAATTCACACAATACAATAGCCTAATATACAAGCTATAGTTTTCCTAGAATATAGGAAACTAACAATTGCATAAACTTTTCTTGTAAGGTGAGTAGTAACCATGTTACAAATAATATAATATTAATATTATATAATTGTTATTGAGTTATTTATAACAAATAATAATAATAATAATACAAATATACTAATGGAGCACTAATAGTAAGGAGAGATTCCTTACGGTCCCCCTTAGTGTGAACTTGGGAAAACCTACCTTTGTACTTGCACTTGCTCATGATCTAGTGATTTTCACAGGATGATCACAAACCTCAAGGATGGTTTTGCAAATGGTTGACCACAAACCGAGAATGGTGGTTTTATATTTGGAGTACCACAAACCACAAGGTGATGGTTTTGTAAATGGTTTACCAACAACCAAGAATGGTGGTTTTACAATTGGTTTACCACAAACCACAAATGAAGGTTTTCAAGTGGTTTACCTACAACCACATCATGATGTGCCAAGTACTATTATCAACTCTCATCACATCTCACCGCAAGGAATAACATAGGAAATTCTGTTGAATTCTACTGCTCATACACATATAGAAAATGATGACATAATAGAAATGGAACATTGGATCATGTTCCCTCCTAAATGTGAAATTTCCACTTATTCAAATAGGAACACTGCAAAACTGGAACACTCCATACACAACTCAAGTAAACACACAACTAAAACAAAATGTGCTACCAAACCTTTGATGTGGCCCCGTCGTTGGACTGATGAGAGGTTGTTGATAGACCTCCAACCTCTGATACCTCTGCTTCTCTGGTTTCATGTTCCTAGTTCATATGGATGTGATCATGGGGCTCAATTACAACTCAGACATTATATTCCACCCAAAATGCATCTCAGTAACACAATTTTTGTTTCAGACTTTAGGACAAGACATCGTGGTATGACCAAGTAACTAAAATCATATAATTGAGTTTTATGAAACTTAACTTTGACAATGTAATGACGCAACAAGGAATCTGAAATACAAGATGACACTTTTAAATACTTGTTTAAGGACTAAATACAAAAGACTATATTGACAACATATACTAATTAGAAAATTCGTAAATGGTATCTTATAAATGATAAAAGAGTGAACATGAAAAATGACTAACCTTAATAGCCCTTAAGAGACTCCAAAAATTAAAATTATGATATATACCTATTTTATACTATACATACCGAAAATGGCCATTTTCAAAAGTCCGTGTGAAACTAAAACTCAAACAAATGCAACTTAATTACGCCGGAGGCGTGGCTATAGTGCAGTAGACCTCGGACGACGACGCTCTGCTGTTTGAGCAGGTTCGACATGCCTGTTACCGCGCGGCCACCTGTCGCCCAGTCTCCATTGTGATGGCATGCTCTACAACTATCCTTTTGGGTTTTTTGTTCTTATCTGTTTGGAAATTGCTTGTGTGGTAATTTTGATTCTGCCTTCCGTTTTCCTCTGGACTTTCACCTGCCGTTTCTTCCTGTTTGCGCAACCTGCTGCCCAGTTCATTTTGGTTTGTTCTTCCTTCTCTGGTGTCAACTTTAAAGGTTTGTCTCCGCCTCTTCATTTTTATCCCTGCTTTCTATAAATACATGGTTTCTGTCTGTGCCACTATTTGATATTTGTTGTGCCACCTATTTGATAAAATAACAAGTAAATTAAATAGTTTCTAAATTCTGCTTAAAATACAGTTAGGCTTTAGGATTTAATCCAGCCACGGTTGTTGAGCCCTAAAATTATCTGTATGAGCATATGATTCAATTAATTAAAAAACATACAACAAAATGCCTCATTCAGGGCGCTATCTTGCAATCCTTGCAATTTTGGAAAAGGGGTGGTACAGACGGGCTCCAGAGCAGATATTCAGCCTATAGATTGTACCCTTCAACGTCATATCCCAATTTCATAAGTTTTAGAGTTATGAATGCTGATATTGGTTACTGATAAATAAGATAAGTTTTTCTTCTAAATCTGATTCCTCTGTGAGGCACAACTGTCTTGTAGAATGGTCATCTGAATTCTCCGCGGCGAGTAGTTTTAACCGAGGCATCTATTTGAATTGTGAAAAAAGTATGTCAAATCAAGATAAAACAGGGGTGGAGGGGTTTTAGGGGATTTCGGGTGTGGGTTTTGTTGCTTATGGTGAAACAGTCTGACTGCCTTGTGAGGACAACCGTGTCTTCTGTATGCTGCAATAATTGTATTCCATGAGAAACTGTCTCGTTCTTTCGTACGTGAACTGTTTGATAAAATGCCTCAAAGAAATGTGGAGTCATGGAATGCCATGATTGCAGGATACGCACAATATGAATTTATTGAAAATGCACGTGAACTGTTTGATAGAATGCCTCGAAGAGCTGTGATCTCAAGGAGTGCCATGATCGCAGGATATGCACAAAATGGATTTGTTGAAAAAGCCCATGAACAGCCAGACAGGGTGTGCACATCCATAAGAGCATAATACAAAGGGGATTTTTGTCAGATGTCGTAGTTGCAAATGCCCTGCAAGACATGTATTAGACATGTATGCAAAATGTGGAAGAATACACAGGCACATGAACTGTTTGACAAATTTCCTCAAAAAAAAGTGATTTCATGGAATGGGATGATTGATTGCTTGAAGGCTATTCTCGTGTAGAATAATGATGATACTTGTGCTCAATGCAAGTCTTCATTGTGTCAATCATCTCTTGTTTATATGCCACATGAAGGAGCCTGCTAAGGCAGTCCATGGCACCAAAACCCCACAAGATAGGTCAAGGCATTTTCGTGGCAAGGCTGGACATGCCATGGGGAAAACTGAGATGCTTGTGGAGTGCTATTGAGACGTGATTTCTCTTTATACCCTGTAATTGATTTATAATCTGAGCTTTACATTCGAGTTGCTTTCAAGTATGCTGAGTTGGATTTCAAGTTTTGTTTGAAAGCCATAGAGTTTCAAATAGATCCACAATGATAAAACAGAGCAGCTACAAGCATAATGCACCGCCCACGAGCTATGTTTAGAAGGAAATTATCAAGAAACTCAAATCTGAGTCAAGCCGTAATAAAACAAAAAAAAGCTAGCTCACATAATGCAGAGCAAGGCCAAACTTAACAAAGGTAAATTCTAGTGAAATAATGACAGTTGGTATTCGGAAGTACTTATTTCTTCTCGAGCATTCTATAGAAAACAAAACTTCTGTTAATTTTTTGAGAAATCTCTTAGCTGTTTTGACTTTTGAATACCTGTCCACATGAAGCCATTTTTAGTATTATTGGCTTTGTACCTAGGATCATTAATTTATCTTTGTGTGCCATCCTTGTCCAACCACCATCAGATTGAAGTTGAGCTCAAAACATTAAGCTTATCACAGTCATTGATTGAGTGTGGAAAGCACAGTGCTCACTACGTTATTCAAGGTTAAAGCCACTATGGGAAGAGTTAAAATACAATCTACATTTCATTGCTCTAACATCAATAATCCTTTACAAATTGGCATACAACATTGTTCAAATCTGTAGGGAGACCCTCACCCAGATTTGGCATGAAGAATTTCCAACAATCCTGTAACTTGCCCTTCCAATCTCACTTTATCTGAGCTTCCATCTTCAGCCCCATTACAGCAGTTCATATGAATCACATCTCCTAGATTACTACCAACTCTGATTGGATCAAACTTCATCAATCACCTAACAAATCAATTGTCTGCCGTACTAACCCTATGTGTTCCAATCAGAGTTAGTTTACATATTACAAACATTTGTTATTAAGAACAGTTACAAATAGAAAAGCATGTCAGTGAAACCCCTAAACCCTGCCATAACATGTATGTTCATAAAATTCATTCACTTCACTCTAAGTAACAGCTATTTTCATTCAAAATTTTGCGTACATGCTCATTAAAATTCTCATGGTTGACTCTCTTTTCCAGGTTTTAAAAAGTTATTGCCATTCTCATAGAACTTTTCACCATTGTATACGCCAAATTATTTTAATGCTATACGTATCGTAAATTGCTATACAAATTCTACAAGGCAATAACGGTGGATCAAGCTTCATCAATCACCTAACAAATCAATTGTCTGCCGTACTAACCCTGTGTGTTCCAATCAGAGTTAGTTTACATATTACAAACATTTGTTATTAAGGACAGTTACAAATAGAAAAGCATGTCAGTATAAACCCCTAAACCTTGCCATAACATATATGTCCATAAAATTCATTCACTTCACTCTAAGTAGCAGCTATTTTCATTCAAACTTTTGCGTACAAGCTCATTCAAATTTTCATGGTTGCCTCTCTTTTCTAGGTTTAAAAAAGTTTTTTCCATTCTCATAGAACTATTCACCATTGTATACGGTACTTATCTTTTACACACTTATGGCAGTGTCAACCATAAAGTGCTAGGACTTGTCGGAAATGGCAAATACTACTCCAAGAAAAGCACTTGGCACACCAACAACTATCAACAAGCTACATCCATATCATATGGCATGGATATTGGAAGGAAGAGTCATTCGCAAAGGAACAATACATAACTACAGCAATGCAAAAGGAGAAGGCCAGATTCTCAATTTCAATGTAATTGACACTCTTGGTGATGACATAAACGTTACATGCTTTGGCAAAGCTGCAGCTTTTTACCATGAAAAAATCCAGGAAGGCACAGTTTACACAATTTCAAAGGGTACGCTCAAATATGTTAAGATAGGCTATAGGGATTCCAGCAGCCCATGGGAAATCATGCTAGAAATGGATTCTATTATAGAGATCTGTACAGACCCTACTGCGTACATACCAACAACTGCTTTCCACTTCACACCAATTAGTGCTATTCAAAAAATCCCTCTAGGAGCCACAGTGGATGTTTTAGGCGCAGTAACTTTTTGCTCTGGTATTTCTACAAGCACCCGACCAGATGGAAGTAGCACACAACATTCTACAATCACTATGAAGGACCACAATGTGTAGAAATGGTAGGTGAACAATTCGATGGATAATACATAGCCGTAGATGACATGATGAGGTAGTTTGAGAGATGGTTGTTTATTTTCCTGATGCGAAGGCTTATACAAAATCATATGTGAACGTATTGTAGCTAAATGGAGAGAAATACAATGGTTTACGTCTTAATTTTGATGCACATATCTGAAATACAAAATCTATTGGATATATTCTCTAATGAAACATGAGCGAATGTATATTTGACTGGGAAATTTATTTCAAGAATATTTGAATTGCTGTACTTGATAGATCTGTAGATAATCATTTAACACAAAGGACGTGGCCAAATTATTTTCTTTACACATGTTACAAACTACATAGGCTATACATTTTTTTCAATTGGATGGAAATCCATTTAAATGATGCAGACAATACAAAATTCATAGCGGATGAAATTAGATAGATATTTAATCCAATTCTATAGAAGTTATCCAAACCAAAAATTGAATATGAATACACGCTGAACACAAATATTCTAATACATCATCAGAGAAAACATGCACGTTTTCTTTCTTTGCAAAGGCAGTACAACATACATAGAGATCTAACAAATTTGGACATAAATAAAGGCAATAAATAATGCGGTAGATGCTCCTCAGATTTTTAGGAATCCATTATGTGTCTTGCTTTGATACTAGATGCGAGGAGCGGAAAAGAGTTGCAGAGAGATCAACACCAAACAATTTACGAATAAACCATTTGTAATTCTATTTATAATATAATTCACACAATACAATAGCCTAATATATAGGTTTTAGTTTCCCTAGAATATATGGAACTAACTATCTCATAAACTATATTCATAAGGTGAGTAGTAACCACCTTACAAATAATATAATGCTAATATTATATTATTGTTATTGAGTTGTTTATAACAACCCATAATAACAATAATAATAATTAAACAAATATACTAATGGAGCACTAATAGTTAGGATATTCCTAACAGTACGATACTCATTAAGACCTGTAGTCTATGTAAATAATAAGAAGAAACAACCAATCACCTTTTCCTAGAGTGCATTTTCGACCATTCTTGATATCTTTAATGTGTAGTTGGTTCTCCCTGGGGATGTCTCTCATATCACAAATCAATGGTTTTTCAATTTTCATAATGACATCACCAAATAAGTCTAGAAATGTGCTCTTCTTCATATCCTCTGGGGAATTTTGGGGAAAGAAACAATCAAATATTTCAAACCAATGCTCTAACAATAAGAAGGTTGTTAGTAAGATTTGTTACACTCTAAAATAAAATCTGCAGATTATCAAAAGAAAATATTCTAAGTTTTTTTCCATCTTTAGAAATTAATATTTTTGAGAAATTTGAACCTTCGTCCCGCATATTTATCTAATAGAAAAAATAAAGGTGTGAATAAAAAAATGTTAAATGGAAATTCCCGCCAAAGGGCAACCTCAAATTAAATTTTGATGGATCATCTAAAACTATGGAGGGACAGTGGTGATGGATTAATACATGACCATTTAGGTTTGTGCATACAATTCTATGTCGGAACCTTGGGTAACCAATCGAATAAATTTATAGAGGCTATGGCCATGTTATGGGGCATCGAATTGTGTGTGTCCATGAATGTCAAGTTATTGATTATAGAGGGATATTCTCAATGTGTGATCAATTCCTTAAAGCAACAAGGTGGAGTTGGCTGTAAACTTAACATTATCATTACGAAAGATAGGATCTTATTAGCCTCATTGGATAAGGTGGAAATTAATCATGTGTGTAGGGTCGGTAATAATCCCGTCAATGGATTGGATAATCACAACAATGACACGCCGGAAAAGATGATTTGTTAGGGTGGGAAAATCTTGTTGAATAATATCATAACCTTGGTTAATGATAATAAGACACTTAGAGCTTTGGCATGGTCGCTTCCTAGGTTCATGTGAATGGATTCGTAGGAAGGATAATTATGTTATGGGATGGGGAGTTAATCACCCCAAATTTTGTTTAGTCTCATGGTGTTCTTCTTAAAAAAAAATTCACTTGTCTCAAGATTATGCAGAGCTTTTGGTTAAACATGGGCGGTGACAAGGTTCACACCGAGCTGACCACTTATTTGCACATCAAGTGGGATGTGAATATATGGAAGTTTCTAAGAATATGGGGTTTTTATAACTACATTAAAAGGATCAAATGTAATGATCCCCAACTGGTTCTTGAATTTGGTAATGCATGGGAGGGGGTTGTGTTAATATGAGTGAAATGGAGATATCTATTACTGAAGAAACTATAGATTAAGCCACATGTTTTTCCTTGGAAGGAATACAAATTTTCAAGGACAAAACCATGTGGAGGTGTGAAATTATAACCTTATTTGGGACAGATGAAATAATTCTTATGTTTGATGATGGTGTAGTTAGAATCTATCTCCCTGAGCGTTGGCTGGATGTGTGTATGGTTGTTATGAAATACCTTACTCTAGAAGGTAAGTATAGAAAGGTTTTCTCCTTCCATCTTTCCACCCTTAATTATATATGTAGGAAAGAGGAGCTATAAAGTTCCCCTTCTTCCTTTTGAGATCTCTTACCGCTTCCACCATCGATTTTCCAAATGAGAGAGTGGACACCCGTTGCACCATAGTTTGATTTTGTTACATTATACCAGAAAGGGAATCCTATGGTTCCAACCCAACCCCCTACCCAAATGGTTGTGGATTCGGATGAAAAAACCCTTTACAATAGATTGATCCCCATAAAAAGGGTGGGTCTCGGGATAAACGTGATGGCATAGTTGTGAACATTCTCTATAACCTTAAAAAAGGTGATAATGATTTAGGGGTGAGTACCTCTAGCAAGGAGAGGGATATGAATATAACGAATGTGAAGATAGGATTTTGAAGATTGAGACCATTTCTAATATGATTATCCTTTCTAATAAGAACCTTGTCCAAGATATTATGGAGTGCCAAAGAAAAATTGAGGTGCAAAACAAGAGAATTGGTGGGCTCAACACTAAAATGGTTATGCAGGAGTAGAGAATCTCCATTCTCCAAACCAAATTTCCAAGAATGAACATGTTGTTGGTAAGAAAAATATGTGGCTTGAGATCAGTAGTTATAAGGATAAAGAGCACACTAAAGCTGAAGGTAATTTTCCACCCGATTTTGTTGTTAAAAAGGTTATCATTTCCTAGAAATATGATCAAGAAGGAGCTAAGGACATCAAACCTAGTGCTACGAATAGAACTAGGGCTTCTCTCTAAGCCTGAAAACTAATTGTGACACTTTGGCTGCCATTATGTCTAGGGTTCTTGTTGGTTACATCTTGAAACCATGTATTTTTAATGTATTGTCGTAAAAAATTATGTACACCTAGTGTGGGTCGTGCTTCTCTCTAAGGTGTCCTCATGGTCAAACATGTTTGACTTGGACACTTGTGTTTTGTTTTGGGGGTTGTACTTTTTCCCAACTTCTTATTTTGTTTAGGTTTTTTTGGTCCCTTCAAAACCAAATATTTTTTACCTTATCTAAAAAATTAAAAAAAAATCCATAGAGAAAAATATAATTTATCAACAAACATTGGCTAAGTAGATACAATGATCTTAAGGATATTAATAAATAAGATAAATTTAGTAAATTATATAAGATACATGGGAAAGCATTATAAATTATTAATAAATCACTATTATGGTTCATAGGTTTGAAAAAATGATGGATTACTAGGTCAATACACCAAATACAAGAGGAATGCATAAAATTTAAATGAAATTTTCAAAAAATTACAATTTGAAATAATTAAAAATTAAATGGATTATTCTTTCCAATATTACAATATTACGTAATGAAATAAAATATTATTTGGAGTTATCACTAATTAGATGTCCGTAATGTATCTTATAACAAAATACTCACTTCGATGATGGAAATAGAATAGGAAATTAAAGTCTAAATTGTGAAATCTTAAGATTGACATGGAGAGGAGAACATGACATGTCCACCATGGAAGCTATTGAACATGTCATGACACCTTAGAAATCTATGAAATGAAGATTTATATGACTATTTGACACTCTATGAAATATTGATCTTGAGATTCAAGATGACCTTATCCTCCTAATAGATGTGATGTGAGTAAGGGATGTGATGTGACCAATGCACCCCCATTTTCCATGATCAAATTGGAGACCCATTGGAATTTTTTGATTTTATATTCTATAAGATTGAGGATAAAAAAGTGATAATTTACAAAAAGTAAAAGATATTTTGAAAATATCTTTCCATTTTGTTCATCTAACATTCTATCTCCTTGACACCTTACTAAGTTCATTCCTTTATACCATAAAAATAATTTTCATAAAAGTCAATGATAATAACTACATGGATTTCATATCCACTCTACACTAAAGAAATAATTTATATACTCTACATTAAATATGCATAACACATTTATAAAGATGAGCATTGAATGCCATCAATCAACATTCAATACAAAAGGAAAAAAATATCACTAAGGTTTAGAAATATGAATCCATGTGATTGCAAACCCTACGATTGTAGCCAAATCAATATGTTCTAACAATCTTAAGAATATTCAATTTCAAAATATTATAAATAGAAAATAAATCAAAATAAAATGTGAAATGGTGTGGAGCTCAAAATCAACACATATGTCCATATAGTCATACATCACCGATTCATTAAATATAAATTATTTTTAATTGAGATTATAGTTAAGAAAATAACCAACATGAAGAATGAGATTATTCACATGTATCGTAAAGAGACAACTAATGGTGAAGAGAGTGAAGGTGGCTCGAGTTTAAAAACTAAAAATCATTTAGAATTTAAAACTTCACATTTATAAGAGCAATTGCATAATTTTAAAACTATGATTCATAAAGGGTTTTCATTAAGTTGTAAAGAGAGAGCAAACTGAAATTGTTGATTTTATTAGACAAAGTAGATATATGTAATTGTAGACACAAAATCTATGCACTTGGGTACATTTCTAGGTCTTAAAGAACACTAGTGTATACATGATTCCTAAGAAAGAAAACTAGTGGTTGACAACTCTTTTTGTCCTTTTGATTGATTATCTCTTGCACTTTACTCACTCAACACATCTTATAGAACTATTGGTAGTCGACTGTTTTATCCTTTTATGGCCTCAGACACTAGTGCCCAAATAGGACAGAAGCACCCATGTGCTCTTATCCCTCCTAGACGCTTCTTCTCTTCTTTATCTTCTTCTTACTCTTTTGGGTCCTTTTCACCTTCTTGGTCACCTTTTAACACTTTGGGTCGGCCTTTCAGTTGTCAATTACCAAATTCAAAAAATGGAATCATATATATACTTAGTTACTTCTCTCAAATAAGGTTCCAAGCACTATAGGCATTATATATCACAACCTAAGCTTTCACAAAGGCACAAGAGCACTACAAGGAATACATATAACACATCCATATAAGGGAAAAGGGATACATTATTCTATATACACACCATAGGAGGGGAGTTCATTCTATTCCATTACACACTTTTTGCATACTTGGGACAATCTAGATCTAACCTACTATCATCATGCAAATTAAATAAGGGAATCCTAGGAAACAAGACACGTATATGCACAAACACACAAAGAACTACATGGATTCTGAGATGTAGTGTAGCTTGCTTAGTCATAAGTTCACTCTTTTGGTGACCACTGAGCTCAGTCCAAATCCACATTCTACATATTTTTATTAGATTTGATGTGGTTTTTGGTAAAGTATAGGTAGTCATTTGTTTTGTAGGTTACAAGCACGATTGAAGCCCTAACAAAAAAACTAGAGTGAAAGAGAAGATCTTCCAACCCAGAAAAGTTTGTATTTTGAGCATCTGAATAGAAAACAATGCCAAGATCAATCACTAGTGCCTTGGGCACTCCTGTTCTCCTATAGGCACTCTTGTCATTTACATTCCTAGGTTCTCAGACCTTCACGGATCCCTTGCAACACTATCTCTTTCATGTTCTAGTAGATACACAACTTTGATCATTCTAAGGTTAAAAAAAACCAACTAATTCATATTCCTCTCTCATTTTCTTAGGGTTTTACATTGTTGAATGCGTAGTGTTTGCACATTACTATTCTTAATTATATGTTATCCAATTTTTACTACTCGTGAAATTAGAAAACTAGCAATTTTACATTGTGACCATTTGACAAGGGCTATAATTGGTGGGAATAGCAAGAAAACTTCCAAATGTGCCCGAAGAGATCTAATAGATTGACCAAGTCTAGAGTAAGTCTCGGGTTTGTTGGATATGCTTTAGGCCAAGCTTGTGCAGAAAAGACAAAACTCCATTGCGAGATCAAGCTACATTAACATAAGAAGCTTTCAGCTTGTAGTATAGCTCATCAAGCTACTAAGCACAACCGAGTTGATTGTGGAGAAGGCCGAGCTATTCTTCAGCTCTTCGAGTCATCCTAGGGCAACCAAGCTGCTCATTTATATGAATGTTGAGCTAATCCAACCCAGACCGAGCCATGCTTGGGGAAGTTCTTGACCGAGCTATTGGATCAAGCTAGTGTCATGAGTGGTCAGTGATTTGTTTTACGACACTAAGCTAGAAAAACACTGTGATAATACTAAACTATTTTGGACTTCGCATAAAACTCTTCATGCGAGACATAATGAGTATATCGATCCGAGCTCAGTACCGATGAGAGTAAATTAAGATGCAAAGTGTGTAGACTGAGAGACTCACATTGATCTGAGGCCGAGTCATTATTATAGAGGAGACATGATCGAGTTGTGTATTATGAAGAAGCATCGAGCTCTTATTGATGAAGGCCGAGTTGTTTAGATAAAGATGCCCTTGAGTTCAAGGCCGAGCCATGCTTGATGTAGGACGTAGGATCAAATAGTTATAGGGGTTGGTGAATCCAAATGGCCCATACCGAGTTGGCGAGGAGATAGAACAACGAAGTGGCTAGTGTATTGAAAATTGAGTCGGCGAAGAAGGAAGGTATCATCGAGTTAGCATATAGCACTCCGAGTGGAGTTTTACATGGCCGATTCAGTCATATGTTAGTAGGGATCACGGAGATTAAAGGGGCTTGGCATACATGGAGGGTGGTCAACCCATAATGTAAACAACCCATAGAGTTGGAGTAACGAAAATGGGGGTGGCATAAGGTATGGCCGAGCTAGCTATGTTCAATGCAAAAATTAAAACAATATCCACCCCTTTCCATACAAACAATAATGAAGATATAATCAGCCCGAGAAAAATTTAATACAAAATCATTCTAGAAGATGTGAAAAAATTGAGGAAATGGAAAATATTTTCAATGATGCATTTCAACAAACGGATTAATTGCACAATCCGTGAAGAGGAAGAAATACCCTAGTAAAACACCAAACAACTGCATCTTCTTAGGAGGCCATAACTTTTACGTTTCTTAGCGAAATCACACAAAATTGGTCTCGTTAGAATTGTAGTTCCAAGATATACACACAACAATAAAAATTCTAGAGATTGATGGAGTTTTGGAGGTGAATTTTGTAGAAAACGGACCAGGTTCAAAGGATAGTTGGATGATGGGTAAATGTGCAATTGATGGTTGTGGATGGCCATTTTTCTATTGTTTCAAGTTATGGGAAGTATGGGAAGGATTTTGTAAGTTATAATCATGCTTTTTACCCAATTTTGGTACTTTTTAATTGATGCAAAAGCTAGATCTAAGATTTCTTGTCCCCTTTTCCTTCTTTTCCATTTCTATAAATTTGGGTGTTGTCTCATTATTTGAGGAGGATGATTTGAGTAGAAAATATCTACCAATATCATTTTGTGAAGCCAATGTGTTGCATACCTTTATAGTGGACTCCTTGCATGGTGATCCAGGCCTTTACTTTGTAAAAGGTTGAACTGTGCATACTAATGAAGCAATAGATGTAAGTTGTGGATGTATCTTCCCTTGTTGTGTTTAATTGCATTCTTCTTTCCTCTTCAATCTTATTGCAGGTGTATTGTGTCTATTCTATGCTCTTGCAAGGATTCATTATTATTATATGTGCATGGAAATGTTGTTTTGAATTTTTTTGTTGGATTGTGGAGAAATATTTTCACCCTTTCTAAACTACATTTTGCTTCCATTTTCACATATTGGAGAGTTATTATCATACCCTTATTTTGGTGCATCACCTTTGTAGTGTAGTTTTCCTTTAATTGTATGTTATTTCTCTTCTCTGGTCCCTTGGAAATTGTAGGATAGAGATAATCAATATTTTTCCTTCATTATATTTAGTTTTCACTAGATTAGGAAGTGGAACCAACCTTCTCTAGAGGTCTATCTCAAGCAACAAGTCCCACACTTGTAGATAGTACCCATGTTACCTAGTCACACTACTTGCCTTAACACACTCACATGCTAAGAAATCAGAGGGTGCCATGATTTGGTGATAATAGTTCTGGCACACCTGGTGGGATAAGAAGTCTTCAATTTCATTGTAATAAGATTGGTGTGCTCTTGTTATTATTTTCATCCTTTCAAAGTTTTTTTTGTAGCACATCCGACGAATCAAAAGGGAAGATTTTAGTAAGTTTGAAGTGCTGGTGTTTAGCAATTCATGAGAAGGATTTTTAAAAAGGTCAAGGACTAGAGAAGAAGGTATCTTTGAGTACTTATAGCTCTCTCCAAGAAGGGGAAGGAGAGTTCAAAGGTCTCCATCTCCACCAAATAGAGCATTATCAACCCCTCCACCTGGTAGGCCTTTTATTCAATTTAATAGAGTTCTCAGGCCAATCAGAATGACACATCTACAACAACCACCACCACAACCACCAAACCCTTATGTCAACTTTATGAGAAGTAGTCCATTGGAACTCAATGCTCAAAATACCATTCTAGTGGCGGATTTGAAAAATATTCCTTATTTCACTAGGGAAAACCATACAACTCTCACTGATCATATCAAAGACATTGCAAACATTTATGTTATTCATGAAATAAATGAAGTAGATGTTGCAGTCAATTTGCTAGCTTCCTCATTCAAAGGCAAGGTGTTGCAATGGTTTAGAAGCTTGACAACATGATCTATTACAAATTGGGATCAAATATACACAACCCTCTGTAATTAGTTCAAGGAAAAGGGAGACAATTTATCTTTATTGGAACAATTGACAACAATTAAGAGGGATCCTAATGAGTAGATGACCGATTTTAACTTCATATTTCAAAGGACGTGGGATAGGATTCCACTTGTTGTAAGACCAAAAAATGAAGGTGCTTTCCTATACTTCCTTAAGGGCCTAAATTCATATATTTCCATGATGATTCAATCCATGGGAGGTACAAATTTACCCGAGCTTATAATATTACAATTAGATCTAAAATTGCCTCATTCACGGTGGTAAAGTTACACCTAGACCGCTTATGCCTTTATATCTAGAAATAGAGAATCCAAGCTCTAGTCAAGCACCCACATTATCTCCTATTTATTCCCCCAAAGAATCAAAATTCAAATGAAAGTTCCTCCTCTTCTCCTAAGACTTCAAAATAGATCCAAGAGGTTATGAAATAGTTGTAAAACTTAAGTAACGAGTTAGTGACAATTAAGAGGAAAGAAGCTCACAATTTTAGACCATACTAGCCTCAAGCCCAACCCAATAGGCATCCGTATCAACCTAATTAACCACCCATGCAAGATGATAATTAGAATCAAGTAATACCTCCTGCAAATAGGCCATTCTAGTCCTATAATCCTAATATTGTATCTACATCCAAAGCCTTAGTTCCAACTCAAAACAATATGGCACAAGAGTATGAATGGTGTTTCCCATGTAACCAACCTCATAACCAATCAACATGCTTTAATGGTGCCTTGAATCAAGATCTAATGGTGACAATGGTTGGTGTGGAATAAGAGGCAAGTCAAGAGGAAAATCAACAAAGCAGGCTAGTACATGAAGCACCTCCAAATGAGACCATGCTTGTCAATTGGCAAGTTGAAGATTTTTGTGGTATGAATCAGGTTCCATCTCAAGGTGTGCAGAAACACATGGTCTAAGAAGAGGAATATTGAGGAAGGGAATTCATCTAATTCAAGTGCTTCTCATCCCTCCATCATCGCGCAAGGAGCAGGCAATCAAAGTGCAGCTCCAAATGTGTAAAATCAGCCTAGACCCTCTTCTAGACCAGCTCATATATCGGTTGTAGCAACCAATGTGTAAGAGAATATTGTGCAAAGTAAAGGGCATAAAAAGGGTAGTGCTCTTCCATTAAATATCATTGAACAAATGAAGAAAACAAATGTGAACATCTCAATGTGTGAGTCATTAGATATCCCAAAACAAAGAAATCTATTGCAAGATGTCATGGAAAATTGGTCCACATCAATTCAATCATCCAATAATCAGGATAAAGTTCTCACTAATTCTGCCCCAAAAGGAGCCTCAAGGGATCAACAAGGTAATAATTTGAAGCCCCCACCATTTTTCATCTCATTGATCATCGGGATAAGTTAGTGCACAATTGCATGATTGATTTGGGAGCAAGTAGCTTCGTAATGCCAAAACAAATAGTTGATCAATTGGGTCTTTAGTATGAAGTCATTTCTAGAGGTGTGGTGCAATTATATGGGACAATAGTAACCATAATCAAAGTAATCAAAGGAATGAGCCTCACATTCCATGCATGTCCCAATGTTACAATGTTGCAAGATGTTTTAGTTATTGACTTGCCACCACTCTTCACTGTATACTTGTCAAGGGACTTCACTGCCAAAATTGGAGGCTACTTGTAGGATGATTGGTCACATATATTATTCAGATAAGGTATAGAGCTAAGGCTACAATCATATCTAAACCAATTGCTAATTTTCATTTTGAACCACATGTACCAAGTACAATCGATGTAAATTGCTCAATGTTTGATCAAGACAATTGTTAAAGTATTTATGAAGGAAATACTAAAGTTGGAGGCATTACAGACTTGACTCTTAATGATTGGGCCAACAAAAGACATGTTTTTTATCCTTATAAAGAGATGGAAGAAGCTAATCTAGGAGTCTATTGCATGCACAAAGAGAATACACCTCTCCCTAGCATCACCAAATCATATCACAAAGATAATAATGAAGTATGACAACTATTATTTGATGATTCAATAATTAGGAAAGGTGCTGGAGGAGGAGCAATGATTTTGTCACCAAAAGGTATCAAATATTACTCAGATTTTTGTTTCAAGTTTGCTTTCTCAAATAACACAACTAAGTACGAAGCCTTGATTCATGGGTTGCATTGGGCAAGGAAAAAGGAATTAAAAACTTGCAAGTGTTTGGGGATAGTGAGCTAATTGTAAACCAAGTTAGAGGATAGAATGTTGCTAAGAATGATCTTTTAAAAAATTACAAGAACTCAACATGGGATCTTATTAAGGATTTCAAATCTTTTAACATCAATTCCATCCCAAGGAAGAAGAATGATGCAGCGGAAAAGCTTGTATCTATTGGGGAAACATTTGATGTTGTTGAAATCATCAAGATAGATCAAGTTCAGCCTCATATAAAGGTGATTGTCAGACTATCCGTCCCAGATAAAAATTCAAGCTGGAAAGTCTTTGAAAATGATAAGAAAATCATCAATTTCTTGCAAGAAGAAGTTGAGTTCTCCGCTAGAAATTAAAAAAAAAATGGAACAATAATATGGTGAAAAATTGGTTTAGCTGAGAACAAAAAAATTTCCAAAGGGTCTTGTGACTTTGGAGTCGATCTTCAACCCCAATTACTAATTCCGAAAAGAAAAATAAAATATCCCAGTAAAGGGTGAAGAATCAGAGCCTATTTTAGTAGGTGAAGACAAAATGTTTCAAATTAGAAAAGTGAGTACTTAACAAGAGAAATTTGATTTTTTACAACTCTATCAAGAGTTCCATATTATATTTGTATGGAGTTACAAAGACTTAAGAGGCTTCAACCCGAAGTTGGCACAACATACTATTTAGTTAGATCTAGAATCTAAGCCCATCAGGAAGACACAAAGGCCGGTGAATCCTCATATTGAAACTCTCATGAGGAAAGAATTGAACAAACTAATTAAGGCCAACATCATATTTCTAATTAAGAATTCAAGTTAGGTTGCAAACTTAGTGTCTATGTGGAAGAGAAATGGAGAAATCAGATTGTGTGTAGAATTTCATGACTTGAATAGAGATTCACTCAAAGATCATTATCCGCTCCCTTCAATGGAGAAAATTTTACAGGTCTGTAGCTAGTTTGGAAAGGTTCTCATTGTTGGATGGTTATTCAGCTACAATCAGATTATGGTAAAAGAAGAAGACGAGTTCAAGGGGCACTTAGCTTATAAGAAGATTCCATTTGGATTTTCAAATATCGAGCAATATTTCAGTGAAAGCAATGGATATTAAATTCAATGGGATGATCAAAAAAAATAGTGCTTGTTTATCTTGATGATATCATTGTCTTCTCTAAAATGCAACAACCATATCTTTCACCTCGGAAAGTGTTTCAAAGATGCAAAAGGGTTGGAGTGTCTTTGAATCCAAAAAAATGTATTTTTTAGCACATAAAGGAAATTTTTTGGGACATATTATTTCGAAGGAAGGATTAAACATTGATCCCGAGAGAGTTGAGGCCATCCGTGCTCTTCCATTTCCAAATAAAAAAAGGCTCTTTGAAGATTCATGGGAGAATTAATTTTGTTCGTAGATTTGTGCCTGATTTTACCACTTTGGTGAAGCTTATTGACAATGATGTTAAAAAGAGCCTTACATTCAAATGGATAGCTGAAGGTAAGGAGAGTTTTGAGGCCATCAAGCATGTAATATCTCAAGCCCCAACTCTTATTAATCCATATTTCTCCAAAGATTTCATGTTATATGCTTTTGGGGGTTCAGATACAATCTCACCATTTTGGTGCAAGTAGAATAAAGAAGGCTTGGAGCAGCCCATAGAATTCTTCATCATAGATTAGAAGACTATGAAGCAACGTATTATTTTATTGAGAACCATGTCCTTGTTGTGATTAGAATATTGAAGAAGTTAAAACATTTGGTTTCCAACAACAAGATCCAATTGTTAGTATCTCATGCCGGAGTCAAGGAATTTATTCGAACAAAGATTTGAATGAGAAAGAGGGCAGGTTGGATCATACAAGTAATGGAATATGACATAGACATCAAAGTAACCAAGTTGGTCCGTGGCAAAGGATTTTGTGAGAAACTTGATTCTAAACAACATGTTGAGTTGAATGAAGAAAATAAGTTGTCCTAATGCTACAACGTGATCAAGAAAATCAATTGATGATGCACCTACTCCATGTTGGACTCAAAATATGAGGCAATACCTCTAAACAAGCCTATGTCCCCCAGAATTGAGCAAAGCAAAGAGGAGATATTTCAGATTGCAGTCTATTCCATATGCTCTTGTTGATGACATTTATTCAAGAAGGATGTGAATGGAGGTCTCCTAAGGTGTGTCCCTTCAAATAGGATTGAGAAATTATTGCATGAATTCCATGATGAAGATGCGAGAAGTCACTTTTATCCATAAGTATCAGCCCTTAAGATCATGAAAGTTGGTTATTATTGGCCCACAATATTTAGTGATTGCTACTCATGGATCAAGAAATGCAAAAAGAGTTCATTCTTCATAGGGAATGAGAGGTTTAGTAGACTTCGCCCCTTCACCCAATCTTGGTGGAACAACCATTCATGTAATGGGGATTGTACTTCATTGGATTTATCAATCCAAACTCGAGCCAAAGCCATAAGTGGATTCTAATGAAATGGATTACTTCACCAAATGGATTGAAGAGGTGGCCTTCAAGGAAGAAAACGAGTCTAACATCTTGGACTTCTATGAGGGGTTAGTAACCAGATTTGGTGTGCCTGCTACTATTATATTAGATAATGTATTAGCCTTTCTCGGCACAAAGATCACTAAGTGGGATGTCAAGAATGGAATATATCTCAACACTTCTTCTAACTATTACCCCTAAGGTAATGGTCAAGTAGAGTCTATAAACAAGAACTTTTTGAGAATCATAAGGTCTCTTGATGAGAAATAAAGAACTTGGCATACCAAACTCAAATCATCCTTGTGGGATGATAGAATTACACCAAAAACGTCTACAGGTAGTTCTCCATATAAACTAGTCTATGGGAAAGAGGAAAGGTTGCCCATATCACTTGAGTTTCTGGTATTGGAGCTCATGAAGCAGTTGAAACTAGACGAGTTTGGGCCCATAGAAATCATGTATGGTGAACTCATGGAGCTAGAGGAAACAAGAGAACATGTAATGTAAAACATGGAAAAGGATTAGACATTGATCAAGAGGATATTTGATAAGAAATCAAAGGCAAGGGAATTCCAAGAAGGAGACTTGGTACTAAAGTAGGATGTTGATCGAGAAAAACTAGGAAAGCATTCCAAATTTGATGCAATGTGGAGTGGTCCATACATGATCACTGAATGTAAGAGTATAAATTCCTTCTGACTAGCCAAGTTGGATGGTGAGGAGCTACAAATTACAGTCAATGGAATCTATCTCAAACATTGCTACTAAAAGGAAGATGTCTCACCCTTGTACATATTAGTTTATATTTTCATTCCTCCAAGTTCTTGTACATATTTCTCTATTGTTAGTTTATTTTTCAGTTTCCCTAAGTGTTGGTGCACATGTTCTATTGCTTCTAGTCTATGCCTTGTATACAGTTCATCATGATTCTATAAAAGGATATTCTACCAAATAAACTCAAGTTCAAGCAACAATTTCCATCTTTATGAGAAATCAAATACAAAAAAACTAAATCAGGTGTTCACCCTTCAACCTCAATAGATTCCAGTTGCTAGGAAAGAGTAAAATTCAAGCTTTAAAATAATCTTTGACTCTCACAAAATAAAATTCAAGATTTTCTTACAAGAGTTAGAGAGTACGAGAATCCGAATGCGGGAAATAGAGATCGAGCAGGCTCTAGAGTGCAACTATCCAGAGTTTAGATTAGATCATGATGACCATGCAGACTCCATGCCCAATGGATAGCTATAGGTAGCTGGCCATACACCATTTAGCAGGAAAATGGCCATGTGAGTTGCCAAAGTGTTATCCAATTTTACTACTCTAGTGAAATTTGACAACTGGCAATTTTACATTGTGACCAATAGCAAGTGGTATACTTGGTGGGAATAGAAAGAACACTTCCAAATGTGTCTAAGGAGATCTAAGATATTGAAAAAGTATAGAGTAAGTCTTGGGTTTCATGGATATACTTTAGGACAAGCTCATGCAGAAAAGACTAAACTCCATTGCAAGATCAATATACATTGACAGAGGAAGCTTTCAACTCGTAGGATAGCTCATCAAGATAATAAGCACAACCGAGGTAATTGTGGAGAAGGATGAGCTATTCTTCAACTCCTCGAGTCATCCTAGGGCAACTGAGCTACTCATTTTTATGAATGTCGAACTAATACAACCTAGACTAAGCCATGTTTGGGGAAGTTCTTGACCAAGATATTGGATTGAGCTAGTGTTATGAGTGGTTGCTTGAGTTATTTAGCGGCACCAAACTAGAAAAACATTGTGATAATACCAAACTATTTTGGACTTCCCACAAAAATCTTCATACAAGACACACTGAGTATATCGGGCGGAGATCGGTCCCAATGAGAGTAAAGTAAGCTACAAAGTATGATGTACTAAGAGCCTCACATCAACTGAGGCCGAGTCATTATTATAGAGGAGACACGACCGAGTTGTGCATTATGAAGAAGCATCGAGCTCTTATTGATGAAGCCCAAGTTGTTAGATAAATATTCCTCGAGTTCAAGCTTAAGCCACACCGATGTAGGATGTAGGATCAAATTATGGTGAACTATCTCCAAAACCTTGAGCTAGTTCCTCTAAGGCTTACTAGTTACGCAAACCAAGCCTAAAGATGATGCATGTAGAGCTCGATTGCACATTGTGGAGCTCTTGACGGTGGACCAAGTTAGTACAAAGGGTGCATGAGCCAATGTAGGGTAATGAAGAGGTGAGTTGGGATAATTCCGAAGGTCATCGAGCTAGTAGAATGCACCAAGATATTATGCGGTTGAGTCATTTTTCAATTTCAAGGATGACTCAATGCTTGAGTTAGATGAGTTGAACTCCCACAGAGTGTGGCGGCCGTCAAGATATAGATGCCAAGCTTTACAATGAAAGGGCTACTGTGTTTAATTGATGAGCTCATTATGTGTAAGGATCCTAATGCAATAATAAAGGAAGAAATGATCTCAACATGCACAAGTTGTGATAAAACCAAGGATCTTGGGTAGTTTGAGCTTGAGCATGAAGGAGAAATCAATGGCTCAAGGGATTATATAAGAGGGCTTGAGGTAGCTCGATCGAGCCAAGTCTCGAGCTCGTGGCTTAATTTTTGTTTGCTTATAAGCATGAGGTAGATATTCAGGTGTCATAACAATGGGAGGATTTGAGAAACTGAGGAGATGACAGTAAGCTCGTTAGAGCGAGCTTAGTGGAAAACTTGGCCAAATCGGGGAAAAGAGGAAAGAATGACCATCGAGCTAGGTTCAAGTTCATTATTGGGCTCTCATGCAAGCGAAGGATAAGTCATGCGGGGTTACTACAAGGACACATGGTGCACTTCATGGAGTCAAGGGAAAGTGGTACACCAAAGATACGTGGGGCCTCCACATGGAAAAAAAGAGGGCAATGGGCCCGCCGAGAAGAGTTAGAGGGGGTTAGTGAATCCAAATGGCCCATGCTAAGTTAGAGAGGAGATAAAATGGAAAAGTGGCCAAGTACATAGAAACTTGAGTCGGTAGTAGGGAATGTATAGTCGAGTTAGCATATAAGCACCCGAGTGGAATGTTGCATGGTGAGTCTGTTATATGTTAGCGGGGATCGAGGAGATTAAATGGGCTCAACATACATGGAGGGTGGTCAACCCCCAATGAAAATAACCCACCGAGTTGGAGTAACAAAAATGGGGGTGACATAAGGTATGGCCATGTCATTTGGCTATGTTCAATGTAGAACATTAAAATAATATCCACTTCTTTCCATACAAGAAAGAATGAAGATATGATGGGCCCACCAAAATTTAATGTAAAATCATTCTAAAAGATATAAAAATCATTGAGGAAAGGGAAAATATTTTCAATGATGCATTTCAACAAACGTATTAATTGTACATTCCCGTGAAGAGGAAGAAATACCCTAGAAAAACCCCAAACAACTCCATCTACTCAAGAGGCCATAATTTTTGCATTTCTCAATGAAATCACACAAAATTGGTCTCGTTGGAATTGTGGTTCCAATCTATATGAAAAATAGTCAAATAATTTAGAGATTGATGGAGTTTTAGAGGTGTATTTTGAGAAAATGAACCAGGTTTAAAGGGTAATGGGCATGGATGGCATTTCTCATCACGCAAGTTATGGGCAGCATGGTAAGGCTTTTGCAAGTTACAATCGCGCTTTTCACCCACTTTGTGTACTTTGAAATTGATGCAAAATCTAGATCTGAGATTTCTTTTCCCCTTTTCCTTCTTTCCATTTTCTATAAATTTGGGTGTTTTCTCATTGTTTGAGGAGGATGGTTTGAGTAGAAAAACTCTTCCCATTTTGTTTTGTGAAGCCAATGTGCTATAGAAATATGTAGTGGGCTCCTTGCATGGTGATCTGGGCCTTTACTTTGTAAAAATTTGAACTGTGCATACTAATGAAGCAATAGATGCAAGTTGTGGATGTATCTTCCCTTGTTGTGTTTATTTACATTCTTCTTGCCTCTTCAATCTTATTGTAGGTGTATTGTGTCTATTCTATGCTCTTATAGGATTCATTATTATTGTGTGTGCATGGAAATGTTGTTGTGAATGTTGTTGTTGGATTGTGGAGAACTATTATCACCCTTTCTAAAATGCATTTTGCTTCCATTTTCACACATTGGAGAGTTATTCTCATACCCTTCTTTTGGTGCATCACCTCTGTAGTGTAGTTTTCCTTTAATTTGCATGTTATTTCTCTCTCCTTGGTCCCTTTGAAATTGTAGGATACAGATATTCAGTATTTTTCCTTCATTAGAATTAGTTTTCACAAGATTAGGAAGAGGAACCAACCTTCTCTGGAGGTCTATCTTACGAAATAAGTCCCACACTTGGAGATAGTACCCATGTTACCTAGTCACACTACTTACCTTAACACACTCACATGCTAAGCAATCAGAGGGTGTTGTGATTTGGTGATAACATTATCATAATATCATTAGTTATAGTAAGTTACTCTCAAATGATATTTAATTCAATTTAGATTAAATCATTTGGTGAGCCCATTTGTTTGAACCTTACCTTCCTTTAGGAATTTACTTTTAATTATCATCACCTATAGTGGTCATTTTAGTCCTCTTTAGCACATTGATCTTCCTCTATCTTCCCGTAAGATCTCTAAAGCAATGGAAAAATCTTATAATCCCCTGATTAACTAAATAAATATTCCTCTTGAAAACATTGAAGCTTCTAATAGTGAACACTCATATAATGAAAACACTAATGTTGATCAAGATCAATTTAACAAGCTCACTAATTTCTGGTCCACTTTACGTAATCAGCCCACACATATTCCACATATACTAAATTCTCTAGTTTCGCTGAAAAATATATAGATCATACCACACTCCCTCTCATATGTTCATCCTTGGTCCCCATATCTTCCACCCCACCTTCCAATATTCTCGTTTATATCCCTATAACCACCTATCATCTCATTCCTCCCAATAATTCCCATACACAACCTGGATCATATTCTATAACCCATGACCTAACATCATTGTACCATGATTTACAAGGCCAAATTTGTCGATTACAAAGAGCCTCTTCATCCTCCTCTCCATATTTAGATTCTTCACTCCTTCATATCCCTTTTACACCTGCCATCTCCTCTTATCCATTGCCTCCTAAATTTGTTGTACCTAAGATTTACTATCTTCAATGTCCATGAAGACCCTCAGGAACACCTTCACTCCTTTAATGTTGCATGTCTTTACTATGATGATGACCTTACATTATTGGAAAAATTATTTCCCGAGTATTACATGACTATGCTATGAGATGGCTCTATGATATACCTATCTATTTAGTAACATATTTTTAAATCTCTAGCCGATGTATTTCTTGCTCATTTTTCTATGAATATCGGCACCAAAATATCTTCTACATAACTTACTCAAATAAAACAAGGATCAAATGAACATCTTGCAGACTATGTCCCTGCAAAGATATGAATAACCTTTCCAAAATGACCAATATTCTAGCTGATTTGAAATTACAAGATCTATTCATTCAAATCCTTTTTCCTCCACTACAAGAGTGTGTCATATTCAAGACTTCTCCTTTTTATCAATTGTTTCATACACTCAAACTATGTGAAAAAATACTATCTATGGACAAATTGAAATATTATGATACATCTTCCAATAAGTTTTAGGCTTACCAACTCTAAAGCTACTACCAACACTATTTCTACACCATACATGCTCCAATTTCAATCCACGAGGCACACTTTCACTAGGCTACCTTAAAAACCTCACCTCCTATTACCATAACTCATTGAAAGCAATCTGATTACTCTCCCTCCACCACTCAATCTAGATCCTTCTCGACTATGTGGACGTAATTACAATGAAAATGCACATTGTGATTATCACCAATGCAATGGGCATTCTCCTTGTTTTAAAATCAAACATATCTCTAAGGATCTTATTGATAATAATGCAATCAAGCATCTAGAGTTTTCTACTTCTAAACCATTCAATGAAAATTAAAAGATTAAAATATTCAATGACCCATTACCAAAACATAACAAGTTGGCTACTAATTCCTCTTCCAATCACACATATCATGCAGTGTCTCCTCCCTCATCAAAGACCCCTTGATATTATCATTTCTACTACATGGCATGCCACCACACATTGTTAAATTCTTAGATTGTGACTATCATGCTACATTTTCTTCCTATTCGTTACATATTGATGCTTACATTGGTGTTCCTATTGTCAACAATACTCTAGTCCATCCCTCAATCCATTCCATCGCATGTCTGTGGCACTCTTAATAACTATCAACTTTCTAATTTCTCAAATCACATTTCAAGTACCTAATTGTTATGGATGTGTCATCCTTCCCATTACTGTTTGTTCCCTCACCGTACCAATATAATTCCCTGTTACATCTTAAATGAAGCATTGTGACATGGTTTTAGGTATTCTCTTAGCTTTGAGCATCCAAAGTTATCCCTTCTATGCTCCACTTATTCCTTAAGTTCATTCATAACAATCAATTTGTCACTATTCTAGGTTTTCCACCAAGAACACTATTACCTCACCCACTCTCACCTCTATTACAACTTCATTCATAGTATCTTGGCGTCCGCTAGCTATCAAGTATAAATATATCTCAAAGACCTAGCTCTCTCATCCACGCATGGCCTACATCATGACCCTATCATCCTTGTCGGTCCATTAGTCCATTCATTGGGGGAACATGGCCCACAATCATCTCCAGATCTTGCATATCATCATAGCACACCATCAAATTCACACAATATCTATACATTTTGGTTTTCTTTATTCCTGTTAAACTTATACTATTTACTTGTTTCACTTTACTTCATATGCTAGCCGGATGCTTAGTATGTCATTATCTTTTCTATACACACATGCAAATTCACATGGTATCTTAGAGAATGCATGAATTTCATAGATTCTTACATGATGCATGATGCTCGAAACTTATCTTTACCAATCCTCCCGGGGAATTTACCTTTGCTACTCTCCTATTACACATCACAGTCCTATAATTACAAGTATTTACTAATTTTTGTTACTATCACTTACTTTTCAATAATCTATACATGCTATGATATACTATTTATCTTTCTAACTTGCTAATGGGTACTTCATGTGTAGAATTTTCCTTACAGGATACTATACAACCATTGTTATCTATTACTTAATATTTTATATTGTTTGTGGGCTATGCCCTATGTCATGCTTGATCATTATTTTCTTCTAGACGCTTCATATCTAATTATCTTGTTACATTAATTAAGTAAAATATATAATAATATATATGCATAATATGATTACTATTGTAGCAAAGAAATAAATAAATAATTAAGTGCGATATAGATCCAAGTAAACTAAGCTAGAAAATATGAAACTATAGCTGCAAAGAGGAGATGAAATGACTTAGCTCTTTCATAGAGATCCGAAGGTGCACAGAGCTGGAAAATGGAAAATCCAAAGCACAAAATGTGGCAGTGAAGCTCATAAAAATGTAGATATGGAGGAATATGTTGGTGGGGCACCTCAAGTGGTTCAGGGGCTCCTACGGGTTCCACAAACCTATTCTAGGTGCATGTGACTATAAAAAATCTCTCAGAACCTATCTTCACTAGTTGTAAGTTGTTTTCATTCCTTCACCTTTGGTCGCTAGTAGTCCGTATAATGTTCATCGAGGTCACCGATAACCTATAATAAAAGAATAACTGAAAAATCCTCACAAGCGCATCAAATCCCAAATAAAATAAAACAAAAATGAGGGGTCGAATTTCCTCATCTTTCAAAAAAGTGAACCTACGATGGGAATTGTACTACATTTCAAACCCAATGTAGTTCTATGTATGTGTGTACGGAATCATGCCCTAGGTGGCTCTTGTGTGAGTCAAACTTGAATAACAAGAAAATTATCTAGATGTAAGCAAATATAATATATGTGTGCATGGAATAGAATAGACTTCCCCTCCTATGAAGTGCATGTTGAAATGTAGTCCCTTTCCCTTGTGTTTGGATGCTAGATGGATGCTTGAATGCTCTTTAGATGCCTTTGGATGCAACCTTCGGTGGTGATAGCTAATGCTTAGTGTTTGGTCCCTTATTATGATCACATAAATTTCTATTTATATGATTCCCTTGCTTGGATTTTGTAAATAACCCCAAAAAGGAAGACTAACAAAAATATAAGATGCTCAAACAGCTAGAAAGAACCCAAAAGATCTAAAAAAAAGTACAAAGAGGTCAAGGGCACCCATAGGGGACACGAGTGCGTAGCGCTAACATCTTGGTTGGGTGTTGGTGTCTAGGATGAGAAATGCCAAGGTATGAAAAGATAGACTGAGCTAGAAAGAGTGTAAGACCAAAAGTGGCAACAGAAAGAAATAAAATATGGCTAAAGACATGGGTTAATTAGTACTTTTCTTACTTAGGAATCATATGAATAGTAGTATGCAATCAGGACTAGATAATTACCCAAAGTGTGTGATTTTTTGTCTACATTTTCCCCACTTTATGTTGTTGAGTGAATTCTCAATAACATAAAGTAGATAAGATATGCGTACCTGATAACCATATAGATTAATGGAGAAAGCATGCCGAGAGACAAGAGAAAGTGTGCCGAGAGACAAGAGAAAGCGTGGAGTGATAAAAATGTGAGGCATGAAAACTAGAGAAGAGAAAGTACAAATAGTGATGATGATGAATGATGGCCTTAAGGTGGAAACGCATGTTGTACATGTCGCCAATGTGCCTGTTTTTTATTTTGATGCTTGTGTGATTTATTTTTTTGATGTTGTTTATGTAGGATGATGTTGAATACCACTTCCCATAAGGATGGACCTACAAAAGAGAAGAACAAACAAGTAGTCAAATACACATGTATATGTGTAAAAAGCATGTAATAGAGTATGTAAAATGCAAAAACTATGAAAAAGGAACATGGGGACCTGATCCATGATGAGGAAAAGAGTGTAGAAAGGATCTTGTAGATGATGTGGAGGAGAAATGTTTTGGGTGATCTTGCACCAGCTGCAAAGAATGTGAGTTTTTTGGGTGATCTCACACAAAGAATTGAAAGAAGTGTAGGGGGGAAAGTGTGGTGTCATCCTCCAACATTTAACTACTTCCCTAAAGTATGAAACACCACTACAGATGGTGTGTAAAAATATGATCTGGTTTGACTAATTCCAATCCAATGTGAAAGTATAAAATGTTGTATGGTGCATGTATACAAAGTGCTAAGGATTGTATGTCATGTAAAATCATCTATGTGAAGTTTTATAGACTGTTCTAAATCGAAAGATGTTATGTAACTTCCATATGGTCACAGGCATCCAGGAAGGGTCAGGGGCACCCATACGTTACTTTCTCGGGTCTAGGTACTAGTGACTATGTTGTGTTAAGGACCCAAGTGAGGAAATGAGTCATCGAGCATATAGTGTAAGCATGTGAGGAAATGAGTGAGTGATTAAACATGTGAGTGTGGTGAGCTTCATTTGAGATGTAGAACCTCGGTAGTCAAGTATGGACCGTGCAAGGCCATAGGGTAATGAACACTGCGTGTAAAAGTGGATGTCAAGAACATATATCGTGAATACGTAGAGTAGATGTTGTGTAGAAAGAGATGAATGTGAGAAGTGTGGAGTGTGTAGTATGTAATTGTATCTTTGCATTATGTATAATTTTTTTGTTTGTATCATGTAATGTGTGAGGTTCATGTGTATTGGATACCCTCAACAATCAAGTGCGAACCATATCACGTGAGAGCTTCATCAGAAATGATGATACCTGATGTACCAAGTGGCTCGTAATGATTTGTAGGTCATTTGAGACATTTAAACGTGGAACATCGATTAGATGAGATGATATAAATATTTGATAGCAATGCAAGGGGGAAGAAGCTATGATGCCCCTAAGTATGTAATTGATGGATATCTAGTTAATGATGCTAAGTGGATCAATGTAAGGAGTATTTTCCTTGACAAAAGTGATTGGATGTTGAAGTGGTGATTGCTTAGGAGCCTCAAATGGTGGAAGTCGAAAGAGGCCAGCTAAAGTTTGTGTGTCTTTCATAATGAGTGGTTGCTTGTTTGGTAACATTGTAGAAGACTTGATAGGAGAATAAAGTAGATTGCTTTTGAGAGGCAGATGCTTAATTTGACTTGACGATGCTGTTATAATTTGAGGATTCTATTAATTACGGATTTAATCAACATTAATAAACTATGAAATATTAAATAAATAAACATCACATCACATTGCATAATAATAAAGTAATACTTACAAAAGTAAATAACACAGGACACAATATTTATAGTGGAAAACCCGAAGGTAAAAACCACTGTGAAAAGTAACCTTTATTGTAGAGAACTTTTTACATCTAGTAAATCACCTCCTCCTTAGAAACCCTAATCACAAGGGTGAAAACCTTTGATATATTATTTTTTTGAATATATCAAATGAGGACCCGAAGTCCTTTTTATATGAGGTGATCGGGTATGTCTCCCGACTCACCTTTTCAACCATGTTAGTTGACACATATACCAAGGTTTAAAATATTTAATAATAGAAATATAACTATTTCTTATTATTAAATATTTAACCTAAAGTATATTCCTAGGTTTGAATATTTAATAATAGAAATATAAATATTTCTTATTATTAAATATTTAACCTATAGTATAATGTTGGACCCATATTTAATTAAGGGGTGGCCATCCCACTTAACCATTATGTTCCAACACTCCCCCTTAATGTTAAGTGGGATAACATATGCCAATAGATTACCTACCCATGGTACACTATAGGATTTACAATCCTTAAACCATAAAGGTTTTAGGCTAGCATATAGGTTGAAGGAATTATAACACCTTCATCATACTCAAGTTACCTTTTAGTAAAAAAGGATTTGGAATCTCAAAGATCATCTAATGATCAATGGCTAAGTATTATTTGTGATTTTTACATGTTCTCACAAGTTCTCGTAAAAGGTTACTTGAAACCAAGCATATAGGAGCCTTTTATAACCAAGGACCTCCTTAACAATATGCTTACACTGGATGTTTACCAGTAAACTCAATAACACTAAAGAGTTTACTGAAGACCACCTTTAAGGTCTTTCTACACTTTTGTGTGCAATGAAAAGTTTGTTAAAGATATGAACATGGGGTAAGAACCTCTAAAGAAACCCCAAAAGCTTTGGAACAAACAACTCAAATGACCATCAAATTAGAGATAAGAAAGAGCTACCTATTTGCATGCATATATAAAGCTTGAAACAAACAATCAACCTCTAAACATGACTATATTAGTTCTCTACTCCATGAAATCTATCTATAAGTGAACCTATTAAAGCTCTAGCAATCAGTTATGTGTTTATTGATGTTTCAAAAGCTTAAGAATGGAAGCTCACCATTAATGGCTTCTCCCATTTACCTAAAGCTTTGAAAGGATTAGCAAATAACAAGTAAATAGCTCAAATAAACTATGAAATGACTCTAAAAGACTTAAGCATGACCTAAATTAGAAATGAGAGAGAGAGAGAGAGAGTTCTTAGGAAAAGGTGGGAGGGGTATCCCTCTATTTATAGTTTTTGGATTTTGAGAAAGGGATGTTTTGGATGCATGTGGGACTAAAAGGAGTCAAAAAGTTGATTTTTATAAAAACATATTTGGAGGTGTGAATAGGATTTTAGGAAGCTAAGTGGCTATTTGGAAAGGTAAGATATTTGGTTAGAGAGGGATTAGCATGGTTTATGAGGTTTAGAAGGGGTTAGAAAGGGTATTTTACTAGCGTAGTGTAGTAAATGAACACGAGACTAGGATAGTTAGTATGATCTTAGTAATAAGATCATGTAGACCAAATTATATGTGTCTACATTTTCCCTCTTTGAGGTGATGTGCACGATGTCACTTCAAAAAAAGTAGACAAGTATAAACACGTAGAAACTTTTGAGGGGTAGAAGAAAAATTAGTAGGATGAAGGATGCCCCCTTGAGTGTCGATGGGGTGATGGAGGAACTCGATCGACATTCAAAAAGAGAAAAAAGAAATAAAAGTGTGAAGAAAGGGGAGATAGAAGAGAAAATAACAAGAAAAAGGGATTTTGAGCTATCCACAAGGCATTTCTATATAAACAATTCTATTCATCATATTGCTAGTAATCTTCATCATCGGTCCTTATTAAAATATGAGCATGCGACAACAACGTAAAATGACATAAAAAGCCATGATACAAACAACTGTCCATTTCTAAAAATGACCAACTCCATGCAACATACACGAATGCAATGCAATACGAGAAGCAAACAAACTCACTTAACATGGAAATAAGTACAATCACACACACTCAAACCAACAAAATTTAAGACAATTTGCACAAATATTTTGTTATTGAGCTGCAATCCCAAATGTTTTGATAAACGAAAAGGGTTTAAAATGATTCCCAAGAAATTTGTATATGCAAGGGAAAGTATGGAGGACACTTAGGTCCAATGGAAAAGTAGTGTGCACAACAAAAACAATACTAGGTAACTGATAGTGCCTCAAGGTACATATGATGTAAGCAATGTAGCTTTTGTAAATGGTTTAGATATTCAGAGGATACGCGATTTGTCGTCTCAATATGTGTAGAAATTCCAACAAGATATGAGATGAACGCCATGTGAAAGACACAAATTTCAGCTGCAAATGAGTTGATTACCAATTTTAGTCCATTTTCAAAGTTTTCATGATTTTTTTAGATTTTTATAATTTTAAAATTTTTTATTGGTCGAAGAATTTAAGAAATGGAAGATCTCTTAGAAGCACGCAAAAATCCCTAGGGAAAAGAAATGGGCGCGATAGCACTAAAATGCCCCAACTAGAAGAGGAACGAGCCAAAATTAATTATTTAATAAAAATAATTATCACGAAGGGTAAAAATAGAAGAAAAATAGAAGAAAATAATGGAAAATAGCACCTAGAATATTTGTAAACTACCCCAGGGTGAAGAAATGACTGCTAGGTAGCACTTAGTGCTCCAACAGTAATGAAAAATTAATAAATAAAAATAATCATTTAGTGAAGATAAGAAGTGTTAGAGTGATCACGACAGAGAAAACATGCCCTAGGGGCATCACGGTAGCCTAATATACCCACATGGGGGGGGGGGTAAATCAATCATGACCAATTCATTTGTAGCAGAGCTCTTACAAATTTTTACCATGAGCGAGTGTGAGAGCATTGGAGTGAGATGGTGAGACTTCTAAGGAGGGGACGAGAAGATTGCATCTGGAAGTACCTTCAGGATGCAGTAGATGGACCCTACGTGAGTGCCCTATCCTTGTTTTGTCCTTTTAGCATTTAATGTTATTTTTAGCATTTTAGGCTAGTTAGGGAAAAAAATTTATGTATGCGCATACGTCAAAACTATGGGTACGTGTAGGTGTACCTGTCAAAATATGGGCACATGCACACATATCTATCAAAGTGGACGCACATGCGTCAAGAAGGGGAAAATGAGGAAGTGCATGCATGCGGGTCGACCGACAAGTATAGGCATCAAACCGGAGGTTTATGCATCCTGCGTAGGTAGGGTGACTAGGTTAGGAAAGGCGGTGGGCATACGCGTCGAGATGGAGGCGTAGGTGTCGAAATGGAGGTGCACACACATTGGGCGTGTAGGTGTTGAAATAGGCACACACATGTTGAAATAGGCACGCATGCACCAGGAAAAGTACATAACTTACCCTTACAAACAATTAGCCAAGTATAGATGAAAATAGACTAGGTTGTTATAGAAGAAAGTGAAAATTAGTATGTTAGATGAATGAAAGAATAATTTACTAGAAAACTAGATAGAAGTAGATAGAAATGTAACCCTAATGCATGTATCATTTATTTGTGCACAAGTGGATACTACCTATCCTCCACACCAGAGAGAGATATGGCCACCTAGCTACGATAGAGGCACAATTTGATGAGGATGATCGGAGGATATTGGATATCCTTCTATATGTTACGGGGCTAGCCTACATGGCCGATATGCCACAGATCACTCTAGATCATGGCCTCTTGATAGTTGTAGCTAAGCGGTGACATAGCGAGAGTCAGTGCTTATGACTCCCCACTGGTGAGATCACTATTACCTTGGAGGACGTATGGCACATTATGTAGGTCCCCATCCAGGGTGAGTTGATTCAGTACTCAAGTCACCAGCTTGATATTGATCAGTGCATTCTAGAGTTATTTGGCATTCTAGCTATAATGTGTCATGGGATGACAGTTAGATTATCATGGTGCATATAGGATCTTGAGCTTGATTGGGTTGTGGTATATCTGATGGATTTTGTTAGTGGAGTTTTACTCCCTGACAAAACTAGAGCTTCATTTCCACTCGGTCTCATTGGAGTGATACATGGATTGATTGATGGTGAGACATACTATTAGGGCTAGTGCATACTGGCACACTTATACTGGGACCTACACTTGATCACATACTACCGTCAAAAGATGGTAGGACCTGCCAGATGCTTCATATTTGGGCATGGGACCACATTGCTATTGGTTGTCCCTGTGTGTACTAAGGGTTTGAGCTCCAGAGGAGCCTTCTACTATGGGTTGGGTTCCGATTGGTGATGACATGATACCGCATATGGGAGAAACCTACCGTTATCATTGAGATTTGGATGACCTATAACAGCCGCAGAGAGTATGGAGGTCGTATAGACACTTTTAGTGGCCTCAGGATGGCCTAGAGCTCAGTAAAATGATAGTTGAGCATTTTATGTTGGGCATCCATAACTATATGCGAGATTTTTATAGAGTTGATCGATGTCAGAGATAGTTTGGCATTACACAGGATGTGTCCGGGCCAGATATGTGGTATGCTCACAAGGCCAGAGAGTACTTTGACATGGGGCCATATATTACCAGAGACAGAGCCTTGACCAATTATTTATAGGTGGTGCTAGCTATGTGGGTACCTTTGAGATAGGTCAGAGATTTGGGTTGTACACCAAAGTATGCTCCATGGTACCACATAGTATTACCTTGTTGATTGACGATTCCTAGAGTAGCATGGGATGTTGAAGTTAGAGCACCTCCAGTGGGGCCTCCTAGTAGTGGCGATGAGGGTGGAGGTGATGGGGATGATGATGATGATGATGATGATGATCCTTTCAACAATCAATGTCATGATGGGGGTGGGGGATAAGGTCCTCCACTATAGTAGCCACACGACAGGGGCCTAGGCCTAGGTAGAGACAGGTGCCCTAGGCTCCAGATATATAGTTACCTCTAGTAGGCATTCCAACGGGGATATATGCCCCATTATAGTAGGTGTTTCTGTAGCAGGGTCCACCACCTCATGCTCCAGGTGGTGGTAGGGATGATGGACAACTATTTGTGCTTCAAGAACAACTATAAGCAGCGATAGCGGTTCATATACAACTATTGGCCGAGAGAGATCAAAGGCGGGCACATCTATAGACCGTGATAACAAAGAGAGATTAGGCTAGGGCCCGGGATTCTTAGGGTGGTGATGGAGGAGAATGGAAACAACAGATTAGGAAACTAGTAGGGTAGAGTACTCAGATATTGAGCCTCCTACATCATGGGTAGACACATGTACAAGGTATTATTTTATAGTGGGACTAGGCTTAGGCGTAGGTACATAGTATCACCATTCAGAGAGATCATGCATGGGCCCGTGCCTAGACCTGTTACAATAGAAAAATATTGGTAGGCCGCCACTTTGAGATAGGATCATGCTGATATGGGTAGACTGACAGGGGAGCGAGATGTTGTTGTATAGGAAGCCACTTATTTTAGGGATACAGATATGATTTAGGACATCATGAGAGCCAGTGGTGAGGCCTCATATTATAAGGCCACCTATTACCGAGTAGTTCCAGAAGGGCAATGGGTTGTACCCTTTGATCAGCTAGATGTGAGCAAGATAGGCTCTAGATCATGGAGGTCGGGATGGTCATTTAGATCAGTACAACAACCAACTGGATAGCAGGGTGGTACACTTGGAGCTGGCCCATCACATCAGATATTGTTTTTTCCTCTAGGTCATAGACCAGGAAGCCCCGAGGAGGGCAAGAGTCATGGATGAATCTCTCTCTCTTTACTGATATATGTATGTATACATGCCTCTTATGAAGGCTGATTTGTATCAATGATGTATATCTTATTTTGAGATAGATATTTATACATGTATATATGGACATTCAATGGTTTATTTTTTCATGTTTTTATATGCTTTATGATGATGATTCATATTTATAGATGTATGAGTGTATCATGGTGATGTATGATTCTCATTTCCTATGTATATTTCATGCTTAGATAGAGATGTTGTACCACATGTTTTTATATTGATGATATATCTTCAGATAATATCATATGTTTTGGACACGATATATTCGTAGATGATAGCATTTGGGATGATACTAGATGATATTGGTGTGGGGGATAGATTTTTATCATGTGTAACCCCTCTTGCCCCCATTGATGATACGATATGTGATGATTGGATTATTATACATGAATGATGTAAAACTTAGCATTTTTGTATATATGATGTTATATGTTAAGAATGATCAATGATAAATGTGATAACAAATAGATGTGCAATAAACAAACACACAAGCAAAATTTAACAAAACTAAAAAACTATACACCTTGAAACCCGCACAACAAAATGTAACTAGAAATGAATTCATGAAAATTTTAACAACATATTAAATTGGTATCCAATCTAAGTAAAATGAATCCTAATAGATGCATACAAAAGACAATGAATACATAACAATATCCTACAAGTATGAAAGTTAAAAATGGACTCAATACGACACATAATTAAATCAAACAAGATCAATATAAGGTAATCAAATGAACCATATTTAAAATCATATAACACGAAAAGATACTTACAACCAAAACTATACAAACCGTCAATCAATTGAAAACAATCTAATCACTACCTTGTTTTGCAGGACAACATTGATATATTTTCTAATATTTTTGGGTTATCTTGAAAGATATGTTTTTAAAGGCTATTGTTCACATTGTTTCGAGGTTTCCCTAAGACAATGTTGTGAAGTTGGTGTAGATTTTTTCTTAAGGGGGTTTTCTGAATGCTTATATTTTTGTGCATCTTTTTCGAATGTTTTTGTATATTCTAAGGTCATGTTTCAAAAGCAATGTATAAGGACAAAGAAGTGTGGGTGCCCCCAATGAGATGCGACAATTTAAAAGGGTAGAATGCCACGTGTATGTGTTTGAGAAAGTGGAATATGAAGCTTCCCCTAAAATTAGAGGGGAATATACAAAGGCACATCCTTCACGTAGATATAAGAACAAATAAGCTAGATCACGGCTTAGCGAAGATAGACTCGATAGGGTTCCTAGACCTAACAAAGGAAACTAATCCTAGAAAGTGGTGAGAGTTACCCATCTAGATGTAAGAGTAGCTTGTGACCAACAAATCCTCCTTGAGTTTCGAAACCGGTTTTCACCCAAAGACCTACCCAATGCGCCATAATTGCATGGTTTTCACATGTGGACGACCTGCTTTTTCTTTACTATTTTCTTGATTTTCTGATGTTTTGCTTGTTTTTTCTTTATTTTCTAATTTTTAGGTTTTTTTTGATATCTGCATCATGCTTAAGCATAGAACCTCTTGAGATGCATGGCATTCATAGGTTATGGAAGCTCTTCACCATCTGAGTATGCCAGTTTATAAGCTCCTAATCCATATTTAGCAACCACTACATAAGGCCCTAACCAGTTAGCCTCAAATTTACCTTTCTTTTCTCTATCCTTGACATTGTTCTTCTGATTTTATTTTAGAACAAGATCACATATATCAAATTCACAATGGATGATTTGTTTTTTATATCCTCTTGATACTCTATTCTGATAGACTTTTAGGTGATTAAGCACTCTCATACGCTTTTCATCCAACAACTCTAGCTTTTCTAGTTGAGTAAATCTATAGTTTGCATCCTTATCGAGATAGTCTCTGAGTGATATTATCAGGAGGAAGCTCAACTTCAAAGGGTATACGGCTTCAGCCCATAGACTAGTGAATATGGGGTCGCACCAGTAGGAGTGCGGATGGAAGTTTGATAGGCCTAGAGGGCAGGATGTATCTGTAAGTGCCAATTACGGTCAAGATTACTTACCAATTTCTCCATGATATGGACAAGAGTTTTATTGGTAGCCTCATATTTCCCATTACCTTGGGGGTAATAGCGGGTAGACCACTTGAGATGAATATGGAAGCATTGGCACAATGTTTTGACCGTTTTATTTTTTTAAGGATTTACCATTATCAAAGTGACAATGGCGAGGGGATATCGTAATGGAAAATGAGGTGATTCATAATGAACTTGGAAATTTGTGCACTAGTGACATAAGTAAGAGACACAACCTCTACCCATTTAGTAAAATAATCGGTGGTGGTGATAACGTGGGTATGGCCATTTGAAGAAGAAGGATAGAGCTTCCCTATGAGATCCAGACCCCATTTAGAAAATGGCCAAGGTGTCACAATGGGTTGTAAAGCCTGTGTTGGCACATGTATCAAGTTGCCATATTTTTGGCACAGTTCACACTTCTTGACAAAGTTACAACAATATTCTTCCATGGTAGGCCAATAATATCCCACTCTCAAGATTTTCTTAGCCAAGACCATACCACTTGTGTGTGCTCCACAATTTCCCCGTGCACTTTTTTATTAGCGTGGACTTAGTCAAGAACATCTAAACAATGAAGAGAATTCCCGTTGTAGCCACAATGATAA
The DNA here is from genome assembly GCA_018340775.1 of Taxus wallichiana var. yunnanensis. Lineage (NCBI taxonomy): Eukaryota > Viridiplantae > Streptophyta > Pinopsida > Cupressales > Taxaceae > Taxus > Taxus wallichiana. The sequence goes on from CM031240.1 coordinate 847,639,648, forward strand.
AGGGTGCCTCCTAGGAGGGTGTAATGGGATATATAGTGGATAAGAGAATTCTTCTCAGAATGGGTAATTTTTGGGGAAATGTTCCATCTTGTAGGTATCTAAATATAGGTTCATACCAAGGGGAAAAGGGACCAACAAATTCACATGCCAAACAATATTTTGACATGTCATATGCGGGTACCCATAAATTCTCTATAAAGAAGGGAATTTTACTTGCCTGAGGTAGAATGGGTAAGAGAGCCCTAATTATAGCCATGGAATATACTAATCTATTGTGTGACCTTGGATTTTGTTCAAAAATAATTTGTATAAAATATTCCTTCAAGGTTTCAACCAATTTCTTGTATGGAATAAGATTTTCATCTTTAACCTTATACTCATCATTAACTTGTTTAATAATAATTTGGGATTCCCAATGACTCGTAGTTGTCTGATATTCCAAGTGATAGCCAACTTAAGGCCAATAATGAGTGCTTCATATTCTATAATGTTATTAGTGCATGGAAATCCCAAATGAAATTCCCTGGAATAACCTCCCCCGTGGGGGTGATGAGCACGACTCCTACTCCCGATCCATGGAAGGTGAATGATCCATTGAAATGGACTTGCCACTCCATAGACTCTTCAACATACATCATGGATGCATCTGGTAGATCTAGACACAAAGGTTCCATCCCTGGTAGAGGAGCTTCTGCCAATTGATCAACCAATACCTATCCTTTTAATGACTTCTAGTTAACAAACTCAATATCAAATTCACTTAGGAGAATGATCCAATTATCCATTCATCTCATAAGGGCGGGTTTGGATAAAAGGTATTTGAGAGGGTCAACTTTGGATATTAGCTTGGTCTTATTGTTAAGGAGATAGTGGCGCATTTTTTAAAGGTAAAGACAATTTCAGGAAAGCCTTTTCAATCTGTGGGTAATTTAGTTCATAGGAAATCAAGGTGCAACTAAGGTAATAAACTACCCTTTCTCTATGGTTTAGGTCATATTGGGCAAGCAGTGCACCAATAGCAAATTAGGTAGCTGAAATGTATAATAGGAGAGGTTCACCGGGGTAGGTGACATGAGTATGGGTAGGTTGACAAGGTACTGTTTAAGTAGTGCAAATGCCTTTTGACAGTCTAGTCCCTAGTTGAATGCAACATCCTTCTTGAGGAGATGTGTAAATGGATGACACTTATCTCGTAATCTGTGAAATAAAATGATGGATTTCCTATATCTTTCCTTGTAAACTTCTCAATTGTTTAAGATTTGTAGGTGGAGTAATTTTTGTGATAGTTGTAACCTTTGTCAGATCCACCTCTATTCCTCTCCGTGAAATGATGAAACCTAGGAGCTTCTCTGACAAAATGCAAAATACACACTTCTTAGGGTTCAAACATAATTTATAACCTCAGAGACACTGAAAAATACGTCTCAACACCTTAGGGTGTTCTCCTCGCTTTTGGATTTTGCTAAGATATCATCAACGCAATCCTCCATGATGTTATTCATCATGTCATGGAAGATGACTGTCATTGCACGTTGATAGGTGGCCCCGACATTCTTGAGTCCAAAAGGCATGACCTTGTAATAAAATTCCCCAAGGGGTGATGAAAGTTTTCTTATGCTAATCTTCCTTTGCAATTTGGATCTGGTTATAACTTGAAAAACCATCCATTAAGGATAAAATTTCATAACCAACGGTAAAATTGACAATCATATCATATCAATATTGGGACATGCTTTATTAATGTCACAGAAGTCGGTACAGATCCTTATGCCAATCGGATTCTTCTGAACTGGGACTATGTTAGATATCCAATCCGAATAGTCAATGGGTTTAATGAACTCAAAAACTAATAATTTCTCTAGTTCTTCTTTGAAAAGTAGTGCAATTTTGGGGACCATCTTTCTCAATTTCTGCTTAACGGGTTTGGCATCTGGGTGCACAACGCGGTTATGCATGACCAAGTCTAGGTCAAAACTAGGCATATCTGCGTATGACCATGCAAATATATCTACATATTCTCTTAATAGTTCCACAAAAACTTTCTATTGTTGAGCTGAGATTGAAGCTCCAAACTTCAACATTCTAGGTTCCTCTTCCGAGTCAATATGACACCGATTTTTTATTCAACAAGCTTTTTATAAGTATCTTCCATCCACATAGGATCAGGAGGAAGAGTAATATCAACCTCCTTAGGTGGCTCATCATCATATTTGAATGGATATACCATTTATTCTATAGGTTATTTGATTTAATTATCTACTAGTGCTTCAAAACATTTTTCATTATGATACTTGCATTTGTTCTTTCCACAAGGCTTCTCTGAAGTGTTCTTACTCTTTCTTATGACCTTCCTATTCAAGCGTCCACACATCTCTTCCTCTTCTCCAAAGTATGCGTAGGAATCTAGTTGGATTGCAAATCCTTTCTTGTGATCCCCAGTTAGAATAAAATCCCTGAGTCCCATGAATTTTGTGAATGCCTCGTTGTTCTCAAATAAATTGATTGGCACGTGAAATTATTGATCCCAATCTACAAGTTTGGGATATACAAGGGTTACTTGGACATTGGTTTGAGGATTAGATTTGGATAAGGTAAAAACAACTGAATTAGGGAATAGGTTAGTGGAGGCAAGATCCTCGTAGAGGCTACATTGGGAATCTGCATTGCTATCCGAATGAGATGAGTCATCCTCATGTTTAGAAGAGGTGGCATCAATCTCAAAGGGTGGATCATCATGAGGTCTTATTCCAAGACCATGTTTGTTAGATTTGAAATGAGGGATAGGGTTCTAACCATCCTTGTGCATTGATACCACATCCAAACCCATTGTAACCCATGACGTACATCATATGGTGGCCTTTGATATATTGTGGGGCCTGATGGCATGAGGCCATGGTACCCTCAGGTACTCTTCTAGTGGGATCTTCTAACATATTTTCCTTGGATAGGAGACCACTAGGGATGAACCTCTATAGTGGTTTAGGGCATTTATCCCAATTGAACTGAAAGTAAGGTTTACCACATGTCCTGTGGTGACACTGATAGATCTGATATTAATAAGGCATGTTGAAGAGTAAACTACTCACCTGAGCCATATTTTTCTAACGTTGCCTCTGATGATGTGAAAGGGTTGACCAATGAAGGAAATTTTTGATTATAAGGAGTGAGTGAATCTAGATCCACACATTCCTTTATAGCTTCTGTTTGTAAAGGAACAACAATATCTGTGGAAGGACATTCATAGGCCACACGAGAAAAAAGCGTGCAATGCCCCTGCAGTGTGTGAACGAATTTAGATCACCCGAATGGTAATTATCTATCCCTCATAACACATCTTAATACATTGATGGAATTTTGAAGGAATGGCCTACATGACATGGATCCATGGGCATCCCAAGAGCATGTTATAGGGAAGATCTAGGTCGAGGACATGGAAAGTTGTATCGTGAAATGTTGGCCCCACTTCCATAAGAACTACTATAGTACTCGCTGACTCACATTCCTCATTATCATAAGTTGTGATTGTAATAGTTTTGGCCCATAAATCTATTTTTGAATGGCCCAACTACTTAACCAACTTCAAAGTGCAGCTATTTAAACCGGATATGTCGTCCATAAGTACTCTCTTGATCTTATGACGGGTAACAACTAATTCTAGGTATAGGGGTAAATTGTTCTCTAGGTCATTACGCGATATTTTAGCGTGATCAAAAGTGATATGATCATTGGAATCAAGGTGTGCAATCATCACTTAAAGGTGCATGGGATATATATCTGTGGAGACTCCCGAACTCTACAGTGTTTTATACAATATGTTTTTATGAGCAGTAGATATTTTGAGGAGATCTAAAATCGATATCATAGTAGGTGTCTTCTCTAATTGTTCTATTAGGTTATACTAACCTTCCTGAGGGATAGGTAGGGGATCTGGTATGATCAAACGAGTGCGTCGCATCCCTACTGCACAATTTTTTTCTAAGATCCTAATAGTATTAACATGTTCATCAGATGAACAGATACATCCTATAAGGGAATCAAAGGGACTATCATTAGTTGGATAAGCATAAGTAGTAGTCCTATAGTCATTGGAATTTTTTCCATGATCTGGCTTCATGTTCTTCTTATCTACATGGTTAGGAAAGGGCTCTTTGAAGATACCCATTTTCTCATTTGGACCTTGTCTGAGTCGGGGAATCTACGGTGATTTTTCCCTCTTCGATGAGGTCTTGTATATAATGATGTAGTCTCAAGCACCTATCTATTTTGTGTCCTTTAACACGATGGAAATCACAGTACTCATGCTCTTTGAACCAACTAGGTTTTGGAGCATCTTCAGATATGGTACTGTCGGTTGGGTATTGCACCATGTTTACCTCATCTAACTATTTAAGTATGGTAGATAGTGATTCCGTTAGTGGCGTAAACGTACGTTTGGTGGGTTCCTTTGGGTGAGGTCCTTATGAGAGATTTAAAAGTGGACTAGTCTGTATGGTTTGGACTCTTTTGGAGTTTGTAATGTCATCACCAATGACATGTTTTTTTGTTGAAGAATTTTGGTTTATCTAAGGGTTTTGCTTCATGTTTGTCCTTGATGACCAGTTTAAGTGTACCCTTCACGATGAGAGCCTTTTCAATTTGACTACCCTTCTCTATAACTTCTTCAAAGTTAGAGCCATAGTGCATTTGTAAATGAAAGGCTATCTCTGGGTTTAGGTTAGGAACAAATATGCTTACTAGCTATTTTTACGGCAAGGCACAAGGGAAACGACTTTCCAATCCATGCCATCATTGTAAGAAGCTCGCAAAGGTCTCGTTAGGATTCTATTTTTCATTGCAAAGGTCATTCATCATGATATCATTCTCCATATTAAAGGAATAATGTCACACAAATTTTTCTCGCTAGTGCAAGCCATGTTGTAATGGATCCCTTGGGTATACTAAAGAACCATTCTAATTCTAGTGCCCCTAGGCTGCAAGGGAACAATTGTATTAAGAAATTATCACTGTATGCAACTTATTGACAAGCCATGTAAAATTCCTTGATGTGATCATGAGGATCACCTTTTCTTTTATATTTATCAAACTTAGGAATGGAAAAATGCTTTGGAAATGGTTGTCGCAACATGTCCTTATCGAAGGGGTAAGGGCATAGTTCTTCATATAGGTACTTCCTATTGTGTCCTACGTTTCCTTCCTATAGCATAGTAAGTGTGTCCTTCATTATTTGTAATTCATGTTGAATGAGTTGTTCTTTGGTAGGTGATATTGGTCTATTTACCTTAGCAACTTTAAAAGTTGTGTCATCGTATGGATCAAAGTGAAACTCACTAGATTTTGTTTTGAGTTTTTCTTTATGCATGTTCCTACTCAAAGAACCTAAGTTTTCTAATTTTTGACTTAGTTTCAATATTTGTTTTGAAGGATCTCTTCTTCAACTAAGGGATCATCTTCCTCATCAAACTTAGGAGGTGGTGAGCCTTTGCACTCATGCTCAATTTTTACTTTATGTGAAGCCTTATAATAAGGTCTTCACGAATCACCAATTGGTTTTGATGGGTCTTCTTCAACGTTTTTGTGATGTTTTCCGGAAGTAGAAGCATACCCTACGTCAAAGGGGTTATCCATGTCTAAGAGGGATGGTCGCTCTTCCATTTTATGATTAATGATCTTAGTCTCCACTTTGTGTTCTTATGGAAGCTTAGCCCCTAACTCTAGGAATCTTGCAAGTACTTGATCTGTTATAATAAAGGATCTCATCAAATCGACCTAGGTCTAACTTATGTTGTTCCTCTAGAAGAATCAAATTCTTCTCTACTATGATCAACCAATGGTTCGTGTCTTTGACCTGCAAAAAGAGAGGTGCTAAGTTATTACCACTAAATGGGAAGGATGCGAAAGGATTTTCTTCTAAGTCACACTCATTTGGTTTAGATGCCATTTTTCGTGATTCTAGGCATTACTAGTCAAAGTTATACTAGGTTTTTATCTAAATACCTTCAAAGTTGTATGAAACCTAGGCGTATGTTGTGTAAGTCATTTGATGACCAAAATATCCCAGTGTGTTCTAGATGTAATGCTATGCAATTGTTTATCGTTCAAAGAACAATCATATGAACATTAAATCAAACAATCACTCAAACTGTCATTTAGCAAGACTATACCCTAAACTATGATTCCAACGAAGGGCTTAAGGAAGATAGTGATAATACCCTATTAATACATAGGTCGAGTTAGAATACCAACAAGGCCTAAATACCAAAGTGATATTGACGCGATCTCTCCACGAGATATACTAAGACCAGTTTAAATGCCAACGAAACCTAATTTTTTTGAAAAATGGAAGTTACGAATGTGGATAGCGTAACAACACTATCTTGACATGTTAACCTAGCAAGAAAGGTGTTAGTATCAAGATGATGTCATTGCAGTATACACAAGGCAATATCGACACTCTTAAAAGACTCAGATGACATTGGAACTGAAACTAAGTATAAGTATAACAAGAAGTTCTTAGTTGTGCGAGCAGCGTAACCATACAATAAAGGGACTTATACCAAGTTCTCACAAAATTGAAAACACAATGTAAGTACCAAAATTGTATGGCTAGAATGCGATAAAAATAACAACTTAAGGAGAAATAATGATGAACCAAAATCGTAGCAATGAAGATGATCTTGAAATCAAGATCAAAGGACTATCAAAGACATGAAAATTTACTTGCACACTTTAGACATTTAACAACCCAACCACAAACATGGATGGGTGTAAATGAAAAAAAAATTAGTGAATATTTTCCTTGATAAGAATCATGGGGTATGTCTCCTTCTCACCCCAAATGGGCAGCGAGAATGCAAGGGTATAGATCAAGAGATGAAAATAAACTAAGTGCCACTTGGGCAGAGCTTCACCTCATCCGAAGGCAAGAAAGAAACCAAGATAAGTGACACGTCATTTAATTTCGTGATGAAATACACTTAGATATAACTCAAGTGGAATCTTTTCCTTGTTCAAAAAAATAAGGTTTAGACTCCAAGTAAGTCATCACTTTGTGATGGTTAGAAGACTAGCAAAGTGGGATAACACCGACACGTGTGACAAGATAGCTTTCCTAATAAGATCACTCAACTCGGTGTCAATACTTTGTCTAAATTCGAACTTGATTTACCCAAAGAGTCACACTGACTAATTTGGGAGTATCTCAACTTTACTTTACCCCCTTCTGATACAATGAGAAACTAGTGCATTCAGTTGTATCATCACTGGGGTCATGATACAAACAACTTTGAATCTAACTTACAATGTAAAATCTAGTCAAGTGGGTAAGTGGAGCACTTCTTGTTTCATCCATGAGGTTACTCAGTGGTGGATTACTTTAGGGTTCTTAGAACCACCCCCATTGTTGTAGCTTAAGGCGTTATGCTAAAGGGGTTATGTTCTAGTTGAGCAGATAGGGACGTACCCTTTTCTGAAACCTGTAATACAGTGTGATGAAAGTGGTGTGTTTTTAATCTTGCTTAACTTAATGTGGTTTTAAGTAACACACCATTTGGCAACTTGTATGAAAACACATGTATTAGAAGGTTTTATTTTTTTCAACTCCTTTATTTGACAAGCGTTAGGCCCCGCATGCGAGTTAGTAATTTTCCACCACATATAAAGATATCAAGAGAGAGAGAGTTTACGTGTTGGTTTTGATTCCTAAGATCACCAAAAGAGGTACAAAGGAAGAGCATGCACAACTCAAAAACTAAACTAAAACAAGCTTTATGGAAAATACTTTAATTATTTTTTTGCAAAAGTTATAGTTCATTTTAACAAATTTTGAAAGATTAATCCAATCGGGAAGCATAAAGTAAGTATTTTGAGGGTAAAAGAAGGTTTTTAGAAGTGTTTTTTATCCCTAAGATCACCTAGAAGGTGCGAGTGAATAGCATACACACTTTGAAAATATCTTTCTAACTAAGAAAATGAAACACTTAAACTATATTAGTCAAATAACCAAAAAGAAACCTACAATCACTTGTTAAAACTTGTGAACAACTAGAAAAACTCAAAAAAATGGATCTCACTTGCTCAAGAGAGAAATTCTAATTTTTACTCAGACACCTGTGTGCCCAAAATGATGCATGTGCACCCGCCTAATGGATACGCACCTGCACCAACATGGATGCGTGGCTGCAAATTTTATGATAGTAAGGTTCAATGCTTGCACAGCCCTAAAGACAAGTACACTAGGGTTTAAACGGAGACGCCTCCTTCCCGATGGATATGCTTGCAAGCAAAAATATAAATCAACACAGTATGCCAAAAATACACCTACACGTTTAGAGGAACGTGTACGCTTGAAAGTCAACAGATACACCGATAGTTTGACAGGTACACAACCCTTTGTAAATGACCTGTCAGTGAAAACTATGACCAGATGGGTGTGCGTCTATTTTGATGGGTTCACTAGGGTTTTGATGGAGACGCTCCCCTCCAGGACACATATGCGTACCCCCTATAAAACCTGCAAAAATCACGAAAATGAAAATTTTCAACAGTCAAACAAGTTAGTTGTTAATCAAAGAAACCTATTTCCAGTTTAGACCCACAAAATATGCATGAACAAGGATGATTTATCTTACTTAAAAAATGAAATCAAGTAAATAACAAGTTATTTCTCCTAGAAAGCATGAAAGTGAACTTGAAAAGCTTGGAAAAGGCTCCTAGAGGACAATGGAGTATGTCCCACCGGTGTTCCAAATGTGTGTAATGAAAATTTTGTTAAAGCTATGAACATGGGGTAAGAACCTCTAAAGAAACCCCAAAAGCTTTGGAACAAACAACTCAAATGACCATCAGATTAGAGATAAGCAAGAGCTACCTATTTGCATGCATATATAAAGCTTGAAACAAACAATCAACCTCTAAACATGACTATATTAGTTCTCTACTCCATGAAAGCTATCTATAAGTGAACCTATTAAAGCTCTAGTAATCAGTTATGTGTTTATTGATGTTTCAAAATATTAAGAATGGAAGCTCACCATTAATGGCTTCTCCCATTTACCTAAAGCTTTGAAAGGATTAGCAAATAACAAGTAAATAGCTCAAATAAACTATGAAATGACTCTAAAAGACTTAAGCATGACCTAAATCAGAAATGAGAGAGAGAGAGAGAAAGAGTTTTAGGAAAAGGTTGGAGGGGTATCCCTCTATTTATAGCTTTTGGATTTTGAGAAAGGGATGTTTTGGATGCATGTGGGACTAAAAGGAGTCAAAATTTTGATTTTTAGAAAAACCTATTTGGAGGTGTGAACAAGATTTTAGGAAGCTAAGTGGCTATTTGGAAAGGTAAGATATTTGTTTAGAAAGTCAAATTCTCTTTAGAAATTCAATAAGAGGGTTAATTAACCTAAACAAGGTTAATTAAAGGGAAACAAGCTTATAGAAGCTGGTTAGAGAGGGATTAACATGGTTTAGAAGGTTTAGAAGGGTTAGAAAGGGTATTTTACTAGCGTAGTGTAGTAAATGAACACGAGACTAGGATAGTATTATCTTAGTAATAAGATCATGTAGACAAAATTAGCCTACAACTTCTTTCTAAAAAATAAATGGGGAGATATGCACATGCCCGAAGGTCGTTATTACAATGCATTTTTCATTTTACAAATACCAAGTTCCATTAGAATGTGACATTGTCATGCAAAATCCCCCTCAATAGAAATTTCAACAATCCAAGTTTTTCACGAAAGTGACAAAACTTTGCAACACTCAGGGGTTTTGTGAATATGTTAGCAACTTTCTCTTTAGTCGATAAGAAGTTGAGATGTATCTCACCACTTAACAAATTATTATGGATGAAGTGTATATGTATCTCAATGTGATTCTTCCTTTGATATTGTACTAGATTATGTACAAGAGCTATGGTGCTACTGGTTGTCACAGAACAAAGGAACACTACCATTACCTTCATCTTTATCTCATCAAACAACCTCTTCAACCATAGAGCCTCTTTTATAGCTTCCATTGCACTTCTATACTCATCTTTAGTTGAAGAGATAGAAAAAGTTGGTTGCTTTTTATTGCACCAAGTAATGGCACCTGCACTACATGTAAACATATAACCAGAAGTAGATTTTCTATCTAATACATCACCAACATGATCAAAATCACAAAATATATGTAAGTTAACATTTTCATCCTTAGTATAATGCAACCCATAATTGATTGTTCACTTAATATATCTAAGAATTATTTTTGCAAGATTCTAATGATCTGTATAAGGTTCCTGCATAAACCTTGAAGCAATTACTACTGCATAGGAAATATCTAGTCTATTTGTAGTTAGATAAATCAAACTACCAACTAACTGCCTATACAAAGTAGGATCATCTTTTTCACATGCAGGTTTAGGATCAATTTTTATTCCAACTTCCATAGGTGTAGAAATTAGTTTATAATCAATCATATTCAACTTTTTAGTAAATTGGTTGCATATTGTGCTTGAGAAACAATAATAGAATGCTTGTCTTGAAATACAACCATGCCAAGAAAATGATGTAAGAGACCTAAATTATTTATTTCAAAGTATTGTTTCAATTTTTCTTTAATCCTATGAATTAAAGTAGGACTATCACCATTCATAAGAAAATCATCCACATATAGACATATAATGATAATGTGAGAACCTTCTTTCTTAATGAATAGATCATTGTCAGAAGAACAATTAACAAAACCTAATTGTTTAAAGAAAGCATTAATTTTGCATACCAAGATCTAGGAGCTTGTTTTAAACCATACAAATATTTTTTCAACTTACAAACATAGTTTTCTTTACCAGTTTCTTCAAATCCTTTAGGTTGAGACATGTAAAGTTCTTCCTTTAAATCACCATTCAAAAAATATTTTTCACATCCATTTGGTGGATTTCCCACCCAAACTGAGAAACAATAGCAAACAAGGTCCTAATTGTGCTCATTTTAGCTACAAGGGAAAAGGTCTCAACATAATCTATCCCAGGTTTCTAAGTGAAACCTCTAGCAACAAGTCTAGATTTATATTTTTCAATACTACCATCAACATTGTATTTTACTTTGTACAACCATCTAGACCCTATAACGCTTCTTTTCTCTGGAGGTGGAACCAACTCCCAAGTTTGATTTTGAATCAAGGCATTATATTTAGCCTGCATTGCATTGATCCACTTCTCATCCTGAGAAGATTCTTCAAAACTTTGTGGCTCAAGTTCATACAAGGTCATTAATGCATGGTACGTATGATGGCTTCTAGTCATTTTCCTAAGGTCAATAGGATTAGAAATTTCTAACACAGTTTGAGCCCATTTTGGTTTCTTAGCTAGGGAGACAAGAGATTCAGACACATCCATAACATCAACACAAGAAACATCATCATGATCATTTACCATATTTTCATTATCAGAATCAGAACCATCATTAGAAATATTGACAAGATTAAGAATCTCATAACTATTTGTAGATGCATAGAAGCATTTTTCCAAAACAACAACATTGTGATTTTCAGTTACTTCCCTTTTTCAGTGGTCGTAAATCCTTAAACCTACAAAGTGTTAATACCATATCCAATGAAAATACAAGAAAAATAATTCATATCAAGTTTCTTTCTTTTCTTTTTAGGGATATATAAGGAGGCAGGACTACCAAAGACTTTTAAATGTGATACATCAAGTTTTTTATTTGACCACTTCTCTAAGGGGGTTGAAAGGTGAATATGTTTTTAGGGACTCTATTTAGGATGTAGAATGTCGTGTTCATTTCTTATACCCACATAAATTTGGGAAGACCGACATAATGAAGCATAGTGTGAGCCATATCTAAAATAGTCCTATTTTCCATTTTACAACACCATTAGACTGGGGAGAATGGGGATAAGTTAATTCTCTTTTAATACCACAATCAATATAGAATTTTTCAAATGCCTTGCTAACATATTCACCCCCATTATCTATTCTAAGCCTCTTAATTTTATAATTTGATGAATTTTCAATAGATGCTTTAAATTCCTTAAATTTTCCAAATACATCAGATTTATTTTTAAGAAAATATGTCCAAATCATCCTGGTGAAATCATCAATAAAATTCACAACATATAAAGAACCATTTAACAAAGCTACTTCAAGAGGTCCTCTAACATCACTATGAAAAATTTCTAGTGGTGAAGAGGAACTCTCCTCAGGATGTAAGTGAAAGGGTTTAACACTTTGTTTCGAGCGTAAACACCCTTCACAAGCATCATGAGATGAAGACAACACATGAAAACCTTTCACTAGATTATTTCTAGACATTTCATACAAGATTTGATAATTCACATGTCCTAACCTTTCATGCCATAGTTTTGAATTATTCAAACTTTGAGATACAAAACAAGATGCAGAAGAAAAATCATCAAAAATATACAGACCATTTATTTGAATTCCTTCAACAATTATATTATCATTACTATCCTTGATGTACCAAGTATCCTTCAAAATTTGAATAGACAAACCATCATGAGTTAGTTGTGAACATGACAAAAGATTATTTTTAAGCTTAGGAACAAATAAAACATTATTCAAAATACCATTTGCAAATTTTACTTTTCCTTTCTCTATTACTTCTAAAGATGAGTTATCACCAAGATACACACGTTCATTGATTTTCGTAACATCAAATAAAGAATTAGAAATATCAGTCATATGATTTGAAGCACCTGAATCTAGAATCCATTCAGAATTAGAGGAAGAGTATAAAGTAACATATAATGCAATAGTTTTAGGAGCATCATTAGAACTATCCTTTTTCCTTAAATTATATTTAGATGAGATAGTCTGTTTCTGATTTTTATGGATATGTTTCTTAGATTTACACTCTTCCTTTTTATGCCCAAATTTTCCACATTTTTGACATTTACCATTAAATCTTACACGCAAATGTTTAGAAGTAACACTTTTCTTAAAATCAAATGAATAATTAGATCTAAAATTATGATCGAGATAAAGTTTCAAGCGAGGCTTGAACTTCAAATTATGAGCAAGAAGTTCCTGAGAGGCATTATCCTTAGAGTTGAAGTTCATCATCACTTCTCTTTCCTGTATTAGAAGAGAACTCAAAGTATTTAAGTCTGGTAATTCATCCTCATTATGATATTTAGAGTTTAAGATAGAAATAAAATTCCTAAATATTTCATGTATATTCAATTGAACAATAAAGTAGATTAATTTTTCACCAATTAAGTCACAATTGCATCCATATAATTGTGATTTGATATTTTTAATCTTGGCTAAGAAATTAACTACCTTTTCATCTCCTTTCATAGGAGTCGTAAGTAATTCTAAAACAAGTTTAATAATCTTAGATAAGTGCGTACCTTCATGCATGGATTCTAATTATATCCATACCTCTTTAGGATGTTCGATATTACCAATGTGTAGAATATATTCATCATTCACATTATGTAGAATCATGGAAAGGGCCTCCTGCATACGCTATGAGAATGCATTCATATTTTCCATAGTCTTGATGACCGGTGGGCGCAAGCTCAGTTCTTGAAACAATCATCTAGAGTTTCCTTGCCATAAGTTCTGATTTGACCCGATCTTCCAAATATTGTAATTGGCTCCATTTAGGATATGGGATTTATTGAGGAAAAATTAATCTGGACACCATTGTCTTTCAAATTTCCTAAACCTGAAAAAGCATACCCCATTATGATATAATGCACCACTGAGTTAGAAACATATTAATCGAAAAAATGACAATACCCATATTTTATGATTAAAAAACTTGTATTATTTCATTAAAAAATCAAGTATTATAAAGAAATAACTAATCTGATCATAACAATATTAATAGAACCAGATCTAAATTTATAGATCTAAAGAAACTATTTGACCATAACTAATTCTTGTCATAAAAATGCATACTAATTAACTTCCCATAATCAAATAATGACCTACATTATAAAGGGAACTGCATTATACCCCATACCTATCATAATTTTTTTGACCATATAGAAGAGAAGATGAAACCCCTAAAGATAAAGATCTAGACAAATTAAATTTGACGTCTAAATGACCGTCATTCGCCTTATTTTTGTCTCTGCTTTGAGGCGGTCATTTGACCATCAATTTTAACACAGTGAAAATTTCTTGGATCGACCAAACCTAAATTTGACGTCTAAATTACCATCATTCTACCTTATTTTTGGTCTTCCTTAATGGTCATATGACCATAAAATTTAACACACAATGAAAATTTCTGTGTATTTTTAGAATGTGAAATTTTAGACTTTCTTCTTATGTACGATTTTAGCATAAATTCTATTTATAAATTATAAAATATAAACAACTATTAGAGGGGGTCCAAAGGACACATGCATATTATTTGAAATAAAATAAGGTAAAAATAATAAGAGAATTTTTACCAGGTGCAAGGAGATTTTGAATCACATGAGAGTACAAATTAACCTAGAGATTTACAAAGGGGACAAGTAATTTCACCCACCAATGAAATAATTTGAAATCCCTATTTTCATGAAACTTGTCTCCTCCCTTCATTTACTCTTGAATTTTACCTTTGAAAACATTTACCCTGCACACATTTAAAACTATAGAGAAATATAAATATTTCATATATTAATTTACCCTTACCTGTATGTGATTTTTCACACACATGTAAACCCCTTTCACTTGTGCACACTCACATCGATTCTTCACAAAACATTAAATATTAATCAAAACATTAAATTTTATGATTTTTAAATACCCTTCTCAGGTTGGTTGAAAAAACATGTACAAAATTAAATAAATTAAATACAACATTTGATATAATATATTTAATTTACCTTTCTCTGTTACCATGTTAGAATTTGAGGATTCTATTAATTACAGATTTAATCAACATTAATAAACTATGCAATATTAAATAAATAAACATCACATCACATTGCATAATAATAAAGTAATACTTATAAAATTAAATAACACAAGACACAATATTTATAGTGGAAAACCCGAAGGTAAAAACCACTGTGAAAAGTAGCCTTTATTGTAGAGAACTTTTTACATCCAATAAATCACCTTCTCCTCGAAACCCTAATCACAAGGGTGAAAAACTTTGATATATTATTTTTCCGAATATTTCAAATGAGGACCTGAAGTCCTTTTTAGATGAGGTGATTGGGTACATCTCCCAACTCACCTTGTCAACCATGTCGGTTTACACATATACAAAGGTTTAAAATATTTAATAATAAAAATATAACTATTTCTTATTATTAAATATTTAACCTAAAGTATATTCCTAGGTTTGAATATTTAATAATAGAAATATAAATATTTATTATTATTAAATATTTAACCTATAGTATAATGTTGGACCCATATTTAATTAAGGGGTGGCCAGCCCACTTAACCATTATGTTCCAATAGATGCCACAGATGACTTGATATGAGATGATGTTAGATTGATTTTGAGAGGGGTTGCTTGGGAGGTGCTTGATTTACTTAGAAGGAACATGAGAGGTGATGGCATGATGTTGATTAAACATAGACGAACCAGATTTAGGAACCGTATGATGGAAAAGTGATAAGTGAGCGTGGGAATCGCTAAGTTACTCTTCCTCGCACCCGACCTCTCGAGGTCGTGCCGAGACAACCGGTGGGGATGGAATACGCATGGGATGTAGAAAAACTAGTTAGGCAATCTTATGTCTTCAACGCACACTAGTGGAATCTGTGAATCTAAGGCAAAGAAGGCCCTCTTAACCTGAATTGGTGTGATAGATCGATCGGCAAGGATTACTGCTCAAAGGCTCCAATCAATATCGAGCTCTGGCGTGATTCGATCTATGGGTTGTGGGATACATGGAAAATGACCTAGGATTGTTTCGTGTATGTCTCCAAATAGGGTCATGAAAATGGATGATGGGTATAGTGGACTCTACGGTCGATTCTTTGGTCTAGTCAAAAAATCCTTAGCTTTGTTAGTCTACTACGTCTAGGATGCGATGCGATGATGATAGGCGAAGTGGAGTGGATCTAAATAATAATGTGCGTAAGCCAGCGTCAACGTCGGATTTACCTATAGACTCATTGGGTTGTGGGATTTGTGGGTCACAACCATAGATTCGTGGTTGTTGTGGACCTGCTATGGTCATGTATGGAATCAGTCCCTAATCCCTAGTATCCAATAGTCGTATGCCTTTTCGGCCTCTATGTTCAAAATTAGCAGTTGTGTAATCTTTTCAGAGTATCTTACAGGTGTTCTAGCAACCTGAATTCTTAAGCCAGTGTCTATGTCAGTGAGAACGTCTCCTGCGTCTGGCTGTGGGACCAAAGGGTCACAACCGAATGTTTGCTCTCTTTCAAGCCCTTCTACAGTCATGTGGATATTTTCTAGGGTAATCTGTAGTTTGGCTGGTTTGACCAAAACGTGTGTGCTTGGTCGTCTTCTATGTTTAACCCTCTTAACTGTGAGCTGATCTGTTGTAAGTCTGTTGTTGTTCGAAAGACTTGGATTCTAAGATTTTGATCTATATCAGTTATTGTTGTAACCAGATTGGGTTGAGGTATGATTGGCTCAAATACGTATTCTCTGGGCTCCCTAGGTCCCATGATTGTCATGCAAAAGGAAATGATATAAAGCTAACTAATGACAAAATAAATTAACTACGTAAGATACATCTATGTATATTCCTAAATCTGATATTTATTGATAAACTATTGAGCAGAATTTAAAGAGAAATTATTTAATATATCTAGAAATTGACAACTAAGCTAATAACAAAATCAAAACAAACAAAGTAGCCGAGTATAGCTACTTGCCTGTGCAGTTGTAAATCTATTCTAAATAACCAGATAACTGATCTAATCTATTCAAAAGACCCTCGATCCTACCTCAGAAGTGAGGAATGAATCATAGTTTCTCGAAACTATCAATCCCCATGACTTCCCCTGTCAATATCGAAAGTGAAATCAACTAAAATGAAATGATTAACTACTCTATTTGATATGTTTTAACTAGAACTTTGAAAGCTTGAACCTAGATTCTACAGAACAGTGGCAAATCTAGTTGTGTATGGCTTTGTCCCCTTAGTGTGATCTCCTCATTCCTTCATGCTCACATGGATCTAGAAAAGTGTGTAATGCTAACGCATCAATAGAAGTAGATATTTGGAACAATGGCAGTTTAGGATACAGACTGAATACAATGCGAGTAGGAGAGGGATAGCGCAAGAGTACAGAGCTTGGCTTATGTAAATCCTAGCGGGATTTATTGTGAGTCATGCAAAATAAAATGTCTAGAACCTGAAACTATCTTATTTGATGAACAAAACCTGTAATTTTAATGGATTCCTATTGAAAATCAAACTATCCTACTCCAATTGATTGGATGAAATAATAACAACACTTGCACAAGGAGAATATGTGGCTTTCTAATAGCTAAACAATACTAACCATGCATACAACAAATGAAACTATGAATCCTAAGCAAAATTGAAAGGCTAAGCTATTGAAATGAGAAATTTAGAGGTAAATTTGAAGGGCCATTTGCTTGAGCACAAGCCAGCTATTTATAGAATCCCATTTACCCAAAGGTGAAAACCAATTTGATCTCTTAAACCATAAACAATGCCAAAACACTATTCCAGGGAACCAAAATCATAAATACAAGCAAAGGTGGTGAAAAAAAGTTGGTAAACATTGATTTTTACGCGAGTCACGATAAAATAATGTTATAGAAAAACACGTTTAGGACCACCGCCCGAAAGCAGGTGGGGTTACATGACCGCCGCCCGTGTCCGGGTGGCGATCACATGAGACCGCCACCAAGTGGGGTGGTGGTTCTTCACCGAAGACCGAAAAGCAAAGGAAAAAGGGGGGGAGGAAAAAGTAAAGCACGCAGAAGCTAAGCGGGGCATGTAGGATGTTAACGCATATTTGGAGAGCTTTTCCGGATCCCGAACACCTTGTGAGGAGACCTGTATCATCATTGGGGCACGTGTAACACTGTTCCAATGGTGCAGTACCCTACAATTTTGGGTACGTACATATTGCCCCCTCGAAGAATAATTTTAGCCATGAAGAGGCGTAAAATGGTGGGTCCGAGTATGGTGGTCCCGAAATGGGAAGTTAGAAGTTATACCTGATACGTCCGTGTGTCGAAATGACGCCATCCGAAATTCCCGCTACCTGTAAAATGAAAAGAGGACTCAAGTGCAGATAGAAAAAATAGATCAAAGAATAAATACTAAAATATTATGAAATGAGGACATACCATTTGTGCGGGGATAAGAACTTACCTCCGTCGCGCTCCAAACCTGTGAAAAGGGGCATTCAAAACAAGTCAAGTTGTTATATATGTAAAAGTGGGCCCATTTTCCTATTCATTTACGCGTGTTGATTTGGTTGATTTTGAGCTCTGGGACCCACGGTGACGGTTTCTCACGAGAGTATAGTCAAAATGTTCGGGACAAGATCGTGATCATGCCTCCACGAGCGGAACACTGACCCACGAGATCACAGGTTAGTTTTTCTTGATTTACCGTTTTTGCCTTTAAAATATTAAAATGGTGAAATCTTTGTCATGGGGATTATTTTTGAAAATGTCAGTTTTAATAGGTCTATTTAGGGGGCACCTACTGGGTAGGCTTTGTTTGAGTCAAAATGGTCTTTATTTTGCTTTTTTAGCCATTTTAGGGCATATGACCCGCGTGGGTTTTTGGGACATGACCGCCGCCCTGAGCAGTAGGGGCGGCGCACATGAGACCGCTGCCCGATCGTGGGTGGCGGTTACAAGACCGCCACCTTTAAGGTGGCGATTACGGAACCGCCACCCTGCTCAGGGTGGTGGTCCTGCACAGAATGTAAAAACAACACTCATTTGAATTCATTTTTGCATTTTTAGCATCCTTACCTATTTTCATGATTTTTCTAATGTCATTTGGATACTAACTTACTCTATTTTGTGTGTTTTTGGGTGTATGCAGGTGAAGGAGGAGTATATTCGATGGAGCCAAGAGAGAGAGAGTGTGATTGGCTTAGCAGATTGGATGCCCTTTCGAGGATGAGCAGACACTTTAGAGGGCCGCAGATATATCTGCGCATATCATGGGTCCCGCATGTTGCACCGTCTAGTCACATACTTTGTGACTTATTTTCATATTGGGATGTCGATCAGAACACTTTCCGATTACCAGGGGTCCGGGGTGAGTGGACCATTACTTTGGAGGATGTTTACCATATCTTGGGGGTCCCGATCATTATCGGAGACGACTCACTCTTGAGATAGCAGGGTCATGGGCTCAAACAGCACAATGGGCCTCATATATGGGAGATGCAGTTATCTCCACTGGTTCAAAGAAGGGGGTGAGGGTCCGATCTATTCCTAGCCTACCTATCCCCTTGATTCATCAAGGCCATTATGGGGATCCTTGCCTCGAGATTGATCGGGGACAAGGGAGGAGACACTTTACTTATATTGTTGGTCCCCCATCATTGCACAGATTGAGGGACATGGCCGGATTTACCCGGGGAGCCGACATTCTTGGGACCACCTATCATGATTTGTACTAGGTGGTCCATTTATAGGGGCAGTCATTGAGCCATCCAACCCTGGTTATGAGCTGGGTCTACGAGCGTTTCATCCCTTATGGGAGAGGTGTAGAGGTGGTAGATCCTGGAGCTGTGAGGGCAGTCAGATGGACAGACATGTTGGTGCTCGAGCACCTCACAGCCTACCACCACCCCCGACCACCGATGACATGGAGGCCATGCTTTATCGTGCCATGGCAGGTTTATGGGGCGAGGAGGCTCTTACTTTGATTTCTTGCTCCACCACAGGGCAACTTGTGGACAAGATGGGGAGGGTGGAGATACATCCTTTTGGTCGAGTGCCTCAACAGTTTGGCCTGCCTTACGTGGGTATGCTTCCCCCAGTGGTGCCAATATACATATCAGTTCGAGAGGCCAGGGGAGGTCCTAGAGGCTAGGGTTGGATAGTTGTTACTCCTGGTGTCCCCATTGTAGCTAGAGGCGGGTAATACGAGCTCGAGGGAGAGTTGGTGCTCCTCAAGCACCCTTACTTCAGATTGCCGCTGGTCCCGCCCACAGTAGTAACGACCCCATTGATATAGACTCTGAGTCCGAGGAGTTCACAGGGGGAGAGATGGAGGAGGAGACCGAGGCTGAGGTTAGTGAGTCAGGTGGAGAGGAGGACAGCGATCCTGAGTGGCATGACACTCAGGATATCTTACAGAGAGGGTGGAGTAGAGTGCGGAGAGGGTGACTCTGGTTTCAGAGGAGCCACTCTCTCAAGGACTTGGGTGGAGAGGATGAGTCTATAGTAGGACGTTATGTGGCCCCAAGCACAAGAGGAGTGCACCAGTCAGTGGTGGCATCTGTGGCAGGTGCCGACCCTAGAGATCCATCTTGGAGGCCCGGAGATCGAGTGAGTTATCATCCTTCCTTTTAATGTTTGTTTCTAGTTAGGATTGCCTTATTTGCTATCTCTCCTTTTGTTTACATTTTTTTATCTCTTGATTATTTCTAATTGGCTTTTCTCCTTTGCTTGCAGAGACTGCTGATGAGTGGTGAGACCTGATTCCGTCGGGTATGCACTGATACCCTGATGATCCCTATGGAGAAGACCCGTGCGGAGCTATCCATGGATGTAGGGGAGCCTTCAACAGCTGGTAGGCATACCAACATCTTTGCCCCTATCTGGCATGTGGCCAGGATGGTGACTTCCCTCCTGTACAAGCTGGTAGGGTACAAGACAATAGAGCGCCTGATGAGGAGTCACTCTCATGGTGAGGCCGCAGCTGCTCCTCGGGACCGTGAGCCCTCCATGCACTCAGAGCGCCGGCGTAGCCTGGAGTCCTAGACATGGGCATGCACCCTCAGAGGGATCTCATAGGGGTTGAGAATTCGTTTGCTCTCTAGACTGTTTGTATGATGTATTTGTATTTCTTGGGCTCTTTGAGTGTTTTGACCATGCTTAGCGCATGATGGCATTGTACAGGAATTTTGACTATATTTATATATTCCTTTTTGGATCAGACTCTTGGCATCAATGTTCTTGTGACTTTCATATGTAAATTATAATGTTGTTTTTATATGCTTCTTAGAATGTATGCAATGGAGAACAAATGATACAAATGTTTTCTTTCCTTTTGTATTTCGTGATGCTGATATATGATAATGTAGACACAATGTGATTTTGAACTTTAGTTTCTATAAGCAATTTTTGGTACTTCATATTTGTTTTGACAAAATGTGATGATAAACCGGTATGATGAGCAGATAAACTTGCCCCACTCCTAACTCCACGCAACTAGTAAGATGTGAGGGCTCATCACCGAGAGCTAGAAAGGGCACAAGTTATGAAATGTGTTGAAATGGTAGTGATGAGAGATAGACAAAGTTTTGGTGGAACCAAATTAGGATGCTACAAACCTACTCTACTCAAGTGACTCCATAGTTTAGAATGCTACTTGCTTTTGCAGTTTATCTAGACTTAGATCCGTAGATGGCCACATGGTAGACAAAATCTGGTTTTCGGGGTTTTGAACTCTCTTGGAATTTTAGACATCTGATTCATTTGTTTTTGACTCAAGATTTCAAAGGTTCATTTGAATTGTTTGCTAACTGCCTTCAACATTTATTGTCAAGAGGACCCCCCATACCTTGTCCCATGCTACTAGTCAAAAGTGTGGGCTTATCACCATGGACAAGGTACATGCGAGTAAGGGCATTCCCATCCTTTCCCAACCCTACGTCACTAGTAAGAGATGCAAGCTCATCATCGAAGGTTGGTAGGGCAAGGAAATGTGTAAAAATAATTTTTTTTGTTTGATCTATATTTGACTTGTTTATTTGAGCAAAATGTCAGTATGTTCTTACTTCCAAAGAGATATACATACGGGATAGATGTGACACGATGAAGCTTCTAGAATAGACCATAGGCAAGATACCTATCCTAGGAAGAAACCAAAGTGAGAACAAGCCTGCAGATCTTGGTATGGTTACCGTTAAGACTTTGTCATATCTAGCTTTATCTGATGAAATTATTCAGAAATGGGTGATGTGACTATGAAAGTGAAGAAGTATGATTTGAAAGCTAATGTCAATACCATCAGAAGTTTGTAATGAATTGCTTTGAGAATAAGTTCCTTGATCACAAAATTGTATGAAACAAGTGGACAAAATGAACCTAACTACATGAAGATGCAATGTAGATATAATTATACAGATAGTGCTGGTCACTTATGCATAGAATCATTTAAGGTGTAGGGAATTGACAGTTTCACCAAATTCCTCACCTTCTAGTGTACATAAGAGATATGCACCATTTCCATAGTCCTTCGTGACTCGGTATGGGCCCAACCATTTGGGCCGGAACTTCCTTCCTTTTGCCGGTATTTTTATCGATCGGATGTCTAGTCTTAGAACTAGATCACCTTCATATATATCTCGTTCATAGACCTTTGTTATACCGCCGGCACATCCGATCAACATAGACTCTATGCCCGTTGTTCAAGATCTAACCCGCCTCATCTAGGCTTTCTAGTTGGGAGAGACGTGCTTCTCTATAAGCGTCTTCATCCAGAATCCCATTGTAATGAGATGTGAGACTAGGTATTTCAACCTCAAGTGGGAGAACTACTTCCACTCCGAATACCAGTGAGAAAGGAGTTGCTCCTGTTGGTGTTCTTATTGAGGTTTGGTGGGCCCACAAGGCCGGGTATAACTTTAAATGCCAATATTTTTTGTTTTCTTTCACCATTTTAAGGAGAATGGCTTTTAATGTTTTATTTGTTGCTTTAGCTTGTCCATTAGCTTGAGGGTAATACATGGAGGTCTGTATGATGATTTATCTTAAATTTATGGCATAGTTCATGAACCTCGTCATTCTTAAAAGAAGTCCCATTATCTGTGATAATGATTTGTGGGACACCGTACCTACAAATGATCTAGTTCAAAATGAACTTGGCGATCATGGAACCTGGTACAGTGGTGAGAGGCATAGCCTCTACCCATTTGGTAAAATACTCGGTGGCCGTGATTATGAAGTTATGGCCATCTGTAGATGAGGGAGAGAATTTCCCTATCAAATCTAGGCCCCACGTAGAAAAGGGCCATGGAGTAGCGATTGGTTGTAGGGTTTGTGCCGACATGTGAATCTTGTGGGAGAATTCTTAGCATTTATGACACCTACGTATGAACTCTACTGTGTCGTGTTCTAGAGTGGGCCAGAAATAACCCATCCGATGTATTTTACGAGTGGTGGCATGACCACCGAAGTGGCCTCCACATATTCCACTATGAGATTCGTGGAGGATCTTCTTGGATTCTTCTATGTCAACACACCTTAGAAGCATTCCATCGAAAGCCTTACGATAGAGTACATGTTCTATAATAATGTATTTAGCTATGATAATGCACAACCACCTTCTTTGTTGCGGCGTAGCACCTTCTGGATATGTATGGTCCATGATATAATTAATAATATCAGTATATCAAGGACATTTCGAGATTGGAGGTCTGGTTTCGATGTAATATATGCATTCATCGGGAAATTCTAGATCTACTAGATCACCTCCGTCTAATGGGTTATCAGCTAACCAATCCACAATGATTTGTCCCTTAACAAACTTCTGATTTACAAATGTTAATTCAAATTCACCCATTAAGGTTATAAAGCGTCCAACCTTTTTAGACAAGGACCCTTGTGTGAGGAAGGTTCGTAAATGGTCTGTTTTTACAATGACCCTTGTTTCTTCGTTTAGCATATAATATCTTAAGTGTTTGGTTGCGAAAACTATGGCAAGACATTCTCACTCGCTTGCGTATAACGTGTCTCATAATCGAGTAATTTTTGGCTAATAAAATAGATCACATGTTCTCTTTTGTCATCGTCTTCTTGAGCAAAGCATATGCAAAGCTAGCGAGACATTGGTAGCTCACAAATATAAGATTAAAGGGCGGTCTAGCCTAGAGGCATTAGCGTAGGTGGTGATAACAAGAAACACTTAACCACTTCGAAAGCATCGTTGCAGTCTTTGGTCCAATCGATGTTGTACTCTTTCTTGAGTAGATTGTTGATTGGATGAATGGCAAAGCTTAAATCTAGGATGAATCTTTGGATTACACTAAGTTTCCCAAGAAACGACCGGATTCCAGATTCATCCAAAGGTGGGATCATTTCAAGAACAACCTGATTTTGGCTGGGTCTACATCAATCCCTCATGACGATATAATGTAACCTAGGAGCTTCCCTCCTGTCACACCAAAGATGCATTTTTCTGGGTTTAGTGTGACTCGTATTCTATTAGACGTGAAAGGATGATGCGGAGCACTTCCAGGTGTGATCACAATGCTTCTGGCCTTGGCCAACAAGTCATCTACGTAGGATTCCATGATTTTGTGAATAAGATCATGAAATATGTATGTCATTGCCCGCTGGTATGTAGTGCTAGCGTTCTTGAGACCGAATGGCATAACAACATAGCAATAGGTTCCCCAAGGAGTTATAAATGTGGTTTTGGCTTGGTCTTGTTTGGATATTCTGATTTGATTGTATCCCGAGAATCCATCCATGAGAGACAAAAGCTCAAATCTGGTTGTTGCGTCAATGATGACGTCTATGGATGGTAATGGGAAGTCGTCCTGGGACATGCCTTGTTAATGTCTCAGAAGTCTATGTAGATGCATATCTTCCCATTATTTTTTAGAATAGGAATGATATTAGATACCCACTGAGAGTAATCAACTGGTTTGATGAATCCTACTTGGAGGAGTTTCATTACCTCTTCCTTCACCATGAGAGCTACCTTGGGTTTCATTGGTCTCGATTTTTGTTTAATCGGATTTGCATCTAATTTGGTGATGAGGTTATGTACCGCGATGTGTGGTGTAACCCCTGTCATTTCTTTATAATTAAATGCAAAAGCCTTTTGATGTTCTTTGAGGATTCGAGTGTGTATTTATATTTCTTTTGGAGTTAATGAGGATCCTAGTTTCAAGATCTTTGGTTCTTCCTCCTGTTCCAATGTTAATATCAATTGTTTCTTCGATTAAAGAAGTGTTACCTTCTTCAAACTCAGGCGGGCTGGAGGTAATTCCAGATCGTCTCCATTCTCTACTGTGTATATGTTGAGTTCCTTTTGTGGGGGAAGCTCTATCATGGGATTTCTGAAGTAGGAAGATGAATGTGGGATTAAGGACAAATCTACCACGTGATGGGTGAGATGTAACACTGCATAGGCATTTAAGTAATCAAGAGTGGCTCTATCACTATCAACGTGGTCTAGGATAGTAGATTTGTTCTCAGCTATGTTCATTAAAAGAGGGTTTGACATTTTTTCACTAATGGTTCAGTACGAAGGGATACCATGAAACGGGTATCTTCCAACTCATTGTTTGGAGTGAAGCATGACACTGAGGTTGCTATAGAATCTGTGAGAAGATTTTGTTCTCGTGGGATTGCTTCAATTGATATGAAGTCAAACTCTTTGCTCAAATCTAATACAACTATTTTGTAGAGTTGTAAGTGTTCAGCTCTGGTCTCATACACCTCAGAGACTTGGTTTGCTACCAATTGTGAGTCTCCTAACACCCTGATGTTATCAACCCTGAACCTCTTAGCTATGATGAGACCAAGGAGGAGGGCTTCATACTCCGCGCCATTGTTTGTACATTCAAAATTTAGTTTGAAGGCGAATGGTAGGATCTTTCCCTTGGGAGAAGTAAAGATCACACCTGCCCCACCCCATAACGACATCTTGCTCCATCGAAATGGAGAGTCCAATATTTAGTTGGGAAGATGGACGTTGGGACATTTGCTACGTCAATTTCTTCTGCTTCGGTTACTTCTACCATGTAGAGCTCTTCTGTTGGCAGAGAACCAACTCCTAGGGTATATCCCATGCCTATAGAATCAAATGGTAGGAAAATTGGTAGATCCTATTCTAGAAAGTCAATAATTTTGCAGTAGTTCCTAATGATACTATTTCTACAATGTTAGTCTCATCCTTGAGGGTTGGGATAGTCTTGATTAGGCTCATAGTCTCAAGATCTGTTGTAGGTACCAAATTTTCTTCTAGTTTCGCGTCGGTCGGTTTATTAAGTTGGTTTGTTGGGAGTTCAAACTCAGAGTGAACACCCGGTCTTTTCTTTAAGTCAGCTAGGTGTATATCGAATGGTTTTGGATCACCTTTGGCTACGAATATCTTTCCTAAGTGCAAGAACCTTACTTCTTGAAATAACGTAGAAGGGATTTCCTTCATACGGTGTATCCATGGTCGGCCGAGGATCATATTATAATTGGTTTCGATCTATAATATAAAACTCAGTCAGGATTGTTTTGGGTCCTAAGGTAACTGGTAGTATTATAGTTCCGATCGAAGTGGCTTTAAGGCTATCATAGCCTCTTAATGTATTCCGAGTTGTGGAACAATTTGTTTCTCCATACCCTAGCTTTTGAAGGAAAGAGAAGGGGACTATGTTAACTGTTACCCCATCGTCAACCATTGCATGTTTAACGTAATTGTTATAAACCCACACTTGCAAATGTAAGGTTGGATCACCTCTGTGTGCAATCTCAGCATCTGTTGGCATTTTCTTTATTTGAATATAAACTCGGTATCCCTATCCGGCTGCCCCGGAGGGTGGATATCGAAGTCTATATGGTTTACCTGTGTTTCAGGAGGTGGAGTGATGTTAATTAAATGACCTAAACCTAATGCCTCTAAAAGAGCAGCCCTGTGGGCAAGAGAGTTCTTTAGTAAGTCCAAAAAGGAGATGTGAGAGAAGGTTTTTGTTAGGTCATTAATTAAATCATAGGCACCTACGGGTTTTCACTAATATTTGTTGGATGTTATCTGCCTCTAGCGGGTAACTTGGACTTGGCTGAGAGGAATACTCTCGTGTCCTTGTTACGGTTTCCATGGGTAGTTCGGTGTCTAATTCTACTAAACCGACTATCTTGGGTCGTGGTTGACTTCCTAATTGTGGTGCAACTGGTGGGTTTAGTGAAGTTGAGGCTTCATGATCATTGTTTCCTGCCATTACACCTTTATTCGTCCCATTTGGATTTAATTTTTGTTATTGTGATTTGGGAGTGGATCATTGAAGATCTTGAGGGGTGCATTTTGAGGGGAAACTGCCCCTGTAAAAGTATTTAGCGCTGGTGATGCAGGATCTACCAAAAACATATCTATGAAAAGTTGTCTTTGTTCCTCTGGCAGACGTTGCATGAATTTATTATAATCACGGCAAGTCCTAGTGTCAGGCCTCGAATCTTGTGGAAACCACAATACGAGTTAGGATTGTAATTCCTAGGTTGCTGGTTTGGCACATATTGTGGTCCAAAACTCTGATCAAACCGTTGCCTATTAGGATTAAAGTGTTGCATTTGTTGTTTTTGGTTTTGGTTTTGGTTTTGATATCTAGTTGAGTTTTGGCTTGGACCCTGTGTTTGGATCCGTTGTTGTTGTTGTTGTTGTTGTGGATGATTAAAATCCACTGTATTGATTGTTGGGGTAAAATTGTTGTTTCGTTGATTGTTAATCAGTGGTGGAGTATTTACAACATTTTCCCTTTTAGCTTGGTCAGTTACTCCATCTGTGGTTGCACCGTGATTTTTGTTAAGGATTTTAGGTCCTTGATTGACATTTGTGGTAGTAGGATAAGTCGTAGTATTCTGGTTGGGGTGATTAACCTCCCGTTTTCTCCATATGTCTTGTGACCGCTATCTATTGCTACTTGATCTATTCGGAGAGCACTCTCAAGTACTTCATCGTAAGTACTTAGTGGGAACTTTGGACTTCTTTCTTCACCTCTCTACTGAGAGAATGAAGGAATAAATCACATAGTTCCATTTGGTCCATGTTTGGAGCACTAGCCGAAGAATAAAGGACTATACGCCATCTTTAGATGAAATGAGCGACAAATTCATTGTGTTCTTGCTTAATGTGCAAGAATTCCCTGATTCCTATTCTCAACAGTTTGTTCATGTCAAACGCCTTAATGAACTCTAAAACGAGTTGTTTAAAGGAATGGATGGAGGCTTCAGGTATTCTATAATACCAATCGAGGGCAATGCCCTCTAACATTTTGGGGAATATTTTAGCAACAACCCCATCCCAAGGGAGTAGTTCTCGAATGGTTGTGGCGTAGGCCTTGATATGTGCATTCGGGTCTCCCTCCCCTTTGTATTTGGGAAAATCGGGAAGAGGTCTTCAGAGCATGATGCTTTGTATGGTGAAGTCTAAGGGATCTTTCAAATATTCTGAATAAGTCCCTATCACATAGGTTTCGACCATTAATGGTGCATGCTGAGGGGGTGGAGGTGGAATGGGTTGTTGATATGGCGTAGCGTATGCATTTGCGGGACATAAGGAAATCCCTGTGGTTGAGCAAGCATGCCAGGAGAGGAGAACATATCTCCTTGTGGTGACTTGGAGTACATGTTTAAGTATGAAGGGGTATTGTCTAGGAATGGATTATTTTGTACTAGACCGGGAGGTACCGGAACAATGTTAGAAATGGTGGTTCTAGTTGGTGCTTGTTGTGAATACTGAGGAGGCATGCCCAACGTGCCTATTCCTATGAGGAGGTCTACTTGGCTAGGATGGTGTGGAGGATTGGAACTTCCTGCCTGCATGAATTGAGAATTTTGACTTGCTTGAGCAAGTTCTAATCCTCTAACCTTTTCTATTAGAGTCGAAATGACTTCATTTGGTGAAGTCACGGTATTTTGCCTTAGTGGCATTTGTTGTATATCCTGATGTTGTATAGGCATGTGATACCCCACTATGAACTGATCGTTGCCCTGCCAAGTTTCCCGAGGGCATTTCCTATATGTAGTGGCATGGAGGTATTTTCTTGAAAAGAGACCTCGGGTTGTGTTTGTAAACTTCCTATAGGTGGGTACATACTCCGAGAGCATTGTTCATTCTTGGCATAATGCACTAAATGTTCATCATCTAAAACCAGGTATGGATCTGATTGTCTACTAATTTGTGGTCTAAGCAGACACCTGAGGAGATGAACCAGATTCTCCTGTGAACGTCATATTGTTCGAGCCTGAAGGATCCATTTGTTGCGTTTGAGCGAGCTGATCTAACTCCTCTGTTTGGAAAGATGAGCTATATCTAGTCCTTGGAGCGTAGAGTTTTGTTGACAATCGGTTGGCTGAATAATTGTCACCCCATACTAAGAGCGAGGGTGATGATTGTCTATTCAATTGAGCGTAGTATGCCTCAAGACCTAGGAGAGGTCTGCCATATGCATCGAATCCGACATATTCGGGGGGTATATGAATACCCGCAGAATAATGGGAAAGAGCGAAGGTGGAAGAAAGAGGTAATAAAGAAAAAGAAAGCACTGTGTTGTTCACATCAGGTTCACCAATTTTGTATGATGGAAAAGTGACAAGTGAGCATGGGAATCTACAAGTAACTCTTCCTCGCACCCGACCTCCCGAGGTCATGCCGAGACAGCCGGTGGGGATGGAATACGCGTGGGATGTAGACAAACTAGTTAGGCAATCTTATGTCTTCGACGCGCACTAGTGGAATCTACGAATCTAAGGCAAAGAAGGCCCTCCTAACCTGAATTGGTGTGATAGATCGATCGGCGAGGATGACTTCTCGAAGGCTCCAATCAATATCGAGCTCTGGCATGATTCGATCTATGGGTTGTGGGATACGTGGAAAATGACCTAGGATTGTTTCGTGTATGTCTCAGACAGGGTCATGAAAATGGATGATGGGTATAGTGGACTCTACGGTCGATTCTCTGGTCTAGTCCAGAAATCCTTAGCTTCATTAGCTGCTACGTCTAACAAGGATAACTATGTGATGATGATAGGCGGAAGTGGAGTGGATCTAAATACTAATGTGTGTAAGCCAGCGTCAACGACAAATTTACCTGTAGACTCATTGGGTTGTGGGTCACAACCATAGATTCGTGGTTATTGTGGACCTGCTATGGTCATGTATGGAATCAGTCCCTAATCCCTAGTATCCAATAGTCGTATGCCTTTTCGGCCTCCATGTTGTAATTAACAGTTGTGTAATCTTTTCAGAGTATCTTACAGTGTTCGCAACTGAATTCTTATTCCGGTATCTATGTCGTGTGAGAATGTCTCTTGCGTCTAGTTTGTGGGACCAAAGGGTAACAACCGAATGTTTTCTCTCTTTCAAGCCCTTCTACAGTCATGCGGATCTTTTTCTAGGGTAATCTATAGTTTGGCTGGTTTGACCAAAATGTGTGTGCTTGGTCGTCTTTTATGTTTAACCCTCTTAACTATGAGTTGATCTCGTTGTAAGTCTCGTTGTTGTTCGAAAGACTTGGATTCTAAGATTCGATCTATATCGTTATTACCGTAATAAGATTGGGTTGAGGTACGCTTGGCTCGAATACATATTATCTGGGCTCCTAGGTCCCATGATTGTCATGCAAAAGAAAATGATATAAAGCTAACTGATGACAAAATAAATTAACTACGTAAGATACATCTATGTATATTCCTAAATCTGATATTTATTGATAAACTATTGAGCAGAATTTAAAGAGAAATTATTTAATATATCTAGAAATTGACAACTAAGCTAATAATGAAATCAAAACAAACAAAGCAGCTGAGTATAGCTACTTGCCTATGCAGTTGTAAATCTATTCTAAATAACTAGATAACTGATCTAATCTATTCGAAAGACCCTCGATCCTACCTCGAAGTGAGGAATGAATCATAGTTTCTCGAAACTATCAATCCCCACAGCTTCCCTGGCAATATCGAAAGTGAAATCAACTGAAATGAAATGATTAACTACTCTATTTGATATGTTTTAACTATAACTTTGAAAGCTTGAACCTGGATTTTGCAGAACAGTGGCGAATCCGGTTGTGTGTGGCTTTGTCCCCTAGTGTGATCTCCTTGTTCCTTCATGCTCACGTGGATCCGAGAAAAGTGTGTAATGCTAACGTCAATAGAATTAGATATTTGGAATAATGGCAGTTTAGGATATGATTGAATACAATGCAAGTAGGAGAGGGATAGCGCAAGAGTACAGAGCTTGGCTTATGCAATTCCTAGCGGGATTTATTGCAAGTCATGTAACATAAAACGTCCAGAACTTGAAACTATCTTATTTGACAAACAAAACCTACAACTTTAATGGCTTCCTATTGAAAATCAAACTATCCTACTCCAATTGATTGGATGAAATAATAACAACACTTGCACAAGGAGAATATGTGGCTTTTACTACAAACTAAACAATACTAACCATGCATACAACAAATGAAACTATGAATCCTAAACAAAATTGAAAGGCTAAGCTATTGAAATGAGAAATTCAGAGGCAAATTTGAGGGGCCATTTTCTTGAGCACAAGCCAGCTATTTATAGAATCCCATTTACCCAAAGGTGAAAACCAATTTGATCTCTTAAACCATAAACAATGCCAAAACACTATTCGAGGGAACCAGAATCATAAATACAAGCAAAGGCGGTGAAAAAGATAGTAAACATTAATTTTTACGCGAGTCATGATAAAAGAATGTTCGGAAAAACACGTTCAGACCACCACCTAAGCGGGGTGGCGGCGGTCACGAGACCGCCACCCGTGTGGGGCGGCGATTCCATCAATAAAGACGAAAAAGCAAAGGAAAAGGGGGGGAGGAAAAAGCAAAGCACGCAGAAGCTAAGCGGGGCATGCGGGATGTTAAGACATATTTGGAGAGCTTTTCCAGATCCCAAACACCTTGTGAGGAGACTTGTATCATCATTGGGGCACGTGTAATACTGTTCTGGCGGTGTGGTACCCTACAATTTTGGAGTACGTGCGGGGAACCCAAGAGGATGTAACAATTGAAGATGTACAGAACCCAAGATGTTGAAGATGCAAGATGTGTGCAATGAATGGGATAAAACCTTGACATTCAAGATGTTTGATTCTTCATTGTAAAGCATAGCTATCATTGTCATTATGTCCATTGATTCGATGATAATTGTAATATGGAAGACCTTGATATTCTATACATCAATAAGGAGGATAGCCCGAGTAGATGGCAAGCTAATTAATTGATGAGTTATGAGATGAGAAAAAACATTTTGTTGCTTAGCATGGGGATTAAACTCAAGAGGGTCAGGAAGTGGTAAGAATTGGGGTTCACTAATATGATAACATGTAGAAGACATATAAGGAAGATGAGAAGAATAAGTAGTGTGGGTCCGAGAATCATCTTTAAGATGTTGGATTTTAGATTTAAGAGATGAGATTGTGGATTCCATAGCCTAAAAGTTTTTGTAAAATAAAGAATGCAAATTTTGAATTGACTTCAAAATGGGTTGATGGGATGAAGCATCAAGAAGGATAGGTCGTTAGATAGATGATCAAAAATAGGAATTTTTCGTGTGGCGGCGTATCTTTAGGAAGATATATGGTGTCTAAGGATTTTTGGAGAATGTATTGGCAATTGAGATGCATCTTAAGTAAGTCAAATAAAGAAATTTGAGGAACTTTATGACCCATGATAGAAAAAAATGAGGGTCCAATAGTATTCAAACGTGGGTTCACCAAAATGATTAAATGAAATATAGAATAATATAGATGCCTAATTTGATTGCTACTATAGTAGTAAATAAATGAACAATTATGTAAAATATAGATCCAAGAAAACTAAGATAGAAAATATGAAACCCTAGTTACAAAGAGGAGATGGAATGACTTAGTTGTTTTGCAGAGATCCCGAAGGTGCATAGATTTGGAAAACTAGAAAATATGAAGCACACAATGTGCGCAAAGTAAAGCTCAAAAAATTGTAGATATGGAGGAATATCCAAGACTAGGGTGCCAACAATGGTTCGGGGGTGTCGGTGGGCACCACAAACCTTTTCTCGCACTGTGATCGCAAAAATCTCACGAACCTATCTTGGCTGGTTGCAAGGTGTTCGTTATCCTTCACCTTTGGTCACTAGTAGGTTGCACAATGTTCTCTCGAGGTTGATAATAACTTGTAATTAAATAATGGAAAGCAAAACCTTCATAAGAACATCAAATTCCAAAAATAAAAGAATGCAAATGAGGGTTCAAATTGTCCTCAGCTATCAAACAAGTGAACTTATGACAAACCGTTGCACTACATTTTAGACCTAATGTAGTTCTATGTGTGTGTGTACAAAATCATGCCCTAGGTGGATCTTTTTCATGTCGCAATTAAATAGTGAGAAAATTAGATAGATGTAATAAAATGTAGCAGATGTGTACATGAAATACAATAGACTTCCCCTCCTATGAAGTGTATGTATAAATGTAGTCCCTTTCCCTTGTGTGTGGATGATAGATTGATGTTTGAATGCTCTTTACATGCCTTTAGATGCAACCTTAGGTGTTCATAGCTAATGCTTAGTGCTTGGTCCCTTATTATGATCACATAACTTTATATTTATATGATTCCCTTACTTATATTTCGTAATTAACCATGAAAAGGCCGACTACCAAAAAGATAAGATGCTCAAATGGATGAAAGGACCTAAAAGATGTTTAAAAAGTACAAAGATATCGGGGGCACCCATAGGGGACGAGAGTGCCTCGCAGAATGGCATCCTGGTTGGGCACTAGTGTCTAGGATGAGAAATGTCGAGATATGAAAAGAAAGACAGCTAAAAAGAGTGTAAGACCAAAAGTGACAACAGAAAGAAGGAAAACATGACCAAAGACATGGGTTGATTAGTACTTTTCTAACTTAGAAATCATATGAATAGTAGTATACAATCAAGACTAGATAATTACCCAAAGTGCATGATTTCATGTCTATGGAATTTATGAGTGATGTCCAATGTATGCAACCCACTTTTTCGTGGTCCCTCTAATATTCATAGTTACTTGATAGGTTGTATTTTATTTCATGTTATCTCTTTTACAATAACACTTATTTTTTAGTGTACCTTGTTACCATGTGCCTTGGTTTCTACTATGAACATCAACTACCCCTTGACGGTTTCCAATCTACAATGTGCATATCAATTTCAAGTCCTCTAATTTGGGCCACCTCCTCCTACATCCGTCGCATGCACCCAAAATGAGGGGAAACTATATGGTTAACAAATCACCCTTCTAGTAACACATAGCTCTAGAAAAGACTAGTACAATACAAAAGTTGGAAAGGAACATTGTTACAAAGTGGTCAGAATCTAACTTGGATCACAAACACATATCGACAATAGTGCAAACATCAGACAAGAATAGTGGGCACTTGTGTCCCTCCTAGCCACTTGTATCCTTAGGGAAAAATTAGATAGTCTCCTAATTCAAGATATTTTCCAGCATTTTATAATATGTATCTACATTATCGTGCACTTGTCTCCAATTTCAGAATTTAGTAGTTCAGTTACAATTTGGCTAAAATTTAGTTATAATTTTGTTATAACTCAATTACTGAAGAAGTTACAAATCAGGATCCAAGATTTTAGAAATTTAATTATAATTTGGTTATAACTCAATTAGAGGTCTTCCATTTCATCTTTTGCAGGTTGGTGTGTTCCTGTGAAGATTTCAGCCTTTGGAGGCACTTGTAAACACATCTGGCAACTCCATCTGACTAGCAACTCATTTCTGAAGTTGCAGACCCGTTTTCCATCCATTTCCTTCCATATTTCTTTCCATCTCTTTCATTATTTTCCATTCTATGAGGTTGTGCAATCATGACTTCATTTCCATCATGGAATTCACATCAACAACAGCAGTATATTCCACCTCCAAATCAGCCTTTTCAAGTAGATTCAAGATCAGTATGCATACCCATATGAGCAGCAATGCCAAAGTCAGTTTGGCTATGGAGCTTTCCAAGAGCAAGAGTATGCATATAATAAAGACCATCAGATCCAAGACGCTGGTTTGTTGGAGAAAATCCAAAAGATGGAGGTAGAGATGGTGCAGTCCAGAGCAACAGCTCAAATGAGAGCTTTCAGAATTGGTTGCAGGACTCCTTGTCCATGGGGAGGCCCTTTTCCAAGACACTTCAGCCCTCAAGAGAAGCTGGACTTCATGATAAAGATGCTGCCCCAACTTGCACAATGGACAACAGAAATAGAGGCCTATACATTCGGTGTTGAACAACCTTGTCAATGGGTAAGTTCTACACCATCATCTGGTTTTTCTCTTCCCATTACTCAAGCAGCATCATCTCATTTGGACTTACAAATTTTAAAATCTCCATCTGCTGTCCCAAATGTTGACCCCATGTCTCCACCTCTCAGTCTTCCACCACACCTCAATTCTTCTTTCCTTTTTCCTTCCAAACAGTCATCCTCTCCACAAGAGCTAAAAGAAATCCCCCCTCCTCTAAAGAAACAAGAGATTTCATCTCCTTTACCACCACAAAAAATTGCCAAATCAATTGAGTTGCAACCCACCCCTCCTCTTGCATTCCCAATTCCATGTGGGGAAGAAGAAATTGCAAAAATTAGTCATCAAGGACAGCAAGAGGAAGAGCCAAGAAAAGAAGAAATGATTAAGAGCTTAGTAAGTTTGGCTGCCAAGTTTGGTATGTCAAAGATCCCCTTGATGGTCAAACCTACAGAAGAGGCTAAGGTTGAACAAATAGTGGTCAGGGCTGATTTTGTTGCAGCAGAAGAAGAAGTTCTTGCAGTCCCAACTTGTCCTCTAGAGTAGCAGATTGAAGAGTTTGACTTGAAAAAACTTCATCGTTGGAGGAGGAGCTCATTCAAGAGCAAGATTGTCTTCGAACATTGGAGGAAGGAGAAGCTGCTCCAGATCCAGCAGCAGAGGAGCACATTCTAGCTGTGGAGGAGAAAGTTACAGATCCAAGAGCTCTGAGCACAAAGAAGGCTACAAGAGAACCTTCGTTCTTCTTTCTCGCTTCACCTCTCTCAAGTTCAGTCTTTGAAGAGGAGTTTGACCTCTCAAACTCAATGTTGAGAGGGAGAAAGAAACCATGGTGGTCAAGTTCTGGATCAAGAGGACACCATGGAGGAAGTTGAACATTTGCAGTAGGACAGTCATGAGGTAGTTTATCTGTCAGATTTGGAGGACTGTTTTGATGGAGAAGAGTCGGTTGAGTTTCCACCATTCTCTCTTTCATCATCCACATTCCAAACACAAGATTCTGCTGTCATGAAGGAGAACATTCATTTACAAAGAGCACCGCATCTTATAACAGCTCTTCGGAATCAAGATTGGAAGATTTTAATCTTTCATGTTCTTCATTGGAGGAAGAGAAAGGACAAAGGAATTTCACCATTGCTTCCACACCATCCATTGAGGGTCTACAAGAAGACTCCACTTTTGGAGTTGAGAATCAGAGCTATGGGCATATCAAACGGATCAGACCTTGCCCAATCAGGTATTTGGCTTCATTGGAGCCAAAGGAGAAGTCACAACCAGTCATGCTTGCTTCTGAGCATGAGGGTGAGCTACAAAGTACCAAGGATCAGCTGTCATACCCCTTCAATCCAAATGCAGAGCAACTAAAAGAGGTATTGAATTTGCCTTCAGCTGATACCTTGATGATTTGGGTGGAATACCAACTTCTTGTTGATTTTCCACTCATCCTAACAACCATGATCAGCTCCAAATCAATTACATGGCTGCCACTTTTGAGAAAGGGAAGCTATTTCTCACAACCAATTGCAGGGTTTGTTTAGCTTGCCTTTGCTCCCAGTTATAGAGAGTAGGTAGGTTTGCTTTCAGTAGAAGAAGTGCTTGTGCACACTCTGCATGTTCCATTTGGAGCATGTATGATTTTCAGTTCTGTACATAGTTTTGGTGTTGCTGGTTCTGCTCTTGCACAGTTCGTTTCAGTGGCATTTTGGTGAGAACAACTCCATGTCCGGTGGGTTTCAAGTGGCTCAGAGGGAGGTTTTCAAAGTTCAGATCAGTTGCAGGTTACAACTCATGACTCCATGCCCAATGGATGCTTCAGGCAACTGGTAACTTCATTTAGCGAGCGAGATGACCCACGAAGTCGCCAAATTGTTATCCAAAATTCACCCCCAGGGTAAATTTTGATAACATGCATCAAATTACTTAGTCCCAGGCAAATAAATTGATTCAGGGCCAAAAAATCATGTTTCTAGGGTCCCCTCAGAATTTTTCTAACTCTCCTGTCCAGGTTGAAAAGAGCAAGTTCTGAGAAAAGGTGAAAAGGCTACAAAAACAAGCTTGGGCCAAGAAAAATCACGAAAAATGGCTAAGTCCTAGTCCTCGCAACAGTCGGGACATGAGGGACATCTGGGCGCGAATCGGCCGAAAGGCCGCCAGGTAGTCTGCAGGGCAAAGGAACATCCGGGCCGTCGGGGACGCACGAGACACAGAAAGCCGGTTCAGCCGAAGGAGAAGAAAATCGACTAACTGCTCTGGGACATTTGGGACAAGAAGACGCGAAGGACGCGAACCGCCCGGATCGGCCGAAAAGGAGAACTTTCGCACTAAGCAGTTTGGGACATGTGGGACAAAGGTACGCGAACCGGCCGAATCGGGCGAACCGGAAGAATTTGTCCCAGACAGTCCAGGACATGTGGGACAAAGGGACGCGTGGGACGTGGATAGCCGAAGGAGCCGAAAGCCAATCAAGCAACGCCACGTGTCATCGGCCGAATGAGGGACGAGGAAGCCCATTTCGGGTGGATCGGAAGTTTTTGTCCCAGACAGTCTGGGACATCCGGGACAAATGGACGCGCTGGACGCGAAAGAGCCGGCAGACCCGCGGACCAACCAAATCATGACACGTGTCACAAGGAGAAAAGTCCAAAAAGTTCAAAGGGTGAGGTTTCAAGCACTAACCCGAGCCAATAAAAGGAGGACACGTGTCCAATGAGGAAGGGAAGCTTGGAGCTTGGGAAGGAGTTAGAGAGTTTAGCAAGAGTTTTGGCCGAAAAGCTAAAAGCAAAGGTCTGCCCGCGCCCTGTCGACCAATCAATGCATGCCACGTGTCCCAAGTGGCGGGGGCGCGGAAGGAAAGTGGAAAATGTTCCAAAATCACAAAAGGCAAAAATTTCAAGGAAAAACCCGCGGGACAGCAGAGGAGAGAGAATTACGTATCCAATCAGCGCTTGACACGTGTCGTCCAGGGTAGCAGAGCGCGGGAAGAAATTTAAAAATCCATTTTGCCTGTTTTGTGCCCTAGATCTTCAGATCTCCATATCTTTTGATCTAGAGCTCGGATTGGAACGTTCTTTATATCAACGGAAAGCTTATGAAATTATATATATGATTCCAAGGTTAATTTCAAATTTTGGTGCAGTCTAGAGGGAGAAAATCGAGAAACAGCTCTGACGCGTGTTCATGGCCAGAAGTGACATTTCAGCGACCAGATTTAATGCAGAATGGGTGGCCTTTTCCTGTATTTTCAGTCAAAATGACAAGGTATGAGTTTGTAAGGTTCCCCATGTCATTTTAATGCATCTACAGTCAATGAGGAATGGGCTTGCATGTTTTCCCATGTTTCTCTCTCCTGGGCTCGACCCATGCAATGTAAAAGCCAGATTTGGCTCATTTTAAAAATAATAATTACAAGTTGTTCATCTGTTCGGCTCTGCCCTCCCTTCTTTTCCTTCTCCAGGGTTAAAAATGGAGTTCGAACCTCCTCCCGATCTGTAATGGTGTTTTTTTCCTTTTACTAATGAAATGATGTTCTGTGCAAACTTCTGAAGCAACAAAAAAACGTGTTTTGTGATGCATCTGTCCATCCTTGCTCATTTTTCGCTTGTTTTCCTCTTGCCTCTCTTCATTGCAGGTATTTGTGCATGTTTGAATGTTCATTGCAGGTTTGGAGCTGTGTTCATGGAGTTTTGGGACATTTTCTGTGTGAAATCTATCCTTGGGCCTGTGATGCATCTGTCCATCCTTCCCATTGCTCACCTCTCTTTGTTACATGGCAGTTTTGATAGATGTCCAACATTCTCCTTCTCTGGTGTATCACCGTTTTAGTGTAGGCTTTTGTTCTTTTCCTTTCTCTCTCTCTCTGTCTCTTTGGCATGGTTAGATTAGGATTAGATTAGCTTGCCTGCACTGGAATAGCTTGTGGCAGGTGGTTTAGGAGTAGGAACCAGCCTTCTCTGGAGATTCCTTTCTCATTTCTGCAAGTCCCACACTTGGAGAAAGGTTTCAATGTTGTGCAATCACACTGGATGCCTGAAGATCAACTTAGAAACCTGATCAGCATCTAGGGGTGCTTTGTGATTTTTTCATCAACAGCAACATGAAGCAAATTATCAATAAGTACAAGATCTAACATCATCTTTCTTGCACACACAATTCACCCCTAGGGTCTACCTCCATTTCCTAGTTGTCACACTTCACATTACAATCAATTCACGCTTCACATGAATACTTGTCCACTTGAAACACTATCAGCTACACTCCTCTCCAAATTACAAGGTATGTATGTTCTATATACTGTATGTTATCAAGTATTCACTCAACAACACAAAGTGGGGGAAAATGTAAACAAAAAATCTATGCACTTGGGTACATTTCTAGGTCCTAAGGCATACTAATATATACATGATTCATAAGCAAGAAAACTAGTGGTTGACAACTCCTTTTGGAATTTTGAGTGATTTATCTCTTGTAATTTATTCGCTTCACACATCTTAAAACACTACCGATGCACGACTATTTTATCCTTTTATGGCCTCGGACAATCGTGCCCCGAGATAGGATAAAAGCACCCGATGGATTTAGAATAAAAATAACTTTTGTAAAACCCTAATTATAGAATAAACAAATGTAAATTATGATATATAGCTTCTAGATATAATTTGAC
Source organism: Taxus wallichiana var. yunnanensis (assembly GCA_018340775.1). Classification (NCBI taxonomy): domain Eukaryota; kingdom Viridiplantae; phylum Streptophyta; class Pinopsida; order Cupressales; family Taxaceae; genus Taxus; species Taxus wallichiana. Next base: position 847,679,447 of record CM031240.1, read on the forward strand.
ACAACCAATAAGCTAATAAAACATGAAACCATAAGTGCAGAGAGAGAGAGGAAAGGACTTAGATGATTTGCGCTTTCCTAGGCCCGATCTCGGACAGGCGAAGAACATAGAGGTCATATACTGTCACAATATGTGCCTTTGTAAAATTTGGAGAAGCTGTCAAATAAGGCCAGACTAGGGCGGATATATTGGGTCAGGGGTGCCTAAGCACCAAATTTTACTATTGGGCTCCCATGACTACGAAAACACTCGAGAACTTGATTTTTGTTTTGTTGCACCAGTGTCATTCCTATTCATTGTTGATCACCTGTATGTCACACCTTGATCGTTGGATGTACCTGTTAAATTAAAAGTATAAGTTCACATGAAAAACACAAAAAATTACATCAAATCCAAAAAATAAAGATGTAATATGAGTATTTTAACTGACCCCAATGATCACCCGATAGAGTAAACTTATAACCGATCACTGCACTACATCTTAGAATCTATGTAGTTCTTATGAGTGTGTGAAAGAATCAATCCCTATGATTCCCTTGTGCGGGATGCACTAAACAATGGGATATATTTTCTACAAGATGCAAATGTATATATGAAATAAAATATAAATCCCCTTCATATGTTATGTATGCAAAAAATGCAGTCCCTTATCCCTTGAATGGATGCTAGATGGGTGCCTTTGAGTACTTCAGATGCCTTTAGATGTAAGCTTAGGTTATAATAGTAATGCTTATAGATTAATGATTTATTTTGAACACAGCTATGTATTTATATGATTCCCTTGTTTGAATTTTGTAATTGACAACCGAAAGGTCAACCCATAAGTATAAAATATGCCCAAAAGTTAAAAGTAACCCAAAATAAGTGAGTAAGATAGAAAACAATCGGGGGAATATAGGGGACGAGGAGTGCTCGGGCACTACTATCTTGGCAGCTCTTGTGTCTAAAGCCATAAAACATAAGTAATTAAAATACCTACTATGTTGCGGGGTATGTAATTCTAGTATGTTTTTAAGTCATAGAATTGTACCCAAGTGCTTGATTTTGTGTTTATATTTGTCCCCCTTTTATGTTGTTGAGTGAATAATCGATAAAATAAAGTAGATAAGAGATGTGTACCTTATGATCCTATAGAGAGTGTGGAAAATGCATCCCAAGTGGACAAGTGAAGCATGGAATGAGTGTAAAGTGTTTTATCTCTACTCAATGGGCATGGTGGGGGAATAATATTGAATTAATTAATTGAAGGGGGTTTAGAGGATCGTGACCTAATTTTGGTGTCTGCATTTCCCATTTTTTTGCATAGCTTGTATTGATAAGCGATGATGACAAAAACATGAGGTGGTTTCCCAAGTAATGCGGTAGAGATGAGGTTACCCCAAGTATGGGTGGAAGTGATCCCCCTCAAATCGAAGCAGATGAAGTAAGCTGGCAGAATCAATGATGAGTTTGAAAAAGTGGTAAGTGTGGGTATAAAAATGGTAATATCGGTATGGGTAATAGGTGGGGGCATTCAAAAACACGCACACATAAAGAATATGACAAGGCATTAGGTCAAAGATCTCACAAACTCTACATCGTCAAAGGTCGATAAGTTTATCTAAACAAGGTTGTTGTGGTCTAGGTATCCAAGGTATAGGATACGGTCCTAAAACAAAATAAGGATAGGTACAGGAATGGGCATTAGGTGGGTTCCAAAGCACCAAAATGTTTGGTTTAGTCAAGATAAATATCATGGCATCGGTAAAGGCAAGGTTGGTAAAAGAAACAACATGAGTAACGTCGTCATGCAAGGTATAGTGAGTAGGTGAATTCGAGTGTCAAATAGGTGAGGTTGGTGTAGATAAATAGGTAAGGATATAGGAAAGGCCAAGGTATAGGAAAAATATTCCCCAATATAGGTTTAAAATGGAAAAACTGCGTTGAAAAGATTTCATTTGTGAACTGTTATATTTGGAAAATGACAGAGAGAGGGGATTTAGGTTTTCGGCTTGGGAGAAAATGACAACACTATATTCCAGGCTAAGTTGGAGTGAAGTGAGTGGTTGGAGGAGTTTTTATGTTCCCACAAGATCTAGATGAGGGATTCGATTGGATGATAGAGGAGAGATTAATTTAGCCACGGCATAGGTAGGAAAGGGTGTCAAAGGACCTCTAATTCAGATACCAAACATCCCATCGAGGAGATGAGCTGAGTAGAGGTAGGATTTAATCTCCATTGGTGTTTTTGGTTAAAATTAAAGTAGAAAATTATAGAATTTGGTTTGTAAATTTTTATTTTAAACTTGGGTAGAGAAGGTTAAAATGGGGTATGTGGAGGGCCAAATGTAGGTTAAGTAGGTGGAAAGGTGTGTTTAGATACAATTTGGGGGTTTAGGGTAGTTTTAAAGGTGTTTATGTTTAGTTTTTTGAAGAATGGGATGTAGGGGTTTGGCCTTAGAGACGAAGTAGTGATCGATGTTAGTTGGGCATCAAACAATGTTGGTAGGATAGCCGGTGTTAGTGGGGTTAAAAGGGGACTAGTATCGGTAGGGGTGACCGATGTTGGTCACTTTGAATATTAAATTAGGGTAAAAAAGTAATTTGGATTGATAAAAAGAGAGAAAAATAAGATGGTTGAATGTGTGGTACAATAGGTGTGGATATGTTAGGGGTTTGGAAAAATAGAATGGGGTGGGGTTTAGGATTTGTTAGATAAAATTGGTGAAGAAGAGAAAGGAGTGAACCAGGCTAAGTGAATCGGTTTAGGTGAGATAGAATATACAGTAGGCTAGTAAATTCGTTTTGGGATTTGACTAGGTAAGATCAAATAGATGATCAAAAAGGGAAATTGATTGAAAATTTTAAATGGTAATGATGTAGGTGTGTCAGTAGTTGACTATGTGAGACACGGTGCCAACTATTTTGGTAAAAATGTGGACCAAAGTGTTACTGAGAGGATGAGTACGCTCATATGCGAGGATGTTGGGCTCAACACCGTTAGGTGATATAGGCGTATTTTACGAGATCACAACATGATGGTCACTCTCATCGACATATGGGATTTAGAAACCAACACCTTTCACCGCATCGAGTCCCACCGGGTGTGCAAAAATGTTTCACCACAAAGTAGAGATAAAACAGATAATAGGTAAGGGCGAGGAGGGATACATGTGATAGTCGAATAGGTTATTGCATGCATGTAGAATGTTGTCCAAGCTGATTGTAGAGAGCTAGAGAGAGATGATTCTAGGGTTTATATCTTATCCATCATCATCTTTATAAGATCATTTGTAGGATTCAATTGAGGGATGACCCCATGGTATAAGGGGGTGGATGAGGTAGATAAGTCATAGATGGCACACTAATGTATGGTGGTGTTGAATAAGAAAACTGTGATGGGGGTATGTAAGAGGGAATAGATGATGAAGGCATATACCGAATAGGAAGAAGAAGCAACGGGTGGTTGTTGAGGAAAGGTGTAGGTAGGAGGGACTTGTGTGGAGACCCTCATGGCGATAGGTGGTAGAGTTTGGGGTATGGAAAGGACTATATTTTGGAAGGGGTTATGAGAAGCTGATGCCAAAGGTGGTTGGGAGGAAATGGGTATGTGAGATGTTGATGATGTGGGTATCCCTACACTAAGAGCTATAGATGATGGTGTGGTAGATGTTGAAGGTGTGATAGATGCCTCGGGTGTGATAATTTCGAAGATGTAGGGATTATTTGAGAAAGCGATGGGGTGGGGAGATGGAAGTAGGTAACACTACACTAGTATTAGCTAATGCGGAACTGGGGGTGAGAGTGGGAGGAATGGAGATAATAATCTCATATATGAGTTGTCTGACGAGTCGCGGGTGGAAGAATGGGTGAGGTAATACTACAAGGTTGTGGGATTGTGATCATGTGAACTCCTCATCACTGCACTTATAGCAATATAAGAAGTGGGGTCCATGGGTGAAGAAATAGAAGGTGGTGAAGGGATAGGAGGTAGTGGTTGATGGCTAGCATGAAATACTAGGGTGTTGGCTTGCCGAGTGATTTAAAACCATGTGAATTATGGAAATATATGTAGTCATTCTCGAAAATGATATAGAGACATAAAAATAGAATACGGGAAAAATATGGAAAAATGAAAGTAGGTTGTTATTTTTGATAAAAATCAAAACACAGAAACTGACGTTGGTTAGGTAACCATTCGGTTGTTGAGAAAGAACCAAGGGCAGTCACTAGACCAATGTCGATTACTAAAGATAATCAAAAGAATTAGAAATCTGGAGATGAAAGGGGTAAAATAGATGAAACTGGACTCTGTTAATGGTGACAGAGACTCAGAAATGAGTGTAGTAAATGAATCGAGAACACATAAAATGTATGAATATGAATTGAACACTATTTTGGACAAAATGAACAAAAAACAATAGGAAACCGATGTTGGTATGATGACTAAACCGATGTAAGTCGTTGGACCTATGCCACTCATGTGAATTTTGAGAAAATGAAGAAATTTTGAATTTAAGGTGAATTAAGTCAAAATAAAAACCAACTCAAAAGTGAGTATGGAAATAAGATGTCTTATCACACTCAAAAAGAACCAGAATACACTAGTTATGATTGTGGAGTGTGAAAGAAAATAAAAAGAGATGAATCATCCTCACAACTCAAAACACAATTCAAACAAGCAAAAACTAGCAAAACACGTAAATCCTAGGTATCATATTTTAGTGTTAAGTGGTTTATGACTTTTAAACTGAATGTGAATGAAATAAAGTTTTGGATAACGAAGGTGCCCTATAAGCAATCTATGGCTGGTTTTAGGTTAGTTTTGGATAAAGAGGCCCGATATACCTTTCAGTATGTGTGGTCCAAACTCTGATATGACAAACCGGCCAGAACACCGGGTGGTGCCCACCGTCAACGGGTTGTTAAATCCTTTGACTTCTTCCTAGAAAGGGAGTGTTTAAGAAATGTGTAAATTATTTAAGTGGTTTGGCCTAGGAGTGTGTGCACAAATGTGAACTACGCTTAATCCAAATCTAATCACCAAGTGGTCATGACCTCCACTATGTGATTGCTAATTAAATCTATGTGATCTAATGCAGCACTCAAAGGATGAAATGCACATATTTTAAACCCAAATCAAAAATGATATTCAATGTAGCAAAAGGAGAATAGGAAGAGGAATGTTATTTCACTAAATGCAAGACGGGAGAAAAGAAGAAGTGTTCTTTTAAGCACCAAAGGACAAATTTCTTTTAGACAAATAGAAAGAAAGGAATATTTCTAAGGAGAGATTTAGTGTGAACTTTTAGAAAAATAAACAAACACACAAATGCACCCTATATGAACAATGAAAAGAACCCAAAAGAGGGTCCCACCAGGCGTGCCAAAATGTTTCACTGCAAAGTAGAGATAAAACAAATAATAGGTAAGGGTGAGGAGGAATACATGTGATAGTTGAAGAGGTTATTAGGACGCGTGTATAAATTTGTCCAAGATGATTATAGAGAGCTTCCCTTTGGCTAGGAGGAACGACCTGAAATAGAACACAAGACCACAAAATAGAATTAACAATACCGGTTGGTGGATTTCCTAGCGTAAGCTAGATCCGAGAAGTGAGGTGATTCCTAGGAGGTTGTTAATCCATGTTTTTAAAACAAGTTAATGTAGAGAAATAACATGAAATAAGGAAATCCTACTGTAGTTGTATGATTTAGGTGTTTCACACAAATACAATAAGAAAATATAATCTAACAGGCAAGTTATGACTAAATTTGAAGGGTTGGTAGGTTGATCTGGGCTTGCAGGTCTGATAGAGGTTGTAAATGAGGTCTGGGATGGATTTGGTGAGGTTATGGGTTGTTTGGAGTGAGTTATTAACTTGTTGGTTTGGGAAATATTACTAGTCACAAAGACCGGTATCGGTTAGGCGTGATGCCGGTACTTAATAAATGACTAACGTCGGTTGGATGACCGGTGTTGGTAGGGTAAATTAGTTAAAAATATTAAAAATGGGTTGATGGGAGCTCTTTGTGATTGCACAAAGATTTGGGAAGGTTTGGGTGAGGTTGTGGGATTGCTAGAAAGACTCGAGAGGTCATAAAAATGGTGTTTGGGAAAGATATGGAAGAGTAAATGAGCAAATAGTTAAACAATGGTACTATGGGAGAGATCCGGGTAAGATAGAGTATGGAATGAAACAGATAGCTAATAAAATGACTAATCTACTGAAAATGACAAAGAAGAAATAATACTTACTTGTGGAATGCAGGTAGAAAGTAGGTGATGGTGATGGTTGCAGGAGAAGGTGATCTGAATGAATGTAGTAGCAACAGGAGGACACAGTGCTTCCCTGTGAGTGCACTGGAGCTCTGGATCAATCTATTGATGAATGGTATGGTGTTTGAATGTAAGGGCCTGCGGTGTGTCGCATGATATCGTTGAAAATATTCAAAGTCACTATACAAGGTCATAAGATCTAGAAAACTAAATTTAGAACCTGAACAAAGATTTTGGAAACCTTATTTAAGGTAACCAACGACGATTACGTAAGCGGCACCGAGGCGAGGATAACCGGCGTCGGTTAGGGAGAAAATGTCATATTTGCTAAAAATAGCCCTGATTTTTCTAAATTTGGCATGATTGAGATTTTAGTTCTAGGTCACAAGTGTGGAATGGCGCTAAATGTAGTGGGAGAGTGGTTAGAGGGATAATAGGTCATTAATATTAGGGTTAGAATAAGTCCTAGTTTGTTAAGGGAAGTGGGGACTTAGTCTTAGGTAATGAATAGGGTTGGAATAGGTCTAGGATGAGGTGGAGAGGTGAGGTGGCTAGGTGAGGTGGAGAAGTGAGGTAGATAATTAACTTAATTTTGGTAATTAAATTAATTAAAATGTGTGCAAGTGGGCATGGTGGGGGAATAGTATTGAATTAATTAATCAAAGGGGGTTTAGAGGGTTGTGACCCAATTTTTGTGCTTACACAAAGATGAAGCATGGAAACTAGGAAAGAGGAAGTGAGTAGGGGTGAAGCGTATGCATGTTACCATGTTGCACATGTTGTTCTTTAATGTAGGGTTACTTCTTATTGAGTATTAAGGATGGAAAGAAGAGTGAAATAGTACTCAAAGTCATGTATTATGAAAACTATGTAAAAGTGTGTATATGTGTGTAAATGTGTGTAAAAGTAGTAAAAGGAAAGTGTGCACTTGATGAACATGAGTGTAAAAGGATAGAAAGATGTCCATTAAATGTTGTGTAGAGTGTTTTTGGGTGATCTCATGCCAAGAGTGAGTTTTTTGGGTGATCTCATGCCAAGAATGAGTTTTTGGGTGATATCATGCCAAGTGAGAGTTTTTTGGGAGATCACATGCCACGACAAAAGAGTGTTAGGGAGAGAGATCTATTGTTACTCTCCTTCCATGACTACTTCTGATAAACACCACCATGAATACGGTTTGTCCCTATTTTGATCCAAGTTGTACCAAATTGTTTTGATTGTATTGTTTGTTCCTATTGAGAGGAGATATAATGCATTCTAATTCTATAGGATTGTGCATGTCTTGTAAAAATTGCTCTGTGAATGTTTGTAGACCATGTTGATATGATAAGTTAAATGTATCCTAGGACATATGAACCAATGGGAGGTAATGAGGCATGCAAACCCTATTATCGATGTTGGGCACTAGTGTACGTATGTTGTAATGAAGACTCAAGTTAGGTTATGGGTCATTCTATGACTATATTTGTACTCTATTCCTATATTGTGCAAGTATGTACTATAGCTACGAGCTATTGTAGGGTGGTGATTAACTCAATGTATGCCCCCTTATTTTGGGTGCATATGACCCGATAGGAGCATGAGATCAAAGGAGAGGACCTGAAATTGATATGAAGTGGAGATACTCAAGAGGGAGGGGATGTGCATGGTAGAAACCAAGTAACATGCAAACAAAATGGCTAGAAACATGTGTTAGTGCACTCAAACCTAGTATGCATGTTGAATACAATGTACAATCAAACAAGCAAGAAGACAAGATAAAGCTGTAAAAGTGGGTTTTAGATGAGGCACATATCTCACAATGTCATAAGATAATCAAGGCCGAAGTGGATGAAAGCATACAATGTGCATACAAGACAAAGGGCATAGTCTGTAAAAAATAGCATACAATATAACACAATGGAAAGAAAGATTTAGAGAGCACTCAAACCTAGTATGCACGTTGAATACAATGTACAATCAAGTAAGAAAGAGGAAAAGATAAATCATAAAAAGTGGGTTTGAGATAAGGCACATCTCTCACAATGTCATAAGATAATCGGGGCCAGAAGCGGGTGAAAGCATACAATGTGCATACAAGACAAAGGGCATAGTCATGTAAACAATAACATACACTATAACAAAATGGAAAGAAATATTTAATAGATAACCATGGTGGCATATAATCTTGCAATGAAAATTCTACACATGAAGCACTTGTTAGCATGTTAGAAAGATAATGAATATGTCACAATGTGTATATATCTATGGAAAGGAGTGTGCTAGTAAGAAGAAGTAGTAAATAATGAAACAATAACACATGTGAAGTGTAAGAGTAGTAAATGTAGATGCCCCTAGGATCCTCGGTGGGAATGGTAATAGGTACAGGGACAAGCATCATTGTTTGGTATAAATATTTTTAGATAGTATACATTCACAACTAAAGACCAAGTGAACATGTATGTGTATACAGATAATATGTTGATATAATAAGTATTTTTCTAGTATGGTAAACAAAGTGCACATGTAACTAGAAGAAAGAAAGAGTATGTGAACCAAAGATATGTAGTATGTTGTGTATGAGTAAGATGCAATGGAATTTGAACATGAATGTGATAGGAGTAGCGTTCCCCAATGGATGTGGATGAGTATGAGATGAGGTTCATTCTTAAAATACCCCTCAATGATCAAGAATGAACCATAGAACAAGAGTTCTTCATTAGGAAATGGTTTTAAATAGATGCTAGAAAGATGTAACATGAAGTGCAGAGCATGGAGTGTAGAAGAGGTGAGGTTCATTTCAAATTCATACCCTCATCAGTAGAGTATGAACCATGGAACTAGAGTGTGTCATGGGGTAGTATGTAGTGTGAGAAAGGAATAACATAAATATGTATTGTGAAGCACATAGTGTGAAACATGCAGTGTGTGAGGTTCATGGATATAGTATTCCCTTAATAGTCAAGTGTGAACCTTATCACAAGAGTGCGCCATAGGGTAGTGATGATACAAGTTGTGTATCAAGTTGCATAATATTGCTTATAAATAGGAAGTATGAAGCAAGAAGCATATGAGTATAAATGATAGACACTGATGATGATAGGAAGAGGGGAATTAAGCATGATGCCCCCAAGAATATGATGATGAATAAGCTAACCGATGAAAGTGAAGGAAAAGGGTCCTCCACCCGATGTCTGAGGAGATAGAGGCATGTGACCATGATCTAAAATCGGTGGTGTATGGGAGAGCAGATGATGTATATGTGATGGAAGTCTAGGTGGTAAACACCTATGTGAAGAAGACCTATGAGGTGATGAGCATCTATGTGAAGTAGACCTAGGAGGTGATAAAAACCTATGTGATGTAGACCTAGGAGGTAAAGGAGATGGTGAAATCCTATGTGAAGGGGCTTCCTGACTAGGGTTCTTAAGAAAAGGGGATGGACTAGTAGACCAATGATAACAAGTAGGTCGTGTACGAATAAGAGAGATAGGTGCAAAATATGCCTTAGATTTGAGAGGCCCAGGGGGCCTAGATGCTCTAACTAGTGAAAGGACATCCTCAAGAGGAGGATGAGGCAATGGTGTGGATGGTGGAACACCTTTGAGAGTGAAAAATTTCTTATTGTGAATGAATTTGAGACACAAGTGGTTCATGGAAAAGATATATTGAGTGGTATGGAGCTAAAGAAGACACGAGAGCATGTCACAACCTTTAATTGAAGGTGCCACAATGAATGGCACAAGCATGGTGAGAGGACAACTATAACTGGAAGTTTGATGTAGCCATAAAATTTTGGAATAGGATATGAAATTTTAGAGATTGGATAGTTGATAGTGACGAGGAGTGCAATAGAGCATACACCAATAGGATCCAATGGATTGATCATCATGTTATTGACATAAAGTAGTCAATAGAGGCAGCTTGATGTGTAGTGTATTAGAAGAAAATGTAGCATGATAATCATGATCAGAGAATGTGATGAGTGGTGGAGATGCATCGAGTATTAGAAACTAGAAAATCAAGAGGCCTCGATGAAGGAGGAGGCAAAAAAAGATATGAATGATTAGTTGAATAATTAGTATCTTTCGTATCATGCTTAGATAATGGATCTTTGAATATTTTGAGATTTTTCTTTTCATTAACCGACCTAGTTGTGCAAGGATCAGGGAGCTCGATTGCATTATTGTCGATAAGATCCTGAATGAGATGCTAATTTTTAAACATTGATCAATTGAATTCCCAACACATTGATGATAGTCACATCTAGCATTTTCATCATAATTGCGGCCATGAGGGTGAGATGGATCAATATTGGGTAGTGTTGGAAGTGTAAAAAATTGCTTTCAATGAGTTGTGGCAATAAGAGATGAGGAACATAAGGAAATTTTGTAAATGTATGCTTTGGAGGTTTTCATTAAAGATTTTCAAGTAGAAACAATGTTAATAGTATTTATTGCTTCAGTGGGCTTAAGAGGTGGCTTTAAAGTAGATTTTATTTGAAACCGATTATAAGATTAAGCTTGATCATGATATATGAGCTTACCCATAGATAAAATTTTACTTTCATGTAACTTAATCGTATGTCATAATTGATCAAGCGAGGGATATGTTTCAAAGATAACACTCTCTTTCAATGGAGATAAAAGACTTTGGACCAAAAGATCTTGCAATTCAAAATCAACAAGAATGTTGGTCATCTTAACTAGATTGTTCTTATACCATAATACATAGTCATCTATATGCTCATCATATCCTTGTTTGATTCGTGCAAGTTGAGTGTAGAATATTTTAGAACCAATATTGATTGAAAAATTTGTAAGAAAAACATCGACTATATGTGTAAATGGGGTTAGAAAATGAGCAGAGATAGATCGTAAAACCAATGCATGGTGTAATCATGCAAGCTCCTAGAAATATCTTGGATAGAAAAGTATGATCATCCATATAATCGAGACATGCCACATGAAAATATCTAAGATGCTCTTAAGGGTCACCATGGCCCTTTGAAGGTGGGCATCTTAGGAACATGAAGTTTTGAGGAAGTGCATAAGTAGAAATTGAGAGGTGGAATCAAGAGATGGAGATGTATAAGAAGTAACCTACTAAAGTTGATGTATTTGAACTTGAAGACTATGATGGATAGAGGCTAGGTATTGAATTCGAGAAGAAGAAACTTTCGTGTGTGTGGGAATTGATAGGTGAGTAAAATGATTAGTAGGGGTAGGCATAGAAACATGAACATTAGAAGTAGGTGGAATGGTGGAATGAGGAGGTTGAGTAGCAATAGGCATAGAAGTGGTAGTAGATGTAGGAAAATTAAGCTCAACTATATTGGTGGCCTCCACACGAGAAGTGAATAAGAGAAGATGTAGATCTTGTGGATGTTCAACAAGATGAGCATTGAGATCCTAAAGGTTTTCATTGGTAAAGGGTTCATAAGATTGAGCCATGATAAAACTATGGTAAAGATGCCTAGAAGCAAGGTTAGTCCCAAATAAATAGGTTCACCAAATGATTTAACAAAAATTAACTTTTGTAAAACTCTAATTGCAAAGTAACTGAATGTAAACTATGATATACACATACTAACTACAATTTGAAACAAAGCGGTAAGTTAATAAAATATGAAACCCTAAGTGTAAGAGAGAGAGGAAAGGACTTAGTTGATTTGCACTTTCTTGGAATTGATCGGGTGGGGAAATTAATGAACAAAGAGGGAAGACCGTCACAATTGTGCCTTTGTAAAAACTGGAACTATCGAGATAAGGACATATTAGGGTGCCTAGACTAGGTCATGAGTGCTTGTGCACTAGAGTCTTCACTCAAGGCACCCACGAGTGTGAAAATGTTTATAAATTTATTTTCACTTTTTTGTACTTGTTTCATTATTATTCACTATTGATCACTTGTATGTCCCACCTTGATCGATGGATGCACTTACTGCAACCTATAAAATATAAGTTCACATGAAAAACCCACAAAACCACATCAAATCCAAAAATAAAGATGTAATATGGGGATTCATACTCGACTCCGATGGCCACCCAATAGAGTGAACTTATGAATGAGTGTTACACTACATCTCAGACTCCATGTAATTCTTCTTGTCGTGTGTGAAATAATTTTTCCCTAGGATGCCCTTGTGTAGTATGCACTAGATAACATGATAGATTTGCTACAATATATAAATGTGTGTATGGAATAGAATAGACCTCCCCTTCATTTGTTATGTATGTAGAAAATGCAGTCCCTTCTCCCTTGATTAGATGCTATATGGGTGACTTTGAGTGCTTTGGATTCCTTTAGATGCGGTCTTAGGTGATAGTAGTAATTCTTAGAGCTTGGTGCTTTATTTTGAACACATAACTATGTATTTATATTATTCCCTTGGTTTAATTTTGTAATTGACAACTGGAAGGTCAGCCCATACATATAATTTAGATGCCCAAAATATACAAGAGACCTAAAAGAAGCGAGTAAGATAGAAAAGGGTTAGGGGTGCCCACAGAGGATAGGAGTTCTAAGCAATATTGTCCTTGCTAAACACCTGGTGTATGAAGCCATAAAATATAAACAAGTAAAATACTAACTAGGTTGTAGGGTGTGTAATACCAAATAAAAAACCAAAAACATAGAAAAGAGACCAAAAGACAGTCATCAATTACTAGTTTTCTTTCTTACGAATCATATGAATGCTAGTATGTGTTTAAGACCTAGAAATGTACCCAAGTGTGTGATTTTATGTCTACACCAGGTGCTCCTATCACTCCTACGAACTCCTTCCCTTATTTATCTTCTTCTTACTCTTTTGGGTCCTTTTATCCTTCTTGGTCACCTTTTAACACTTTGGGTTGGTCTTTCAGTTGTCAATTACGAAATTCAAACAAGGGAATCATATATACACTTAGTTACTTCTCTCAAATAAGGGTTCAAGCACTATGAGCATTATCTATCACCACCTAAGTTTTCACAAAGGCATAAGAGCACTACAAGGTCTAAATTTAGCACATCCATACAAGGGACAAGGGTTACATTATTCCGCATACATAGTTGCTTACATTATATGAATTAAAAATAGGGAATCATATATATACTTAGTTACTTCTCTCAAATAAGGGGCCAAGCCCTATAAGAATTATATATCACCACATAAGATTGCACAAAGGTGCAAGAGCACTACACATACATACATCTAGCACATCCATACAAGGGATAAGGGCTACATTATTCTGCATACACATCATAGGAGAGGAGTTAATTTTATTCCATTACACACATTTTGTATACTTGGGACAATCTAGATTTAGCTTGATATCATTGTGTAACTTACACATGGGAATCCAAGGGCATGGGACATGGATAGACACACACAAACACAAATAACTACATGGTGTCCGAGATGTAGTGCGGTCTTTGAGTCATAATTTCACTCTTTGGGCGACGGCTGGGGTGGTCAACTCCACATTCTACAACTTGTTTATTAGAGTTGATGTGGTTTGTGGATGTGCATGTAGTCATATGTTTTGCATGTTATAGGTGTGATCGAGAACCCTAACGGTGAAACCAAATAAACAAAGAGCGAGTGATAAAGAATATATTATAACATAGAAAAGACCATATTCCAAGCATACGAGCGAGACATAGTCACGTAGATCAGTCATTAGCGTCGGGGCATACCTGTCTTCCGTGAATTCTCCTATCATGTACATTCCTAGGTTCTTGGACCTTCAACGAGCCATTATGACACTATATACAACCTGTTCTAGCAGATACTAAACTCCGATCATTCCTAGGTTTCACAAAATCAGCTAAGTTATATTCCTATCTCATTTTCTTAGGGTTTTACGTTGTTGAATGCTTAGTTCTTGCACATTACTATACTTAATTATCATAATATCATTAGTTAGAATAAGTTACTTAAAATTAGATTTAATTTAGTTTAGATTAAATTAATACTTATACTAGAGAAAAATCAAATTATATGTTGAAGAAATGGAATCTTAGAAAGGGGTATCATCGTTTCATCCTAATCTAATTGTGTTGATGAATAATCATTTTGTAAAAGGGTGAAGGATCTATAATAAGAAATATAATTACTCTATTCTACCGGATCGATGACTATGATTATATTTTTAGAGGAAAATAGATAAGGATATAAATGAAATCGTTTATGAGGAGCTCAATTAAATCAGGTACTCTTGTTTACATTGAATAAGTTCCAAGTCATATAAGTGTTTACATTTGAAGACATTTTTCAATATGTATTTACTTTGCATGCATAATTGACGGAAATAGAATGTATTAAAAGTATTAAAAATATGTATTGAAGTTACTTCTAGGGAAGCATTCAATGGTATGTATCACATGACGCTCCAAAAATCTATATAATAAAGATACTTCTAAAGAACATATTAGTGAAAAAATGCTATCAATGATGTAAATGAAAATGAACTAAAACATGAAAGGCGTAAGAGAAAACATGATTAAAATTCTAATTACATTTTTGGAGATTTAATAATGGTAGGTATCGTAATTTTAGATAGACTATATAGTGTAAAGATAGATGATCATGTAAACTAGAATTGGGTTCCTCTAATAGGAATGCTAATTACATATAATAATACAAACTTTAGGAAACTATTAGAACATAACCTATAAGTTACATGTCAATAGGTAAAATAAGGGTATAATTTTTTTATGTTTTCTTATTTGGTAGATTTATTAAGTTCATCCTTCAAATTTCACCATTCTAAACCAGCTCCCTAGTTCACAATCTCATTACCATATGGTGTTCAATAAATTATTCAATTATAATCACTATAGTGTTTTATGGGATATATGTGAACTATTTTACCCTATGTTTATAAGTAAATCCATGATGTTCCTTGACCATTATTTTTTCCTTCAACTCAAGAATCCATAAAAATTATTGAAGCCTATTAGTATTATTAAGATGTGACCTTAATAAGAGTTGAGGGATGCCTTAATGCTTTCTATAGTTTTCCCTAGTATGTTCTACAAAGGTTAGTTTCTAATAAAGTGGGCTATCAATATGATAAAGGAATTAGGGAATGGTGAAAGGTTGTTTCATATATGCCTAATCCTTTCATATCCTTCAATGTATGAAAATACAAGTCTACTATGTACAATTCATTACAAAAATTTCTTAGCATCATGAGTAGTATAAAGTACTTACTTTGAATGAATTTAGAAGATGGGATCCTTAGAGGAGAGTGAGGAAACATGTAAGGACTCATAGTTACATATTTCCTAATCCTATTTTTCATTTGGATTCTCCTAATGAACTCATTCTATGAATCCAAGATATGTCAATTATGTATTTCGAAGAATGAGAACAATATGAATCCCTATGATTGGATTTGAACAAGTACTTCTAGCTCAATCATCTAACATGTTAGATTCACTAAATGAGGTAGGATTTGATCTTGATAAAATTATTTTATAATAATTACCTCCACTTCTACCTTGGTCTCAAGGTCTTATGTGACATAAAATAAAACTTAGTCTACATTCAACAAGCATGTAATTTCAGCTTTTTTATCTAATGGCATTTCAGGGATGAGTTCTCAAGTTATAAGACCATCACTTCCTCTGAATACTATTATATATTTCAACAAATTTCATTTTCCAATTGTGATAATTTAGAGTAAATAGATAGAGGTTGATATTGAATTCAATGATCAGTGAAAACTTCCTTGTCCTCCTTAACTAAGTATATGTCATGTTCTCCATAATGTTTATTTCTCTATTATTTATTAAATATATGCTAGTGTTTCAGTTGATGCAAAAAATGTATCAATTTTAAATTTGTTAGCTCCCTCATCCTATCCTTTTCATTATTCCCTTTTTTCCACTCCTTCTATTCATATTATATCTTCTTAGTTTCCTCTTATTTCTACATTATTGATTCCATTTATAGTCATATCACTACCTCAAACTTTGTGTTTGATATTTGTAAATGGATTAAAAGGGGAAAATATATTAATCCATTTCTAGACAAGATGATGTTAGAATTATTTTTTAGTATAACAAAAAACGAAGAGGCATGAAATCCTAAAATGATAAGATAAACCATTTTCACTTATGAAATTTACCATCTTTGCATGCTCACTCACGAAAAATTAAAATAGGTGATAAATTAAATATAACATCACAATATTTAGAGAGCAACACCATCAAGCTAAAGATGAATTGGAGTATATACACCATTCATAAAACTTTGTATTTAAAAGAGATAGTCTACAAAGCGAGTTGTTATTGATATTATCATGTGTATTTTATTTGGAGATATAGTTATCATTAGTTAGTTATAGATAGAGTTAAAAATTAAAAATTAGATTTTTGAACTTAGGTGATTTGGCATCTGTGTTTCCTATATATATACATGTGTAACTCTCATTATTTTATCAAAGGACTATATTCTTAGGAAGAAACATAAAATATCTTTGTATTTTTACGTGAGTTATAATTGTTTATGTTTCTTTCTTATTTTACTTTAGGATGATTCTTACGAGACTAATTTCCACTCACGAGTAATCCTCTAAATGTAAATTGCTTCATAGAATGTGTGATGTCATGGAATTAATACTTATATGCCATTTATGAATTTTAAAATATTGATCTTGAGAATCAAGAATTCAGAATTTAGAAAAGTGAAATACAAGATACATCCACTACAGACCTATAAAATATATGGAACACGTGACAGAACATTCAAATATTGTAGATTACTTGTCACTTGATGGTTATTCATAACATCATAATTACTTCCTAGCATGGCCAATGCCACGAGAATCAAGAATCAAGCATATGGATAATATACATACCTTTATCGATAGTCTACTATCATACTTTAGATTGGAGAAAGATGTACATTGAAATAACAAAGCGAATAGGTCAAAAAGAGGAATTTATTCTACAATAGATGTGTATTTACTATTATAGGTTATGAATTTTAATTTTGTAATGTAGATAAAATATAAATATCCTTGAGAAAAAAGGTTGATAAAGTGATGAATGAGCGTTACGGGTGACTTAGGTAATGATAGAATTTTGGCCAAGCAAAGTGGAGCTCATGTGAGGATTGAAGGAGGTTAGAAAAGAAACCAAGTTGTGGGAAAAATAGAAATACGACAATGCACGAAGGATTAAAATAATTTGTGAAGGTTTTAAGTGAAACACGGGATGCATAGATAATGCAGAAATAATCAAAATGTGCACATACGAAAATAAAAGAAATTAGACGAGGCAAGGTAGGTACAGAAACTGTCAACTCAACTATGATGTGGATTAGGAAACTAGACACTCTCTCAACAACTAATTCATAGGTAGGTAACCACCATTAATGCAAATGATTTCAAATGCTTAATTAAGTGGGATTAAGAAAGGATTCTAGAAAGAATTTTAAATTCCTTGTGAGTGGGAGTAGGTATCTATAAATACCTATTTTTTTACAGTTTTAGTGTTGTTGTAAAGGAAGAAAGGAGATATTTTAAGAGATATTTGGTGGAATAAATCCTTAGTGACTTAGGTACTTTTGAAGCCACTATCGTCTTTTATATGTAAACTTGCAATCATCCCACCAAGGATTGAACATTGTAGATGTTGTACGCGAGGGCGAATTAAAGGTTGGGAGTGCCCTAGGCAATAGTTTGAGTGGACGCCCTCCTCACAAATTTAGTTAATATATTTTTTCCATAAAGTAAATAAATAAAATATGTCTATATTCTTTTATTTTTAAATTTACATCATGGTCATACTAAAATATATTAATAAATTATCACATAAGGATGAAAAATATTTCGTGGATGGAAAACATTAATCGTAGCAGATGCTCAGAATGCTAAAAATTCAATATTTTATACAAGGCTTCTTACAAGTCTGATTTAGCCATATCAAGTAGGTGACAGTAACTCTATCCTGAAATAAAGCACCATTTCTTTGCAAAGAAACAAAAACGTTTATGTAGCTCCCATGGTTTTGTGAAGAGTCATATTTGGACCAGGCCTACGAATTCCTCCATAACAAAATAATAGAATTTTTCCCCAAAAATTAAGAATAGAAAATAAAATACTTTTTTCCTTCAATTATACTCACCTCTACTAGATACACCAGTGACATTATAAAAAATACATTAACCTTTTTCTAGAACAAACTACACACCTACATAATCTGGAGCTACATTAGAGAATGGGTAACAATAACAACAAAATCATATATGCTTATAAATATGTGATATTTTCTTTTACTTGCAAAATATTTAAAAACTTTTTATGTGTATGCGTGATATTTATGTTACTATACAATAATATCTATATATGGGTTGATCAATATTAAATCTTCAAAAAAATTATTTTAAATTTAAGTTCTAAAATTAATTGACAAAAAGAAAATTTTTAGATTCAGGCGCCCCCTAACTGTTAGCGCCCTAGGCAACTGCCTAGTTTGCCTAAGGCTTAATCCCCCTCGGTTGTACGGATTTAGTTAATTAAATTAAAGTTCTATTTTTGAAATTTTTATTGTGTTAACTCCGAGAAATGGCAGGCTTGGGTAGTGCCTGGTAGAAATATTATCCCATCTACCGTCAAAGGGTATTAGAGATGGCTACTTTCTTGTGCAAGGAGTGGTAAAATGCTAATTATGAGGCAATTGGTCGAGAAGAACAAATGACACTAAAAATATCTAGTAACAAGGTCATCGATAACGTAGATAATGTAGCTATCATAGGATAAATAAAGAAAGTAATAATTGAGCTACAAGATATGACAAGAAAGAAATAATGGCGCCATAAAGATCTGGTAACATGGTTGCAGATAACGTAGCTAACGTAGCTATCATGGGAGGAATAAAGAAAATAATAACAAAGAGATTTTAAGAGAGATTTGGTGGAAGAGAAATTGTTAGTGACTCAGAACTTTTGAATCTACCACCCTCTTTTATACGTAAACTTGCAATTATCTAACTAGGGATTGAACATTATAGATGTGGTATGGATTTTGTTAATTAAATTAAAGTTCTATTTTTGAAATTTTTATTGTGTTAACTTTGAACAATGGAAGGATCAAGGAGTACACTGGTAGAAATATTATCCCATCCACCGTCAAGAGGTATTAGAGAAGGATAATTTCCTATAGAAGGACTGGTAGAATGTCGAATGTGAGGAAACTGGTCAAAGAAGAAATAATGACACCAAAATATCTAGTAACATGGTAGCGGATAATGTAGCGAATGTAATTATCATGGGAGGAATAAAGAAAGTAATAACAGAGCTATGAGGTATGAGAATAAGGCTTGAATTCATTGAGGAAGATAGAAAAAATGGATTCGTGGACCAAAATTCAAAAAGTGATGAGGAAGGTGAAACAATAAGAAGAAACACATGGTATGCAAAAGATGTCGAGGACATAAAAGAAGAGGCAAAGGCCATAAGTGAAGAAGAAGCATAGTTTTTATAGGTAATCTATAAAATGGTTTATGGACTAAGAATGAATGTCCCATCATTTTTTGGAAGACTACACCTAGAAGAATTTGTAGATTGGTTGATGAGTATGGATAATACTTCAAGTTTGAGGAATTTTTTATCCGCAGCGTGTCATAGTGATGCAAAAAAGCTAAGGTAACATGTGGTGTTATGGTTGAAGGAGTGAAAAGTGAACAATAAAAAATAGTTAAGGATAAAATACTGTTTTGGGATCACATGGTCGTGAAGATGAGGAGTTAGTTTCTGTTGTCAGACTACTAGATGAGATTTTTAAGAAGAAACAGAACTGGAGACAAAAAGAGATTTCGATCAAGGACTACACAGATGATTTCAAGTGAATCATGATAAGATCTGGACATACAGAAGTTGACCAGGAGAAGGTCATGTATTATATAAATGGCTTGTGATTTGGAATTTAGGAAGAAATCAGCCTACTACATATCCATACAATGGAATAAGGGTACCAATTACCTGTGAAAGTGGAGGAGAAGATAGCACAAAAAATTCAAAACGTAATTATAAGAGGAACCCACAATGTAAACAATAGAGGAGGAAGCGACCAAGGATATAATATACCGTAGGAAGAAGAGAATTGTGGGGTAATGAACTGTCAAACTCTTCAAGTGACATAAGATATTTATTCAATGAAGTGGAAGAGGATTCTTTGGAGTGTGCTACAAGTGTGGATTCATAAGACAACACACATTTGAATGTAAAAATAAACAAGGTGAAGTTACGAGCAAATGCCCAGAAACTAGAACATATTTAACACATAGAGATGTGGAATCGATGGGATCTGTGGAACACTCTCATATACCAGAGTATGCAGAATCCATGATAATGAAGAAAGTCTTGCTGAAGAAATCGTATAAAGAATATGAACCTGCACAAAGAACATTTTTGTTTGGAAGCATTTGCAAGCCAGAACGAAAATGATGTAAAGTAATTGTGGACAGCGGAAGAACAAACAATATTATTTCCTATGAAATGGTGGATAAGTTATGAATGAAGAAGATTGTGCCCCCAAACCCATAAAAATTTTAATGGTTGTAAAAGGGACACAAGGTTTTTGTAAATGAGAAAATTCTAGTCAAATTATATATTAGGAATTATTACGACGAATTATTGTATGATGTGATACCCATGGATGTTTGTCATTTACTATTAATATAACTTGTCATTTACTTTTAGATGCCATGGACTCAATTTGTGCTCTGAAACATATCTTAATTTTTCTTTCAAATTACAAACACACTGCACAGATTTGGGGTCTTTTCTTTCCCTTTTTTTGCCACTGACTTAGTCCCAGTTGTAGGAACCTTCAGGATAGATGGGGAGAACTGGTTGTTTCTGAAACCTTCCTCTTTTATGCTAGAATCATCAAAAGTTCCCTTAGAATTTCTTGTAGTGAAATGGTCTGCTATTCTTTGGTCCCAAATAAGAATACACCTTTTTTTGGGCGTAGCCTTTAGCAATCTCCTACCGGTACCAAGATCTTCAGGCACAACAGCATTACATTTCCCTGAATTTTGTAATGAACTACAGTCAACTGGAAAAACAAACCTTCCCCACAAACAACTGGAGAAACAAACTTCCTCATTACCACTGAACCCACCTCAGAGAAGATAGAGGCCACAATCTCTATGATATAGAAGTAGCTCAGAAAAAAGACTAACCTTGGAACAGAGGTTTTAAATGCAAAAAATAGGGAATAGAAGCAAAGACTCATTAAATAACATTAAGGTGGAAATGTGAACAGCCTCATCCTTGACTATAATGAAATTGTATTCTCGTGTTTTCTTTTGCAATTCATTCACACAATTTATGTTCTTTCACCTTCTTGTTTCCTTTCCGAAACCTTTTCCAAAGTATTACCCGATGTTGCTACTATACAATATTCTTTGTGTATCATGTTTGTTTTGGTGGAGTAGGAGATAATCAAGTGCATCTATGTATATTTTACTTCAATTGGATTTGCCATATTAGTTACAACTTATCTAGATGCGATTGGTTTTTCTTTTTTTTGTAACAACCTCAATGCATACAGATTTGTTTTCTTAATGCATTGCTATGATGCCTCATGTGGTAGAAACAAATAATTTCATTCCAAGGGGCATGTCCTTGGATACAATCTTCTCGTACTCGTACTAATTTGTTTGAGTTTTGTTCATCTGGTGCTATGAAAGCAAAAAATTAAAAGCTACAAGCTGCTATAACGTTCTCTTCATTGCCTCTGTTGCAGCAAAGTTTGTAAATCCCCCTACTAAATTGGATCTTTTAAAGTATTTTTTTATTTGTATTGTGTGTATGTGGGGTATTCTTGTCCCACACATTTGATCTATATCATGTATTTTTCATTGGCTGCGGTACAAGCTATAATGTTGCTTTGGCAGCTAGAGAGATTGTGGAAGAACTTTCAGGTTAGGTTACATATAATTATGACATTGGATAGTAAAGAGTAAAGGTTATTGAGCATCCTAATTGATAAAGTAACATCTTGTCCGAATACGCAATCATCATTTATTGGTAGAGAGCCTCATAATAGTGACCCCTGATATTGGTTTCTACTATTTCAACTCAATTAAAAGATTACTTTAGTGTCTAGCATGTGTAAAATTAAAAAAAAAAAAAAAAACATACAAAGCCATGATCTGCTTTGATATGCGGTGGGAGGAAGCTAAAGTGTGACTCTTCCCCTATAATTGCAAGCAAGCAAGTGGTGCAAATAATACAGAAAATGATAAACTGCAATATGTTTCAATAAAATCCCACACCAGTTTTTCTTTTAACAAAAACAAATTTCCATGTAGAGACTTGTAATTTCACCATGTACACTAAAATTGACCAAGCAATCTAGCATCACAACCTTACCTAAAGGGTACATCTCAGTTATGCGATATAGTTCATATAAGGCAACTGAGCAAGTTTGTTTATCTCCAATTTCCTTGAGAATTGTTGCAAGCTCTTGCGAAAGAGAAACGAAAAATGTGTATATACTATGTACGTTCCTACCGGTGTAGAGGCCCAAATTTATACCTTTCTTGCTTCCTCTCCTCTTTGTATTTCTTTATCCATTCTTCCAGGTAGCGGCCCAACATATTGACTTTACAAGCTCTAACCAAGCGTTACTCAACAATATTCATGTCTATTATAAACACCGCATTCTATTTGCGTGAGCCCATGTTGCTCCTGCCATAGGTGCGCTGCTCCTCGTGGATTTGACCTCCTCTGATGGGTCACCAGCTGTTTGACAAAATAGCAGCAATAAATGTGGTCTCCTAGACTACGGGCATTGCACGATATGCAGAAAATAAATTTATTTATAATTCTATTTAATATCTCCAACACATAGCATTAAAGATTTGGTTCTATTCTACGTTGCTGACCAATTCATCATGCATTATCCAACATAACCTTGCATATTAAATTCTTGTTTTCCTAGAGTTAGTAAATAGAAGATTTGGTACCAGTCATTGTAATACCATCAACTGTTATTTCCTTCTGCAAAATAATTCCAACTTGACAAAGAAAGATTATTGCCTACTCCTACCATGGTCATCACAATCACCACTATTCAAACCTTAGCCTTGTAGTTGTAATATACTTGCATGAGAAATTTTACATGATTGTGACTCCTAACTAATAATCCTCCCTCTCTCTGAAACTCTCTCTTGGTTTTAAGATTTAAGTAGGGTTTCTTCTCTCATAATATGTTTATATGTTGCTTCTGTCATAATATGTTTCAAATTTAACCATCATTGCTTATGTCATAATATGTTTACATCTTTGGCTTTAGGTGGTTTACGGAAGTAGGTTTCACAAAGAGAGTCAAGGGAATGCATAATTATATGTGTCCACCCTTATTTCCTAAAAACACTGTATCAAAAAAATAGTTATCAGCAACAAATATTGGATAATAAACAATACGATCAATGATACTCTATATAATTAAAGAGCCCTCTTGATAAAAGACAATTGAATTGGGACAACATGTTAGCTGTTGGGCACTTCAAATAATATTTTAGCTCTGTACAATAGTTTTGTACAGATATCTATAGCTATTAGACTTTTCTATATCAAAAATTAGTTTATTTCTAAAATTTGAAACAAAACCAATTGTTAAATTCAGCTTGTTACATGGCTACCATCCGCTCAAGCTTGATGACACAGGAATGCAACTTGAGATTCTTGCCATTCACTGCCCTCCTGCTTCACGTGCTCCACCTCCTTCAACTTGACCTATTTGGTTTTTCCCTCTGTCGTGTCCAGTTTTCTGATACTTCCTGCAGGTGGACGATGGAAAAAGGGGTATTTACATTGTGTATGTGTCCTACAAATTTAGGGAAAGGGGGTTTTAATCCAGTCTTCAATTTGATCAATCACAGCCTACAGAAGACATGGGCATCCTCACGAAGAATTGACATTGTTTCCCCAAATGCAACCAACAGGTGTCCAACCTGATTAGTTCACTTTTGCTAGCATACTCCCTATTTGTGCCGACATAGGAGCTTTGAAACAAGGTATGGACATCCACCAAAGAATAATAAAGAATGGATTTTTGTCAGATGATGTAGTTGTAGGTGCCATGTAGACATGTATGCAAAATGTTGAAGCATTAACAATGTACATAAACTGTTTGACAAAATGCCTTAAAGAGATGTGGTCTCATGGAATGCCATGATTGCAGGATATGTATATATGTTCGCTATCATGTGCTCAACCACATGTGACCAAATTTTAAAATTCTTTTAACCATCCCCTGGTTTATAAATATTGTGCAAGAGAATGTTAATGAACAAATATATTATGAGGTATTTTCCAAAAACACCTTAGGAACATTAGAAGAGAAGGAAAGCTTGGTTTTGCAGTAAACCCTTCACGATGATGCTCTAGAGATTGAGCTGCTTGTCATTGACTTGCTCCATCACTGACGTCGCATTTTAACAAGTTTCTCCCTATCTGGCAACGCACTTCCACCTGCCGCCATGAAACCATTGCAGGCTTTAGAACCTCCTGGTACGTGTCTCAGTGCATGCCGAGTTTGGATTTGCATTTTCTTTTATTTTCTCCACCTCTTGTTTCCTTTTTAGACATTGTTGCATCCTGGATTTAAAATAGTAAACCAGATCTCGTAAATATACTACCTATGTAAAAAGGATACGTAATTTGTAAGCATGCTTCATTGCTTTGGGCGTCGGAAACAAGCCCTCAAATCAATCTTACACTCTGCAATCTCCGGTTACGCATAACTTTCACCCCCAACTAATATCCGCCACCAAAAATCCAAATTCAATGCCAAACGTCCTCCAAGTGCCTCTCAATTAGCCTCGAACCATGTACGCAGTTCAATGAGCCCCTCACAGACCCAAATTTTACTATCTAAAACTGGTAATTACAAGCCCAAGAAACTGCTAGAACTATTTCCCAAATCCTTCAACCCCTACGCACATTTACATCACTCAAGCCATATATCTTTCGATTTCCCTCAATTTAACCTATTTTTTAGAGATCTCAGGTTCCTCCTGCTGCACGATGCTACCATTGATTGGGTTTTAGGAAAAAAACTAGATATAATAAAATGTGGTTAAAGAGGCCAAAGTTTCAGACAGATTCAACATGATGCAACAACATGTGAAATATGACAAAGGACCCCTTTATATTATATTTAATTTGACCATTAAAGCACCACAAATGTAAAGTGTATCTATATTAAAACCCAGCGTGGCATTGTTAACAACTTGCATAGAATAAAACCCTACCTCACCTTTTTTCTTCATTCTTCTCTGCAACATTTTTCCCTCCCTTCTCAATCTGACTTGGTTGTGTGTCCCATTTGAAATTTGGGTTGTGATCCTTCTTTGTTCTCGTCTGCAAGACGCGTGGAAGGATGATGGGAGGTGGCAGGGAAAGTGGCAGAGGGCATGATGAAGCAGGTCGGCCAAGAGTAAAGCAAGTGAACGTGGAGGTGAGGCGTCCATGTGGTGGGAACCAGGTGAAGCTCGATGGTTTGATACTATTATAGATAAATGTACTTGTATCTAACTCTTTCTAGAGATTGTACAACTCATGTTGTCCCACCTAGAGATATGAGGCTATGCAATAACTATAAACAAGGGCATATAGTTGTAGATTGTACAAATGAGAAGGCATGCAATAACTGCCCCAAAACTAGCCATCTGGCTTGTGACTGTCCTAACGATCCTATTTGTAATGTGTGCAAAATTTCACGTCATGTTGTTAGACAATGTCCAAAGGGTGGAATGCTAGATGAAAGAGGTTCTCCAAAAGGTCCACCAAGATTCAGTGACATCATTTGCAGGTCATGTAACCAGCCAGGACATATGAGCAGGGATTGCACAGACATTATAATCTGTCACAACTAGGGTGGTCATGGACACTTGGCATATGAATGCCCCTCTGGTCGAATGATGCCACATGAAATGTGCAGGCGTTGATGTTGGACTTTCCCTCCCCTTTTATGAGCCATTTGCTTTGCACAATTCATCTTTGCTCATTCAGAATCGAGTTTGGTTGATAGGCAGGAAGAACCCTTATTCATGGGATTATTTGAGTATGGCTTGGGATGCCTTTTTTTCATTTCTGAATTTCAAATTATGTATAAGAGCTTGTTTAAATGAAATATTTTGGATTAGACTTGAATATTATATGCTTTTGACTTTATATGTGTTAGAAAGAGTTCTACATAGTAGACAATGTTTAAGGCTGTAGGGATTATATCTTGGATGTACTTTCTCTATACCACCCTATGTTTATTAGGAGGTAAAATTGATTGAATGATGACTTATTGGAATGACACATGTTACAGATAGTTGCCTGATGTTGTTGGATTTATGCATTGTTTTGCTTCACAACTAGGTAGGACTTCGAGAAATGGTATTGGTCATAGATAGTATATTTGTTGGTCATAGATAGTTTTTAGCAAAAATGAGTTTGCATCGTAGAATTTTCAATTAAGCATGTTAGGAGAGTTGGTCTTGGATGTATTTTTATACTACTATTTTGTTAAGAGCGGGATTTTTTTGTTATGCATCATCATCTCAGCTAGACCTTTTGGAACAATATTGGTAGGTATTTAAGAGATATAGTTGGCTGCATTAATTGATGTCCTTTTGGTATAGGAATTGTTACAAATAGTATTATAATATAATTGGATTGGACATCTGCATTGCATCACAACTTGGTAGAAATTTGGAAGCAGTATTGGTCATAGATGGTCCACATAATCACGATTCTAACTTTAGATAGTTTATTATATGAGGTAGTCTATGGGTTTTTGTTTCCTGTGTATTGACATGTAATGTAATTGTTATCTGTTTTAGTTTTAATTGCTTTGCTAAAGTAGTTCTTAGTCAGGAGTTTGTGTGGAAATAGAATATTAGTTTTAATGGGCCATATAACAATAACTGAAAAATATATAAACTACTTTTTTAGCACAATCCGCATACAATGTCACTACATTTACATTGCTTTACCTTTCAAGCAAAGTAATTAAGTACACATTTTCTATCTATCAAACAGAGCAAATGTTTGTCATGTTTAGATAACTTTCCCATATATTTGTTGCGGGTCAACATTACATGTGCCCTGTTCTTCAATTACCAAGTTTTATTAAAAAAAATTCAATTTATTAAGTTGTTGTTTGAAATTCAGTTATTCTTTGGGAAATTAAGGAGAAGTTTTTGTAGCCAGTGATTTGTAGGGTTCAATATAACTTGGTAATTGAAGAATAGGGCACATGTAATGATGATCAGAACAAATATATGGAAAAAAAGCATCTAAACGCGGTAAATATTTAATTTTTTTACGGATAATAAGCATGTATTTAATTATGTTGTTCCACATGTGTGTCTTTCATGTATTGTTTTTGTACACATTTAGATAGTAGTTGTTGTATGTGAGTACAACTAGTTCCAATACGGTCTTTTATGGCGTTGAATGTGGCCATCATGTTTGAAGTGTCTGCAAGGAGGTGGGTAGACAATGTATTAGAGGCATAGATTGAAATTCCTAAATGGTTTATGTTTGAACTGGAGGCATCATATTGATTCATATGTTTTTAGTCAAATTACAAGTATATATAGTATTTAAGGAAATGATCATGAACAATCATGTATTAAAAGTCAACATATATTTTCAAGTGGCATAAAGAAGTTTATGACTAGAAATATAAGAAAAGTAAACACGTGGGAGTTAGTTAAATTTTGTATATCATGTTCATATTCATTGTTCCTGACATTTCTAGATTTTAAGGTGGAACTGTTTTGCATATCAGCTTCAAAGTCGTTCAAGCATTCATACTTGAAGCTCATAAACAATTCTTATTTTTCTCATTTGACAGATCTCATAAACAATTTTCAAATATGAAATAAGATCAATTTCAGATGATGTTAAATGCCCTTCAAGCCAAAATGATCCATGGAACCTATCAAAGTGTGTTTACTTGTTTATAAGATTATGACATGAGTGGGACATTAGGAGGTGGGATATAAAATTATATAACAATCAGATAATAATTTAATAACTTTTTATATGGTGGAACATAATACTACAACATTTGCCTTGCTACCAGATCAGTTGAAGAATGCGCATAAATCATTTAGATCCATAGCATTCATGAACAACAAAATTCATCCATATGTAAATCAATGAAATCCATAACATAATTTCTAAACCCTTGAAAACCAAGAAACAAATCGAAGCAAAAAATAGGTGGTTGTTCTTTTATGGATATATGTAAAGAGTTATTTTTTTAGCTAATTACATAAGGAATGAAACAAAATTGTGCATATCTTTTTGATAAAAAGTAAATGAGTTTGCTATAAAAGCTGGAAGAGTAGATTCACAAGACACAAAAAAGTAAACCATGCTTTAAAGTGCATGCAGTATCAACGGTGTCAAAACAGGGATGTAACCAACATTAAGTAGTTTATATATGTATCTTTTTCCCCTACTCATTTTATGCTTAGTACATGTATTTTATAGTTTGTGGTATGTACATGAGGAGGCTGGCAGTGTTTGTTTTTGGTGTTTTTTTATGGGGAGGGTGGGTTTATAAAATTCTGTGTAGAATTTTTCCCTAAGGATGTGGATGGTGTCTTTGCTAGAAATGGCTGCTTGTTGTAGTGCAGCCTGTGCTTGTTCTAATCTTTGTTGTGTAAGCAGCATTGCAGATATTGCATCGTTGTCTATAGGTGTGGTTTCCATGCATTGTTCTTGTACACATTCAGATAGCAACTGTTGTTTACATGTGCAATCGGGTTCAATTCGGGATGCGATAATGTCTAGTGTGGTTGTCATCTTTTGAGTTCCTGAAAGGGGGTGAGTAAACAATGAAGTAAAGGCATAAATTGATCAGGAGGGTAAATTACAAGTTCATGGGAAAAAAAAAATCAAGTTCAGATCTCAGCTATACAAATGTTCAAATCATCTATGACTTTTGGATTTTTTTAACACAATTAACAAAGAAGGCATGGGATAAATTTATTGAATATAAGATTGAAGTCATGGGATGAATACTATTTAAGTCTATCTCATCGGTTCCAATTGGTTCAGACAGTAGCAAGTATAATGCAGTTCTAGATAAGATTGAAGGCATGTGGTGAATATACTTAAGTCATTGTATAGCTTATAGGGGTTGTCTTAACATAATTCAAGATTTGGCTTAAACTGGATAATACAATTCTACTGTCTGCGGAAAATTGTATCTTGATTGTCCTAGTCTTTCTGTAGACGAAATTCCATAAACCAAAGTCACAACTTAGTGCGGTTGTAAGCATTAGAAATTGATTTAGAAGGAGAATACATGACTTAACTCTTTGACAAGAAATAATTTTTTGCATGCACAATTTGGTTCCATGAGATACAACCAATGGATTTTTTATAAAGCATAAATACTCAGAAAATGGGAAAAAAAGTCACTAAAGCTTCATCTTTGTCTAGAAGAGAATTTGTGTTGCTATTATAATTGCTATTGGAACATGAAAATGAGATGCTAAGAACAATAAGTCAATTTGAAAACAACAACAACAAATGGATGTAAGAAAGATTACAAGGAAAAAGGCACAAAGTACAACATACCGAGGTACAGGGTGTATTCTTGTCGAATAAAGGTTATGGTTGTGCAAACTTAAAAAATGGCGGATGATTTGGCTTAGAGGATTTGATCCACGCTAAACAGTAAAAGTGCATTTTTTTAATCTTTTCTATAAAGGAATAAGGATATTTTAGAACTCATGGTGGTCAATTGTCAATGCAATACTTGCATTTGAAAAATAAATTTCAAGCCTTGGCCTTGTGCATCTTTCTGACAGTGACATTGAAAACAAATGGTTATAAACCACTAACATTGGTTCGTCAGATGATGTGGAGAATTGTAAAGTTATAAAACAACATAAAACAAAAACAAAGTTCAACATATATTCATACTGGCTTGATAAAGGGTTTAAAATATATCCAAATCAAAGAGAAGTTTGCAACTGATCAATAAGGAATTGGGCTTGCCAATAGCCCACGTATTCACTCTGGTTTTGTCCAGCAGTCACAAGAATTCTGGAAGACCTCTTCCCACTCTTGAGACAATATGTAGGCTTGCTGCTGCAACATTTATATTTAATTCTATAAAATTAACAGTGAAAAATGTAATTCTTAGGTTTTGCAATCCGCAGTAAGGGATTTTTTATACAGAAGGGGGGAAAATCATGATAGATGGAAGTAGTTCAGTGGTAGTATCTTTTTTCAAGTTAAGAATTGTAAAGACAATGTAACTAAGGCAATCAAAACTGTGATGACCACAGGGGGAGCGTAGGATTAGCCAGTTAGGTGCTGAACTAAATTTCAGGGTAAAGATTTTAACTGGCCCACGTTAAAAACCATCTTAAGATGATCTTTCTTGGCATATGACACGAAAACTTATCTGGAAGCAACATAATGATAGTACTTGAATAGCAGATTGCATTACTGACACTGTAGTAATGGAGATGAAACTATCTTTGCAAAAACTATTGGTGAGGACAGTAATCTTGTTTTAGGTATCCATTGTTTAGGCATAGATAATAATGCTGGGTGAAACGGATGTCACATTGGTGGTCGAATTTCAGAAGTAATTTGGAACAAATACATCCTGTGCAAGCTATATTGTTTTTCCTTTATAATAGCATATTATGACGGCTAGGAAAATACAAATTTATATACAATTAACGTGGATATCAATAACTGTATAATAAAATTGGAACCAGGGTTGGGTTTTATAACAGTGACACTATATTTACTCTTGAGTAATGATAAGAAATGCATCTAAATGAACTAATAATAAATCCACAACTTGATTAAAACAATATAACAAGAACATAGCACCGATATGCACCATGAACTGATTTGTAGACATTAAAGATGTTACCAAGATGCAACATTACTGAAACCATCTCGTAAGAGAAGCTGTGGAGATAGAGAAGAACCCAAATAATTAGAATAAGGAAGTTGGTTTTAAGATCAATCATGGTCAGAGGTTCATCATCAACATGACCAAAAATTGAGATGCTTAGTGCCTGGCCTGGTTTATTGAATTAACATATAAAAAAATGAATGCGGGACTGCTATCCCACCTCAAACAATTTTAGTAGATGGTGTGGATGGGAGTAGTCTTATAGCGTGGGTTTGGTGAATGAGATGGTTAGGGAGGGTAAGTTTTAAAAAATTGTTAGGATTTAAACTGTAGGTGGTGTTTTTTTGTCACGATTTGTGTTCTGTGTTAGCTGCTTGTTTAGGTTTCGATCGCAGTCGAATCTTTTATACGTAGAAATAATTGTTTTGCTGGAACTGTCATCGAGATTCGTGAGCATATGTTTGTAACTTAATTTGTGTCTTGAGAAGATTTGCTTCGAATTTCATTATGGACTCTAATGAGTTGCTAGTGCAAGAATGTTAGTTTTTTTTTGCAGCTTATTGAAGGGGAGTAGTAGAATTTGTGATACCAATTTGTAGAAAATCTGCAGTCTTATACAACAAACAACATAAAAGAAATAAACAGAATACTTAAATAACTTGCATAAACATATGAATATTCGAACCAGCACTGCTGTGCATAATCTCCATTAATAAAAGCTTCATCATACTCAGAGCTTCAGCTCTTTACAATCAAGCTGTGCGTGCAGCTGTGTGCTTTCAATGCACATCCTTCCTTGCTTGTGCAGATTTCACACCTTTGTGTGTGCATACAAAGCAATTACAATTGCTGTTATTTAAATAGAATAACTCACCCACTAACAGCTCTTCAACTGAGCATTCTAAATCTAAACTCATGCTTTAAAACAGTTGCATGCTATGCATGATTTAAAACAGATTTATTTGAATTAAATCTAATGATAAAAATAAGATAAAGCTAACTTAACTAAAGCAAACTAAAACAAGACTAAAGCTAAAATTAGCTTTCCTAAAAAAAAGCTACGGTTGGAATTAAATATGCATTACATGCATATTTCCAACACTCCCCTTAATTTCAAACCTGTAGCTTTCACTCTTCTAGAGTTGTGTTTGCTTTTTCAGATCTACCATGTGCAGGATCACAAACTCCCAAACAATCTCTCAAATATTCGAAAACTTCTTTTGCTAAAGCCTTTGTAAAAATGTCTGCAAACTGATCTTCGGATCTACAAAATTCAAGATGAATTTCCTTGTTGTTTACTAGATCCCTGATGAAATGATACCTCGTATCAATATGCTTGCTCCTCTTATGAAAAACATGATTTTTGGACAACGCTATGGCTGAGTTGTTGTCACAAAAATATGTGTAGCTTCCTCTTGTTTTCATGTTGTAAATCTATCAACACTCTTCTCATCCAAACAACTTGACATGCTGCTCCTGTTGCTGCTACATACTGCTTCTGCTGAAGATAACGTGACAATGGGCTGCTTCTTTGATGCCCATGAAACCACTCCTGTTCCAAAGTGAAAAGTATAGCTGGATGTGCTTTTCCGATCATCTATACTTCTAGCACTATCACTATCTATATAACCAATTAGTTTGAACTCATCTGAACTTGAATAAAGAATTCCATGATTCCTTGTTCCACGTACATACCTCAAAATTCTTTTTCCAGCTTGCCAATGCAAATCTTTTGAAGATTCCATGAACCTTGATATGAGGCTCACACCATACATGATATCAGGCCTTTTGGCCGTCAAATACATAAGACTTCCAACCAACTTTTTAAACAATGTTGGATCCACAAACGATCCTTCATCCTCTTTGCTCAACTTCAAACCTACTGCAACTGGTGTTGGTCGTTGGCTTACAATTCAACATGTTAAACCTTTTCAAAACGTCACTTGCATACTTTGCTTGTGAGATAAAAACTTCACCTTCTGATTGTTGAACTTCAATACCCAAAAATAATGCATAAGACCAAGATCTGTCATCTCAAACTCCTTCTTCATGGCTGATTTGAATGACTCTGTAGATAGATTTCAGTAATGATCAAATCATCTACATATAAACAAACAATTAAAATTTTACCTTGTTCATTTATCTTGGTGTATAAGGTAGGATCACTTGCTGCTCCTATTGAAACCATTCTCAATCAAATAAGAATCTATTATTACTGTACCAAGCTCTAGGTGCTTGCTTGAGACCATAGAGCACTTTCTTCAATCTGTATACTTTTCCTTCATGACCTTCAATCTCATAACCTTCTAGCTGATTTACATAAACTTCCTCTTCAAGGAATCCATTTAAGAATGCTGATTTAACATCCATCTGATAAATAGGCCATTTGTTTTGAGCTGCAATTGCTAAAACCATTCTTACCGTATCCAAATGTGCTACTGGTGCAAATGTTTCGTTGTAGTCAACTCCATATTGCTGCGTAAAACCTCTTGCAACTAGCCTTGCTTTGTGCTTCTGTACTTTTCCATCAACATTGTATTTTGTCTTGTAGACCCACTTGACTCCTATCACGTCCTTTTCTTTTGGAAGATCCATTAGCTCCCATGTCTGATTCTTCTCTATAGCATCAATCTCATCATCCATGGCTTTTTCCCAAACTTCATTCTTTATAGCCTCTTCGTAATATACTGGATCTGCAGCTTGAGAAAATAATGCAAAAACTGAAAATGAATTAGTTGTATCAACATTATAAATCTCACTTAGACTTCTTGTTTTCCGCTGCGTAGGAGCATTTGATGAAGGACTACTTTTTGGTGATGGAGTAGCTTCTGATGTTCCCTGTGGTGTCTCTTGCATGGATGAAGATGGCTGAAATCTTGGTGACCTCCTGACTGTAGATGGCGGTGTAGCTTGTGCTACAACTTGTGGTGCATGTCCAAGATTTGTAGATACAGTAGCTTGTTGCTCTAAAGTTTCATCTGTCATATCATCATGTGGAATAGATGTTGCTATACTCACTGTTTTCTCTATACTTCCATCCCATGCTTCATTCTCAATAAACTGTACATCCCTGCTGATCACAACCTTTCCAAAGGACTCGGATTGTACAACTTGTATGCTTTTGTATTCTCTCGAATACCCAACAAAAATACATTTTCTCCTTTGTTGTCTAACTTCTTCCTTAGCTCGTCGGTACATGTGCATATGCTACACAACCAAAACTCGAAATGTGAAACACTTGTGTTTCCTATTAGTCCATGCTTGTTGAGGAACCATGTTCCTAACAAGTTTCATTGACACCTATTCAAAATATAAATGAAGTTGCTACTTGCTTCACGCCAATACTCATTTGGAAGATGTTTTACCTTCAACATGCTTCTCACCATCTCCATGATGGTTCTATTTTTCCTCTCTGCCACGCCATTCTGTTGTGGTGTATACCTAGTAGTAAACTGCTTGTGTATACCATGATATCTCAAAATTCATAAACTCATTAGAAACATACTCACCTCCTCTCGTGTCCGTTCGAGAACTTTGATGTAGTATCCACTTTGCTTCTCCACTAATGCCTTGAACTGCTGAAATGTATCAAAGGCATTTGATTTATTTCTCAGAAAATAAACCCATGTCTTCCTTGTGTAATCATCAATGAATGTCATAAAATAAATACAACCTCCAATAGAAGTTGTCTGCATAGGTCCACATAAATCTGAATGTACAATCTCAAGTGGTGCACTTGCTCTTGCTGTTTTGCCAACTGGGAATGAATCTCTGTGTTGCTTTCCCAAAATACAACCTTCACATACCCTTTCCGGTTTCTGAATCAATGGCAAACCTTTAACCATATTTTTTCTATATAATAAATTCAAACCTCCAAAATTCAAATGTCCATACCTTAGATGCCAAAGCCATGTTTCATCCTTCATGACTGAATGAAAAGCTGATTGTGTTCCTTCAGCGTAGGACTCAACTATATTTACATAGGAATCAGCGCAGGACTCGCTTACTGTAGCGCAGACCTGATTTTCATTGGCGCAGGACTCATCTGTTTGAGCGCAGGACTCAACAAAAGACTGATTTGGCTTAATGCATGACTTTGCTGCAAACAGATCTGATTTCTTCTTCTTTCCAGGTTTCAAAATCAATGGAAACATCCTATTGCTGCTCATCTTCACTTTTGCAATCAACTGAGTGCTAGGAGCTTTGTCCACAATCACGCACTCATTGTCTTCCATATAGACTCGGTATCCTTTCTGTACCAGTTGTCCAATACTCATAAGGTTATGTTTCAAACCTGCAACATAGTAAACATCTTGCATACTTGTTTGCTCCCCCTGTCTTGTTAGAATACTAACCGTGCCTTTTCCTTTCACAGACACAATATTGTTATTTCCAAGAGTTACATCACTCTTAACTGAATCATCCAAACTAGAAAACAAATCTAGATTACCTGTCATGTGATTACTGCAACCTGAATCTAAATACCATACATCACATGGACTCTCTTTTGACAAATTACATTCAATAGGGGATAAATAAGGTATTGCTTTGGCAATCCTTGTGCATGCAATAAACATAGGTTTAGAAATAGAACTTCCAACCTGATTTTGATTTTGTCTCTCTTGATCATATTGCTTTTTCTTGCAATCATAAGCATAGTGCCCATACTTCTTGCAATAATGACACTGAACATGAGACTTATCTTGTCTCTGACCATAACTCTGTTCTTGATTCTGTCCTCTTCCACTTGAGTTTGATGAACTGCTGCCACGTCCTCTAGATGGACTTCTTCCTCTGCCTCTTGGGCTGAAACTTCCTCTTCTTTTGCCACGACTACCTGCTATCTGAGATGCAAAAGCCTGATCTACACTTGCATGTGATCTATTCATCCTCTGTTCATGATTGATTAGTGATGCATGCAACTCATCAATAGAAAATTGACTCAGATCCTTAGTTTCTTCAATAGCAACAACTAAAGGATCAAATTTCGTAGGCAAACTTCTAAGCAATTTTTCAATAATCCTTCTGTCCTCAAGAGTCTCACCATGAGATTTGATTTGATTGACTAAGCCAACTACATAAGTAAAAAAATGATTCTACAGAATCTGAATCTTTCATTGCTAAATTCTCAAAATCTCTACGAAGTAACTGTAGCTTGGCGGTTTTTACTTTCTCCTTACCTTGATATGCAACTTGTAAAGTATCCCATGCAGTCTTTGCTTGACTAGTTACTGTTGCCACTCTTGGAAGAATGCTTTCATGCATTGCTTGATGAATATAGAAAAGAGATTTTCCGTCCTTCTTTCGTAACTCCTTCAAAGTATCTTTCTCTGCTTGAGAAAGTGCAATATATGTTGCTGCATTTGGGCTCTGTGTACCCATCTTCAACGATCTCCCACACGTCTTGAGATCTGAATAGCGCCTTCATGGTCAACGACCAGTATTCGTAATTCTTTCCATTAAATTGCGGCGTCTGCATGCCGGATGTAGAAGCCATAGCTTGCTACCAATTTAATAAGTTGTTGGAATAACCTCGCTTTGATACCAATTTGTAGAAAATCTGCAGTCTTATACAACAAACAACATAAAAGAAATAAACAGAATACTTAAATAACTTGCATAAACAGATGAATATTCGAACCAGCACTATTGTGCATAATCTCCATTAATAAAAGCTTCATCATACTCGAGCTTCACTCTTTACAATCAAGTCATGCGTGCGTGCGTTTGTGTGCTTTCAATGCACATCCTTCCTTCCTTGTGCAGATTTCACACCTTCGTGTGTGCATACAAAGCAATTACAATTGCTGTTATTTAAATAGAATAACTCACCCACTAACAGCTCTTCAATTTGAGCATTCTAAATCTAAACTCATGCTTTAAAACAATTTGCATGCTATGCATGATTTAAAACAGATTTATTTGAATTAAATCTAATGATAAAAATAAGATAAAGCTAACTTAACTAAAGCAAACTAAAACAAGACTAAAGCTAAAATTAGCTTTCCTAAAAAAAGCTACGGTTGGAATTAAATATGCATTACATGCATATTTACAACGATTTCCATTCTTCTTAAGTCGATGGTCAACCTTGGTTTGAATTAAATTTTGAGTTGTACTTTGTATATTAGTTATATTTAGGATTTCATGATTATTATTATCATACAAAACATGGTTGTTGTATGACACAACTCCCGAAGACTACAAAAAAGACTGTGTATTACAAATACAGTGAGCTATGTAGTTGATACAAATGCATTACACTTTGTATGTGTATTTTGTCATTTTACAAAATTGTCGGTGATTGATAGTTTTTTAGGTGTGGGAGTTATAGTATTTCATGTAGAATTGTTCCGTGAGGATTTGTATGGTATCCTTGCTTGTAATGGTTTTAGGTGTGGGAGTTATAGTATTGCGTGTAGAATTGTTTCGTGAGGATTTGTATGGTATCCTCGCTTGCAATGGCTGCTTGTTATAGTGATTGTTGTGCCTTGCTATAATTTTCCCTGTGTGAGTTGCATTGCCTAGATTGTTTATTTGTCTACAAGGGTACCCCCTTTGCAGTGGTCTTCTACGCATTCTGATAACAAGTGTTGTATGCGGGTAAAACTATTGTTAATCCGTGTCAATATAGTGCTGAAATTGTTCGGCATCTTTAGAGTTCTGCATGCGGATTAGAATTGCGGGAACATGGGAAGACTAACTTATTATACTCCACAATATCAGACCAAAGATACTGATATCTTGGCAGCATTCCGAGTCACTCCTCAACCGGGAGTGCCCCCAAGGAAGCGCTGATAACAAGTGTTGTATGTGGGTACAACTATCATTAATCCGTGTCGATATGGTGCTGAAATTGTTCAGCATCTTTAGAGTTCCTGCATACGGATTGGAAAGAATGTTAATGTTAGGTGCAGATTGGTTTGGGAGTAAAAGACAAAGCTGTGTTTTTAATAGAATAATAAGTTGACCACAACTATATCTGGTTTTTAGAAATGCTATCTAAGTAGGGAATTGAATTAATGGTATTTGAATAGAGTAATAGCTATATAACTAAACTGAAAATATAATTTTATAAAGGTAGTGTAACTATGTCCCCACGGGAAATTTGACGGTAGAGTAGCTTGTACCAAAGATGTCGTATTGGTCCTAGGAACAATTTGTAAATACTGTATTACAACCTTTTTTTTTGAAGAAAGGAATTAAACTACGATAATTCGTAGATAAGCTTCGTTAGGTTGTTAATTTTTTTAAGCATATTGTTATGAAAGGAATTAGGTTGTGATAACTCGCAAAGAAATTGTGTGCAGTAGGAACATTTTGTTGACAACACTATAATTTTCAACTGGTTTGAAGCTTAGGATCCAGTTATGTGAGGGTGTCAACAGTAATTAAGTGGAAGTTTAGAAACAAGATTAGGTGATGCATTGAGTTGTTAAGGTTCCTAAATCTCAGACTAATGCAAAAAAACACATGGATATATACGAATACAGTGAGGTAGAAGAGGTTTCACAATATGCAATGGAGCTCAGATATAAAGCATAGGAAAGGCTTCCCGAGAAACGCATCTCACAACTGCGCAGAGAATAATGGTGGCTTAAGTGGAATTGTAAATGTTAAAGACTAAAGATGAAATTGCAAATCCAAAGTTTGGTGAAGAACATGAAAGGAGCTGACTGAAAGAGTTTAAGCGCATCTAAGATTTGGCAGTCATTAACAACTGCTGTTGATTAACATGTGGTCCACATATTTTTTTTTTTGCTGATAATGGATTGGTTGATTTTTTTTTGGAATTGTATGGGGACAGAGTAGCGAGTATGAAGATATTTATCTAAAACAAATGGATAGCTTCAGAAAAACAAAGATTCCTATAAACAATGCAAATCTGTGTTTTCGTATTTGGATATACAATCTGATCACACTAAACAAATCATAGATATTTCAATATCTTATAGTAGATAATTAAGAACTATTTTAAAAAATAACAACCAGCTTCCGCTACTACTCGTAGTTTAAAACCACATGATAATAATCTACGTTTATTATTAGAAAAATTGAAAGCGTGTATTTTTAAACAAATAATTAAAAACAACGAACAAATTCAGGAAATTTTAATGTGCTCGACCAAGTGGTTATAAGTACAATACAACGATACAGTATCCACCCAAATCAGCACAGCTGAAAACTAAACAGGGTGTTTATCATTTTCTTGCAAAATACCAATAATACCAGCATGTATTTTCAAAAATAGACAGCCTATAATTCGACTTTTTACCCACCCAGTATGCATGTTAAATTAACAGCAGTTTTACTAAATCCTAGAATAGAATTCATGTTTGCAGATGTTTGGTAACATTCAGATGGCAGAGGAATACTTGTACTTTCCCGTTAACTCAGTATGGGTTCTGAATCTTTAAAACTAGCAATCGCATGTGTTTCATGAGATGTGAACGCCGAACGGTATATGTTATTTGTTTTAGAGGTATAATTATTACTTTTGTAGTTGATGTTGATTAGGGGTGTGATTGATTTTGTAAGTGTAGAAATATAGATGGGCCACTTAATTTGAAGGTTGTTTCTACATTTCAAACTTGTTAAAAATTTGTACATGAATACATTTGATACCATTTTCGATAGTTAATTTATTTTATAGTTGATGTTGTATGTATTTAATTCGTGTTTATTAGTTGTGCATCGGTTGTTCGGTTGGTGTTTTGTTGGAAAAACA
Organism: Taxus wallichiana var. yunnanensis; assembly: GCA_018340775.1. Lineage (NCBI taxonomy): Eukaryota > Viridiplantae > Streptophyta > Pinopsida > Cupressales > Taxaceae > Taxus > Taxus wallichiana. The sequence continues at coordinate 847,719,317 of CM031240.1, forward strand.
TTTATTGTACAGTTGATAATGTGTGTCATTGATAGTTGTAGTGTAGGAATTTAGTTGAAACATTACATTGAAATGTTGTATGTGTACATTTAATTCTATTATGATTCGTACAATTAAAGTTGCATATCATATTTCAAAACATCAAATAAATGTAGATCTGCGTGCACATAATGAGACATGTATACATTTGCAGTATTTATATCATGAATGGTAGCCTTTAGTGGGCAATTTTAGTTTCAATAAACATGATTACATTTGATACCCCTTGAACAATAGTGCCGCTTTGGATAGAAGAAGTGTTGAGTATAGTAGTGGTGGAGGTGCTATCAAAGCAGAGGGTAGCTTTTACGACAGGTTGAGTGATAGTAGTGGTGGAGGTGCTCCAAGTGTTGTTACGTACACCATTTTTGAGTATCTCTCGAATGAAAAAGCAGGTGAAATATGCAGATTTACAAGTGAGGGAACTCTGGAGAAAGTTGTGAATGTCAGACCCTGCCTTTCAGTGGTTCCAATGTCGACAGTTTCTCTATGCAAAGTAAGTCCCTGCCACTTGTGGATAGTTAATCCCCAGGCCATTTTAATTGGAAATTGTCTTCGATTTCTTCTTGAAATAGGGGGTATGGGAGTATGTAACGGGTTGGAGGGATCCCAACATGGGCCATCAGGTATCTATCAAATTTGACAACAACAAATAAAGGTAATGTTGTTGGTTGCATTGATGTGTCGTAGACAATGTTGGTGATTGTTCTTGTGGCACCATTTATGAGGCCTACGTCAACCCATAGATTTGCAACCAGTGTTACGAAATTGGGCAAGGAAGCTTTGGAAGAGTGTATCAGGGTAATTTGAAAGATAAAGATGTGGCTATAAAGAAACTAAAAGGTAGAGGTAAAGACATCAAGAAATTAGTTGAGAATGAAGTCAACACAATGTTGGGCACCAGTGTTGAGAATGGACCTTAGGGAGGACAAGTGCAATATCTGAAATGTGGGGTCCTCCCACTAAATCGATTATGTGCTGCAACAAGTTCTTGTAGCTTGGTGAGCTTGAAGCCAATTCCGCAGAACAGAGCCCAAAAATGTTGAATTCCAACCCAATGGTTTGCAACTTTGTACAGTTCAAGAGAATGTAAAAAACATCTCCCTTCAAATTGTTATTGCCAAACGTCAGTTGTTGTAGGCAGCCCAACATTCCCAATTCATGGCGTACCATTCTGCTTAATTGGTTGTCTTCTATTTGAAGAAAATTAAGCGTCGAAATATTTCAATTCAGCTTAATTGGTTGTCTTCTATTGATTGGTTGATAATACAACTCAGATTCATGTCTTTCAATTACATGATCTTGCAATGTTAATAATACAACTGAGACTCATGTCTGTCAATTTTAAATGAATACGCTACAGAGATACATGTGATGGCGCTGCATCAAAGTGCATACAAAAACAAATTATTTTAAACAACAAAGATTAAACCCTAACAATATCATCCACAAATTCTTAAAGGAACTATGTAAAGGCATCTGGAGCATAACTTACCAATCCAGAAGAAGTGTCTGAAACATCAATCTGACTTCTCGTGCTTCCACTATTGTTTTCTTTTATTTCTCGTGTCTGTATATTCTCTGCATCACTCTAAATTCCTGAATCTCCTTTTGATCTCCCTTTTTCTGTGTGCGTATACTTTCTTTTCTAGTGTTTGCAATCTATTATTGATCTCCCTTTTTCTATTTTCAGCTCAACCTAATTAAAAACAAAAGCTAAAATTGTTAATTATTAGAAACAAAATTATTAAAAATAGTAGAGATTTTTATTTTTAGCTCAACCTAATAAAAAAAAAAGCTAAAATTGTTAATTATTAGAAACAAAATTATTAAAAATGAAAGCTAAAATTGTTGTTAATTAAAAACAAAAGCTAAAATTGTTAATTAAAACTAAAAGCTAAAATTGTTGTTAATTAAAAATAAAAGCTAAAATTGTTAATTATTAGAAACAAAATTATTAAAAATAATAGAGAAAAGCTAAAATAGGGAGGAAAAACACAAACGTCAAGACGACGTCACTCTAAATTCCTAAATCTCCTTTTGATCTCCCTTTTTCTGTGTGCGTATACTTTCTTTTCTAGTGTTTGCAATCTATTATTGATCTCCCTTTTTCTATTTTTAGCTCAACCTAATTAAAAACAAAAGCTAAATTTGTTAATTAAAAACAAAAACTAAAATTGTTAATTATTATAAACAATAAAAGTAATAGAGAAAAGCTAAAATAGGGGAAAAACACAAATGTCAAGATGACCGTCAAACCGTAAAATTTAATATAGTTGTAGAAACGTCCGCAGGTGCCTTTCCCATAGGGAGAACGCGCCGGCGTAAATATCCTACTACCTTCATCACCCAAGGCATTTTGTTCAACTCTACATATGTCTCTTGTAGTGTGGTGTGAACTCGCCTACACAAAGAACATGCACCTTTTTATGACCTTTTATCTGTCCTTATCAATCGTCTATCGCTTGCAACCTCGACTCACATTCACACCTCTCGCATAAATGTCTGACAGATAAGATAAGTTGTAAATTTTTCATTATCCAACCGAAAAGAACAATCTTTGTAAATAATAATGACCGCATATGTTTTTTGTGTTCTTCAACTACCAAGCAATCACATCCACACAATCTAATTCATTTCCATTTCATTCACAATAACATGATGAAGTCTTAGTGCAGTTCACCCAAAGCGGTGACCGCCTCAATGCTTTAGGTGGATCCTTGGATAGGATATAAGAATACACCAATGTCTTTTGCAAAACAATGTTGCCTCGCCCCTTTAAAAGTAGAGGAGACACCATAAAAGAGAGATCCGCTTAACAATCAATTCATAAGGGGGTATCATATTGTAGACACCAAATTTGGGTCACACCCCCTTAGTCCCCTTTATGAATTTCAACATTTAATTATACTTGAAGATTTTGACAACTATCTTAAAGTGTGATTTAATTAAATTTGAATTAAATCTAATTAAAGAGTAACTATTGAAATAAATGATGTACAAATGTTAAAATACAGTAATAACACAAGCAAGATAAGATGTAAAGTATGAAACCCTAAGAAAGGAAGAGAGATATGAGTACTTAGCTAATTTCCAAATGGACAAGAAGTGATCTAGGCAGGTGCGACTAATGAATAGACTATAAATGGGTTCGTCGCTGGTCACTGAAAAATCTTGAGTGCAGGGAAAAAGCCAGACACGGGTGTTTGTAGCAATACAGGGGCGCCTGGTAGTGGAGACTGGAACTAGGCACTGGTGACTATATGATTGCTTGAAATCTGGTTTCTTCTGTGTTGCTAAGGTTTTACATTTGTTCTCTTTTGATCACCTAATGTTTGTACTATTATCATCGAAGGTACCAGTAACCTATAAAAGATATTTTACTTACACAATCCCACAAACCACATCAAACCTAATAATACTACTTGAGTTATAAAATGACTAGAGTAGAGATATTGTAGGAGATAAAGTGCAAGAAATAATATGGATGTTGATAGAATAATGGATATGAAAGATATTATGAGAGAATATGGTGAGATTGATGATAGTGTGAAATCATTTGATGATAGGAATATATCTCCCCATATATGTAACACTCTCTTAATGATAGTGTGAAATCAGTGCACACTTCCCTTTACAAACTTTTTACATACTTTTACATATATTACTTTGATTTTTCATATACATAAATTTGACTACTCTCTCACTCTTTTTACAAGTCCATCCTTAATACATAATAAGAAGCAAATCACATTAGCTCTAATAGCATGCTACTATGCATACACTTCACCCCTAGGGTCTACTTCCCTTTTCTAGTCTCCATACTTCACATTGTATGTGTGTTTGTGTTTATCAATTAATATATCCTCTCTCGGGTTTGTTGCTTTGAGATAATCTCGTGATGTTGGCTCATGCCCTTGTGTTTCACTTTGCAAATGTTAGATCTAGTATAGACCACTAGAATTTGTCCTAAGGAGATGTTGAACCTAATGTAAATCAAATCTCAATATTCATCCCATATACTTAGTGCTAAACATGTTATGTAATTATGAAATGAGGGATTGGAGCGTCGGCGAAGTCCACATCGTAAGATACATATGCATGAAACCTTTGATTTTGAATCCCTATCTCTTCACATATAGGGTCTTTTGCGATGAAATTAATAATTTTTTTGCGATAGGTTTTTGCTTCGGGTGCTTCACATAAAATTCTACTTCGTTTCACCCAACGGTTTGACGAGAAATTGGATTTTTTCTTCATTGAGCCAGAAGTGGGATTTCTTCGTTATGGATGATCTGTTGCACAATAGGAGAATTTAAAGGTGTCTTATTGATGGCCTTGGGTAGAAGAATGGACAGAAAAATATAAAAAATTTGCATGCATCTTTTTGGGAGATTTCTTCAACTTCTCGTTTCATGGCCATGGAGTTTTCTCTGTTTTCTCCTTCTTCTTTCTATGCTTCTCCTTCTGTGTTTGCTCCAATTTTCCTTCTAGGACCTATGTACTTTCATGGAGTGAAGGTAATTACCTCTATGGTAGGTTTGGTTTGAGGTTCAGTAATGGAGGGATGATGGTGAGGAGTTACAGAGGAAGAGATGGAGATGTTTGTGCACACAGATGTTAGAAGTAGCGAGAAGCAGCCAACAGTTAGAAAAAGAACAATTGTTGTAAATAATAATGGCCGCATATGTTTTTTGTGTTCTTCAACTACCAAGCAATCACATCCACACAATCTTCCTCTACATAGCCGGCATGACCTTGAATTTCAATCATGCAAACATATTGATTAATTCATGCCTTCAAAGTATTCACAACCTTCAATCACCGACCCTGTATGGCTACATGCTATTTACCAAAAAAATTATTACATCATCAGGGTATGCTCCATGAGGTTCGATGAGACAACATCTCTTTGAAGCATTATGTCAAACAATTGGCATGCCTTGTATATGTTTTTAATCTATGCAAAAGCTTGTGGGTGGTCCTAGTTTTTATCAACTAAAAAGATCAGCTCCAGCTCCTTGATGGCTGTTGATCACAATGTTTACAGTTTGTTGGTGTCAAATGAATTTTTTCATTCATGGGAGAAAGTTTTAAAATAGTAGTATCCCAATAGTCTCTGCATCTCTCCAATAGCCACTAAGACAAAAGCAAAATACACAGGCAACTCACTAATGACCGCATATGTTTTTTGTGTTCTTCAACTACCAAGCAAACACATCCACACAATCACCTCAGGTTTCATTGGTAGGATACAATCCTTGGTCGAGAACCATTGATGTTACTTGGCATCAAACCGATTTAAATTCCTCATCTCGATTATAATTAGAACTCTTGTTGGGTTAAGTTTTGGTCTGATTGATATCTTCTCTGTGGAGATGGGTTTGAGGTAAATTTTCATGGGAACGGATTTGGTGGTATTTGCAGCAATTAACATGGCATTTCATTAGATGGCAGCTAGACAGAAACATTTCTTTTGAAAGCCTGAAAGCGCAGTCAAGAACAACGTTTACAGAAAAATCTAGGTATCTGGAAAGGTTTTTTCACTTCATTTCTACATTTTTAGCTGCAGGTGTAACAGGAAAACAAAGCTATAGTTTCATAGCACATAACCACCATTCACCTGATGGTAAACACTGAATTTACCTGATGTTATGGTCCATGTCTTTTGTTGGAGAAAGACATTGCAACAATTATGAAAGATTTTTACTAGCATCTGTAAAGGAATTATTACAAGAAGTGGATAAAGGGGCAGAATATTATGCACTGGTACCTAAAGAAATACGTGAAAATTTCACAAAGGAAGAGGTTTCAGCGGAAGTGCACAAGGTGTTGAATTTTTTTAAAAAATTATTACATAGGAATTTGCGCAAGGATTTCCGCTAGTGCGTAACATCAGCCGCCAGATAGGCTTGATACCGGGAGCAAGTTTTCCAAACAACGACCCATATAGTATAACCTAAGATAAATAGAGAATTACACAATAAATTATAAGAACTAGTTGAAATGGGAATAGTGTGGCAAATATTGAGCCCATGTGTAGTGCCAACAAAGGTAACACCAAAGAAAAGGAGGAGACTCACGCTTTTTTTTTTTTTTTTTTTTAGAGAATTAAATTTGACTACGTAGTTTTGATGTTAAAATTGTATTTGTTATCCTATTTTCTATTAGTTGGTTATAATTAGCATATTTCTCACTAATTAGCTATCATTCCCTCCATCGCAAATCAATTAACGACATTTCGTTAATTAACTAGTCCCTCCTTCATTCGGATACAAATTAACATTAATTTGTTAGTTATAATCCTATTATAATTAATTAATTAATTAATTAAATATTAATTAATTAACCTTTCAAACTTGAATTTACCCTCTCATTGGATAAATCCCCCTTTCTAATCATTCAAATTCCACTAATTTCCCTCCAATTGGCCTTTACAAGCCTAACTTGGTATATTAATCAATTCTAATTGATTAATTTAAATCACACCCAACTCCCATGAGTTGTAAATTCTAATTAATATTCCCTAATCATACTTAACCATTCCTAAGCATACTTATCAATTTCTAATCCTAAAAGTTCATTTTATCCCACATTCATGAGGATGAAAGTTTATCCAATTTGGAAAACTATATAAAGAACCCTACCCCTATACATTTTTTTACACCATGTCCTTGTTAATACATCTACATATGATAAGAACATTTCAATCTTAGAAAGCTTATTGATCAAGAAACCATTTCTATCTTCTACTTGGCTAATATTAGTAAGAGAAGAAACAAAAATGGCAATTAAACCATATTGGTGAGATCTCTTCCTCTTCCTTGGAGAAATCCTTTGATCGCATGTGGCTACATACAAACTGCTAAAGGAAGTATCTACAATCCAAATTCCATATAAATAATAAAAGGATGGTTTGCATTTGAAGTTTTTAAGTTTTAATGTATTATTTTAATCTTTCCTTTTAATGGCTTTATCTTGATATTTATGTTGAGCTAGCTTAGTTATTGAATCAACTCGGTGTTAGGTTATAGTAATTGCTTAGCTTTGTTTATAAGATTTCCTATCATGATGGCGATGAACTTCGAGAGCCCATGAATCTCATGCATCTCAAGGGATTCTACACCGGAGCATGGACATCTATCTAGAAAATATAAAAAAATTGAAAAAATTGAAAAAAAAGAGTAAAGAGAAATAAATTCATCTAAGAGTGAAAACCACGCAATTGTGGCACTTTAGATAGGTCCTTTTGTGAGAACTGGTTTCCAAGCGCCATATGAGGATTTTATTTTTCACAAGCACCTCATCTTTGGGGCATGGTCACTTCTTCCTAGTTCGCACATTATCATTTTTTTTGTTTTACTATTGAACTTGTCCGTCTTCGCCTTGATACGACTGATCCACTTCTTGTATATATGTGTGAGATTCTCCATTGTATATTCTCACCTCTCACTGAAGGCATCTTGGCACTTAGTTCTTCTTGTACACAGTTTTGAAAAAGTTTTAAAAAATCATAAAACATTCACAAAATCCTAGAAAATCCTAAAAATTCAAAACTCCAAAAACAGTAAAAAAAAAAAAACACTAAACATGGGAAGCTATACTATTTTTTTTTTTACTTGCTTACTTGTTCTAACGCACGATGACAAATCATCTCAATCTTCATTCATTAAAAAGCTATTTTACTTGCCATGTATGTCTTCCCTTTCATAGAATTTTGTCAGGTAATTTCAGAGTGCAAGTTACTTTTTATGGGACTTATTTATCTTACGTATACTCCTTTGCATGTATCCTTTCTTGGGGTATCAATTCAACCCACACCGTATAACTCGAAAACTTGGGAATCGAAGTTGGATTAAAAAAATTGGTGCAACTTTTTTAATATTGTTTGTTTAAGTATGTTTGTTTGTGCTTGTTTTTGCATTCCTACTTGTTTACTTTCTCGTACTGCATTGCTTATTTATTTTTCTTTGAGTCATTTTTTAGCATTGAGAAAAAATCATTCTTATGGCTTTTCATGTCATTCTACCATTTTTGTGTGCTTATATTAAATAAAAACTACTTCGAGCTAGGATGGTATGTTAGCTACATTGCGATCTTCTTGTTCCCCATCTATCTTATCTTTCATTCTAATTCACTTTCTACCTATCATTTTCTTCCCTCCCCCTCCCTTGTTTCTTCTACTTGAAGAGGCATGAGAAACATGATTCAAACTCCATTACATTGAGCAATGGCCAACAAGGCCTAGTTCGAATCCCAGTCACCCAGGTGTCTTATTCTTATGTTGTGATCATTTTATTCTTCTTTTTGAGTTTCAAATGTCCTCTCCTATTACCCCATCGACACTCGAGGGGGAATCCTCCATCCTACTAATTTTTCTTCTACCTTTATGAAATTTAATTTTTGTAATTGTCTACTATCTTTGAAATGGAATCGCTCACACTACACCACATCAAAGAGAGGCAAATGTAGACATCTAAATCTAATTACATAGTTTTAATACTAAAATTGCACTTCTTATCATATTTTCTATCATTTGGTTATAATTAGTGTCTTTCTCTCTAATTAGCTAACATTCCCCTCCATCTCTGTCAATTAACGATACTTCGATAAATAACTAGTCTCCCCCCTCATTCTGGATACAAATTAACATTACTTTGCTAGTTATAATCTCTTTCTAATTAATTAATTAATACATAATATTAAATAATTAACCTTTCAAAATTGAATTCACCTTATCAAGAGGTGAATCACCCTTTTAATTATTCAAAATCAACTAATTTCCCTCTAATGGGTTTTTACAAGCCTAACTTGGTATATTGATCAACTCTTAATTGATTAATTCAATTCACACCCAACTCTCATGAGCTGCAAATTCTAATTAATTTTCCCTAATCATACTTAACCATTCCTAAGTACTTATCACTTTGTAATACTAAAAGTTATTTTTATCCCAAATTCATGAGGATGAAAGTTTCTCCAATCTGTGAAACTATATATAGAACCTTACCCCCTTCACACCTTTTTTACACCATGTCCTTGTTAATACATTTGCATATAATAAGAGCATTTCAATCTTGGAAGGATTATTGATCAAGAAACCATTTCCATCTTCTACTTGGCTAATAGTAGTAAGAGGAGAACCAAAAATGGAAATTAAGCCATATTGGTGAGATCTCTTCCTCTTCCTTGGAGAAATTCTTTGATTACACATGGCTACGTACGAATCGCTAAAATAAGTATCTACAATCAAAATCCCATCTAAATAATCAATGGATGGTTTCCATTTGATGTTTAATGCATTAGTTTAATATTTATTTTTAATGGATTTATCTTGATGTTTATGTTGAACTAGCTTAGTTATTGAATCTACTTGGTGTTAGGTTCTAGTGAATAACTTAGTTTGTTTATCATGCATACGATTTTGATTCTAGAGCCATCAACAAGATTACTATTAAGTATAGGTTCACATTACCCACGATTGAGAGCTTGATGGATTTCCTTAATGACATGGAGTAATTTTCCGAGAACAAATTGAAGAGTGGTTATCAACATATCCACATTAGAGAAGGGGATGAGTGGAAGACAACATTTAAAATGAAGGAGATTTTGTATGAGTGGTTAGTCATGCCCTTTGGGTTAACCAATTCCCCAAGTATCTTCATGAGACTGATGAATGAGGTGTTGAAGCCATTTTTGGGAAAAATTTGTTTGTATATCTAGATGATATATTAGTATTTAGCATAACAAAGGAAGAGAACATTAAACACATACACAAGGTAATGAAGTGCTTGCAAGAAGATAATTAGTTGATAAACATGAAGAAATATAGTTTTATGTGCAAGGAAATAATATACTTGGGTTTCATAATATCCCAAGAAGGCTTGTAAATATTTTCATGAAAGATGATTTTGATATAATACATGATGATCAGAAATAGGAGATGGGAATATTAAGTTAAAACCCTTTTATTTTGGAAAAGACACATGAGTGAGATTGAACTTTTTCCGCTCTACAAAATTTTTGAATTTCTTCGGTATTCCTTTGGGAAGCTATGTTGGACCCCTATTTTCCGTCCTCTCCGATCCTCCCCCGACATATTTGGCGATACATTTGCACGTGCCCCTAATGGGTCATGAAAATATTTGGTTGTTGGGTAACCTAAGGTTAATCACTCTATTAAGTTGCAACCTAAGATTTTGGATGGGACACTGTCTCGAAAGATTCCTTCTTAGGTCACGGATGCTACACTTTCTTCGAGAGACTTGTCCCCGATTGTTAAGTTGATGGGCCTTATGCCACCAGGAGGACATTGGAAAATGGTTGTAAATTAAGTGGACCCCTATGGCTCTCTAGATATTGTTGCAATGTTGATTGGATTCATCTTGTTTAATTTTATCCTTAAAGAGGATTTTTCTGGGCACTTCTCGGTGTTTCGTGGTTCTTTGGTAGACATAGTTTCTACCTCTAAAAATGGACACCGGGTTTTAACCCTCAAACAAAAACAATGACTCAAGCGTTGATTTGGGTTTGCCTACCAGTCTGCCACACTGGAGTTATGGGAGACTACGGTCATATAAGGTATCTCTCTATCCTTGGGCTATCTCATTGTTATTGATCAAAGCTATAGAAGATAAATACGAGACTTATACCTATAAGGTTTTTTGTGAATGTTGATATTATTTTCCCGTTACCCAAATCCATTGATCTCTTGTCAAACTTTGAGTCTGGTCTCAACCATCAATATGAATATATTCATCATGCATGTTATATCTATAAGAGCATTGGTCAGAAGGCCCCTTCTTGTCTTTTAAAACCGACTCCTAAATATAATTCCCTTGTCCATACTCCCAAGTCGAAAATAAAATACCTCCCAAAAATATCCCCGAGGTTAGCAATTCTAATTATATTTTACTCTTATGGAAGATGGTGAAATCCTCCTCTAGGATTCCCCTGGAGCAACCACCTCTTCATCCTCTTGTCACTCCTTCCCCTCCTCCCTCTTCCCCATCTTTTTGTTCTCTTCATCATCCCCCTCTTGAGGTTGATCTCCCCCTTCTTCCCTTCTTCCCTTCGAGGATATTATCTCTTATGTGCCTTTTTCTCCTTCCTCACTCCTTGTTTAGATGAAAAATCATCCTTTCCCTCTCCTTCTCCTTTGGTTTTGGAAGAATTTTTTCCACCTAAGAATACACAAAGTAAATGTAAAAACTGGTGAAGTTGGTTCCAATAAACTAAAAGGGGAACCCACCAATCATGTTAAGATACAATAAGGGACAACTCAAAATATATCTCGGTGGTATACATGGTACTCTCACTATGGATGGTGGGGGTAAATCTAAATCCAAAAAATGAAGATTCTCTCCTAAAATATTAGGGGAATTAATGCTTCCTAAAGAAAAAGAGTCCTTAAAGATATGAGATTAAAACACTCCCGACCATTAAGGAAGATCTCACCCTTCCTAAGATATGGCCCTCTACTTCCTTTGCCTCTCAAGAATCCTCTGGCAACTCTGGAGGCCTTTTTATTTTTTGATATTTGAAGGTTTTATTTGGTGAATGCATTATGAAAACTCCTCACTTTCTGGGAATTTTTTTCAATAAATTGGTTCAATTGTAGGTTGGATTGCTATCAATGTATATGCACCAAATATTAATCTTAGAGAGAAGTCATGTGGAAATATATTATGGACTTCAAAAGTAGCAACATACATTTTCCTTAGCTCATTGTTGGGGACTTTGATACTCCTCTCTACCCATTAGAAAAACAAGGTGGTACCCTAGCTAATTTCAGTATTAAGGATTCCCTATCCATCTTCATTCGTCAAGGTGATTTTTAAATTCGATCTTCATGGAGCCTCTTTTACATGGTAAAATCGCGAGACTAGGAATTAACCACAAACAAATGAGTTTTGACAGAATGATAGGTTCTAAGGATTGGATCACACACTTCCTTAATTTTTATCTGAGTTCTCTCCCCAAAGTTGCTTTAGATCATAGCCCCTTGCTTTTAAGTGCAACAACTTTCCAAAAATCCAAGAATTCACCTTTCAGATTTGAACTAGCCTGGCTCCAGAATCATAATCTTGATAAACTCATTGAGGAATGGTGAAAGGTGGAAATACAGGGCTCAACCATGTATAGGTTTTCCAAGAAACTTAGCTTTGTCAAAAAACATCTTAAAATTTGGAAATTCAAAACCTTCGGGGATATTAGGGAAAGAAAACACCAACTCTCCCTGAAGATCTCAGAGATATCTACCAATATTGAAATATATGGAATAACTTCTAAGATGCACCAACAAGAACTATCTCTACATAGTGACTATAATAACACTCTAACTCGAAGTGGAAATATATTGGTGAAAATATCTAGGTCTCTTTGGTTACAAAGATGGAGATCGTAACACAAAAGGTTTTCATGCTACAACTTCCAAGCACAAAAGAAGGGATAAAATCAAAGAACTATTATCAATGGATGGCAAGATTTAGAATTATGAAGATGTTATTTCTTCGGAGCTAGTTAATTTATGTGCTAACCTCCTTAAGGAAGAGGGGCCTCCTAATGAGGTTGATATGATGGAAATGTTGCAGCATATCCCCAAGCTAATATCGAATGAAATTAATGGAAAGATTAATCAACCTTTCTCATCCGAAGAAGTTCACAGAGAGGTCTTATCTATGAAAGGAGACAAATCCCATGGTCTTGATGGATTTCTTGTAGCCTTCTTCTAAAATTTTTGGGATATCATTAAGCAAGATCTGATTGAGGTTGTTAATGAGTTTCAAAATAATGACTCTCTTTTAAAGGAATGGAACAATACTTTCATTGCATTAGCTCCTAAATCTTTGGGATCCAAATCAGTTTCTAATTTCCACCCTATTATCCTTTGCAATACCTCTTATAAGATAATCACCAAAATGTTGGCTATGAGATTGAAACCCTTTATGAATAGTTTGATCTCTGAACAATAAAATGGTTTTATTGGAGGTAGGATGATTCAAGGAGGAGTGATTGTTGTACATGAAGCCATCCATTCAGCCCATCACTCTAAATCGGTAAGAATGATTCTTAAGTTAGACATTAAAAAAGATTTTGATCATGTCAGCTAGCCTTTTCTCCTTAGAGTTCTCAAAATTTTTGGCTTCTATGACAAATGGTGTAATTGGATTTATAATTGCATCTCCTCCCCTCATTTCTCTATCCTAGTGAATGGTATTCTTGCATGGTATTTCAATAATAGCATGGGGCATTAGGTAAGGAGATCCACTCTCTCCCTTCCTATTCCTCCTTATGGTTGATACTTTGAGTAGGGCACTTGATGTTGCTAAAAACATTGTTACTTTATCTGGCCTTAATATTACAACCATGGTCCCGGTAGCTACTCACAGTCAGTTTCATGATACCGTCCTTCTGAGTGTAGCCTCGGTCGTGGAAGCTAGAGATTTGAAAATAATACTTGATTTCTATCAATATGATTCTCACTAACTCATCAATTTTATCAAAATTTGTATAGCCTTCATTCATTCTAGCCAAAAGGCAAAGAAAGATTACTTTTATCTTTGGCTGTAGAATAACTAATCTTCCTTCCACCTACTTAGCGATACCTATTTTCAAAATAACGTAACTTAAAAATATTTGGACTCTCGTTATTGAGAATTTTCAAAAGAAGTTGGAGGGTTGGAAGGGTTGCCTCCTCAGCCAAGATGGTAAGTCTGTAACTTGTAAAGACCTCTCTTAAAATCCTCCCTATGTATTTTATGTCATTACTTAAAAGACCCTCCTCGGTGTCCTCTCGCATTGAAAAATTCAGAAACACTTCCTTTTCGGCACCGAGGAGCACAAAAGGATCCATTTAGTTTCCTCAAATACTTCCTACAAACTTATGGCTATTAGAGGGTTAGGGTTTCAAAGAGTGGCATATATGAATGAAGCCATGTTGGATAAGTTTGGTTGGGCTATTCCTTCTAAAGATCACTCTTTATCGGCTCAAATCTTGATGTATAAATACCTTCCCCCTGCATGAGACTTTCTATCTTCATAAATTTTGCAAGGCTCTATAATTTGTAACTTCATTGTCAGCTCTTAGCCATTATTGAAATCAGGTACCAAGTAGTCCTTGGGGATGGAGCACTCATTGAATTTTGGAATTATTTGTTGTTTAGATACAAGCCTCTCGGCTTGGGATTCCTTCGGGAATCGATCAAAATACATCTTTCTTCTATATGTGGTAGTAAGGTTAGAGGTCATATCGGGAAGGACAATAAACCTTGTTGGCATATTCCTTCTAGGGATAGTTGTAACATCATTCGATTGTACTAAATTAATAATCTTGAGGCTATGATTTCTTCCCAAGTATATCCCCTTTTCTCAATCACAAAATGAGCATATTTGACCAATCTCTCCCTTCAAAGTGGTTTTTTGGTTAAATCATCATACCTTTCAAAAACACATCCAACTTTTGGACCGCCACTTAGAAAAAATTGGTATCCTTAAGTTATTCCTAAAATTGAATTCTTTTCTTGGCTCTCCTCTCGTGATGTTATTCTCTCTGGGGAAAACCTCAAATGTAGGGGATTCTCTCTTCCCAGTCATTGCATCATGTACTTTAGTGACTTAGAAATCTCTTCCCACTTGTTACTCCATTGCCCCTTTTCTCACTCCCTTTGGATCCTGTTTCTTGTCAATATCAAGTTTTCCTAGGTATTTCCCTCTTCTCTAGATAAGACCTTTTCCCAATGGCACTCTCCCTTCAATAATCCTATTCCTAATATTTGTTGAGCCCCTAAAATGACCAAGTACCTAAGGCATGAAGGGTTATGATGCGCAAGAATAGGGTGCGAAGGCACGCATAGAAGTAAATTTTGGGGATGCGTGAAGGCTCGCGCCCAAGTAGGATGGATTCGAGACTTAGTCATTTTTGGACTATGAGTAAAGTCACATTAAGGGGACGAATGGAAAAGTGACCAGATATAGTTATGGATAATGTTAAGTTATGGAGACTTATAGCTCAAGAAAATCATATTCAGGGCATCATTACGGTTATCATAACAGGATAAGGAGCCAAGTTTGTTATGGATTAGTTGGCACTTACATGCTAAGGATACTCGATTAGGGAAACACATGATGAAATTTGGCATGTTCTTGGGTAGTGGTTAGGTGATCATGGAAGATTCCTTCAAGCCTTTTCTTGTAATGATGACTTGGCAGAGGTAAGGAAAAGTGTGTATATACGTAGAGAAACAGAGATGAATGAGAGATAGAGAATAGAAAATAATGGATAGAGAGAGGGATAGAGAGAGGAATAGAGAGTGTAGTATGTGATTGTAAGCTCTATAATGAAGCTATCATAGAGAACATGTTGAGGCTCTGTTTCTGTATTATCTCCATCCATGAAATCTTTAATGTATTTTTGGCTACTGTAATGTGATGAATTAATACAATGGAGTGGTTCTGAACATCTATGTTATGGATCTTGATCTATGTGTTTTCTTTATTGTCTATGAATTCGAACCCTTGTGTTCTTGATATTGTTTAGGGTTTATCTATGATATTGTTGTAATGTGATCATGTTTACTTCTATATGTGGTACATTTGAACCTAGATCTAGTTCTTGATCTAGATTGTAAGAATGAATTTAACCAATTTCTATCTATGAAAATACCTCTTTGTTAATGGAGAAAATTTTCATGAATATCATATAAAGGAGGGGTTCGATGCCTGTGCATGCCTCGAGTGAGTTCCCGTAAGTTTAGGTGATATGCCAACATGTTTAGGGTTTGAAGAGAAGCTAGAAGTAAAGAGAGACTACATTTTGGTTTCGTGATTTGGACCTCTTTTGAAGCTATTATGAGAATGATGTGTAATGATATATCACTTGACCTTGGACAGTGTCAAAGCATGGCTTAAAATCATGGAGGATGAGTTTTATCAGAGATTGAACACGTAAGCGAGGTTGATGCATGTAAATGGGTAGAAGAACACATGTATGATGACCTGTATGAAACATTTTTTTGTTGTTTCCCTATGGAGTTTTATGAATGGCTATTAGCATATGCATCAAGGTCAATTTGGTATTATAGACCTCATGTATGAACCTAGGATATGTATCGAGGTTGCATGATACCGATATAACTTGGACTCGTGTTGTTGATCACTAGTGGAGTAGAGTGTTGATGAGTTATACCCTGGAATATGTGATTTCTACATATTCCTACCTGGAGGTTGCTGAGTTTGAGTTCTTGAGGGATCATAGAGGATCATTCTTGCATGCTATTCCACTAGCTATCAAGATCTTGGTTATTACTTTGAGTTTGGAAGCCTTCCCCATGGTGGTTAAACTCTGCCAGCGCGGGACATAGAAGCTAGCGTGGTAGAAGATGGTGGACCCTGCGGCTGAAATAGAGAGAGAAGAAAGATGTCTCAAATACAATTAAGCTCAAGAGAGGGATTTGGTGAGATAACACCAAGTTGCAGGACTAATGGATTTATGGAGGTAGGCGTTGTGGGAAGGATTCAAAGTTCACGTGGAGGGCATGAAATATGAGCAAGTATGTGCTACTCCATATTAAAAAGAACGAGAGAGAGACCCCATTGGATTCTTATGAGAGCTTGTCATTTAGAGAAAGGAGAGCCGTAGGTGCACATCTAAGCATGCCCGGTGAACGAACCTTGGCACTTAGTTTTCTATATCCGGAGATAAGTATTGTTAACCTGGTTGGTCTTGGTATTAGTGGTCAAGTGACACCTAGGAGATATAATTTTCCATTTGGTACATCTATGGCTGCACAATAATTTCCTATATTTTGAGGGATTCTGTCTGCGGTATAGAATTTTGGAAATGTGGAGGTACGTAAGGCTTGAATGCCACATCTTGGAGTGGGTTGACTTTGCGAGACTCTCGGCGCTAGTTTAGCATGACGGTGGGTTCGCAAGGTGTAAATGTGTTAGGCCCCTTACCTACAATAGGAGGAGGATCTGGAGGAGTTGGAACTAATGGATCTAGTGGTGCTTAAGGTGGTGGAAATATTGAAGGAGGCCAAGGTGTTGGATCGGTGGGTAAGTGCCTCAACAACATCAGTAGGTATTTTTTGAAATGTCTTTACATGTGCACAAATGTGAGTTGCTATGGCACATAAAGGGTATCGCTTCCCCAAAGTGGAAGGTGAGTTAGTTTGTAACCATGTTGCAAAGGCACACACATAGCTAGTACAAGAAATATGATCCACACCAGATAGTGGTGGATTACATCACGCTGCATGATGCATTTTGGCGAGTTCCACATTCCCGAGTTTGAAAAAATGGATATCAGCGCTCTAAAGGAGATTCAACAAGGAATGGCAGAGAGTGTGTGGGAGTATGATGCACATTTCAAGACTCTCCTATCTAAGTTGTCTTATGACATTCATCCTTTATAGCATGATCAGTGGTTCACCTCGGAGGACTGATCACACCATTCAAGAGGGCACTTTCACATAAGACCTTTATAGATCCACGCAAATCCTTAGAGGCTTCCTCGTACGTTGAGGCTGTGGGAAGCTTTGATACCAGTGTTAGTCCATTTCTTAAAGCCTAGATTGCTACCATGGAAAAGTAGCTAGAGAAATTGTCTGCGAACTTAGCTCATGAGACTCGTAGTGGGCTATGGTGCACAAACTGTGAAGTAGAGGGACATACAAAGGATAGTTGCCCATGAATATTGGTGCGTGCTATATCAGTGGAATGTGAGATTTTCTACGGATATAATGATACAAGTAGGTGTCTGCTACTGTAGCACATGATCCAGAAGAAAGTATCTTGCTATTACAAGATTTACACCTCTACTACTCATGACATAAAGGATTGTAGATTGATTAACCAGATACATGATGCTATTGACATTGGGGTGCACCAGACCAGAATTACCAACAATTCCAAGGATGAGGGTCATCATTATGAAGGGCACACAGATCGAGGATGTCAAGGTAGATAATTTTAAGGAAGATTTAGAGGTCATGGCGATCGCGGGGGCAAAAGAAGTGAATTTCATCGTGGAACCTATTATAACTGTGGATCTACAGAACATTACAAGTGCAAGCATCCCGATTTGTTGCAATGCTCATGGTGTGAAAAGAAGCATGAGTATGAATATTTCTCAAATTTATATGAGCACATGAGCTAGAACCATAAGAAGGACAGGGGTGTGGGGATGGTGAGCGTAAAACATGTTGATCCAAAATGGATGTCGCGGGTGGCATGTGAATCTAAGTTAGAGCATGTATTGATGATGACATGAGTGTAGGCTGCGGGTGCCAGGGAGATACCAAAGCAGAGACTACTTATTACAAGAGAAGAATTGATACATGGGAAGTATCTAGACCCGACTCATTAGAAGGAAGTCTATCAGAGACCATGGAGGTGATTAGGAGTCTTCAAGGGGAGATTCAATGCTTGAAGGAGAAATCATGGAAGTTGGAGTAGAAGAAAAGCGTTGAAGTCCCTCAAGCGAGATATAGATGAAGTCAGGGAAGTATGTAAGATGTTGCACCAAGATAATATCATCCCTCTGTTAGGAGAGTGGCTGAGAGGAAAAGTACCGAGAGGAGACCATGAGAGGCATGTTTTACATGTTAATCCTCCTCACAGTCTTGAATATGATAAAGAGATTACCTTGAATGCAGTTGTTGATGGATGGCTCCTAATTAATATTCTGATTGACACGGGTGTGGAAGTTAATGTTCTCACCTTGTACACATAGAATCAAATGGGAAGGCCTCCATTACTACCATCTTCAAATGTGTTGTATATAGATAAAAAGAAAAAGGTGATGGTCATTGGTGTCTTTAAGAATGTTGTTATAACTATCCAAGGGGTGAAATTCACTAGATGCTTTGAAGTCTTGGCACTTCTTTGAGGCGAATAAATTTCCAGCATTATTTGGGTGCCCCTGGTGCTATAAGAACAATGTTGACTTACGTTTCAATAAAGGGTATATAAGTTTTTGAGAACAAGGAGGAACATGTTATCATTCCTTTGACAGATGGAAATTCAGTGCCCTATATTAAGCCCTTAGGAGAAGAATACCTGGAAAGAATCTATGTGTGCACTATCAGAGACCTTGAGGTTATGCATCTAATAAAATAAGGAGTTATTCAATGGGAAGACACTCAATCTATAAGTGATACAACTAGTTTGGCATGTGAAAATTGGGCGCACGAGACATATGAGTTAGTCGGAAGGTAGTTAAGAGGATATTTGATGAGAGTAACAAAGGTGTGCTCAATTAGGCGCCAGGAGGAGGAAAACAGTTTTGAGTTACACTGGGGAAGGAAACCTTGATGTTTTCCTACGAGCAATGGAGACCCAGTGGAGATGTGAGATCAAAAAGAGAATTATTCTTATCTATACTTTGCGTGGGACTGCAACACGTTGGTGGGTGACCCATCGAGATAAACTTCTAGAGTGGTGCGAGGTGAGAATCACATTTTCTGTTAGGTTTCTTTGAAGCAATGCACCTACTTCTATACAAGACTATCATGGGAAGGAACCCACCTCATTTCACATCCTAGGAATGTGAGAAGGCCTAGATGGAAGGTGTGGAAGCCTTGCCTCCATCACTATGGGTGCATAAGCTTTACTCCACCTTACAAGGGTGCGTGCGCGTGTGGTACATTCATTTCGAGATGTAACGTCGGACAATAAAAATAGAAGGAGTTGATAGTTTATCTTATTCAAAAATTTGAGTATCAGAGTACTAAGCCATCGGTGAATGACATGCTACGGGTTGTTAAGCACCTAACTATGGGAGATAGTGCCATGGTAGAGAGGGAGTAGTATCTGGAGTTGTTGGGTGAACCCGGTTTGGAGGCGCGCTTTGATGAGGAAGAATCAAAGGAGGTACAGCTTGAGATTATGGATAGTGCTGATGAGGAAGAGTGTGCTTACCATGAACCCCGAAAACTAAGAAGGTTAACATTGGCTCGGAGGTGAAACCCAAGGAAGCTACTATTGGAGATTACTAGTTAGAAAGGGAGGTTTCAAAGATTATTGATCTGTTGTGTGAATTCAAGGATTTATTCCCACGCGGGTACCACGAACTCAAGGGAGTTCACCACTCTTTAGGAGAGATGTGGATCAAATTGAAGGAGGGTGTGCACCCAATTTGGAAGAGACCTTATTGAATGAATATGAATCTACGCGTCAAGGTCAAGGAGGAGATTGACAAGATGATCGCATCAGACATCATTGAGGCTGTTAAGGAATCAAAGTGGATAAGTCAGATGGTCATCAAAATTAAGAAGGATAGGAGGATAAGGATTTGCATTGACTACAAGGATTTGAATGTAGTGTGTGTCATTGATCCTTTCCCAACCCCATTCACTGAGGAGATCTTAGAAGGAGTGGTCAAGTGGGCGGAGATCTATTCATTTACAGATGGATTTTGGGGTGTTAACAGTTAGAATTGTAAATGAGGACCAAGAAAAGAAAAATTTTGCCATTGAATGGGGAAGTTTTTCCAATATGGTAATTATTTTTGGACTTAAGAACATGCCTGTTGTGTTTTCGCGCATTGTGGTCCAGGTGTTTCAGGACTTCATCCATAAGTTTCTTCAAGTCTACCTAGATGATTGGATGGTTTACGGACTAGTAAAGGACCATTGTGACAATTTGAGGTTGATGTTTGAGAGATACTGACAGTTTTGTAAACATTAAGAAATGTGTTTTCACTACTCTATTTGGAACCCTGTTGGGACATATCATATGTAAAGAAGGCTTGCTGGTGGATCCTGCCAAAAGTTTCCGTTATTGTGGGATTATGGGAACCTACCAGCAAGAGCATAGTGTGCGGATTCCTTGGACATACGGGGTATTCCAGGAAGTTCATCAAGGGCTATGCCAAGATTTTTGTGCCATTGGAGGAGTTACTAAAACACAAGATTATGTTCTATTAGGGAGAGGTGCAATAGATGGCTTTTGACACACTGAATAATAGACTCATTATTGTGCCCATATTATTCTTTCCCTCTTGGGATAAACCTTTTCACATGTATTTTGATGAATTCGGGATGGAAAATAGAACAATATTAGCACAACTGGAGAGGGAATTATTGACCATCCCTTATACTTTTCTAGTAGGAAGCTAACCCCAGCAGAACAAAATTATACTATCACGGAGCGTGAGGCATTGTCGATGATCTACGTGGTGTAAATATTTAGGCTATATTTTCTAATGATTCCTTTTATCTTTTATACATACCACATGTCATTAAATTACTTGGTGAATAAGACCATATTGTAAGGGCACATATACAGGTGGGTCCTATTGTTTCAGGAGTTTGAGTTTATGGTTGTTTTAAAATTGGGTAATATTAATTTGGGGCCTAACCATTTATCAAGGATTGACTCATGAAATGACATGTAGAGCATCAAGGATATAATTCCAGATGCAAAACTATTTATATTGTAGTGTGTGCCCTCTAATTTGGAAGATATCGTTGTGTTCTTAAGAATAGGTGTGGTGCCGAAGGGATGAAGGCCTTGGAGAGGAAATAGTTAGCTATACGCGTCACACCCTACATGTTAATTAGTGGAGACTTGTACAAGTTAGGCCGAGATGAGGTCTTGCGTTGGTGTGTACTGGAGCATGAGCATGTTGCAATCATGGAGGAAGCACATGGTGGAATTGTAGGAGGGCACTATGTAGGAAATGCCACCACACAAAATATCTTAGTGGTAGGTCTTTGGTGGGAAACCCTTTATCAGGACTATATTGAGTATTGCAATTCCCGTGATCATTGTCGAACCTTGTTAATCCTTGAAAAAGGGATGAAATTCCATTGATACCAATAGCTAGTGTTGAACTATTCAAGAAATGGGAAATTGACTTTATAAGCCATATTTCACCTGTTGTGTGAAGGATGGGTTTGCGGTACATCATTATTAGCACTAATTATCTTACACGGTGGGTGGAAGTAGTATCTACTAAGGATTGCACGGAAGTGACGACAACTAGATTTTTATGGGAAAACATCATTAGTAGATATGTTGTATGATGGAAAAGTGACAAGTGAGCATGGGAATCTACAAGTACCCTTTCCTCGTACCGACTTCCCGAGGTTGTGTCGAGATAGCCGGTGAATGTTGAATGTGAATGGATATGTATAAGCTAATCGGGTAATCTTAAATCCTCAATGCACAATAATGGAATCTGCAAATCTAAGGCGAAGAAGGCCCTCCTAACCTAGATTGGTGTAATGGATCGTTCAGATATAATGGTTGTTCGGAGGCTCCAATTGATGTTGAGCTCTGCCAAGATCCTATTTCTTGGTTGTTGGATACATGGGAAGTGACCTATGGGAGCTTCGTATATATCTCTAGACAAGGTCATGAAAGTAGTGGTAGGTCATTTTAGTGGGTTTTGTGGTTAGCTATGGGTGGTTTTCTAGTCTAGCCCAGAAAATATTGGATTGATTAGCTTCTATGTTTAATATGGAAAACTGTGCTATAATATCTAGTGGGAGTGGTGAAGATCTAAACACCAGCGTTCGCAAGCCGGTGTCAATACTTGACTGGTTTGTTGGCCCGTTGGGTTGTGGGACTTGGGGATCACAACCGTGAGTTTGTGGTTATTGTGGACCTATTATGGTCATGTGAAGAATCAATCCCTTCTCCCAACTATCCAGTAATTGTATGCCTTTTCAGCCTCTACGTTTAGAACTAGAAGTTGTATGATTTTATCAGAGTACCTAATAGGTGTTCTGGCAACTTGGATACATAAGCTAGTGTCTATATCAACGAGGAGGTCTCCTATGTTAGGCTGCGAAACAAGAGGATTGCAACCGAATGTTTATTCTCGTTCAAACCCTTGTACGGTCATTCAGGTGTTTTATCAAGGCAATCTATAATTTGGATGGTTTGACCAAAAGTTGTAAGCTTTGTCATCTTCAATGTTTAACCCTCTCAGTTGTTCACTAATTTCTTGTAAGTTTGTTGTTGCTCGAAAGACCTGTATCCTAAGGTCCTGATCTATATCAGCTAAGGTCGTGGGTAGATTCAGCTGAGGTATTATGGGTTCAAATATATACTCTCTAGGCTCTCTAGGTCCTGTGATTGTCATATAAAGATGATTCAACCTCCAACTAACATTAAATGAACTGATTACAAAGAGGTATTTACACTATGCAAGCATCCTGCTATTTTTGTATTTTTCAATGACATATTTCAATGAAATTGAAGAGCAGCTACTTTAGTATATTTATAAAATGGACAATTAATCTAAAGACAAAATGAAAACAAACAAAGTAGCCTGGTATGGCTATTTGGTTGTGCAATTATGATTTTATCCTAAATATCTAAGCAACTAAACATATTAATTTGAAAGGCTCTCGATCCTACCTCAGAAGTGAGGAATGAATCATAGTTTCTTAGAAACTATCAATCCCCACTTCCCTGGTGATACCGAGAGTGAAATTTTAACTGAAATGAAATAATTCACTACTTTATTTGATATGTTGTAACTAGAACTTTGATAGCTCAAACCTAGTGTTTACAGAACAGTGGTAAATCCAGTTGTGTGTGATTTCATCCCCTCAGTGTGATCTCCTCATTCCTTCATGTCCTCGTGAATCCAGAAAGTATGTATATGATAGTATCAACACAATATAGCGTTCGAACAATGGCAACTTTGGATATAGACTGAATACAATGCGAGTAGAGAAGGGTAGCGCAAGTGAATAGAGCTTGACTATGTAATTCCTAACAGGATTTATCATGCGGGAATAAAACACAAGTGTACCGAGAGTTTCGAAGCTATTCTTGTGAAAAAACAAAACCTGCAACTTTAATGTATTCTGGTCTAGAAATGAAGCTATTATATGTTTAAACTGACTGTATGCAGTAGCAATGAAACAAGACTTGAAACAAGAAGATGATATGACCTCCAAGATGCCAACAATGGAAGCAAAACTTGAAACTAACAAAATTCTAAGCAAGGAATTGAAAACTGAACAAGATAATTGAGAGGATGAGGGGCCATTTGTTTGAAAATAAACGATTATTTATAGAATTCCCATTCACTAAAGGGTAACTTGGAATGGAACTCTTTTACCATTAAACAATGGAGAAACACTATTACAGGGAACCAAAAACATAAATACAAGCTAAGGCAGTTGAGAAAAGCTGGTAAATGTTGAAAATTTACACAAGTCGTGATCAAAGGAACGTGTTGGAAAATGCGTGAAGGACCACCGCCCTGAGCAAGGCGGGCGCGGTTAGGACCACACCGCCCTGGCAGTATGGCGGTGGTTATATCCTGAAGGTCAAAAATCCAATAAAAAGGGGGCAAGGGATAAAACAAAGCACAAGGAACTTGGATAAAGCATTTGGGATGCTAACATATACTTCGTGAGCTTCTCTGGATCCCGAACACCTTGCGAGGTGACCTGTATCATCATTGGGGCATGTGTAACATCGTTCAGGTGGTGCAGTACCCTACAATTTTGGGTATGTACATATTGCCCCCTCGGAGAAGCGTTTTAGCCATGAAGAGGCATAAAACGGTGGGTCCAAGTATGGTGGTCCCAAAATAGGAAGCTAGAAATTATACCTGACACGCCCGTGTGTCGAAATGATGCCATCCAAATTCCCGCTACCTACAAAATGAAAAGAGGACTCAAGTGCAGATAGATAAAATAAGTTGAGAAAATAAATACTAAATTAATATGAAATGAGGACTTACCATTTGCGTAGGGATAAGAACTTACCTCCGTCGGCGCTCCAAACCTATGAAAGGGGCATTCAAAAATGAGTCAAAACACTATATATATATATATATATATATATATATATATATATATATATTCATTTTCCTATTCATTTACGTGTGTTGATTTGATAGTTTTGAGCTCTGGGACCCACGGTGATGGTTTTCGATGAGAGTATAGTCAAAACATTTGTGGTGAGATAGCGATCATGCCTCCGAGAGCGGAACGTCGACCCGCGAGATCTCAGGTTAGTTCTTCTCGATTTACCGTTTTTGCACCCAAAATGTTAAAATGTCGAAATATTTGTCTTGGGGGGGTCATTTTTAGAAATGCTAGTGTTAATAGGGTCACTTAGGGGGCGCCTAATGGGTAGGCTTTTATTTTAGTTAAAATGGTCAATTTTTGCATTTTTGAGCATTTTTAGGGCATATGACCCGTTCGAACTCGTGGGACAAGACCGCCGCCCTGAGCAGGCGGCGGTTCTGGACCGCCGCCTTAAGAAGGTGGCAAAGGTGGCGATTACAAGAACTACCACCCTACACAAGGCGGCGGTCCATTACAGAGTGTCAAAACAACACTTTACTTGATTTGTTTTTACATTTTCAGCATTCTTGCATGTTCTTAACAGTTTTTCCAATGTAATTTTGGTGCTAACTCGACTCCTTTTTGTGTTTTTTTGGGTGTATGTAGAAGAAAGAGGAGTAAATTAGATGGAGCCGAGAGAGGGAGTGTGATTAGCTCTCGGAAGTGTTGGAGGCACTCTCCCAGGCAGAGTGGGATACTCTCCAGAGGGCTGGTATATGGAGGATTGCACAGGTTCCTCATGTTGCACTTGCAGTCACATATTGTGTGACTTGTTTTCTTATTGGGATGTGGATCAAAACACCTTCTGATTGCAGGAGTTAGGGGTGAGTGGTCTATCACCCTGGAGGATGTTTACCGCATACTGGGGGTTCCGATTCTTGGGCAAGGTGGTGTCTCTTAAGACAATAGTATCTAGATCACAGGTGGTTTAGTGGGCCACCTACATGGGAGATGTGGTTGTATCGATGGGGTCGAAGAAGGGCGTGAGGATCCACTCTATTATTGAGTCAAACATTCCCTTACTTGCAAGGCTATTATGGGCATCCTTGCATCCAAACTGATTGGGGACAAGGGAGGGGACACCCTCTTATATTGTTGGGCTCCTATTATTGCCCAGATTGAGGGCCATGGATGTGTC
The DNA here is from genome assembly GCA_018340775.1 of Taxus wallichiana var. yunnanensis. Classification (NCBI taxonomy): domain Eukaryota; kingdom Viridiplantae; phylum Streptophyta; class Pinopsida; order Cupressales; family Taxaceae; genus Taxus; species Taxus wallichiana. The sequence goes on from CM031240.1 coordinate 847,745,318, forward strand.
TACGCTTGGGGAGCAGATATCCTCGGGACTACCTACCATGACTTATATAGGGTAGTCCATTTATAGGGGTAGTCACTGAGCCACCCGACTCTTGTCATGAGTTGGGTGTATGAGCACATTATCCCATATGGGAGAGGCGTAGAGGTGGAGGATCTCGGGGCCGTCAGGGTAATGAGGTGGATAGGGATGACAGTTCTTAGAGCACCCCACCAGCCAGTGGCTTCTCTGACCACTGCAGACATGGAGGCCACCCCTTATTAGGCCATGGCAGGGGTATGGGGGAGAGAAGACCGTTACACGATTGATTGCACTGTCACCCAAATGATAGACAGGGCGGGGAAGTTGGAGATACACCCCTTTGATAGAGTTCCACAAAGTAGTTTGGCCTCCCCTATAGCGGCATGCTTCCTCCGGTGGTGCCAGTGTACAGATCTATCCGCAAGGCTCGGGGAGGTCCTAGAGGCCGAGGTTGGACTATTGTTACGCCCGGCACTCCTATTGCAGCTAGGAGGGTGGTACATGCACAAGGAGAGCTGGTGCTCCTCAGGAACCCTTACTTCAGATTGCCGCCGGTCCCACTCATAGTAGTGATGAGCCCATTGACATGGACTCGAGTCTGAGGAGTTCACTGGGGGAGAGACCGAGGAGGAGATAGAGGACATGGAGATCAGTGAGATGGGTGGGGGATGAGAGTGATCCTGAGTGGCATGACACCTAGGAGATCCTACAGGCCGAGAGGGCGGAGCGAAGTGCAGAGAGGGTGACTCTGGTTTCAGAGGAGTTACTCTCTCGAGACCCAGGTGGAGATGGCGAGTCTGTTGTAGGATATCACATTGCCCCAAATGTGGGAGAGGGGCACCAGTTGGTGGCGGTGTCAGTGGCAGGCATGGATCCTAGAGATCCTTCTTGGAGGCCTGGCAATCCTAGTGAGTTGTCACTCTTCTCCTAACATTTGTTTTAGTTAGAGTTGTTCTAGTTTTTGTTTCTTTTTGTTTTGCTTACTCTTGGTTTTATCGTTGATCATTTTCTAACTTGTTTTCTCCTTTGTTTGCAGCGACTGCTGATGAGTGGTGAGACTTGATTCACCGAGTGTGTATCGATACCCTGCTTCTCCCCTCGGAGAAGACTCATGCTGAGCTTTCCATGGACGTGGGGAGCCCTCAAGCAGTTGGTAGACACACCAATTTTTTTCCTATATTGGTATGTGGTGAAGATTATGACTTCTCTCTACATGGAGGTAGCTAGATATAGGACAGCCGAGCGCTTGATGAGGAGGAGCCATTCTCATAGCGAGACGGTAGCCACAGGCATGACCATGAGCCCTCAGTGCATTCAGAGCGCCAAAGATAGCCGAAGTCCTAGGCATGGCCGCGCACCCTCTGAGGGATCCCATAGGGATTGAGAGACTATTTTTGTAGTATTTTGTCAGATGTTTATATGAGTGTTTTTGTACTTTCCAGGCTCATTGAGCATTTTGACCATGCCTAGTGCATGATGGCATTGTATACTGAAACCTGATTTGTATATATTTATATATATATATATATATATATATATATATATATATATATATATTTGGATCTAGACTCTTGGCATCTTGAATTTTGTGACTCATTTCTATATGTGTTTTTAGATGTTTTTAGAATCTTTGTTTTCATGTTTCCAGAATGTATGCAATGGATAACAAATGATAGTAAATAGAATGTTTTACTCTGTATGTTTTTGTAGTGCTAATATGAGATGATACTAACATATGGTAGTATTGAACTTTTGAACTCTTTGGGCAATGTTTGTAATTCCTTCTTATATTGGCAAAACGTGATGAATGCATAGTGATAAAGAGATGAACTTTCCCCAATCCCAAATCCACGCAACTAGTAAGACGCGAGGGCTCAACGCCAAGAGTTAGGAAGGGCACAAGTTGTATGAGTTTGATTGAATGGAATGATGAGAGACAGACAAACCAGAATACAAGAACCAAATTTGGACCTACACACCCACCCTACTCGTAACTAATACCAAGCTTAGAAGGATACTTATTTTTCGGTTTATCTAGACTTAGATTCATAAATGGCAACTGGTTGACAAAATCTGGTTTTGAGGATTTGATCTCTTTGGAATTTGGATATTTGGATATTTTCTTTCTCTTAATAGAAATCAATTTGTGTTTTTAGCATACCAAGATTTGTTCATTTGTGTGACTGGACCCCCTACACCCTGCCTCATGCCACTAGTAAGAAGCATGGGTTTGTTACCAAAGGCAAGATATAGGTGAGTAAGGGCACTTCTTTCCTTTCCCAACCTCACCTCACCAATAAGAGATGTGGGCTTATCACCGAAGGTTGATGGGGTAAAGAAGTGTGTAAAATAAAATATTTTGTTTGCTTGGTGCTTTTGATTTCATTGGATTTTGACATTTCTGATCTATGAATTTGGGATATCCTTTCGTTCCAAGAGATTTCAAGAGGGATAGATGTGACACCAAGAAGCTTTCAGAATAGACCGTAGGCAAGGACAACTTCACCTAGTAAAAAGAAAGAGCAAAGCCAAGTATGCAGGTCTTGGTATGGTTTCTGTCAATGTTTGTCTATCGAAATTGATGAGAAGATTTGAAAATAGTTGATGATGCTTGGAGAGATGTGATATGAATGCTTTTGCCAATATTTCAGAAATTTGTAACAGATTGTTTTTAAGAGTAAGCTCCTGGACTAACATTTTTACGAAATGGACAGAATGAAGCAGCTAAAAGACTAATGCAATGTAGGTAGCTATAATGTACTAGCAATGACTTTGATGTTTTATGCGTAAAAGCTGTTTAAGGTGCAAGGAATTGATTTCACCAAATTCCTCACCTTCTAGTGTCCACAAGAGATAAGCATCATTTCCGTAGTCCTTCATGACTTGGTATGGGCCCAACCATTTGGGCCAGAACTTTCTTCCTTCACCTGTTTTCTTATCGATTTAGTTGTCTAGTCTTAGAACTAGATCTCCTTCATATATTTCTCACTCATAGACCTTTTTGTTATACTGCCAGCACATCCGGTTAGCATAGGCTCTATGCCATTGTTCGACGTTTAATCTGGCCTCGTCAAGGCTTTCTAGTTGAGAGAGGCATGCCTCCCTATAAGCTTCTTCATCCAGAATCCCTTGTAATGAGATACAGAGACTGGGTATTTTAACCTCAAGCGGGAACCTTATGCCCGAATACCAGTGAGAAAGGAGTTGCTCCTGTTGGTGTTCTTATTGAGGTTCGATGGGCCCACAAGGCTAGATATAGTTTTAAATGCCAATCTCACTTGTTCTCCTTGACTATTTTGAGGAGAATAGCTTTTAACGTTTTGTTTGTCGCTTTGGCCTGCCCATTGGCTTGAGGGTAGTAAAGAGAGGCCGTGTGATGGTTTATCTTGAACTTGCTACATAACTCATGGACTTCATCATTTTTAAAGGACGTGCCATTATCTGAGATAATGAATTGAGGGACACCATACCTGTAGATAATTTGGTTTCAGAATGAATTTGGCAATTACCGAACCTAGTACGGTGGTGAGAGGCATGGCCTCCACCCATTTGGTAAAATATTTTGTTCTTTGTAATTATAAAACTATGGTCATCGGTAGATGAGGGAGAGAATTTCCCTATCAAGTCCAGACCCCACTTGGAGAAGGGCCATGGAGTCGCTATTGGTTGCAAGGATTGTGCTGGCATGTGAATTTCATGAGAGAATTCTTGGCATTTGTGGCACTTATGTATAAATTCCACTGTGTCATGCTCGAGAGTGGGCCAAAAATAGCCCATTCAATTTATTTTGCGAGCGGTGGCGTGACCACCGAAGTGGCCCCCACATATCCCACTATGGGATTCATGAAGAATCCTCTTGGATTCTTCTATGTCAACACATCTTAGAAGCATGTCGTTGAAGGCTCTACAATAGAGTACTTGGTCTAAAACAACATATTTAGTGGTAATAATGCATAACCGCCTTCTTTTTTGTGACGTGGCACCTTCCAGGTATGTATGGTCCATGATAAAATTGATGATATCAGTATACCAGGGACATGTAGAAATGGGGGGCCTGGTTTCAAAAAAGTATACACACTCATCGGGAAAGTCTAGATCTACCAGCTCACCTCCATCTAGTGGATTATTAGCTAACCAGTATGTAATGATTTTTCCTTTAACAGATTTACGGTTTACGGTTATGAAACAACCAACCTTTTTAGATAAAGATCCTTGTGTGAGAAATGTTCGTAAATGTTCTATTTTTATAATGACCCTTGTTTCCTAGTTTAACATGTAATGTCTCAAATTTTTTGTTGCAAAAATTATGGCGAGGCATTCTCTATCTACCTGTGTGTAACGTGTTTCATAATCGAGCAACGTTCGGCTAATGAAATAGATCACGCGTTCTCGTTTTCATCATCTTCTTGAGCCAGCATGTAGGCCAGCGAGACATGAGTGGCTCGTGAGTATAGGATCAAAGGGCGGTCTGGCTTGGGAGGCATTAGTGTGGGTGGTGACAACAAGAAGCATTTAACTACTTGAAGGCCTTATTGCATTCTTCAGTCCAATCGATGCTATAATCTTTCTTGAGTAGATTGTTGATTGGATGAATGGAAAAGCTTAAATCTGGGATGAACCTTTGGATTGCACCAAGTTTCCCAAGAAATGACCTGATTCTAGACTCATCGAAGGTGGGATCATTTTGAGAACAGCCCGTATTTTGGTCGGATCAACATCAATCCCTCATGAAGATATAATGTATCCCAGAAGTTTACCTCCTATCACACCAAACACACACTTCTCTGGGTTTAATGTGACACCATACTCAATTAGTCGTGAGAGGATGATACGAAGCACTTCCGGATGATCACAGCATTTCTTGGCCTTGGCCAACAAGTCATCCACATAGGATTCCACAATTTTATGGATAATATCATGGAATATATAAGTCATTGCCCCTGATACGTAGTGCCGGCATTCTTAAGACCAAATGGCATGATAACATAACAATAAGTTCCCAAGGAGTTATAAATGTGGTTTTGGCTTGATCTTGTTCGAGATATTTTAACTCGATTGTACCACGAGAACCCATCCATGAGGGACAACAATTCAAATCCAATTGTTGCATCAACGATAACGTTAATGGATGGTAATGGTAAATCATCCTTGGGAAAAGCTTTGTTAATAACCCGAAAATCTATGCAAATGCGCATCTTTGTCCCATTCTTTTTTAGGACGGGAATGATATTAGATACCCATTGTGAATAGTCAATGGGCTTGATGAATCCTACTTGGAGAGGTTTTACTACTTCCTTTTTTACCATGAGAGCCACTTTTGGCTTCATTGGTGGTCTTTACTTCTATTTAATTGGCTTCGCATCCGGTTTAGTGACAAGATTATGTACCGCAACTTGTGGTGCAATTCTCGTCATTTATTTATAATTAAATGCAAAAGCCTTTTGATGTTCTTTGAGGATTTGGGTGTGTATTTCTATCTCCTCTCGAAGTTAATGAGGATCCCACCTTCAAAATTCTTGGTTCTTCCTCCGTTCCGATGTTTATGTCAATGGTTTCTTCTATCAAAGAAACATTACCTTCTTCAAATTCAGGTGGGGCTAGAGGTAATTCCAAGTTCTCTCCATTTTCTATTTCGTAGATATCGAGATCCTTCGTGGAGGAGACTCTACCATGGGATTTCCAAAATAGGAAGAGGAGTGTGGTATTAGGGAAAGATCAACTATACGGTGAGCAAGGTGTAGCTCCACAGAGGCATTTAGATATTCAAGAGTGATTCTATCATCGTCAAAGTGATCCATGATAGAAAAATCATCCTCAACTTCTCCATGAGTCAAGAGTGAGTTTGTTGGTATTTTACACACTAATGGTTCGGTACGAAGTGATACCATGAAATTTGTATCCTCCAACTCGCTATTTGGGGTGAAACGGGAAGCTGAGGTTGCTATTGAGTCTACGAGAAGGTTCTGCTCTCGTGGGATTACTTCAATTGATATGAAGTTGAATCCCTTGCTTAGATCTAACATGGCTATTTTCTATAGTTGTAAATGTTTAGCCCTAGTTTCATATACCTCAGAGACTTGGTTTGTAACTTTTTGTGAGTCTCCTAGCACTCTAATGTTATCGACACCCATTCTTTTGTCTAGAATGAGGCCAAGGAGGAGAGATTCATACTCAGCTCCATTGTTTGTACATTCAAAGTTTAATTTGGAGGTGAAAGGTAGGATCTTTCCCTCAGGTGAAGTAAAGATCACCCCCGCCCCAGCTCCAAAATGACATCTAGCTCCATCGAAGTGGAGAGTCCAATATTTGTTTGGAAAAATTGACGTAGGGATATTTGTCATATCTGTTTCTTCTGCTTTAGTTACCTCTACCATAAAAAAATCATCTGATGGAAGAGAAACAACTCCCAGGGTGTGTCCTATACCCATGGAATCAAATGGTAGGAGAATAGGTAAGTCCTTCTCCAACAACTCAACAATTTTTGCGGTAGTCCCTAGTGATACTGCTTTTATAGTGTTGGTCTCATTTTTGAGTATTAGGATGCACTTGGCTGGATTTGTAATTTCCAACTCAGTGGTGGGTATCAAATTTTCTTTTGGTTGTGAATTAGTTGGTTTGACAAGCTGATTTGTTGGGAGTTCAAACTTGGAGTGAACACCTGGTCTTTTCTTCAAATCAGCTAGGTGTATATCGAAGGGTTTTGGGTCACCTTATACCATGAATATTTTCCTAAATGTACAAATATTATTTCTTGGAATAGCATGGAAGGGATTGCCTTCATGCGGTGTATCCATGGCCGACCAAGGATCATATTATAATTGGTTTCGATCTATAATATAAAATTCAGTGAGGACTGTCTTGGGTCCTAAAGTGACTGGTAAAACTATGGTTCCAATCAAAGTGGCTTTGAGGCTATCATAACCTCTTAGCGTATTTTGTGTCGTGGAATAGTTTGTCTCTCCATATCCTAGCTTTTGAAGGAAAGCAAAGGGGACTATGTTGACTGCTACCCCATCATCGACCATTGCACGTTTAACATAATTATTGTAGACCCAAACTTGTAAATGTAAAGTTGGGTCGCCTCTTCATGCAATTTCAGCATCTATTGGCATTTTACTTATATCGAATATAAACTCAGTATCCCTATCTGGCTGCCCCGGAGGATAAACGTCAAAATCCACATGGTTTACCTGCGTTTTGGGGGAGGAGTGATGTTGATTAAATGACCAAGGCCTAATGCTTCTAAGAGAGCAGCTTTGTGGGTGGGAGAGTTTTTTAACAAATCCAAGAAGGATATGTGCGAGAAGGTTTTAGTTAAATCATTAATTAGATCATAGGCGCCTATAGGTTTTAGCAATGTTTGTTTAGTGTTGTCTGGCTCTAATGAATAACTTAGAGTTGGTTGAGAAGAATAATCCCGTGTTCTTGTTATGGTTTCTATTGGTAGCTCGAGTGTCTAACTCCACTAAACCAAATATCTTAGTTTGAGGTCGAGTTCCTAATTGGGGTGCGATTGGTGGATTTAATGAAGTTGAAGCTTCATGATCATTGTTCCCTATCATGACAACCTTATTTGTTCCATTAGGATCTAACCTGTTGTTGTTAGAATGGTTTGGGAGTGGGTCATTGAAGATATTGAGGGATGCATTTTGAGGGGAAACTGCCCCGCATAAGCATTTAGTGTGGGTACTATAGAATTTGCTAGAAACATATCTATGAAGAGTTGTTTTTGATCTTCTAGTAAATTTGCATGAATTTATTATATTCACAACAAGTCCTAGTATCGTGGCCTTGAATCTTGTGGAAGCCACAATATAAATTGGGATTGTAATTTCGAGGCTGTTGATTTAAAACCTGTTATGGCCCGAAATTTTGATAAGGTTGTTGGTTGTTAGAGTTAAAATTTTGAGGCTGTTACCTTTGGTTTTGACTCTGATATCCAGTTGGGTTTCGATTCGGACTTTGTGTTTGGATTTGTTGTGTTGTTTTTTTGCCGTGGTGGACGATTAAAATCCACCGCATTGATTTTTGGGGTAAAATTACTATTTTGTTGATTATTAACAGGTGGTGAAATATTTACAATATTTTCCTTTTTAGCTTGGTCAGTTACTCCATCTGTTGTAACTCCACGGTTCTTGTTAAAGATCTTAGGTCCTTGATTAGAATTCCTGGCATTAGAATAGGCCACAATGTTTTGATCGGGAGTGGTTAATTTCTCGTTTGTCCCATGTCTTATGACCACTATCTATCGCTGCTTGGTCGATTCAGAGAGCACTTTCGAGTACTTCATCGTAAGTTCTTAGCGGAAACTTCTAGACTTCTTCCTTTATCTCTCTATTGAGTGAATTAAGGAATAAATCACATAGTTCCATTTAATCCATATTTTGAGCACTTCATTGATGAGTAGAGAACCGTATGCCATCTTTGGATAAAATGAGCAGTGGATTCATTATGTTCTTGCTTAATATGCAAGAATTCCCTGATTCCTGTTCTTAACAATTTGTTCATATCGAAAGCTTTGATGAATTCTGACACGAGTTGTTTCAATGAGTGTATCGAGGCTTCGTGTATTCGTAATACCAATCAAGGGAAATAACCTCTAAGGTCTTGGGAAGATCTTAGTAACAACCCCGTCCCAAGGAGTAAATCCCGTATGGTGTGGCATAGGCCTTAATGTGTGTGTTTGGGTCCCCTTCCCTTTGTATTTGGGTAAATCAGGAAGAGGTCTTAGAAGCATAATGCTTTGTATGGTGAAGTCTAATGAATCTTTTAAATATTCCGAATAAGTCTCTACTACGTAGGCCTTGACCATTGATGAGGCTTGCTGAGGGGGTTGAGGTGGAATGGGTTGTTGATATGGCATAACATATGCATTTGTAGGGACATAAGGGAATCCCTGTGGTTGAACGAACATCCCAAGAGAAGAGAACATGTCTCCTTGTGGTGACTTTGAATAAATGTTTAAATAAGGAGGAGCATTGTTCTGGTATAGGTTGTTTGGTGCCAAGCCGGGAGGTGTCATGTTTTCAACTGGAGTGGTGTTTGAAAATGTTGTCCTAGTTGGCATTTGTTGTGGATAATTATAAGGATTTTGAGGAGGCATGCCTAACGTGCCTATTCCTGTAAGGAGGTCAACTTGACTAGGGTGATGCAGAGGGTTGGGGATTCCCGCTTGCCCAAAATATGAATTTTGGTTTGCTTGAGCAAGTTCTAGCCCTCTAACCTTCTCAGCTAAGGCTAAAATGACCTCCATTGGTGAAGATGCAGTGCTTTTCCTTAAGGGTGTTTGTTGTATGGCTTGAGGTTGTAAGGGGGTATGATACCCTGCTATGAATTGGTCGTTACCCTACCAAGCTTCACCGAGTGTATTTCCCATAGGTGGAGTTGTGGGGGTGTTCTCCTGGAATAGGGTATCAGATTGTATTTGTAAACTCCCTATAGGTGGATACATATTTTGGAAGTGTTGTTCACTTTTAGCGAAGTGTGCTAAGTACTCCTCATCCAAAAAGGGGAGTGGGTCTGATTGTCTACTGATCTGTGGTCTAAACAAGACCCGAGGAGATGAAGTGGATTCTCCAGTAAACATCATATTGTTAGAGCTTGATGGCTCTGGTTGTTGTGTTTGTGCAAACTGATCAAACTCCTCAATTCGGAACAAAGAACTAGAACTAGTTCTGTGAGGGGGAGTTTGAGATGACAAGTAATTACTCGAATAGTTATCAGCCCACGTAGAAAGTGAGGGTGATGGTTGTCTATTTGTTTGACTATAGTTTACTTCGAGACCTGAGAGAGGTCTACCATATGCATCATATCCTGACATATTTGGGGGTATATGAATACCTGCAGAATAATGGGAAAGAGCGAAGGTGGATGGAAGAAATGAAAACAGAAAGAGGAATATTAGTTTGTTTCACGTCGGGTTCACCAATTTTGTACGATGGAAAAGTGACAAGCAAGCATGGGAATCTACAAGTACCCTTTCCTCGTACCCGACTTCTCGAGGTCGTGTCAAGACAGCCGGTGAATGTTGAATGTGAATGGATATGTATAAGCTAATCGGGTAATCTTAAATCCTCAATACGCAATAATGGAATCTACGAATCTAAGGCAAAGAAGGCCCTCCTAACTTGGATTGGTGTAATGGTTCGTTTGGATATAATGGTTGTTTGGAGGCTCTAATCGATGTCGAGCTCTGTCGAGATCCTATTTCTTGGTTGTTGGATACATGGGAAGTGACCTGTGGGAGCTTCGTATATATCTCCAGACAAGGTCATGAAAGTAGTGGTAGGTCATTTTAGTGGGTTTTGTGGTTAGCTATGGGTGGTTTTCTGGTCTAGCCTGAAAATATTGGATTGATTAGCTTTTATGTTTAATATGGAAAACTATGCTATAATATCTAGTGGGAGTGGTGAAGATCTAAACACCAGCATTCGCAAGCCAGTGTCAATACTTGACTGGTTTGTTGGCCCGTTGGGTTGTGGGACTTAGGGATCACAACCATGAGTTCATGGTTGTTGTGGACTGTTATGGTCATGTGAAGAATCAATCCCTTCTCCCAACTATCTAGTAATCGTATGCCTTTTCAGCCTCTACGTTTAGAACTAGAAGTTGTATGATTTTCTCGGAGTACCTAACAGGTGTTCTGGCAACTTGGATATGTAAGCTAGTGTCTATATCAATGAGGAGGTCTCTGTGTTAGGCTGCAGAACCAAAGGATCGCAACCGAATGTTTGTTCTTGTTCGAACCCTTGCACGGTCATTCAGGTGTTTTATCAAGGCAATCTATAATTTGGATGGTTTGACCAGAAGTTGTAAGCTTTGTCATCTTCAATGTTTAACCCTCTCAGTTGTTCACTAATTGCTTGTAATTTTGTTGTTGCTTGAAAGACCTGTATCCTAAGGTCCTGATCTATATCAGCTAAGGTCGTGGGTAGATTTGGCTGAGGTATTATGGGTTCAAATATATACTCTCTAGGCTCTCTAGGTCTTGTGATTGTCATATAAAGATGATTCAACCTCCAACTAACATTAAATGAATTGATTACAAAGAGGTATTTACACTATGCAAGCATCCTGCTATTTTTGTATTTTTTAATGGCGTATTTCAATGAAATTGAAGAGCAACTACTTTAGTATATTTATAAAATGGACAATTAATCTAAAGACAAAATGAAAACAAACAAAGTAGCCTGGTATGGCTATTTGGCTGTGCAATTATGATTTTATCCTAAATATCTAAGCAACTAAACATATTAATTTGAAAGGCTCTCGATCCTACCTCAGAAGTGAGGAATGAATCATAGTTTCTCAGAAACTATCAATCCCCACAACTTCCCTGGTGATACCAAGAGTGAAATTTTAACTGAAATGAAATAATTCACTACTTTATTTGATATGTTGTAACTAGAACTTTGATAGCTCAAACCTGGCATTTACAGAATAGTGGTAAATCTAGTTGTGTGTGATTTCATCCCCTCAGTGTGATCTCCTTATTCCTTCGTGTCCTCGTGAATCCAAAAAGTGTGTATATGATAGTATCAACAGAAGATAGCGTTCGAACAATGGCAACTTTGGATATAGACCGAATACAATGCGAGTAGGAGAGGGATAGCGCAAGTGAACAGAGCTTGACTATGTAATTCCTAGCAGGATTTATTACGGGAATACAACACAAGTGTACCGAGAGTTTCAGAAGCTATTCTTGTGACAAAACAAAACCTGTAACTTTAATGGATTCTAGTCTAGAAATGAAGCTATTCTATGTTTAAACTGACTGTATGCAGTAGCAATGAAACAAGACTTGAAACAAGAAGATGATATGACCTCCAAAATGCCAACAATGGAAGCAAAACCTGAAACTAACAAAATTCTAAGCAAGGAATTGAAAAACTGAACAAGAGAATTGAGAGGATGAGGGGCCATTTGTTTGAAAACAAACCAGCTATTTATAGAATTCCCATTCACCAAAGGGTAACTTGGAATGGAACTCTTTTACCATTAAACAATGGAGAAACACTATTACAGGGAACCAAAAACATAAATACAAGCTAAGGTGGTTGAGAAAAGCTGGTAAATGTTGAAAATTTACGCAAGTCGTGATCAAAGGAATGTGCTGGAAAATGCGTGAAGGACCGCCACCCCGAAAGGGGCGCGTTTCATATCAAGGTCAAAAAGCCAATAAAAAAGGGGGGCAAGGGATAAAACAAAGCACAAGGAACTTGGATAAAGCATTTGGGATGCTAACATATACTTCGCAAGCTTCTCTAGATCCCGAACACCTTGCGATAGGTGCCCACTGAGTTTAATGAGTGATAGGGGTACGCATTTCCTAAATGAAACAATCAAGATTCTATTGGCATAATTCATGGTGGCCCATCACAAGACTACCCCTTACCACCCACAAGCTAATGGGATAGTAGAAGCCTTTAACAAAATTTTGAGTCACACGTTGACCAAGATTTGTGATGTTGGGAGACAGGACTAGGATGAAAAAGTCTTGGTCATGATATGGGCATATAGAACAACTTATAAAAGATTTATCAAAGCAGGGTTCATTTTAAGAGACCTCTTGGAAATCGTGAGGTGGAAAATACCGGAAAATATCCCTGGAACCAATTTCGTGGGAAGGCAAATTTTTTAGGGGTTGTATGAATTTTTTTTGCTTGATTTTCAAGTGGTGTGAGAGAAGGCTGCAAACACGCGATGGGATATTTTCTCGTCATCGACAAAAACTTGTTGATGCATGACAACAAACCTCATTGATGCACGTCAACAACCTTGTTGATGCATGATGCAAACCTTGTTGACACACATCAACAAGGTTGTTGACACACGTCAATGAGGTTTGTTGTCATGTTTCAACAAGTTTATTGTCGTCATGCGACAACAAATCTCATGACGCGTGTTAAAAGAGGTTTGTTATCGTACGTCAACAAGTTTTTTGACACATGACAACAAACCTCATTGACGCGCGTCAACAAGGTTGTTGACGCATGTCAATGAGGTTTGTTGTCGCACGTCAACAAGTTTGTTTTCACACGATAGCAAATCTCATTGACACGCGTCAATGGAGGTTTGCTATATCATCGTCGCCAGACTTGTTGACACACGTTAGCAAACCTCATTGACACGAGTCAACAAGGTTGTTGATGCACGTCAGCAAGTTTATTGTCACACGACATCAAATCTCCGTCGCACATCTGCAACCTACGCCCTACGCCTTGCGCGTGGCACAACAAAATATCCATGCCACACATCAACAAAATCTTTGTCATGCATCTGCTATGTGTCGTTGTCTCGCAATACCTCTTTCTTGTGCATCAACTATACGTTAGTGTCACGTGTCAACAAATAACCCCATTATCGCACGCTCTGCAAACCCTCCTTGTCGCACGTCAACAACTTACCCCCTTATCATGCATCTGTAGTACCTCCTTATCATGCGTCAACTATATCCTTATCATACGTCAGCAACTGACCCCTTTGTTGTGCATCAACAAATATCATTTGTCGCCCAACTCTAAACTATTAACAGGCTAACAACAATCTCTGGTGCTTAGAGTATGCGAGTTCATGGTATTTGTAAGGTACTGGTGGTAGTACCGTAGTATACTACCCGGTGAATCACCTAGGTTTTTATAGGATATGTTTTCAAATGTAGGTGAAGCTGACCCCAAAAAAATATATACTATAAATTTTAGGCAAATAGGACACCGACCCACTCCGGAAAAATCGCCTTTTGAAATTTCTCTAAAATGATTTTTTTTTCCATATTATGAATATTCGCCACTAAAATTATCCCTGGATCAAAGCCACATAGTTTCAATTGGTGTTTGGAGCAGAAGCTATTTTTCCATTAGAGTTCATTCTACGCTCTCTAGGTATTACACGTGCAGGAGGATTGGCTGACGAATATGCATTGAAAGAGTGCATTGATAAATTAATACAGTTAGATGAAAGATGATCCCTTGCTAGATGGATTTAGAGAATTGAGAAGGCATGACAAAAGGCATGACATGATCGTCACATTAAGAAGAAGAAATTTTTGGTTGGGAAGATGGTTTTACTTTATGATTCTAAGTTTTTGTGCCATCCTGGGAAGCTCAAAGTCCATTAGTTGGGGTCATATATTATATCCTTCATACTGGATTCAAGCACGTGCCAATTACAAGTGTTGGATGGGACACGGTTTTTGAGTTATTTTAATGAGATTAGACCTGAATCCATACTATATATAAGGCTTTATCGTGTGTTTGTAAATAAGGAAGTATTTCAGTTAGATTAGGTTTCCCTTAATGCATTTCCCTTTTGTGTGTTTCCTTTTGTCATCATTTTTCTTTGTCTTCTCTATTTGGTGTTGTGTTACGCGTTGGTGCGCTAATAGCTAATTACATTGTAAGTGATTCCATGCCAAGAGGACCGTGTATACATTGTAGGGTGGATTGAAGAGTTATGGTGGATAAATTCTTTAAGAAGATGGAATGTTTTGAGAAGAAAAGTGAGTAATATGTTCTAATTCATGTGTGTTGAGAAAATTTGTTTAAATCATAGAAGAGAACCAGTATAATAAGAGGAAGGAGCATGGGGGTGAGTTATTTACTATGATGATGTGAGTCTTGGAAGTGGTAGAGCGAGAAGGTTATAAGCGCAATGCACAAAGGAAGTCATGAAAGTTGATTTAATTGGAATAAATTACTTTATTAAAAAGGGTTAAGACAAGAAGAACTTTAAGGTGTTGAAAAAGTATAAATATAGGTAAAGGTATTCATTTTGCCTTACAAAAATTTAATGTGAGATAGATGACAAATGTTTTGAGAAGAAAGTGAGTTAGTTGTCATGAAGTCTTCACGTGAGTTCAAGAGGGGAAGATGAATGAGTAGGAAGGTTTGAAGTGAGATAGCAGTCCTCGGGGAAGATGAATGAAAATTTGAAAGCTAACAAAAGAATGAAAGAGAAAGGAGATGACACCTAAGAAATCTTGTATAAAGATACCAATGGTGGAAAAGGAAGAACCGTGGAAGTTTATTCGAAATGTAGTATCCCAGGGGTTATTAAGGTAGAGAAGTGGAGCTCAAAGTTGTACAGATGCAAAATCAATGAGTTCAACCACAAAATGACCAACTATAATGAATTAATGCGGTGGATTTTTATAAGGAGATCCCAAGGTTGGATGAACAAGGAAACCCTAGGGTAGATGATTTGGTGAAGGAGTTGTAGAAGATGGGGTTTTACAACTTTGGGAGCTGCCATTTTTTGTTAAACTGCACCATTTTTCAGATGGTTGATGTTGCAAGTGCATGAAGACTTCTTCTACTTTGCAGGGAGAAGGATGAAACTCACAAGAAATTTAATCCATAGGGTAATGGGCCTACAAAACAAATGTGAATACATGGCCCTTGATTTAGGTGCCACTACAAAGATAGAAGAGATAACCAAGAAATTAAACTATGAGAAAGGGGGAAGGGCACAAGTTATTGTGGATCTACCAGACCCAACATTGAGAGTCACTTCCTAACTCATTAGTTGCAAGTTGGGCACATCAGAGAGGTGGACAGACATCAACAAGAGGTTCTTGTACATGGCCTATAGAGTGTCCAAGCGGGCACATTAAAATTTTGCATAGTTCATTGCGGATGGTATTATTGAGGAGGCACAAGTACAGAATGACTTAGGAGCAAAGATAACTTGGGGGTCCATTCTGTTATTAATTGTATTATGGGAAATTGGTGTCCCAGATGGACCAGATGATAATATGTGGGTCTACCCATCGGTACACTCATCTCCTATGGTACAGTTCAAACAATTCACTTGTGACAGGAGTATATATAATGCGTACAAGGCACAGATGAAAATGATAAGAGAGACTACGCGGCTTTTGAAAATGAATGGTGCATCCCATGTGATCTTCCACAAGTCGTTGAGGACCAATTTTAGTTTGTATTCATGTAACATTTTAGTCTGACATGGTTTGTGATGGCCAAAGGAGAGAAAGGGCCGTGGTGTAAACTCCCATTTGCATTCACCGCTAAGTACTTGAAGTGTGCCATCAACTGGTTGAAGGATACATAAGCTGTTAACCTTTGACACGAGATAAGGTGGACGCAAATTTTCACACCCTACACATGACTTATAGAGAAAACTCAAGGCCGGCGTACGTGGAGACCACTGAGCTGGATTTCTTATATCTACATCCACGATCAATTTTACCATCAAGGGATACATCCATAGGGTGTTTGTGTAGTTGTGCCCCAAGACGCAGGGAGGAGTTGAGATGGAAGTTAGATACGCCCACTTCCCCAAGCCATGAGAAGTGTCGATCCCACCCATGAAAATGGTTAAGGAAGATGAGGAGGTAGTAGTAGAATAAGAAGAGAGTGAGAGGAAGTTGGACACCTCCCGGAAGAGAAAATATTACATGTGCCAAGGAAGTAGTGGGGGCACGAGTAATTCACACCGAGAAGTGTCGGGAATTTTCCGGTGGGCTGCAAGGAGGTTGAAGCACTTGAATGGGAGGATCCGGAAGAAAAGAAACAGAAGATACATGATGTATTGAGTTCCATGACAAGATCGGAAGGAGGAGAGGAGGTACACACTGCCTTCAGGGAGGAGTTAGAAGTAGAGCTCGAAGAACAAGAGAAGAGAGTTGAAGCTAGGGCCAAGGTTCTTTGACGAGGCATGCAAGAAAGAAAAGGAGCATTCGTAGAAGGACCAAATAAGATCTTGGTGCTAGAGGATTCCCCTACATAGCCCATAAAACTAGAGGAAGAAATTAAGGAGACTCCTTTACTATAAAGGAGGATAAAGGGTTCATACTAGGGTTGAAGAAGCAACGCACAAAGCGCAAGGCCACAAGGAAGAAGTGGGTGCCTAGGTCCCCACATATGGAATTTATGGATGATCTTGTGAAGGTAATACGTGTAAATTTTTAGGGCACACTCCCCATAGAGAAGCTATATGCATGGGATCTATTGGATCAAAGTGGGGGCATGCCAAGAACTAGGAAAATGCTAAGCTGGAACCTGCATTTCCATTCTGAAGAGCCTGAATTTGAGGTCAATGATCACGCGATCGAGACCATTCA
The DNA here is from genome assembly GCA_018340775.1 of Taxus wallichiana var. yunnanensis. NCBI lineage: Eukaryota > Viridiplantae > Streptophyta > Pinopsida > Cupressales > Taxaceae > Taxus > Taxus wallichiana. The sequence continues at coordinate 847,762,416 of CM031240.1, forward strand.
TCTGAAGAAGAAGGGAGGAGAGACATACAAATTGGTGGATCCTAACCACCTCATAGATGAGCAGGCATGTAACGCACTACAAAATATGTCCTCGGAGGTGATTTGACGTAGCTTAAATGCAAGGGCCACTGTTTGAACCTTAGTCATGGCGAAGAAGGAAAAATAAAAGGAGGTAGAGAGATTGTGCCAAGGACTGAAGGGTGAGTAAGCATGAACCAAGGAGGCCTATGATTGAGTTGGTGCCTCTTGCTAAAGGCATTTTGGGACAATGTTTGAAATTGGTGAGCCAGGATAGGATAGATTATGGGGATGAGATGGAGTATCTTGAGGACCTTGTAGGGATGTTACTTGCAAACATCAAGGATGAAGTGGGGCCAATAGCTGCAGAGATCTCTCCAAGGAAAGAGAAGAGAACAAATTCATCCTTAAATCCCAGATCACTGAGTTGGAGGATTTACTTACTCAACTCAAGGAAGAAAACATATTAGTGGATAGGGGCTTTAACATTTGTAGGAAGTGTGAGCCCATCATTAACACACAAGTAATAGATGAGGAGGCCACCCTCAAGGCCTTGCAGGAGAAGATCCCAACTAAAAATTCTGAGTGTGCACAATTGATTGTTGATACCACAACTCAGAAAGAGAAGATAAAAACAAAGCATGAGAAAATGGATTTATGGATTAGTGAATTCCAAGATTCCATCACTAAGTGGATGGACGAGTTCAAAGGTATTTACACGGAGTGTTGGTAGCTATAAATGAGCTCAAGGGGAAAGTGGAGGAAGTCACCCCAGACCAAGTGCCCAGCATTGTAGGAGAGGTGCCAGGAAAGGCTTTAGTAGAATTGAAGGCATGGGGGAAGCTAAAGGATGAAATAGACGCAACGCACACCGAACTCCTCCGATTATTTGCTTAAAGGTTGAACCATGCAACATTTTTACCTTAGCATTTTTTTAGTCATTGAATTTTCATTTGGGAAGCACGAAGGATTGGTGGGGGCATAAATTGAATTAGTATGGGGTGATTTTGAGCCCCTAAAATTACCAAGTACCTAAGGTGTGAAGGGTTATGGTGTCTTTGGAGCAGGGCATGAAGGCATGCATAGAAGTAACTTTTGGGGATGTGTGAAGGCGTGTGCTCAAGTAGGATGGATTTGGTACTTAGTCATTTTGGACTATGAGTAAATTCACATTAAGGGGATGAATGGAAAGGAGACTAGATACAATTATGGATAACGTTAAGCTATGGAGACTTGCAGCTCAAGAAAAGCATATTCCAGGGCATCATTATAGTTATCATAATAGGATAAGGAGCTGAGTTTGTTATGGATTAGCTGGCACTTACATGCTAAGGATACTTGATTAGGGAAACACATGATGACATTTGGAATGTTCTTGGGTAGTGGTTAGGTGATCATGGAAGATTCCTTTAGGCATTTTCTTATAATGATGACTTGGCAGAGGTAAGTAAAAGTGTGTATATACGTAGAGAAACAAAGATGAATGAGAGATATAGAATAGAAAACAATGGACAAAGAGAGGGATAGAGAGAGAAATAGAGAGTGTAGTACATGATTTTAAGCTCCATAATGAAGCTATAATAGATAACATGTTGAGGCTCTGTTACTGTATTATCTCCATCCATGGAATCTTTAATGTATTTTTGGCTACTATAATGTGATGAATTAATACAATGGAGTGGTTATGAACATCGTGTTATGGATCTTGATCGTGTGTTTTCTTTATTTTATATGAATTTGAACCCTTGTGTTCTTGATACTATTTAGGGTTTATCTATGATATTGTTGTAATGTGATCATGTTTACTTCCATATGTGGTGCATCCAAACCTAGATCTAGTTCTTGATCTGGATTGTAAGAATGAATGTAACCAATTTCTATCTGTGAAAACACCTTTTCGTTAATGGAGAAAATTCTCATGAAGCTCATATAAAGAGGGCTCAACACTGTGTGTGCCTCGGGTGATATCCTAGTCGGGATGGGTGAGATGTCGACATGTTTAGGGTTTGAAGCGAAGTTAAAAGTAAACAAAGACTACACTCTTGCTTGGAATTTTTTCTCCCCCACGCCTTATGAAGAATCTGGAAAGAAAGAAACATACAAATTTTTAAGGAGCAGGCTCATGATGTGGGACAAGTATTCTTTGGGTAGTTTCTAGTCCGCAAGTTAACTTGAAGCTGCTTCATCTAAAGGAAGCAAAAACAGAAAATTATTTTAATTCCTTCATATTCCTAGCCTAAGCAACTCTTGATACCAATTACAACTCATACTTCAACTTCAGTAAAGGTTAATACTTCTTGGTCACCCACCGACAAGTTAGTTGAAGATTCATACAGACGGAGCGGCGAATGGTAACCCTTGAGTTCTTTTGGGGAGCATGTATCTTAAGAGATGAATTTGGCCAACCTTTGGCTATAGTTACAACTATTTTTACATCGGTACTAATCAAAGAGCTAAAGCTCTGGCCATCCTTAAAGGGATGGAGCTGACCCTTAATATTGGTACTAGAAAGCTTATTGTGGGGAGAAAATATCTTAATCTAGCAAGAATTATGAACTCTATTAATCCTTCTCAATGGAATATTAGTAATATAATTAAAGATATTTGAGCCCTTCAATCCCACTTTTAGCAAATCAAGTTTCAACATATATATCGAGAGGGTAATAGATTTGTAAATCCCCTAGCTAATATGGGTTTCCTCTCGATGGTAAAAACTTGGATTAGATATTTTCGGAGTAACCTCCTTACTATTGTTTCTAATGAATTTCCTCGTGGTCTTGATTCCCTTTGGGGATTGTTTTCCAGCTTCATCTTGCTCTATTGTGCTTCTACCAATCACATCTTGGCTAAGAATGGGTCCTCACCCTTTTGTGATAGCAGTAGCAATGATAATTTATCAAATACATTTAATGTTAATTATAATTCTAAGAACTCGCACTCATGTGAAGGAAATATTTTCTCAATGATGGTTAATTGGAATAGATTTTTTATTAATGACAATACTCATTTTGAGATATTGTCGACACATGTTTATAACGGGATTGATGGAACTTGTGTTTCCTATTTAATTAATGGTCATTTTGTACTTTGGAAAATACTTGTCACTTTATTTCAGTGCATGATGGGTGGGCCAATATGAAGGATCGAACCATCATCTTGCGAGGAGTTCAATAATGATAAAAATTATAGAACATTTTATAGGGTGCATAATCACTCCTTTCATGGAAAGGTTATTAGGGCATTCGGTCGGGGTCTCCACCAATGTGTTGGCGTCATGGAAGAAAGGGAAGGTCAAGGTGGGAAGAAATAATTTTATAATGTCACCTAAATCAATTTTTGAGGCTCTTGGTCTTCCTTCTAAGGGAGATGAATATTTCAAAATATCCCTTCGAGTAGCAATGGAGGACATTTTATGTCACGGGGTGAAACTAAAAAAATATCAGTCGGGTTATGAACAAACTTCTCTCCCTTAGCCTTGGGACAGGGTTGCGGAGCATCTCATGCTATATTTCACTTTGGAAGATCAGTATAAGCTGATATATGGCCCCATCTCTTGTTGCTTTCTCATTTTCTCCACGATAAATAGGTTAATCTTTCCTCATTTCTTTTTCATTCTCTTGAATTATCTCTTCAATTTGTGTGAAAGAAGAAGGTATTATTCTTCATCAGGACCTTCTCTTCCTCCTCTTCAATATTGCTTCTTCTCCAGGTGACATTTCATGATTTCCTCCTAAGTTGGGAAAGCAGTGCCACCCTGCTTCTACTTCTGATCCACCCTAATCACCTCCTTCTTTCCCCTCTACCTCCTCTTCTCTCGCCTCACTATCTTCATCGTCACCTCGACTTAGATGTTCTTATCCTTTGGGTAGAGTGTTGCTGTCCTTTCCCCCTGTCTCCACTCTCTTGTCATCCCCCTCCTCTCTATCACCCCTTCCCCGCTTTGGGACTTCTACTTTCTCCCCAATTTCCTTAGACCCTCCTGTTATTTCTGCCTCTTATTTAATGACTCCTTTTGATTCTCCCTTATTGTCCCCTCATTTGTCTTCACCGCGTCCTTGGGCCCTCCTTCAAATTTTTATTTTGTTTTAATGGATTTGGGGACTCTTCCTTCTTCTCGATCCTATAAATCTATCCACTAATCAAGATATACCTTAAGTGTTGTTGGGGATTTCTTCATTCTACCCTGAGTCTCCATCCCCTTAAATGACGGGATCTTAAATCATCGACATGGAGGATAAGAATATGGCTACAACTAAGGTGCAAAATCTTGATATCGTCTTCCCTATCCAAAGCATGATCCAGAAGATAATGACATTGTTCTCCACATCCTTAAAAATATCAATAGGGATTTCTCTCTCATCAAGTAATGGAATTCATATACAGACAAGACTTGGGAAAGTATCAACTCAGAATGCCTCAAACTGATCAAGTTTACTAATAATTTGGTTGATATAAATGCATATGCTAATACTAAGAACACCATAGAAACTCTTAAGAAAATTCACTCTATGTAATATCTCTAGTTATCTTATAGTTTTTTTCTTTCTGGATTTTGGTTCCTTCGGGCTTAATCTCATATGCTTAACTGTTGTATCTATCCTTTTATGATTTTTGTACAAGGATGAGGGTCCTCTCAAAACCCCTTTTTACCCTTTTCCAAAAAAAAAAATGTTTATAAATGGATCCCAAAAAGGTACGTGTAATTATAGAGTGTCCCTCACCAATAAATGTGATCGAGGCATGAAGGTTTCATGGATTGGTAAGTTTTATATCAGCTTAATTGTGTTATGTACAATAGTCACAAAGATTGTGAAGGGAGATTGCAAGGAGTTTTTGTGGACAAAAAAAAGAGTGTAACTTTTAGGAATTAAAGAAGAGGATTACTATACAACTAGTTTTGGCATTACCAAATTTCAATAAATTGTTTTAAGTTTATTATGATGCAAGTGGAACAACTATTGGTGCACTATTGAGTCAAGAAATGAGGCCCATAACTTATTTCAACAAAAAACATGAATAATGCCAAAAGTACATACTCAACCTATGATCAAGAGTTCTATACGATAATCCAAGATTTGGTAGAAGTGGAGGAATTATTTATTCCCAAACACGTTTTCTTGTACACTGAACATCAGGCACTACAATTTGTTAATAGGTAAACCATTTTAACCAGAGACACATGAGATAGGTATAATTCCTACAAAATTACTCATTTGTATTCAAGAACCATGGTGGAAAATTCAACAAGGTTGCATATGCATTAAGAATGAGAGTGATGATGTTGACAAACATGTGTAATCAAGTATTCAGATTTGAAACTATAAAGGATTTATATGCATCAGAAAATAATTTCAGGGAAGCATGTAAGGAACCAATTGATGTGGATATAATTCCTTTGTTATATTATTTTATCTAGGAAGGAATGTTGCTCCAAGGAACGTAATTCTATGTACCACAAAGATCAATGTGTGAAAACCCAATTAGAAAAAAAAATAGTGGAGGACTTGGAGGACACTTTGGAGACAAAAACTTTGGCACAGTTATATGATTGATATTGTTTGCAAAAGATGAGCATGAATGTGAAAATATGTAGGGTTTTCTAGTTAGCCAAGGGACACAAATAAAACATGTGATTATATCAATCTTTACCTATACCAAAACGATCATGGGAAGATATTAGTATGGAATTTATCTTAGGATTACATAGAACTCAGAGAGGGAATAACTCCAAATTTTGGTAGTCTATAGGTTTTCAAATATGGTGCATTGTATTGAATGTAGAAGGAAAAGTGATGCGTAAAGTATTGTGCATTTTTTTTTAAGGAAGAGGTATAATTTCATAGGTTATTAATGAATATAGTGTCGACTAGGATAAAAACTTTCTAGGATATTTCTGGAGAACTTTGTGGAGGAATTTAGTGATAAGGTTAACTTATAGTTTATCTTATTATCCCCAAACCGATGGGCAGACCAAAATAGCAAATCGAAGCTTAAGAAATTTGTTGTGTATCTTGGTAGGAGGTAGACCAAGCCAATCAGACACAATATTGAAAAAGAGGAGTTTTCCTAAAACAATTTAGTTAATAGGAGTACATGGGGAAATCCACTTCAAATTGCCTATGGAGAAAGTAAAAGGGGATCTAAAAAACCATGTGAGGTAATGGGAAAAAGAAGCACAAAAGTTGTAGAATATGAAAAGTATATGCACGGGCTACATGAGGAAGTTCATGAAAATTTGGAGAGGAGTAACTAATTATACAAAGAAAATTTCAATAAAGGATGTTGTTGATGTGTAATCACAACACCCCTAATCTATTTTTATAATTCAAAGGATTGTTACAATTAGTGTGATTGCATAACATGGAGCATTTCCCAAAGTGTGGGACTTTGTAATCGGAAAGCTCTCCGGAGAAGGTCACTTCCTATCCTATCCTAGTGCCAACTACTCTAAAGTGTAGAGAGTTGCAGATCTAACCCTAATCTAATATTTCCAAGGAGATAGAGATAGAGAAAATGCATGAAATTAAAACCTACTCTAAGGGAAGGTGATGCACCAAGAAGGATGGTTAGATAACCTACATAATAAACACAACACAACATCTTGCAATGAAAACATAGTAGTGCACAATAATTTTTATGTGATGAAAGACCAGAAAAGATGCAATAAAACACAAAAGGGGTGTTTGAAATATCCACAAATCTATTTATATTGCTTCAGAATTGATACAATACACCACACTCAAGCTCAAAGGCACATATCTTGCATTACAATGTCCAACAGGGAGGTTTAGAATCTCCACAAAAATATCTTACAGACAAGAAAGAAGAAGGGAGGGGCAGATACAAGTTTTCCAACCATTTTAAAATGAGCCCCTCCTTACAATATATAGGAAGAATGAGAGAAAAGAGGAGAGAAGGAATTCAAAATCCTACTTCAACCACCCAAAAATACATTAAAATCACCTGTAAAAATGATGGTTGCCACTGCAAAACCCATGCCTCCAGGTACTCTACCTTGCTGGAGAAGAAAGGAAGCCCATACCTCTTTATGTGGTAGGTGAGAAATCTAGAAACACCCTCTAAAATGATAGACTATACTTCATTTTTAAATACTTAGTCTCACTAATATAAAGAAATCTGAAAAGTCCAATTTTGTGCAAATCCGAGCTTCTAGTCAAAAGTTATGGCCGTCTGAAGATGAGGGTGCCATATTGTAATAAATGCGAGTAGTTGGCTCTATTTTTCAGGATTTTCAATTTTTTTGGGTCCTCATGTCCCAAGTGTTTGGGATATTTTTCTCCACCATCTTTGCACTTCAATGGTTGTGGCTATTTCAAATTTTTGGGGCCCACACGTACTTTCATCCCAAATGTCCCTTGGACCGCTCGGGACATTCGTTTCTACCTTTGCCGAATGAAGGCGGCTACAACCAAATCGCCCTTTCGAGAATTTTGGGTACTTTTGTCCCACTGTCCCGTGGACTCGCATAAGACATTTTATCTCGATTTTTTCGTAATTTACTTGATACACGCTTCGATTGGCTACTTCGGAGTTTTGGGTCCAAATGTCCAGATAGTTTTTCCGCCTTACCCGCATTGCACTTGCTACGACCAAATAGGATTTTCGAGAGAACTCACACTGAGTGAACCCGTGCTTCCTAGGATGGTCCAACTCGACTTAGCTACAATACATTGCCTCCTTTGCAAATCGACTGAACTAGGTATGACAAACCCCGCACGATCCGCTTTGGTTCCATCCGCAGCCCCGGCACTGATTTGTACTAAAATAGGCCCTTGACTTAATTGTTCAAATTTTTGCAAATTTTCGCTAACTCCTTGGATTTTTGTTTGGATAGGGAAGTTAGAGAAAAGCCAAGGGATCCCTCAAAACCTTATTTTGGGCCTCGAACCATTTCGCTTGCTCAAGCTCGAAACAATTGTGCAAGTTATCAAAATTACCTTAGGGGAAAATTTTGGATAACAGATGCTAAGCCAAGTAATTTGAAGAAGGAGATCAAGTGATGGCACATTTGCAGAAAGAAAGGTTTTCTAGACAAACTTATAGTAAGTTGAAACCTGAAAAAATTTAGACCATGTAAGGTAGTGCAAAAGACTGGGCCAAATGTGTACAAGTTAGAATTTCCCAAAGTATTAGATATCTCACCAATAATTAATATTTTAGATTTATATGATTTTTACAAAGGAGACACCATTAGGGGATGCATGAATAATGTAGAAAGAATCGAATATACGTGGACAAAAATATGGGAAAGTAGATGAGGAAAGTGTAGATACATAATTTTTAACTCAACCACAACGTGGAATGACCAACTAGACACTCTCTCAACAACTAAGTCATAGGTAGGTAACTATCATTAATACATAGGATTTTAAATGCAGAATTAAGAAGGATTCTAGACAATTGAAATTTCCTTCTAATAGGAACATGGATCTATAAATACCTATTTTCTCTGGTTTTAGTGATGATGGGAATTCTAGAAGGAGAGATTTGGTAGAAGAAATATTTAGTGACCTAGTAAGTTTTGAAGTCACCCCCTCTGTCATCTATAAACTTAAAGTCATCTCACAGGATTTAACATTGTATATTTTGTATAGATTTTTTAAATAAATTGAAGTTTAGTTTTTGAAATTTTTGTTGTGTTAACTCGAGAAATGGAAGGCTTGGGAGTACCCAAAGTATACACCTTATCCCATCCACTATCATAAAGTGTTTTATGGGTTATATGGTTTATATGATAGTATTGAAAACAAATTATGTACAAAGTAGTGTGTATGTAGCTCGTGGACGATAATTATTTATGTAGAGAGAAATTATCAACAAAAATATTATAATTTTGTTAACTTTCAAGCCTACAAGGTATTTACAAAATAAAAACATGAAACAACCTCAAATGACTTAAAAATTTATATGTGAATAATCTACTCTCACTAATGTGCTAAAAATAATAGATTTTTTTTTTCTTCTTTGACAATAAAACTCTCTTAGAGAACCCTAGCATGATTGTGTTATATAAAATTTCCTTTTTTATATTCCGGTATCCTCCATGACTAACCTAAAATGATAATTGATCTTGTATGAGTAGAAAGGATAAAATTACCATCTATGCTTCTATTAAAGTCAAGTGGGGTCATTGGGTGTGGGATCATATGTTGGAGTGACAAAAGTAACCCCAAAAAATACTCAACATATTTAATAATGCCACACTTTTTAATTAGGGTGGTTAGAGAAAAATGACCTATGCCTCTTAATGTCTACAATCTGGACCTTGATTGTGACAATACAATCATTTATGTATTTGTTTGTTCTATTTATTCTAATAAACATTAATTAAGAATGTGAATTTATCTCTAGGATAAGGAATAAGATGGGAACATATTCTCTCATTGTGGTGAATTTTTATTCCATTTTATACCTTTAACTTTTAGACTTTGATTTGGTTTTTCACAACTGAAAAAATTCCTATAAGAAAATAGCGTGATCTTGCCTCTTCTCTTATCTAACCTTGATAAGTATTGTAGTTTACATGTTTTTCCCAGTATCTCCATCATTCAAAAAATGAAACATCACAATCTTGAGGCATACATGAAATTTATATGAGGTTGATTAAATTAGATATGTTTATAATGCACTTTGTATATAATTAACATATTGAGGATGAAAAGTAAAATCTAAAGACTAAAATGGAGAGGAAAATTGACAAATCCCATTCACCAAAGTAATTTTTAAACATAGAGAAATTAGGTTAGAATTGTCATTTCATCCAAAAATTATTTTTATGAGTTTTTTCATATTTACCACTGAATGATATTTGAATTTCCTATATTCTCCAATAAATTGAATCCTTCATCAACAAGATTCTCCACCCTTTATATAATTATTTTTCATGGGTTCATTAAAACTTTACTCGCCAAATAGGTGCATGACCCTTCTATAAAATGAAGAACATGGACGAAAACCCGATAATCGTATTGATGTTCAATAAAATAAAATACATAATGGATGACTACAATATTTATAGATATTATATAGTCATGTCCATATAAAACAAGGAGTTACAACTATGCAACAAATATAATCTCGTGTACGAAAACTCCAAATATATAGTTTCAACTATATAACAATTATAATAATGACAAAATACTTCTACGGGAATACTATTCCCAATTACAAATAATAAATGGTTAATAACAACTTACCATTAATTAATAATTAACTAAGGTAAATGCATAATTAACCTAGGTAAACTAAGTTTTACCTAACATTCCCCCTTAATTTTGCATTTCCTTAAGGGATGAGGAGAGGAACTCTTTGAACAAATTGAACTTGTCACGTGTAAGTGACTTGGTGAAGATATCTTCTCATTGTTCAGTTTGGACAAAACTGAATCTGTATATTGTGTTTCAAGACATACTCTCATATGAAATGTATCTGTACTTCAATGTGATTTGTTATTTCATGAAAAAATGGATTGCGAACAAGTTTGAGAACACCTTCATTGTCTACATACATGGTGGTCAGTTTTTCTTGTGGTATTCCAAGTCCTTCAAGTATGCGCGACGTAGCCATATCGCTTCTGAGACAAATTCTCCGCATAACGGTACTCGGGTTCTATGGAAGAATGAGAAACAAAGTGTTGTTTCTTTCTTTCCCATGATATTGGTCAAGATCCCATAAAGAACACAAACCCTGAAGTGGATTTTCTATCATCAATGTTACTGCATGATCGAATCGAATATCCAAACAAGAATAAATTATCATTCTTCTTGTATTCTAGACCAAGATCCACTGTTCCATTGAGATATCTCAAGATTCACCTTGCTTCCTTCCAATGACAAACTTTTGGTTCCTACATGAACTTGGATAGATAACTCACTGCAAAGCTGATATCTGGTCTAGTGTAGGTCAGGTAAATGAGACTCCCAATCAACTGCCAATAGAGAGTGACATTTACCATAGGAGATGGATCTGAATGAGATAATTACAATCTATTCTCCATAGGTGTAGCAATAGGTGTGAAATCCATCATCTTGAATTTCTTAAGTGTTGTCTTGGTATATTTCAACTGAGAAACAAATATGTGATTCTCCTTTTTTCATACTTCAATCTAAGACAATAGTGCATCGGCCCGAGATCTGTCATGTCAAACGATCGGTGAAGATATTTATTTGTTGCATCAATCACCCTCACCGAATCACAATCCCCTTTTTTGAAGTAGAGATTGGGATCGTATGGATTTATAAGAAATTCATGTTGTACATGATGCTCATAAATTTTGACGTACCAAGCCCGGGGTTCTGTTTAAGGCCATACAGAGATTTCCCGATTCGCATACCTTTACTTCTTGACCTGGTACCATATATCCCTCGAGGTTGAGTCATATAGACTTCTTCTTCTAAATATTCATTTAGAAAGGCAAGTTTTACCTCCATCGATGGAATTTCTAGCCAAACTGTGTAGCTAGAGCAAAGATCATCCTGATAATTTTGATCTTATTTATGGGAGAAAATGTCTCCTTGTAGGAAATGCCATCTTTTTATGCGTACCCTTTTTTCTACTAGTATCGATTTATACTTGTCTATGGTCCCATCTTCCTTGTAATTTTTTTCAAATATCCATCTGCATCCAATGGGTTTCTTCCCTAGTGGAAGATCGAAAAGCTGCCAAGTGTTGTTTTTCATCACTAAGTTATACTCAACATCCATAACATCTTTCCAAGCTTTTGACTGTATGGCTTCCTAGACTATAGAGGGCTCATCATATTCAATAACTCTACTCATCAAAGCAAATTTTACTTCTTCTCTTGCTTTACTTTGCAATTTCATGGTCTAGTGGTGGATGTATCTGGTGGAACATCCATTCTTGCATCTCGTAGCATGATAGTATACCACTTAGGCATATGCTAAACTAATCCCATGGGTCGTGGTTCTATCTGATCATCACCATCATCCCCATTATAACTTTCATCATATGTGGGAACATCAGCTTCTATTTTTACAATTGGTGAAAAATCTACATCAAGTGAGTCTAGAGGAGGAGTCTCTGCTTCCTTCTTCTCAAAAAACTCAACATCTCTATTGGTTTAGACTTTCCTGGTCTTTGGATCCATAAATATATACACAAGAGTCTCTTTACTGTACCCAATGAAGATGAGTTTTTGTGATTTCATATCCAATTTATTTATGTTCTGCTTGGGTATGTGCATGCTTGATTTTCACCCGAATACTCTAAGATGTGCAACGAGATGGCTTCCTTTTTACCATGTGACATTACTCGTTAAGAGAAAATGTGGGCACTCTATTCAAAAAATACACTTGTTGTCTTTGTTGCTTCTTCCCACAATGTCTTTGCTAGTCTAGAATCATCAATCATGCATCACCATTTCCATGATAGTATGATTTCTTCTCTCAACAACACCATTATGTTGTGGTGTGTGTGGAAGAGGCATTTTTCAACGAATCCCGTGAGCTTGTAGGTAGTCTTTGAAATCATCATTGGTGAATTCCCCCCCTTAATCTGAGTGGAGATTTTTGATGTGACGACCAATTTCATTCTCAACAACCACTTTGAACTTCTTGAAGTTTTCAAAAGCTTCACTTTTCTTGCAAAGACAAAAAATCCACATTTTTCTCAAATAATCATCAACACAAAGCATGAATTACTAAAATCCAGAATGACTTGGTTGCATCGGACCACAAAGATCGGTATGAACCAGATCAAGCTTACCATGAGCTCGATAAGTACTCTTCTAAAATGAAGCTCTGTGTTGTTTTCTGCTTTAGGAAGTGAGGACACTTGTTTGTATCCTTCGGAGAGATGGTAATCCTTTTACCATATTGTGCCGGTGAAGTGTCTCGAGATACTTGAAACTGATATGACCAAGTCTCCGATGCCACAACTATGCAAAGGTAGATTTCTTAGCCACAAGTGCTTGATCATTTCTATGGACAAAATCAAGTTGGAACATACATCCCACATTAGAGGATTTTGCAACTATTTTCGAGCCTCATGATTTGTCTCAAATTAAACACATTTTCTTGCCGAAATGTGTATCAAAATCAATTTTCAAGTTTTGATCTAGGAGTTGACTAACTGAAAACAGATTTTTAGTCAACCCAGGGACATATAGTACATCTAACAATCTACAGTTGCGTGAACCAAGGGGTAGAGAAATGTTCCCAATCCCTAAACTATGTATGAAGAATCATCACCTAACAAAACATGGTTTTTGAAGGTATGTCCCTCATTGAAGTAAACTAGACTCTATGTCTAGTCATGTGTTGAGTGGCTCATGAATTAACATACCAGACATCACTAGATGACGTGTAGGGTTCACTTGAGTGAGCAGTTTACAAGTAGTCTTCAATATCTAAATGTTCTTCTTGCTCAACAATATTTCCTTGTTGATGGGGTTTTCTTTTCTAGTTCCCCTTTTTTGCCTTGATTTTAGTTAGAATGTCCCTTGTGAGATTGTTAGTATTGGGGTCAGAATTACTTGATGAACCTTTCTTATAAGTATTATACCAACAATCTTTCAACTCATGTCCTCTTTTACAGATAGGACATTTCTTATTTTGTTGTTTGTCCCCTTGATGCTGATACTAATTTTGGGACTTTTGATAGGAATAGGTTTTCCTTTTCCTTTCCATTTTTGATGAGAAGAAAGTGCCTTCTCCTCTTCATCATCTTTATTGTACATTGCTTCCTCTTGTTGTAGTAGGTTTACTAGCTTATCAAAACTCACTGTCTGATCTAACAAGTTGAGTGTTGTCACAAAAATGTGGTATGAAGGAGGGAGGGCTCTCAAAACAATGGGAACGGGAGCTTCATCAGTGACTACTTCTCCTATGGCCAAAAGTGAAGCCCTCAACTCTATAACTCTTCTCAAGAAAGCTTCTATTTTTTCATTTTGTTTAAAATTCAATGTGTGTAATTGACTCTACAAATTCAAGTATGACATTCTTGTTTTTGGCCTTGTACACCATGCTCAACTTATCCCATGCTTCTTTGGCTATTTTGGCATCTCGAATGTGGGGTTTCACATCGTCGGTCACTGCAAACAAGATTATGAGCTTGGCCTTCTGATCAAATCTATCAAACTATTTCTGTTGTGTTGTATCAATTGTTGATATGGTGACAATACCATTCACAACAATCCAAATCTCTTCAAACTCAAGTTGTGTCTTGATTTTTTCTTCCATGCTACATAGTTATTTCCTTTGAGTAGTTGTGAATCTGGAAGAAAGAACTTAGGGGTGTTAGTGCCCATTTTGTAGAATCAACTGACAAAGGGTAAAAATTTATCACTCTAGGTATACGGTCTCCCAATCTATATCATGTCAGTCTAATATACCAAACCTTTCTATATACGTACCCTTCCGATATACCCATCGGTACATGGAAGAAGCTTGCCCTTTCTATGTACCTAGTGATACGTGAAAGAGGTGTTAATATAAGTGAAAGAATTTGATACGTGGTACCAAGATTGTATTGAAAGGGGTTTGTGTGATTATTGACACCGCTCAAAGAAATATCCACATATGCGCGTGTAAATTTGCTATAAATTTGGATAATTTCTCGATCTGGATTTAAGTCGTGTAATCGTTCAGAGACAAATGGGAGGGCTTGAAGTATGTGAACCGTGTCTTTATTACTCCCTGTAGATTTAAAGGGTCGATGCCTAGATGATGTTGTTGCAGCTAAATTAGGCATTAAGTGCAGTAGTAGTCATGATGACTTTACCCGTAAGCTCTTCCCAAAGGCGCTATTTATATCGAATGCCGAGAATGAGATCCAAAGATATCATGAGTGATAATAAAGAACCAAATTTTAGTATTTTTGAGTACAAATCTCTTCCAATTTTACAAAGCAGTTACAATGGTTTACGGTTGAATATGGAAACCTGCAAATTAGTACAATACACTGAAATATGCAATTACATCCAAAATTCTAAAAAAATTGAATGACAAGTAAATATTTTCTATTTTTCGAGGCCCTAGTGGCCTCCAGAGCTCAATATGGATCTTTGAGCAAAAAACAATAAACAAATAGCTCAAAATGAAGTTTTTAATCACCCCTCCTTTGGAAAAAGGTGTTCGGAATAAAAAAATAAGCCAATTAGAAGAATTTTTTTAGCTCTAATTAGGGTTTTTCTCACTAATTTTCATGGATTGTGTGGCAATAGATAAATAGTTTTTAGTTGTGGTTTTATGCCTCTAAAGTTGGCGATGGCTGATATTATAGTCCCCCAAAGTTTTAAACAAGACAAAATGGCTTCGTGGGGGCTTGAACATTAAACCACGTCAAAATGGTCCTCGGTTCCTTCATTTTAACCAATACCACACTAGTTGTGCATGTGAATGGAAATACAAGAACATTTATTAAAACAAAAAACTCAAATGCTAACCTTTGAAATATGATGTGGCAAATTTGGAGTATCCACGTAGTAGTAGAGAAATCCTTAACTTTTTTCCTTCGTCGTTTTTTCTTTATGTCGCATTTTATTTGATCGATGCTTTTTGTTTTGTATTAGTCTTCACCATTTTGATTGTTGGTCATGTTGATTGTGTAGGTCTAGTTATATGTTGAAGCAGGGATCATGGCGAGTCGTCAAATGTGCAGCTCACCATTTACAAGAATGTTTACACAATGTGGTGCTCTCCTTTCACATGCAACGTTTGTTTAAATGTCAATCTAGATCAGTGTTTGAGTAGGTGGAGAAAAGGGTCGGTTACCTGGATGATAGTTCGATCCACAACAAATTTGAACACTTTGTTTCCAATGCCTCCCAATGCACCTATCAACAGGATGTAGTTTGGGGAAGGGGATCAGTAAAGAAATAATATCACAACCTGTAAACAGCTCACCCTTTGGTGTAAAGCTCAGTCTACAAAAATGTAACCCGAATGCAACTTGATAC
This sequence comes from Taxus wallichiana var. yunnanensis, assembly GCA_018340775.1. NCBI lineage: Eukaryota > Viridiplantae > Streptophyta > Pinopsida > Cupressales > Taxaceae > Taxus > Taxus wallichiana. The sequence goes on from CM031240.1 coordinate 847,778,371, forward strand.
GATTCGGTTAGAGGAACCACTCTAAGTATAAGACAATGTAGCTCGCAGAGGAGCTCAATAAAAATGGCTCTGTGAGAGCTCGGTGGGGGCTTGTTGGAGTCCTTTGGTGAAGAATGGCATAGACCTCTCCAATTTTTTTTAAGCTGCTATTTTAGCAGAGACTTATGCGAGAAAAAAAAATAGACAACTAACTTTAGCTGAGAAACCCCTAATGGGGAATTTTTTTAATATTTCAGCATATGATTAGCTTAGGAAGCAAATTTTCCTGATGCGAGAGGGCACTAAGAAAAAAAAATTGGTTTACATTTACCTAGAGATCAAACCAGAGGTTGTGGGATTGCAGGGAGTTTTGGGAAGCTGTTGGAGGCAACACTGGCTCTCCTGTGATGCAGATTTATTCTCCTTCCTCTGCAACCTCTCTCTAACCTGGCCAAGAGCTTCAACCTTCTCTGGTACCAAATGTAAAATTAAGAATAGGGACGAAATCCTGATAATTGTATTGATGTTCAATCAAATCAAATACAGAATGCATGATTGCAATATTTATAGATATTGCCTTTGTCATCATGCATACAAAACAAGGAGTTGCAACTATGCAAAAATATAATCCCATGTACAGAAAACTCCAAATATATAGTTTCAACTATATAACAATTATAATAATGACAAAAGACTTCTATGGGAATACTATTCCTAATTACAAATAATAAACGATTAATAACAACTTACCATTAATTAATAATTAACTAAGGTAAATGCATAATTAACCTAGGTAAACTAATTTTTCTTGAACACCTTCAACTTCATATACAAAAAAATTGAACTCGTTGGAATATTCCATTTATTGATACTAAAAATTATTCTCAAGGCCCATTAAATCTAATCAATTATCTCTATAATTTCCAAACTGTCAAAATAATTTAAGGCATCTAATCTAGCCTTACTCCCCATCCTACTAAATACACACAAAATTATATCCTCTTTTCATTCAACTCTTTATTCTTCCACATTCACATTTTTAGTCTACTCTCCATCTCAGTAGACACCAAATTTGTGTCTTACGACACCCTGTGCCCCACATCTCATTTCGCAACCTAACCTCACCACTTAAAACCTTACACAATTATTTATTAATTACCTTATAATTAATAAATCCACATATCCAAACCTGCCACCTCATTTCGCCACCTCATCATGACCTAGCCCTAACCCTAAACTAACCTAATTAAGACCTATAACTTGGTCTACATCCACACCCATGACTAATTACTTCGCACCCAAACAAACCTAATCATGACTTGACCAAGCCCACAACTAATCCCTTGGGAGAAAAGGAGGGAAAGTTGGCTATTTTACTAAAAATAGCCCACTTTGACTTAACCGACATCGGTTCCTACTCGACTGTCGTCGGTTACGTAACCGCCATCGGTTCCCTGTAAATGACCTCCCCAACCAAAAACAAAGGATCTGGAATTCATTTGAAGGATCCAAAATTCACTTGGCAGAGCAGAGACAAGTGAAGAAAAGAGAAGAGTTTGCAGAGAAGGACATCGAGCCCAAGACTACAACTGAGTAACCAGAGCCCAGTGACACTCATCCAAGCATTGGGAGAGAAGATAGCTCACTTTTGATTGTCGGATCATCCCACCTGAGCCCTGCCTTCGTCATCACAGTCCTTGGACCTGTATCTTCATCAGGAACTAGTAAGTAGTGTCTTGTACATTTTTAAATAACATTTCTTGAACTTCTGAATCACAGTAATTACAAGTTCACTCATAGATCTACTACCCGGTAGCCCCTGCATCTAACTGTCATTCCTCTACCCTTACATTGCCCCAAGAACAGCCCCCACACTCTCTGAGTCTTATCCATCACCCCATTGCCTATCCCTAATCATTTTCCAACCTTATAAACACCATAGCCGCCTTATAGCCAACCTTTATTAAAAGCCCCTAAATCACCACCCCTACCGATATCGATTATCAAAGAGCCAGTATCGGTTATACAAAGCGAGCAAGATCACCATCGTGACTCAAACCAAAACCAGCCTTTCTTCTATTGCTTTTTAACAAGGTAATTAAAGTGTAATTTTGCAATAGCCTCTTTGCTATCATTTGTGTTAATTCGTATTAAAAGGGGAACTGACCACCTTCGAAAGGAAGTCTAATATTTCCTAGGCCCAAGGCAGTTCCCTCATTTATTGTCTAACTAAAATCTGGTGGTCTTGTATTCTTACTTGCAGGTAGTCCTTCCTAGACAAAAAGGAGTTCTTCGCAATCGATCTGATCTCTCTCTACGGTACGCGCACACCCTCTCAACATTCAATAGGTATTCCTCCTAGCCCTAACCCTTATCTGTTTCTCAAGAGAATGAAAGGATAGAAGCAACTCTATTCTAAGTAACGGAAACATCTACGTGTGTGAAACACCATCATCACTATGATCTTCCATGATAAAATTATGGAATGTTTTGACTTCCATGGCCTCTAAACAAGATTGCAGAGTTTGCATCAATTTGGAGAAATAATTAAATTTAATGCCTTTGTTTCAACATACTACAATATTAGCAGATTCGATGTGTTCCATTATGCTTCCTTTGGAATTTGAGATTAATAATGTATGCAATCCTTACATATTTTATCCAACAATTCACTTGAAGGAATATTCCTATAAATATTTTCTATGCACCTTTCACAAAGTATAAAATCACCCATGCTTGGGTCTACAATCTTCATAGCTTGTACCCAATTGTTGCCCATTGGAAGATGTCCAAAATGACCTTCTAAGAGTACTTCACTATGTGAAAATATATCAAATATCACCATGTTAGTTTCTTATAATTTTTTCCCAACAGTTACCTATCAAAAGAAGTTTGTAATTATTTTCTACATGCACTCACAAATGTGAAAAAATGTAAATATCCATAATTCCACTATACTCAATAAAATAAATTATTTCCCTAATAATAAAGGACACAGACATAGTTAGGGTGCTAAATTAATAATATACTTTGACCACATTTCCCTCATAAAACATATAGAAAAATGAACCAAAAGAATGTTACACAAAAACATGAAGATCAAATGAACATAGATCTTAGACATTAAATATAGTTAAAACATACATTATTGTAGTGTAATAAATATCACTCATATATTGATCACTAATGATACATTCTTTTAATAATTCTTCACTCATATCATTTAAATCCATTACAAAGAAACTTTGCACCGATATTTAATGTCGCATCTATATTCTACTATACTTCCCAAAGTTTTATATGACTAAATTATAGACACCTAAACCTCATTCTCTAAGGTAATTAGTATGTATGTATGTATGGATGTATGTGTGTGTGTGTGTATGTATATATATGTCTATATATGTGTGTATGCGTATGTGTATGTATATGTATATGTATATGTGTATATCTATATATACACATATACACACACACATACATACATATAATTCATATAATTAGACTCCTAAACTATTTGGCCACATGAATTTAATCCCCAAATGACCCATTACAAATTCGACATAATGAATCATCATTTCTGAAACTTTCACTTCTTGAAAAGATCATCCTTTGGTGTTTCATATCTTCCAAATAACTTCATATTATGTTTTGGCTCCCCTTAGGCTTTTATGGATTCCTTCATGTTTTCTAACTTTAAATAGGCATGCATCTTCCTTAATACTATGCCAAAACTTCCAATTCTTGACATACCTCCTAGAATCTTATAGGGCTTTCATAATGTCTTCATAAAGTTTTACAAAATGTGTGACAAACTAGAAATTACATAGTAGGATTACACATGACAAATGAAATTGTACATTAAAATTTCTTACAACTCTAATAAAAAATAAAATCATGTACTCCATGTCTTACCAATAACATAATTTCTTCACAACTTGACCTTCTAATAACACATATTGTAAGAAATAATGTAACACAAATTAGATCCAATTGTTCAACTCTTTTTATACAAGATTCCCCCGAAGCTCAATTCTCGTGCATCATTTAGGGGTTGATTTTTTTGAATTTATTGGCCATATAAAGATATTCCATTTTTTATATTTAGTTCTCAAGAGGTAAATTAGTTTATGGTTATTTTTAAATAAGAGCAGAGTGTGGATGCAAGCTTAGGGATAAAACCAATTTTCCTTAAAAATGGAAGTCACTTCCATATAATGACTTTTGTACAAGACTAGATTCATTATGAGAAAAATTATGGTGTTGAAGAGATGTTAACCTTCAGGATTGGTGTGAGTTGTAATATTGTATCATTGGAGATTGATACCTCTTATTGTGTCATTTATTTTTCAAAACAAATTTATGAATTTTTTCGACATTTTTATTTTCAGTGTGATTTAACCGTGTAATTCTATAGAAAACTCAATTTTTGACTCCCTATATGAGCAACATATCTATATCTGCATCATTTCATATCAAAGCAAGTAAAAACTTTGTAAATGAATGTTTGATTATTCCATCAGGAGGGCATAAAAGTGTAATAAATGGTAAAATGTTTGCGTAAGTTTTCAAAAACTACAATAGTAAATCTAATAGTTTTAAATAAATAGACCACCCAAAAGAGTAAAGAAAGGGAAATTTGTGGTAAATAATATGTGGAAGAGCTTATAAATATGATTCGGATAATATATTTAAGATTAATGGAAATAAAATAATAACAGAAGAGGGTTAATCTTGAGGGATTATGTAATTAATGGAGAATAAGTATAAACATAGGAAGTGCATAAGGGTGGTGTAAATGGGGTACGTCTAGTGCATGGTGTAATTTATAATGTGGAAGAAAGTTTTTAGGGATGTTTTGAGGATTTGTAGAATATTATAAATAGAAGTTCCTTATTTTTAAGGGACACTAAAATTTTACGAACTTAATGATTGGATTGTAAAGATGGTGGATGATGTTTTAGAATTGTGCAAGGTGAGAATGGTGAAAAATAAGTTGAAGGGTCATGTGGTTTTGTGATAAAAGGATGTTTAATTAGAGTGTAATAGGAAGAGTAAGGAAAATATAGCTCAATAAGAGTGCTTAATATCAGTTGGAATTTTTAAAGAAGTTTTATAAATTATGAAAAAAAAGAGCTAAGTGTGAAGGAGTAAATTTGAGTCTTATATGTTCACAATTCAACATATTCAAAGTGAGATGGATCAAGGGTGGTGTGGTGTCTCAATGGACTATAGTGGTAACTTCAAGATGAAATCATATTAATTATGAAGTATATAGTAGAAGAGGTACAATAATATGGATTGAGATTGTAAGATAAGTTTGAATATATAAGAAGTACATAAAAGAATAAGGGTAAAATCACTAGTAAAAAATAATGAGTGTTGAAAGAGTGTGAAGGCGGGGGTGTGCATATTGTGTGCAAGGAAATTTGTAGATCAAGTAGAAAATAGGCAAAGGAATACATTAGAAAGAGGTATAGGGCATAGTAATAGATTTATCATCACATGTTTTAAAATTGATGAAGTTGGAAATAAATATTTTGATTGTTAGAAAAAGGATGATGGGAAGAGAAAGAGAGAGTGTATACATAACACAAGTAGAATAATATGATGAGAAGGGATAAGAATAAAAATATAAAAAAACATAATTGTACCAAGGAGGGTATTTAATGTTTTACAGGAGAAGGATAATTTGCAATGTGAGAGGTGACATATAATCTTCACATGGTACATGACTAGGGGTAATAATGTACAATTTTATTTGATAGTAGAAGAATACACAATTTGGTATTTGTATGGATGGTATCGACTTTAGGATTGGAATACAAGCGATAACTAATTCCTTAGATAGTGAATTGTGAAGGAGGGACAAAAAGGTTTTTCGGATTGGTAGAGTGAAGTACATATAAATATTAGGATATTCACATAAAATATTTTGTTTGATATTTTACATATGTATGCAAAACATGTGTTTTTAGGAGAACATCAACAATTTGTTAGAAATATGTTATATGATGGTAGAAAAATAATGTGAGAGTGTAAAAGGAAACATGGAATTACATTCTAAATCCATTAAAGAAAGAGAATAATGGAACCTACTAGAGTCACTTGGTGTGAAATGATAGACAATATACAATATGCACAATAATGTGACATGATGATAGAGATTATGTAAGGATATAGGGAATTTGGGTGATGGTTGAGGATGGAATAACTAGATAGAAGAGTAAAACAATATGGGAATATGTGACACATGTTCATCCCAAATATTACTGAAATAAATATTTTTTTAATATAAATTTCTCATTCGTAATGAAGCTAATGCACTAGCTACTAAAGAAACTAGAAAATCAGAAATGATGGAGGGTTTATGTTACCTCAGATGTACGATGATACAGTGCATGATGATTGTTAGATCCGTGTTGTAGAAAATTAAATGAAATCAAAAATTATGACTAAAAATGATTATGATTAGATGATTTAGGCGGGGCTACTACGATAAAGTAGACCCGAGAAGCATTAACTTCCTTGGTGGATTTCAACCCCCATTTTTAGAAAGGATGAAATAAAACAAGTACTATAGATAACATGCAAAAACAACAAAAACAATGACTCTAGAACTGATTAAAATGGATTTGAAGCTGATTTAATTTAAATAACTGTAAAATAAATGTTACCTAGTCTGGGTCGATGGTGACCTAGACTATGTAAGGGCAGGTTGACGGCGACCTGGGATATTGGATCAAGAAAATAAGAAAAATATATAGACCGAGCAAGATGTGAATACAACTGGAAGCTACGAAGTCCGGAGATGCCGGAGTCAACTTGCAAAGGAGATCTAAAGGAATATAAACTAGGAAAATAACAAAAAATAGTGATTAAACAGAGGGATTGAAACTAGGACCCTGGTCAACGGTGACTGGGGTGTAAAAATGTTGATTTTGTTGTGGCAGAGAGGCTGGATGAAAGTTTAGCAAACTGGAACATAGGCTAAGCACATACAGGGGGTAGATGATGGCTTTAAAACAAAAATCAAGGGCTACTAAGGCCGAGTCGATGGTGAGCTGTCAAGTTTGATGACAACTGTGACAAAGAAGGATAAGGTTGAGGAAAGGAAAGCCAGATGAGCAACCTGTAAGTATAGATTTTAAAGAATGTGATGATGGAGTGTGAGCTTTGTTATTGATGTTTTAAAATTGCAAGATGTTAAATATGAGAAATGCCAAGATAATGAAATAAAAATAACTAAAGCAATGTAAAATGATAACAATATCACAAAAAGGAAAATCATGATTGATGCATGCACGTTGTAAGGAGGTATGGGAGGTTTGTAATGGCTTCTGAACTATTCGGGCATGAAGGATTGTCCACGAGTTGAAAGAGAGATGTTTTGTTTTTCTTGCATTTGATGGGGAATAGAAATAAATCACATAGATTTATAGGGTCGACGATGACTAGGATGGGTCACCACCGATCGCAGGGAAAGTTTCCTCAATGGGAAGATTTTCCTTTTTTTGCGTGATTTCTTATTTTTTTAGGAGTTGGCCGAATGCTTTAAAGCATTAGGTGGGAAGGGGTTGTTTAGGGATGAGGTGTAGGTGAGTTGGAAGTGGATATAGGTTGGAAAAAGCGTAGGGAAAATCATAGATGTAGATTTAGAATGAAAGCATTCCAAAATGGAAATTTAGTTAGGGCATGATTAATTAATTGATGTTGATTAAATAGGATTTAAAGGTGATGGGAATTTAATTAATTAATAGGAATTGATTAATTAAATTTAAAGAGGGCATTTTATTAAATAAGGGGGATGAATAGAATAAAATATGTGCACGTAGGTGATCAAGGGTATAGATACCAAATTTAGGTGTCTACATTTTGCCCCTTTTTGTTGAGTGGTTTGGGATAGCAAGCCATGAGACAAAAATGATGAGAGTTGGATAAGGATTAAAAAGAATTGATGATGAGCTCCCCCTCAAATGGGGGATCAATGACGTCAAGGGAAATCGATGACGCGTTTGAAAAAGGTAAATGATAAAGGGTGGGTGGGTGAAGAAAATATTGGTGAAAGATGCCCCAAGTAAAAAGAATCACAATAATGATGAAAAATATGGTGATGACTCCAATATCACATCGGTAGGGGAAAATTACAGTCTGAATGGAGATAGATAACAATGTTTTATAGATCAGTGAGTGGGTGAAGATCACTACAATATGGATGCAAGCCGAGATGACCAATGGGTCATAGGCAAGTCATCAAAGTATGTGAAATCCTTCGTACATGAGGAATCAATTGAAAAGGTATGCATCCATAAGGGACGAGGATGAAAGGTATGGTGCCCAATGGGACACAAAAATGGCTGAGAAGGAAAAATGAAAAAGTGAGTGATGAAGTAATATGCTCGAAGGAGAAGTATGGCTGAGAAGGCAGAAATGAAATATGCCCCAAGTGGGGAAAGGTATGGCCTCAAAGGAGGAATTTGAGAGGAGAAATGAGTAGAGTGAATGTTGAAATATGATGTCCCAAGGGAGAATAAATATGGCCTCAAAGGAGGACTTTGTGCATGGATTGGATACAATTGTGAAATAAAAATGCCTGAAGGGGGAGTAAATATGGCCTCAAAGGTGAAGCAGGGAAATGAATGATTAAGTAAAATTCCCCAAGGGGAAATAAGTATGGCCATGAATGTGGACTTTGAGATAAATTGTTGAATTAAATTCCTAGAGGAAAGAATAAATATAGCCACAAATGTGGACTTAGAACGGACGCAGAGGACGTGAAATATTGAAGAAAAATTCCCTAAAGGAGGAATATAGATGGCCACAAATATGGACTTACGATGAGAGAGATTGGATGAGATTAGATAAGACACAAATTAACGATGACAACCTATAGGTATGAATGAATCTACGTCATATCAAGGAACATGTGAGGAAAGTATGCCTCTATCTACATAAGAGGTAAAAAGAGGAGGATCCAAGTAACGCAAGGCACATGCAACCATCACTGATGTTAGCAAATAACCAACACTAGTTAGTAATTTCAAATATCATAAGGAAACAAAGGATGAGATGATCTCATAAACCTAATGTTGACATGACAAAAGAGTTTGATATGTACCTTGTACAGAGGAAAGAGGGTTCTCAAAAAGTGGTGTTCCCTAAACTATGCCCCACCTCTGGGAAGGGGAAAGAAAAATCTGATAAATACGAGAAGCTTTCTTAAGATGCTAATAAAATGGAAGGCTAATCAATGTGGGAAGCCTTCAAATTCCATAAGGAGTAGCCATCCTTTGAGGGTATGGTATACTTTATACAATATATAGATGAAAATAATAAATGATAGCTATCCTTCGAGGGATCGATCTATTTATTTGATTTTGATTTTGATTTCATGCTTTTGATTTTTTTCTTTCTTTCTTCTCTCTCTCTCTCTTTTTGCATGAACACTTGTCCTTTAAGGGATCAGTTTTTTTTTTATAATTTTGATTTTTGAGTTAAGAATCCATGAATTTTTATTTCACACGGGGAGAGCTAGGAGTAGTTAAGTAGACAACTTAGGAGGGGATAATAATGTATAAGAGATACCCCTGGACCCTTTGCATGGTTCCAATAAATGAATAAAAAGATGACTGATGTGATGACCATGGAGTTCCCACAAAAGGGGAGAACCTATCCATGAGGAATATGCTATGGGTAGAGCCATGGTGCCCATATTTAAGGTCACATCTAGGAAGTGACGGAAGACCGTGCATAATTCCAAATCATCACAATGAGAAATGGAAGATGTTGAGTTGGAGGAATGATCTAAGGACATGACTAAGGGAACATTGGTAAATATGCTAACAATAGAATAGTCACAAGTTCAATGTGTTAAGTAGTTCCACTTATGGTTTACTGTCAAGGGAGGCCAAACGATAGGCTCCCAACCCATACTTGTGTGTAATAACGTATGGTCCAATCCAATTAGGGGAAAACTTTCCATGTTAACTCCTTTCTAGAGTAGTGACATTATAGTTTTCTTAGAGGACAAGGTCACCAAAATTAAAGTCACACTCCTTAAGGTGATTATTGTAAGCATGTTTAATGTACTCCTAATAAACATGATGGTGTTCAAGAGTGAGAAGGCGACGCTCATCTAGTATCTCAAGTTATGCTAGACGAGCTTGGCGATAGTCTTCATCAGAGATGAAGTCATGAAGGGAGACACACAAAGATGGAATTTGAACTTCAAGAAGAAGGATGGATTCAAAAATGTAAACAAGGGAGAAAGGCGTAGCCCCGATGGAGGTACATATGCTAGTATGATAGGCCCAAAGGGAAAAAGGAAGCTAGAGATGCCAATTACGACCTACTTGATCAATGGTTTTGGAAAGAATGTTCGAAGGGTTTTATTGGTAGCTTTGACTTGGCCATTAGCTTGGGGATAATATGGGGAAGATAAGTGAGTTGAATTTTGAATGCATTACAAATTTTCTTGAGATATTTTTTTAAAGGACTTTCCATTGTCCATAACAAGTTTTGGGAACGCATTTGAAGAATAAAATAATGTGTTGATAAATAAAATTAATGATTGGGCCAGATTTAGTTGAGGTGAGTGGGATTGCTTCCACCCATTTAGTGAAATATTCGGTTGCAGTGATGATAGAGTGATGTTGCTATGAAGACCAAGGATTAATAAGACCAATAAGATCAAGACCTCATTGTGAAAAGGGCCACAGGTCCTGAGCCAACTACAAATATTGACTAGGAATATGAATAAGATTGGAATGTTACTGAAATTTTTCACATTTCTTAACATACTCACAACAATCATGATTGAGAGAAGGCCAGTAATAGCTAAGATGAAAAATGTGTTTAGAAAGCAGTTAAAACACTAAAGTTTCCACCATAAATACTGTCATGGAGTTATTGGATGGATCGAGAGGCTTCATGGGATTTAAGACATCGGAGAATAACAGCGTCAAATCTGAATTTATAAATAATTCCGTCAAGGATCACATAACAGTGAGCACGCCAAGAAAGGATCTCTTAGCGGTTTTGATGATTAGGATGAAAAATGGATCTAGATAGATAATCAAATATTTGAGAATAACAAATATCGATGAATCAGATTCAATAATCATTACCTAAGATAATTCATGGAAAGGTCGATCATCGTGATGAATGATGAAAGAGAGCTTAGACTTCTTTGTTGTCCATGGGATGAGAGGCGTGACGGACGTCATTATATCAAAGAAATGATTGGTCAATTAGGGAACAAATTGGATGGTGTAGGAATAAAAATATCCAAGGATAAGATGAATAATTTCATGATATTTTTGAAGGGTGTCATTTTTACATTGATATTCACATGTTACTTGTTTGATTATAAGTTCAGAATCTTCGTAGATGTCAAGAATTTAAACACCTAAAAAGATAGTAGTTTTAAGACCCAAGATGAGGGCCTCATATTTCGCCATGTTGTTTGTACACTAAAAATTGAGTTTATATGTGAGGGGAATAGGATTTTCCCAAGGAGGAATGAGAATGACGCCAACACCTCCCCCTTGCTAACATTTTGAGCCATCAAAGAAGAGAGTGAATTTGAGAGTGCCATATTTGTGATGAAATTGATTAATGGATTCATCTGGAAATTGCTCATGAGGTAAATGTGTACTAGGAAGAGGGGCTTCTGCCAATTGGTCAACAATAGCTTGTCCCTTAATGGATTTTTGAGAAATAAACTTGAGGTCAAAATCTATCATGAGCATGAGCCATCAAGTAACGCGATCATTGTGATAAGGTTTAGAATGCAATGTCTTGAGAAGATGAAAGCTAGTAATGACATAAGTCTTGTGATTGAGAAGATAATGTCAAAGCTTAGATGTAGTGAAGAAGAGGGTGCAACAAAACCTTTCATATTTAGTGTAGTGGGTCTCACAGTCATGAAGAGTATGACTGATGTAATAAACAACTTGCTCATGACCTTGGTCATCGTAATGTGCTAACATGGATCCTAAAGCATGATTGGTGGCAGAGATGTATAAATAAAATGGCTCCCCCTCACATGGAGGTATGAGCACTAGTGGAGATAGGAGATACTATTTAATATCGTCAAAATATTTTTGACAATCGTGATCCCAATCAAATTCAATTTCCTTGCAAAGGAGGTGATGAAAAGGTTGATAGTGATCGGAAAGTTACGAGATGAAATGACAGACAAATTGAAGGTGGCCTTGAAGGCTGCGAAGTTGTTTAAGATTAGGAGGAGGAATTTTGATAATTTCCATAATTTTTACAAGTTCAACTTCAATACCCCTAATAGAGACAATAAAGCCAAGGATTTTTCCCATTAAGACTCCAAATACACACTTGGTGGATTGAGATGAAGACAAAATTGAATGAGGCACTCAAAAAGGACTTCGAGAATGGAAATATGGTTGCATCAATGCTTAGAGTTTCCTAAAATATCATCAACATAGTCTTATATGGTTTTTTGGATGAGGTCATGAAAGATATAAGTCATGGCCCACTGATAAGTAGCATCGACATTCTTTAAATCAAAGGGCATGACATGATAGCAAAAGGTCCCCAAGGGTGATGAAAGATGTCTTATGTTGATCTTTTGGTGCAATGAGGATTTGATTATAACCAGAGAAACCATCCATGAGATAAAGAATCTCATGACATATGGTAAGATCCATAAGCTGATCAATGTTCGGGAGAGGGAAGTCATCCTTAGGGAAAGCGAGATTAAGATCTCGAAAATTGGTGCATATGCGTAGTTTTCTCGATGCTTTAGTGATAGGGACAATGTTAGAAACCCATTGAGGATAATCAATGGGGATGATGAAATTAGCTGAAAAAAGGCATTGCAACTCCTCTTTAACAAGGAGGGAGACTCGAGGATGCATGCGGCAAAGCTTCTACCTCACCGATTTAGCATTGGGATAGGTGACGATATTATGGACGACGATAGAGGGGTCAAGACCAAACATGTATGAATATGACCATGAAAATTCTTAGCTATGATGGGAGAGGAACATGGTGAAAGATTCTAGCTTGTGTGGATCAAGAGATTGGCCCAATTTGAGAATGTGAGGCTCTATGGAGTCTCGTATATTGCCATAAATGGTGGCTTCGTTAAGAAGAGAAGGTGAATCGGATGGTAAGGTCTTCTGAAGATAAGATTCTTCTACCCCCATATGGGAAAGGATGACATCATTGTCAACACACTAAAGGATGTCAATGGTATAAGAATCTTCTTCTATCATCTTTGGATGGAAAAGAGGAAGGGACCTAGTCTAATTATCACACTGATAGGTGACTGGTCCCAAAGTTATGGTGGAGACTAAAAAAGTTAGAAGTAATGGAAATTGCGTAATCCAGTTTTGTATCCTTAAGCTTCAAAAATACGGGAAGGTATTTTCATGTCTTTGGGAGTTAGAGGGGATGGAGAAAGTAAAGAAGGTATGTCCATGTCTTTGAGCATGTCCAGATCTTTGAGGGTTGGAAAATATGGAGAAGGTAGAGAAGATATGTCCACATCTTTGAAAGTCGAGAAAATAAAAAGGAGGTGAAGGAGGCATGTCCATGAGAATCTCAGATAGCGGAATGAGATCAGGGGACTGGTCTTGGTAGCCTAACCCAAAAATTTTGTAAGGTTTGTGACATTTATCAGGAATAAGGCCATGCGGGATGTGTTCATAATGATCTAAGTTGAATCCCTTTCAGTGCAACGATGGAGATAGTTATAGGAAAAAGATGGGTTATCGAGAAAGCTAAAGCCACAGTATAAATCCTAGCGTGTGGATATAATTGATGTGGGAAGAGGGAGTATCCACCATAAATAAGATTGGTGCAAAGATTTGGTAGACTAAAAGGGACAACTTCCCCGATGTTGGGTTGGTACATATGTGCCTTATCAGGTCTCTTGATATAGTGAGGAGTGGGAAGGGTGTTGAGCATGAGAAGTCGATACTCCCCATCATAAGTTTATCCTTTGTGTTATCCATAGAGTCCTTGTTAGGGATTTTTGATGAAGGAATAGCTTAATGGTGTAGATGGATCATCCTTAGGGGACAGTACATCATTCGGTCTTGTTGTCACAGCAGATGTGCAACGCACCGAATTGGAAGTTTCAAGCACGACAACTATACCCCTATGCCTAATTTTTCATGTTTTATCATTCCTAGGCAACCATGTCTTTTTCTTGTCATTCCATTTGAGCTCATTCCCTTTATAAGTGTTTAAGTAAAGTTATAATTTTGAAAAGATAGAGAAAATTCTATCTTTAAAGCCATTTTTGGTGTTTTGCGGCTTTTTCGGGTATTTTTGTCCCGCATGTCCCAAGTGTGCTCGAGACCTTCCATTCACCGATTTGACATTTTGCCCGCACTTCTCTGCTCGTTATATTTTTCAGCTTTGCGCGTCCTTCACGTCCCTACATCCCTTGGATGGTCTGTGTCATTGGACCCAATTTCCCGCATCGGTGAATCTCGTGAACTTGTCATATTTGGTTATTTTTGTAAAATGTCAAATTGGCCCATATGGCCCCAAAATATCCTAATTGGATATTTGGTGAAAGGCGGGCCCTATTTTCATTTTGAGGCATTGTGGTGAATAGGATTTCAGTTGTAAAAGTGAAACACAACTCCATGAGTGCCTGTGCGATGCCACGTGTCAAGTTAAATGTGGAGCCCACATTGAAAGTCAAGAGGGGAGGCAGATCATCGGAGCATTTTTTTGGAAATTTTGGTTTTGTTTCCAAAAGAGTTAAAGTATAAAAGAATGCCGCAGCCCACTAATGGACACGTGGCCATTTTTAAAATTAGAAATGGAGAGGTGGGTCGGTGGAATACTTTAGGAATTTTGGCTTTGTTTCCATAAAAGGCTAAAGTTATAAAGTAACCCGTGGCCTGCTCATGCCAAAGGAAAAAGTCAAATGTTGATCCCGCTTGAAGGTCAAAGTGGGGAGGCGGGCGTCGGGGCACTTTTGGGAATTTTGGTTTTATTTCCAAAAGGGTTTAAATCATAAAAGTAAGTCACTCCTCCACCTTTGTTGAAAAGTCAAAGCACAAAGGTGGGTCGTCCAGAGCATTTTAGGAATTTTGGTTTTATTTCCAAAAGGGCGCAAAGAGATAAAATGATCCATAATTCCGCTAGGGTCTTGGGCCTGCCGTTGAAAAGTAAAACCGGAGAAGCGGGCCAATAGAGAATTTTGAGGTTTTGATCCTTTTGTGAAAAAGGGTTAAAATGATGAAAGTGAGCTGCGAATCTTTCACCACTCGGATAAATCCACGTTTCAAGCCAAAATTTAGAAGTAGGTGGGCGGGCCAAAATGTCAAAAAATTCCAAACCTTTATAAAGTCATAAAATGCAAAAGGCTTCCTCCATGCCTGCTCCAACCAATTTCTTCCACGTGGACGGCTCAAATTCAAAGTTTTAACGAGCAAGATGAATGACCCGTATTTGAAGTTAGAAAATGAGTGTAAAAGTTGTATTATGAAAAATATGGTTTTTCTACCATTGTCATTTCTTTTACGAATCAAGAATTTGAAAGGATGCGAATGATTGAAAGAAAGTGTAACCGTTTCTTTCGGAAAAAGAAGTTAGAATGTTTTCTAGAAATTATTTAATGGCTTCTCGATGCCATCACCAAAAAAAAGGGGTGCTCGACCGGAGTGGATCTAGGGATCTCTAGAAACGTAATTTGGATTGAAAGAAATCAACATAGAATATTTTCTCCTTCTCTTCCAAAATATATTTTGAATTTTTCTCTGAAATGTTGGTAATTGGTTTTGTAAACTCAAGAGTGTATTGAGAGAACAAAAGAGATAGCCAAACTCTTCCATTCCCCACATTCTCAAATTTCCTCTATTTCTCCACTATGTATAGCTTTGGTTTGAGCAATCAATATAAGAAGAAGGGGTTTCTTGATACTTTGTGGTCAATAAATTCTATTTAGTCTTGTTCTTATGTGCGGGTTGTTTCTTCTCATGATTACATGTGATGAAGTTTCTAACTAATGTGTGTGGGGAATCGATTTCCTACTGCAACATTAGTTCTCTTACCTTTTTTCCCACTCCCCTTTCCTACACTTTAGAAAAAGTCTTCTCTAGCAAGAGATTGCTAGATTTTCCACAGTGGTCGAGTGGATTGCCCCTGTTGATCCCCCCGATCAAAAGGCCACCATATAAATCCACCTTTTCATTCATGCATGCACATATGATAGCTGCACCGGTTAAGTAGAGGGACTTAGATTCCCAGAGCATTGGCAAGATAACCACCAATTTTTCCTTGACAAATTTTCTCACCAATAGTTCTATAATTCATGTTACATCCTTGGAAGGGAGGAGCATCCCCAGGAAGCATCAAGATCTTTCCCTCATGTTCATATTTGAGGGAATGATGAAGTGTAGAGGGGATGCAACGCATGGCGTAGATCCATGGTCATCGAGGAGAACATTGTATTGAAATTATCCCTTAATGATGTAGAAGATATCACGACATGGATAGGGAGGATGATTGTTCCCAAGGCAAGAACAATGGCATTGTTAAAAGTGTGAAGAAATGCGGGTGTTTGAGGGATAGATTCCTTTGGGATCTTAAGTTGGTCGAAAGTGTGTGAAGGAATGATATTAATGCTTTCCCCACTATTGATCATGGACCATTGAATGAACATATCATTGATCCTAACCATAATAAGAGGGAAGGTCGTGTTCTTTCGGTGGGATGTCTAGAATTTCAGTTTCATTGAATGATATAGCAAAGTAGAAGTAACAAGTGCTCCTACAAAAGATGTGAAGGGTTGTGCTTCATCATCAGATGTTGAAATGTGCTTTAAGGCTTTGATAAGAGCATGCCTATGATCTCAAAAGATTTGGATGAGCTTTTAGAGGGACATTTTTACTGGGGCTTGATGAAGTTGTCTAACGATGCTGTTTTCAATAGGCTTAGGAGCCGCTAAAATAGAAAATTTTGGTTTCGATGATATGGCTAACTCCTTAGGAGGAGGGATGAAAATAAAAGTCTTGGCTTTTGGCTCTGAGGTTGATTTGGGCTTGCATGGGCCGGGCGATTAGTTACCCAAACTGTATTGATGAAAAAATGAGGGCCATCATTGGGTGAGTCATCTCGCCAAAGGAAAAATAGCTAATGCAAGACTAGGTTGTGGAAGGAAGGAATTGACTTGGTCCAAGGGAAAGTATTCCCTCTTTAATGAGTCTATGAATAATGGCCTGGAGTGCTCTACAATTCTCAGTATCATGTCCGAGGGTATGATGAAAGGCACACATAAGGTTAGAATTGAACCATAAAGGCTTCTTTCCTTTTGGTTCAAATTCCTTGATAGGAGGAAGCGTAATTGCAGAGGTTTGCAGTAAGTGTTGGAAAATTTCTTTATATGATCCAACTAGAGCACTAGAAGATTCCTTATGAGATACTTTGGATGTTTGGGGTAAAACCCGAGTGTATTGATGCTTTGATGATTTGAATTCAATTTTGGTGTTGATTGGTGTTTTAGTGCTAAGTGGTTTTGGATTGTTGGGTTGAAATGTTTGAGGTTCTGAAACAAATGATTTTGGATTGGATGGTTTAACCCTAAGAGGGATTATAGATTTTGTATGTGAAGATGCATCCTTGAGAGGAGTAATAACAACCTCCACTGGGGGTCAGATGGTGATGCTATGGTTGGCTAGGAAACAAAATTTGTCTGAGGTGATCTATGGAAGGTGGAGATTGATGGGATTTTGTTGATGACATGGAAGGAACATTTGAGGTCATTGCAAGGTAAAGTTCCTTTAAGCATTATTCAAATGATGAAGTTTGGGTGAAAGAATAAGGTGGTGTGGATGTAACCACAACAGTTGATGTGGGTAAGAGAGTGGGAGGAAGAATCAATATGGGTTCCACAGATGGTATGATGGGAAAGGGTGGAATAGATATAGGCGAGGTGGTCAAGCTACTAAAATGGATGAAGTAGATGATGAGGTGGATAAGGAAGTTGATGAAGGACCAATGCCAGATGTGTAAATAGGATGAAATGGTTGCTTCATGAATGTCTCTAAGGGCATAAATGATATATTTGTTAATGGGGTTCTAGTAGCTGTAGATGTGGAAGTAGACGCCAAGATAGATGTGGGTATAACAGATGTAGGGAGGATATCAAAGGGAATGGATGTGGTCAATGATGAAGTTGTGGATGGGATAGGTTCTTGATCGATAGCATTCAAGGTGTTTATAGTATGAGCGTTAGGTGCTTGGGTTATAGTAGAAGTGGTAGCTTGGATTTTCGATGTATGATTTGGGAAAGGTTGTTTAAAAATTTTGAGCGGTTGATTGGGTGAATCATTTGGATTTTCGACTTGAAGATCACCCTGATCAATGAGTCTTTGGACTAGATCCTTGAAAGTATGACATATTTCTATGTCATGACCTTGGACTTGGTGATACTTGCAGTAATGGTCTTCACGATACCATATAGGTTTCAGTCTTTACTCATCAACTGGTCAGATAAGAGGAAGTGTGATAAGGTTTACTACCATTATTTTCTTGAATATTTTATTGTATGGCTCCCTAAGAGGATTATAGTCGGACCTTTGGTTGAGTGACTTGTTGTTGAGTCCATGTGCTAGATGTAGATGCAGGAGATGATTTAACAACTATAACATTGGTCGTTGCCTTTGATTTTTCGTTTGGTGTGGATGGTTTAGTAAATTATTGTTTGGGTTTATTTGATTTTAGTTTTAAATGGCCCTACTCGAGGGCATGTGTTTCAAGTTTGTGGGCCATGGTGAAGGTCTTGTTAAAGGTTCGAGAATGATTGAATTTGTAAATTCAAAGATATATGCTTCACACATGAGCATGAGAAGAGTTCGATGAGATCAACTTGTGGGAGAGGAAAGGATAATTGGTTTATAGTGAGGTGCAATTGTGTGAAAAAATTTGTAATGGATTCGTCTTCAAATTTTCAGATGGCATATAGATCATTGATGGTTATTTTTCATGCAATGTTAATAAAAAAATGTTCTAGAAATAACTGTGTGAGTTGGGAGAAAGATAATATTAAATATTGAGGATACTATTGTACCAGTCCAACGCAGGACCAACCAAGGACATGGGAAAAGTACGGAGCATCAAGTCTTGATCATGCATAATAAGATAACATGCATGTTTAAATACATGAAGGTGTTGTTGTGGATCTTCTTTATTGTTAAACTTAGTGAATTTTGGCAATTCCCAGTGTAGAGGATATGGTTTAATTGGTATGGATGGGTGAATAGGATCATTACAGATTTTATCATATGATAATGAGACCTTTCTTCTTAAAGTAGTAACTTCAAGGTTTGTTAACCTATTTACAAGGACATGCATGAAATCATTTGTAATAGACTGCTAGGGGATAAGAGGTGGTCGTTGCATGTAAGAAGTGGTCGGATAAATTTTTTGGTGAACTTGCGGATGTGTTGGTGTTTGGGAAATTTGTTTAGGGTAAGCCATGGGCTATGATTGAAAGGATGGTGTTGGGCCTCAAAATATAGGCTAAGTGCCAAAGGGCACACTAGCACATGGGACTAGTAAGAAGAAGGGTGTGGGGGAAAAGCACGTAGGACAAGGGTTTTAGAAGGGTTTAGTAGAAACCATGGCACGTGCACAAGGAAAAACAAAGAATCTAAGGACTTAGCCATATTCATCTTTCCAAGAGGTGTGGTATGAAAACGTAACCCGACTAGGCGTGCTAAGTGGATAAAGTTCCAGCCTAGAGACTTGATGGTCAAGGAAGGAATATTCCATGCATGGAAGGTTCGAGAAAGACATCATTCCGAGAAAGTGAGATCCTGGATCGGAGAATAAGCATGCTCGTTGGAGGACCACATGGACACTTGGAAAGCATTTTTCTCTCGAAGGAAGGCATAACGATGGGTGATAAACCTTATTATAGAGATGATCGGGTAGAAGAAGAGGAGGAGGTCTTTGGATAAGTTGTGAGAGTGAACAATAAGGTGCATATGCTTGGATAAATACTCAAAGGGTGTGTGATCATGAGGAAATGCATCAAGAGTATGCTACTACAAAGAAGTAAGGATGGGATTTAGAGAATTAGTGCCAAGGGATACAATGGATGTATTAGTCCTCTATATGGAATTAAAGTTAGCATCAAGGGTTATAATGGGAAGGCATAGCTAGGATATCACTTGGGGAAGATCTATTAGGTTAAGCCCTTGTTATTTGAACGGTATGATTTGTAATGCCCCTTTTTGGATGTAATATGGTTTACTAGAATGTTGACCAATATGAATATATGGTTCATTTTAAATATATATTTCATGGTGCAAACCCTAGTATATTTTCCTTATGTTATGAATTAGATCTACTCTCGTATGATGTTTCTCTTGTTATCCGAATGGGTATATTGATATAACAACTCATCCTATTCCTTGAGAACATGTGCATGGTCATTTCTTGTTCTACATTTAAATCTATTATTGATGGAAATATCTTCTCACAATGCTCACATAAAGGAGGGCTCGGTGCTTGTGCATGCCTCGGTGAGCACCCAAAGTGCCTATTGGGTGATAGGCTAGTGCACATGGGATTAAAGTGTTGTTTTAAGGACACATGCAAAATGACTACATCTTGGTTCCATTGTCAGGACCTCTTTTCAAAGTTATTGTTAGAATGATGCTTGATGACAAAGCACTTAACCTTGGAGAGTGTTGAAGCATCGTTTAAAATCATAGAGGATGAGTTTTCTCGAGAGGTTTAGTATTGGACCTAAGTTTGATGCGCGTAAATGGGTAGAAGAGCACTGTATCATGAGCTGTATGAGACCTTCTTTTCTGCTTTTCTAGTAGAGTTATATGAGAGGCTCTCAAGGTATGCATCTTGATCAAAATTGTACTATAGATATTGCATGTGGACCCAAGAGGAATATCAGATGCTGTATGATGTTGATCTAACCTGGATGTGTGTTGTTGATCATTGGTGAAGAGGATTGCTAACCAGCTATACCCTAGAATACACCATTTCTACTTATTATTGTCCGAGAGGTTGCTAAGTTTGAGTTCTTAAGGGATCCTAGAGGATCGTTTTTGCATGTTATCCCCTTAGCTATGAAAATCTTGATCGTAACTCGAGTTTAGAATCATTCCCTATGACTAGCTAAGCTTCCTCCGAGTGTTTGGCGAGGAAGCTAGGGTGGAGGAAGATGGAATACATTGCGAGATGAAAAGGAGATGACTCAATTATAGTGAAGCACATGAAAGGGAGTTGAATAGAAAATACGAGGTTGCGGGAGTGATGGATTTATAGAGGTAGACATTACGAGAAGGAATTAAGGTTCATGCAGAGGATGTGGAACTGAGTAGTCTATGCTACCCCATCTTGAAAAGTTTGAGTGAGAGACCCCTTTAGCTTCTGATGAGATTTCATTACTTGGAGAAAGGAGAGTCATTGACGCTCATTTGAATCCACCTAAGTAACAAACCCCGGTGCTTAGTCTTACAAATCAAGAGATAAGTATTACTAACCTAGTTGGTATTGGTGGAAGTAAGCGATCTGCGCCTAGGAGATATAACTTCTCATTTGGGACATCTATAACCTGTACAAACAATTCCTGTGTTTGGGGAATTTTTAGGCGAGTGTGAGTACAAAAATCTTGGGTATCACATCTGGGAGTGGCATGGGGCATGCATCTAGTAGTATTCAATATCACAAACCATGGCACGTAATTTAGTGGGACATTGTGGACACTAGACATTACCACTTCAGGTGCTTTATCGGCTACTTGAGGTGGATCACGGTGGTATAGGAGCTGGAGGACCTGGTGAACTTGGTAGATCTCGAGGATCGGTGGGTCGGAAGGAAAATGACCTGATGGATCTAGTGGATCGGTGGTGGAGGAAACACAGAGGAAATCAAGGTTCAGGTCGGGAGGACAAGGGCCTCAACCACCCCCACAAGTTTTTTTGAGATGTCTTTGCACTGACGGAGTTACAAGGGTGTTGAGGATGTTGCGAGCATGTACACAAGTGTAAACTTCTCACGACAAATGAAAGGGATCACTACCCTCGAGTGGAAGGAAATTCAATTTGTAATAATGTTGCGAGGACACACACATAGCTGGTACCAAAAGTATATAACCCCATCGAGACGGTGCTAGATTACTCAAGACTACTGAGAATGCCTTTTTAGATGAATTCCATATCCTTGAGTTTGAGCAGAAGAGCATCAACACTCTGAAGGAGATCCAATAAGGAATGACAGAGTGTGTGGGAATATGACGTGCATTTTAAGACTCTCTTGTCAAATCTATCCTATGATATTCATCCTTCTCAAAGCATGCTCAATGTTTTTTAGAGGGTTGGTAACACCATTTAGAAAAGCGATGTGCACAAGACTTTCACTGAGACCTGCGCAAAGCCTTGGATATTTCCTTGCATGATGAGGCCGTTGGAAGCATTGATACTGGTGTTAGCCCTTTTCTTGAGGCTCAGATTGTTGCAATGGCCAAGAAGTTGGAGAAGTTGTCTACAAACTCAACACATGAGACTCATAGTGATCTATGGTGCACATATTATGAGGTGGAAGGGTATACCAAGGAAATTTTCCCTAGGAGAATGGTACGCGCCATGACGGTGGTCGGGAAATTTACCATGGAGATCATGATTTAATTAGATGCCCATTATTGCAGTGTGTGATCTATAAAAATGTGTCTTTCTATTGCAATATTTCTACATTTACTACTCATGACACCAAGGATTGTAGGTTCATTTTCTAGATACATGATGTCATTAATATTGGGTACGATTTAACGAACCAGCCTTGCAAGAAATTCCAAGGATAATGATTGCCCCCATAAAGAACACGCAGATGAAGGGGCACATGGAAGAGGCTTTTGAGGAGGAGTTCATGGTTGTAGTAACTACGAGAGGAGGAATAAGTGAGTTCCCGCATGGAACATGTTATAATTGTGGGTCTATAGAGCACTATAAGTGTGAATGTCTTGACCTATACAATGCTCATGGTGTGGAAAGAAGCATAAGTATGAAGAGTGCCCAGATCTGTTTCAACATATGAGCCAACAACACCGAAAGGATAAATGCACCAGAATGGTAAGCATAAATAAATCCAACTCATAATGGAAGCCAAGGGTGGTGCACGAATCAGAACTAGAGCCTATACTAGTTACGACGTGAGTAGAGGTTATGCGTGTGAGGGAGATGAAAAGGCATAAACTGGTTATTAGAGAGGAAGTAGTACATGGAAAGTATCCATACCCTGCTCATCGAGAAAGAGGTGTATAAAAAACCATGGATGTGATGCAAAACTTGTAAGGAGAGATCCATGCCTAAAGGAGCAGTCAAGGCAGCTCAAGAAAAGGAAGAATGTTAAGGCTCCATAGAAGGATCTAGATAAAGTAAGGGAGGTATGAAAGATGTTGAGGCAAGAGAATTTCATTCCCTTGCTAGTAGAATGGCTACGGGAGAAGTATGCTTGTGCACCGAGGAGAGTGCGAGAGATAAGCTCTCCATGCTAACTTTCCTCCTCACGGCCTTGGTTATGATAAGGAGATTACTTTGAATGTAGTTTTTGATGGGTGGCTTCGAGAAATATTCTAATTGACATAGGAGTGGAAGTCAATGTTCTCACCCTAGATGCTTGGCACCAAATGGGAAGGCCCCCATTACAGCCATCTTCAAATGTGTTGTACATGGCGAACAAGACAAAGGCAATGCCCATTGGTGTCTTGAAGGATGATGTTATCACTATCCAAGGGGAAACGTTCACTAGAGATTTCAAAGTCTTGGTGCTCACCGAGGTAGAAAACTTTCTAGCATTACTTGGGCACCCCTGGTGCTATAAGAACAATGCTGACCTAAGGTTCAATAAGGGGTATATAATTTTTGAGAACAAGGAAGAATGGGTCATCATCCCCTTGATGGATGGAAATTCAGTGCCTTATATTGAACCCTTGGGAGAAGAAGTTCTTGACAGGATCTATGTGCACTCTATCAAGGACCCTGAGGTGATTAATCCCATGAAGGGAGTTATCCGGTTTGAGGATGGTCAATCCCGAGTCTGATACAACTAGTGTGGCATGTGATAATTAGGTGCACGGGACTTATGAGTTAATTAGGTGATAGTTAAGAGGCTCTATGATAAGAGTAACTAAGGCACACTTAGTCAAGCGCCTAGGAGGAAAAAATTTGCCAAGTTACTATGGGGAGCCTACCCGAAATTCTATTGCGAGAGATGGAGACTCAGTGGAAAGATGAGGTCGAGATAAGAGGGATGCTTAGCTATAAATTTCTTGGGACTGCAATACGTTGGTGGGAAACACATCGCAATAGCATTCTAGAGTGGCGCAAAGTGAGAATCACATTCTCTGTTAGGTTTTCCCAAAGCAATGCACCCACTACAATACAAGACTACCATGGAAAGGAACTTTCCTCATTTCATGTCCAAGCATGTGACAGATCATGGATGGGAGGTGCGGAAGCCTTGCCACCTTCTTTATGGGTGTATAAATTTTATTCCACCTTACAAGGTGTGCGCGTGTGTGGTATATTCACTCGAGAGATGCACCGAGACAAGGAATTGGTGGGAGTTGACAACTAACCTCCTTCAAGCTTTTGAGAATCGAAGTACCAAGCCATCGGTGGATAAGGCGTTGCAAGTTGTCAAGTGCCTTACAATGGGAGATAGTGTTATGGTGGAAGATAGGATCTTTGGATTTATTAGGTGAGCTTGGTTTGGAAACATACTTTAATGAGGAAGAATAAGAAGAGATACAACTTGAGCACGTGTGTATGGAAAAAGAAAAAGGAAAATTGGTCTAAGTGATAAATGGTGAAGAAATGGAAAGTTTGGATGTTAACCATACTAAAGGTACGTGCAACGTCGGGATAGTGCTTGATGATCAAGTGCACACCTACCATGAACCCCTAAAAAAGAACGTTAACATTGGTTCGAAGACTAAACCTAAGTGTTGGCTTGGAAATTTGTCTCGAGGGAAAATTGTGGGTTTCCAAAACAACACTATGGGAATCTAAGTCCCTCTACTTATAACGGTGTAGCTACCGTATTATGCATGAAAATTAGATGGATTCAAAGGTGGTTTTCAATTGGAGATCCATAGGGGCACTCCTTGAACCTATGGAAAAGCTTGTAATTGTTTGGAAGGACAGAAAGTGGTCTAAGAGTGGGAATGGAGAAAATAAAATCAATCTTTGGAGGTAGAATGTCGATCCCTTCATACATTGATTAGAAAGTTTACAACATGCATTTTAATAGAAGAAATAATACGAATTTGCAGAACAAAGCTACAAGACTAGAATAAAAACGAATTGGTCACAAAGTACCAATCGAATCCTCAATCAAAGGGGCATAAAATCCATCTTTTCATATTCTTTGTTGAAATGGAAACTCGTACAATGAAGAGAAATGGAAGAAAAAAAGTAGAAAGAAACATAATAGAAGAAATGACGACTATCTCTTTTGTCCTCTATACATGAAAATCATTTATAGTCTTCAAAAATTCAATTTCCAACCCTTACAAATAATTACAGAGCACATGAAATAGCATGCCAGGAGTGGTTACAACTTCCTGGGTGGTGAACAATAGTTACAATCGAATCCCAATCATTTTGCATCGATTCGGATTCCAAAAACATAGAAAAATGGCCATGGCAGAAAATGCCAGAGAAAAAATGATTAAAACGGTTACATCTTTTCTAGTTTGAATGTAGACTATTATATCTTCCTTTTGTGCCTTTGAATTGGAGCCATCCACATGGCAGAAGATGATTCGAGCGGCCGTGGGCGAGCTTTTTGTGTTTCATGGCTTTTTGGAATTTAGAAATTTGGAACAATTTCTTCTACCAGCCCGCTTTGACGCGTTTCGAGAGAGGGCGCGGGGCATGATTTGGTTAGAAATGGGGTTGTGGCTCCATTTAGAACACTTTGAGCCTTTGTTGGAAAAAGTTCAAAATCATAATCTCCTCCACCATAAGCACGCACTCCCCATTGTCGACATGGCAACATCTTATTGGTTACGGGATCGAGCCTTATTATTTTCTCCACCTATCCAGGCTTACAGATCTGCCATCACCATTCACACTTGTTGCCAAAATGCAAAGTGGAAAAGAAATCTCTCTAGCCCCGCCAGTCCATTTTGGCCAAAATTTACAACTTAAGTCCGTTGAGCCATATCTTGCACAAAACAAGGAGTTAGAACAACTTCTTTACCTTTTTGGAAAGGGGAAGAAATTTCCCATCTGATGAAGTAGGTTTCAAACATCCTTGAGCCCTTGGTAAGTTCCAGATTTCAAAATAATCTTATTAGACCATTTTCAAAGGGGACCAACTCAAAATTTCTAAGTCCAAACTTGGAAAAAGAAGGAAACTTTTTGAGGGGAAAACAATGGCTCTAGCTTGGGGACATGACATGGATTGAAAAGGGAGAAAACATGGCATGAGGATCTAGAATCTCAAGTTTTAAAACATATAACATTGACCAGTGCCTTATCCATTGGGCCTTGTAAAGTCATGTACAACTTCTGAGGATAAGAAAGAAGGAAGAAGAGCACACACAACCAAAAACACACAAAAATAGAAAGGGGAAAACAAAAACACACAACAGAAAAGGGGAAAGAAAAACATAAAATAGAAAAGGGGAAAAAACAAAACTATGATACAAGGTGAGGGACAACTCACTTTCACTGATGATAAAGCTTCAAATATTGCCCACTTCTAGGCAATCCTAGTGGAGTTCCATCCAAGTATGATAAGAGAAAAACATTCTCACCACAAGTTCCATGGATTTTAAAAGGTCCCAGCCATAAAGAATCAAAATTTCCATGACTGCCCTTTGGTTCTCTTCTCTTGTCCCAAAGAAGGACAAAATCTCTAACTCTGAACTCTTTTGCCTTGGTTCTTTTGTCGAAGAGCTTCTTCAATTTCAGCTGATGTTCTTTGATCTTATCAACCACCTGAGAACTTCTCTCTTCAAGCCTTTCAAGAAAATGGATCCTTTTGTCAATGGAGTCTTTGTATTGGCCATCATCCACTAATTGAATCAATTTGAGAGCTGGAATTTCAATGGTGATAGGGATATCCTCCTCAACTCCATACAACAGCTGAAAAGGTGATGTTCCTATGGCCTTCTTAGGAGTGATTCTATCAGCCCACAATGCATCATAGATTCTCTTGTGCCAATTCATTTGGTTCTCATCAACAAGCTTTGACAATGGTCATAATGTTATTGTTACTTGACTCAGCTTGACCATTCCTTGTGGATAATAATCAGAAGAATGTGCAAGAGAGATTCCAAATCCATAACATAATTTTGTCAACTCTCTTGAAGAGAAGTAAGTGGCATTGTCTACAAAAATCTATTGAGGCACCCCAAAACAGACAATGATGTGTTCTTTTATGAAATTGCTGAGACCACTTCAGAACTAGCTTATTTGGTTGGAATGGCTTCCACCCATTTGGTGAAGTAGTTTGTGGTCATGAGCACATAAGAATGCCCAGCACTTGAATGAGGTTTCAATACACCAATGAAGTCCAGCCCCATTGTTGAAATGGTTCTTCAATAATCACGGGCACGAGAGGTAGTACATCTAATCGTGGTTTTTCAACAAATTGTTGACATGGTATGCATTTGGAAACCCAACTCTGAGTATCAGCAAAAAGAGAAGGGAAATAATATCTACCTCTCGATAATTTGTGAGTAGTCACCATTACTGAGAAGTGTCCACCACATGCTTGGTCATGATAAGCTTTAAGCAACTTTCCTTTCTTCTCTTTATCAACACATCAAAGGAAACAACCATCCATTCCTTTCTTATAAAGTGTGTGATCCCAAATCACATACTTGGATGCTTTCAGTTTGAGCATTATTATTTTCTTGTAATCTAGATGAGAGGGACATTCTCCATACATGAGAAAAAAAAGAAATATCAGCATACCACTCAATAGTAGTGGTTACAAAGATAAATTGCAGGTAGTCTTATGGGAAAGTTAAACAAGTGCCATCTTTTTCAACATGTTGAGCTTTAAGAGTTTCATCTTCAACAATCAATTTACATAAATTGTTTCCTCTTACTAGATTAGAGGGCTGAATCTCCAGGTCGTATTCTTGGGTCTTTGCAATCCAATTCCCTCTCTTGACTCGGGATCTTGCTGTGTTAAAATTGATTTGATTTCACTCCCAGGAACCATCACCACAATGTGAGAATTTAGAATGTAGAAGAGGAAATTCTTCACAGCCTTGACCATCGCATATGCGTGCTTTTCCAATTGGCTGTATTTGAGTTCGTGTTTCTTCAGTGGGCAACTCATGAAAGTAATTGGGGCTTCCAAACCTTTCTCAGTTTTCTAAACCAGGATAGCAAATAGAGTGTGTTCTGAGGCATAACAGTACATTATGAATTCTTTATTAAAATCTGGGGACACAAGAGTTAGAGCTTTAGCAATATCTCTCTTGATTTAGTCAAATGTCATTTTCCCTTCATGGCTCCATTTGAAACTCACTTGAGGCTTCATAATAGAGGTTATATGTTTTGTAAGTTCAGAAAACTCAAGAACAAAGTGGCGAAGAAAATTTACCTTTCCAAAGAATGAATGCACTCCTTTCTTTCTTGTGGGCAGAGATAATGCTTTAATATCTCTTACTCTTTTGGGGTCAATTTGTGCTCCATGCTTGTTCATGATGTGTCCCAAAAAATTACCTTTGTTGACCCCAAAAATGCATTTCTTAGGATTTAAGATATACCATGTTTTCTACACCTTACAAGAATCTGCTCCAAATGGCAGATGTGCTCTTCTCTTTTCTTTGAAAATACTTTGTGAGATCATCCACATATATACAATGCAATGCTTTAGATATTTAAAGGTTGAGTCCATCACTCTTTGGAATGTTGCTACTGCATTGATTAATTAAAAGGCATTTTGCTATACGCAAAAGTGCCCCACTGAGTTGTGAATGTTGTTTTGTTTCAGTCTTCCTCTGCCACTTTTATTTGATTGTACCATGAAAAACCATCAAGTAGTGAGAGCATATCAGATCCAGTGACTACTTGCAAGATGTGATCCATGATGGGAAGAGGATAGTTTTCTTTGAGTGAAGCTTGATTTAAGTTCCGGAAATCAACACATATCCTTATCTCTCCATTCTTCTTCCTTATCGACACAATGTTTGCCACCCATGTTGAGTGGTGAATGGAAAAGATGATTCTAGCATTCAACATCTTGGTTACTTCTTCCTTAATGATATCAGCAACCTTTGGATTATAGGGCCTTTGCTTTTTCCTGAAGGGCTTAGCACCTTGTTTCAAAGGAATGGAATGGTGCATTTCCTTTGGCTGAAAAGACTTAAGTTCTTCATAAGAGTAAGCTAAATCATCAGAATACTTTTTTAACAGAGAAACAAACCTTCTCTTCTCTTCAGGTGAGCAGCATTTACCAATGTTTACCATCCTTAGATCTTCAAAAGTACCAATATTTTATTTTTCAAAGTCGGATGGATAGCGAGAAGATAACTTATCCTTCTCTTGAATGAATCTATCATGTTTGTCAAACAAATCTTCCAAAGAGACCAATCCCTTGGGAATTTTGTTTCCTTTTAGTCTAATCATGCCCTCATCATCAACCTCTTCAACAATAGCTTCTCTATGAGGATGAATACTTCCTTCAAAGAAGAGATTATTAAAATTGTCTCTTTTCTCTAAGAAGCTCAAAATTTGATTGTCATCGTTGAAGACTTGCCACTGATCTGTATTATCAGGAACACTCGGTTTGAACACCATATCAATGGTTATTTTATCATTGCCAAAGGAAGGATGTGGTGTCAATAAAGAGGCTGCCACAACAAGAGAATCATCCCTTTCATTTTGTGCTCTTGGAACGGCTTCAATAGAGAAAGAATCAAATGATTCAATGTAGTCCCAAACCTGATTTCTATAGTGTCTGAGCCTTGGGTTCTTCACCTGATATTGCTGGCAGATTTGCTTCACTATTACCTCTACATCACCAAGGCATCTTAGCTTCTTAATTCCCATATCCTCTGCAACACTCATGCCCAAAATAAGGGCTTCATATTCAGCAGTATTATTAGTGTTATAAAATTACAGTTTGTAAGCAAATAGATGCATTTCCTTTGAAGGTGAATACAATACAACACCAGCTCCAGAACCTGATCTTGAATGGCTGCCATCAAATTCCATTGTCCAGATCTGATCTTCCTCTTCCTCCATGAGAAGTGGCGGGTTTTCATCCTTTTGTGATGTAAGGAAGTAATTTCCTAACTCAAAATTTTGAAGAAGGATGTTAGATTTTGGATCATCATACTTTTTCACAAAGGTGAATTTCATCTTTCTAACAGCGGAAATCTCTTTATCTCACCCTTGACCGGGATAGTAGTAGATGACCAGTCCATTTTAATTTCTCCACCTAGATATTTGTAAAAACTTCTACTCAGAAGCATGCCAAAGGATGTTGGGATGTTCGCCACCAAGATAGTTAAGATAAACTTCTTGTTGGGGAAGTTAGCTAGAGCTATTTGTGCATCTTTTATCCTTCGAATCAGCGACACTTGTTTTGATTCCATGGAGTAACATGCTCCATTTACTCTAGTCAAATTTAGGCCAAGGGAATTTGTAACTTTGAGAGGCATTACGTTATCAGAAGCTCGGAATCAATAATACAGTTGTTTAATTCAAAACCATTTATGAGGAGAGACAAATAAAAAGGCTCAACTCTAGATGTTTTGGCAGTGACTGAGAGCTAACATATTCTGAGATGGAGGTGTGGACAGTGTTGGAAGGAGTCCTTTAGAAGTGGAACATAAAGGTATAGAGCTACTACCTGCATCGCATTAATAAATCTATCAAATTGGAGAGGGTGCATTTGCAAGTATTCTAATTCTGAGAGCTGAACTTTGGTTTTTTGGCATGCTCTATAAAATCAAACGAGGTAATCCTGGATGAGGAGGTAGCTCCTAAGGTGGAAGAGGATTTACATGGTAAGGTATTTGAAGAAACCTTGGATGTTTTGGATAATGGATTCTCTCCAAAAGCTGAAGTAGTCGGTTTAACGAGAGGATGGAGGTATAACATTTGGCTGAGTGTGGGGTTTTTATGAAGACTCCAATGGAAGGGGAAGTACTCTTAATAATTGCAAAACTAGAAGAAGAAGCAAAACACTTACTTGGCACAATGTTAGCACGGTCCTTGGAAACAAACAGGTCTGATTTTTCTCTAGCAGAATCCATGGAGGATGGCAATGGAGAACCTTTGTTGATAATCCTCTTTTGTGTGACCTCAGAAGTAGAAACTTCTTTGGTTTTATTCTCCTTTGCAGCCACCGGGGATGGAGTTTTCTTCTTGTACTACGTTCTTGTGAAAAAAGTGCATGAAAAAACTTGGTGTTTCCTCCTCTTCTTCTTTATCATCATCAATGAATTCGAACAGGCCATTGTGCATATCGACCTCCTCAACTTCTAGGTAGCTCTCGTAGTTTTCTTCATCATCTTCGGGCCCATCAACTTCAGTTCTTCTCTTACATCACAGGCCACATTGACTAGTGGTGCTTCAAGAGCAAGCTGGTGAGGAGGAGGTGCAATACGCTACCTATCATTAAAGTTTGATCTTCTTGGGTTGTTCCTCATAGTGATCTGAGATAGTTGCTTCTTCAAGGCAACCAAATCATTGGCCATTTTTTGAAACATGGGGTCTGTTTGGACTGAACTAGAACTCGATATTTTTTCTTTTCACTTGAACCCTTCACCTTCCCCAAAAGGATTAAATCATCATTAGTTTCAATGGAAGATTCTTGAGCTTCCCTCAATGTTCTTGGTTGGTCTCTTCTGAGGAAGAAACCAACTTTTGATGGCAAGGCACTGATGAAGAATCTCCTCAAATTGTTATCAGGAGGGACTATATCTTCTGGGATTCTTCTCGTTAATCTATCAAACCTTGCAATGAAATCTCTCATGGACTTAGAAGCTTCCTTCTTCATTTGAACTAGTTGAACCAGCAGATCTTGGAAATCTTCAGTGCTCTTGAATCTATGTTCAAATGTACTCCTTATATCCTCCTAGCAAGTGATAGATCTTGGGGGAAACATGTAGAACCATTTGGCAGCCTTTTCTTGAAGTGACTCTGTTGGTGCTAATTCTCGGCTTGCATAATGTGCCCTAATGTCCCTTGCCCAAATCTGCTCACAAACGTTTTATTTTTTGATTTGGTGATCTACAATTCGTTTCTCCCAGTTGAATGCTTGAAGGTGCCCAAGAATGTGTTGTTTTTCCTAATCGAAACAAAAATCCAAGTTTCCCCCTTTTTGTGCCCTAGTTTTTCCAAATGGTCGGGTTGTGTCATTTTTCCTTTGTCAAATCGTGCAAAAAGGTTGAAATTGATCGAATCCGAGTTGTTTGCAATTAAAATCCCAATCCCTAGGTCGAAAACAATGTCAAATCATGTTTCAATTGATTTAAAACCAAGAAATCTGCCATCCTTGTTAAAAAATTTGATTTCTAGGGCATCCTCTATATTTTTGACGTTTTGTGATCATACGGGTGTCATCTGCCGTCAAATTCATCATCACAACATTATTGCAACGTGGCGGTTCCTATTGGCGAGGGTGGTCGGGAAATGTTTTCTAACTTGTCATTTTTGAAATTTTGGCTAAAGGGAAATTTTTGACCCAAAGGCCCTCATCCAATAGCAGGTGGACACATGTCCAGGAAAAGTCAGCATGGGAGGGTGGAGGTTTTGATGAATTTGAAGTTTTTAACTTTAAAACTTTAAAGTTAAAATTTGAGCTGAAGCTCCACAACAAATCACAAGGCGACACGTGTCCAAAAGAGCCAAAATGAGGTAGCGGGTTTTGTGATGATTTTGAAGTTTTTAACTTCAAATGGTATAATGTCAAATTTTGGGCCGAAGCTCGGGACCAATAAGAAAAGGACACGTGTCCAGAAATACAAAAAGTGGAAAAGGGGGCCGAAGGAAAGTTTTATGAATTTTTGCCTTTGTGTTTGCAAGGTAAAAAATGAAAGATGGTCCCACAACCAATGAGGAGCCAACATGTGTCCCAAAAGGTAGAAATGGGGAGCGCGGGCCCGGGGAGAATTTTGAAATTTTACAAATTTGGCAGGGAGGTCTGAAGGAAGAATTGGAGGCCTGGACCCGTAGCGAATGGGAGAGCACCACGTGGTGAGGAAGAGAGCGGGTGTTCGGGCCCACGGAGAATTTTGAGCAAAATTTCCTTTTTCAAAAAAGGAGCAAAATGGATAGAATTGGCCCACAATTTTAAAGGGGCCCACATATGGACACATGGCAGGCCCAGGAGGCAAGCGGGGAAATTTTGCAAAATTTTCCAAAAACTTAAAAAGGTTGCAAATGCATTTTTATAGATGAGAGCCTGATCTAATCATGTTTTAACATGTGTCCTACCTTATCAAAAGGTCAAAAAGGGAACATTCAAGGATCTCATCCTCCACGTGGAGGGTTGGCATTTAAACTTATCTGAAATCGACGATTCATCGTACATTCACCCTTTTGGCTGCCATGGGAGCTCGAGAATCTTGGAAATCAAGTTTTTTCATCAAATTTCTTCAAACCTTATATGATTTTGCATCGTCTCAAACTTTTGAGTGCAATGGCACCATTTTCATGACCTATTTCGGTGATCTATGATGTTTTGATACATTTTTGTGCGGGCCGATAAAAACATGAAAAGTGAAAATCAAAAGTTACAGAGGTGAAATGATGAGGGGAAAAGGTAAAAATGATAAGTGAAAGATGCTTGCATGCCTGAATGATAAAAATGTGACCCTAGGGTGGATAATAATCTGAATTTGTGTAATGATTTAATTTTTGTGCATACCTGGCAACCTGCGAGTTGTTTTTCTGTTTGGTGTCACTATCTTTAAATCATGAAGTTTTTGTAACAAATTTGATCCCATAAGCATATTCTTTGCTTGGGAAGGAGGACTCCAAGGTGGCATGTGGTATATTATGCTTTTTGGAGAATTTTGTAGAGTTCGGGAGTTGAAAATCATGAGTGCATTTTTGAGAAAAGGCCCATTTTCTCTAAGAAGACCGCCTGAGAGCCATTTTCAATTCTATTTTGCATCAGATTTTATCATGTTGAGTTGGTTTCAAGTTGTAAAGCCATCAACAAGCTCTGAGATTGTTCTCATGACATTCCCCTGCTAATATATTTGATCATTTTCTAGATTATCTGGTTTATTCTCTTGGCAAAGTTTGCATATACTTATGTTTCAAAATGTTTTCAATTTGTGTTTCTTGCTCATGTTGCAATCTTGTGTTTAGGATCTCTTTGATCATACATGGTCTCATTTCTTGTTGATGGTTTGATGACATCTGCAATCTTATATTCAAAAGAGCCTTCATCTGATAGAAGATAAACATATTTAAAATCATTTCACTGTCCTTGAATCTTGAGATTGTTTGTAAACCTTTGGGGGTACCTTAGGTCATGATCAAATAGGGATTTCTGGATACTTTATTGGTATATTTGCTTCAAGATTTTGTAGCTAGGTTGTCAAATATTGTGTGGAAGAGTGCAGATCTGGGCCTCCATTTGTGCACATATCCTAGTTGAAGGAGTATTTTAAACCTTTTGAAGCATTCTTGTTGTGTAAGTGTTACAAATTTCTTGTAAAGGTCCTCAAAGAGTTTGGTAATCTTTGGTTGGTCTTGTTTAACATCTCCCAACAAAATTTCATTCAAAATAACTAACCCTACCCTATACTACCCTTGCATTGCATTGTGTGTTAACAAGAGAATACAATCCATTTACAAAAATGCACAAAGCAAATCAGGATAATACTATGTCTCTAGTAGCCTCAGCCTTGTTTTGAAAACATTTCCATCATTTAGTAGTGACAACTCTTTTGAGTTTGAATAATGGAGAATTGATCATGTTTTCCCAAGGCCCCTTCCATACAATATGCAAAATACAAGGATATCTCCACCTCCTTCACCAAACAAAGGCTGCAATATAGGTTCTCTTGCCTTGGTTGATAGGCACAACCTAAAATAGTGAGGATTAGATCAAAATCCTTCTAAGGTGCTACCCACTCCTTCAAATATTGAGTGCTAACAAGTCAGATAGATGTCTCCCGGCTACAAATGACATACAAATCATTTATCTGCCTCTGAGTGTCTTGTGAAAATCCATGATGTTGCTTGAGTTGTGAAGGAGATTAAGTTTGGGTACCAACACCAGAGTGGCACCGTTGCTGGGGACTTCTTGGAATTTCTTGGTGGTTTTGAAGTATTTGAAGGGTTTGAGCATTAGTGTATTCAAGTATTTGAGTTGTTGCATTGTCAAGGTATCACCCTATTTTTCAGATCTGCAAGTTTTAAAGAAAATGTTTTCAAGCTCAGCCTGCCCTTTTCATTTCCCAGCAGTTTAGACACTTTTTGTTGCATTATGTTTGGTTGATTTAAGAAGAAGAAGGTCTGGTTTATAAAACCTTGCAAAGTTATCAGTATTAGCAAACATTTGACAAAATTACTTTAGTGCATTCTTGCACAACTGAGGTGAAATTCCTTAGTGGTGACTCCATGTTGATTTGAATTTAGAAATACCAATGTCTTGAGCTTTTTGTCATTTATTTTTGTGTTGTTGATCTCTGCAAAACTGGGGGAAGAAGATCTCTCTTCCTTAAAGACTCTGCTAAGAAATTTTTCTCAGATTTGAGAAAATCAGAGTTG
This sequence comes from Taxus wallichiana var. yunnanensis, assembly GCA_018340775.1. NCBI lineage: Eukaryota > Viridiplantae > Streptophyta > Pinopsida > Cupressales > Taxaceae > Taxus > Taxus wallichiana. The sequence continues at coordinate 847,814,082 of CM031240.1, forward strand.
GAAGGGAGAAGAGTTTGGAAATTGGTAAAAATTCAGACATTAGGCAAAGATATAGCCATTAGTGAGAGAGATCAGCCTTTAGTAGAGGACTATCATTCTTCTTCAAGTGATTCTGATTCAAGCAATCCTCTCATAAACTTGTTTACCTTGGCTAGTGAAGGTCCTTCTACTGTACCTAGTAAGTTCCTTCTCCAATCTGCACCTCTGTGTTTTAATTCGAGTCAAACTTTCCAAGAAAATCAGTACTTAGAGGATACCAGTCTTGTGAATCACATTTTTGAGCCCCAAGGATATTGTACTCCTCACCAAGCTTGTTTCACCTCCAAGATCACCCCCACCAAACAATATGGCTCAGCCTAGACCTCCATTTTTGTTAACACCTTTGGTCCTATAAATTTTAGAGGAATGGATGGTTACCCAAATGTTGTCCCACAAGATGTCAGAAATAGGTTGCCAAAATTCCAAGGTAACAATGTCATTACTAGTGATCAACATCTCAAACTTTTTGATAATATGATGGAAGATTTTGAGATAGATTTTGAAGATGTGTATATTAAGTTGTTTATTCATACACTTGAAGAAGATGCTAGGGATTGGTACAAGGCTCTACCTGATAATTCTATTGATTCATGGAATGAAATGAAAAATGCATTTAGGTTGCAATATGGTGACAGGACTGATCCTAGATTTATTTTGTCTGAGTTTGAGAATATCAAGAAGAACCCTAATGAATCAGTCCATGACTTCAACACAAGATTTAACAAAAAATTGAGAAGGTTTCTGTTGGTTTGAGGCCTTGTGATGAATCATGTTTAATCAAATATGCAGATGCATTTGATAAAAAGGCAGCCTATTACCTAAGAGATAAGAACCCAACCAATATAAGACAAGATTTCACCATGGCACTTCTATCAAGGCTGTTAGAAACCTCTTAAGAGAGATGGTGTAAAATTGATAAACCCCGACAAACCTCAAGCTAGCAAAGGTGCTGATTTAGAAGAGGTTTTGAAGACTTTGGTCGGGCTATCAAAGAAATCTCGTAAAAGTTGGCAAGAGCTAAGAAGGTAATTGGCCGAGACTTCACAAGGTCACCTAGGTAGCAGAGCACAAGATAGATTTGGCAATCACCATAGGAATGATCGGAGGTTTGATGACAAGGGTAAATGGCCTATTGGATTTGCAAATAGACAACCCCAAACATGTGAAAATAGATTGGTTCTTGACCCTCTAACTGTCAAGGTTTCTTCTATTGATGAAGTTGCTGATATGGATTGGTGTGATAGATGTTTTCTTCCTCATCCTCCATGTGAAGTGGACCAACAAGTTGATGAAGCTGATAATAAGGATGGAACTAATGATGATATTTGCATGGTGGGTTGTTCTTCAAGCTCACAAGGAGGAGCAACATCTACTGAAGTAATAAGTGCTAGGACTGTTGTTATCTTTTGGGATTACATCAAGTGGGTACAAGTCTTTCTCCCCCCTCATGCTCTTAAAGTTGATGTAGTGCAAGATTTTGAAATTCCTAACAATGAATTTGAATACTTGAGAGCTTTGATGATTAAGAAGTATGATGGTGGTATCCCTTCGGAGGAAGATAGACAATTATTGATGAATCTTTGTTGTTGGTTAAGAGAAAGAATATAACACTAGAAGAAAAGTTGTTAGGAGGAGCTAGTCCTCGGGCCGGCCAAAGACACCATTGCTCACTAGCATTCCAAAAGAGTATCCTAGAAAGGAAACATCTACTAAGAACCATATTGTCCCATGCAAAAATATAAGTCCTCTTCATGCCCAATCTGCTAGGAATACTTCTCCATCTGATGAACCTTCTTGTTTCCCTTCCAATGCTGTCTTACCAAAGAATGTTCCATACGATATAGCCCAAGTATTGAGCCAAATTAAAGTGAGTGTTCCAATCATTGAGTTGCTTAGAATTCCTGAGCATAAGAAGAGAGCATGTGAGTACTTGGGATTGAAGGAAGAAAAGGTTACTCCAAGAAGAAATGTAAATGTTGTTGAGACTCCTCTTCAAATCATTGTTGGCCTTGAAACACCACCAGCGGTGGAAGATCTTGGAGAGGCACCTGAGGTATATTTGGGGACATCCTTGGTTGATTCCCAATTGAATGTTGATCCATTCTTTACAACTTTTCTCATAAAAGATAGACTACTTCACAATTGTATGTTTGATTCCGGTGCATCATGTAATGTCATGCCTCTAGAAGTCATGAATGAGTTGGATATCAAGGTGACAGCTGCCTATGGGAAGTGTACTACCATGGATTCAAGGGAAGTGCCGGTGGTTGGTTGTGTGAAGGGTTTAGTAGTGCAACTTGTAGCCTATCTGGGTAAGAATTTGAAACTTGATGTTGTAATTGTTGACTACCCTGCCAAATGGGGTATGCTTTTGTCAAGAAAATGGGCTGCAAGTGTTGGTGGCAGTGTTTAGATGGACATGTCTTTTCTACTATTCCTATTGAGGGCAGCCTTGTCAAACTCTATGGTGAAAAGAAAATGTTACACTTGATTGAAGATCCCAACAATGCTTCCTATGAAGTGTTGTTTGTTGATGTAGATGCTAAGAATTTCATTGGTTTTGCTGATGGAAAAGAACACAAGATGAACAAATCCAAGTGCCTTGATGTGGTAGGTTCTCCTTAGACCTTGCTATTTGATGGAGATTGCTCCAAATTTGGAAATGGTGCTTTGGTATAGTTACGCTTTCTCCTAGTTTTGAATGCACTAACAACGTTGCTGAGTATGAGGCATTGTTGTTTGGGTTAAGAATTGTATGGAAGTATGGAGTGAAGGATATTATTCCAAAAGGAGACTTAGAGCTGGTTGTCAAACAAATAAAAAAAAGCGTATGCTACAAAAAAATCAGCGTATGAAACAATAGAAGCATGCAGTTTGTGATCTAATTGAAATGTTTGATACCTTTAACATTGTTTACCATGATAGAGGTCTTAATGCTGCTGTTGATAAGTTGGTGGTGCTAGGTTCTAGATTTGAAAATTTCACCATTTCACCTTATTGTGAATACAACATTGAAGTCCTGACTAGGCTAGCTGTCCCTGATAATGTGAAACATTGGCAAGTCTTTAACAATGATGCCCAAGTGCTTAGGTTCTTGCAAAACCAAGGTGATTTTACAAATTAGAATATTGATTGGGAACCAATGGTGTGTATGAATGAAGGAAGAGAAACTTTTTTGGGAAATATATCATCCAATTGAAAACAAACACCATTCCTAGAGGTCTTGTGGCACTTGAGGCAAATTTTAACAATGCTGATTGCATCATAAATAGAAAGATGTCTGCCTTCAAGGGATGTGGAAGAGCATGACTTGGGAACAAAGGACAAACCAAGGAAGGTTTGGTTGGGTAGAAATTTAAGTAAAGAAGAAAAACAGTCCTATGCCCAACTCTTGAAAAATATCAAGACTGCCTTGCTTGGTCCTATTCAGAGCTGAAAGCATATAGAGAAGATTTATTTCAGCATGAGATCCCTCTTGAAGAAAATGCCAAACCATTCAGATAGAGGCAAAGGCCAATTAATCCACTTCTCTCCATGAAAATGCAAGAGGAATTAAAGAAGTTGAGAGATGGAGGTATTATTCAGCCCTACTAGATATTCATCTTGGGTTGCAAACCTTGTGCCAGTTAGAAAGAAGAATGGAGACATTAGACTTTGTGTGGATTTTAGAAATATAAATAAAGCATCCATGAAGGACAACTATCCCTTGCCAAACATGGAAAATATGTTGCAGCTTGTGACAAGATCAGAATTGCTCTCTACTTTGGATGGTTTCTCCAGATACAATCAAGTAGTTGTCAAAGAATCAGAAAGACTTAAGACAGCCTTCACTACTCCTTGGGGACTTATGTTTTTGTAAGGATGCCCTTTGGTTTGATGAATGCTGGTGCTACTTTTCAAAGAGCAATGGATGTTGCTTTTGCTAGTTACATCAATGAGTTCATTGCAGTTTACCAAGATGATGTGACTATGTTTTCAAGACAATGAGGTGACCATTTGCAACATTTGGAGAAGATGCTTGATCAGATGTAGGGAGTATGGAATTTCTCTTAATCCAAAGAAGTGTCATTTTGGCATGAAAAATGCCAAGTTGTTGGGACATATTGTATCTAAAGATGGTGTTATGATAGACCCTGAGAGAGTGGATGCAATTAGCAAAGTACTTATCCCAAGGGCCAAGAAAGGCATCCAATTGTTCTTTGGCCAAATAAATTTCATTAGAAGGTTTGTTTCCAACTTTGCTGAGCTAACTCTTCCAATCATAAGCATGTTAAAGAAGGACCAAGTTATCAGGTGGGAGAAGGCTGCCATTCAAGCTTTTGAAGGAATAAAGGATGCACTTAAGCATGCACTTGTTTTAGCAGCTCCAAACTATAAGAGGCCTTTCCAAATCTTTTCCTTTGCCTCTGAATATACCATTGCTTCTGTTTTGTTACAAAAGGATGAGAATGGGGTTGAGAGGCCTATTGCCTTCTTTAGTAAGGCTTTACAAGCTCTTTGAGTTGAAGTATACAATCATGGAGAAATAAGCATTTTCCTTGGTGAAAGCAACAAAAGTTTTTAGGCCTTATATATTGAGTTCAAAAGTTGTTTCCTATGTTCCCCACACCATGGTGAAAGACATCTTATTAGAGATGGAGATCTCAAGTAAAATATGTAGATGGGTGAACAAACTGCAGGAGTATGATATGGATATCCAAACCACAAATTTAGTAAGAGGTTTGGGTCTTGCTAAGCTCATGGCTAAGAGCAACTTGCAAAATGTAGAAGTGAATCAGCTAGAGGAAGAAAGGGTAGATCTTCTTGAGAAATTGATGAGTTCTGAATGGTACAAAGATGTGATCTTCTACCTCAGGCACCTATGCTGTCCTAGTCACTTGAATAAAAATCAGAAAAGAGCCCTCAAGCTAGCCTCTCAAAAGTATATCATAACAGACCTTGGGCTGGCTTGGAAGAACCCTGAAGGTGTCCTCTTGAAATGCATAACTGAAGATGAAGCTCCCAAAATAGTTGTTGATTTCCATGGGGGATTTTGTGGAGGAAATTTTTTTGGGAGGGTGACAGCACATAATATTTTGAGAGTTGGTTATTGGTGGCCTACTCTTTTTAAAGATGCAACCCAAGCTGGTTAGAAAATGTGATTGTTGCCAACATTTCTCTGGAAGAATGAAAGCTTCAAGATCCCTTCCTTTGTAGCCTGTATCTATTAAATCCCCTTTCAAACAATGGGGAATGGACTTCATTAGTGAGATTTCAAACCCTTCTAGTGCTGGTCATAAGTGGATTCTTGCAGCCACTGATTATTTTACGAAGTGGGTTGAGGCAATTCCATCTAAGAAGGAAACACACCAAGTGGTAATGGATTTCTTGTTGGATCATATCATATGTATATTTGGAGTTCTAGTTAAGATTGTATCTGATAATTCCATGTGCTTTAGAGCCAAACCTTTAATGGCAATGTGCAATGAATATGGGATAAATCTGACTTATTCTTCAAACTACAATCCACAAGGGAATGGACAAGCTGAGTCCAGTAATAAGAACTTGCTCAAGATCATTAGGAGGACCTTGGAAATGAACAAGAAGAAGTGGGGAGAACAATTGAAGTTTGTAGTTTGGGCTGATAGAATAACTCCTAAAAGAGCAACTGGTAAAAGCCCGTTTGAATTGGTGTATGGAACTTAGGCTTTGCTGCCCTTACACCTGCAATTATCTTCATTTCAGTTTGCCCAATAGTTGGAGGATCAAGAGCATGGCCCATATGAATCAAGGATCAATCAAATTATTGAGCTTGATGAGGAAAGAAGAGCATCCCATCAGAGGCACATCAAATTTAGAGAGAAATTGAAGAAATTGTTTGATAAGAAGGTCACTCCTAGAGCCTTCAATATTGGAGATTTGGTTTTGCTGTGGGATAGTAGGCATGAAGACAAGGGAAAACATGGCAAGTTTGATGCATTATGGATGGGCCCTTATGCCATTGACATCAGAATTGGTGAACATACCTTTTTCTCAAAGATCTAGATGGGGAATTCTTGAGTTGCTGTTAATGGAAAACATTTAAAACATTTCTTGGATTAAATCCCCAAATTGAGGTATGCACAAATTGTACATTTGTATAGTCCTTGTTCTTTCTTTGTTTTTGGTTGTTTGTTGGTGTGTGGTCTACCCTTTTGTCCTTGGTAGACATTTTGGTTGTCTTTTCGGTCTATTTTTGGTGGTTGTTCTGGTTTTTTGGGCCGCCTTACATTTTTGACTCCTTGCCCAATGGATTTTTAGCACTTGGTCTATGTTTTGTCCTTGTGGTACTCATTATGAGTTTCCATCCCCAAGAAAGAGCCAATGTTGGTGCTAATTCTCAGCTTGCATAATGTGCCCTAATGTCCCTTGCCCAAATCTGCTCACATTATTTTTCGATTTGGTGATCTGCAATTCATTTCTCCCAGTTGAATTCTTTAAAGGTGCCCAAGAATGTGTTGTTTTGCCCTAATCTAAAACAACAATCCAAGTTTCCCCCTTTTTGTGCCCTAGTTTTTCCAAATGGTTGGGCTATGTCATTTTTCCTTTGTCAAATCATGCAAAAGGTTGAAATTGATCGAATTTGAGTTGTTTGCAATTAAAATCTGAATCCCGTGTCGAGAACAACGTCAAATCATGTTTTAATTGATTTAAAACCAAGAAATCTACCATCCTTGTTAAAAATTTTGATTTCTAGGGCATCCTCTATATTTTTGACATTTTGATGGTCATACGGGTGTCATCTACCCATCAAATTCATCATCGCAACATTATTGCAACGTGGTGGTTTCTATTGGCAGGATGGTCAAGAAATGTTTTCTAACTTGTCATTTTTGAAATTTTAGCTAAAGGGAAATTTTTGACCTGAAGGCCCTCATCCAATAGTAGGTGGACACATTTCAGGAAAAGTCAGCATGGGAGGGCAGAGGTTTTGATGAATTTGAAGTTTTTAACTTCAAAATTTAAAGTTAAAATTTGAGCCAAAGCTCATAAAAATCACGAGGCGACATGTGTCCAAGAGAGCCAAAATGGGGTAGTGGGTTTTGTGATGATTTTGAAGTTTTAACTTCAAATGGTATAATGTCAAATTTTGGGCGAAGCTCCGGGACCAATAAGAAAAGGACACGTGTCTAGAAATACAAAAAGTGGAAAAGGGGGCCGAAGGAAAGTTTTATGAATTTTTGCCTTTGTGTTTGCAAGGTAAAAAATGAAAGATGGTCCCGTGACCAATGAGGAGCCAACACGTGTCCCAAAAGGTAGAAATGGGGAGTGCGGGCCCGGGGAGAATTTTGAAATTTTGCAAATTTGGTAGGGAGGTCTGAAGGAAGAATTGGAGGCCTGGACCCACGGTGAATGGGAGAGTGCCATGTGGCGAGGAAGAGAGCAGGTGTTTGGGCCCATGGATAATTTTGAGCAAATTTTCCTTTTTTCAAAAAAGGAACAAAATGGATAGAATTGGCCTGCAATTTCAAAGAGGCCCACATATGGACACGTGGCAGGCCTAGGAGGCAATTGGGGAAATTTTACAAAATTTTCCAAAAATTTAAAAAGGTCACAAATGCATTTTTATAGATGGGAGTCCAATCCAATCGTGTTTTGACACATGTCTGCCTTATCCAAAGGTCAAAAAGGGAATATTCAAGGATCTCATCCTCCATGTGGAGGGCTGGCATTTAAAGTTATTTGAAATCAATGGTTACTGTACATTCACCCTTTTGGCCACCATGGGAGCTCCAAGAAGCTTGGAAATCAAGTTTTTTCATCAAATTTCTTGAACCTTATATGATTTTGCATCATTTCTGCGTTCTGAGTGTAATGGAACTGTTTTCATGACCTAATTTGGTGATCTATGATGTTTTTGATACATTTTTTTCTCAGGCTCGATAAAAACATGAAAAGTGAAAATCAAAAGTTGCATAGGTGAAATGATGAGGGGAAAAGGTAAAAAATGATAAGTGAAATATGCTTGCATGCCTAAATGATAAAAAAGTGACCCTGGGGTAGATAATAATCTAAATTTGTGTAATGATTTAATTTTTGTGCATGCCTGGCAACCTACAAGTTATTTTTCTATTTGGTGTCACTATCTTTAAATCATGAAGTTTTGTAACAAATTTGATCCCATAAGCATATTATTTTTCTTGGGAAGGAGAAATCCAAGGTGGCATGTGGTATATTATGCTTTTGGAGAATTTTGTAGAGGTTGGGAGTTGAAAATCACGAGTGCATTTTTGAGAAAAGGCCCATTTTCTCTGAGAAGACTACCTGAGAGCCATTTTCAATTCTATTTTTCATCAGATTTTATCATGTTGAGTTGGTTTCAAGTTGTAAATCCATCAACAAGCTCTGATATTTTTCTCATGACATTCCCCTGCATTGATATATTTGATCATTTTCTAGATTATCTGGTTTATTCTCTTGGCAAAGTTTGCATATACTTATGTTTCAGAATGTTTTCAATTTGTGTTTCTTACTCATGTTGCAATATTGTGTTTAGGATCTCTTTGATCATACATGGTATCATTTCTTGTTGATGGTTTGATGACATCTGCAATCTTATATTCAGAAGAGCCTTCATCTGATAGAAGATAAACAGATTTAAAATAATTTCATTGTCCTTGAATCTTGAGATTGTTTATAAACCTTTGGGGGTACCTTAGGTCATGATCAAATAGGGATTTCTAGATACTTTATTGGTATGTTTGCTTCAAGCTTTTGTAGTAGGTTTTCAAAGATTGTGTGGAAGAGTACAGATTTAGGCCTCCATTTGTGCACATATCCTAGTTGAAGGAGTATTTTAAACCTTTGAAGCATTCTTTCTATGTAAGTGCTACAAATTTCTTGCAAAGCTCCTCAAAGAATTTGGTAATCTCTGGTTGGTCTTGTTTAACATCTCCCAACAAAATTTCATTCAAAATAACTAACCCTAACCTATACTACCCCTACATTACATTGTGTGTTAACAAGAGAATACAATCCATTTACAAAAATGCACAAATCAAATCAGGATAATATTGTGTCTCTAGCAGCCTCAGCCTTGTTTTGAAAACATTTCCATCATTTAGTAGTGACAACTCTTTTGAGTTTGAATAATGGAGAATTGATCATGTTTTCCCAAGGCCCCTTCCATACAATATGCAAAATACAAGGATATCTCCACCTCCTTCACCAAACAAAGGCTAACAAGTCAGATAGATGTCTCCCCGGCTACAAATGACATACAAATCATTTATCTACCTTTGAGTGTCTTGTGCAAATCCATGATGTTGCTTGAGTTGTGAAGGAGATTAAGTTTGGGTACCCAAGACTCCACGAAAAGTATGGTGATACATCTTCATCTTTAACACCTAACAAACCACAAGCGGTGATGAAGGGTGCTACATGTTCCTCGAGGTAGTTTTGAGCCATATCCTTTGAATTTGGGGAAATTGTTCCTCCAACCTCTTGGTAGATCATAAAGTATTCATGGGAGAGCAAGTGGGCCAAAGATGCCTTCCCCATGGCATGTTTGGTCTGTGTGCTTCACAATCATTATCACCCATTATGTCTTTGTTTCTAGCTTCTTGAGCAGCGAGGGCTACTTCTCTTTCCGCTACTTAGAGTCTTTCAATTGCCTCAAATTGAACCCGAATCTCTTCTTCTCTTTCAAATGGAGTTCTCACCTCTTCCTCTCTTTCTAGCTCTTATTCTTATCTCTTGAGCTCATCAAAAGTAGGATCAATATACCCTCCTTGTCTCAAATATTGGGTGCAGCACATCGGCTAGCTTAAAGGTTTATGGTCTTCTCGAGGTTCCAAAATTTGTCTTTTCTCCTCCAACTCATGAGTAAGTTCTTCTTCTTGGTCTAATATCCTTGAGGCAAAAATAGTAATGATTCACACTTTGTCTATTTTTCCAAATAGCCTCCCTTAGGTATGAAGTAATATCCTCTTGAATATGAAAAAGCAAGGCATGTCTGTCAACAAGTGGGTTTTCTTGAATTGCCATGACTTGTATCCATGTGGATCACAAGAAAGCACAAAATTTTCAATAAACTCTCTGGTATTATATGAACTTGTGGTCATTTCTAGTGTACAGATGATGCAAAATCTGCCCCACAGTGGGCGCTAAAAATTTTGGCTTGGAAATTTGTCTCGAGGAAAAATTGTGGGTTTCCAAAACAACACTATGGGAATCTAAGTCCCTATACTTATAATGGTGCAACTACCATATTATGCATGAAAATCAGGTGGATTCAAAGGTGGTTTTTCAACTGGAGATCCATAGGGGCACTTCACCGACCCTATGGCAAATCTTGCAATTGTTTTCAAGGACGAGAAAGTGGTCTAAGAGTGGGAAAGGGAGTGGGAATGAAGAAAAGAAAATCAATGCTGGAGGTAGAATGTCATATGCCTTCATACATTGATTAGAAATTTTACAACATGTATTTTAATAGAAGAAATAATATGAATTTACAGAATAGAGCTATAAGAAAGAATAAAAATTAATTGGTCACAAAGTACCAATCAGATCCTTAGTCAAAGGGGCATAAAATCCAGCTTTTCTTATTGCAGCTAAAATGGAAACTCATACAATGAAGGGAAATGGAAGAAAAATGTAGAAAGAAACAAAATAGAAGAAATGGCGACTATCTCTTTTCCTCCTGCATGTACGTGAAAATCATTTACTGTCTTCAAAAATTCGATTACCAACCCTTACAAATAATTACGAGAGCACATGAAATAGCATGCCAAGAGTGGTTACAACTTCCATGGGTAGCAAGAAGCAGCGATTCTGATCGAATCCCAATCATTTTTCATCAATTCGGATTCCAAACATTTAGAGAAATGGCCATGATGGCAAAATACGAGAGAAAAAATGATTAAAATGGTTATGTCTTTGCGGTTCGAATGTAGACCATTAGATCTTCCATGTGCCTTTGAATTGGAGTCATCCACGTGGTAGAAGATGATTCAAGCGGCCGTGGGTGAGCTTTTGTGTTTCATGACTTTTTGGAATTCATAAATTTGGAACAATTTCCTCCACTCGGCTCACTTTGAGCGTTTGAGAGAGGATGCATGGCATGATTTTGTTGGAAATGGGGTCGTGACTCCATTTAGAACACTTTGAACTGTTGTTGGAAAAATTTCAAAATTGCAATCTCCTCCATCGGCCCGCACTCCCCTTGTCGACGTGGCGACATCCTATTGGTTATGGGGATCGAGCCTTGTTATATTCTCTGCCCATCCAGGCTTGCAAATCCATCATTGCCAAAATTGTAAAGTGGCAAAGAAATCTCCCTAGCCACGCCGAGTCCATTTTGGGAAAAATTTACAACTTAAGTCCGTCGAGCCATATCTTTCACAAAACAAGGAGTTAGAACAAATTATTTACCTTTTTGGAAAGGGGAAGAAATTTCCCATCTGAAGTAGGTTTTAAACATCCTTGAGCCCTTAGGAAGTGTCAGATTTTAAAATACTCTTATTAGACCATTTTCAAAGGGGACCAACTCAAAATTTCTAAGTCTAGACTTGGAAAAAGAAGGAAAATTTTTTAAGGGACAACCCTAAGGAAGCTATTATTGGGGACTATTGGATGGAAAAGGAGGTGTCAAGATCATTGATATGTTGCATGATTTTCAAGACTTATTTCCACGTGGGTACTATGCACTTAAAGGAATTCACCACTCCTTGGGAGAAATGAGAATCAAGTCGAAGGAAGGTGCACGCCTTTGATTCAAGAAAGGCCATTTTGAATGAATCCAAACCTTCGTGTCGAGGTCAAGGAGGAGATAGATAATATGATCACATCGAGGCATCATTGAGGTTTTGAAGAATCAGAATGGATAAGTCCAATGGTCATAAGAAATAATAAGGATGGGAGGATAAGAATCTATGTTGACTATAGGGACTCTAATGCGGTGTGTGTCATTGACCCTTTTCCAACCCCCTTTACTAAGGAAATTGCGGAAGGAATAGCTCGGCATGAAATATATTCTTTCATGAGATGGATTATTAGGGCATCACCAAGTTAAAATTGCAAAGGAAGACCAAGAAAATACAACTATCACCATGGAATGGGGAAGCTTTTCCTATAGGGTCACACATTTTGGGTGAAGAATGCACCTACTATGTTCTTGTGCATTTTGGTTCAAGCATTTTAGGACTTCATCCATAAGTTTCTTCAAGTCTACCTTGATGACCTGGACGAGTGTATGGGTAAGTGAAGGACCATTGCGACAATTTGAGGTGATGTTTGAAAGATGTCGGCAGTTTAGGATATCCCTCAACATTAGAAAAAGTGTCTTTCTTTACTCCATTTGGAACCCTTTTGGGGAATATCATACGTAAGGAAGGTTTTCTGGTGGATCCTTCCAAAGTTGTTGTTATTATGGGAGTAAGAGAGCCTACCATCCGTAGCGCGGTGTGTGGGTTCCTTGTGAACATGGGGTACTACCAGAAATTCATTAAGGGGTACTAAAATACAAGATTGTCATTCACTAGGAAGAGGCACATTAAATGACATTTGACACTTTGAAGGATAGGCTTGTCATTGTGCCCATATTACACTTTCCCTCTTGGGATAAACCTTTCCATGTGCATGTTGATGCCTCGAGGACAACTATTAGAGTAGTACTAACACAACTTTGGTGAGGGAATTGTTGATCATCCCTTGTGTTTCACCGGTAGAAATTTAACACCAACAGAGCGAGAACTACACCACCACTGCGAGCAAGAGGCACTATCAATGATCTATGCAATGCATAAGTTCAAGCGATATCACTGGAAACACCCTTCATATTCTACATGGACCACATGGCATTGAAGTAATTAGTAAACAAGTTAGTTCTACAAGGGTGTATATGTTGGTGGGTCTTATTATTTCAAGAATTTGAGTTTACAATGCTTGTAAAACTAGGAAAGAGGAATTGGGACACGATCATTTATCAAGGATTGACTCGGGGAAGGACATGCGAGCATTGAGGATACCATGTCGACGCACAATTGTTTAGGTTGCAACGTGCACCCTCGACTTAGAAGATATTGTTGTGTTCCTTAAAATGGGTGTAGCACTAGAAGGAATGAAGGATTTGGAAAGAAAATAGTTAGCTATACATGTCGCGCACTACATGCTAATTGGTGGATACTTATACAAGATAGGCATGTGATGACGTCCTACACCGATGCGTGTTATAACATGAGCACATTGCAATCATGGAAGAAGCATATGGTGGGATTGCAGGAGGGAACTATGTAGGAAATGCCACCACATAGAAGATCCTATTAGTAGGGATTTGGTGGGAAAGAATCTACTAGGATTGTATTGAATTTTGTAAGGCCTGTGACCATTACCATCACCTTCAAAATCTAGGGAAAAGAGACAAAATGCCTTTAAGGCCTATAGCAGCGTGAAACCATTTGAAAAATGGGAAACTAATTTTGTAGGACCTATTTCACCTATCGCGTGATGGACTGGTTTACGTTATATCATTACTTACACTGATTACTTGAAAAGATGGGCAGAGGCATCACCTATAAGGGATTTCAATGCAACAACTACTAGATTCTTATGGGAGAATATAATCAGCAGGTATGGGTGTCCTCTAAGCTTGACTAGTGATAGGGATACACATTATTTAAATGATACGGTCGGGATTCTATTAGTAGAGTGTATGGTGGCCCATCAAATGACTACCCCTTATCATCCCCAAGCAAATGGAAATACTATTGGTCGTCAAAAAGGACTTCAAGGAGAACAACAGTCAGGGGACAAGAAGTCCCTCCTCTTTAGTGGGAGAGGTTCCCTTATTCAAAAGAAAAACTTATTTACATATGTACAGAGCATAGTTTTAGTATGGAACTTGGATATCATGAAAGTGTTTTGAAAAATAGATCATCAATCACAAAAGTACAGAGGAATGAAGATGTGGAAATGAGTAGAAAAGCATTCTCTGAATTATAGATGGCAAAATAATTCCTCAGGCATGCTAGAATATAATGAATTGGAATAAGACCATTTGTACTTGAATTAATGAGATGCAATTTGAAAAGACACACAGTTCTATAAATAACATCTATAAGAATACAAAGCTTCTTGGCATAATGCGACAAATGATCTAACAAGATTCTACAGATAGCTGCGAATAAAAGAATCAGATGAACAAGGAAAGAAGATCCTTTTGTATTGATTGCTTTACTATTTCTTACACTTTCAAAAATAAGCCAAGTTCCCTCCCCTTTAAAATGGCGAAGAGAGACCATTATATAGTTTTACAAATTAGTTACCCTTGGTAACTATTTCTTTTAATTAATGTTTAGTTAAAGGGCTGCAAATCACAAAACCCCAACTAATTACAATAAATATGAGATGAAGAAAGAAAGAAATGAGAAAATTCAGGAGGAAAAGACAAGTGTTCATGACGAGGAGGACCCATTGATTTGAGGATCCACTGTCTAAACCTTTTTAACACCTCTGCTATGTCTCTACCATGTGGAACTGATGTGTTGGCAGTGGACTGAGTCCAAAATCCGAGATTCTTCTCCATCTCTTTGTTGAATTCGATGTGTGTATGGTAATATTTACTTGCTTCTTCAATAGCGGATGAAGACAGTAGATTTCTTTCATCTTCTCCTTGGTGATGGAATCCTCCTTGAATAGATTTCCTTTGACAAAAGCTCTGAATTGAGCTTTAATATCCTGTAAGGAGAGAGGCACACCTGAGGTCTCATCCTGGAGATGACAATGTATATCTTTGAAAGTAGATACCACAAATTCTTGAAGGCCTCACCCTTCTACCCAGCTATTTTGCAATTATCCCGAGCCTCCTCTCAGCACCTTGATTTTCCATTCCACACCTTTGTATACCCATGATTTTGACAAGTTATCTTTTACATCATCAAAGACCTTGCTTGCCATTAAAATATTTTCATCAACCTACCCCATAAGGTGAAGGTCTACTATACAGTTGCTCCTGAGTTTGAGCTCTTTATCTATATTTCCAATGGTGGAGGAGAGTTTTGTTGCAGATTATTCACCTTCTCATTGAGTTTGAAGGCTTCACTAATGAAATTCAACCCTACAACGAGCATATCATCCACCATGGCCTCCATAGCCCTTCCATATATGGGATATCGGTGTATATCTTTGATACTCTAGACTTTATCTTGGCTGAGGATCACATGTGGTGGAAGAGTAGTCAGTGGGGTGGGGTCCAAAACTTTATCTTTGGATAGCAGTGACTTGATGAAACTGCAAGAACTGAGCGAGGCACTGCTCTATAGTTTGTTTTCCCTTTTCAACTCTCCCAATGACCCACGTGTTTGTTTCTTGAAGATTGTGAATCTCCCCTTCAGGTGTGGACTCTCCCATGGGGATCCTTGAGAGCTCTAGATCAGATGCTTGCAAATCCTATTCTGGCTTGTCAACCTTGGGCTTGGCTATCTCCAGGAATTGCTGGCCCTGAGCATCATATACTATTCTAGAGGTGGTCTTGGCCTTCTTGGTAGGAGTAGGAGGGTAGTGTAATAAGGTCGCCACAACATCAAAATTGGTTCCTGAGATTCGAGAGTAAGACTGTCTCTTCCTACTATCAACAAAAGGTTGTACCCATGAAAAAGAGGAGGAAGAAGAAGGCGGGGCAAGAGGACCAAGAAAAAGAGAACTCATGGCACTCAAAGTGTGCACTGCTATTTCCTCTAGTTGAGATATGAGTGGAGCACTCGGGCTTCTTGTGCAGTGGAGTCAATGGTGCTCGGGAGTTCGGTGCTTTGAACCTCCTTTTCTTTATCCATTGGGGCTTCAGAGCGCTTATAGAGACTGGCACTTCACTCTCTTGGCTTTCACTGAGAACAATAATGTTCTTTTGTCCTGAGGGAAATTTTGAATGCTTCATCAAGGGATATTCTTCAACAGGCTCCTTCTTGACTTCCTTGATTTTCTTCTGATAAACTTGGGTGGATGAGGAAGGAGTGGAGGATGTAGGACCTATAGTTGATGAGGCAGGAGGGGTCTGTATAGGTGCTTCCAAACTTGGTGTCAATGCCTCCTTCCTTGGTGTTGAAGTATCCTAGAGGAGGACTCACCGAATACCTTCTAAGCTCACAAAATCTCTGTCAAACCAGATTTTGGTTCTTACTAAAACAGGGGCTAAGTTTTCAGCTAGATCATCTTTCTCTTTTTTGAACCAATCCAAATCCTCCAAGGGAGTGTGTTTGATCAAGGTGTCATATTCATATGAAAAAAGTTTGGAATTGTCATCCTGAAGCCCTTCAAGAACTTGGTACAAGTTAAGCTCTTGAATCAGTTGGAGAGAAAACCTGCCATAATGTCTCCTCCTTGCCTCAAAATCATCAGCACAGTCAGCCCAATAGTCTTCTGTGTCTACCCTATGATGGTAATTGATTATGAGGTTCTATTCAATAAATTTCTTCAAGTCAAAACAAGTTCTTGGCCTGAAGAAATGGACAGTGATGGGAGCCAGGGCTCTCTCTATGTTTTGTGCATCTAGAGTCATCTTGTAGGTGTAGTTTCCCAAAGATATAGGGAAGTGCAGGCCAGTGATTTTATTATCCCTATGAGTTACGTGTAACTTTTCCAATTGCACGAATATCTCTATCAATGCCATTTTATCATGTTAGAACATAGGGAGCTTGAGCGGGGTGCTCTCATAGCCTGCTAGCCTGATATAGGAGAATTTTTTGAACTGGATGAAGTAGGCACCATACTTCGATATTAGGCTCATGGCTTCATCAGAGAACCTCCTCACCGTGTTGCTCTCCAAAAGTCTTACAATGTACATGGTGAAAGCATCATTCACCCTCCTGAAGTTGTGATTGCTAGTGTCCGAGTGAATTGAGGACAAGTAAGCATATATAGGGTCACCTTTATGAGCATCAATGTATGTGAATCCAAACCATTGCCTTGATGCTGCTAGGGTATACATCAGATATGAAGTCATGTAAAACTTCTTGGTTTGTTGTACATTGGATAGCTACTCTGCTAAGTTCATGTTGATGATTTCTACCTAGTTGATATTCTGAGTTCCTTCGCACACCATGTTGATAAGTGGGCACATCTAGAAATGGAACTCGTTGGTAGAGGGTAATTCCATGACCCGAGCTACTAAAATTATAAAATCGACGACTCGTCATTGAAATTAGCATGAAACAGAGATTTGGACAGACAAGATGCCCCCTTTTTAGGGTTTTTAAGCCAAGACTTCGCCACCCTTGCCTTGTATTTTTCATTGTCCTGATCGAAGAGTGCCTGTGCCTAGTTCTGAGAGATTACTATAGAATTGTCCATTTCAGAAATCCTTAGGGTAGTGCCAATGGCGGCAGCATCAAGCTTGGCAATGAGATCCCCATGCACATTCGTTAGTTCGCTAGATTCGGGATTGAAATGAGCACCACAGGTGAGTACCATATCTACACATTGCATTGAGATTGGGAAACTAGCGGCGAATGCCAAGCCACTATCATGAATCATTTAGGCCATAGGGGAGGGGTTCAAGTCTGTCATTCTAGACCAGAAATATCCAAAGTCCAGGTGAGGAACTTCACTGTCCCTGATATCGGGAATGCCAGACTCAAGTGGTGAAACTTGCTCCTGACCTTGGAATTTGATCTTCATGTTGATAGCAATTCGAAAAACAAAGTCACAGTCTGAACTCTTGATGAAATTACAGGGGAAATGGGTACGCGCATAGAAATTTTGATTGCGAGGGTATGAGCAATTGATAGCAAGAAAGTAGTGTGCAAAAATGAGTAGGGGGCAGCTTATTAAATAGTCATTTAGGAGAGAGAAAGGTAATAAATGTGCATTAAATACACATCTACCAACTTAAAAAGTAAGATATTCGGAAAGAGCGGGAAAAATTAGCCCGGATGGCCTTTGGTTCATTTGGGACACGCGGGATGCGAAAGAGCGACTCGGCCGATGCGGCGACATGGGAAAATTATGCACAAATGTTTTCGGGACATGAGGGACAAAAGTACGCAAAGTGTGCGATGCGGACAAAATAGGTGAAAGGTGAACATTGAGCCTAAGCGAACTTGTGTTATTTGGAACAAAAAGTTTCGATGGGCCCGCGAGAAAATAAATTTTGGTAAAGCGGCCGATCGGCGAACAGGGAGCCCAAATGAACTTGGGACATCGGGATAAGAATGTCTACTTGAGACTGCAAGACACACAAAATGACCCAAAAACGTAGATTTTTTCCAACTTTTTGACTTTTCTCTTTACCAGAACAATAGAAAAGTGATTAACTTCAAAATTTTCAATTTTGAACTTCTCAAAAGAGGGAAGTTTTGAGAGGACAACAGCTGGCTCTTTCTGGGGATGACTTGGCTAAAGTCCAAAAGAATGAGACAAGGCAAAAATTAAGAAAATCTAGGGGAAGCAGACCAGAACCTTATCCATTGGGCCACGGAGTCAAAAGAAAAGAAATACAAAAGACAACACACCAAAACAAGGAAAAGGAAGGGGAAAGACAAACACTATACTGAGAATATACAAAGGACTTCCTAATCACCTATGACTTAAATAATTTTGTCAGTCTTGCCCACTATAAGGAAGTGGGAGGGAAGAACCATCCATATAATCAAGGTAAAAAGAATTCTCACCGGTGAAGAGCCACGATCTTGAAAGGTCCGAGCAAAGATAATCAAACTTGCCATGGCTGCCATGAAGTTCATGCCTTTTATCCCACAACAAAACAATGTACCCAACTTTGAAATCCTGGACCTTGCCTTTTTATCAAACAAAGCCTTTACTTTTGTTGGTGAGCAGATATTCTATCAGCATGACCTTCAACTGTCCTCACTCGGTTTGTAAAGGTACATGATCCTTTTATCCAAAGAATCATTGGCGGTGTCTTCAATGGCCTTCATTAAATGCAAGGCTAGTAGTTCCACTTTACTGGGCAATTGAGCTTCCACTCCATATACTACGAAAAGGAGACATTCCAATGGCTCTTTTAGGTGTGATCCTATCTACCCAAAGAGCATCATAAATTTTCTTGTGCCAGTTCCTCTAAGATTCATTAACTAATTTCCTTATTATAGCCACTAGATTTTTGTTTTTGATTCTACTTGTCCATTTCCCGAGGATAATAATCCAAGGAGTGAGCCGAGGAGATACCATATCCATAAAAAAATCCATCATCTCAGTTGAAGAAAAATTTGAAGCATTATCCATTACGATCTTGTTTGGCACACCAAACCTCACCAAGATGTTTTCTTTGATAAAATTGCATACTACTTCTGAAGTGGTACTCTTCACTGGAATGACTTCTACCCACTTAGTAAAATAATCTATGGCAGTTAATACGTGGGTGTGACCAGCACTAGAAGAGGGATTAAGTGTTCCAATGAAATCTAAACCCCATTGTTGAAAAGGCTCTTCGATCACAACTGGTTTAAGGGGCAAAGAAGCCAACTTGGGTCTACCCATGAAGGTTTGACAAGCTTCACATTTATCAATCCACTTTGATGTGTCTTTGAACAAGGTAGGCCAATAATATCCTGCACGAAGAATCTTATGAGCAGTGACAGTTGATGAGTAGTTCCCTCCACATGCTTGATTATGAAAAGCCAAAAGTAGCTTCCTCTGTTGTTCCTTGTCCACACATTTTAGAAATCTTCCATCCAACCCACGCTTAAACAAGGCATTTTCCCACAACACATATTGGGCTGATCTTAGCTTAACAACTCTCCTCTCTTTGGTAGTCAAATGAGAGGGACATTCTCCATATGTGAGAAAGTGTGTGATATCAGCATACCATTCATCAATTGAGCCAAGAAACAAAATGGTAGGAAGATCAACTTTATCCTCTAGTAACTCATGTCTAGCTCCCTCAGTGATGAGTTCACACAGGCCTTTTCCACGGACGAGCTTGGTTGGTCTGATGTCAATGTCATATTCTTGAACCTTGGCCACCAGTTCCCTCTCTTGGATCCAAACTCCTGTTGTGTGAGAATGGACTTGATAGTTGTATCCGGTAAAATATCTATGGTCGAGAGTTAAAAATGTAAAACCGAAACTACTTGACAACTTTAACCACTATGCAAAAGCATGTTTCTCCATTATGGTGTATTTTAACTCATGATTTTTTAGAATGTAGCTCATAAATGCAATTGGGAGTTCATGATCATTAGAATCTTCTTGAGTCAAAACAGCAGCCGGGTGTTGTTTGTAGCATAGCAATAGATGATAAAGTCTTTTTGAAATCTGGACATCTTAAAGCAGGAGTTTTAGAAATAGCCTTTTTAATACCTTCAAAGGCTTCTTTACCTTTAGGAGACCAGCCAAACATCTGTTTTCCCTTCATCATTTGGGAGATATTCAAGGTTAGCTTTGTGAAATCAGGGATGAATCTTCTCAGAAAGTTAATCTTACCAAAGAAAGAATGCACTCCCTTCTTGCTGGTTGGAAGGGGAATCTTGAATAGCTTGAACTCGCTCAGGATCAATTTTTATACCATCTTTAGAGACAAAATGCCCTAACAATTTTCCCTCTGTGACACAAAAGACAGATTTCTTAGGATTTAAAGATATCCCATGTTCTCTACATTTCTAAAGAATTGTTTCTAGATCTTTGAAAGTGATCTACCCTTATTTTGGAAAATACGGTCAAATCATCAAGGTATACGACAATACACTTCCCTTTCAAACTTCCAAAGGCCAAGTCCATAGCTCTCTGGAAAGTGGCACTCGGCATTAATGATCCCAAAAGGCATCCTTTTGTAGGCAAAGGTACCCCAAGGGGTAGTGAAGGCCGTCTTGTGTTGATCTGCGGTACTAACTTCTACCTAATTATATCCTGAGAAGCCATCAAGCATAGACAACATTTCAGACCCTGTCACAGCTTGTAAGACTTGATCCATCATGGGCAAAGGATAGTTGTCCTTTAAAGAAGCTTGATTTAAATTTCTGAAGTCAACACAAATACGAATCTCACCATTTTTCTTTCTAACAGGCACAATGTTGGAAATCCATGTTGAATGGTGGATAGGAAAAATGATTTTGGCTTTTAATAACTTCTGTATTTCTGAAAGATGGTGTCAGCTATCTTAGGATTGTATTGCCTCTGTTTCTATTTGAAAGGCTTAATCCCAAGTTTGAGAGGGATGAAATTTTGCATCTCCTTTGGTTGAAAAGCTTTTAAATCCTCATAAGAATAAGCAAGAACATATTTATACTTCCTTAAAAGATTAATTACTTTCTTCTTTTCTTCTGGTGTGCAAAATTTTCCAATGTTCACGAGTTTAGGGTCAATAGAACTTCCAATATTAGTTTTATCATATTCAGCTGATTGTTGTGATCCAGTAGAAGCTTTAAACTTCACATACTATCATGTTTGTCAAAAAAATCTTCTAAACTCACCAGTACCTTTGGAATCTTGTTCCCTTTGAGTTTCATACATCCATCTTGATCCGTCTCTTCTTCATTGGAGGGCACACTTTCTCGAGGCAAATTGTCACTTCCCTCAAAGTACAACTATTCAAAGTTATCCCCGAGTTCTAAGAAAGAAAGAAAATGCTGATCATCATTGAAAACTTTCCAGTTACTTGCATTATTAGGCACACTAGGCCTATGGATCATTTCAATGGTAAACTTATCTTGAGAGAAGTCAGGATGAGGTATTAGCAATGACCCTGAGACTGCTAGTGAATCATCCTGGTGTTCTCCTCCCTAGGCACTGCTTCGATGGAGAAGGTGTCAAGAAATTCAATAGAGTCCCAAACCTGATTCCTATAATGTTTCAATCTTCTATTCTTTACCTGGAAAAGGTTTCTAACTTGCTTGACAATCAGCTCCACATCTCCATGAGCTAGAAGATTCTTCACACCCTTTTCTTTTGCCACATGAAGCCCAAGAATGAGAGCTTCATACTTAACTATATTATTAGTGTTTTCAAATTGTAACTTGAATGAGAAAGGACAGACCTTTCCCTCGGGGACACAATACTACGCTAGCTCCAGAACTGGATGAGGAACAACTTCCATCAAACTATAATATCCAAACACCATTAAGATCTTCAAGTGATCTTTTGGGAAGTTGGATCTCCTTTTGAGAGACATAATCATATAGTTTTCATGCCCCATATCCTCATAAAGAATTTGTGCTTTGGGATCATCTATTTTTGTACAATATACTCAGATTGCTTCTCGGGAAATAAATTCTTCATTTGCCCATTAATGGTATGAGGGCATGTGACCAATCCATTTGAATTTCTCCTCTCACATCCTTACAGAAGTTCCTACTTAGCAGCATTCCATATAAAGGAGGAATGTCTGCTACTAGGATAGTAGCCAAAACTTTCTTCTCAGGCAAAGTGGCAAAAGCTACTTGTGCATCTTTATTTCTCCCGACTAGGGGCACCTCCTTACTTTCCATAGAATAGCAAGACCCATAAGTGTGTGTGAGAGTTAGGCCTAATGCATGGGCTACTTTGGCAAGCATTACATTGTCGATGCCCCGAGTCTATATGACGCGATTCTTTGAGTCTATGGCTGGCTATAAGGAGGGTCACATAGAATGGTTTGATCTTGTCATTGGGTGAGGTAATAGCGGCTGCAGATTGGGTTGTGGTGCAAAAGATGGAGTGGGTAAAAGGCCTTTAGAGGTAGTTTTGGAATGAGAATTGACAAAGTGAACCATTTTAGCAAAAGCCTTGGGATGGGTTTGATAATACTCAGCCTCTGAGATTTGAACCTTTGTCTTTTTAGGTGATCAATGATATCGAAAGACCCAGAAGTGGACGGGCTATCATCACTCGGAACCTTAGGTTTATCAATTTTAGGAGTTGAAAAAGAAGTAACTTTAGTAGCAGAATTGACTGGACTCACCTTTGATGTGGATGTAATGGGGATAGGAGATCCTCTTTTTGTAATTACAGGGATAGTTGTCGGCTGCTCCTTGGATCTCTTCGTGGGCTGCATCACTTTCTCCCATTTTTTTGTTTGCTCTCGAGTCATAACAGCTTATGATTCACTATTCATGTCCACTACTACTTCGTCATAATCATCTCCTTCATCAATGCCTTTAGTAGTGAAGAAATTAACTCGAGATCCCTCAAGTTCCTCTGCTTCTTCATCGACCTCTTCAAAAAATTCTTCACAATCTTCACTAACCTCTTCATCCTTCGGCTCTTCAACTTCATAGGTCACGTTAACAGGGACTTTAATAGGTGGTCCTTCAAGTGCTAGCCTTTTCTAAGAAGCAGGCAAGATGATTTCGGGCTGAAAATTCCTCCTTGGAACATCTGCATAAGGGCGTGTTGGGCCAATTGTTTCTTAATGGTGATGAGATCATTTGCAAGTTTTTGTACTAATGGATCAGTATTAGGCCCAGGAGTGGAAGAGGAGGAAGAAGAAGACCTAGATTTAGAAGGATCTCTTCTCAACTTCCCTGACATGATTAAATCATCTTCGACACTAACAACAAGAGTTTGATCCTCGGCCAATGTTGCAAGATTAGCTCTTCTCAATGCATAACTAACTTCAGGCAATTGGGCATTCAGGAAGAAGCATTTTTGAATTTGATCTATAGGTTGAGTGTCGCGGGGTTTTTAAATCAACTTGTTAAATCAAGCTACAAATTCTCTCATGGGTTCTTGTGATTCCTTCTTTATTTGAGAAATTTGGGCTAGCAAAGCATGCACGTCTTTTACTGAGTTTAAAATGATTCTCAAACCTTTCTCTCATTGTGTTCCAACTAGTGATAGCTCCGGTGAGAAGGTGATAGAACCAATCAGTTGCATTATCTTGTAAAGTCTCAACAAAAAGCTTCACTTTGAAACATCTTCATGTTCAACTCCCCAGAACTCCACATGCAACTATGAAGGCCACGATATGCTCATCAGGGTGAACCTTACCTTCACCTCTGAATTTGGGAAAGTTCTTCTTGTTACCTCTAGGTAATTCATGCAAAGGCTGAGGAAGGGCAAGAGGCCCAACACAATGGCCCCAAGGCAATGGTACCATCATTCTGGAAAAATGGCTTGAAGGAGAACTAAAACACCAGCAAAAACCAAAGCTCGGAGATTAGGACTAAGTTGCTCTAAAGGAATACCACTTGTAGGGGTTCTATTTTGACAGAGTGCTTGTTGAATGAGAATTTCTATTTCTTCTGCTAAAGGGAAAGGAAAACCCTATTGTTCCAAAATCTGGGCGAGAATCTTCAATACCAAGGGCCCTTCTTCCTCGAGTAAAACGTGGAGTCACCGGATCAAGAATGATCGATCAATGGTTATGAAAGCTGGAAAATGATTTCCCCTGGAGTCGCGAAAACTGTTGGTCATCAAAAAGGACTTCAAGGAGAACAATAGTCAAGGGACAAGAAGTCCCTCCTCTTTAGTGGGAGAGGTTCCCTTATTCAAAAGAAAAATTATTTACATATGTACAGAGCATAGTTTTAGTATGGAACTTGGATATCATGAAAGTGTTTTGAAAAATAGATCATCAATCACAAAAGTATAGAGGAATGAAGACGTGGAAATGAGCAGAAAGGCATTCTCTAAAATTATAGATGGCAAAATAATTCCTCAAGCATGCCAGAATATAATGAATTGGAATAAGACCATTTGTACTTGAATTAATGAGATGCAATTTGAAAAGACACATAGTTCTATAAATAACATCTATAAGAATACAAAGCTTCTTGGCATAATGTAGACAAATGATCTAACAAGATTATATAGATATACTGTGAATAAAAGAATAAGATGAACAAGCAAAGAAGATCCTTTTGTATTGATTGCTTTACTATTTCTTACACTTTTAAAAATAAGCGAAGTTCCCCTCCCCCTTTAAAATGGTGAAGAGAGACTCTTATAGTTTTACAAATCGGTTGCCCTTGGTAACTATTTCTTTTAATTAATGTTTAGTTAAAGGGAGGCTAATCACAAAACCCCAACTAATTACAATAAATATGAGATGAAGAAAGAAAGAAAGGAGAAAATTCAGGAGGAAAAGACAAGTGTTCATGACTGAGGAGGACCCACTGATTTGAGGATCCCATTTGTCTAAACCTTTTTAACGCCTCTGCTATGTCTCTACCACATGGGACCGATGTGTTGGTAGTGGTGAGTCCAAAATCCGAGACATGTCTCCATCTCTTTTCGAATTCGACATGTGTATGGTAATCTTTACTTGCTTCTTCAATAGCAGACTGGAGAGAGTAGATTTCTTTCATCTTCTCCTTGGTGATGGAATCCTCCTTGAACAAATTTCCTTTGACAAAATCTACGAATTGAGCTTTAATCTCTGAGAGAGAGGCACACCGAGGTCTCATCCTGGAGATGACAATGTATATCTTTGAAAGAAGATACCACAAAGTCTTGAAGGCCTCACCCTTCTGCCTATTTTTTATTCTCCCAAAGCCTCCTCTAGCACCTTGATTTTCCATTCCACACTGTATACCCATGATTTTGACAAGTTATCTTTTACATCATCAAAGACCTTGCTTGCCATTAAAATATTTTCATCAGCCTACCCCATAAGGTGAAGGTCTACTATATAGCTGCTCCAGAGTTTGAGCTCTTTATCTATATTTCCAATGGTGGAGGAGAGTTTCTGTTGCAGATTATTCACCTTCTCATTGAGTTTGAAGGCTTCACTAATGAAATTCAACCCTGCAACAAGCATATCATCCACCATGGCCTCCATAGCCCTTCCATAGATGGAATATTTGTGTATATCTTTGATACTCTGGACTTCATCTTGGCTGAGGATCACAGGTGGTGGAAGAGTAGTCAGTGGGGTGGGGTCCAAAACTTTATCTTTGGACAGCAGTGACTTGATGAAACCTGTAAGAACCTGAGCCTACTCTTCCAGCTACTCTATAGTTTTTTACCCCTTTTCAAATCTCCCAATAAACCTGGTGACTATTTCTTGAATATTGTGAATCTCACCTTAAGGGGTGGACTCTCCCATGGGGATCCTTGAGAGCTCTAGATCAGACACTTGCAAATCCTGCTCTGGCTTGTCAACTTTGGGCTTAGCTATCTCCAGGAATTGCTAGCCCTAAGCATCAGATACTATTATAGAGGTGGTCTTGGCCTTCTTGGCAGGAGTAGGAGGGTAGTGCCCAATAAGGTGACCACAACATCAAAATTGGGTCCGAGATTCGGGAGGAAGACTTTCTCTTCCTACTATCAACAAAAAGGTTTACCCATGAAAAAGAGGAGGAGGAAGAAGAAGGCGGGACAAGAGGACCAAGAGAAAGAGAAATCATGGCACTCAAAGTGTGCACTGTTGTTGCCTCTATTTGAGATATGAGTGGAGCACTCGGGGCTTCGGTGTAGTGGAGTAATTGGTGCTCGGGAGTTCGGTGCTTTGAACCTCATTTTCTTTATCCATTAGGGCTTCTGGAGCACCTATGGAGACCTGGAACTTCACTCTCTTGGATTTCTTTGAGAATAATATTGTTATTTGGTCACGAGGGCAATTCTAAATGCTTCATCAAGGGATCTTCTTCAACAGGCTCCTTCTTGACTTTCTTGATTTTCTTCTGATAAACTTGGGTGGATGAGGAAGGAGTGGAGGATGTAGGACCTTTATTTGATGAGGTAGGAGGGGTCTGTACAAGTGCTTCTGAACTGGGTGTCAATGCCTCCTTCCTTGGTGTTGAAGTATCCTTGGAGGAGGACTCACCTGAATGCCTTCTAAGCTCACTAACTTTCCTGACAAACTAGATTTTGGTTCTTACTAGGACAGGGGCTAAGATTTTAGCCAGATCATCCTTCTCCTTTTTGAACCAATCCAAATCCTCCAAGGGAGTGTGTTTGATCAAGGTGTCATATTCATATGAAAACAGGTCAGAATTGTCATCTTGAAGCCCTTCAGGAACTTGGTACAAGTTAAGCTCTTGAATCAGTTGGAGAGAAAACCTGCCATAATGTCTCCTCCTTGCCTCAAAATCATCAACACAAGTCAGCCCAATAGTCTTTTGTGTCTGCCCTATGATGGTAATTGATTCTGAGGTTCTGTTTAATAAATTTCTTCAAGTCAAAACAAGTTCTTAGCCTGAAGAAATGGACAGTGATGGGAGCTAGGGCTCTCTCTATGTTTTGTGCATCTAGAGTTGTCTTGCGGTGTAGTTTCCCAAAGATATAGGGAAGTGCAGGCTAGTGATTTTCTTATCCCTGCAGGTTCTGTGTAACTTGTCCAATTGCCTGCATATCTCTATCAAGGCCATTTTATCATTATAGAACATAGGGAGCTTGAGAGGGGTGCTCTCATAGCCTACAAGCCTGATATAGGAGAATTTTCTGAACTGGATGAAGTAGGCACCGTACTTTGATATTAGGCTCATGGCTTCATCAGAGAACCTCCTCACCGTGTCGCTCTCTAGAAGTCTTACAATGTACATGGTGAAAGCATCATTCACCCTCCTAAAGTTACGATTGCTAGTGTCCAGGGTGAATTGAGGACAATAAGCATATATAGGGTCACCTTTATGAGCATCAATGTATGTGAATCCAAACCATTGCCTTGATATTCGAGTTCCTTCACACACCATGTTGATAAGTGGGCACATCCAGAAATGGAACTTATTGGTAGAGGGTAAGCCCATGACCCGAGCTAATAAAATTATATAATATGACAGCTCCTCATTGAAATCAGCATGAAATAGAGCTTTGGACAGACGAGACGCCCCATTTTTAGGGTTTTTAAGCCAAGACTTCACCACCCTTGCCTTGTATTTTTCACTGTCCTAATCAAAGAGTGCCTGTCCCTGGTTCTGAGAGATTACTATAGAATTGTCCATTTCAGGAATCCTTAGGGCAGTGCCAATGGCGGCAGCATCGAGCTTGGTAATGAGCTCCCCATACACATTCGTTAGTTCGCTTGAGTCGGGATTGAAATGAGCACCGCAGGTGAGTACCATATCCGCACATTAAACTGAGATTGGGAAACCAGTGGTGAATGCCAAGCCACTATCATGAATCATTTGGGCCATAGGGGAGGGGTTCGATTCTGTCATTCTAGTCTAGAAATCTCCAAAGTCCAGGTGACGAACTTCACTATCCCCGATATCGGGACCGGCAGACTCGAGCGGTGAAACTTTCTCCTGACCTTGGAATTTGATCTTCATGTTGATAGAACTTCGAAAAAAAAAGTTGCAATCTGAACTTCTTGATGAAATTGCGGGGAAATGGTTACACACACGAAATTTCGATTGCGAGGGTATGAGCAAGCGATTGATAAGAAAGCAAATGTGTAAAAAATTAGAGGTAGCTAATTAAATAGCCGTTTAGGAGAGAGAAAGGTAATAAATGTGCATTAAATACACATCTACCAACTTAAAAAGTAATATATTTAGAAAGAGCGGGAAAAATTAACCCAGATGGCCTTTGGTTCATTTGGGACATGCGGGGTGTGAAAGAGCGACTCGGCTGATGCGGGTGATGCGGGAAAAGGATGCACAAATGTTTTTGGGACATGAGGGACGAAAGTACGCAAAGTGCGCGATGCGGCCAAAAGCGGGTGAAAGGTGAACATTGAGCCTAAGCAAACTTGTGTTATTTGGAACAAAAATTTTATACGGGCCCCGAGAAAATAGATTTTCGGGTAAAGCGGTCGATCGGCGAATAAGGAGCCCAAATGAACTTGGGACATCGGGATAAGAATGTTCGAAAAACCCCGCAAGTCACACAAAATGACCCCAAAACGTAGATTTTTTCCAACTTTTTGACTTTTCTCTTTACCAAAACAACAGAAAAGGTGATTAACTTCAAAATTTTCAATTTTGAACTTCTCAAAAGAGGGAAATTTTGAGAGGACAACAATTGGCTCTTTCTAGGGGTGACATGGCTAAAGTCCAAAAGAATGAGACAAGGCAAGAATTAAGAAAATATAGGGGAAGCCGACCAAGTACCTTATCCATTGGGCCACTTGAGTCAAAAGCGAAAAATACAAAAGACATCACACCAAAACAAGGAAAAGGAAGGGGAAAGACAAACGCTATACATAATATACAAAGGACTTCCTAATCACCTATGACTTAAACAATTTAAAGTCGCCCACTATAAGAAAGTGGGAGGAAGAACCATCCATATAATCAAGGTAAAAAGAATTCTCACCAATGAAATGCTTGATCTTGAAAGGTCCGAGCCAAAGAGAATCAAATTTTCCATGGTTGCCATGAGGTTTATGCCTTTTATCCCACTTTGTAGAAAAATGTCCCCAACTTTGAAATCCCTGGACCTGGCCTTTTTATCAAACAAAGCCTTTACTTTCTGTTGGTGATCAGATATTCTATCAGCAAACTTCAACCTGTCCTCACTCAATTTGTAAAGGTACATGATCCTTTTATCCAAAGAATCATTGAAAGTGGTGTCTTCAATGGCCTTCATTAAATGCAAGGCTAGTAGTTCCACTGTTACTGGCAATTGAGCTTCCACTCCATATACTACCTAAAAAGAATACATTTCGATGGCTCTTTTAGGTGTGATCCTATCTACCCAAAGAGCATCATAAAGTTTCTTGTGCCAGTTCCTCTAAGATTCATTAACTAATTTCCTTATTATAGCCACTAGATTTTTGTTTTTTGATTCTCGCTTGTCCATTTCCCCGAGGCTAATAATCCGAGGAGTGAGCCAGGGAGATACCCTATCCATAACAAAAATCCATCATCGAGTGAAGAAAAATTTGAAGCATTATCCGTTACGATCTTGTTTTTCACACCAAACCTCACCAAGATATTTTCTTTGATAAAATTGCATACTACTTCTGAAGTGGTACTCTTCACTAGAATGGCTTCTACCCACTTAGTAAAATAATCTGTGGCAGTTAATACGTGGGTGTGACCAGCACTAGAAGAGGGATTAAGTGTTCCAATGAAATCTAAACCCCATTGTTGAAAAGGCTCTTCGATCACAACTGGTTTAAGGGGCAAAGAAGCCAACTTGGGTCTACCCACGAAGGTTTGACAAGCTTCGCATTTATCAATCCACTTTGATGCGTCTTTGAACAAGGTAGGCCAATAATATCCTACACGAAGAATCTTATGAGTAGTGACAGTTGATGAGTAGTTCCCTCCACATGCTTGATTATGAAAAGCCGAAAGTAGCTTCCTCTATTGTTCCTTGTCCACACATTTTAGAAATCTTCCATCCAAGCCACGCTTAAACAAGGCATTTTCCCACAACACATATTGGGCTGATCTTAGCTTAACAACTCTCCTCTCTTTGGTAGTCAAATGAGAGGGACATTCTCCATATGTGAGAAAGTGTGCGATATTGGCATACCATTCATCAATTGAGCCAAGAAACAAAATGGTAGGAAGATCAACTTTATCCTCTAGTAACTCATGTCTAGCTCCCTCAGCGATGAGTTCACACAGGCCTTTTCCACGGACGAGCTTGGTTGGTTTGATGTCAATGTCATATTCTTGAACCTTGGCCACCCAGTTCCCTCTCTTGGATCCAAACTCCTGTTGTGTGAGAATGGACTTGATAGTTGTATCCAGTACAAATACTGTGGAGTGAGAGTTAAGAATGTAAAAATGAAACTACTTGACAACTTTAACCACTGCGAAAGCATGTTTCTCCATTATGGTGTATTTTAACTCATGATTTTTTAGAATGTAGCTCATAAATGCAATTAGGAGTTCATGATCATTAGAATCTTCTTGAGTCAAAATAAAGTCTTTTCTGAAATTTGGACATGCTAAAACAAGAGTTTTAGCAATATCCTTTTTAATACCTTCAAAGGCTTCTTTACCTTCGGGAGACCAGCCAAACATTTGTTTTCCCTTCATCATTTGGGAGATATTCAAGGTTAGCTCTTTGAAATTAGTGATGAATCTTCTCGAGAAAGTTAATCTTACCAAAGAAAGAATGCACTCCCTTCTTTGCTGGTTGGAAGGGGAATCTCACTTGAATAGCTTGAACTTGCTTAGGATCAATTTTTATACCATCTTTCGAGACAACATGCCCTAAAAATTTTCCTAGTTGATATACTCAAATTGCTTCTCAGAAATAACTTCTTCATTTTCCCATTAACAGTATGAAGGCACGTGACCAATCCATTTGAATTTCTCCTCCCACATCCTTACAAAAGTTCCTACTTAGCAAAGCATTCCATATGAAGGGTAAATGTCTTCTACTAGGATAGTAGCCAAAACTTTCTTCTCGGGAAAAATGGCAAAAGCTACTTGTGCATCTTTAATTCTCCCAACTAGGGGCACCTCCTTACTTTCCATAGAATAGAAATACCCATAAGTGTGTGTGAGAGTTAGGCCTAAGGCATGGGATACTTTGGCAGGCATTACATTGTCTCGATGCCCCGAGTCTATGAGCGTAGTTCTTTGAGTCTATGCCAGCTATAAGGAGGGTCACATAGAATGGTTTGATCTTGTCATTGGTTGAGGTAACAGGGCTACTCCATTGGGTTGTGGTGCATAAGATGGAGTGGGTAAAAACCTTTAGATGTAGTTTTAGAATGAGAATTGACAAATTGAACCATTTTAGCAAAAGCCTTGGGATGGGTTGCTAATACTCACCTCTACGAGATTTGAACCTTTGTCTTTTTAGGTGATCAATGATATCGAAATACCGAGAAGTGGACGGGCTCTCGTCACTCGGAACCTTAGGTTTATCGGTTTTAGGAGTTGAAAAATAAGTAACTTTAGTAGCGAAATTGATGGACTCACCTTTGATGTGGACGTAATGGGGATAGGAGATCCTCTTTATTTAATTACAGGATAGTCGTCACTACTCCTTGGATCTTTCGGTGGGCTGCATCACTTTCTCCCATTTGTTTGTCTGCTCTCGAGTCATGATAGCATATGATTTTCTATTCATATCCACTACAACTTCATCATAATCGTCTCCTTCATCAACGCCTTGCAATTAAGAAATTATCTCAAGATCCCTCAAGTTCCTCTCGCTTCTTCATTGACCTCTTTAAAAAAATTCTTCACAGTATTCACTAACCTCCTCATCCTCGACTCTTCAATTTCACAGTCGCATTAACAGGGGACTTTAATAGGTGGTCCTTCAAGTGCTAGCCTTGTCTGAGAAGCAGGCAGATGATTTCTGGGCTGAAAATTCCTCCTTGGAACATCTGCATAAGGGGCATGCTGGGCCAATTGTTTCTTAATGGCGATGAGATCATTTGCAAGTTTTTGTACTAATGGATCAGTATTAGGCCTAGGAGTGGAAGAGGAGGAAGAAGAAGACCTAGATTTAGAAGGATCTCTTCTCAACTTCCCTGACATGATTAAATCATCTTTGACACTAACAACAAGAGTTTGATCCTCAGCCAATGTTGCAAGATTAGCTCTTCTCAATGCATAACTAACTTTGGGCAATTGGGCATTCAGGAAGAAGCATTTTTTGATTTGATCTACAGGTTGAGTGTCTGGCGGGATTTTGTTAATCAACTTGTTAAATCGAGCTACAAATTCTCTCATGGGTTCTTGTGATTCTTTCATTATTTGAGAAATTTTTGCTAGCAAAGGATGCATGTCTTTTGCTAGTTTAAAATGATTCTCAAACCTTGCTCTCATTGTGTTCCAGCTAGTGATAGCTCCGGCTGGAAGGTGATAGAACCAATCAGCTGCATTATCTTGTAAAGTCTCAACAAAAAGCCTTACTGAAACATCTTCATGTTTAACTCCGAGAACTCCACATGCAACTATGAAGGCCGCGATATGCTCATCAGGATGAACCTTACCATCACCTCTGAATTTGGGAAAGTTCTTCTTGTTACCTCTGGGTAATTCATGCAAAGGCTGAGGAAGGGAGAGAGGCCCAACATGATGGCCCCAAGGCAATGGTACCGCCATTCTTGGAAAAATGGCTTGAAGGGGAACTGAAACACCAGCAAGAATCAGAGCTCAGAGATTAGGACTGAGTTTCTCTGAAGGAATACCACCCGTAGGGGTTCTATTTTTGATAGGAGGAGTGCTTGTTGAATGAGCTTTTCTATTTCTTCCTGCTGAAGGGAAAGGAAAACCCTGTTGTTCCAAAATCTGAAACTGAGAATCTTCAATACCAAGGGCCCTTCTCCCTCGAGTAAAATGTGGAGTCACCAGATCAAGAATGATCGATAAATGGTTATGGAACTGGAAAATGAATTCCTAGCGGAGTCACCAAAAACTATTGGTCGTCAAAAAGGACCTCAAGGAGAACAACAGTCAAGGGACAAGAAGTCCCTCCTCTTTAGTGGGAGAGGTTCCCTTATTAAAAAGCAAAAATTATTTACATATGTACAGAGCGTAGTTTTAGTATGGAACTTAGATACCATGAAAGTGTTTTAAAAAATAGATCATCAATCACAAAAGTACAAGAGGAAGGCGAAGACGTGGAAATGATAAGACAAGCATTCTTTAGAATTTTAGATGGAAAAATAATTCCTCGGGCATGCGAGAATATAATGAATTGGATTAGGACCATTTGTACTTGAATTAATGAGATGCAATTTGAAAAGACACATAGTTCTTATAAATAACATCTATAAGAATAAAAGAATAAGATAAACAAGGAAAGAAGATTCTACTGAGATAGCTGCGAATAAAAGAATCAGATGAACAAGGAAAGAAGATCCTTTTGTAGTGATTACTTTACTATTTCTTACACTTTTAAAAATAAGCCAAGTTCCCCTCCCCCTTTAAAATGGTGAAGAGAGACTCTTATAGTTTTACAAATCAGTTACCCTTGGTAACTACTTCTTTTAATTAATGTTTAGTTAAAGGGTTGCTAATCGCAAAACCCCAACTAATTACAATAAATCCGAGATGAAGAAAGAAAGAAGGGAGAAAAGTCAGGAGGAAAAGACAAGTGTTCATGACTGAGGAGGACCCACTGATTTGAGGATCCACTATCTAAACCTTTTTAATGCCTCTGCTATGTCTCTACCACGTGGAACTGATGTGTTGGCAGTGGACTGAGTCCAAAATCCAAGACACTTCTCCATCTCTTTGTCAAATTTGACGTGTGTATGGTAATCCTTACTTGCTTCTTCAATAGCAGACTGGAGAGAGCATATTTCTTTCATCTTCTCCTTGGTGATGGAATCCTCCTTGAACAGATTTCCTTTGACAAAAGCTCTGAATTGAGCTTTAATTTCCTACAAGGAGAGAGGCACACCTGAGGTCTCATCCTGGAGATGACAATGTATATCTTTGAAAGCAGATACCACCAAAGTCTTGAAGGCCTCACCCTTCTGCCAGCTATTTCTCAATTCTCCTAAAGCCTCCTCTAGCACCTTGATTTTCCATTCCACACTATATACCCATGATTTTGACAAGTTATCTTTTACATCATCAAAGACCTTGCTTGCCATTAAAATATTTTCATCAGCCTGCCCCATAAGGTGAATGTCTACTATAAATCTGATCCAAAGTTTGAGCTCTTTATCTATATTTCTAATGGTGGAGGAGAGTTTCTATTGCAGATTATTCACCTTCTCATTAAGTTTGAAGGCTTCACTAATGAAATTCAACCATGCAACAAGCATATCATCCACCATGGCCTCCATATCCCTTCCATAGATGGAATATCTGTGTATATCTTTGATACTCTGGACTTCATCTTGGCTGAGGATCACAGGTGGTGGAAGAGTAGTCAGTGGGGTGGGGTCTAAAACTTTATCTTTGGACAAAGCAGTGACTTGATGAAACCTGCAAGAACCTGAGCCTGATCTTCCAGCTACTCAATAGTTTTTGCCCCTTTTCAACTCTCCCAATGACCCTGGTGATTGTTTCTTGAAGATTGTGAATCTCACCTTCAGGGGTGGACTCTCCCATGGGGATCCTTGAGAGCTCTAGATCAGACGCTTACAAATCCTACTCTGGCTTGTCAACTTTGGGCTTGGCTATCTCCAGGAATTGTTGGCCCTGAGCATCAGATACTATTCTAGAGGTGGTCTTGGCCTTCTTGGCAGGAGTAGGAGGGGTAGTGCCCAATAAGGCTGCCATAACATCAAAATTGGGTCCTAAGATTCGAGAGGAAGACTTTCTCTTCCTACTATCAATGAAAGGTTGTACCCATGCAAAAGAGGAGGAGGAAGAAGAAGGTGGGGCAAGAGGACCAAGAGAAAGAGAACTCATGGCACTCAAAGTGTGCACTACTATTGCCTCTAGTTGAGATATGAGTGGGGCACTCGGGGCTTCTGGTGCAAGAGGAGTCAATGGTGCTCGGGAGCTCAGTGCTTTGAACTTCCTTTTCTTTATCCATTGGGGCTTCTAGAGCACTTATGGAGACTGGAACTTCACTCTCTTCACTTTCACTGAGAACAATAATGTTCTCTGGTCCTGAGGGAAATTCTGAATGCTTCATCAAGGGATCTTCTTCAACAGGCTCCTTCTTGACTTCCTTGATTTTCTTCTGATATACTTGGGTGGATGAGGAAGGAGTGGAGGATGTAGGACCTTTAGTTGATGAGGCAGGAGGGGTCTATACAGGTGCTTCCGAACTGGGTGTCAATGCCTCCTTCCTTGGTGTTGAAGTATCCTTGGAGGAGGACTCACTGAATGCCTTCTAAGCTCACGAACTCTCCTGTCAAACCAGATTTTGGTTCTTACTAGGACAGGGGCTAAGATTTCAGCTAGATCATCCTTCTCCTTTTTGAACCAATCCAAATCCTCCAAGGGAGTGTGTTTGATCAAGGTGTCATATTCATATGAAAACAGGTCGGAATTGTCATCCTGAAGCCCTTCAAGAACTTGGTACAAGTTAAGCTCTTGAATCAGTTGGAGAGAAAACCTGCCATAATGTCTCCTCCTTACCTCAAAATCATCAAAGCATAGTCAACCCCATAGTCTTGTTTCTACCCTATGATGGTAATTGATTATGATGTTCTGTTCAATAAATTTCTTCAAGTCAAAACAAGTTCTTGGCCTAAAGAAATGGACAGTGATGGGAGCCAAGGCTCTCTCTATGTTTAGTGTATCCAGAGCCATCTTGCAGGTGTAGTTTCCCAAGGATATAGGGAAGTGCAAACTAGTGATTTTCTTATCCCTGCAGGTTCTGTGTAGCTTGTCCAATTTCCTGTATATCTCTATCAAGGCCATTTTATCATTACAGAACATAGGGAGCTTGAGAGGGGTGCTCTCATAGCCTGCTAGTCTAATATAGGAGAATTTTTTGAACTGGATGAAGTAGGCACCGTACTTTAATATTAGGCTCATGGCTTCATCGAGATAACCTCCTCACTTTGTGTCACTCTCGGAGAAGTCTTATAATGTACATGGTGAAAGCATCATTCACCCTCCTGAAGTTGTTATTGCTAGTGTTCGGGGTGAATTAAGGACGATAAGCATATATAGGGTCACCTTTATGAGCATCAATGTATGTGAATCCAAACCATTGCCTTGATCTTCGCTAGGTATACATCGAGATATGAAGACATGTAAAACTTCTTTGTTTTTTTATATTGGATAGCTTCTCCACTAAATTCATGCTAATTATTTCTCATTCAGTTGATATTACGAGTTCCTTCGCACACCATGTTGATAAGTGGGCACATCCGAGAAATGGAACTCGTTGGTTGAGGGTAAGCCCATGACTCGAGCTAGTAAAATTATAAAATCTCGATAGCTCCTCATTGAAATTGGCACAAAAGCAGAGCTTTTGATGAGACGAGACTCCCCCTTTTTAGGGTTTTTAAGCCAAGACTTTGCCACCTTTTCCTTGTATTTTCTTTGTCCCGATCGAAGAGTTCCCGTGCCGGGTTCTAAGAGATTACTATAGAATTGTCTATTTTGAGAATCCTTAGGGGGCGGTGCAATGGTGGTAGCATCAAGCTTGGTAATGAGCTCCCCATGCACAT
This sequence comes from Taxus wallichiana var. yunnanensis, assembly GCA_018340775.1. Classification (NCBI taxonomy): domain Eukaryota; kingdom Viridiplantae; phylum Streptophyta; class Pinopsida; order Cupressales; family Taxaceae; genus Taxus; species Taxus wallichiana. The sequence goes on from CM031240.1 coordinate 847,850,902, forward strand.
TTGTTAGTTCACTTGAGTCGAGATTGAAATGAGCACCGCAGGCGAGTACCATATCTGCACATTGCACTAAGATTAGGAAACCAGCGGTGAATTCCAAGCCACTATCATGAATCATTTGTGCCATAGGAGAGGGGTTCAAGTCTATCATCCTAGTCCAAAAATCTCCAAAGTCTAGGTGACGAACTTCACTATCCCCGATATCGGGAATGGCAGACTCGAGCGGTGAAACTTGCTCCTGACCTTGGAATTTGATCTTCATGTTGATAGCAATTCGAAAAACAAAGTCACAGTCTGAACTCTTGATGAAATTGTAGGGGAAATGGGTACGCACACAAAAATTTTGATTGTGAGGGTATGAGCAATTGATAACAAGAAAGTAGTGTGCAAAAAATGCGTAGGGGTGGCTTATTAAATAGCCGTTTAGGAGAGAAAGGTAATAAATGTACATTAAATACACATCTACCAACTTAAAAAGTAAGATATTCGAAAGAGCGAGAAAAATTAGCCTGGGATGGCCTTTGGTTCATTTGGGACATGCGGGACATGAAAGAGCGACTTGGCTGATGTGGGTGACACGGGAAAAGAATGCACAAATGTTTTCGAGGACATGAGGGATGAAAGTACGTGAAGTGCACAATGTGGCCAAAATGGGTGAAAGGAGAACATTGAGCCTGAGCGAACTTGTGTTATTTGGAACAAAAATTTTCGACGGGCCCGCGAGAAAATACATTTTCGAGTAAAGCGGCCGATCGGTGAATAGGGAGCCCGAATGAACTTGGGACATCTAGGAAAAGAATGTCCGACAAACCCACAATTCACACAAAATGACCCAAAAAACATAGATTTTTAAAACTTTTGATTTTTCTCTTTACCGAACAACATAAAAGGTGATTAACTTCAAAATTTTCAATTTTGAACTTCAAAAGAGGGGAAATTTTGAGAGGACTATTGAGCAATTTAACAAGATACTAAGTCACATGTTGACCAAAATTTGTGATGCTAGAAGACAGGATTGGGATGATAAAGTATCAGCCGTTCTATGGACATACAGGACAACCTACAAGATTTTAAATAAAGCCACACCATTTAAATTAGTGTTTGGTGTCGAGGATTTTTTTCCAGTTGAATTCATGTTACCATCACTACGTATTACGTGCATAGGAGGATTGGGTCATGAACAAGTTCTTAAGGAAAGGATTGATAAGTTAATGTAATTAGATGAATAGCGATCACTTGCTAGATGGAGTCGGAAGGCGAAAGGGCATGAAAAAATTCATGACATGATCGTTATATTAGGAACAAGCAATTTGAGGTTGGATGAGATGGTTTTGTTATATGATTCCAAGTTTCTATGCCATCCTGGGAAATTAAAAGCCCATTGGTTGGGCCCATACATCATCTCGTATATCCTTGATTCAGGAACATGTCAGTTACAAGCACTAGATGGGACAAGGTTACTAGGCCATTTCAATGGGAGTAGGCTAAAGCCCTACTATAAATAAGTCATCCTTGTATTTATAAACAAGTCGAGTATTTCCATTTAGTCGAGGATTTCCCTTAATCCATTTGTCTTCCTTGTGTTTCCCTTTCTCGTCACTTGTTCCTTTATGTTTGTGTTGTTTTGCACCTTGTGCACCGGTAACCACTTATTACTTTCAAAAGGTTGTGTATGCATAGAGGTTCGTACATCTATTTTAGTGTAGGGTGGAGTAGTGCAAAGTGAAATAGAAGCTAGTAGTGGAAGTTGTGTTCTAATGACCCGGGTTCAAGGATCAAAAGAACGTAAGGTAGAAGAACACGCATGAAAAAGGTGGATGAGAAATTTTGGTGTCAGGATAGCTTTAAAAAGACCACATACAAAGGATGAGAAGTGTAGGAACAACATGAGGTAGGTGAGGGAAAAAATTAAGTCAAGGACAGAAGAAGTTCCTTCAGGGTTGGGAACACGTGGGTAAGAGTCTTTGGTCAATAAGGATTTTTTCATGCTAGAAAGTAGTTATTTTTCATGCGCAGATTGGGTACGGGGTAAGGGCGATTAAGATTGACTTTAGTGGAAAAAGCCACATTTGATGCTAAGTGCGTCGGTGGGTGGCATAACATTTACTACGGGAGATAGGCAAAATTCTATAAGCATGAGGTCGGGAACATTATTATTTACCTTGCTATCATGATATTGAAGAAGCTCTTACGAACTAGGGCATCCGCAAAGAAATATTTGTGTGAAGGAAGAATCATAAAAATTTGAGTGTGTGACTAGGGTGATATGTGAACCAAAGTGGAAGGAGTACATGGGTGTAGGGAGGTTTCAGTGGAGTACATTGTCTTGTGGAAGAGTTTTCTAGGTTAGGGTTCTATAGCTAGGGCACGAGAATAGAAGGATTTTTTCAGAATTGAAAACAGATCCGAGAAGAGTGAGGAAAAGGAGCAAGGAAGATTTTAGTTTTAACCTGACAAGTAAGATGGCACCAAAGAAGGCAACCGTTTCACCAAAGAAGGGTAAGGGCAAGGAAAATAGATTTCCACCACCAGTTTCAATGAAGAGTGGTATGCAGAGATGTAGTACCTAGATGGGGTGTTGCTTGGAAAAGAATGGGTATCCCATATAAGGAAGATGGCCGTGAGTGACTACAAGCATCACACAAGTACCATGGAAAAAGAGACAACATTATAAGCTGGTTCGTCTAATAAATAAGAGGACACCAAAAGGAATGCCAATCCACAAAGTGATGAGGTGAAAGTAAAGTTGGGGAAGGCGGGGTTGCTGCACATTGTATGAGTTGACCTAGTTTGGCAAGGCTGAGTGTCTATACCAAAGGTTGATGTCATGTGTGCATGAGGACCATTTTTAATTCACATGCCAAAGGATGCACATAACTCCAAACCTAGTCTAAAATTTTACCATGGCCTTGTTTACGAAGGGGATTCCATAGCTGATGAGTTGGAGGATAAGGAGGCCATCAAGGAGACAATCCAGGCCTATGACTATAAGAAGGGGTCTCGCTATTTTGATATCTCAGATATCTCCAACCCAGTGATGAGGATGGTCACGCACTTGGTTACCAAGATGAATGGGCAAGAGAGGTGGATGCAGATAAACAAATCCTAGCTGAATGTGTGTCAAATTTTTTTAGAAGGAACCATCTATAAATTTTCTACCTACATTGGGGAAGAGATCATCAACGATGTGCAAGAAGGAGAGAAGATTATGTTTGGTAATATCCTCCTCACCATCATCTTCTCATAAATTGGAGTGCCCAATGGGCCAGAGAAGTTTGTATGGGAGTATCTAGATGAGGATCCCTCCCCCACAAAAATATTTAAGAAATACACTTGTGACACCATGACGGCCGCCCACAAGGCACACCTAGAGAAATGGTACAAGAGAATGCACGATGTATTCGGGGCTGAGTGGAGAATACCTAAGAATTTTTCAAAGGTGCTAGAATATTTAGAAGTTTGAGTTTTTGTATATCAACATTTCCTGCATTGGCAGATTTACTCGACAAATGAGACCAAGAGTCCATGGTCAAAACTTCATTTCTCTTTCACCATGTAATGTTTCAAGAAGGGGTCAAATGCTTGAGGAAGATAAAATACTAAGGTTCAACCTTAGCGAAGTGGACCAAGACCACCACAACTTATAGAGGAAACTCATATACCCCAAGAAGCACACTTATGAGAAGTATGTCTCCCATTAGGTACAAATGATGAAACCCTCGACATTGCCAATTTATGGAATGACCACAACAAGGGTATACTTTTGTATCAGGCCTAAGTATGAGAAGGGAACCTACTTAGAGAATGATGTCTCCATTCCAGAAGACCCCACCAGGAGAAAGAAGGCCACACCAAGGAAGAGGGAGAGAGAGGAAGTGTAGGAGAAGAAAGCACCAAGTGTGCAAAAATGCAATTTGTGGGCGTGCAGATTCATGTGCCAAGCCAAGCACATACACACGTAGGAAGAAGACACTTAAGAAGAAGAGGTGCGAGGAGAAAGAAGAGCCTCTTATACAAGAATAATTTCCAAGGAATGACTCACTTGTTGAAGAATAAGAGATGGAAGAGTCTCTTATAATTGGAGTCACCAGTTAGAAAGAAGCAAAAGGTAACAAAGAAGGCTAACTCGGAAGGGATAGAGAGCCTAGAGGCCTATATCGGTGAAAGAGATAATGAAGAGCATGAAGAAGCTCAGGACCATCTTGTGTATGATGTACATGACTCGAGGATGAGGGAAATGAATAAAATATTGGAAAAGAGGAAGGTGATGCTCAAGGCAAGGGGGAAAGTGAATAAGTAAATACCAAGGATCAAAGGACCCCAATCCTCACTAAGGAGTAAGTATAAGATGCCACGGATAGAGAAGTATAGGGCATTACAAAGGACTTGGTGGAGCAGGAGATGGAGCAGAGCGTGGATGAAGTGCTCAAGGAGATGGAAGAGGAAAGCGTAGGAAAATAATATGGGAGCATGGAGGAGATCCTAGCTTGGTAGCAAGCTTTCCCAAGGCAGCGCGCACATGAGGGAAGAGCATGGTGGTAGTACAGGGGTAGGGGATGGGCTATATCCATGATCAAACTAAGGTGTTACATGCATGCTTCAGAGCACTTTGTGCCAACAAACCAACTCATGGAAATGAATTCATTCGAAGAAGAAGGTGTGTACCCATGAACCAAGAAGATATTATCTTGGGAATTTAAGACCCACATTGATGATCCTAAGTTTGAAGTTAACCAAGGTGTGCTGATGAAGATGTCGGAGACCAAAGGAATAAACTTGCTTGTGAATTCTCAATGCTTATTTGATGAGAAGGTCTACAATGCACTCAACAAGGTTTCGGTTAAGGTTGAGGCAAGAATTTTTGGGAGGAATGATAGGGTGAGATTCTTGGAAGGAGAATTGGAGAAGAAAAAGGAGGAGCTCATTAAGAAAAGGAAAGATCTAAATCAAGAATAACTAATCAACACACAATTAAGGTAAAATCTAAGGGAGGAGAAGATGAAGGTACGTGAGGTCTATAAAAGGGTAGAAATGATTACAGATGTTATTGTCTTGAAGCATTCGGACTAGCACTGCCCCAAGCAAAAGTACGAGTCAACCTTACAATGCTTGTAAGACTTAACACACATCCTTACCATGGAAATGAGGCTACTCACTTTAGAATCAACGGAAGAATTGTTAGTGCACAAGGAGAAGGAGGAAAAGTAGAAGGTTTTGGAGATGGTCACTCGGTACACTAAGCTCCTCGCCAATGTAATGGCCACCACGTAGATAGTTGAAGCTGCTTATGAAAATTGCTCTGATAGAGATAGGGTGACAAGCATTCTAGTTACTACACATGAGGAAGATCTCAAGGAGTTTCAAGAGAAGAATAAGGGAAACAGAGTAGAGTGGGATAAGATCTTGGATGAGGTGGAGAAGAAGTCGAAGCTATTGAGACCTTGGGGCTCGATCAAAAACTAGCTTAAGGAATTATATCCATAGATCACCCATAGGATGGATGTGCTTGATGACCTTCACAAGTAGCTAGAAGGGATTTTGATACATTGAATGCTAAGGGTGATGGTTTGAGCTTTGAAGAAGTAAGTGTCATAGTAGGTGACCTCTCACACATAAGCACACGTGGTAACGTGGATTTCTAGGAGAAAATTAAGGCGAGATATAAGAAAGGATTTCCCACTCATCCTTTAACAATAGATAGATTCTTCTTCACTCCTCCATTCTTTAATTCTTCCATTTCTCATTCTTCATTCCTTTATTCTTTATTCCAACCATTAGAAGTCCTGCCATTTCTTTATTCTTTGAGGAGACGACATTTTCAAGGACGGAGAACAAGGTTAGTGTGGGGTGATGTTGGGCCTCAAAATATTGGTTAAGTTCCAAAGGGCGTGTGGGCGTGCGGGGCCAGTAAGAAGAAGGGCGCACAGGGGAAAAGTGCATAGGATAGGGGTTTTAGAAGGGTTTAGTTGAAACCAAGGCACGCACACAAGGAAAAAAAAAAGAATCTAAGGACTTAGCCATATTCGGCTTTCCAAGAGGCATGTGACGAAAAATGTTACCCGACTAGGTGTGTTGAGTGGATAAGGTGCTAGCTTGGATACTTGATGGTCAAGGAAGGAATATTCCATGCATGGAAGGTTTTAGAAAGACATCATTGTAAAAGTCGAGATCCCGGATCGAGAATCAACATGCTCTATTGGAGGACCACATGGACATTTGGAAAGTGATCTGCCATCGAAGGAAGGCATGACAGTGGGTGATAAACATATTTATATAGATTCTTGAGTAGAAGAAGAGGAGGAGGTGTTAGATAGGCCACGAGAGTGATCAATAAGGTGCATATACCTAGAGAAATACTCAGAGGGTGCGTGATCATGAAGAAATGCATCAAGAGTATGATATTGCAAAGTAAGTATGGGGTTTAGAGCATTAGTGCAAAGGGATGCAATGGATGTATTACGCCTCTGTATGGCATTAGAGTCAGTATCATGGGTTGTAATGGGAAGACATAGCTAGGATATCACTTGAGGAAGATCTCACGCTTAAGCCCTTATTATTTGAACTGTATGATCTGTAATTCCCTTTTGGATGTAATATGGTTAGTAGAATGTTAACCAATATGAATATATGGTTCTCTTCTAAATATATTGTTCATGGTGCAGACCCTAGTGTATTTTCCTTATGTTATGAATCAGACTGCTCTTTGTATGATGTTTCTCTTGTTATACGAATGGGTATATTGATATAATAAATCATCTTATGCCTTGAGAATGTGTGCATGGGCATTTATTATTATGCATTTAAATCATTATCGATGGAAATATATTCTCACAATGCTCACATAAAGGAGGGCTTGGCACCCACGCGTGCCTCGAGTGAGCGCCAAACTCCCGCTAGGTGATAGGCTAGCGCGCATGGGATTAAAGTGTTTTTTAAGGAAACATGCAAAATGACTACAGATGGTTATTGAATAAAGCTGTTCTTGGGTGATGGGAATGTGATAGGACTATTGGGATTGGGTAGGCTCTCGTGGAAATTACCGAGTAGGAATGTGGGTATGAATAGGTTAAAACTATTGTTGAAAGGGGTTAGATACTACATAATGTAAAGCACCCATGAAAGGGGGTTGGGAAGTATTTATAGGCATGCTAGATGTGATAAGATCATCGCCGGATAGGGGTATGATGTTTGGGTGTATTGATTAGGGATACTAGTGGGAATAGTGACTGAAGAGGTGAGGGGAAGATTAGTGTTGATTGTTGTGTTGATTAGCAGGGAGGTTGTTAGGAATAAGCATGACTATCTGGGTAGTTTGATGAGTTGAGGGATTGGTGGAAGAGGAAGTGAGGTGGGATACAAAAAGCTCATTAGCTGTAAAATGGGTAGTTTTGGGATTGGTTTGGTAAGGATAAATTTTTTAGAATAGTGGTCCATTTGGGGAATTTGGGTTGATCTCCTAAGGAGGTAATCTTGAAGTTCCACTGGATTGGAATCTAGAAGCTCTTGAAACATGGTATCACCGAGAGGGACCCTAGGAGGTTCGAAATATCTTGATCAAATTGATGGTGGGGTAGCTAGTCTAGATGGGATAGATTGATGGTAAAAGAATGGGTTGGTCTCACCTAAAGTTGTAGTGTGAACAAGGGGTTCTGGGTGAGAGACGTCGATAAGTGGTTGAGTGCTCAAGGGTAGAGATGAGGTGGTTGTTGTAGAGAACATTTGTTGAGATAAGGAATCCTTCAAAGTAAAGTTTTCTTCCATTCTCTTAGCTGTTAAAGGAGTGACTACGGGAATGAAAATAGTTTTACCTGGAAAGTAAAGCAAACAGATATTTTTATGTTCGTACTTTATTTAATAAAGTATGAAAATAACGGGGATGGATAACCAGGTACCTATGAGAAGGCAAACTATTTCTGGTTTCAGGTTTGTAATGGTTGGGGAATGTTTGATGCGAAGTGTTGTTAGGTGATGGAATCCCAATTAGAAAACTAGGTAGGTTTTTTTTTTTATGTGTTAATTTGATTTGTGAGGTTTAAGGTTATGTGTGATAAAGTGTGGGATGCATAAGATTAAACCCCTATTTAATCTATGTGGGAAAACAGGATGCAAAAGGAATGTTTTTTAAGCCCAAAACAAAGTATGATATTTGATGAGGACACAAGCAAGAATGGGAAATTACAATGCAAAAAGGAGAAAATAGGGAAAAAGTGAGGAATACCTAGATAATTTTTCCTATTTATCTACACTTTTCGGGTGATGAGTGATCCCCCGAACACAAAAAAATAATAAAGCGGAGCCTCATGCTGTACTATTAGTCGGAGAGAAAAAGCAAAGACAAAAAGCAATAAATGCAAGAGATCACCTAAAGGGCTATCCCACCGGGCATGTCAGGAATGTTGTCCAAATTTCTTGTTTGTAATGAAGTTAATGCACTAGCTACTAAAGAAACTAGCAACTCATAAATGATGGAGGGTTTATGTTACCTCGATGTACGATGATACGGGCACACAATGGCTATTGGATCCTTGTTCTCGTAAATCAAATGAAATTTACAAGTAAGACTGAAAATGATTTTTATTAGATGATTTGGGCGGGGGTTTCTTGACAAAGCAAACCTAAGAAGCATTAACTTCCTCGGTGGATGTCAACCCTCATTTTTTTAGAAAGGATGAAATAAAGCAAGTACTGTAGATAACATGTAGAAACAACAACAACACTAAATCTAGAACTGATTAAGATGGATTTGAAGCTGATTTAATTGAAATAACTGTAAAATAAGTGTTACCTAGTTTGATTCGATAAAGACCTAGATTATGTAAGGGCGGTCGATGGAAACATGGGAGATTGGATCAAGAAAATTAAAAAAACACGTAGACTCTGGGTAGGATCCGTACGCAACTGGAAGTTACAAAAGTATGGAGATGCTAGAGTCAACCCGCAAATGAGGTCTCAAGGAATATAAACCAGGAAAACAACAAAAATAAGGGATGAAAGAGAGGGATTGAAACAAAGACCCTGTTCGACACGGTCACTTTGGGGTGTAAACAAATTGATTTTGTTGTGGCAGAGAGACTAGATGAGAGTTGAGCAAACCTGGAACAGAGGTTAAGCACATACAGGGGATAAGGATGGTTCAGGAAAAGAAAGCAAGGGCTACTGAGGCTAAGTCAATGGCAAATTATCGTGGTCAATGATGACTATGACAGAGAAGGATAAGACCAAGGAAATACACCAAATGAATAACTCTGTAAGTATAGATTTTTAGAAAGAATTTGATGACGAAGCTACGAGCTCTGTTGCTGATGTTTTAAACCTGTAAAAGGTTAAATATGAGAAATACCAAGATAATGTAATAAATATAACTAAAGCAATGTTAAATTACGACAATCTCACAAAAATTTCGATCATGATTGATGCATGCATGTTGTAAGGAGGTCTAGGAGGTCTGTAATGGCTTCTAGACTATGTAGACACGAAGGATTATCCGTAGGTTGCAAGAGAGTTTCTGGATTTTTATTTCATTCGATTAGGAATTGAAACAAAGCACATAGATTTATAGGTTCGACGGTGACTAGGCTGGGTCGCCTACGATCGGGAAATTTTCCTTGTTGGGAATATTATTATAGTGTAAACATTATATTATGAGTTGTTGTGGAACAACAAATAATTACCTGGAATTATATGTGAAGTTGTTGTAAACAACTTCACGTATTTAGCTTATTGTTTGAACCACTCCTAAATTATAGGAGGTTGTTTTGCTATTTGCTTGGCTATTTATTAGCCATGTATTGTGTGTATGTTAATGGAATGAAGATCAATATATTATGTTATTCTGATTTGAACCTGTCATATGGTAGCAGAGTGAGTTTGATGATCTGAGAATAATTTTGAAGGGGCAGTCGATGATCTCTTGCCCCATGTGATGGCAGTACATGTTTGAGAGAGTACGCAGGCTGTGCAGTGTGGAGGTGTCGTGTCCTTGGAGAACGTTGGTTGTGCAGTGTGAAGTGTCGTGTCCACGCAGTGTGGAGGATGTAAAAATTAAACGCAGGTATCTAAAGTTTTATTTGCTACACAATTTGCCACACAGCCACAAGTTTTGAGTCTTACTGACCACGCATCGTTGGAGCAGTCCACACAATTGGAGAACGTAGTGAGTGACAGTTGGAGAAAAGAACTATTATGTAAGCTAGCAGTTAGCAAAGACTCATTTTATATTTTATATTTCAGTCGCAGTTATATCTAAGCATGAATAGAATTATTATTGAAGCCTGAGGAGATTGTATGGACACGACATATGTATTTTTTATATGCTACACAGTTCGATTCCACAGTCGCCACTTGGAGCAGTCACATTTGGTAACAGTCGAGTCACAGTTGGCATAAGTTAATTAAATCATATTTAAATGTTGGATTTTATGATTTATAATCCATTATAGTTTATGGGTTGTAGTTTTTCAGTTCTTTTTTAAAAAACGTTTAGAGTATTTAAAAAGTAATTTCCTTTTATTACTTTTTAAATAGTGATTTATCAATATTATTACCATCAATTGTAATAATACAATAGTTGTGAAAATGGAGAAATTGAGTCTTGTTGAGAAGTACGAAGGACGTGATTTTCATACATGGAGAATCCAGATGCAGTTGAATTTGATTGAAAAAGATTTGTGGGATGTTGTTAAACCAAATGTGACAACACCAACAAATGCAACGGATCTGGAAAAATGGAATATCAAGGATCAAAAGGCCTTGGGAACTATTGGTCTCGGTTTGTCAAAAGCCTACCTACACCATGTAGATTTCACAAAGTCGGCAAAGGAAATTTGGGAGACATTAAATAAACTATTCGGATCTGAAGCAGACAGTGCTAAGACAACTCTTAAGTAGAGACTTTATGGATTAAAGATGGATGAAAATGTAAAAATGGCAAGAACACATCAGCAAGTTCCGCTCTCTTCTCAATCAGCTTGCAGGTATTAATGAGAAGGTAAAAGATGATGATGCCAAAGCAATTCTTTTGAATAGTTTTCCTAAAAAAATGTCTCATATGGTTTTTACTTTAAGAAAGATTAAAATTGGTTTAGAAGGATTAGTTTCTACTCTTCTTGATCGAATGAACCTTGAGAACCGTAAGCAGAGGTCTTATATGTACACAATAAAGCTAGTAAGTACAATTCAAAGCACATTCCTACAAAGGGACAAATCAAATGTTACTATTGTAAAGAAGTGGGGCATGTGATTTTAAATTGTAAAAAGGCACAAGATCTTGGATGATAAGATTGACCAAAAGGCTTATATTGTTGAAGAAGAAATTGACTGGGAAGATTATGCAACTGATGAAGAACTTTCTTGCCCTAGCGATGAAGATTATCTCTTCTAAAAATAACCAAACTGGAGGTAGGAGGAAATGGAGGATGGAGGCTACTCAGCACCTCTCGTCAGTCGCCAACACGAGGTCGTATTTTGTGGTGGTGACATATTTATTTCTAGTTGTGTGTTTATTTTATCTGGTGTGCAGAATAAAGAGCAACAGTTTGTGTATGTTTTCTTGGTACATGCGAGTATTCCTATATGTTCTCTTGAAGTGTTGTGATGTGGTGTAGAAGGTGTCGATCAAAGCTTGAGCTTATATAGGAGGGCAGCTGGTGTCCAGAGGAGAGGAGCAGTATGCAGACCTAAAAATATGCATAGGCATATGATTCTGGTTTCAACTACACTTCACCCCATGTTCACACTAAGGGGGTGTATGTTGGGAATATTATTATAGTGTAAACATTATATTATGAGTTGTTGTGGAACAAAAAATAATTACCTGGAATTATATGTGAAGTTGTTGTAAACAACTTCACGTATTTAGCTTATTGTTTGCAACCACTCCTAAATTATAGGAGGTTGTTTTTCTATTTGCTTGGCTATTTATTAGCCATGTATTGTGTGTATGTTTATGGAATGAAGATCAATATATTATGTTATTCTGATTTGAACCTATCATTCCTCAATTGGGAGATTTTGTTGTTTTTGGCGTGATTTCTTTTTTTTTTTTAGGAGTTGGTCGAATGCTTTAAAACATTAGGTGGGAAGGGGTTGTTTATGGATAAGGTGTAGGTGAGTTGATAATGGAGATAGGTTGGAAAAACATAGGAAAACAATAGCTTTATATTTAAAATGAAAGCATTCCAAAATGGAAAGTTAGTTAGGGCATGATTAATTAATTGATGTTGATTAAATAGGATTTAAAGGTTATGGGAATTTAATTAATTAATAGGAATTGATTAATTAAATTTAAAGAGGAAATTTTATTAAATAAGGGGGATGAATAGAATAAAGTATGCGCACGCAGTGATCAAGGGTATAAATACCAAATTTAGGTGTCTACAATTTGAATGAAGTAAATAATGATGAAGGAGACGAGGATGGGACATAGTAGATAAGCCATCAAGTGCATGAATGTTTTTGGTGCATTTGTCAAGATAAATTTATAAGCAACAATTCATACAATCCCTTCATGTATTTAAACATTTCTTGTAGATGAATTTTAGATGGACAACAACCTGATGGGAACCCTAGTTTAAGTCAATCTTGGTAAATTACTATGCACCTCATAGCTGATCTAGGAGACCATCAAAGGAAAATAGTGGCTATTAATTATTCATAGTGATATCGTATAGTATATGTAATCTATTAAGAAGCAAAATTCCTATCTATTTTTTGAGATTTATAGAAATTCCCAAAAGGAGAAGAGCTATGTCTAATATTTCCTAGATTGAGGAAATCTTGGGTTTTGTATCAAACTTCATCATTCTACCAAAGTGATGTATAATACATATTATTATTTGGAAGAGGGGCTCCAATAAATAAATATATACGATTATTTATTATGTAGTGTGTTGGAAAAGTTATAGGTTTATAAAAACCTAGATATGATATTTTAATAACTTTTCAAGTCATACTTCTATTATGATTGTTTTGTAGTGTGTATTGTAAATGCTTGCTTCCTCTCCATCCATATGTCTTTAAATAGACCATGAGAAACATGAATTTTAATATTTTGGAAAGACCAAAGTAAATTTTATTAATGGATATGACTCAATGAGATTCTAGAAATTATCTTTTTGTACAAAATATCCAATTTTGTGGTTTGGATTTATATATAACATCTCATTCATATGAGAAATATATCCTAAGAAACATGTTGTAGGTCACAGAGGCATGATATCAACGGTCATGATGTCATCGTTGTTATGTTTGTGGAGCCTATTTTCATGTTAGAGTGTGATACACCTTCTATGTGTTACACTAGGGTATTTTTACGGTGGTCCCAGTCGCTTGGTGAGCGAGTCGGGGGTTCGGGGCGAAGCCCTCAAGAAAATTTTCATGGGTGGTTTATTAACCCATGGATAATGGGTAACCGTTATGGGTTGTTTTTGGGCCCATGTTTTTTTCAAGTACCCATTGTTTTGTAAAACCACCTCTTCGGCTTACCCATAGGTTTATGGGACAGTTTTGTTTTTCCCCATGGTTTTGATACCCACGGTTTTGTATCAAACTGCTTAAGCAGTTGTCTATTTATATGGTCTTATGCATATGATAGAGACAAGAAAATGTATTACAGATGTGTTTTGAATTCGGGTGTGAATTTTTTAGAGTTTGTTGAGCATAGCTCCAAACAGATCTGGGTATTGTATTGAGAGAGTGGAGGCTTGTAATAAAATCTGAGCAAGTGATTCTTGGTGGACATAGCCCAAATTGGGTGAACCACGTTAAATCTTGTCTCTCTATGTTGTGTTATTTATTCTGTACTTTTATTTGAGATCTGTAATATTTTTTGCATATTAGTTTCTACTGTTGCGATTCTGTAAGGGATTATTCCGCATATTTTATCTCTTATTTCCTAACAATTGGTATCAAAGCCTGGTTTGGTTTTTTGAAGTGTTGAATCATAGGAAAGTTTTTAGCTTGAGTGGGAGCTATGGTAGATGATGGAAGATCTAGGGTTGATAAATTCAACGGGTAGAATTTCAGTCTTTGGAAGATGCAGATGGAAGATTACCTTTATCAGAAGGATCTTATACTCCATTATGTCTAAGAAGGTGAACAAACCCTCGAGTATGACAAATGCAGAATGGGATTTGTTGGATCGGAAGGCACTTAGAATGATCTGGATGTGTCTTGCATCTTCGGTATTATTTAATGTTTCAAAGGAAAAGACTACAAAAGATCTAATGGATGCATTAGGGAAGTTGTATGAAAAACCCTCTGCCTCTAATAAGATATTTTTAATGAAAAAATTGTTTAATATGAAGATGTCTGAGAATAGTTCAAAGAGAGATCATTTAAATGATTTCAATACGGTTATGAATATGCTAGCTTCGGTTACAAAATAATTTGATGAAGAAGTTAGGGCTTTATTAATTTTGTGCTCTTTACCTGAAAGTTGGAATAGCCTCGTAATGGCGGTAAGCAACTCGGTTCCAACTAACTCAAAGTTGAAGTTTGAGGATGTTGTAGGGGTAATTCTAAGTGAGGAAATGTGAAGAAAAAGCTCTGGGGAATCTTCTACTTCAGGGAATGCTTTGACAGTGGAAACTAGAGGGAGACAGAAGAATAAAGGAAACCGTGGAAAATCAAAAGATCAAGCAAGGTCAAAATCCAAGAACAAGATTGTATGCTGGAATTGTGGAAAGCCTGGGCATGCAAAGAAGGATTGTTGGGAGCTTTGGGATAAGAAGAAACAACAAGAAGAAAACAAGGAGGCAAATGTGGCATCGGGTAATGTATGTCAGGATGCTTTGATTCTTTCTTTGCATAATATTACTGAATCTTGGGTTTTAGATTCAGGGCTTCTTTTCATGCTACTCCACATAGGCATTATTTTGTTGATTATGTTCAAGGGGATTTTGGGCATGTTTTTCTTGGTGATGATGAGCCTTGCAAAGATAGTTGGAAAAGGTTCATTGCTCAGTTAAGATGTAGAATGGGAATACATGGCTATTGAAGGATGTCGAAATGTGCCTACATTAAGGAGAAATTTGATATCGGCGGGGCAATTGGGAAGTGATGGTCAGATCTTGTGATATTTCTGACTAACTCTTGGAAGGTTACCAAGGGTGCTCTTGTGGTGGCAAGAGGTAAGAAGGTTGGAACCTTATATTTAACCACTGATAGTACTAATGATTATAATCTTGTGGCTTCAGATGTAGATACAACATTATGGCACTATAGGCTCGGTCATATGAGCCATGAGGGCATGGACATCATAAAGAAGAATTTTCTGGATATACGTAAATAGGTTTGGATTTACGTGAGAAGCGCATATATGGGAAACAAAAGTGAGTAAGGTTTCTCAAGGTTGGACCTATAAAAAAGAGAGTAAGTTAGAGTGGTACATTCGATGTGTGGGGTCGGCTGTATCATCTCTTGGGGTTCAAGTTATTATGTCACTTTTATTGATGATGCAACAAGGAAAGTTTGGGTTTATTGTATTAGAAATAAATCGATGTATTTGAAACTTTTGTTAAATGGAAAGCCTTGGTAGAGAATGAAACAGGTCTTAAGCTAAAATGTCTCAGGTCAGATAATGGAGGGGAGTATTATAAAGCAATGAATTTAATGATTATTGTTCTAAGAATGGAATCCGCAGGCAAAAGACGGTTCCAGGAACTCCGCAGCAGAATGGGGTATCAGAAAGGATGAACAGAACAATAATGGAACGTGCTAGGAGCATGAGGTTACATGCAGGACTACCTCTTTCTTTTTGGGCAGAAGTGGTGAGCACAGCTGTGTACTTGATAAACAGAGGACCCTCAAGTGCCTTAAATGGAGGCATACCTGAGGAGGCTTGGTACGGTAAGAAAGTTGATTACTCATTTCTTAGAGTCTTTGGATGTGAGGTGTTTGTTCATATTGACAAGGATGATAGGACCAAGCTAGAGGCTAAATCAAAAAATGCACTTTTATTGGTTATGGTGGTGATGACTTTGGATTTAAATGTTGGAGTATTAAGGATAAGAAAATCATTCGGTCTAGGGATGTGGTCTTTAATGAGAAAGTCATGTATAAGAAACAGTTGCAGGAAAACAGGGAAGAATCCAAGAAATAATATGCAGTGGTAGAGGATCTTCCGGATGGGAAAGTGACCCATGAATCAGTTCAGGAACCTACTCAACAGGAACCCCAAACTCCTACAGTGAGGAGGTCTTCTAGGGTAAGAAAAGAACCTGAACGTTTTTCTCCTTCTCTTTATTATTTATTACTCACTAATAGTGGAGAGCCAGAGAGTTTTGATGAAGCAATGCAGGTAGATGCCAGTAAGAAGTGGGAGAAAGCCATGGATGAGGAGCATAAGTCTCTCATGGAGAACTAGACTTGGGATTTGGTGAAGCTACCGGAAGGAAAAAGAGCATTGCAGAACAAGTGGGTGTACAGAGTTAAAGATGAAGAAGGAGGAAAGAAAAGATATAAGGCCCGGTTGGTGGTCAAGGGGTTTGCATAGAAACAAGGTATAGATTTTGATGAGATTTTTTTCTCCGTAGTAAAAATGACTTCTATCAGAACTGTTCTTGGAATAGTGGCAGCAGAAGACTTGCACTTAGAACAGTTAGATGTAAAGACTACATTTCTCCATGGTGATTTGGAGGAGGAGCTATATATGCAGCAGCCAGAAGGATATGAAGTCAAAGGTAAAGAGGAGATGGTGTGCAAACTGAAGAAGAGCTTGTATGGCCTGAAACAAGCTCCACGTCAATGGTATAAGAAGTTTGATAGCTTCATGATGGAGTAAGGTTATATTAGATGTCATTTTGACCATTGTGTGTATACAAAGAAATTTGAGGATGGAAGTTATATTATCCTGTGTTTGTATGTTGATGACATGTTGGTTGCACGTAAAAACATGTAGGAAATAAAAGTACTTAAGAAACAAATAAGTGAATCCTTTGATATGAAGGATTTGGGGGTAGCCAGAAAAATCCTTGGAATGAGGATAACTCGGGATAGGAAGGAACGGAAGCTAACTTTATCTCAGGAAGAGTACATTAAGAAGGTATTGGATAGGTTTAACATGCAAGTATGCTAAACCATTGGGACTCCTTTGGCAGGCCATTTTAAGTTATCAAAGGAGCAAGTGTCCCAAGACAGAGCAGGAAAGAAACCAGATGTCCAAGGTACCTTACTCATCAGCAATTGGCAGTTTGATGTATGCTATGGTGTGCACTAGGCCTGATATTGCCCATGCAGTGGGAGCTGTGAGTAGATTTATGAGTGATCCAGGTAAAGAGCATTGGCAAGCAGTAAAGTGGATCCTTCGGTATTTGAGAGGGACCATGGGGATAGTTTTGTGCTACAGTGGATCAGACACCACTTTACATGGTTATGTAGATTCAGACATGGCTGGAGATGTAGATAGCAGGAGGAGCATGATAGGTTATATTTACACTATAGGTGGGACAACAGTGAGCTAGATTTCACGACTACAAAAGCTGGTGGCTTTGTCAACCATGGAGGTTGAGTATGTTGTTGCCACAGAGGCAAGCAAAGAGATGATTTGGTTACAACAATTGCTTAAGGAGTTGGGGCATAAGCAGGAGGAATGTAAGCTGCATAGTGATAGTCGAGTGCTATACACCTAGCTAAGAACTCTACTTTCCACTCCAGGATGAAGCATATACAGTTGAGATATCACTTCATCAGGACAGCTTTGGAGGAAGATAAGTTGAAGTTGGAGAAGATTCATACCAGTCAGAATCCTGCAGACATGATGACCAAGGTGGTCACAAGGGATAAACTAAAGCTATGTTCAGCTTTGGTTGGCCTTCGTGGATGATAGTGAAGGGTTGAGAAGCTTTCTCAGTGGAAATCAGTCTCCAAGTGGGAGATTGTTATGTTTGTGGAGCCTATTTTCATGTTAGAGTGTGGTACACCTTCTATGTGTTACACTCGGGTATTTTTACGGCGGTCCCGCTCGCCGGTGAGCGGGTCAGGGGGGTTCGGGGCGAAGCCTCAAGCAAATTTTCATGGGTGGTTTATTAACCCATGGGTAATGGGTAACCGTTATGGGCTGTTTTTGGGCCCATGTTTTTTTGGTACCCATTGTTTTGTAAAACCACCTCTTCGGTTACCCATAGGTTTATGGGACAATTTTGTTTTTCCCCATGGTTTTGATACCCACGGTTTTATATCAAACTGCTTAAGCAATTGTCTATTTATATGGTCTTATGCATATGATAAAGACAAGAAAATGTATTACAGATGTGTTTTGAATTCGGGTGTGAATTCTGTAGAGTTTGTTGAGCATAGCTCCAAACGGATCTGGGTATTGTATTGAGAGAGTGAAGGCTTGTAATAAAATCTGAGCAAGTGATTCTTGGTGGACGTAGCCCAAATTGGGTGAACCACGTTAAATCTTGTCTCTCTATGTTGTGTTATTTATTTTGCACTTTTATTTGAGATCTGTAATATTTTATGCATATTAGTTTCTACTATTGCGATTCTGTGAGGGATTATTCCGCATATTTTATCTCTTATTTCCTAACAATCGCTAGAACCAAATTTAATATAAAAATTCCTTTTTGTACTTTATGTCCTTCCCTTGCTGCTTATCCTATAGTCACAAAATTGTGCACTTATTATTACATTTATACTACCAATTATGTTGTTTTATATATGGATCTTGCGTAAGAAAAGTATTCACTAATGGCTCATCCCCTAGTCCTATCATCAGTTTAGTTGGTCATTGTCATTAAGTGTCTTACACAATCATCGATTATTTACACGCTTCTAAAGTCGTCTCTCAGAATTCTCAGCTATTGTTAATTACTTAGTTATCATATTTAGTCTTTGACTGGGGTGCCTAGGGATGGATTAGGGCACCCATGGGTGCCCCGGTCCATATTTTTAGGAACCCTGGTCCTAGTTGCACTTAGTTCTCATTTAGAGTTTTGAGGTTGGTATTTATGGTTCTCCCCCTCATTTCCATGGGTACTAGTCAAGCATGTCGGGTCATTAGTGTTGAAATCTAAGCAAGAGATCCTTATATACACATTATCTTAAGGGTGGACTACTTCTACTAAAGGATAGCTATCTACTAAAGAAAGGACTGCATTTGGGCACTATTCTACGTCACATATGACATAGGAAGGGTTGTTTTCATTTTATTCCATCCACTTGTTTGCATTTTACATCGAGATATTTCCCATTACTTTTGCGTCATCAAGGCTTAGGGAACCATAGGAACATGATTGCACACATATGCACATATAACTACATCAGGTCTGAGATGTAGTACAACGCTCAATCGTAAGTCCATCGATTTGGCAGCTGAGGAAAGTCTGACCCATTCATTTACATATTTATTTTTAGGGTTTGATGCTTTTTTGTGGGGTTTTGTAGGATATTATTCATCGTGAGATATACATAGACCTCAATGAAGCTAATGTGACACACATGTAATAAAAATTGAGTCATTGCGAAGATCTAGTGACCAAATCGGCCTCGTGTTCCGAGAAATTATACGAACATGGTGCCCATACTATGGACCAGGGGTGCCCAGAGGCACCCTAATCCTCCTACAGTGCCCCTGTCTCGACCGAATATTCATCTACTATAACTTCTTGAGGTGTGTTTTCATACTCTATTCTGCCTATGCATCATCTAGTACAGTTCCAGATCACTACAAGGTAAGTTCATTTCAGGTTAGTACCTTTTCCCTTCTATTTCAATTATTTCATTTTATTTAGAATATCAAGTAAAATTAATTAGCATTTATATTTCATTTTATATCATTCATTTCATTGATGTGCTATTTAGATTAACTTATAAAATTCATATTTTAGTTAATCATTTTGGTGAACCCATACTTTAGAATTTTTTTCCCTAGGATCCACTTAAAACCCTAATGGCTAACCATAGTTCATCTTATTCTCACCCCATCATGTCTCATTTTAGCGTCAATCCTATTTATGATGATGTTTCCATCACTGAGCTCATAGCTCTCTATAGTAATCCTACTATGCTAGATGACATCCAACAACAACTCTTAGATGGTCAAAAATATGTGCCTACTAGTTTTGAAAATTCTCCTCTTGGCATTAGTATTGTTGAGGACCTCATAGCCTTTACTCATTGTACACCATGTTATACGGATACTAGTGATCCTCCTTTTGATATTTCTAAGGAAGTCCTAGATGATTCTCTTATCGATTACATGTTTGGTATTGACAATCGCTCACATGTGCATACTAATTCTTATCCTAGTCAAACTATTGTTATCATTTTATCTCATGATTCTCCTATTTCTGATCTTTATTCTCATCATTCATCACATACTAGTTCTCATACACCTTCATATTATGTTGATGACCCTATCGATAGTACGCTTAATGACATTCTCACATCTGAGTCTTTAGGAGATGTTAATGACACAATTAATAGCCATGATTCTCCTACTTTTCATTCTGCAGAGTGTGAATCTCTATCACCACTTTCTCCTGAGGTTATATCTAACATAGTGCATGATGCAGCCTAGAATTCTTAGATAACACCTAATCACGCTAGCACATCACTTAGCATAGGCTAAGTGCTCACCCGAAGTGCGCAAAGGTACCAGGTCCCTCTTTAGGGTTGCTGTAACAGAACGGTAGCATGATGAAGTAATACAACAAGCATATATTTAGAAGCTAATCCATCTTTACATAGTTATACAGTACTAGATCTATAAAGGCAAGCGCTTGAGTATAACCATCAAGGAATCAATAGTATGCAATGAAAAAACATATAAGACACTTTTGTTCGGCCAATATTCTTCATATATTCATCATACCAATAGTACATAAGCTTCATACAATACTAGCCATGTGCACATGGATCTGTTACAATTATCCAGTCTCATGAACTCATGGATCTATATATTTTCAACACCATACATCTTACTAAGTGATTCATTACATATTTATAGGGTGGGGAACTTTCCCTTCACCACTTAACTATACCAAAAGTAGGTCACGCGCTAATAATAGCCATGCACCTTTTACAACTATAGCCATACATGCAAGTATGCTATTTATAGATTGGCTTTGATAGTTAATTATAGTGATGAATCATTCTTGGATTATTTCCATGCAAGATTCATTCGACATGCTCTCTAAAATATTGACGAAGAGGGGCACGCAAGTCTCGGCATTGCTTTGTGTGCTCCACATGCCAACCTCTAAAAATAGACTTGATTTACAAAATTGGATAAGTCTCAAAAGTCTGACTCTGCACCTCCGTGCGCGACGCCTTCCTATTCCTTCGCGCCTCTGATCCTATCCTTTTTCCCATGCGGACTCTGTGTGTGAGTTCTACTAAGTGTTTTCTCTTATCAACATTACCCCACACTAATCTCATTGTCACCCGACAATGGTGATGTCCAAAACTTACACAAAGAATGGATGAATAAAGAATGGTTGAATAAAGAATATTGAATAAGTTATACACAAAAGAACTGTTCAAGCTTCAGACTCCTCTGTTTCTTTCTGAAGTATTAACTCTAGATATTCCTCTTTTATATCTGCTTCTAAGTTCTCCCACTCTATCAATGATTTTCCTGCCTTCTCTGGAACATCTACAATGATAGACTCTAGCTCATCTATAGTTTGTTTTCCCTACTCATTCTGTATTACAAGCATTACGCTTGACATAGAGGTTTACACCCCTTCCAATACATCCATCTTTTAAGAAATGAGCTTTCCAAGCTCATCTAACCTCTCCTTATGTGGTACCTATGCCCTAGCTAGTTTCTCATGCTTCTACTTCACTGAGAATTAGTTGTTCAAAGTGCAGCCTAGTGTTGCATCCTTCATGGCCTTTTATACCTCATTATCTTCCACCAATGTTTTTACCTTGATTAGTGCATCTGGAGCTGTGTATATCATTAATGAATGATTTTCTTTCTTCAGCTCATCACAGATGGCTTGTAGTAGGCCCTCATAGGTAGCAATATTCCTTGCTACTGCAACCTTGCTTTTTCTACCTCTTCTGATGGGTCCTTGGGTTGCTCTATCATATGCACCTTCTCATCATTCAACACTAAATATGTCATTTCCCATACATAGTGCATCATAGAAGGAAATTCCTTTGGTACCTCTACTTCCAAATGCAGCATGCCTTTATGATATCATCTCCAATCTCTTCTACCATATCAACAAAAGTCTCATATTTTCTTTTACTTAGATCCTTCTCCTGTACTATGCACACTATTTCTACTTCCTTTGCTTTCAGCTCCTCTTTCAGTGCCTTAATTGTAGCATATTTTTCAATGTTTCTTCGAGCTACCTCCATAGATACCTTCACCAGGGCATTGCTTACCTTCTCATCCATCAGAATCATTGGTTTAATTGTCATGTGGTGGATTTCGGGTGCCTTCTTCAATCGTCTAGAAGCACATGATTCTTCACCGACATCAAAACCTGGTTCATCCATATGTGTGTGCATTGACCATGAGAGTTGCTTCCGTGTACATAATGTCACCTTGTCCTCGTCCAAAAGCACCCATCCGAATAAATCATTTTATGCGATGGTGCTCTGGAACCAAGCGCGAACAATCATCTTTGGGTCTTCTGCATATCCCATTATTTGTACTTTCATATCCTCACCGACCGACGGGACCTTGGCACTCTTGGAAAGGTTACATCAAGGTTAGGAATGTTGGTTGTATCCTCATCCTTGTCTTGTGTATCCCCTAATCGCTCCCTTTCCTCTTCTCCTTCCACTTTCTCCTCCTCCTTGTTCTGAGGTTCCTCTTCTACCCTATGATGGATCAGAGATGGAGGCGCTCTCTCTTTAGACTCTTCTACTTCTTCACCTAGCCTAAGTTTTTTGCTTCTCTTCTCCTCGGGTTCCTTTACTGGGTGAGAGCTGTGGTGATCCCTCGTTTCTTGTTGGGCCTCTCCTTGTGACCTTGTGCACTTGAACACCTTTTTAAACCTATGGTCGCCCGCTCTTCCTCGCATTTCCTTCTCCCGTGAGGCCTTCATGTGCTCCTTCTCCTTTGCCGCAGGATGGTTGCTTCCTCCTACACACCAAACCATGGATATCCTCCCGCTCTTCATCCTCTTCCTCATCATCCCGCTTGGGTTTAGAAGGCCTAGGTGCTGGGATGTTTTCCATGGTATGCTCCCCTTCAAAGTGGCCTTGGGAGTGTGAACTTGTTTTCCACATACTTGTTATTTTCCATTTTCAGCTTAAGTTGAAGATATATAAGCACGGCCCCGATATCCCCAATGGCAAGTGTTTCTAGTTTAATGCTCAAAATCTCCGAGATAATACTCTCGTTGTATGCATTTTTCCTGGATATCCATATGTTTTCCGTAAGGTGTGGTATTCACAATCCACCTTGTCTGCATTAAATACTAACCTTCGTGTGTCGGTGAACCGATGAACTGAAGCTTGGAAATATCATGTGGAGAATGCGTAAGGTAGTTTGCACCAGGGGCTCCACAACCCATCTACCATTGGAAAATGCACAATACAAAAATGTTGGTAGACAGCAAATTGAGCCTGCTTCCCTAGTACCAAAGGCAACTCCTTTGGTATGCGCCATTCCTCTTCAAAAGCCGCACAGAGCCTATCATACTATATCTCCGCTTGCTCCTTCACTTTGTCTGTCATAGACTCCTTACATAGATATTTGCTGAATCATTCAGCTGGAGACTTGTTATTCATGGGGTATTCCCATATATTCTCTTTCGGGCCATCCGGTACTCCAATCTCCATAAATACTAAGGAAAGTAAGACACAACCAAAACTTATCTTATTTCCCACGTGTGCGTCCTCTACTATTTTCTCTCGTAATGAAGTCGACAATATTATAAGTAACCTCTTCCGACATGTGCTTTGCCACATGTAGCCACATTGAGTTTACTTGTGACCAACGATCTTGGTCATTCAATTTTGTAATCAGTGCGCTGCTGCTTGTACTACTAGACAATTTTGTAGTTTGTCTATGTCCATTCCGCGTGGTCCTTTCTGGTATCCCAATGCTTTATGTGTTTCCAATATGGCACCCTTGTTAGTTAGGTCAATTTTAATGTCCTCACATATTTCCTTTAATCCATTATCTTGTGGCAATAAGAATGGGTGTCAATCTTACCCTCCGCCCCGCAAAGTAGAAGAAGTCCTCATGGACTCGGATCATCAACCACCTATATAGTGGCACATATTTCCCGAAGTATGGGAGCTCATAAAGTTGGTAGACACCAATCCTTCTCAATAACCTCTCCCCTGCGTCATCATATATTGGCATTCCATCCTTAGTTCATCTGTCTGTTCGGGAGGTGAGCAAATCATCTAATTTCTTTTGATTGTCCTTAGTGCGGTGGTTGTATTCATTGATTTTGCTTTTTCGTATGTGGGAATCCCATTCTTGGCCCACAATCACTTCTTCAGGGTACTGCATTTCAGAGAAATTGCTCTCAGGGGTCATCTCTTCCTCTTCTTCTACTACTACCTTCTTCTTTTCCTTTACTGGTGCTATTTTCTTCTTTGGAGCCATTCTTCCCTTTGTGTGGTGTTTCTATACCTTCTGCTACAAATTTTTATTAGTTTACTTCAAACCCTAACTCAATTCAACCATGCCCTAAATTACAATCACAAAATCACGTGCCCTAGCTGTTCAGTCAATCTACTTCATTCAAACCCTTTTCCTATGGGGATACAAGCCTCTCCAATACAGATCTATCTTTCACGTCTGGTTTCACTTGCTTCGCACCTTGAATTGCTTTACTCGGCTCTTCGCATGTAGCTCTTCGTCAAATTCTTGTAATTCAAGGGTAAAAATGAAATCACATCCCGTCCTTATATAGATTTCCAATTTTTGTTACATTAATTGCTCCTTCACCTACAATTTTTTTCTCATTTATTACCCATTTTTGTCATTTCCATGCGGTACATCTTCACGTAAAAAGCTATAATCTTCTAAAGCAGGCCTTCCTACCCTTTATCACAAACTTCTCTTCGAGTGTGTGCTCTAGCGCTCGAGTACCTCATCACCGCACCATCTCTTGGTAGTTACCATGGCCGCCGCTTACCTCGTGTTATATTTTTCCTTCATTTATCTCCATCCTTGGTAATTTTTGAAAAGCAATCTTTTATAAATCCCCATTAGTAACCTACTTCCTCAAAGATCCACAACATTATACATTCCCATCTTCACAGGATTATACCTAAGAGTTATCAAAGCAATCCACCCCACACAAAAAGGATGTGCGAGTCCTCGCGCATCAACATGCTTCATATTGTAGTTAGCTTCATGCGCGCAAGTGCACTTATTACATAAAAACAAGAACTAAAGCGACAAAGCATAGCGAAAAGAAAGAAACACATTAAGGGAATGCAGAAAGGGAAACCTAATCTATCTGGCAATATTGCCTTATTACAAACACCAAGAAGACTTATTTATAGTAGGGCTTCAACCTACTCCCGTTAAAATAACCGGGCAACCTCGTTCCATCAATTTCTTTTAACTGGCAAGCACCTGACTCAAGTATGTGAGTTATAATATACGGCCCCAACCAATGCACCTTGAGCTTCCCTTGATGGTGCAAAAACTTAAATTCATACAGAAGTACCATTTTCCCAACTGCAAATTTATTATCCCCGATATGTCTATCATGTCATGCCTTCTGGCATGATTTCTCTTGTTTCGACTCCGGTGTGCTATGGACAACGCTCATCTAGTTGAACCATCTTCTCAATCCATTCTTCCAAAGCTTTCTCATCAACTAAACCTCCAGCACGTGCAATGCACAAAGAAGGTAACATAAATTCTATAGGAAGAACAACTTCCGCACCAAACACCAATTGAAAAGGTGTGGCTTTGTTCAATCTCTTATATGTTGTTCTATAAGCCCAAAGAACAACAGATACTTTATCATCCCAATCTTTCCTTCCAACATCACAAATCTTGGTCAATGTGTGGCTCAAAATCTTGTTGAAAGCCTCAGCAGTTCCATTTTCCTGAGGGTGATAGGGTGTAGTCTTATGGTGGGCAACCATGAACTCATCTAACAGAATTCTGATTGTCTCATTCAAAAATGTGTGCTCCTATCACTTGTTAAACTTAAAGGACAACCATACCTTATAAGAACATTCTCCCATAAGAACTCTTGCTACCGTAATCATTGTACGGTCCTTTTTCAGAGGTTCTACTTCTACCAATATGGTAAGATAATCTGTACAAGTAATGATATAGTGTGATCCAATCCTACGTGCGGTGGGTGAAATAAGCCCTACAAAGTCAATCACCCATTTCTCAAAGGGTTATGCACTTGTAATTGGTCATAAAGGCATCTCATTCCTTTGTCCTGGTCAACCTAGACGTTGACAATGGTCACATGCCTTACAATGCTCTTTACAATCCTTATACAACGTTTCCCACCATAGACCAGCAAGTAAGATCTTGTGCGCTGTGGCATCACCTGCATAGTGGCCACCTGTAATACCACCATGTGCTTCCTCCATTATATCCTTTCATTCATGCTCTAATACACAATGGCGTAACACCTCATCTCTGCCTAATTTATACAAATCACCACTGATTAACATGAATGGTGTTGCGTGTATAGCAAGTTGCTTCTTCTCCAAAGCTTTCATGCCTTCTGGTGCCATACCAGTCCTAAAAAAGATAGCAATGTCCTCTAACTCTGATGGCATGCGTTGTAACCTATACAAGTTGTGCATCAAGCATGGTATCTTCTATTGTTTGTGCCTCTTCACCTGATTGAATTCGAGACAAGTGATCCGGTCCAGAATTACTTTTACCTGGTTTTACCACAACTGTAAATTCAAACTCTTGAAATAAGAGTATCCATCAACATATGCGCCCCTGTAAGATGGGCTTGTTCACAAAATAATTTAATGCCATGTGATCTGTATAAAACACAAATGGTGTGGCCAACAAATACTGATGAAATTTGTGCAAGGCATATATCATGGACAAAGCTTTACGCTCTCGTAGTGGTATAATTTTGTTCTGGCAGGTTCACTTCCTACTCGCAAAACAAATGGGATGATCTACTATACCATCTCCAGGGCTGAGCTAAGATGACACTAATGGCCATGCCGAGGCATCCACATGAACATGAAAAGGTTTATCCTGTGAAGGAAAGTGCAATATAGGTGTGGTAGTAAGCCTTTCATTCAAGATCTCAAAGGCACGCCGTTGTGATTCCCTCCAATAGAATGTACCTTTCCCTTGAGTAATTCTTCCAAAGGTGTGGCAATTTTGGCATACCCCTGTATAAACTTTCTATAATACCCTGTGTGACCCAAAAATCCACTCACCTCACTCTAACTAGCAGGTGCTTTCAAACCTAAAATGACTGTAACTTTAGTTGGATCAACCAGCAACCCTTCCTTGCATATGATGTGCCCTAAAAGTATGCCAAAGGGAGTAGAAAAGATGCCCTTCTTGATATTCAATGAGATACTCAATTGTCTACATCTTTTAAACATTAAGCATAGATTGTCACAATGATCTTTAATCAGCCCATAAATGGTCCAATCATCAAGATAAACCTGCAAGAAGTTGTGAATAAAATCCTTGAATGCTTGCACAACTATCCTTGAGAATACAACAGGTGCATTCTTCAAACCAAAGGGCATTACAAGATAGGAAAACTTCCCCATTCAAAGAGTGAATGTCATCTTTTCTTGATCTTCTAGGGCAATCCTAACCTGATGATACCCTGAGAACCCATTTGTAAATGAATATATCTCACACCCAACCACTCCTAATATCTCTTCTATGAATGGCATAGGAAAAGGATCAGTAACACATGTTGCATTCAACTCTCTATAATCAACACAAATTTGAATCCTACCATCCTTTTTGATACTTATCACCATAGGGCTGATCCATTCTAATTCATCCAATGGTCGAATGATCCCAGATTTCAACATCTTGTCAATCTCCTCCTTTACTTTCTCACACAAATTGGGATTCATTTGAAATGGTCTCTTCCTAACAAGGCGTGCACCTTCCTTAAGCTTTATCTTCATTTCTCCAAGTGATGCATGCACACCTTTAAGTTCATGGTACCCCCTTGGAAATAAATCCTCATAGTCTCTAAGTAACTCTATAATCTTCACCACTTCTGACTCGACCTAGTAATCTCCAATTATCACTTCCTTAGGTTCGGCTTCCATTCCAATATTTACCTTTGTTATCTTCATAGGCTCATGATATGCACGCATATCTACATCCACACTGTCTAACACCTCACGTACTCCATGTGAATGATCAACCTCCAAGTTCTCAACTTCCTCATCATCAATTATGTAAACTAGCTTCCCCTTGTCTTTTTCCAGATAAAGCACGCTTAAGTAGTATGGAATCATCTTCTTATTCTTCAAAACGCGCCCTATCTATCTCTCTGTCTCGCCAAATAATTCCTGCATAAGCCCTTCCACTTTCCCACTATCTCCCATGGTTAGGTGCTTAATAAAGCTCAATACCTTGTCCACTTTGGTGGCTTAGATGAGAAGAATTCAAAGGTGTGGATCATCCCGCTGGTCAAATTTTTCCAATTGCCAGTTTCTCTATGTAATTCAACATATACATACCAAGCACATGTGCAACCTTTTAGAGTAAAATAGAACCGATGCACCCAAAGTGAAGGTGGTAATGCTTCCTGTCCTACTGTCTAGAGTCTCTCACACTACTGAATGTGGTCTTTGAACAAAGTTGATCACAATGATAAGGGAAAATATTTGTAGGTGCATTAGTTTTCGAGAACTCGGTTGATAAAGCGGTCCCAATATCACTCCATGCCAAGAGATTATCCCTCTGAACCACCCACATTGCTACCGCTATCCCGCACAAAGTATATGATAGCATTTCTCTTCTCTTACTCTGGTTAGCCCAGTTTTCCTCCATGGCTTGCAAGAATTCAATCGGACCTTCGGATCGGATCCATAAGATATCAGTGGTACTAAGTGACCTATACATCCGACAAAGCAAAAGACCTTCCTATAAGCAACCACGCACTTAACCTCACGCCCCACGAGCTCATAAGTACCGTGAGCCCAATTGTCACAAGAAATACTTGTGGTATCGCTGATTGACTGAGAATCTTCCCAATGAAGGATTCCTTCCTTAGATGGCTCATTGACCTTAGGGTCCCAAATAAAGCACGTATATAAATTCTGTTCAAGTCCTCTTCACTTAAAGGTTCCACATATGGCCTAGATTTCCCATCTGTCAATGGTATTATGACCCTTTCTTCCTTGTTCTCAAAGCTGATATACCCCTTGTTAAACCTTAAATCAGCATTGTTTGCATAACACCAAGGGCGAGCAAAGTTGGGAAGCTATCTGCTTCCGCAAGTGCTAACACTTCAAAGTCTCCCGTGAACTTGGCCCCTTGTATAGTGATAGATGCATCCTTAAAAATTCCTATGGGAGTAGCTTTTGTCCTATTTTCCATGAACAATACATTAGATGAGGGCTGTAATGGGGGTCTCCCCATTTGTACCCATGTATCCAATGTAAGTACATTTACTTCTACACCTATATCAATCAAAATGTTGCTCAATAACCAACCATCCACAACAACATTCAAAGTGATTTTTTTGTCATATTCGATGCTATTGAGGGAGATTCGCATGGAGTATTTGTCTTCTAGTCTCAATTCCCATGCGAGAATTATTCCCCTTTAACCAATTTCCCAGAAAGGAATAATATTCTCCTGGCGCAACATTCTACATACCTCTCTGATGTCATCAATATCAGACAGGCCTTTTCCATATCCTTATGCTCCAATTTCGAGATTGCTCTTTTAAACATTGTATCTCTCCTTGAAGATCCTTGAGAACCTCCATGGTTTCTTAATAAAATTCCTTCTAATGAGTTGGATCTGGATACCTAGCATGCAAAACCTCCTCCCTAGTGATTGTCGGTTTTTGTTGCAATACCTCTTTCACGCATGCCGCTTTAACTCATGTGGTTATATGTCTTGTTACTACCTCGGCTCGTGTTAACTTGGGCATCCACTGAGTCTCTACCACATGCTGGATTCTAACCATCCCTGTGCCTTTGTTCTCTTGCTTGTGTTGTTTACTAAGATGCTCATACAAGTCCGGACACTCCTCATAACCATGCCCCTTTCCATAGAATGAACAGGAAATATTCTACGGGATTCACACCTATAGTGGTCAGGTGAGCCGCATGTATAGCAAGTTCCTCAAGGGAATTCACTTCTTCCCCCACCTCGGCCTTGTCCTCCATATCTGCCTCGATATCCCTGTCCTCTTCTATGACCTCCTTCAAATATTCCATCATTCTTGTCATAAGCACGTGTGGTTATAATCCCTATCCTGATGCTCGTTCTTTCCTTTAGAATTATCAGCCACACTCACTTGTCTCACCCCAATATCAATGACATCATGGATCTGGTCAATCAATCTACAGTCCTCAGTATCATGGGTTGTGGACCTATAAATTTTACAAAACAAGGATACATTCTTCCTGATCGCGCGTTGTAGTAAAGGGCAATGACTAGCATCATGATTCAAATGGCAGACCTCGTAGTCTAACAAAGAGTGATCGTGACAGATCCGTGAGGGAAACTATCCTTGGTGTGGCCTTCTACTTCACAATCTATACACTAGATTCCTGAGCATGTCTCATGAGCTGAGTTTGCTTTGATAATTTTTCCAATCGTCGCCATAGCTGTTATCCGAGCCTCCAAGAATGGACTAACCGGTGTCAATACTCCCAATGCTTTAGCGTGTAGTGCTCCTTCCAATTCTTCATGTGGGTTGGTATAAGTCTTATGTGACAGTGCTCTTTGAAATGGAGTAATCAATCCCCTCACGAAAAAACATTCGGCATGCTTACTTGCATGTATATCATAAGAGAGTTTCATAAGAGATGGATAGAAGCATTTTTAAACGGGCATCATATTCACGTACACTTTTAGCAAGTGCCTTGCTTTATATCCTTAAGTGCACTTATACTCTTCTACTCAAACTATGGGATATGGAACTCTTTTAAGAAATTATCTTTCAATGTTGCATAATCAATACAAATTTGATTGGGATCAAACTTCCTATCTCAAATATGTGCACATTCATGTAATGTAGTAGCAAATTGACTTGCCTTGCACTCAGGAGCCATGATACCTTTCATACGCCACAATATTTCACACATATGAACATGTTCAGAAGCATCCTCGATACCTCTGTACTCTTGGAGAAGAAGAGAGATCTCCATATAGATGTTCGGGGTTCTTGCATGCCTTGACCAACCGACCTAGAACCTCCTTGGTTTCCTCTACCTCAAAAACCACCAGAACCACCGGAACTAGAACTAACCATTCCTCTTGATCCTCCTCCCGAAGTTTGATTAGGGCCCATAGATGCACTCCTTGTGCTCGACAAGAGTACTATATTGAACCCCTATAGTATGTGAAGTAGTCCCCATTCCATAGGTGAATCTAACATTCAACGTGCTCATATTCTTGTGTAGATGATGAGCCTGAGAACATACCCCCAAAGAATAACAAAGTTTTCTATGTTGTCATTGATGTACTTGTTGCCCGACTTGTTTCTACTCTTTCACTTCCTAAATGAAAACTCTGCTTGCCAGTTGTACTAGATACTGGAAAACCAAGCGCAAGGGCTAGGTCAACAGGTTGGCTTAGATGCACGCCCGCGGCCCAAGTCATATCTGCTGGCACACTTCCATGTGAGGTTAAAGAGGGTTCTCTATCATGCTTTCCTAGATGGGGGAGTTCCGATGCTCTAGCTCTTCGTCATCCTCATGAGCTTTAAATCCTTCACGAGCCATCTCCTTCCACAACGCCATCTATTCTGAACTTCTTGCTTCTTCCATATTTCCCTCTCACATGTCTCATCATATTTCAGCCACCTCTCTTCCCTCGCCATGCCGCGCCAGAGTCCGCCATCTCTCACTGGATCCTGTTCCTACCCCCGCACGTGGAGGTTTTTAGCTTGCCATAGGTTTTTCTTCCAAGTTCAAAGTTACCATCAATATCTTGATCGTCAGTGGAATACCTTGCAAATACGTTCCTCTAGGATACCGTAAGAATTAGAACTCAACTACCTCCGGGC
Source organism: Taxus wallichiana var. yunnanensis (assembly GCA_018340775.1). Taxonomy (NCBI): domain Eukaryota; kingdom Viridiplantae; phylum Streptophyta; class Pinopsida; order Cupressales; family Taxaceae; genus Taxus; species Taxus wallichiana. The sequence goes on from CM031240.1 coordinate 847,883,004, forward strand.
ATGAATAGGTCAAAATTGAATACTCCGAATGTAGCTATGTAGAACACCATGAAACCAGGTATCTACCACACAAGTACAGATCAAGTTAACATCATATAGTGTTTGAAATTCCTCCTATGTCTAAACAAGTGTGTGATACCCCCAATTCCACTTAGAGGCATATGCAGTTAACCACTCGTATAACTCTACTTGAAAGATAGCAAAGAAGCTCTCGTACAAATTGTCATTAAAATTCTGCTCTACCCAAGTGTGTGCGCTAAATCTGGATCTAGTGTCAAACCTCTGTGTGTATTCTTCCTCCAAATCATGGATCCACTCTTCAACGCTTGCCAAATTTAACCAATATGTCTTCATCGCAAACCATCCTAGAAAAACAACTGAAAAAGAGGTCCGCAGAACGGAACCAATGATGCAACCTAGAATTCTCAGATAACACCTAGTCGACTGAACATCACTCAACATAGGCTGAGTGCTCACTCAAAGCATGCAAAGGTACCAAGCCCCTCTTTAGGGTTCTTTGTAACAGAACGGTAGCATGATGAAGTAATACAACAAGCATATATTTAGAAGTTAATCCATCTTTACATAGTTATACAGTACTAAATCTATAAAGGCAAGTGCTTAAGTATGACCATCAAGGAATCAATAGTATGCAATGACAAAACATATAAGACACTTTTGTTTGGCCAATATTATTCATATATTCATCATACCAACAGTACAGAAGCTTCATACAATACTAGCCATGCGCGCATGGATCTATTACAATTATCCAGTCTCATGCACTCATGGATCTATATCCTTTTAACACCATACATCTTACTAAGTGATTCATTACATATTTATAGGGTGGGGAACTTTCCCTTCACCACTTAACTATACCAAAAATAGGTCACACGCTAATAATAGCCACGTGCCTTTTACAATTATAGCCATACATGCAAGTATGTTATCTATAGATCGTTGATAGTTAACTATAGTGATGAATCTATTCTTGGATTATTTTCTTGTAAGAGTGATTTGACATGCTCTCTAAAATCTTGACAAAGAGTGGCACGCAAGTCTCAGATCGCTTTGTGTGTACTCCGCACGCCAACCTCTAAAAATAGACTTGATCTACAAAATCAGCTAAGTCCCGAAAGTCTGACTCTGCACCTCCGTGCGCGACGCCTTCCTTTTCCTTCGCGCCTTTGATTCTATCCTATTTTCCCATGTGGACTCTATGTGTGATTTCTACTAAGTGTTTTCTCCGATCAATAGTGCATGAGTCATCTCCATCTATTGGTTCTTCTTCTACCACTATTTCTTCTCCCTTTTCGCATCATCTCCACCTATTAATTTATCTTCTCTCATTATTGTGTCTCCATCGGTCGATTCACCTCTTAGGATTTTATTTTATTTTATTCCTACCACCGCTAGGCATATTCCATCTATATCATCTACTATAGATTCTTTGACACCCAATCCTAGTGTGCCTTTAGCATCGAATCTCCTTTATCTTCTCTTGACATTCCTATGGTCACTCACAATGGAAAGTTACAACCGCTTAATACATTATTTCCATCTTATACTATTCCTTCATAGGATATACTATCTCTCATGCATGTCATAGGTCAATTACAATCTTAGGTTCAATCTCTCACTTTAGAAAGTAGGGCTTACTATGATTCTATTGACAACAACTCATTACATGGTAACCCTATTCCCAAGAAGATTCATAACTCTACATTTCCTAAGGACTTTATCATGCCTACATTCACATGTTTTGATGGTACTGGTGACCCTCATGCTCATCTCCTACATTACCACATGGCTATGGACTCCTATTCTAATGATAGGTTATTTCTTAAGGGATTTCAACATAGTCTTATTGACAAGGCTTTACAATGGTACACTCATCTTCCATTTGGGTCTATTAGTACTTACTATGACATGGAGGATGTTTTCCTCCATCGTTTTATCACCAATAATGGCCCTAGAGTTACTTATGACCACCTACCTACTTTACATCAAGGCTCATCAGAATCTATCAAGGATTATATCTTACGGTTCAATGCTTGTATACATCAACTAATATTCTAACCTATTGATTTAGAGAAGCAATTCATTTTATATCATGGTTTGATTCCCATGCTTAAGAAAATATTGCAATATGATACATGTGAGTCATTTACTCTTTTGTGCTACAAATTCATAGACCTAGAATAAGATCTTATTTCGACACACATCGTTGATCCTCCACACACCTCTATTGTTATTAGCTCATCTAGTTATCCTCCATTGACATTGGTTGAGAATCCTACATGATCTCCACCCTTGCCTAGCAATAAATCTCACCCCACTCCATCACAAAGCATACTTCTTATCCTCCTCTCGTGATAGGTTGCTTATCCTTCCACTCCACCTATGTTGTGTGATCCTTTACATTTCTCTCATCATGCTTGACCACATGATGTGTTGTATGTTCTACAAACTAAGTGATTAATTTGTTTTCCCTCTAACCAACACCATCCACAACACCAATTATAACGTCATCATGATCAACCCTATTGTAATTATCATTGCATCAATGGCAGTAGGGATAGTGATTGTTTTTCCCTTCATGATAGATTGCTATAATTAGAGGATAAGGGTATCATTTCCTTTAGCTCTCACTCACATGAGAGGTCTCTCTCTCCTTTACCTCATCAACACGTTTCTACCCATGTTTCCTTGTCTCCTCCATCTAATGCTAAGGTTATATTGCATCGACCACCACTACACCATCACATCCACAACTATACCATCACATCTACCACATCCACTCCATCCATCTCATCCATCACATCGGTTACCACATCCCTCTACATTCTTCCATCCCACCATAGCTCCATATGACATTTAGTTAGGTTCATACACTCATACTGCTTCCATCCCACATTATTCCAACACTTTGTATTACCTTGGTCTTTGATAGGTGATTATTATCACCTTACCCCTTGATGATGCAGTTATGTTCTTATAGTTCTTACATGACTATTGATGGTTTTTCTTTAAGATCCTTTCATCATGCACTTCGTGAATTCATCTAGTGCACTTGATCATTTTCTGATGACGCACTCTTGCTTACACGGCTCATCCTTGACTGCTAAGGGGTCTGAACTAAATGATCCTATTCACTCACACGTTGGGGGCATCACTCATTTCCCTTCCCTTTCTAGTTCACCATATTAACATAATACAATCATATTACATTATTAAATTCATTGTAATGCATTAGATTGAAAATCATAAATTATCTATTTTTACATACATTCTACTATCATCATTACACTAACCACGCATTATAAATTCCATTCAACAAACATTTCATATAACTCATCAATCAAATTACATATGTTATTTATCATCATTCACATTACACATTCATTATCAACATTATAGTGCGGGTCTACATCAATACACAAGACCAATATACAACACATTAACAATAATATATATAATCAATCACATTACAACATTGATACACACAAAAATAAACTCATCATATATCCATATCTATATCGAATAGAGTCATCATTACAAAAAAATTCATCACTAGGGGAAAACTCCCCCACATCATATACAATAATACCAATCAAACCTCATCATCATTATCTCTCTCGGGTATTGTTGGAGCCCTAGAACTAGATGCCTCGCCACTAAATCTGAATCATTATTCACGACCTTGATACATCTCAATTTTCCCATGTAATACGGTTTTCTCCATAGAATTATCTAACAATTGATGTTGCAAATACATGTATCGTGTAAATACGTCCCGCACTAAGGGATCGCCACACAATAACTCTCTAGCTCATAGAGTCTCCTCGCATGCCTCATCCCTCTCGATTAACAATACAAGACACGTTGCTAATGATATGGCCACTGGCTCAAATAAATGGGCATTATCACTCACGATATCATCCACATGCTCCAATATCGCTCCACCAAGTACATTGGTCAACACATTCCACGTCAATGTGCGGATGGATGTGTCGAATATTAGGGACCAATACATGATACCTATAAAACAAATAACACATAAACTTAGATAACCATCACGTGACATTGGAAAATAAAAAAGTACATAAAAAATATAAAAATACTTACTCTCAACTACAAATGATTCTACATTATTGGTGGCATGGGATTCCTCCTCTCCTCCTCCTCCCCGCACTAATTTTGTTACGCCTCGTGAATAATGGAAGCAAGAGTACCCATCGATGTGTTACCCACCATGTGCGATACTCCTCTCTGTACACCCCGCATCATATGAGTCTATTGGGTCTATCATCGTGTCTTCTCATCTCGGCCTAGGAGGTATTAATCGCTTCTCCTATGGGCCCTATTTTAGCTTCATCCCTCTTAGGTGCTCTAATAGATCTCAACCATATATATGGCTTTGGGGCACATCCGAGAAATGCCAAAATGCCGCTATATTCTCTCTAACCGGAATAGCTCGGACACTCCTAGAAATTGATCCTTTAACCACATGGTCCTACGTATACACCGCAACTCTATAGAATCCTCTTGTTACCCTCCATAATCATATTATAACCTCCATATAAATTCCTTGGGACACATCCTATCTATAAATTCCCCTGTAAGTATAATTATCCATCTAACACCCATGAACACTAATCCACCTCCTCGCGTAAATCTCTTTCTTGGCCCACTCTCCTCATGGACCTACAACTGGACTCAACACGGCTATATGCTCATACGCCCATACATGCAATAGTGTGGTGGCTCCTATCTCACCACCATGTTCATTGTGAATAAACCTAGATAAATCTCTCTATATGTGGGTGAACACACACCATGCCCAAGCGTATCTAGTGCTCTCCTCCTCCTTTATCCACCGACATATATTGTTTATCTTACACAAGATGCCTACACCTCCTACATCCATTGCTATAGATGAAACAATAACAATGGTTATGAGCTTCGTAAGTGCCAAACCCCAAACCTAAAAATAGCATCCAAACTTATATGGGCCTTGGAAGGTACTCGAGTCCCCATAAAATACTATCTATTAGCTCACATCTGTCTCTCCATATCCTCCAATGGCATAATCTATACTCTCTCCCCAACAATTGACAATCATAGTATGTGATACACATCCTCCCAAGTAACTGACATGTCACCCATATGAAACTCAAACATACGCGTATATTCATACCACCTCTCACATAATGGTGTCAACATATGAATATTGTGGGGAACCTCCCCCATCCATGTTATGTGCCAAAGGCTGGTATGGTCTATAACATCCCACTCATCATCTGATAAGCCCAACCCAAGAAAAGTAATCAAATGATGAGTTCCGTTGAATTCCCCCGGGAGTGAATATCCATCTGCGCACCACAAAATGACAACAAACACATCATTAGAACACTATACAAGTCCAAATACACTCACTTATCACATTACTATACACTAGAAATCTCAATTACACTGTTATAGATCAAATATACACATTTTGGACCAGGGTGCATAGATGTAGGACTAGGCCACCCAGAGAGCAGGATACCATTGCCTAGGTTTGGGTTCTCTTGTCCTAAGGGTCACTACCACCCTCACCGCTCTTGTCTAGGTCTAAAATATTGAGAAACTTCATAATCTCAAATTTGCAAAAATATAATTAAACCAAGTACTACACACACATTTTTCAAAAATAACATCCTACTTACTAATCCCATCATCATCCATTATGGTGGTCACCACCCTCTCAAACTGGCTAGGACGGGCTTCTCTCACTTATGACATCTTCACTCACTTAACACTCACTCTCACAATTGCATTAAAACCAAATGAAGTGACTAAACACTTTTTCACTTCACTACTTATAGTTACTTTTCATCACCTATTTTAGTATGGTCATTATTTCACGCCTATTCTCACAACTAATACACACTAATCTATTTTTATAATATCTTGAGTATTTCTACTCCAATTTACAGCTTGTTTATAGAATTATAATTTCACCCACCATCGTACTATACACATTAATCACTTTTAATCTCTCCTTCATATTGTCCTTCAATCAATACACACACATTTTGACAATATTTATCACACTTTCTATTTATATCGTGCTTACTTTCGGCTTAGCATTCATTCTTATCATCACTTCCCCTTTCACTAAAAGGGGGGAATATCATTGGGGTCATCCTATAATTCCCCTTATATCACTATGCGTTTGATCAATACTACCAATTTGTCATTTTCAAACATTTGCTAATTTACTGCGTGACATTTCACCATCAATTCCCCTAATGACCTAATCCGCGAAAAAATGTACAAAGTACCTATGCAACATTTCATCACTCCCCCTAATGACCTAAATTGGGGGTAACAATCGTTAAAATTTTTCACTACAATCATTCATCAATCTCTATCGATTCCCCTAATGACCTAGCCTGGGGGCAACTAGTGTAAAATCTCTCTACAAGTAACCAATCAATCAATGAACACATTCAAATTTATAACAACCAAAACCATATCATTTAATGAATACAATATAACACAATTTGCTTCCCAGATGACCTAACTTTGAATTTGCATGTGTTACTTTCCCATATGACCTAGCTTGGGAAGTTATTCTTTATCTCGTGTTTACTTCTAGATGACCTAACTTGGAAGCCATCACATTACGGTGACACCCATGGAGTGGGGGCAAGAGTGCCTTTCCTATACCACTTCTATATGGGTCAACTATTTAATCAAAATTATCTACATCTAAAAAGCACAAAAATTTGATCTGATTCCATCTGTAGTAGCTAGATCTTGAGGATGTAGTTAGAGATTGAGAATAACACATTTTTCTCCCTACACTCTTCCTCTAGTGGCAGGATGCCCAAATCCTCTAGTTGATTATTAGTATTAAAAATTGGGTTGGGAACTTGTAACTCCCTACCCACCTCATTGTCATCATACAACACTCAAAATAATTAATCACCTAACATTTCAATCATCACTCTCATTTAGTACACTTCATCATGACATTACGTTTCTCACTACATTGCATGGATCAACACGTTGTATAGTTCTTTCAAGACAATTTTACTACCACATATGTGCGTTATACTACAACATGGTCTTCTCGAGCTACTCTCAAGTATGCATCTCTATCTACTTTATGTTAGCGAGATTTTCGCTCACTAACATAAAGTGGGGGAAAATGTAGTTGCAAAATCATGCACTTACTATTGCATTTATACCACCAAGTATTTTTTTATATATTGATCTTGCGTAAGAAAAGTATTCACTAATGGCTCATCCCCTAGTATTATTGTCGGTTTAGTCATTCATTGTCATTAAGTTTCTTACACAATCGGTAGTTGTTTACAAAGTTATGGTCATCTCTCAGGAGTATCATCTATCGTTAACTACTTAGTTGTCATCTTTAGTCTTTTCCTAGGGTGCCTATGGATAGATTATAGTGCCTATGGGTGCCCTGTTCCTTATTTTTAGGCACACTAGTCCCGGTTGCACTTGGTTCTCATTTAGAGTTTCAAGGTCGGTCTTTGTGGTTCTCCCCTCATTCCCCTAGGTACTAGTCAAGCATGTTGGGTCATTAGTGTTGAAATTTGAGCAAGAGATCCCTATATAAACACAACATACACACTATCTTAAGGGCATACTACTTCTACTAAGGGATAGCTATCTACTAAGGCAAGGGACTACATTTGGGCACTATTCTACATCACACACTGCATAGGAAGGGTTGTATTCATTTTATTCCATCCACCATTTGCATTTTACATCTAGCTATTTCCCTCTACTTTGGCATCATTGGTGCTAGGGCACCCTAGGCACATGATTGCACACACATGCACATAGAACTACATTAGGTCTAAGATGTAGTGTAGCGCTTAGTCGTAAGTTCATCCATTTGGCAGTTGAGGACAGTCACCCATTCATTTACATATTTCTTTTTTAGGGTTTGATGATTTTGTGTGGGGTTTTATGGGATATTATTCATTGGATATCTACAACAACATCAACAAAGATAATGGGACATACATGCAACAAAGACTAAGTTATTGTGAAGATTGAGCAACTAACTCGGACTTAGGTTTCAAGTTGTTTCGCAGACTAGGGTGCTCAAATCGCAGACTAGTGCACCCACAGGTGCCCTAATCCTCCTACATGCACCCCAGTCTGGCTAAATCTTCATCTGCTACAACTTCTTGAGGTATGTTGTCATACTTTGTTCTCGCTTTGCACATATACCAATATAATTCTAGATCACTTTGTGAGTTAAGTTCATTTCGAGTTAGTACCTTTTCCTTTCTATTTTAATTATTTAATTTTATTTATAATATCAAGTAAAATTAATTAGCATTTATATTTCAATTTATATCAGTCATTTAATTTTTGTGCTATTTAGATTAACATATAAAATCCATTTTTAGTTGATCATATCCCTAACAATATGGATTGAGATGTGGATATGTGGTACATCCATGGAGTTTTTATGTTTATTATGTGATGATGTTATTTTGGGTTTTATTTTCAATGATGACATGATGAGGCCAACCTTTCACCCAAAATTTGTGTGGAAGAGGAATTCACACTCCTGATATATGTCTATGGTTAGATATTTCAATGTTGCAATGAATTCCTAATTCCCTAGGTTTTTGTTAAATCTTAATAATTTCATTATCTATTTTTAGATGAAAAATTTGTAATTCCTAACTAGAAAATGGGATCTTCCTTATATTTTAGATACCTAAATGAAGTTTGAATATTGTGTATTTCTAGCCAATTAAGATTCAAAACAAGAGTACACATTATATGCATAGTAAGAGGAAAATGTAATGATCAAAAATTAAAATGGTTATGTTTCTAACAACATGTGTACCCTTACTAAATAGTGTCACACCAATTATCATGAACATGCAATCGATGTTCGGATATGCTTGGAATGTGAAGTACACATTCATGGAAAAACCTACAAAATTTCCATGTAATCAATAGGAGATATTGTGTGAAGGAGATAAGATTAAACGAGACATAATAAACGAGAAAATAAAAAGAAATAACACAAACTATGAATAAATAATAATAAACAAACACTCTATAAACATGCAATTTCATGAAAAATAAATGTATTGTGGCCATTTTTAGTTTTCTACACTTCTCACCATCTAGCCTATTTCCCCATTGAAAAATATTATGGAGCATATAATGTCTTACAAGACACTTTGTGAATGAGAGAATCGCATGTAAAATTAGTCATATCATGTGTATTCATAGGATACTAAATAATAACCATATTTTCAAATCTGCATACAAATATTTTATTATTAATACCCCCTCCAAGAACAACTTTTCAATTATAAAATACCCCTACCCATTTTCTCTTTGACATTATTAATACCCATTTTTATTTCCATCTCTTCCGAATTGGATTCAATGCCCTACATTTTCAAAATAAATTAATTATACCACTAAAAACCTTCACAAACTCCCTTTGGGATCGAAAAGTACTATAGAGTTTTTTTTTTTGTGTGAGGCTCTTTTACCGCCACTATCTTTTATCACCCCAACCCTAGTTCTTTTTGTTTTTTTTGTTTGAGCCCAAATTTGGCTAAGTATGGAGCTAAATGTGGAAGATATCCACGTGTCCCTTTGGTGCACTCAGGGCATAATGCAGAGAAAGGAATGTTCTCAAACTTGTGCCACACCGCCCATGTGTCTCAGGCACAATAAAGTTACCCAAGTGGATTAAAAATTCAAAGATACAATAAAAATGCACATGGTCTCCACGTGTCACCCAAGCGTAATTTCAAATAAAGAGAGAAAAGGAACATTCTTAAACTTGCGCAAGACCATCCACACATCACCTAGGTGCAGGTTTGGAGACAAAGCCCTAGGAAATACCCTCAGACTAAGCGTGTGACCTCCACATGGTAGGAAGAATCATCACCAACCAAAGGAGTGCAAGGCTTGGGAGTTGGACGAATTAAAGGCAATCATAAATATCACAGACATGCAGTTGAGATCTTGCCCAAAAAATGAAAGATTTTGTAAGAAAATTGAATGTTGGCAGTGGAAGATCTGATTCTAGACATTGAAGTGAGATCCAAGGGGGTCTATAAAGGAATGTTATGATCTACGCATGAAAAGGAGGAGGGGAAAAATAAAAATAGAAAGACACCAGAACTATGAAAGAGAATTTTAGGCTTAGTTATTGTGTTTTCTAGCCTTAACAAGGCTCTGTTGTAGAAGAAAGTTGTAATCTATGCTATATCGGCCTTATGTATTATTTTCTCTATGAATAAAGGGATCTTGTTCTGTGTATTTTAGCTCTCAATAGTCTGCATCCTTCATCCATTATTGCTGGTAGTTTTTAGATAAATGTTGAATATCTATCATGTTATATGCCCTTGGGTTTTCTATATGCATCTATCATCTACATATTATTATGTTTTACACCTTCTCGGCCTTTGATAATTCAAGATACTTCTAAAAATAGTAGACCATGCTAAATACTCTTCGACTATTCTAACAGTTTTTAGAATCTATCTCTGTGCCTTTTAAAATAAGTTTCGGTGTATCACCTTAGTTAGTTTTGCACTTTGTATTATTTTTCCTCTAACCCTTACCTCACACCAACTTATAAAATCCATCTTCTATAAAACCTGGAGGTTATCTTAGGGGCACATCCCACATCCCTAAGGTATCCCATGAATTTGATGGTTCATCCATAAATATTATCATCAACATTTTTCTGGCGCACACCTGGGACTGAAAAATCTTAAACGTCAAAAAAATTTGCGTTATGTAGCGATATCTTAACCCCTAGAGGCTCGAATAGTTATACATCTGAAGAATCCATCATAAAAAATCTATTGATTTCAGCAATACTAAGTTTTTTCCTCTCTAGTTTACGAGACGGATGTGAACAAGATCAAGAACAAGAGAAGAAGGTGCATTTGAATATCTACAGTTATCCCATTGAGGAACATAAGAGGTAGACAGATTCAGAGGTCTCTGTCTCCTCCGAACCAGACTCTCTCAACACCTCCACCAGGTAGGCCCTTCTTACAATCAACTAGAATCCTCAAACCTATCTTAATGGCCCACCTCCAAGCTAAACCTCCAAGACAATTTGTTTCATGGAATCAAGGGAGTCTGCTCATCTTACCAACACCCCTGAGGTGTGGAATCCTATTCTGGATAACTCACTAAAGGCACTACCCAAATTCAATGGAGAAGACTTCAAAATTCAAGAGGAACACCTCTATAATGTTACGAAGATATGCACGATACATTATATCAGGGAACAAGATGTCACCTTGTGGTTACTAGTTGCTTCCCTTAAGGGGAAGGCTCTAGATTGGTATCGGTCCCTAACCCCTAATTCTATTGGCACTTGGGACCAAATGGGAAATGTATTGGTAAGAATATTCAGTGAGAAAGGAGATAGATATTTTCTCCTACAACAACTCATCAACATCAATAAGGGTTTGCAAGAACTTATGACTAATTTTAACACTAGATTTCACAAAATGTGGCAAAGGATTCCTATTCTAGCAAGGCCACCTACAAGTATGGCTATTGTTTTTACTTGAAAGCTCGAATTGGATATTTCTATGATGATTCAATCGTTAGGAGGGGACTCTTTACCACAAGCATATGATATTGTGATCCAAGCCGAGAACAATTTAATAGATGTCGTAAGCTTCCCGAGAGCCCCTTTGCCAATATACCCCAAAATAGCTCCCCTTCCACAAACATAGGTCCCGAGCTCTACCCAAGCCCCTGTATCCATATATAATTACCCATCCTCTCATCCGGTGCCTATCCCCACTACAACGTCATCATCTTCTTCTCTTGAGATGGAGGAAGTCAAAAATATCCTCAAAAACTTCTCTAATGAGATAGTAAATCTTAAAAGGAATCATAGCACTTACCCAAGACAAAATTATCAAAGCTATCAGGGTGGTAGGCCTGCCTATCCCCCACAACATTAGAATACCTAGAGGCCATCATTTGCATAGTCATCTAACCAACTCATCTCGGTGCCAACACCACTTCAGACCATCCCACCCAATAAAGCAGTAAGGGAAATGGTACCCGAGAAAAAAATTTGGCAGAAGACCCCAATGCATGGTGCTTCCCTTGTAATATTCCTCACATGCCAAGAGACTGTCCCCAAGGAAATTTACAGCAAAATGTATTTGAACAAAGAGCAAGGGAAGGCTACGATGTTAACACATCAAGACCTTACTAATCTATGAGAGTCCAAAATGTGGCCTTTGTTGCATAGATTCAAGGGATGTCCCTGGAGCAAGAAGCAAAGATCACACCAAAGCACACACTTTTCTCATGGGTAGAAGGAGAGGAATTTGTATTTATAAATGAGGTATCTTCTTCCAACCCATTCAATCTAATTACAACACTCACTTCAAAAAAAGGATGATAGAGATAGCCGCTCCTATCCCAACTACAACTAGCGGGATGCAAAAAGAGCCTCCAACCATTACAAAGTATCACCGCTAATGGTTGTAAAAGAAGCCAAAAACTATCTAGAATCAGATTTCCCTCCATCCCATAATTGAAGGAATGAAACACTAGTCACCATCCAAGACATCATCACTCGGACCAATAAACGTGGTCCAACAACTCAAGTGCCAACTAACGCATCCTTGTGGGATCTTCTGGGCATTCCATGAAAGAAATGAGCTACTTCAAGAAGTGCTGAAATCAAATGACGACCCAACCTCCACCAGAAAGAGAAGGAATAGGTAAAAATATTCGGGCCCCAATAAAGGTAGTGTTGTTAAATCAGAAGGGAGAAGTAAGTAAACCAAGGCCCAACCCCTTTTTATGACTCTTATAATAGGTAGGAAATTATTACATAACTCCATGATAGACTCGTGCATAAGCACTACGGTCATGCCCAAAGCAATTATAGATGCCTTGGGAATTAAATATGATCCCGTAAGGAAAGGAGTCATGCAACTAGATGGAAAATTAGTCCAAACCATAGGAGCTATCAAGGGACTCTGTTGCAGCTTTATTCCTATCCGAGCATAATCGTTCCACAAGATAGAGTAGTAATTGATGTTTCACTAGTCTTCAAACTATGTCTCTCCCGTGATTTCAAGGCCAAGATAGGATGCTACATGTCTCTTGATTGGTCTCATCTGATTCTGTGGACCAAGTATGGGTCTAAGATAAAGGTATTATCGTAACCCTCAAGAAGGAACATATAACGGACCAAGCGGTCTCGTGGATTTTAGGCTTCCCATTCCATGATCACCTGAGAAGAGGAATCATATACAAAGTGGTACTTATTTATCTAACCTCCCCCCTGATGATCCCTTCGAGAAATTTGATTCAATTGGTTTGGGCACTTACGTCATCTTTGATGAAGACTCCATGATTCCAAAGGTGGTAAAAGAAGAGGATAGAAGAGAAGGGAGTCCCATGATTCCTAGATATGGACCCTACATTTCAATGGAGCTAAAAGCAAAAATGGCTCAGAGCTGGGATATGCTTATCATCCCCAAGTGGAAAGAAGATACTTCAGGTGTTTCACTTTCATTTTTCCCGCACAAAGCAACAAAAAAAGCAGTATGAAGCCTTAGTACATGGCTTGGCCATGGCATGAAAGGAGGGAATCAAATAGTTGAGAGTCTTTGGCGACTCGGAGTTGGTGGTGACACAAGTAAGGAACACCACCACCACAAATAATCCAAGAATGAGGTCCTATTGACATAGGGTGTGGGATCTCATCGAATATTTTAAAGCCTTTAATATCAAGGTTATTCCTCGAGACCAAAATATGGAGGCTGATAGGATGGCTTTAATCGGGTCGCAATTCAATCCGATCCAGGACTTGATAGCAAACGAAAGTACAATAAAATTGATCATCTACCCATCTATACCCAATAACATTGATCATTGGTAGGTTTTTAACAATGACCAATAGATTATACACTTCCTCCAACAATCCGACCAGTTTACAAACCAACTCCAACCCAAAATTGAAGAAGCTTATGGAGATCAGATTATTTAGTTGAAGACAAACAAACTTCCAAAAGGGTTAATAACACTAGAGAGCCTTTTTTATTCTAACAATGCTAATTCAAATCAAAGGAGGTTCACAGCGGTTAAGGAGGATTACATCGAGCTAGAAGTGACTAATGGGAGGAAGCTAAAAATTGGGAGATTAGTCACCCAAAGGGAAAGGGAAATACTTGTGGCTCTATGCCATAAGTATGACAAAGTGATGGCTTGGACGTATGACGACCTACACGGTTACAACAAGGATATCATCCAACACACCATTGACCTCGAAGAAGGAACTAAGCCCGTATGCCAAGTAGCAACCCGTGAACCCAAAGATAGAATCCCTCATGGCCGAGGAACTTAGAAATATCCTAGAGGCCAAAATAATCTTCCCTATCAAACACACAACATGGGTTTTTAACCTAGTTCCGGTAAGGGAAAAAAATGGTAAAATTCAGTTTTGTGTCGATTTTAGGAACCTAAATAGAGTGTCCCTTGAGGATCACTATCCCTTACCCTCTATGAAGAAGATATTACAAAAAGTTATAGGCTCAGAGAGATTCTCTCTGTTGGATATTTTTTCAGGTTATAACCAAATATGGATTGCGGAAGGAGACCAACATAAGACCACTTTCATGACAAAGTGGGGAACCTTTGCATACACAAAAATTCCATTTAGACTCACAAACACTGGAGCTACCTTTCAAAGAGCCATGGATTTTCTGTTTAGAGCACCGATCTCACGGTATTTACCAAGACAACGGAGGATCATTTTGATGCCTTGGAAGCCGTATTTGAGAAGTGCCAAGAATTCAGGATCTCCCTGAACCCAAGGAAATGTTTTTGAAGTACCCCAAGGAAAACTCCTAGGACACATTGTTTCAAAGGAAGGAATCTCTATTGATCTAGAAATATTTGAAGCCATCCTGGGACTACCCTTACTAGTCAATAAGAAATTAGTCCAATATTTCTTAGGAAAGATCAATTTTGTTAGCAAGTTCATTTCAGACTTTTTCGGGACAATCCACCCGATCACGCTAATGCTCAAGAAGGACCTTAACTTCAAATGGACCACTTTGAAGGCCGTCAGAATTTGAGGTAATTAAGGGGCTATCACATTCACCCTAGTACTATGTAACCCCAACTTCTCAAAGTATTTCATCATGTATGTATATGGGAGTGAGCATAGCGTAGCATCCATGTTGACACAAAAAGAGAGTCTCAAGGAGAGGAACATTCAATCGCCTTCTTTTCAAAACTCTCCATGACTATGAAACCAAGTATAAATTTGTAGAAATACAAGCTTACGCTATAGTCAAGGGTCTAAATAAATTTAGGCACCTTGTCACCCATAGTAGAATCAAGGTTATGGTAGCACACTATATAACAGAGGGTGAGATAATAGATAAAAGAGATAACTAGATCACTAAGATCTTCGAATATGACATTGAGATAAATCCTACAAAGATAGTATGGGGAAGGGGCCTATGCCAATATCTTACACAAGACCCCATGCCCCCAACTAATGACAAGCCTGAGAAGATACTCTATATCCAAGAAAGTGACTCTAATAGTTAGGTCTTAGATAGGATCCACTTCATGTAGACAAGGAAATACCCAAGCCATCTCCCTCTCAAAAAGAGAAGGTATTATAGGAAATAGGGATCCAAGTTCACCATGATTGATGATTTCCTTTTCAAAAGAAAATTTAGTAGGATCCTCGCTCAGGTGCCTAGAGATTTAAGAAGCTGAAAGGATCTTACGTGAGTTACACCATGGGAGCTCGGGAGGCCATTTTTCTACCAAACCATAGCTATAAAAATATTTCAAGCGGGGTACTTTTGGCCAAGCATGTACGCTAACTATCAAGCGGAAACAAACAGATGCAAGATTTGTCAAGTTTATACTAGCTTCCGGAGGAATACGGCATTACCTCTTAACCCCATCCTAATTGAGGAACCATTTGCACAATGGGGTCTATACTTCATCGGTATGGTCAACCCAACTTCGAGTGCGATACAAATGGATCCTCACCGAACCGATTACTTCACCCGATGGGTGGAAGCAGTTCCACTAAAAGAGGCCACCGAGAATGTGATCCTAGAACTCCTACAGGATATCACTACCCACTTCAAACCCCCGCACTATTATATTAGATAATGCTAAGGAATTTTTGGGGCCAAATTATCTAACTTCTCTGTAAGGCATGGGATCTATCTAGAAAAATCCTCTAATTATTACCCATAAGGAAATGGTCTGGCAAAATCCACTAACAAAAATCTAATCAAAGCTCATAAAAAGGATGGGAAATGAGCATAAGAGGTTGTGGCATGAACACATCAAAACAACCTTATGGGCTGATCGAATCACACCTAAATAGATCCTAAAATCCTCACCATATGAGATAGTTTACGGGAAAAGTGTTGTGATGTTGATTACCCTAGAAATCCCTGCATTACAACTATTAAAACAAATTGAGATAGAGGAAAATGGGGCAATGCAAGTAAGACTTGCAAGCTAGTAGATCTCCAAGAGAAGCAAGAGGCTGCTCATGAAGCCATGATCAACCACCAACAAGTGGTGAAAACCTGGTTCGATAAAAAACATCGAATCAGAATTCTAAGTTAGTACTATGGTTTTGAAATGGGATGCAAGGGTTGCCAAGCCTGGAAATCACGGAAATTTTGACCCCTTATGGATAGGACCCTTCAAAATAAGCGCATGTAAGTAGCACAACACTTTCAAACTTGAGACCATGGAAGGTGACCCCTTGGAAATTCCGTAAATGGGATTCACTTAAAGCCTTTCCATTGAGTCTCTTCATTTAAAGTATTGTATCATATGTATAGCTTTTTCTTTTCCTCTCCTTTTGCCTTGTTTGTTTTTCGTTCCCCTTTCAATAAATGTCTTGGACACATGTCCCTTACGAGACACCCTTTCCTCTTTTTGAAGTTTTGGAGGAAGTTCATCTTCCTAATTTTCCCGAAGTTAATGATCCAACATCTTTCTAAGATATTTGGGGAAAAATATCAAAGAATTGACGTAAAATCTCTCGAAAAATGTAAAGTTCGGTGCTTAGGGTCATTAAATCAAAAGGGTCATTATATGATGTGACTCTATATGCACGTGAGCCATTACTCTACATAAGTTAAGGAAATTATTTAAGACAAGCTAGGGGCATCCAAAAATTCATTTCAAATGCTAAGAGTTTTCCACCCAACCTCTAAGTTTTGAGTAGACAAAAATCGAGCCTTCTCCTAGTCCTGAAATCTACCATGGCGACTTCCAACTCTACACCACAAGTGAAGTCTTATGTAGGGAAACTTGCAACCCCACACCCTCTTCACCCAAGGTTGAGGTTCCCTGATGGGGATCATAGTTCAGTGACCCTTCCATAGTTTCAGACTTTTCCAACAATGTCTTTGACCCTATTCTCAACAAAAATCCCAAAGCTCTGAGGGAGGTAGCCCACGCTAGGTTTCTTAACCTAGGGAATTCTGAGTCTTTTGGCTCAAGAATCTAGAGCACAACACTCACTCAATATATGGTGCCTCTCGTACACCCATACCCATAGCTTGTAAGGTTGTGGCTCCACGATGAGGGATCACGGTTCGATGACCCTTCCATAGTTTCAAACTTTGTCGATGATGTCTTTGACCCTGTTCTCAACAAAAATCCCAAATCTCTAAGGGAGGCATCCCATGCCAGGTTTCTTAACCTAGGGAATTTTGATTCTTTTGGCTCAAGAATCTAGAGCACAACACTCACTCAATATATGGTGCCTCTCGTGCACCCGTACCCGAAGCTCGTATAGATGTGTGTGAGTTGTTTCAATACCGACACCAATGTCATCTAGGAGAAGCATAAAGGTGGTAATCACACCTCAAGCTATTAGAGACATGTTGGCCCTGGTCTATGACCCAACACCAATTTCTATAACATGGAAAAGATATAAAACATTTGGGATCAATGCCAGAACAAATCTTCATTCCTCGATAGGGAGTTAAGAAACACATATTTAGGCGGTTTGGGAACTGCAGATTCCCCATTCCCTTGAAGTCACTAATGGCGATTCTCAAGATTCCTACTCCATGTTAGCATTCATGTTTGTCTAAGATTCGAGATAGAAATGTCCATGATTGGCAAATAGCAGCTTTGTTCAGAATGAGGTCCATGAAGAAAGAGAAGACGTACCATTTTGACTTCGCCAAAGTCATTTTAGAGTCTATTTGTGAGCAGTTAACCATGTTCCCAGTAAGCTCTACCTTTAGGTATTCCTCATATTTGTTCCACCTCATTTTATATCAGAATTCCTAGTACCTCAGCCTAGTACATGGATCTAACGCTATGGGATGCGGAGGTAGACCCCAAAAGATCATTCCAATGTCCACTTGGACTCATGTGTTATCCCGCTCGTCAGACGTATATGAATTTTTTAACTCTTTTTTGGAGCCCTCCTGCACAAATTTGACCTGGAAGGGGTCAACAATAGAATGAATAGCTCTATCCAGTCCATCCTTGTAAATCCCCTACACCCTTGTGATTATTTTTTCGAGGAGGACATTTTATGATTCAACTACATGGTTTTGAGATGAATCCTTTATGCTCCCGAGGGTCCTCACAACACGGGTGGTGGGTCTAGAGATAGCCAAGTAGTTGGTACTCTTGGATGTTGAATTTGGCTCAGTCGAAAAAATAAGGAACTTTTTGACCTCCCCTTGAGCAAGGGAGGAATTAATGTGATTAAACACAAGGTGGAGCATATGCTCACACAAAAGCTAGCTTCCTATGGCTTCGCCCTAATTCAGGACTCGTGGAGGTATGACTCTGGACATAATGATTTCCTCCACATTAGTTTGGATTAAAGTTTTGAATCCTTCCAAAGACGAGTCCTAAAAATTTTTGAAGACATGCAATCCCCCAGAAGATTCACCCAAACATGTTTGTCGAGATCAGTGATATTCCAATTCTAGAGTGGGATTCATTCCACCCAATCTGTCATAGGTATGACCCCACCCTCACAATGACACAAGGACTCAGAGTGGCCCTACGTAACAAGGACTGGAGCATAGAAAAAATGAAGTCTATTGGAAGTATAGGAAAGAGATTGGATAAACCACCCACAATTTTAAGGGCATATCCAGTGACAAACAATGGGAGGAGTTTTGGGATGTGGATCATGGTTCCAATGTGGAGAGTGAGGATATAGTGAAAATCACAAAGGAAAACCCATGAGAACTATCACAGAATCCTTTGGGCCCTCTCAACCGTAATTTCTAGAATAAGCCACATCATCCACTTGTCGAAGGATCCTTTGGTTAGGACACCCAAGCTGTAGCTCACATAAGTTCCCCATGGTGGGAAACCAGTAGGGGAATCAATGTTGAGCCCCCACATAAAAAGTTAAAGTCGGTTGAGACCCATTCATCTTCTCCCCCTCTCCCTCCTCCCGGGGATCCCTTTTAATCTCCTCCTCCACCACAATTTTCCCCTTCATGGGGTATCCCTTTATCATTCACCCCATCCCGAAACTCCCTCCTCCCAAACCGTCCCTTTTTCCTCAACAACCCTCCACCATCCCAACTTCCCCCACATGGTGATAGGCCCTTCTTCGACTCTAGTAACCTTGTAGCCTCAACCACCTATTATAATCCCATATGGTCTCATGCGACCCGAATTCCCATTCGTAGGAGGGGTCATCCCTTCTCCCTCAGAATTTTTAAGTCAAGATGAAGTGGCCAAAGCAGCCCGAGATAGCAGAAGGATGAAGAAAAAGAAGAAAGAAATATCAACATGAGTGACAAAGCAAATGCATTCATTAAATGACCATAAAAAAATTTCCTTGATCATTGCATGGTTAGTCCCCGGTGTGTCTAGACCAGAGAGTGATGCAAACCGACAACTATTCTATCAACGTTGTTACTGGTCAACCTCATAGAGTTCTGGCCTCAGGATAAGGTCAAGCTAATGAATGAAACTATTGTTGTAGTCACGAAAGACTACCTCAAGCTCAACAACCAGCTCAAAAAGGCACAAACTAGCCTCCATAGGGCAGAAAGCACTATGTCCAGCCAACAAGCTAAGATTAAAGGCAAAGGAAAGGAGATTGAATAGCTCCGCAAGGAGTTGAAGGAAGATCCATCATGATAAGTCCTTGCAGATTCTCACGTAGAAGCTAAGAATTTAGAAGCTAAACTCACCACATCCAAAGCATCAACCAATTCTCTCTCACAAGATAAAGGATCCCTCATACAAGAGGTTGATTCAAGAAAGGAGGACATGGCTACACTTCAAGAAAAGTTGTGTATCATTGAAATAGATAAGGGCAGCCTCCAAAAAGGTTGAAATCATCTAAGGACGTGGTCAAGGACTTGACCCATAGATTGGGACAACAACCCCAGAAAGGGGGATTGTAACATTGGTGCAGGAGCTATATGCCTCTTTTTGTGACCAAATTACCACCACAACAATGAATCTATCCCACACACTCGATTTATATTTGATACACGAGGGGTTATGCTCAAATGTGGAGACCACAACCTCCACCATTAGTAGCATCGTATCTACCAAGGTCCTTGAATCACTACTGTTGATTTAGAAACTTTATGATTCTTCCGACTCGCACTACAAAGGGATGGAATCACAGACATGCGGATGATTTCTATGAAGATCAACAAGATCCTGAGCTGTAACAAAGCATCCATCAAATGCCAGAATCTCCTGACCTAGCTCTAATAGGGGATCAAAGAGTGGAAGTAGAGTATCAACAAAATTGGTTCAATTAGGCTTCCCCTCCCCCTTCCCCAATGACTCCACAATCCTATCAAAGGACCAAATTTAGTAGCTCTTGATCACCAAATGACAAGATAAGACTGTATTTCAGTCTTTAAAAGAGATCTCTAGCGTCACCGAGGTGGAAGCCATCTTGAACCCAATCGTATAGTTGGATTTCTGTTTACACGCAGTAGTGTAGAGTCTCCAAACCTTTTCTCACAAGGAGATAATCAAGTTGGATCAAGATTTCCAGGCCTTGCAATGAAGAACCTACCCTACAGAGGTGGAATGGATAGGATATCGGGTTTTTTTACAATAGCTCTGAATGGCATTTTGTAAGCCACATTTTGAATTTTTAGGCAGAGAGGATTGTCGCATCCTTCCATGATGGGCACAGATTCCCTTGGTGATTTGCCAATAACTATAGAGTTTTTTTATGAGGCTCTTTTACTAGCCATTTTCTTTTTTCGCCCCAACCCTAGTTCTTTTTGTTTTGTTTTTTTAGCCAAAATTCGAATAAGTATGGAGCTGAATGCAAAAGATATCCACGTGCCCCTTTGGTGTACTCAGGGCATAATGTAGAGAAATGAACATTCTCAAACTGTGTCACACCGACCACATGTCTCAGTCACAATAAAGTTACCTAGGAGGATTAAAAAGTCAAATATACAGTAAAAATGCACAGGGTCTCCACGTGTCGCCGAGTGCAATTTCAAATAAAGAGAGAAAAGGAATGTTCTCAAACTTACGCAACACCGTCCACGCATCACCTAGGCACAGGTTTGGAGAAAAATCCCAGAAATACCCTTTGATTAACCACGTGACTTCCACGTGGCAGGGAAGAATCATCACCAACCAAAGAAGTGCAAGGTTTGGGAGTTGGACGAATTAAAGGCGATCATAAATATCATAGACAAAAAGTTGAGATCTTGCAAAAAAATGAAAGATTTTGTAATAAAATTGAATGTTGGCGGTGGAAGATCTGATTCTAGACATTGAAGTGAGAGCCAAGGGGGTCTATAAAGGAATATTATGATCCAGGCATGAAAAGGAGGAGGGGAAAAAATAGATAAGAGGAAGACACGTAATTGTGAAAGAGAATTCAGGCTCATTTATTGTGTTTTCTAGCCTTAACAAGGCTCTATTGTAGAAGAAAGTTGTAATCTATGTCGTATCAACCTTATGTATCATTTTCTATATGAGTAAAAATCTCTTTTCTCTACGCATTTTAGCTCTCAATAGTCTATGTCCTTCATCCATTATTGTTGGTAGTTTTTAGATAAATGTTGAATATTTATTGTGCTATATGCCCTTGGGTTTTCTATATGCATCTATCATCTACATATTATTATGTTTTACACCTTCTCGGCCTTTGATAATTCAAGATAATTCTAAAAATAGTAGACCATGCTAAATACTCTTTGACTATTCTAACAGTTTTTTTAGAATCTATCTTTGTGCCTTTTAAAATAAGTTTCGGCGTATCGCCTTAGTTAGTTTTGCACTTTGTATTATTTTTCCTCTAACCCTTACCTCGCACCAACTTAGAAGAGCCAGCTTCTATAAAACCTAGAGGTTATCTTAGGGGGCACGTCCCACATCCCTAAGGTATCCCACAACTTTTATGGTTCATCCACAAAGATAATCATCAACAAGTACAAACCCTCATTATATGTAATTTGGTATCTCTCTTCCTTTCTTTTATATCTACATTTTTCACAATAATCAAACTTTTTATAGTAATGTAAAGGGTCATATGTAAATTTATTAATCTTTATGACTTCCATTCTCCTTAAAAAGTTATATAAAATGACAAACAAATATCTTAGCTATGATACTATGAAGGATTTCCTAGCTATCGAGAGTCGTGTAATCCCATTACTTCGTAAAAACATGTTTTTTTCTTTTTAAAAACAAATATATTTTTAAAATACACAATGAAAGTGATATTAATTGAAGGATTATTCATCTTCGCCAAAACTACTCCTTCCTTCTCCCTATCTCTCCACGTAACGAAACCCTAATATTGTAGACACCTAAATTCGGTATTTATACCCTCATCGCCTGCGTGCACATATTTATTTAATCATCCCCTTCCTTTAATTAAATTCCTCCCAATCCTCATTAATTAATTAAGCAACATTAATTAATTAATCATTTAATATCTTACATGCCCAATTATCCCATCCACATTAATCTTTATGCCTATTAATTAATTAATCCTCATCCATTTCCCTAACCAACCTTCTATTTCTATTGCTTTTATCCTACACACACATCCCCTTTGCTTTTAGAGATTCAATCTAGTTTTATTCCCTGACTACCCTTATCTCATCTCTTGCATGCCTAAGTGTTTTAAAGCATCCTTCTATTCTTTAAGAAGCTCAAAATCCCGTCAAAAGCCTAAAAGCAGCCCATTGGGGAAATTTTCCCCCAATCGGCGCAAGAACCCAACCTAGTCTTCGTCGACCCTATAAAAATAGTTACTTTCTTTCTATTCATCATCAGATGCATGTAACTTCAGGATTTCTTAAAAGATGAGCATCCTTCCCCACACTGGAACATCCTTGAGACATCCACAAATATTCAAGACATGTTTTCGGCATGATTGCATCACTGATGATCATCCGTTGTGAGGTTTATCGTTATCATCGTGTTACTTTATTCATCTTTTATCATATTATCTAAGTATTTCTTGTATCTAATCTCTTGCAGTTCAAACCATCAACAAAAACACTTAGAGCTCAATTGGCAACCTTCCCTTTATCCTTTTTTTTTATAGGTCGTATTTCTCATCCATTTATCCTCGAATTTATCTAATTATGTTAGAGTTATTTTTCGGCCGTCAGGATCACCATCGACCAGTCCAATTTTTCAAATAGATCTATTCTACTATTTTTTTATCTATTTCTGAAGTTTTCTACCCCTGGTCCCTCCCTATAGAATACTCAAAGCATACACAGGCTTCTTTCATCCTCCAGTTGGCATTCAAACCCTTTAGGTATGCATATTCATCTTACAATCCAGATCTTCCCTCCTAAGTTGCCATTGACCTACCTCTACAGTCTAGGTCACCATTAACCTGCACTGTGTAATAATAAATTTATAATTATTGTCATCTAATTATCCTTTAGATCAATTTCGACATCTTTCCAAATTTAGTGATATTCTTGTTTCTACATGTTTCTACAATTTCATCCTTTACATCACTCTTTCTAAACAAACAGGGGTTGACATCCGCGAAAGGAAGTTAATCACTTCTTAGAACCGCATTGTCGGGAAACCCCCGTATATATCTATCTAATCCATCTTTGTTCCAATTTTGTAGGTATATCAAGTTGTAGTGAGAATCAACCATCTATAACTTGTATCGATCCAATGTAACATAAAACCTCCATCATTTCTGAGTTGCTACTTTCTTTAGTAGAAATGGTGCATTAACTTCATTAAAAATGAGGAATTTGCTCAACATTCCTTGCATGCCTATTGGGAACCCCATTAGGGGGTCTCTTTCTTTCCTATATTCTATTTTTTTCTACTAACACCGCTAAAGGTGCGAGGCTTGACTTTATTTCTTGTTCATGTTGGGTTTATCGCTTGGATTCACTCGTCACCGAGAAGTGCAGATAAATAGGAAAATCACTATCCATGTATTCCTCTTTTCCCTATTTTCTCCTTTTGCATTGTACTTTCCCTTCCTGTTTGTGTTCTCATCGAAAATAACATTTTGTTTTGGCTTAAAAATAACCCTTCTTTTTGCATCCTACTTGCTCATATAGTTTAAGTAGGGGTTCAATCTTCTGCATCTCACATTTATCACACATAGCCTAAACCATAAATTAAATTAACACATCAAAAAAATCCCTTTCCCGGTAGATTGATTGGGATTTGATCACCCAACAGGAAGCTACCTCATACATTCCCTAGCCATAACTAACTTGAAACCAAACATAGTTCACCTTCTCCTAGGTCCTTTGTTATCCAACCCCTTTTATTTTCACATTCTTAATAAAAATATAAAAAGGAATTGTTTTCTTGAATTTTCTGTTTAATAATGGAACCAAACTTTTCCTTGATCAATTTCAATAGTCCACCATGACCCCATCCGGACAGGTGTTTGATTCTAGGTCTTCCTCTAGCCCTATATATGATTATCTTTGTCATAGGCCCTATGTTTCTTGAACACATCGACTAGTAGCCTATGTTTTATCCCCATCACCTTACACCATTCTTATTTCTACCCCACCATCTTTGTCTCCATTACCTCATACCCTTCCTGGGTCATCTAACATCACCATACCCACTTCACTTATGGATATTCCCCATGATAACCCCATCCATGACTTCCTTCTTCATAGATATCAATTAATAGATCATGTTTCATCTTATGACATTTCCCCTTCACCCGACATACATGTCTCAACTAGGGATATCTCTTATGACCCTCCCGTATCGACCTTCATGTTCTTGCCCCATCCCCGTTATCTTATCGTTACCCTAATTATCAACCATTTCTTAATCCCCCATCAGCGATTTCATCTTCACCTTCTACATCACATCAATTTAACCCATTCTCAATCAACACCATACATCAGCTTCATCCCTCCACATATATTTTCCCCACTTCCTCATTTATTCCCATCCTAGATATTTCACCCTTGGCCCCTTCAAACATTATTCCTATGTCCACCATATCCATAGTTACCCTATCTACCTCCCTTACTTCTATTGCTTCTCTTACATCCACATCTAGTCCTATTATTACCACATCTACATTATCCTTAGCCACACATGCCTCTACATATACATTTGTCACTACACTTACATTGACATCATTATCACATATTTCTCTACCCATTCCCATATCACTTGACACCGTGCCGACCCCGAAATCTCTACCACCTATCTCCTCACTTATGACTACCCTACTTACCTCATCTCCCCCATCCGCACCTAGTGTCCAGACATATACCATGCCCACATCCACATCTATTATCACACCCATCATATCTCCTCAATCCACTTATATGCCTCTTAAGACACCCAAAATAAACATATTTGACACTCATCCCTCTTCCATCCCTACCCTAACCCATCCGCCATCTATGCCATCTCACATAGACATTATTAACCACATGATCCAAACAACCCTTTCTATTTCCATATCCACATCTACTCCTACTCCTCCTATTGATTTTGTGCCCGAATCTACTCAATCCACTACATCAGACCTTGTTCCCCATCCACATCTCTTCCACCTTTTCCTATTGTTCCATCCTTAGATTCCATACCAGTTCCTCTTTTTGTGCTTCTTCCCACACCTACCGCATCAACTATCGTGACCACATCCCCATTATCTCCTTCTTCTTATACACCACCTACATCATTTGAGCAATATTGGAGAGAAATTCAACTTGCATCTACCATAGGTGATCCTCCCATCTCATCCACATGACTAAGTGTTCCCATATCAAACCAATCCCCATCCTCCTTGGAATAAATCATGCAAAAATTACTCCCGCCATCCACCACTACATCACTTTCGATCCACCTATCAAAATCATTATTATCCCTACTAAAGGCACTCCTCCATAATCCAAATCCAAAACTTTGGGTGTCCTATCATAGCGGTCCCTAGAGTGTCTTCATAAGAAGATTGAAATCCCTCCAATCAAGACCAAATCTACATCTTCCATCCTAGGGCCGCATCCCTTTGTCTTAGGACCCCTCCTCCATCGTGACTAATCAACCAATCCAAATCCAAAAAGTCGATTCCCTCCTAGCAAAAGACCCCTCATAAAAATACCCCCATTTTTCTAGCCATCCATGCCTAAATCATTTGCTACTTCATCTTTCTCTAGACCACCTAGACCTCGACCCAATCCACCTTCACCTTCGCCATCCACACCATCCTACAGAACCTTCCTTGGTGCCCACATTGAATCATATGTGGAGGTCCTCCAACATTTTCTTCAGACTTCTACCATCACACTCCCACCTATTAGGGCCTTTGACCCAAACCATCCAAATCCCTCATGGTTTGATCCCTATTACATTTGTGCTTATCATCGCACTCGGGCCATGACACCAAGCATTGTAAGGCCCTTCAAACTATTTTCCACAATCTTATTGAGTGAGAGGACCTCCTCAAAAGTCCCCTTCTCCATCTACTTATTTATCCCTAGCCCATTTGATCCATTTTACCGCATCTTCATTTGTTCGACTTCCGGGTCTTTTCACCTATCTACATCATCTCATATCATTCCTCTGATAAGGTTCCTCATAAGCCCAACAAAGTGTAACAAGAAGCCTACATCCAACCCTAACCTCCTACTCACCTTGTATCCAGATAGCTCATGGTAAACATGAGCTAACAAGGCGGTCCCAAATGAAAATATTGTTTTGTAGTCCACAATATTGACCACTACATTGGCTAGCACCCATGGAAAATGAGCTCCTCCTAAGTCTAGAAAAGCATAGCAAGACACGGTCATCATCACCATGCAAATCAACTAGCTGCATGCCACTCTAGCCTTGTTTCTCAACTCATATGCAAAGGCCCCTGAAGAAAATCTGATCTGAGGCACATCGGCTCTAAATACCCATGTCAAAACTACTAATCTATCATCACTAGTAATTGGAACTATCTTTTCCTCTATTGCAACCTGAGAATCTGATACACATCCTCTAGGGTGATATTCATCTCCCTTGTCCTAAACCAAAATGTAAATTTCTATCTTTCCCACCTCTCTACCAAATAAATCATAAGCCCCACATCTTGTGGGATACTCAGATAATTTCTAAATCCTCGTAGTCCAACATACATGCAGATGATCTTGTTATTCCAAATTCACCCTCAAGGTAATTTAGATAACTTGCATGAATTCTTTAGGCTTGAGCGAGTGGGATTGATTCAAGGCCCAAAATCATGCTTTGAAGGTCCCTTTGGCTTCTCTCTAACTTCCCCATCGAAGGAAAAATTCAAGAAGTTAGAAAAAATCGCAAAAATCTGAAAAATGGGCTCATTCTAGTGTATTGTGGAAAAAATAGAAGTTTGTGTCCCAAGCCGCACAAGTTCAACAGGATATGTGACCCAAAAAGCTGAAATGTCCAATTTATAAAGGAATACAGAAAAAAATTGAAAATATGTCCGGGTGGTCTCGGGATAGAGGGACTCGGTCGGGACGTGCATCGCCGAAATGGCCACATGCCTTTATGTTGTGGAAAAGTCAGACATTTTTGTCCCAAGCGGTTCATGGGACAGAGGGATGCAAGTATGCACGGGACACAAAAGGCTGAAAAACCCACAAGAAAATGGATACGGTGAAGGCAGAGGTCAACAACCCATCTAGCCCAGCCAACGTGGGACACTTGCGACAGGAAAGCAAGAATCAGGCGATGCGGAAGATGGAGGCCCAGACAATCCAGGTACGTGCGAGATAACCTGGGACGCACAAAGGTGACATAGTCATAGAGGGGAGAGACTTTCAGGTGGTGCCGAGGAAATTTTTTGGGACAGCCAGACACAAGGACTGAAAATGCCAAAATACCCGTATTCAAAGGAAAACAGCCAACCTGCACCCTCGAACTTCAAATGGCCATAACTTTTGACCCCGAGCTCCGATTTTCATGAAATTTGACTTTCTGGAATAATAATGATGTCCTCTAGGCCAATAAATTTATTAATTTTGATTTGGGTAGCTATGTGAAAATAAAATAAACATATTCATCTCCAATCAATCAATTGATAATTGTCGTTAAATGACAGAAATGCCTAGCAAACCCAAAATAATTGCCCGCACTCAAAATGCTATAACTTCTGTAATTCTCAACAAAAATGCACAAAATTGGTACCATTGAAATTTTTTTTCCAATCCTGACACAAAAAAATCAAGAAATTTAGAATTTGATGAGAAATTAATGGAGATGTTTCTGAAAACGTGGCCCGGTTCAAAACAGTGATTTTAGTGGTGGTTGGGGCATTAATGAAGCATGAGATTACTGCTGCAACTTATGGGATAGTATGGGGGGCCTTTTGCAAGTAACATACCATCATTTCCATCCATTTATGACACCTTTTAAGTGGTTGAAGGATAGATTTCTGGATTTCCATCTTTTCCCTCTCTCTCTCTCTCCTCCCAAAAATCTATAAATGGGAGTGTTGGGCTCATTGTAGGGAGGTAGTTTTTGGAGTAGAAAACTCTGTCAAATTTTTTTTGTGAAGTCAATGTGCTATAGGCCCTTGTAGTGGACTCCTTGTATGGTGATCCGTGCCCTATCTTGTAACAAATTGAATCTGTGCATATCATGAAGCAATAAAATATAATTTTTGGATTCATCTTCCTTGTTGTGTTTTGTTTGCACTCTTCTTGCATTTTCAGGATTCATTACAAGTCTATTGTGTCTATTTCATGATTTTGCAGGATTCATCATCATTATGCATGTATGCAATATTGCTATGAATGTATTTGCTAGATTGTGGAGAACTATTATCCCCTCTTCTTGCATGCATTTTCTCTTATCTTTCACACATTGGAAAGATATCCTCATTCTCTTCTTGTATGGTGTATCACGGATTTAGTGTAGGATTTTTTTCATGCACTCTCTCTCCTTCGTTCCTTGGAAAGTTATAATATGAAAGATAATTTTTCCGCATTAGAGTATATTATGGCAGGTAGTTTAGAAGAAAGAACCAACTTTCTCTCGGAGGTCTATCTCAAGTAGTAAGTCCCACAACTTGGAAATAGTACCAATGTTATCCAATCACACCGTGAGCTCAAGCATACAAACTTGTGCAAAAATAAGGGTGTTGTGATTCGGAGATAACATATCCCACTTGGCATCTATCACATACCCTCTAATCTACTCATATAGAGCTAACAGGTTGATCTCTCATATATAAGGTCTCTTTGGCTTGCAATCACAAGAAAAGCATGCATACATTAGACATCTAATCCAAAAATCCATCCAAAGTTAAATCCAAATTTTAATCTAAACCCTAATGTATCCAATCTAACCCTAGTTGACACTAACCCAAGTCAATTTGACATGTTTTTGATTCAATCGGTGTGCCTTAGGGCTGGGTCACCGCCAATTGCCCATGGCATTATCCACTTTTACGAAAAAATGCAAAAAACAAAAATAAAACATTAAAATCAATCAAAACCAGCATGATTTTTGTTACTCACCATCCTCCACACCCTCTGGCATTTCCTCACACCTCCAGTGGCCTCCATCACTTAATTTTCTCTTTAATCACTCTTCTTTTTCTCTCAACTTTGTGCATGAAAATGAGCATTGTCAACCGATCCCAGGCTTATATAGCCCACCAACACCTGGTCACCGTCAACCCCCTTGGGTCACCATCGATTGGCCTCATTCATCATTGATTGGCCTTAGTAGTAAAGTTTTGAGCTTTCTCCCTCTTTCTTATATCATTTTCTAGGTATCATTTATTTTTGACCATTAAGTCTATACTTGTGGTCATCTCTATTTTCCCTCCGGGCATTTTTCATACAACATTTTTGACTATTCCTCCTTTGGGCATATGTAACTCTCTAAGTCTACATTTGTGGTCATCTCCTTTTCCTTCGGGCATGTTAATCATATCTATTCCTAAGTCCACCCGTGGCCATAATCACTCCTCTTTTGGGAATTTTATTTTATAATCCTATCTAATTCGCGCATGAAGTCCTCCTTTAAGGCCATACTCATCTTCCCATTTTGGCATTACATTCATTATATCAAGTCCAACTATTGTGGCCATATTCATGCCTATCCTTGGGGCACCATTATTTTTCATCAAAGTCCACCTTTGTGGTCATGATTTTCCCCTCTCGGGGCATACTTTTTCCTTTTGGCCTTTGTGACCATACTTTTCCCCACATCGGGCATATTTGAACTTTCATTTTTTTCCTTTGTTTCTCCCCCTTTGAGGAATATTACTTCATCACTCAATTTTTTATTTTTCCTTATTAACCTTTTTTTCGTGTCTCATTGGGCACCATATCATTCATCCTCGTCCCTTGTGGATGCATATATTTTCTCTTGATTACTCGTGTATGAATGATTTCGCATATAGTTGTGCATACATTGATGACTTTCCTATGACCCATTGGTCATCCTAGTATGCATCCATACTACTGATGATCTTTACCCACTCACTGATTCATAGAATGTTGTTTTCCGTCTCCATTGAGACTACAATCATCCCCTACCGATGTGATATTGGAGTCACCGCCATATTTTTCATCATTATTGCGATTTTTTTTTCCTGGAGAATCTTACTGCGTTGTGCTCTTGCACATCTTTTCTTCACCCACCCACCCTTTTTCATCTACCTTTTTAAACACATCATCAATTTCCCTTGACGTCATTGATCCCCCTGTTTGAGGGGAGCTCATCATCAATTCTTTTTATCCTTATCCAACTCTCATCAATTTTGTCTCATGAATTGTTAGCTCAAACCACTTTAAAAGGGGAAAAATGTAGACACCTAAATTCGGTATCTATACCCTCATCTCCTATGTGCACATATTTATTTAATCACCCCCTTCCTTTAATTAAATTCCTCCCAATCCTCATTAATTAATTAAGAGACGTTAATTAATTAATCATTTAATATCTTACATGCCTAATTATCCCATCCACATTAATATTTATGCCTATTAATTAATTAATTCATATTAATTAATTAATCCTCATCCATTTCCTAACCAACCTTCTATTTCTATTGATTTTATCCTACACACACATCCCCTTTGCTTTTCTAGATTTTATCTATTTTTATGCCCTAACTACCCTTATCTCATCTCTTGCCCACCTAAGTTCTTTAAAGAATCTTGCTATTCATTAAGAAGCTAAAAATCCCATCAAAAACATAAAATATGTCCATTGGGAAAAATTTCCCTATGATCGATGGCAACCCACCTGCTCGTCGTCATCATCCCTATAAAACTAGATTCTTTCTTTCTATTCAACATCGATGCATGCAAATTTCTACACATCCTTCCCCATGTTGGAACATGCTTGAAACATTCAAATATCATCAGGACATCTTTTCAGCATGCTTACATCGCTCACAATCATCCTGTCGTGAGGTTTATCGTTATCATCGTGTTGCTTTATTTAGCTTTTATCATATTATCTAGGTATTTCTCGTATCTAATCTCTTGTAGGTTTAGACCATCAACAACAACACTTAGAGCTTCTTCAAAAACCTTCCCCTTTAGCCTTTTTTCTTGCAGGTTATCTTTCTCATCCATTTATCCCTTGTTTTATCCAATTTTGTTATAGTTCTCGCCGACCTAGTCAAATCGTTGTTGACCCAAGTCTAGTTTATCAAACAGATCTCTTCTATTGTTGTTTTCAGCCATTTCCTAGAGTTTTCTACCCCTAGTCCCTCCCTGTAGACTACTCACAACATACATAGGCTTTTTTCATCCTCTAGTTGGCATTCAGACCCTTCAAGTCTACATATTCATCTTACAATCTAGATCCGCCCGCATGTGTCTTCGTCGACCTGCTCTACAAAATTTTGGTCGTCATCGACCAAGACTGAAGGTAACAATCAATTTACAGTTATTTTCATCTAATTATCCTTTAGATCAATTTCTGTCATCTTTCCAGATTCAATGATATTCATGTTTCTGCAATTTCATCCTTTACATCACTCTTTCTAAAAAATGGGGGTTGACATCTACGAAAGGAAGCTAATCACTTCTTGGAACCACATTGTTGGGAAACCCCTGCATATATCTATCTAATCCATATTTATTCCAGTTTTGCAGGTATATCAAGTTGCAGTGAGAATCAACCATCTAGTGCCTGTATCACATCCGAGGTAACATAAACCCTCCATCATTTCTGATTTGCTAGTTTATTTAGTACCTAGTGCATTGAATTCATTATGAACGAGAAATTTGGACCAAAAATATATTATTAATAACCTTTATTCTTTAATCCTTTTTATGGGTTACTATATTGAGTCCATTTTGAACATGATAGGTAATGTTGTGGATTGTGAATCTATAGTGCCTTTATGTCATAATGTGTCAATTGAAGGATTAATCCAATACAATCCAATTTTATTTTATTTTATTTTTTTCTTAAGAAATTGAAGGCACTCACAAAAATTATATTTAATTTATTATTTTTGATCAATTAGATGGGGAATTTAACGAAATAAATTACAATATGAGAAATAAGTAAATTCCAAATCTTATAGCATACATTCAAAATAGGAATATAGCATATATGAAAGTAAAATAACAAAATAATATATCACTTAAAATATACACATGTACTTCTAGTATATTTAGTTTTTCATGGTATATAATTTGAAAAATTTAAGTCTTTAATATATCACTTTTTGTTGAGTTAAAATTAAGACTTCTAGAACTAGCTCATTAAAGGGATTCAAGAGCCTATTAACCAAAAAAAAAGTTACCGGTTTCTAATTCAATTAGATATGTAATCTAGGAGAAGTGAAATTAACCAAGAAGATAGATAACATAATCCATAAACCACCAACAATCATAAACTACATAAGCTCTAAATCAAGGTCGAGTAAAAATCATTTAAATTCACTTCCTCATAAGGTAGGAAGAAACAAGTTGTGGGATATCTGGAAAAAATAAGCTTGTCAGATTGTGAAGGTTGAGTTGGATGGTGATCATGGAAGCTTTGGGCATAGTTATATCAAGTTGTTAATACCCTCAATAGTCGATAGAACACTCAATGGAATTTAATCCCAAATTGATTGGTTGGCTTGGTCTTGTTGTAATATATAAGTCCCAATACACAACAATCCTTGTACCATTACAAGTAACATCATAATGGAAGTGAACTTATTAATAACATAACAAGTAATTGCATAAGGGTGTGAGAGTGAACCATGAGGATCAACAAAATCCGTGTACATCAAGGTTCTTGCACTCCAATGGAAATAAGAAAACTTTCCAAGTAATTAGCAAGACAATTAACCATAAGCTAGTTGTTTGTGCAAAAGAATAGGTATACTTATTCTCATCTATCAATAGAGAAAGTACATATGGGGAGTGTTGTGTAACTCCCATTCCTGGACATGTAATACTCTCGTGATGTGTTTGAGTGAGAATAACAATTAACTCACATATGAAAATGATGCATATGATAAGTATTACAGATTCTATGATGAAATCTATTATATGTCATATAACTCCTTAATAGATGTATGACTCACCTAGGTGAGATGACTCATTATGGGTGAGGTGGAAAATTCCCAATAACTAAATAAAAGGAAAAAAATTACATCACACAAATACCCCCTTTCATCAAAGCTTAGGTAGATGCATAACAATCCAAAAAGAGAAAGATAATCCCCTAGACAAATAAGAAATATGTGTCATGTGGGTTATATAAATGAAAGACTTGATGAGGTTCCCATGTATAAAATGTAATCTTCATATATGTCATATAACTCCTTAATAGATGTATGATTCACCTAGGTGAGATGACTCATTATGGGTGAGGTGGAAAATTCCCAATAACTAAATAAAAGGAAAAAAATTACATCACACAAATACCCCCTTTCATCAAAGCTTAGGTAGATGCATAACAATCCAAAAAGAGAAAGATAATCCCCTAGACAAATAAGAAATATGTGTCATATGGGTTATATAAATTAAAGGCTTGATGAGGTACCCATGTACAAAATGTAATCTTCATAGAAGAAGAAGACGAGGTGGAAAATAGAGCTATGCATCTCCCCAAGAAGATGATTTATGATGAACTCACAAGGAATCTAAAGGACCTACATGTCTACAATTAGTGGTAGAGGAAGGGGGAACATGAAATGTCTCAAGAGGGTATTACACATCAAATAGAGATAATATATCAATATATGTGAAGAAAATCATGTCAAGCTCTACAAGGTGAGAGTCCATAAACCTGGATGCATTATCTGTTGGAAATTATTACACTGAGAGGAGGGTGAATCAGTGTCTATTCAATTTTTACCTCATTAATTAGTTCATTCAATTTTCATCATCAATACCAAAATAACATTCAAAAAAAGATAAAAAGAGAGATAAAACACAGAGATAGAGTTAATGTGGGAAACCCAAACGGGAAAAAACCCACTGAAACTAATAACTATGCTTAGGACCAAATTATCCTATCTGTTACATTGATTTCATGGTTGAGCTTCAACTTAGCCTGGAGCTGTAACTCTAAAATTTGACTAAACAATCACTTAGTCTTTGACAAGATTCAACCTATCTGAAAGCTTCAACTCCTAAGTTTGGTTCAGCAACAACTGACCTTTAGTGAGATTCAACTCATAGGGAAGCTTTAACTCCCCACATTCTAAGATGTAACTTATACTTGATTAATATTTTGTCACACTGAACTTTTTGTCTCATACAATTGATAGTG
This sequence comes from Taxus wallichiana var. yunnanensis, assembly GCA_018340775.1. Classification (NCBI taxonomy): domain Eukaryota; kingdom Viridiplantae; phylum Streptophyta; class Pinopsida; order Cupressales; family Taxaceae; genus Taxus; species Taxus wallichiana. The sequence goes on from CM031240.1 coordinate 847,918,245, forward strand.
ACAACTAGATTTTCTCACTTTTCTTCTTCTCTCATTCTTCTTCTTTCATACATAATTTCTTATCACTTTCCATTCTTTCAAAACTTTTGTATACCTCTTTGATTTGCAAGATTGGTCTCATACTCATATCCTTTTCATGAGCATCATTGACTCAAATTCAAGCTTGTCCCTATTGGCATCTCTCCATTGCTTCAACAATCTTCTTATCTTGATTCCTTGTTAAAATTGCTCTTTTTCTTTTACTTGAATTCAACAAGAAGACCTAACTCATGATTTTCCATGTCGCTAAGTTCATTCACAGTCACATATATTTATATTCATCCTTATGCTTAGATCTTTTTCATACATTCAAAAAATCACTGATATTCAAGTCTTTGTCTTAGTCAACTCAATATACCCTATTTCTTCATTCACTCCTTTTCTTACATGTTTCAACTCATATCCTCAAGAATATTTTACATTCTTTCCGCTACTTTTTATCTCATGCTAATGATATCTAATATTCTAACACTTTATTTCCTAATTTCATTTCTTACCATCCACACACACACGCCTTCATTTACTCTCCACCATCTATTCCAATTTACACTCCTAACACATGCCCGAGTCTTCTTTTAAAAATGACTTTTGATTTCCTATATGACTCTTCACTATTATTATTTCTTAGTATATACAAGGGAGGATAAGAAAACTACATTAGCTTACATGACCCTCAACTTTCCAACTCTTCAAGTGATAAGAAATTCAATCCTTTCAACTACTTGACCAACCGATGTACTTGATAGAGCTTTCTCCTTTCCTAGAAAGTGCAATGTAACTATCAAAAACTTGACTATTCAGATTCTTTGGTGAATGCAAGATAAATTATAGGGAATAATTAAGAGTTTGGAACATTACAATAAGTTTGGAGATGCTTCATGACTTTTTATCCCCTTAATCTTTTGCAGGAACATTTCAACTTCACTTGAACATCAAACAATGCCTTGAGGACTTAAGAAGAGTTCATTTTTTTTACCAAAATCTTGAATAAACTAGGGATAATGAAGTCTATCAACCATTTATTAGAGTACAAGACTATAGTCAAATGAGTTTCAATACAATTTTTTCTTTGAATATTTCTTGACTGTCTAGTTGTGATTTCAGTCATTCTAGCTAAGCTTCTGAGTTCTACTAAAACTTTCAATATTTTCAAACATGTTCAACACATTATTAAGGTAGATTTCTTCACCTTTTACCACATTTAAGCATTGCACAAGGTTTTATTCCTTCAAGTATAGAGTTAATGCATAAACACCACTTACCCTACACTATAGAGAAGGATGAGACCCTGTCATGAGATGATTGTCATGAATTTTCATACCTTCAAACACTTTCAAGACCACAACATGGTTCATTGGGCCATTCCTTAGCATTATGTAGGTTTCCATGGAGTCTTATATCTTCAACAATGAATAAAGACATCAAAATTTCTTTTGAACACAGTGGAAAGAGAAAAAAACCTTTCCTCTTGAGGATTGTCACACAAATATCTTCAAAATTTTGATGGTTTGGATTGAAAATTGAAAAATACTCATGACAATGTCAAGAAAGATATTTATAGATAGCTTCAATAATTTTCATTGGGTAACTTTCGTGGTTCAAGCATTTTCTTCTCTAAACCCTAACTAGAGGGTTTCAACACTTGAGCTATCTTGAGAGGGCTCAAAGATGATTTTCTTGTCGATTCCTAAATGATTTTCAACAATTATTCTTTATAGAGGCCTGTGAGGATATGGAGAAGGTTTTTTAATTTCAAATTCACCTTGAAATGGTCCAAATTTTTCTCAAAGAACATGATTTTGCGGTACATAGTGTAACACTAACCATGAAAGTGTCATCTAGACAAAAAGAGGATTATTTTAGGTCTGAAGTGATGTATTGTAGGGCTTGAATAATTCATTTAGAGCTCTAAAAATTTCATTAGAATATATTCCATCACCATTGAGATCAAATTTGTAACTTTGAATGAAAAGTTTGTTTTTACACAATCACACTTAGTTCTCACTAGAATCATCATTTGGATTTACAGGATTATTCAAGGTCTCAATCTTGATCCAAAACTTTGAGAGTAAGAAACATGAGAGGAAGACCAAAATACTCTCTTTCACACCCTGAGAACATGCACAATGAGGTAGAAACCACATTTGCACTCTAAGCCTCATACTTCATGACTTGAGTCTACAAGGTAGTTTAAGGGAAAAGGAGAAATATGACATCCTTCTACTATAATGGGGTCATCTTGAGCCTTGACCAATCACCTTGGACTTGTAGAAGAAGACCACTTCCTTTTCAAGCTAAACATTTATTCTAAACAACAACTTCATAACAGTACCTTCATATATCCTAACTGTAGCCACTTAACTTGTACACACTATGAGGACTTGTACTGAACCTGAGTGGCTTGAAGATCATTGAAAACCCAAGGAACATGAAAAAATCATTAATGAACCATGAAAAGATTTAAATTTTCTCATCCAAGTGATTTGAAGTTAAATAGACAACTTTTGCTATCACTGACTCAAGAAGGTGCTTGGGAGAGAGAAAAACATGGCTAGAAAAATGATCATAAATTTTCTATTACTTGTCCAAATTCCCTCAAAAAATTTGTAAAATTTCAGGCTTGTAATTATTTAAAAAATCCTTCTATGATTTATTTGAAGAAGGCTCCATATTTTTTCTTGGATGCTAAGAAGACATGGTGCTCAATTTTCCTTCCTTAATAAACCAGTTTTAGAAAAGCTTGCATAACTTTCACATACCTCTTCAAAACTTGATGAAATTTGGCATGAAGAACTAAAAGAAACCCCTATACACACTCCATATGTTGGTTAGCCATGAATTTTTTACAGCTTAGACCTATCTCATTTACCTTGATCTACAATGCTAGTTCTCAAAGACAGTTTTGGTGCACTTTCAAGTTTTGCTTCCAGGAGCTGAAATAAATATTTTTGGTTACTCATACATGCCCTAGATAACACCCATGGAATCCTCCTATTATTACATGGTCTTTTCATTACCTCTTTCAATATTTCACACCTCGTTAGCCTCTAGAACTATGCCTAAATGTGTCAGTTTCAACTGAGACTTCCAAAATATGACCTGGAACTCACTCTAAGAGTTATTTCCCATGATGACATCATCATTTATGACCTAAAAAATTTCTAATCCAAGTATACCAACAATTTCCATGATTCCACTGCACTCCTACCTCACAAACCAAGCTTGTAGCATCTTGAATCAACCTGAAACCTCTTTGTGAGCTTCAACCATCATTAGAAGGCACTACCAATCAACCTTCATGTCCCTTACAGAGCCTCACTTCACCACTCACTCATTTTCCATCAATGTCACTTGACATCAATGACAACACCAATGACCAAGGTTCAACATTATCAGGTACGTGGAGCTCTAGAGGAATTGGATCCTAAAGAGGTGGATGATCTTATTGCTACTGACAATCTCTAGAAGCTTGTGGTGGTGCAAATCTGATCTCGAAATATTAGTAGGAGAATAAGGAAGATGATGTAATGTGATATCACTATCTGAAGCATGTCATCTAAATTTGAGTCAAAGAAATCAATATCTTATTGTCGAGGATTATAGGAATCCTATGATGAAGAAACATTGAATTCGGTGAAACAACAAGTGATGGAATGATCTCTATGCTTTGGAATAAAAATAATCTGTAGATTCTCTTGAAGAGAAACCTAGAGATCGATGTAACATGTATAGTAGGTGAGCACTCAATTGTTAAGTCCCGTGGAGGAGAATTCATGGGATCTCTGAAGGGAGAAACACTAAATTTTGATGAAGTAACATGTGTGGGTGCCACCATATCATAATTAAATGTATCAGTAAACTCATTATCATCCATACGTGAGAGGTCATCTAATGATCCATCACTTTTAGACGAAGAATCAACATCTCCATGTAGTTGACAGATGAAGGTATAGGAAGTGTGAGGGAACTCATTGTACTCAAGATTATGTTGAAGGTATTCACATATAGTTAAACAAATAATCCATATGTTATGTCATTTTTTTCAACCAATCATTATGTTATATGGGATCACCGGGTTCAAGAGTAATTCTAAGGAGGTTGGGTAACAAGTCATGCATGATGCAATGGTATAATATTTCATTCTTCTAGGATAAGTAGTTATCTCGAACCTAAGTGAACAAACAAATGATGAAAGTTAAAATCCATGATAGAAGAGCATTCAAAGGAACAATAGTCTTATTACATGTTTGTGGAACTTTATAGTTTAATGCATTTATTACAATCACATGTGTTCGTGTGATGTGAAGCTCATTGGCCACTCATCTTGCAATTGGAATAAAAATGTGCAAGTGTGGAGACAAAAATGAGTATCAAGTGTTCGTGATGAAACATCACCGTAATAAGCACAAAATAAGGTGAAAACAATCTAGAAGGGAAAAAAATTCATGTGTAAGAAAATGTGTCTCACGTTGCTTTGGAGCTCCTTGTAGCAAGGTTGTGGGAGACACACTCACTAACCTACAAGAAATGATATGAGATCGAAACAATACAAAATGATTCCCAAAATCATTAATGCCGACAAAATACCTCCAAAATGACTAATATCTCCAAAGTAGCATGTTAAAAAATGTTGAATAATACTAAATTTAATAGTATTCTGATTACTTTTAATTAATCTAAATGATTAAAAAATAAAGATGTACAAAATTAAATTTACACATAATAGGTTAAACTAATTTAATTTAATAAAATTTTCCTATTAATAAAATAAAACTATAGTAGTTTATAAATGAAATTAAAACTATGTTTTAAATAATAAAATAAGGCTTATAGTATTAAAACTAGTTTTAATTTAAGGAGAGAAAAATTAATTTTAAAAATTAGAATGATCAACTCAAATGCCAAGTGGCAGGAGGTGGGGGCTCAAGGTAGTTTGGAGTGTTCTAAAATGTATGCAAAATGGTAAGAGTTGACATAGATGGTTTGCGTAAAGGGAGGAGGTTGAGCATTGCAAGGAAATGTCATTTCAACGCTAGAAATAGAGTTGAGGTTTGCAAGTAGACCAATCAAAGGATATGAGGAGCCTCTAGGTGTACGAGAAAAATGACAAACAGGGCCAATTAGGATTTCCAAGATGAAACATGGACAAGCCCTCGTAACGAGCTCAAACATAAGCACAAGGTTGTGACGGTGGTGAGACAAGTTAGGGCTCGGGTTGAGGCACGCAGGGTGTTCGTATGAGCTTGGATTATGGTTTATACACACATAATGAGATTGAGACATGCATGAAAGGTTGAACAATAAGTCATGGACCAAATGACACAAGGTCGAGTCGATGAGAGAAAATGGGAAGGTCACAGAGAAGAGTTTTATGGGGCGAGTAACGTAAAAGACAACGGTTACAAAATAAAGTGTGGGTGAGTCGAGAGAGCTTGAAAGGTAATTAACCCGAGTGCGAAGTGGGTTACCAAGGTGACTACATAGCTCGGAAGGGGAGAAAGGTTCTCGATTCAAGATGGTGGGAGATTGGATATATAGAGCTCGATTTGGACTATCAAGTTAGGTAAGAATCAAGTAGAAGAAGTCGAGTGAGCTCGGGTATGGTTCGAATGAGAGTGCTTGGTAAAAACTTTGCTTCAAAGAGGAGGGTCCAAGCTCAAGGTAGCTTGGATGAACTTGCTACAAGAAGCTTGAGGAGCTCGATAAGAGAACGGGACAGGGTGAGTGTAGAGAGGATGTAAGGAAGACGAGTCTAAGAAATTAGGCTAGAATTCAAGAAAGAACAACAAAAACTAAAAAAACATAAATACCTTCAAAATATGGTTTTCTCGCAAAGTTAGCTATGGATAGCCAGTTTACCGAGAAAACAACCATCTACAAAAACACCAAGGTAAACTCCAAAAATGTGATTATCCTATATGAAATCCAAAATGCCTAAAATAATAAGGATTAATAAAAATTTCATAAATAGCTACTAAATTACGAAGTTGGAAGTAATTAGAAACCAACCAATATGAGTAATACATTTACCAAACAATACAACTCGATACCATATGATATTGAACCACGAGGATCAACGAGAATTTTTTCACATTAAGATTATTACACTCAAATGGAAACAAAAATGCTTCAATTAAACAACAAGAAAATTAACCACGAGCAAGTTGTTCATGTAAAATTAATAGGTCTACTCATTCTCATAGATCAAAAAGAAGGTATGTAGGATAGGGAGTGGTGTGTAACTCCCATGCCTAGACATGTCATACTCCCATGATGGAGTGAAGAGTTACAATGCTATAATAGCATGTAACTCCCATATGACAATGACGTGTATTACAAGTATAACAAATTCTATGATGGAATTTGTCATATGTTATACAACTCCTTAACAAACCATGTTTGAGATGGAAAATGCCCAATAGCTAAATAAAAGGAAAAAAATGTACCTCACATCAATAGAGAGATGAGTATGTTTACTTGTTTTTCCTTCCCCTCTCATCCTCTATAGTCATATATACCTCTTCAAAACATCTACAACTAAAAATCCTCTAAGACCACCTTTTCAGAAACACATGCATGCAAGATGAATTTGAAAAAGGAAAGTGGTTAATTGAATAATCTCTCCCCTACCCCTACTTAACTTATTTTACTATGATTTTTTTATGTTTTTATATGTAAGGATAGAAAAAACTAATATTCTATAAAATATATTTATATATCAAAGGGTCGAATTTGACCATAAATTTTAAATATAGATACGGTGAAAGATAACTTATCTGATTTTAAATATATAATTGGTAAACTTTAAATATATGATGCTTGAATATATTGAACTAGAAATTGTACGTGAAGTGTATGATGGAAATGCTAAAAGGGATGGAGTGAAGAATGAAAAAATGAGGAAGTGAAATAGAGGGAAAGGATGAGGGGTGATCAGGAAAGAATTAAATAATAAGATTTATTCTTCTTTCAACAAGTTTGATTTAACATATAAGATTTTGACTACACCAGAGATAAGAATGAAGTATGGACTTACCTTCCCAATAAGGATGCCATCTCATAGTACTTTTCAAAGACAAATGTATACATACATCAGTATCTAAAATGCCTTAAATATTAAAAGTACCAATATTTCAAGCTCTGTAATATGTTTCAAAAGTTTCTATGTATGTGTCATATTTGAGCGTAAATCTCTAAAATAATCTCTTTCGGCAGTAACCTAATGATGAGATGAATGGAGATATAGTAACTGCTGTAATGATTCACCCAAACAAAATCAAGAGATCCCTTGAGCATTTCAGATTGTTGTTTGGTGAAAGTACGCAACCTGGAACATGCTACCTTTTCCTAGTTCGTTGAAAGTTGTCTAGTATTTCACACTGTCCCCAAATAATTTGAGGTAGACTTCAGTAAAGGCTCTATGATTGGTAGTAAAGGCTATATTCTTTTTTTGACATCATGCCAATCAAAAACTGTTAGGCATATGATTGGCAGTGACGTTGAAGCATAGTTTCATAAATTACCACAGCCAATTTTGAGAATACAAAATTTGGTATTTTTTTTAAAAATATTAGATATTTTATCAAATAGTGTGTCTATTCTATTAGGAAAATGCCAAATTTTTGTATTATGCTGAATATAAAGTATTTCATGAAGAAATAGTTATCGCAATATTTTGATTTTGAGCTGATGAGGCTTCGTGCACCTATAAAATTGCAAGACACCTATACATTTTTCTATGTTACAGTAGCAATAGAAAACACTCATAACACAAACATACATTGTTATAAAGTAAAACTAAGGTGGGTAATACATACCGTGCTAGCAACAATTCCTCCTCTGTATCCTCTACACCATTGGATTGGAAAGGAAATCCAAGCATTTGCTCAAAAAATATGGTGAATATCCTCATTATTTTATCAGAACCCTTTGTGGAGGCACGTACTTTATCAGAATAGTATTTGATGATTTTATGCAAGTTCTCATGCAGGGTCATGTCAGTATATTTGTAATTTAAATTAGGAATTAAGGGTGTATTGTTCCCAGATGCAAGTGTGACAAGAATTTTATTTTCCTTTCTTTCTCTCTTACTAATTTCTGGGATGTCATGCAATAGAGCTATGAACCATGTAACATAGTATTGTTGTCAGAAAGTGTAACAAGTGAAATATTGTCATTATGAATTTGAAATGTGATAATTCTTAATCCCATCAATGAATAGCTCAATACTAAACATGCCAAATGTAATTTGTACTCCATAAAATAGATATGGAATCAAATTTAAATAAAACACCGAAGATGGCCAAAAGTGTAGGAGAGTATCCAGAGTGAAGAATCACGGAAATAAGTCATCCCTTATGAGTAGTTAGACAAGAAGAAGGTAATGAATCAATTAGTTCTTCTATAGAGTGTGTGCATGCTTAGGGTAGTTGTACTGAAGCCAACAAACAACCCTCAAATAAGAAGTAATCGTTACATCCTATTACGAATAAAGATATGAGGGTGTCTAATTTTTTCCACGTGAAGAATGATCACTAAAGAAAAGATGGAATTAAAACAGAAAATATAGAGATGAAGCATGGGAGATGGTAATCCATCATAATCTAATCATAACTATATCATCCAATTTTTTCCACTTCATATCTAGGATTTTTTTAATTACATTATGCAGCTAATTTTAATACCCATATATTTAAATTCAACATAAACCTTAATGCAATCCATTTTTGATAACTGTCTTAAACCATGTGTAGCTATATCAGGGAATAGTGAACCTATTCACTCTCCCTCAACGCGTTGTACGAGCCCATACATCAAATGTATCCTTGGGTTTTCCTTTATCAGGATATGATATATAAGTGAAGATTTCTAAGTGTCTACCTGGGTTCCACCTAAGAATTCCATAGAAATTTCACAACTTAGATCATAGTGAAATCATGACAATGTAATCAGCATCTTACACTACTTTGCATAAATTTTCGAGTCATGTATGCCATTCTCAATTCCATGACGATACACTCATCATTAGTAATTTGTCATCTCACCTTAATCACTTATTCAGTTATATGTATTCACAAACGTAGATGTTGTAAACAACTACAAGTCTTGTACAATATATAAAAAAATTTAATCTACAAGAAGACATACCTCTATGTCATCATATGATGCCTATGGGAAAGTAAGTGTCTTCATAACAATTCACCTCGTTACTAGACCACTTCCCTCCCCATAGCCATCATAATTTGATATCGGGGTGCATATCTAGGAGGTTCAATCTATCTTTGTAACTCTAACAAGTTTTTTACTTAAAGCAACACCATGCCACAATCCAGTCTCTTGATGAGGTCACTCGATACAGATACTAAGCAGTAGTATCCTAATGGTGACAACCGTCATTATAGGGATACAAATATGTAGCGGATGTAGTGAGTTAACCCACCAAGAATATTATATTGGAACATGGAATCTTATTGTTTTCGAGGTTATTATTAAATTGTGACCAAAAGTTCTAGTTATCACGACACCTTCTCACTGAATGATTTGTACCTAAGGTCCTATCTTAAGTTGATCCAAGGACATATAGTTAATTTTATAATATCGATTTATTACCTTAATAAATATCATGTCAATAATATAATTAAGTGGAGATCAAAACGATATTATATTTAAGTTCAGAATTACAAATTTTAAACTATCTGAAGCTTATCCAGTTAAGCCTATGCTTCTTATTATTACAGCTATGTACCATGTCACTAGTTTAGTTACATCTCTACAGGGCAGCATTAATACAAAGTGCCTCAATATTTCATATTAATAGAGAGTGTGCAAATTCACATTGATATAAGTGTAGGTATGTATCATACCTTTATCAAGTTTCATAAACTATTAATGTCAGTCAACATTTCATCTTAAGCACACAATCCTTCTTTATTTTAATCTTAATTGAAAATATTCAATTGCACATGATCTACCATAAGCAATTATTTTGTAAGTATTTCATTAAGTTTCATCACTTAATTACTTATTCAATCTTAAAGGTGTGATTCCTTCCTTTCCTTTTAAGGACATAAAATTTTATTCATAAGTTTCTAAAGATTCATTATAGTATAGCGCTTGTAAGAGACTTATTATCATTTCATTTGTACATAGTCTCATAATTCAAAAAATCTATAAAGGATGACCAGCGTATCAATTTAATATCATTGATATCATGTAAGTATTCACCTTTCATATCTTCATTATAATTCATAAGTTACTTAGATAAACAATTGATATTACTTATTCATAAAGGGAATTTATAGCATTATATTAGCTAATTCTTAAATTCATTATTCTTTCCACCCATTCAGACATAATTACATTCTATAATAGATTCCAAACATATAAGTCATTTAGCACTTAATAAGTCTTATGCTTATGTATGATACAAGAATAGTTACCCACTAAACTACCTTTCTTTATCGTTTGCAGAACTACTAAATTCATCTTTTTACAAACAATCATTTCTAGACAAGATAATGTAACAAGAATCAACTTTATTACTTTCTAGAATAGGTATCAACTCATGTTTATTAGATTTATCAAAATATTTCCTTACAAAACAATTACGTTAAATGGCGAAGGGCCTTTCTCATTTCCAAACATAAGAAATTCAATTAGGAATTCCATAATCAATTATCCCATTTAACTTTCTTTAATCAAAAGAATAAATGAAAATATATATGTCTCCTTCTTCATGAAATCCATCTTGCAAAATTGTTAGCATGAGTCAGTTCACATGAACTGAGCATGATAAACGCTAACTATTCAGAATTGCATGCTCTACTTAATAATTTCATAAAATGAACATAAGACTTCTGTGAAATTATTCTAAGGTCCAAGGAAGGAACATAACTCTTTTTATCATGCCACAAGAATTTCATAAATGAAACCATCAAAGGAGGAAAAGTTAACATATACCATCCTTTCAAGTAATTGAAATCAAATAATAATTTAAATCCCACAAAGGTGATCTGAACAATGAAATTGATTCCAATCAATCATAAAATTAAAAGAGCAAGAATAATATGATTGCAGTCATATAAGCCCATACTTATATGACTGTAATCATACATCTTATTTAACTAAGTCTTACAACTCAATCAAATAACTATTATATCTTTGTTAAGCAATAACAATAAAGTTAGTAACTTAATGATAATAATAAGTACAAGTTTTATAATATTGCAGTCGTATAAGCCTATACTTTTATGACTATAATCTTAAATCCCTTTCATTAATTTTGTACAACTTTTCTTTCAACCCTTTTTCTATTATACTCAAACTATAATTAGTAACTCATACAACATTATAATACAACATATCAGACAAGTAATTCAACCTACTTTCTCTACACAAAACATTCCTAGTACCTAAGATCTTGTAGAGTAGAATAATCACCGGGTAAGGGTCAGTTTAACTGAACTATAAGTGTAAGGAGTTGAAAGATCATTTTCCAATAAACAATTAGAAACTAGGTACATATAGATGAAATGAGACTAAATTTTGTACCATACCATTCATCCAAGAGTTTATTAGAAATGAACATTCATTTTGCACTCAACTTATTAAGCCACTGCTTGTATACAACTGAAATTTGAAACCACTCTCACGCTAACAGTAATAACATTAATTACTCCATCCCACACTAATATATTCACTAGACTAATAAGATATTAATGTCAGAATCACACTCCTAAGAAGGAACTAGAGAAACACGGTGGTTACTGGACCAATCAACCATGTGACCAAAAACTCATTGATTAAGACATTTCATTATCTTATCAAAAGAATCCCATAGGACCAGATTAACAAACTAGTCCCCGCAAAATAGCCAATAAAGTATCCTTAAGGACTTAACATTACATGCTATGGTCAATAATACCGCCTACCAAAGATCTCAACTAAGAATGAGTTTACCCAATAGAATAGCATTATCTCTTCAATCAAGCTTCATCATGGACTTGATTAGTTCAACACATAAATATCTAGAGTAAAGAGGTATTGTACTGTATAATTGAAACCAACTAAATGTCGGACACAAGCAAATATCAAACACTATAGTAATAAACCTAGGTGGGTTAAGTCAAACAATTTTGAATTTTAAAACCACTACTCAAAAATCAATTTAGAAACTATTTAAACCAATATGGGTTCGATAACAACTTAAGCATGGGAAAAATATTACAAACATTCAAACAGAGTGATCTTAAAGCTCCTAAATAGTTTTGAGAACATAAAAAAATCCCAACTCCCTATTCTAGAATCCCAAAATGGATGTGCTTCTCAAATTAAGCCACTCAGAACTTAAATATAATCGACAACTAGAGAATCAACAATTAATTACCCAAGGCTAAATAACAACTCAATACCTGAGTATTACAAACCTAGGCCTTTGAATATACAGTCATATTTTAAAATTAGGTACAAATTTATAAGGTTGAGAAATTAGAAGGAAAATATAAATACCCACTATCATACATTAAGATTAACCCACTAGAACTTGACGATACGAGTCCATTTGTTGTCGATATTAAATGAATCAAGTAAGATATTCTCTTTTGTAAATGGATAAGCCACTTACAAGGTTGTTCATTGACATAGAAGCTTGTAAACGGTTACCTAATAGATATAATCTAGTACGAACTTAATTCCACAAAAACCCATTCCACATATGTATATATATATATATATATATATATATATACAAGCTTGACTCGAAGTGCCCTACAGGGAAGAGTATCATCAAACCCAGTTTCATTGTTTGAGAGGATTTGATAAAAACTCGTTCTAGTCATTTAAGTTTCTAGAAACGACTCTATGCTATGGTGTTAGAAGCCATGAATCATAGTAAAGGTTACTTACTAGAAACCATTTATTTTCACAATAAAATCATATTCAAAACTATAAATGAATCTGCAACCCAGATAAGAAACTATAATTCCAAAAACATAAACGCAGAACTAGAGAACAACTTGAAATAGTAAATTTATTTTTACAAATCCATTAAATAGAGAAGAGTATTCAAAAAATTTAAGTTCTATCATCCTTGAAAGTGAAAATGAATTCGATTTATTCTTTTCCAGCTACCAAAGTTCGCTTTGTAATCCCTTCTTGAAAATTTGGTCTCACCATCAAGTAAAATCTCCAAAAATTATACCATCATTGAGTGGAGTAACTATTTATGCAACCAATGAATTTGGCATCACACCATTCATAGTCTTGCATGAAAAGTTTCCTCTGGAGAGAATTTGATGAAGGAGATATCTCAGAGTGAAAAATAAAACAAAATTTCTACATGCAAACCATTCTAAGAGCTTTTCCATGAAGCTTCGAGACTCCACAAAAATCGGGCAATGCATTAAAGTCTATTAATGTTTCTTAATGGTTTTAGGAGTCTAGTCACCATCGCCTCCTTCAATCCCACCATAGTAAATGGTTGAATAATTTAAAAAATTCACTTTAACAAGAACATGTCCTTAAATTAGCTCGTGAACTTATGTTAACATTGCATTCTATTTTCTTCACTATCCAAGATTAGTTGGAGTTCCATAAATTTTTCTAAAATAGTCCTTAAGCCATAGACTTTTCATGTCCCCAATTTGTAAGATGTGATAATAATAAGAATAGTTTGACCATTCCAATTACGTGCATGAGATTGAACTTTGAAATACTACTTCCAAAAATCAATTATCAAATAATCGTTATGTATTTGGATTCTTAGCTAAGACCGATACAAATATATCCATCCTATAATTTTGTTAAGTTAAAGATTATATAATTGGTCCAATACCAAGATTAAATTCACAAGGAATCCACATTCATCTTACCGGATTTGGTCGATAACGACATAAAAAATATCAAGGCCTGAATATATCATAAGGTTGAAAGCTATAATATAGATGAGCAACAACAATACCAACTACTTTCAAGCACTCATTTTATGCCAAAAATCCATTATATATCAAAACAAAAATGAATTAATGTCACCCTAGCAACTTAGCTCTGCATTAGGGTAGGTCTAGGATCTTAGTTAGGTCTTAGATCTTTTAATATAAGATGTCAACCTTAGCTTAGGTTACTGTTGATGATGATCCTTGTAGATGAACTGTCGAGTCGTAGCAAACCTTGGGTTAGTGGGATGTGCACCCTAAGGTGACCTCAAGATTTTAAAGATGATGGCTCTTCTGTGGGGTGAGATAGGGTTAGAGGAAAACATGAAATAACTTAAAAAGTAGGCGATGCACCAATCTAGGAGGAAAACCACATAACACTTCAAAGATTTTATCTAGGATAGTTGAATGGCTACACAACACGATCTATTATCCCGATAACGAAAGTATACGAGGAGAAGAAATGATTCCTTTATAGATAATAAAAGAAACAAAGAAACTCTAAGGGTATCAAGCACAATGAATTTCTTAACTCATTGAACTACTTATCATGGAATAACAAAGATTCAAAATACATGAAAATCCAATTGCACAAAATGAGAACTCTTTATTCATAAAGAAAATGATACATAAAGCCCTCAAAGGAACATATTACAATTTTCTTCTATGACAGAGGCTTACCGAGGCTAGATTTCTACCATAAATCAAACTTCTCTCCCTTTCTTATCTTGTCCAAAAATTCCTCTCCTTTTTCGGAACTTCCGATCTTTTATAGACCTATCTCTCCCTGTCACCTTCAGCTACCACTCTTCCTTGCTTTTAATTTGATAAGACCTTGTTCTTAACTTTCTGGCTCATAACCCCAAATAAATTAAATATAGGGCTACTATTGTCAGTAAATTTAATTGAATGTTTAAAATTTGTGATCTGGAATAAATATTTTGCTTGGTTATAGGAATTTGTGCATCTACCCCCCCTTGATAATGTTGTTAAGTCCCTAGATATTGAAGCTCCTTTTTCCTACCATGTGGAGGTATCATGCTTGTTTAAGGCCCTTGTTCCTTGGCCTTCTAACGAAAGCGCGCTAGATAGACACATGGAGCTTCCACTTAGTAGATGTATCTTTGACTCTTCAACTTGTTTGGGAGTGACTTTATCGAGCCCTGGACATGTGGAAGGCTTCCGCGAGTTTGAGAACCTATTTTAAAATTCTATTTTGGGGTTGCACCGATGAGACACGTGGAGATATTTCACAACCCTTTCCATACTTAGTCTATTTTGGCCCTCATCGAGTGAAGAGGTGAGGGACGGGGTAAAAAGATACTCAATAAAAGAGTCTTAACAAAATAATGTAATCAGTTTGGTGACTCACCAAGGGATTCCATGTCGGCCATGGAAGAATCTGACATCTCTCACTTTTCCAAAAATAAAAATGTGGCTAACAGAGGGCCACTTAGATCTTACGTAAGGAATCCGGTATCAAATCCATTCTGCTCTATTGGGTAGGTTCTTCTTTGCAAGGCTTGAAATGCTTGATCTAGCTCGATTATCTCCTTGTGGGAGAAACCCTGGAGGCTTTGCATTACCACATGCAAGCAAAAATCTAATTGTATGATGGGATTGATGATGGCCTCGACCTCAAAGCAACACTGGAGTCCTCTTTCAAATACTAGAAGATGGTCTTGTCTTGGCGCTTAGCTATCAAGAGTTGTTGAATTTGGTATTTTCATAAGAATGTAGACTCAAATGCTGGGAAGGGAGAGGGGAAACCTAGTTGCACTAATTCATTGATATTTTTTGCTTTATTTCCTTCATTCCTTGGTGAAGTTGTGCCAAGAGATTTTGAAATTTGATAGAAGCTTTGTTACAACTCAAAATCTCATTGATATTTGCAGTAATCAACCACCTATCAAGTAATTCCTACATCCTGAAGAGTGGATTCTGAGGCACATAGATTTTCGAATCAAAATATTTGACTCATGGACCTTGGCGGATAAGGTGTTGCTGATGGTGGAGACTGCATTCTCTACCTTGGAGCATAATTCCTATGCATCGAGATATAAATCGAGTGTCAAGGCTAGATTTGCAGTAGTGGTGGCAATTTTGTCACAACAGGAGGCATACAATCCCTATACTAATGTTACAATCCTCGCCTTCTGGGATTGTTGCCCCAATTTGTTGGTCAAGTCCTTGACCATTTCTTTGAAATATTTTATCCTGGCCTGAAGGCTATTCTTTTCCTATGAGAGTGAATTGACTAGGGCCTTAGATGCAATGATCTTAGCTACTAGAGCCTTTGCTCTCTACTCCGGGAAGCCACAAGGGCTTGCTTAGTTAACACGTCTTTTAGCTCATTTTGAGGTGATCAATTTCTCTATCTTTGGCCATCAACTCAGCCATACTTCCCGACATGATATCTCCTACTTTTCAAAGGCTGGATTGTGCCTTTTAAGTTGATTGTTGAGTTTCAAATAGTCGGTAGTGACCATGGATTCTATTTCATTCATCAGCTCGACCCTATCTTGAGGCTAGAATTTAGCAAGGTCCACCATGATAGCACTAATTGAATAGTCATCAGGTTGCATCTACTCGTGGGCTTGGATACCTAAGGGACCAAGTGAGAGCTGGTCAAAGAGCTATGTTGGTGGTCATATAAATATAACACCTACTTGGTTGACACTGATTCCATATCCTTTTTTCTCTGCTTTAATTTTCTACGATCCTTGGCTACCTTAGCAGCCTTCTCGCTTGGCTCAAAAACTTGGAGGGAGAAGAGACCATTCCTCCTGTGAATGGGAAATCGGGTGGAAGGCCATATGGAATAGTAACTGGTGATTGGGACATTGTAGTTACTAGAGCTGAAGAAGGGGGTGTGATCATGCAGGGGAGAAACTTGGGATGTTAATAGGAAATTACGGAAGTAGAGGCACGCCTGTAGGGGAAGAATCTAAGAAGGAGTAACAGATTGAAGAGTACTTTCCGAAGGGAAAGGTGGAGGTGGAGACACTCTGGAGAGAGGAGTCTTAGGTAGTGGAGGGGATGTCATGGGTACTACGACTGATTTTTGCTTCTTCTTACGGTCCGGGTTGGAGGGCGAGTCTACTTCTACAGTTGGTCTTGGAAGGTCGGTGAGGGAAGAAGCGGTGGGGAGTCTCAAGAGAAGTGGCAGACAAAAATTCTTCCAAGATCCGCTAATGTGGAAGCTCAGAAGATTCCACGGTTACTCAAAAGTGAGCATAACTATATCCTCATTATCTGGATCAAAGTTGTGCTCTACATCCCACCTATCTTCCCATGGCTCGTCGTTGAGGACCTCTTCCAAGTTCTATGTAGTCTAGCCGATTTCCTACCTATATTTCCAGAAGGCCTCAATTTTTCTGGAGCTCCAGTCTTTTCTCTTTAAGTTTGCTCGAGTCCTCTCCCAATTGTTAGAGTAGGGTCAAATTTATATTTGACTTGGTGGAAATATTCCCGATTCGGAGTTGGGATGTCCTAGAGCTCTACAAAGACATCGGTGACTCGGTCTAGGGATCCACCGCAAATCAAAAAATGGCCTCGGCTCATGCTTGCAAGAGTCGGAGATTTTATTTGTAGCCAGAGTAGCAGCCATTTTCCCATCTGGATCATACCTCCATGAATCCTTGATCAAGGCGAAGCCATAGGAGGCTAAATTCTGAGAGAGATAATGGTCCACTCATCTTTTAAGCACAGTAACCCCTCCCCTATGGAAGGGAAGCCCATAGACTACTTTCTTCTTTTAGGTTAAGCTGAACTCAAGGTCCATGAGGACAAGTTACCTAGCAACTTCGAGCCCCGCAACTGAGACATAAGAACCCTCGGGAGCATGAAATATTCACCCCTAAATCCATGGGCCCAAATCATGGAATTCCCTTTGGCAAAAAGTAGCCATAGGAATGCAATGGGTTAGAGAAGATAGACCACACATATTCATTCATTCTGTTATTGATCCCTTTGGGATCAAGCTCTAGTAAAAGAGGTTCCACAAAAGCATTGAAAATTTTATAAACTTATGATGAACAGAAAGCATGCAAGTCCATGTAGATACTGGGATAATATTTTGGTAATTTACCTCCTCATCCCACAAGGTCAAAGTCATAAACTGACCGAAATATTGAGCATTTTGGTACATGATGAGGTGGAAGAGAAAAGATGAGTACCTAAAATTGAATGCCTTTGAAATATGTTCAAGTTGCTCACAAATTTCCCCGCGATGACTTCTCGAAGTGGAATTTATATGTCTTCTTCTGACTAATGGTCCTCATTTGGAATAGTGCCACCATCTACCAATCCTCAATGCCTTTATCAGAGTCCTACCCGAAAATAAAGGCCAACATAGAACAGGCATCCTGAGCATCAGGCATGAGGGATTTTAAGGGAATGGGGAAACCCAGGATCCACGAAATGCTAGTGTCGATCGCCTCAACTCCTTATTAAGGAATGAGACCTTAGTTTGACACAGGGCCCATACATTTTGAAGCTTAGCCATATTACAAAAACTAGCCGACTAGTCATAGGTTAGGGCTAACATGTCCCTGATAGCCTATGGTGTAATTACCATAGCTATATTTTGGCCCTGGATTATATGGCTCTCTGAGTTAAAACAGGCCACACACCTTTGTATGAGCTTTGGGTATGGGTGCATAAGAGGAACCATATATTGAGCGATATTTTTTCTCAATATTCTAAAGCCGAATGACTTAGAGTCTCATAAGAGCTTAAACTTGGTGTGTGTTGCTTCTCTCAATGCTTTGGGCCTCTTGTTGAGACTGGGGTTGAAAATATCATCGGTTGGGTCACTGACCATAGAAGGATCACTGCTCGAGATGATGGATCCGGGAATTTTAACTTAGGTTGGTGTGGTCAAAGAGGAAGGATTTTCCCTACGTAGGATTTTGTTTCTTAAACAAAGCCGGAGGTGGCCATGGTGTCTTTATGAAAACTAGGAATGAATGCGGAGTCTTGGAGATTTTGATATTCGCGATCAATTCAAAAAAATCTTAATACTTGGAATGACACTATCGAACAACTCGGGAAACCTTTAATATCCACTTATACTCGGGAGTAAAATCTCACACGTATTTGGGGTCACTTCTTATAACATTCCCTTTGAGTGGGAAACCCAAGGTGCCGAATTGGGTGCCTTTTGATAGATCTTTGAATTGATTGTGGATCTCCTCATTAAGGAAAGGAGCATCACTCTTGATGAAGAATTTAATGGGAGAAAAGGAAGGCGTGATTCCTTAGAAATTTGAAAAGATACATGGGAAGAGGTAGCGGGACACGTGGAAAAATGCCCCCAAAATAGGGGGAAGCGTAAAAAACTAAAAAGAAGGGAAGCAAATATATACATATGATACAATTTCCGAGGACACTTACACGAAGGGTTTAGGTGAATCCCATTTACTGGGATAGCCAAAGGATCTCCCGCCATGGTTTCAAGTTCAAATGAGTTATGTTGCTTACATGCATTGATTATGAAGGGGCCAGTCCACAAGGGATCAAACTTTCCATGATTTCTGGGCTTTGCTCTTGCATCCCATTTCAAGATGGCGGTCGACTTGGAAATTTGGCTATGATGTCTTTTGATTGAACCATGTCTTGACTATTTGTTGGCGATTGATCATGTTTTCATGGGTGAGTTCATGCCTCTCCTAGATTTCTAGTAGCTCGGTGAGCCTTACTGACATCGCTCTATTTTCCTCTACCTCAGACCTTTTCAGCAGTTGTAATGTGGGGATCTCCAACGAAATTGGCATTACAACACTTTTCCCATAGACTATCTCATATGGTGAAGCTTTCAAGATCTGCTTTGGAGTGATCCGATCGGCCCATAAGGTTGTTTTAACATGATCATGCCATAACCTTTTATGCTCATGTCCCATTCTTTTAATGAGCCTTATCAGGTTCTTATTTGTAGACTCCTCCAAACTATTACCTTGCGAGTAACAATTAGAGGATGAATTTAGATATATCTCGTGCTTGACCACAAAATCAAATACTTTAGCTCCTAGGAAAGATTTTGCATTGTCAGATATAATGGTGCGGCGGGAACCAAAGCACGTAGTGATATCCTGTAATAGTCCTAGGATCACATTTTCAGTGGACTTCTTAAGAGGTACTACTTCTGTCCACTGGGTGAAATAATTAGTTGCTAGGAGAATCCATCGGTGCCTGGCACTTGAAGTCAGGTTAACCATTCCAATGAAATCAAGACCCCATTATGCGAAGGGTTCCTCAATTAGGATGGGATTGAGGGGCAATGTCGCGTTTCTTGAAACCTGCATAAACTTGACAAACCTTGCATTTATTCATTTCCACCGACTATCGGTGAAGCAGTCTTGGCGAAGTATCCTACTTGCAAGATCTTTATGGTCATTGTTTGGGCGAAAAGTGACCGCCTGAGTTCCTGTGATTAATTCCCTTAAGACTCTCTTGGCCTCTTCATCCTCCAAGCATCTTAACATTAACCCATTAAAATTCCTCTTAAAAAGGAAGTTGTCAATCATAGCAAAATGAGTCCCTTGTTGTCTATAATATCTCCTCTTTTCAAAGGGAGATGGCATGGGTACTCTCCGGTTTACATAAAATGAATTCTGTCAAAGACCCATCCTTCAGCCTATCCTCTTGTAGGTACATTATATCTCACACTCACTATCTACTCTAGGGATAGGTTCTTATGTCAAATATTGACATAGTCCCTTGCCTCTCACAAGCTTCATGGGTTTCAACTCTATGTCGTACTCCAAGATCTTGGTTATCTAATTTGCCCTTTTTTCAGTTATCTCACCCTCCATTATGTATTCTTTGATGCTAGAGTGAGCCACCATGACTTGATTTTTTTGTTCGTGATCAAGTGTCTAAACTTATTCAGACCTTTAACTATGGTGTAGGCTTTCCTTTCCACAAAATTATATCTTGTTTCATAGTCATGGAGAGTTTTGAAAAGAAATCGATTGGGTGTTCCTCCCCTTGTTATTCTCCCTTTTGGGTTAGCATAGACGCTATGCTATTCTTTCCCCATATACATACATAATGAAATTATTTGAGAAGTCGGGATTGTAGAGCACAAGGGCCGATGCAATAACCTCTTTTATCAATTCAAAGGATTGATGACCTTCATCAATCCATTTGAAAACAAGGTCCTCTTGCAACATGAGAGTGATCGAGTGAATAGTTCCCAAAGAAGGATTAGAAAATTTGATATAAACCTACTGAAAAAGTTGATCTTCCCTAAGAAGAATTGGAAAACCTTCTTGTTAACTGGTAGGGAAGCTCCAAAATGGCCCTGACTCTCTCAAGATCAATAGAAACTCCCTCCTTTGACACAACATGTCCCAGAGCTTTCCTTGGGGAATTCCAAAGATACATTTCTTTGGGTTCAGAGAGATTCCAAACTCTTGACATTTTTTAAACACGGCTTCTAAAGCATCAAAATGTTCTTCCACTATTTTAGTAAACACGGTAAGGTCATCAAGGTATATGAGGATTACCTTGTTTATCAATGCCCCAAATGTGGTATCCATGGCTCTTTGAAAAGTAGCCCCTACATTTGTGAGCCCAAAAGGCATCTTTGCGTAGGTGAAGGTTCCCCACTTGGTTGTGAAGGTAGTCTTATGCTGATCCCTTTCCACAAGCCATATTTGGTTATAACCCGAAAAACCATCTAACAGAGAAAACATCTCGTAACCCGTAATAATCTGCAGAATTTTCTCCATAGAGGGAAAAGGGTGATGATCTTTCAGAGAGGCCCTATTTAGATCTCTAAAGTCTACGCAGAGTCGTATTTCACCATTATTCTTCCTCACTGGAACCAGGTTGGAGACCCATGTCGTGTGTTTGATTGGAAAAATGATACGAGCCTCCAATAGTTTTCTTAATTCTTTAGCCATGAGGGCTTCTACCTTAGGGTTCACAGGCCTTTGTTTTTGCACACATGCTTAGTCCCTTCTTCTAGGTCAATGGTGTGCTAGATAATGTCCTTATCATAACCATGTAGATCATCATATGTCCAGGCCATTACTTTATCATATTTGTGACATAAGGCCACAAGTCAATCTCTTTCCTTTTGGATCACCAACTTTCCAACTTTCAAATGCGTTTGTCTAATGTTATTTCTAGTTCTACATAGTCTTCTTTTACCACCTCAAACTTTCTCTAATCTGAACTAGCATCATCTGAGTCGAAAATATTTTCAAGAGTAATTAATCCTCTTGGGAGCTTGTTTGTCTTTAGTTGTATTATTTGGTCCCCATATGCTTCTTCAATCTTGGGTTGGAGTTGATTTGTGAATTGATCTGACTGCTAGAGGAAGTGTATGACATGTTGGTCATTATCAAACACCTGCCAATGGTGGATGTTGTCAGGGATAGAGGGGTGAATGATCACTTTTATGGTATCTTTATTTTCAATTAGATCTTAGGTTGGGTCGAATTGAGACCCAATGGTATCCATCCTGTCAGCCTCTATATTTTGATCATGGGGAATTACCTTAATGTTGAAGGCTTCAAAATCATCTATTAAATCCCATACCCAAAGTGCAATAGGACGTCATCACGGGGTTCTTGGTGGTGGAAATATTTCTTACTTGTGTAACCACCAATTCGAATCCTTGAATACTTTAAAGCTGCTTGATACCCTCCTTCAGGGGATATGGATAAGCCGTGCACCAAGGCTTCATATTTTGCCTCGTTACTAGTGCAAGGGAACTAGAAACAAAATGATTGGAGTATCCTCTTACCAGCCGAGGAGATGAGGAAAACTCGGATCCTAAGTTTTTCTTGCTCTAGACTGTAAAAATATAGAGTCCATATTAGAGGGTTACTAGGAGGGCTTGTCTCCCATGCATCACCTTCTCTTTCCACTTTTGGGATTGTGGGGTTTTTGTTAAAATGATGTAAGTGTCTAAAACAATTGAATCAAAGTTCCCAAAATGATCTCCAGGGGAAATATTAGATAAATGATCGCTCTCCTAAGGGTCTTCGTCTTCTACGTACAACTCTTCTTCTCTGGTGATCATAGCATGTGCAGCCTCGAAACCGGAAGGCACTTTATCCATTATATGCTCTTTGGAGATGGGTTACGATAGTACTTTCATTTTAGACCCATACTTGGTTCATAGGATTAAATGGGACCAATCCAAAGACATATACCTGCTGATCTTAGCTATGAAATCTCAAGAGAGGCAGAGCCCAAAGACCGGTGGGACATTAATCACCATGATATCTTGGCAAACAATTATATTCAGACAGAATAGAGATGTAATGGGAGTCCCTTGATAATCCCTATGGTTGGAAAAGATTTCCCGTTTAATTGTATAACTCCCTTCTTCAAGGGTTCATACTGAATTCCTAAAGCATCTGCTATTTCCTGAGGCATGACAATAGTGCTTGCACTAGAATCTATCATGGAGTTATGTAATAACTTCTTACCTATAATAAGAGTTAAAAAGAAGGGGTTGGGCCTTGGTTTACTCACCTCTCCCTGTTGGTTCAAAAATATGGATTCTATGGGAATTCAAGTGCCTTTGACCCATTCTTTCAAGGGGACTACTATGGTCGAATCCTTTTCTAATATCAACACTTCTTGGAGTAACTCCTTACGCTCCGAATACTGGAAGATCCCATGAAGATGCATTGGTGGTGCCTTTTTAGCTATTGGACTATGTTGATGGGTCCAACTAGTGATGATTTAAGAGGTGGTTGATGCTTCATTCTTTCCTTATCAAGGTGATGGACCTCTTGATCTGTACAGTTTATTTTAGAGCTTCCCTTACTATTGGTGATGGTGTGCTCACGATAGTTGGAGGCTCTTTATACACCTTATCGTTGAACTTGAAGCTAGTGCATCTACTTCAATGATTCTCTTCTTGAAGTGGGTGTTGTAGTTAAACTAAACAAGTTTTGGGACAAACACCTCATTTATGAAGATGAACTCCTCCCCTTCTACCCAAGAGAAAAGGGCATCTTCTCGGTGAGATCTTGCCTCTTTTTCTAGGGACATTCCTTTCATTTACACGGTGAAAGTGAAACTTTAGGCTCCTTGGATCGACAAGGTCTAGCTATGCATACATCATAACCTTCTCTTGATCGTTGTTTGGTTATCCTTAGTTACAAGTTCCCTTGGGGGTAGTCTCTCGGCATATGAGAATTATTGCAAGGGAAGCACCAAGCATTGGGCTCCTCGGCCAGATGGTTTTGTCGGGGACCATTTCTCTCCGCTATTTGGGGAGCATTCCAAGTAGCATTGGTACAGGGACTATTTGATTTGATAGTTGTGTGGTCAGTGGTCTCTAAGTATTCGGTATGTAGAGGGATAAGCGGGTCGGCTACCTTGGAAATTTTGATAATTTTTCCTTGGATAAGCTTCCGATTCCTTTTAAGGTTCACTATCTCATTAGAAAAACTTCTCAGATATTTCTCATCTCATCCATCTCGGGAGAGGAAGATGAGGCTGTGGTGGCATAAGTTGAAGTCGTAAACTGCAGGGGGTAATTATATAAGGATGTAGGAATTAAGGATGGGTTTGGCATTTGTGCCTGTGGAAGGGGGGCAATCTCAGGATTTATCACTAAAAGAGTTCTGCGGGGGAGTTTCCTAGCATCTATTAGATTATTCTCAGCTTGGACTACAATGCTATAGGCCTGTGGCAAAGAATCCCCTCCCAATGATTGAATCATTACCAAAATATCTGAATTTAGGGCTTTTAAGTAAAAGATAATAGCCATACCTGTAGGTGGTCTAGCCAGAGGCCGGAATCCTTTGCCAAGTTTTATGAAACAGGTGTTAAAATCTGTCATTAATTCTTGTGGACCCTTTTTAATACCAATTAGTTATTGTAGGAGTGATGACCAGTCTCCCTTCTCGCTAAACCTTGTCACCAATGACCCCTAATTGGTCCCAAGTACCAATAGAATTAGGGGTTAAATATTGGTACCATTCCAGGGCCCTTCCCTTAAAAGAGGTGGCCAACAAACATAAGGCAACATCTTGCTCCCTTATATAATGTACTGCACATATCTCTGCTACGTCTTGGAGATGCTCCTCGGGGGTTTTGAAATCCTCACCACTGAATTTGGGTAATGCTTTTAACGCATTGGCTAGAATAGGGTTCCATACCACTAGGGGCATGGGAAAAATGAGTGGGCTTCCTTGATCCCATGAAATAAATGGTCTTAGAGGTGGAGGCTGAAGGTGAGCCATAATGATAGGTCTGAGGGTCCTAGTTGACTATGTAAAAGGCCTACCTAGTGGAGGGGTTGAGAGAGTCCGGTTTGGGGGACGGAGACCTCTGAACCTATCTTCCTCTTCTATGTCGTGGAGGAGATAGCTACAAATAGTTGATTAGACCCTCTTCCCTTGCTCTCGCCCTCATTCGCATTCATTTGTTCCTTCAAGTGGGTGAGTTGGACCCTACTCCAATTGATAGATCTTTGATGATGCTAAATCTAGGTATTAATGTCCCACCAGGCATGCCAGGAAAACTGTTGATGATGATCCTTGCAAATGAACCATCAGAGTCATAGGAAACCTTAGGTTAGTGGGACGTGCACCCTAAGGTGACCTCCATTTTAAAGAAGTTGGCTCTTCTCTGTTGATTGAGATAGGGTTAGAGGAAAACATGAAATAACTTAAAAAGGAGGCGATGTGCCAATCTAGAAGGAGGTAAACCACATAATACTTTAAGGATTTTATCAAGGATAGTTGAAGGGCTACACAACATGATCTACTATTCCGATAACACAAGTATCAAGAGCGAGAAATGATTGATTTATAGATAATAAATGAAACAGAGAAATTCTAAGGGCATTAAGCACGATGAATTTCTTGACTCATTTAGAACTACTTATCATAAAAGAACAAAGATTTAGAATATATGAAAATCTGATTGCATAGAATAAGAACTCTTTATTCATATAGAAAATGATACATAAGGCCCTCAAAGGCACATATTACAATTTTCTTCTATGACAGAGGCTTACTGAGGCTAGATTTCTACCAAAAATAGAACTCTCTCCCTTGCTTCTCTTGTCCAAAAATTCCTCCCCTTTTGTCTAGAACTTCGCTCTTTTATAGACCTATCTCTCCTCGTCACCTTAGCTACCACTCTTCCTTGCTTTTAATTTGATAAGACCTTGTTCTTAACTTTCTGGCTCCTACCTCCAAATAAATTAAATACAGAGCTACTATGTAATTGAATTGAATCGAATGTTTGACATTTGTGTTCTAGAATAAATATTTCACTTGGTTATAGGAATCCATACATCTTCCCCCTATTGATAATGTCATCGAGTCCCTAGATATTCGACGCTCCTTTTTCCTGCCATGTGGAGGGCTCGTGCTTGTTTAGGGCCCTCATTCCTTGGGTTTCTAATGAAAGCACTCTAGATAGACATGTGGAGCTTCCACTTAGTAGATGTATCTTTGACTCTTCAAATTTTTTGGGGTGAATTCATCAAACCATGGACACATGGAAGGCATCCGTGAGTTTGAGAACCCACATCTAAATTCTACTTTAGGGTTTTACCGATGAGACACGTGGAGAGACTTTGCAACCCTTTCCACACTTAGTCAATTTTGGCCCTCAACGAGTGAAGAGGTGAGTGCCGGGGAAAAACATATTCTCAACAAAAGATTCCTAACAAGAGACTATAATCGGTTACATTACTTGACTTCGGATAGAACATAACTAGGTCCATCAACATAACTTCACCTTCAAATAGGATTTATCATGCCTTACTTCTTAATCGTATAGCCAAAACATCATCCTTTGAAATTATTGAATCAAAGTAAGATTAAGTAACAATATGGCTGTATTCGTAAGATATTACGAAACATATCTTGCAACCTTATATTCATTTAAGCTTGAACATGATGGCATATAAGAAGCATAATGTAGTCAATTTTTGACTTATCAAACAAAAATAATCATAACAACATATCGATCATAGGTATGCCTTGGATCACTGTAAATGATCCAAGATAATTCCCTTCTTCAAATATAGATTCCATTTTCTAAGGAACATAATCCATATCAAAACTTAGACAGTTTAACAAGTTACATGTTATTCTACTGTCCCAAGAATCGATATCACTTTTCGCAAGCTGAAATCATTGGGTTTATTTCAAAAACCAGTCAAGTGAGTACTTGATGATAAATCAACATAAGTACAACATTGCCATAAGAATGATTAGATTCAGATCCTAAAAGCAATTTATATCATTCCAGCAATCATGATCTACTAGTTCTTAAGAGCACAACAACTTAGGATAGAAATCACATATCAACGATTGCATACCTCATTCAAAGAATCAAGTATAGATATCGTCATAGCAGGTAATTACATACCTCCGCTCTAAAAATAATCATTTCTCCGATGATTAACTTAGTCTAATCCCACCCTTTTTTAGTACATAGGGAGAAATGTAACTTATTCAACCATATTCTTCTCCAATAGTAAAAGAGTTTCGCAGAAATTCCTAGAATATGTTTTGAAGCAGCAATGTACCGCTACTTTGAACTCGACAAGTATTTAATCATGATAAACATAAGTATTCCAAACAATCACAATTGATCACATTCAGCTTCAGTAGGGCTAGAATAGTAACATTACAGTCATATAACCAAAACTTAAGTAACTGTAATCTTATTATTCTAGTTCCCTGAAGTTTGTATAACACCTCTTCATTAACAGTTACCACATATTAATTCGTTGATACCTTGGTAGAGAAGAATTTCAATCTTTATATCCTTAAGTTATATACACAAACAACCTTTATGAAATGAGTTAAGTTTAATAATTCTTAACTTGTTATTCAATCATGTATAATATTAATACAACACAATATATTGAGTTACCTCTAACTTCAATTTAGTCATAGAAAGTCCAACACCCAAGCAGGGACGTACATTCAAAACTTGATCAAAACCAAATATAAATCTATACTCCCTTAGTTTTCATAATAACAGTATGAACTGGGCATTTTAATATAATTTATTCCTCATGGATCATTAGACAAAGATACATACTACGATCACCTGAGTCATCTCATAACAAAAGTTATGAGTTCATCAAAGTAATTCAAGTAACAATGGTATAGGTGATGAAGTACCTACACAACAATCATACTTGTTAAAAAGGGTTAACAGAATCCCCTAGGGACATTCTAAAAAATTTTCACCTTGATCGATGACTCCCTAATTTTAAGGTAATGATTCCTTGGTATATAAGCATTTGGAGGAACAACAACACATTACATCCATTGGTGTGTTCATTACTCTTTGGGTTTCTTTCCTTGATCAGGGTATTACCTTAGTTCAATTTATACATTATCAAATCTTTTTAGAACTAGCATGCCACTCCTTTATAGACTTATTATAACTTTCACAAAGTTAGAGACCTAAGTTAGGTAGGCTTTACTTTCCCAAACCTACAACTCTTTTTTTTTAAAACAAGAACAATAGAAGTATTAATAAGTTTACGATATCATTTTAGTAAATATTTGTTTCTTTATTACTGAAAATTACAGTGTGCCTATCTATTGTGTTTCATTCTGACATATCACATTTTCTCGCTTTCGCTTAAAGGCTTCTTATCAAGGGTCAAAACTTCATAGTATTTAATCTATAAGCAAGATACAATCATTTACTCGATTATAACTAAGGTATTTCATAAATAAACTATCTACCACTTCAACTCATCTTACTCTTTTTATCTCATAAATCCTAGTTTGACCAAGAATATCGTTAACTTGGTTATCCAAGCTTATGGAACCATCAAAATGTTTATTAAGGAAATTTTAACTAGCATTGACTTCATAAATGAGTATTGATACCCTATTTATCCTCAAGAAAGAGGTCTTCAGGTTTTTTTTAAAAATCAAGAAAACTTACTTTAAATCTCACGAAGTGATAAGTAACAAAGTTCCTTTATAAGCTATAAAAATTTTCATTAATAACTTTTTATTCCTTTATTCAGATTCAAATATTGAAATATGATAATTTTAGTATCTCGAAGTTGAAATAATACTCATGTACATAATTGTTTTACGGAAAATAGAATAATCATTCAAATAAATGCTACGTTAGTGGACATGAGTCTAAAATTTGCACATTTTTATCCCATACTACAAGGAAAAGTTAGGTTTCTCAATTGTTGACTAGTTTTTTTTCATTAGGTACAACAAATCCATTATTCTTAGCATTGTATGATACTAACCTCAGGAAACCCTTAGCAACTTCACCGCATCCTGTTAGGGATACTTGTTCCTTTCCTTTGTTGTCTACCCTTGTAGTATGCTTCATCATTCGATGATTGTTCATTTTTTTAAAGGACAATTGTTAGCATAATGTCCATTACCACACATGAAACATCCACCAAGACGTCCCCGATAAACCGCATTTAACCTTGCTATTTGCAATAGTATTCTACTTTTCCCACAAAGTTATTATAGTAAGTTTTTGTGTAATTTTATTTTTGGTAGAACACATTTTCTGTTATGCTTTTCCACCAAATTTTCTTAGCATTCCGAGATGAAGAAAAATTAACACTCTTATGATCCTTTTCATTTTTATGAGTGGAAATGTCTTGCAGATTTGGTTTTAGCCTACTGGCTTTTCCAAATATCATCTTATCAGAAAAAGGTCCAAGTTTATCCAATGCTTCCCCCAATTTTGGGTTTAGTTCATCTTTGGATTTGTAAGTCCAAAACTTTCCACCATTGGTCAGTTCATCATTCAAACAACTCCCTTGTTGTTCGTTAGTAACAAATTCAAGTTGTCTTTTATCCAACTTATCATTTTCACCCATCACCAGCTACTCCAAGGCATCTATCCGGTTCCGAGTATATCAAGGATTGTTATAATTTTATCTAACTTTTGCACCGTTGAACCCACATCAAATTCTAACCTCGGTTCTTTCCTCTCAAGTACATCCTTCTCATATCCATTGTCCTGAAAAAAAAAATTACTTAACGGAAGGACCCAATAAGTCCAAGAGTTGCAACCTTCAGCTCTGATACCAAAATGTAACATCCACTTTTTGTCACTTCATATCTAGGATTTTTTTTTAAATTACTTTATGCAGCTGATTTAAATACCCATATATTTAAATCCAACATAAACCTTAATGTAATCCATTTTTATAATTGTCATAAACCATGTGCAGTTGCATGAGGGAATAATGAACCTATTCACTCTCCCTCAACGCTCTGTACGAGCCAATACATCAAATGTATCCTTTGGTTTTCCTTTATCAGGATATGATATTTAAGTGAAGATTCCTAAGTGTCTACCTGGGTTCCACCTAGGAATCCACATGGCATCTCATAGCTTAGATCATAGTGAAATCACGACAATGTAATCAGCAACTTACACTACTTTGTGCAAAGTTTCAGAGTCATGTATGCCATGCTCAATTCCATGATGGCACAATTCGTCATTAGGAATTTTTCATCTCACCTTAATCACTTATTCAGTTATATGGATTCACAAACGTAGATGTTGTAAACAGCTACAAGTCTTGTACAAGATACAAATCTGGTTTAATTTGCAAGAAGACGTACCTCTATGTCATCCTATGATGCCTATGTGAAATTAAGTGTCTTCGCAACAATTCACCTTGTTACTAGACCACTTCCCTCCCCGTAGCCATCATAAGTTGATATCAGGGTGCGTATCCAGGAGGTTCAATCTGTCTTTGTAACTCTAACAAGTTTTGTACTTAAAGCAACACCATGCCATAATCCAGTCTCTTGATGAGGAAACTCAAGTAAAGCTACTAAGCAAAGCAGTATCCAAATGGTGACAACCGTCATTATAGGGATATGACTGTGTAGTAGATGTAGTGTGTTACCTTGCAAATAATCTTGTATTGGAACAAGGAATCTTATTTTTTGAGGTTATTATTAAATCATGACCGAAAGGTCTAGGTCTCATGACACCTTCTCACTGAATGAGTTGTACCTAAGGTCCTGTCTTAAGTTGATCGAAGGACATATAGTTAATTTTCTAATATCGATTTATTACCTTAATAAATCTCATGTCAATAATATACTTAAGTGGAGATTGAAACGATCTTATATTTAAGTTCAGAATTACAAATTTAAAACTATCTTAAGCTTAATCAGTTAATCCTATGCTTCTTATTATTACATCTATGTACCATGCCACTAGTTTAGTTACATCTCTACAGGGAAGCATTAATACCATGCCTCTATATTTCATATTAATAGAGATTGTGAAAATTCACATTGATATAAGTGTAGGTATGTATCATACCTTTATCAAGTTTCATAAACTATTAATTTTGGTCAACATTTCATCTTAAGCACACAATCCTTCTTTATTTTAAGCTTAATTGAAAATATTCAATTGCACATGCTTATATTAGATCATTCATTGACATCTACCATAAGCACTTATTTTGTAAGTATTTCATTAAGTTTCATCACTTAATTACTTATTCAATCTTAAAGGTTTGCTTCCTTCCTTTCCTTTTAAGGACATAAAACTTTATTCATAAGTTCATAAGGATTCATTACAAGTATAGCCCTTGTAAGAGACTTATTATCATTTCATGTGTACATAGTCTCATTATTCAACAAATTCTATAAAGGATTACTAGTATATCAATTTAATATCATTGATATCATGTAAGTATTCACCTTTCATATCTTCATTATAATTCATAAGTTACTTAGATAAACAACTGATATTACTTATTCATAAAGGAAATTTATTGCGTTATATTAGCCAACTCTTAAATTCATTATTCTTTCCACCCATTCAGACATAATGTACATTCTATAATAGATTCCAAACATATAATTCATTTAGCACTTAATAAGTCTTATGCTTATATAGGATACAAGAATAGTTACCCACTAAACTACCATTCTTTATCATTTGTAGAACTACTAAATTCATCATTTTAAAAGTAATCATTTCAGACAAGATAATGTAAAAATAATCAACTTTATTACTTTCCAGATTAGGTATCAACTCATGCTTATTAGATTGATCAAAATTTTTCCTTACAAAACAATTACGTTAAATGGCGAAGGGCCTTTCTCATTTCCAAACATAAGAAATTCAATTAGGAATTCCATAATCAGATATCCCATTTAACCTTCTTCAATTAAAAGAATAAATGAAACTATATACGTCTTCCTTCTTCAGAAGTCCATCTCGCAAAATTGTTAGCATGAGTTAGTTCACATGAACTGAGCATGATAAACGCTAACTATTCAGAATAGAATGCTCTACTTAATAATTTCATAAAAGGAACATAACTCTTCAATGAAATTATTCTAAGGTCCAAGGAAGGAACATAAATCTTTTATCATGCCACTAGAATTTCATAAATGAAACCATCAAAGGAGGACAAGTTAACATATATCATCCTTTCAAGTAATTGAAATAAAAATAATTTAAATCCCACAAAGGTGATCCGAACAATGAAATTGATTCCAATCAATCATAAAATTAAAAGAGAAAGAATAATATGATTGCATTCATATAAGCCCATACTTATATGACTGTAATCATACATCTTATTTAACTAAGTCTTACAACTCAATCAAATAACTGTTATATCTCTCTGTCGAGCAATAAAAATAAATTTATTAACATAATTTTAATAATAAGTACAATTTTTATAAGATTGCAGTCGTATAAGCCTATACTTTTATGACTGTAATCTTCAATCTCTTTCATTAAGTTTGTAAAACTTTTCTTTCAACCCTTTTCTATTCTACTCAAGCTATAACAAGTCACTCATACAACATTATAATTCAATATATCAGACAAGTAATTCCGCCTACTTTCTCTGCACACAAAGTTCCTAGTACCTAAGATCTTGTAGAGTAGAACAACCACTAGGTAAGGGTCGGTTGAGCTGAATCTGTAAGCATAAGGAGTTGGAAGATCATATTCCAATCAAAAATTAGAAACTAGGTACATATAGATGAATTGAGACTAAATTTCATACCATATCATCCATCCAAGAGTTTATCATAAATGAACATTCATTTCACACTCAACTTATCGAGCCACTACTATTACAAAACTTAAATTTTAAACCACTCTCACGCTAACAATAATCACATTAATTAATTTATCCCACACTAATATATTCACTAGATTAGCAAGAGATTAATGTCGGCATCACACTCCAAAGAAGGAACTAGAGAAACACAAAGTGGTTACAGGATCAATCAAACATGTGACCAAAAACTCATTGATCAAAACATTTCATTATCTTATTAAAAGAATCCCTTAGGACCATATTAACAAACTAGTCCCCGCAAAATATCCAATAAAGTATCCTTAAGGACTTAGCATTGCATGCTACAATCAATAATAATTTCCTACTAAAGCTCTCAACTAAGAATGAGTTTACCCAATAGAAGACCATTAGCTCTTCAACCGAGCTTTTCATGGACTCAATTAGTTCAACACATAAATATCTAGAGTAAAGAGGTATCCTACTAGGTATAAGTCATACCAAATGAATGTCAGACACAATAAAAAATCAAACACTTTAGTAACAGTTTGGGTGGGTTAAGTCAAACAATTTTGACTTTTAATACCACTACCCAAAGAATCAATTTAGAAATGATTTGAACCAATATGGGTTCGATAAGAACTTAAGGATGGGGAATATATTACAAATTTTTGAACAAAGTGAGCTTACACTCTTAAATAGAATTGAGAACATAACAAGATGTCAAATCCCTATTCCAGAATCCCAAAATGGATGTGTTGCTCAAATTAAGCCACTCATAACTTAAATAGAATTGACAACCAGAGAATCATCAATCAATCATCCTAAATAACAACTCAATACCTAAGTATTACAAACCTAGGCCTCTGAATATATACTCATTTATTAAAATCATGTAAACCTTTATAAGGTCGAGAAATCAGAAGGAAAACATAAATACCCATTATCATATAAAAATAGTAACCCAACTAGAACCCAACGATACGAGTCCATTTGCAATCGATATCAAACGAATTGGTAATATATTCTCTGTTGTAAATGGATAAGCCGCTTACAATGATTTTCATCGACATAGAAGCTTGCAAACGATTACCCAATAGATATAATCTAGCACGAACTTAATTCCACAAAACCCATTCCAGTATATATGTGTGTGTATATATATATATTTATATGCAAGCTTGACTCAAGTTCCCTACAGAAAGAGTATCATCAAACCCATTTTTATTGTTTCAAGAGGATTCAAAACACAACTCATTCTAGTCATTTAAGTTTCCATAAATGAATCTATGCTATGGTGTTAGAAGCCATGAATCACAATCAAGGTTACTTACTAGAAACCATTTATTTTCACAATAAAATCATATTCAAAACTATAAATGAATATGCAACCCAAATAAGCAACTATAATTACAAAAACATAAACATAGAACCGAGAAAAATTCATTGAAAGAGTAAAGTTATTTTTACGAATCCATTAAATAGAGCAGATTGTTCAAAAATTTTAGGGTCTATCATGCCTAAAAGTGGAAATGAATTTGATTTCTTCTTCTCCACTACCAAGGTTCACTTTGTAATCCCTGCTTGAAAATTTGGTCTCACCATTAAGCAAAACCTCCAGAAATTATATCATCATTGAGTGGAACAAGTATTTATGCAACCACTGAATTTGGCATCATGCCATTCATAGTGTTGCATGCATAGTTTCCTCAGGAGTGAAGTCGATGAAGGAGATATCTCAGAATGAAAAATCAAACAAAATGTCTACATGTAAACCATCCGGTAGCTTCTCCATGAAGCTTTGAGACTCCCCAAAATTAGGTCAGTGCATTAAATCCTATTAATGTTCCTTAATGGTTTTGGGAGTCTAGTCACCACCGCCTCCTCCAATCCCACCATAATTAGTGGTTGAATAATTTAACATAATGCACTTTAACAGAACATGTCCTTAAATTAGCTCTGCGAACTTATGTTAACATTGCATTCCATTTTCTTCATTATCCAAGCTTAGTTGGAGTTCCATATAGTTTTCAAAAATAGTCCCGTGAGCCATAGACTTTGCATGTCCCCAATTTGTAAGATGTGATAATAATAACAATAGTTTGACCATTCCAATTGTGTGCATGAGATTGACCTTTGCAATACTACTTTCAAACCTCAATTATCAAATAATCATTATGTATTTGGATTCTTAGCTAAGGCCCATACAAATATATCCATCCTATAATTTGGTTAAGTTAAATTTTATATGATTGGTCCAAGACCAAGATTAAAGTCACAAGGAATCCACATTCTTCTTATCGGCCGTTCGATAACGACCTAAAAATATCAAGGTCCGAATATATCAT
Organism: Taxus wallichiana var. yunnanensis; assembly: GCA_018340775.1. Lineage (NCBI taxonomy): Eukaryota > Viridiplantae > Streptophyta > Pinopsida > Cupressales > Taxaceae > Taxus > Taxus wallichiana. The sequence goes on from CM031240.1 coordinate 847,953,584, forward strand.
AAGATTGAAAGCTATGAGAAACAACAATACCAACTACTTTCAAGCACTCATTTTATTGCCCAAAATCCATTACACATCAAAACAAAATGAATTAATGTCACCCCGGAAACTTGGCTTTTGCATTAAGGTAGGTCTAGGATCTTAGTTAGGTCTTAGATCTTTTAATATAACATTCCAAACTTATGTTAGGTTACATTACTTGAATGCAGATAGAACATAACTAGGTCCATCAACATAAATTCACCTTCGAATATGATTTATCATGCCTTAATTCTTAATCGTATAGCCAAAAACTCATAGTTTTAAATTATTGAATCAAATTAAGTTCAAGCAACAAAGATGGTTGTATTCATAAGATATTACGAAACACCTCTCGCAACCTTATAGTCATTTAATCCTCGAACATGATGGCATATAAGAAGCATAATCTAGTCAATTTTTGACTTATCAAACAAAAATAATCATAACAACATATCGATCATAGGCATGCCTTGGATCCCTGTAAATTATCCAAGATAATTCCCTTCTTTAAATATAGATTCCATTGTCTAAGGAATAGAATCCATATCAAAACTTAGACAAGTTTAACAAGTTACATGTTATTCTACTGTCCCAAGAATCTTATCACTTTCCGCAAGCTGAAATCATGGGGTTTATTTCAAAAACTAGTCAAGTGATTACTTGATTATAAATCAACATAAGTACAACATTTCCATAAGAATGATTAGAGTCAGATCCTAAAAGCAATTGAAATCATTCCTGCAATCATGATCTACCAGTTTCTAAGAGCACAACAACTCAGGATAGAAATCACATATCAACAATCGCATACTTCGCTCAAAGAAGCAAGTATAGATATCCTCACGTAGGGGCATTACAATAACATTAACAAGAAGAATTCTAACATGATATAAATCTGCACTAAAAAGGATATGCTTTTGCTGAAGATGTTTTACTATTACTGGTAAACATTGACATGGATTTTTATGCACTAGATATATAACATCGAGTCCATGATCACCATAAATGCGCTCAATGCACCTCAAATTCATAGCTGCAGTGGTTTACCATCAACACATTAATCATCATATTTTTAACCAATTACACTAATTATCAAAGTGACTATAATAATTGCAAAACCTCAAAATGAAACTACCTGTCAAGTGGTTTTCAATTTGGATATGACCAGTTCCATTATTTGTATTGTTATGCATCTTTTTCTACAACTCATGTATACACTTAATGGTATCTCTTGTGGTTTCTATCAACATATCCAACTCAAATATGAGAATTCGGAATGCATTCATTGGTAAATACAAAATACTTAAATAGTATTACATTAGAATATTGTGATGTTGCATGGATATTCACTTTCTGCACATGGAGCCATGTTGTTTTATGATTACATGGTAAATGAAAGTTTGTGGGATTGATTTTTCTCTCACTGATTTCTTTGATGTCCTGCAATAGAGTTGTGAACCATGTAACATAGTATTGTTGTCAGAAAGTGTAACAAGTGAAATATTGGCATTATGAATTTGAAATGTGATAATTCTTAATCCCATCAACCAAGAGCTCAATACTAAACAAGGAAAATGCAATTTCTACTCCCAAAAATAGATATGGAATCAACTTTAAATAAAAATCCAAAGATGGCCCAAACTGTAGGAGAGTATCCAGAGTGAAGAATCCTGGCAATAAGTCATCCCTTATGAGTAGTCAGACAAGAAGAAGATAATGAATCAATTAGTTCTTCTACAGAGTGTGTGCATGCTTAGGGTAGTTGTACTGAAGCCAACAAGCAGCCCTCAAATAGAAAGGAATGGTTACATGCTATTACAAATAAAGCAATGAGGGTGTCCAAATGTTTTCCACATGAAGACTGATCACTAAAGAACAAGATGGAATTAAAACAGAAATAATAAATCTAATCATAATTTGATCATAACATTAACAAGAAGACTTCTAACATGATATAAATCTACACCAAAAAGGATATGCTTTTTTGAATACATTTTACTATTATTGGTAAACATTGGCTTGGATTTTTATGCACTAGATATATAACATCGAGTCCATGATCACCATAAATGCACTCAATGCACCTCAAATTCATAGATGCACTAGTTTACCATCAACACATTAATCATCATATTTTTAACCAATTACACTAATTATCAAAGTGACTATAATAATTGAAAAAAATCAAAATGAAACTACCTGTCAAGTGGTTTTTAATTTGGATATGACAGTTCCATTATTTGTATTGTTATGCATCTTTTACAAAGAACTCATGTATAAACCTAATCGTAGCTCTTGTGGTATCTATCAACATATCCAACTCAAATCGAGAATTCAGAATGTAGTCATTGGTAAATACAAAATACTTAAATAGTATTACATCAAAATCTTGTGATGTTGCATGGATATTCACTTTCTATACATGGAGTCCGATTAGGCCAAGATATACCCGATAAATGTACAATATATGATCTCATCTTACTCTTCTTTTTATTACGTTCAATAGCATTTTGTGACTTTTATTTGATCTTATATGAGTTAAGATGTAATTTTCTATCTTTTGATTGATTGTGATTCTAATGTTAAAAGCTCTGAAATTCTGGCAAAGTGTGTGTTTGAAATTCAGTTTTGTAATAAAGCAAGTCTAATCAATCGAGGAAATGAAGCAGGTGGCATTCAATATGTTTTCGGTAGCCTCTTTTCCCACACAGCTTAGTTCCAAAATTTCCAAGCTAGTTCCGAAACTCCATCACATAGTCATCGTCTAGTTCCAGAACTTAGGACTTAGTTCCGGAACTCCAATATTTAGTTCCAGAATTTTCGGACTAAGTTCGAACTCTTGGGAATAGCTCCAGAACTCTCACTATTTTGATCCTTAACAATTTCCTATGGTTCTGGAACTTCTTTGAAGTTCCGAACCAATGGAAGTTATCTATTCTAACCATATCCAGAGATTTTGCATCAACGACCCTTCAATTAGGAAAGGATGAGAAGATTTCAATGCAGATCCAAGGATAGTTATCTTACAAGCTGTCAAATCAGCCACAATCCGATTCAACATCCATTCTGGGCACGATTCTATTTCATCAGAATTGTAGAGACAACTATGATTGTAAATGTATATAAAAGCAGACCTGTAGTAGATAGGAATATAGATAGAATATGATATGAAATAAAGAAAGAACAGAGAAAGAGATATAGACTAAGTACTTAGTTCCAATACATTTTGTAATACCGAATGTTTCATGAATAAATAGCCATTTCTATTTGAGAGAATTTTGAGTTGTTAAATCCTGATTCGAGGAGGAGCAAGGGCCCACTCCCCCAAGAACCAGGATATTCATTTATTTGGTATTTATATTTCTTCAGCAATAGCTTAGATCTGTTCATTCTATATTGTTTTAATTCTTTCAGTTAAACTCTGTTGTGTGCTAAATCCTACAGTGTTAATATAGATTCTTATATTTCTTGCAATCATTTTCAAGCATATTAAATTGAGTGTGTTTATTTCCAAATGCAAGTGTGTTTACTTTCAGAAGCAAGTGTGTTTATTTCCATTCTGCAAAGTGTGTTTCCTTTTAGCAAAGCTTTCAGTGTGTTTATTTTCAGCAAGTTTTTAATAGTATGATTTAAATAAGGTTTTACTAAGAATTCCTTAAGACATTGAAACGATACCCCATAAAATACAAAAATATAACTATATTCAACTAATAGATCAATAAGATTACTCTTGTTGGATATAGCTTTGGACACACCCCTGGTTTGATATGACATCAACAAGAAGTTGATTAAATGAAGGGAATAATGACACCCATCATTTTTGGTGTCGTTGTGGGAAACAAATTTAGAAATTTTCTAATTAAGTGTTAGCAAGAGCAACAATCATACATCTAGTAGTTGAAGGATCTTCCCTACCATATCATACAATATATGAGTAGACCAAGCGACTCAAAGGGTAGATTCCTCCCAAGAAAATCTTCACAAGAATTCATAAATAGGGAAATTGATCAAGAATTGGAGGCACCATCATCCCCTGTCAAATAAGAAACAAAATTGCCACCTTTGGAATTCTTAGATTAGTCACCTGAGGGAAGTAGAACTTTTAGGAAAAGGCTTATTACTCAATATCCATTTAGGGTGAGTTTTGATTCTCAATTGAGTAGTCAACCTCTTACTCCTAATTTTTTTCCTTCCCCAAGGAATATCACATATCACATTGATTGGGAGGAAAATACATAAAGAATGGTAGAAGAAGTGCAAGAGTACCGATAGGACCTTTACTTATCCAATCCAATTGGAAGATGATGAAACATCAATGAAGAATATCTCACTTGCACATTTACCCACATTTAGAGGGATGTCATCTGAAGACCCTGACCAATTTTTGTTTGAGTTTAAGGTGTTATGTCAGACCTATGACTATAAAATAGATAATCAAAAACTCAAGTTGTTTCCATCCACTTTGAAGGATGCAACAATGAGGTGGTTTATGGGATTAACATCCAACTCTAATAGCACTTGGGCACAAATGGAGACTTCCTTCCTAGACAAATACCAAGATTATTGTAGAGGGAGAAATAGGAAAGAAGAATTTTTCAAAATCAAGCAGAGAAAGATGAAAATCTGGAAGACTATTTAGATAGATTCCTCTTTGTGGGAAAAAGATGTGGATTTGTACTTTAAGAGGAGTTAAGTAAAACCATTTTTCTTAAAGGGTTGGATGATGAATCTAGGGAAGCCCTTAACTTGATAGGAGGTGGAAACATTGATCGCTTAAGAATGACTGAAATTAAGGAGATTTGTAGAAGTTATTCCGTAACAAGGGGTGGACCTAGAAAAAGAAAATCAGTGAAAAATCTGAATCTAAATATGAACAAACTAATGGGTGAATTAGCAAATTCTAAAATAGACATTTTAGTTCAATTAACCTCTACTATGGATGGATTACAAGCTAAAGAAAATTCCAAAACTGAACCATTGGCTATGTATTGTCCTAGATGTAGGAAGAAGCATGCACTAAGAGACTATCCTTTGGATAAAAATGAAATGTGTCTTATCTATGAATCTAAAGAAAATGATACTGATGTTTGTTCTCTACTTCCAGTCATAAAGAATCATCTTAAACAAACCAATACATCATCCACAACAGAAGAAATTAATTTTGTTCAGAGACAACCTAACTAGGGGTAGTTTATGCCAAGATCAGTTCCTGCTCCCTAGATAATGCCATGGGCTGCTTAGATAGTACCACAGAATTGGGGAGAACCACCTTGGGCACATCAACCAACATGAAACCCTCAAGATTGGGAAAATTAAGCTTGGTATGCTAAGGGATATCAACAACCATGGGCTGGTCAAGGAAATCCTTGGTCACAACCTAGATGGAACACTAGCAATAATACTCAAGGAAGAACATATCAAAATTAGAATCAACAGGCCATCATGGGATCCCCTGCACAAAATTCACAAACTAAAAATGTAGTCCAAACACAAATGCCAACATAGCTAGTAGCAAACCCAAGAAACAAACAAACAACTCCTATTTATGGAATAGAACCAGAAAAATCAGTTGATTTACGTGCTATGGATTGTAAGGATATTCACACTAGATCTAGAAAAATCATTAGCAATCCACCTATTATAATCACTGAAATGACAGAATAAAATGAAACCCCTAGTAACTTGTCATTCCAAAAGAGGATATAAGAAGAAAAAAAAAATCTAGATAGCAACACTAACCGAGACTCCATATCCGTAAAGGTTCAAAGAATCTATCAAGCAAAGAGTATGAATTATTACAGAATTAAGGAAACTCGAATATTGAGATACCCTTTATTATAAGCAATTAAGGAAATTCCTTAAATGAACAAATTAATCAAAATATTATGTTTGAAAAACCGGAAGAAAGATACAAGACCCCAAGACTATCAAAGTAGATGGGAAACTTTCTGATTTATTAGCAGGAAAACTTTTACTTCCCAAATATGGAGATCCTGGAAGTCTTGTTATTTCTGTCTCTATAGGGAATAAGGATATACATAATGTTTTGGTAGATTTGGGAGCAACTATCAATGTAATGACAATAGATACTCTGAAAACATTACCATTAACAGGTATGTAACCTACTAATACCATATTACGATGGCGAGACCAATCTTTAGTAAAACCGGAAGGAATTATTGAAGATGTGGTAGTTATGGTGGAGTCATGGGACTATCCGGTTGACTTCCTATACTCGTAGCCAAAAGGTTAAACATTGGGTTACCCCATTATTTTGGGTAGACCATGGTTAGCTACAAGCATCGCTTTAATTGATTGCAAGTCAAGTGATATGAAAATCTCGAATGGTAAGAATTCTAAGAAAATTTCCTTATATCCTACCGCATGACCATTTACCGACAATCATGAACAATTGTGGCTTGATTCTCCTAAAACCGATAAGAAAAATGTGTCTTCTTTAGCTATGATCACATTACAAGATCATGTAAGAGAAGTAGAAGAGATGATTAATCCACCATTGGATGAGCACCAGCTATCCTCAAAGAAATCATATATAGTTCTAGAACCCGTGAACTTAGTTCAAACCTACGAACTTGGTTCTCAAACCTCGCGAACTTAGTTCTCGTAACCTACAACTATAGTTCCAAAACCCGCGGCTATAGTTCGAAACCACCACATTTCATTCCAAAACCACAATAAATGCGGTTCCCTTTTGGAAATAATTTCACTTCGGAGGAACAAGATTTCTCATGGGGAGAAGATGAATCAGTAGCTTCAATTTCAAATACATCGGGAAGTGGTGAATAATTCCTAGAAAGTAGCAATGCTGAAGAATTTGGCCTACAAAGAGATAAGTATCATAATTCTCATTACTGTCCTTTTCCAAGGATTCTATCTCAAGGAACTTTGGAGATGTTGCTTCATACCATATGTTGTTACCACATGCATGTCCATTAAATACTCTAATGAACCCCATTCAACAAATCAGTTCATCACACATTGGAACCAAACATGTTGAGATTCAACCAGGTAAAACTTTGAACATTAATAGCTGGTTGAAGGATGATGAAGAAGCTAAACTATTTGATGTTTTAAAAAATCATACTAAATATTTTTCTTGGGAATACAAAGACATGAAGGGGATTCACCCAAGTATCTGCACTCATCACATCTATACTGAAAATGTTAAACCAATTAGGCAGCCTCAGAGAAGGATCAATCCAGCCTTAAGAGATATAGTCAAACAAGAAATTGAAAAACTATTACAAGTAGGTTTTATCTACCCTATCTCAAATAGTCAGTGGGTATCTCCTCTTGTAATTGTTCCCAAAAAGAATGGAAAATGGATAATATGTGTTGACTATAGGGAACTAAACAAAGCCACAATGAGAGATTATTTTCCCTTACCTTTCATAGATCAAGTCCTAGATAACATTTCAGGTAAAAAGACTTTTCCTTCTTGGATGGCTTTAGTGGATATAATCAGATCAAAGTTATCGCTAAAGATCAGGACAAAACTACATGTACATGTCCATGGGGAACCTTTGACTATAGGGTGTTACCATTTGGCTTATGTAATACTCCTGAAACTTTTCAAAGAGTGTACTTGCAATCTTTGTTGATCTAACAAATGATTGTGTTGAGGTATATATGGATGACTTCACTGTACATGGAGATACATTTGAAGATGCTTTGAGAAATTTGGATAGAGTGTTAACAAGATGTGAACAACACAACCTGTCTCTTAGTGATGAAAAGTGTTTGATGATGGTGGATGAGGGGATTGTATTAGGACACCATATTTCAAAAAGAGGAATTTAGGTGGATCAAAACAAAATTAGGATCATTTTAGATTTACCTATTCCTCAGACCCCCATAGATATCAAATCATTTCTAGGGCATGTTGGGTACTATAGGCGCTTTATAAAAAATTTAGTAAAATTGTTGCCCCCATGTTTAACTTGCTAACCAAGGACTGTGAATTTCTTTGGGATGAAAAGTGTCAGCATGATTTTGAAGAAATTAAAGAAAAATTAATCAGTGCTCCAATATTGAGAGGACCTAATTGGGAAAATTCATTTCATATCCAAAGTGATGCCTCAAATTATTCCATTGGTGCAGTTTTGGGACATAAATATGAGGAAGGAAAGATGTATGCCATTTATTATCTTATCAATAATCTTACTCCCACCGAAAATAATTACACCACCACCGAAAAATAATTTCTTGCTTGATTTATGCAATCAATAAATTCATACATTACATTACAAGGTACAAGATATTTGTACACAGATCATTCAACAATTAATTATTTAATGAACAAACCGGTGGTTGGAGGAAAAATAATTAGATGGTTATTACTTTTGCAAGAATTTGATATTACCATTGTAGAAAATCCAGGTAAATATAATGTGATAACTAATTTTTGTCAAAACTAACCACTACTGGGGAGCAAGATCTAGTCAAGGATAACTTTCCGGATGAACAACTATTTACAATCTCAAAGCAAGTACACCATGGTTTGCTAATATGGAAAATTATCTTGCAACAGGAAGTTCCCTCCTCTACTTTCACTAAGAAACAAATAAAGAGATTAATCAAAATCAAGTGCACAATTTAAATGGTTAAATGGAATGCTATTTAAATGTGGTCCTAATTTTGTCTTACGTAGGTGTGTAAGAGAGGATGAAATCTTTGACATCCTCAGAGCATGTCATGATAAACCAAGTGGAGGACATTTTTCAGTGAAAAAAAACAACTCATAAGATACTTAGCACTGGTTATTATTGGTCATCTCTATACAAGGATGTGAAGAGATATATCAAGAGGTGTGATCCTTGTCAAAGGATGGGACAACCAACTTTCACCAATGAAATGCCTCTTCAACCTCAAGTTATGGTTGAACCATTTGAGAGATGGGGATTGGATTTTTTTGGTCCCTTAAATCCTCCTTCACAAGGGAAATATATTCTTGTGTGTACTGACTATGTGACAAAGTGGGCAGAAGTGCAGGCATTGACAAATGTCATTGAAGAAGCAGTTACCGATTTCCTTTGGAATAGAATTATGATAAAGTTTGGAGCACTGAGGAGCATAGTTTCATATCGGGACCACAATTCATGTCTAAACTGATCCAATCTTTCACAATGTATTACCAAATCAATCATAGGAAGTCATCTCCTTACCACCCACAGTCAAATGGACAAGCTGAATTAACAAACAAATAATTGGAGAGCATCCTTACCAAAACAATTGAAGCTAGGAGAAAATATTGGGTAAAGAGACTACCCGAAGCGTATGGGGCTTATAATACAACTTGGAAAACTACAACAAGGTTTTCACCATATGAGTTAGTCTATGGAAAAATCCTTGTTACCTATAGAGTTTGAACTACAGACATTGAGGACAACAGTTAAGGTGGGTATTGAGTTAGATGCAGCTCAAAAAGAAAGAATCCTTCAACTCAATGAGTTGGATGAATTGAGGATGGAAGCACTTCAGCAGACAGAGATAATTCAAGAGCAAAGGAAGCAATGACATGACACACATATCAAGAGAAGGCAATTCAAAGTAGGAGACTGGGCATTGTTGTTTGATTCTAAGTACCAACAATTCAAGGCAAAATTGAGAACCAGATGGTTGGGACCCTATCAGATTGAGCATATCTTTGACAATGATTCTATTCGATTACTTTCTATTGATGGCAGCAGCAGAACACTCTTGATCAATGGACATAGGCTGAAACTCTATAGGAATTCTCCCACTAAGGATGAATTCTTGAGGAAGATTGATGCGCAGACAAAGAATTTGATCATATGGAAGAACCTAGTTCTTCCAAAATGATCAAATAAATAGATGATAGATCCGTAATAAAGGGAAGAATATGAAAATCAAGTAAATGGAATTTTCTTCCCAAATAAATATATATAAGAAAAAAAAATCTCTCAAAGGTCAATTGAAAACCAACAAATGGCGGTTGACCTCTTCTTTTGGCTAATTCAAATAAAAAGGAATTCTTTTAAAATTCTAGTTGTCTTATCTAATCATATTTTGTTCCACTTGTAGGAATGATGAGTCATCATAGAAAAGGATTACATCATCAGGGATGGTAATTATATCTTTTAACTTATTTAGGGTTAAATTAAATGTTTGCATGTGTGATTTGACTTAATTTAAAAGTTAGTATGATGAGTCATCTATTTATACATTATGATTATAAGTGAGTAATCATGAAGATGATAAGGATGGGATAAATGGTGGAATGGTTATTATTGGAAATCATTAAGGAAAAAACAAGTAAAATAAGTTGTAGAGTGATTTTTTTAAAGAGGCAGTGAATTAAGCTTGTGTTATGCAGCAAAGAAAAAGAGAGAGGGTTCTCTGCACTAAAGCAGAGGGTTCTTCACTAAGAAAAAGGTTCCGCAGCTAAAGTCATTAGTTATGTAGCTAACCAAGAGGGCCTGTAACCAATTTGCACAAAAACAAAACTCAAGCCGATATGGGGATTAAAAAGAAATCTAAACCAGAGGATGATTCCCAACTGCTCGTGGACTAAGAAGTAGCATCTATCTTTGAGCATGCAAGATGGCTTGAGTTCCTGAAGAATTTTTCAACATATAATGACGAATTAGTAAGATAATTCATCATAAACCTAGAGCAATCCAGGGCAAAGGTGAGAAATATCTTTATCCATTTTTTCTATAAATACAATAAGTAATGTGTCTAGATTGCTAATTGTGCATGTCCCACAACCTGCTAAAGGGACTTTGAAAGAACTGATTGAAATCTTACTACAAGGAGAAGAAACTGAACCCCAGTTCATCTACAATACAAAGAAAATCATAAAATGGGTCAGAAAAGCTAGTTTACCCAAACCCTTTGACAAGGTAGCATTTTGGATAGTGAAATATTTAACCTGTGATGGTCAATTTGGGTCTCAGTAGGAAAAGAAGTCTTAAAAATGCTTATATATCTGAAATATGGAACCAGAAAACCTGAGTACATAGTAAACCTTCCAGGTTTCTTTTTTATTCAATCCAAACCATGGCTCAGAGATACTCTTGGGGTGTAGGGACAATCAGGCATCACGGTCTAATTCATTTAGTATGCCAACACCATTTTCTGTCAAAGCAAAATGGAGAAGAAATGTGGGACAAGTTTCTTGGCAAGTTCAAGAAAAACCCTAATATCATCAGAAGGTCAATTCCAGCCCTATACTCTCCTTCATCTAATTTGGAAATTGAAGAGGAAGGAGGAGGTATCCCAAAAATAAGAAGGTCTCGTAAGAAGAATCAAGATAGCAGAGCCTTCTCGTGCCTTTCAAGGAAAATCCTTCTTCGCAATGCCTTCTTGGAGAACCAATATTTATCTCTGATGATGATAGCTCACCTGTACAAAAGGAAGAAACAAGAGTAAGAAGATGCTCTAGGAATAAATGCACCGATAGGCATGTTGAAATTCCCCAAGAAGGAGAATCCATAAACTAACAAGGGAAACCCCTAAGGAAAGGAGTGAACAGGAAAATATGGAAGAGGAAGCTACCAATATCTTGGGAAGCATGGACATAACTCCCCCGAGTCAAGCCAAGCTGAAATGGATAGAGGAGATGAGATATTTGAATAGTAGGAGTTTCAAGAATTGGTGAACCATCAACATTGCCACAGAATAAGAAGAGTTGGCATCCTGGATAAGAAAAGGAAAATTTCCTTTGATAGAGGAAGAATGGCCAACTCCTTAAGTAATTTCAGAGGAAGAAGAAAGAAATCAAGTTAAACAGGTTGTGTTCTTGTCTAGAGTAGAGCTCATCATTAGAGAAAAAGATGAGGAATTGGATTTCCTCAAGCTCAAATTAGAAAAAGGGAAAATCTCATTGAAGAGATAACAACTCACCTTACGATCGGGACTAAGGAATTATCGGTTATTAAGGAACAACTAATAGAAAAAGAGGAAAATGTCGAATGTTGTGTCCACAACTTCTACACAAACCGAGTTTACCTATTTTCCAAGCAAACAACCGTGGGGGGACACTTGTAGGGAACTCGAGAGAGACCAAAACATCAAATGAAGAATTGAAGACCAAGATAGAAGAAGAAATAAAGGCAATAAAAGAATGGGAAGAGAAATTTTATAATGAAGAAGGAAACAAATATAAATGTCTTGCAAAAATTCATATGGTCTGCATTATGAGTGAAAATTTTCTTGCTTGTAGGAGGCCCTCTCCTGGATATAGTGTGTTTTTAGAATAACAATTAATTCGTTGGCAACTGTCTAGGATTGCATGTGGACTTCCACATGAACTAAAGGACGAATCTGAATTCATGGAAGCTTACTCTCTATCCACTCGTGAGCAGAAAAATATTTTGTGTGAATTTTATCTTTGTAATTTTATGCTACAGAAAAACACAGGATTTATGATTAATTTATATGTGGGGGAGAGCCAGCTCAATGCATTTTTCTCTTCTACAAAACCAAATTGCATGGAAGGAAAGGGAATCGAGTTTTTATTGAAAGCTATCTCAACTCGGTCTCGCATGAGAGCTCACTATGGTAAACCTTCTGCCTTCCTCATGCATTTTAGAACTCGTGCCTTTGATGATAGGTTCAAAACACATTATCTTTCCATTCTACAAAAGAGTATAGATTCTTTTACCTCTTATGAGGAAGAAAAATTTGAAGAAATTTATGCAGGATGCTCGAAGAGGTGGGAACTCCTTACTGTTCCCTTGAGAAGATGGGAAGTAATATCACCTACAAATCTATTCTAGAGTTTAGAAAGGGCAAATGTATTATGCATAATAATTCCTAGGATCAATGAGACCTACGGGAAAATATGGATGGGAATGCGAACAAGGCCCCCTCTACTTCTCACCCCCATGGCTCCTTGGCAAAACAGAGGACCTCAAGACCCTGATGAATTTGAAGAGTGGGAAAGAAAAATAGAAGAAGGAGATGGATACAATACCTCTAAGTTTAAGCATTGGGAAATCTAGTATCAGCCATTTGATCTGAGTGATCAAATGGAATGCAGAATATATAACCCCACTTTTGAAGAATGAAGTTTGTAAAGGGACTTACAAACAAGTAAGTTTGGGGGAAATGATGAGGCCAGTATATGCCTCGATAAATGTACAATATATGATCTCATCTTACTCTTCTTTTTATTAAGTTCAATAGCATTTTGTGACTTTTATTTAATCTGATATGAGTTAAGATGTAATTGTTTGTTTTTTTATTGATGTTGATTCTAATGTTATAAGCTCTAAAATTCCACGACAAAGTGTGTGTTTGAAATTTAGTTTTGTAATAAAGCAGGTATAATCAGTCGAGGAAATGAAGTAGGTGGCATTTAGTATGTTTTCGGTAGCATCTATCCCCACACAGCTTAGTTCCGAAACTTCCAAGCTAGTTCCGGAACTCCATCACACAGTCATCATCTAGTTCCAAAACTTAGAACTTAGTTCCGAACTCCAATATTTAGTTCTGGAATTTTTAGACTAAGTTCCGAAACTCCTGGGAATAGCTCCGGAACTCCCACTATTTTGATCCTTCACAATTTCCTATGGTTCTAGAACTTCTCTGAAGTTCGAAACCGATGGAAGTTATCTATTCTAACCATATCCGGAGATTTTTCATCAACGAACATTTCAATCAGAAAGGATGAGAAGATTCTAAATGCATATCCAGGATAGTTATCTTACATTGGTATCGGATCAGCCACAATCTGATTCAAAGATCCATTCTCGGGCGCGATTCTATTTCATCATAATTGTAAAGACAACTATTATTGTAAATGCATATAAAAGTAGACCTGCAGTAGATAGGAATATAGATAGAATATGATATGAAATAGAGAAAGAACAGAGAAAGAGATATAGACTAAGTACTCGGCCCAATATGTTTTGTAATACCGAATGTTTCATGAATAAATAGCCATTTCTGTTTGAGAGAATTATGAGTTGTTAAATCTTGATTCGAGGAGGATCAAGGGCCCACTCCCCCAAAGACCAGGATATTCATTTATTTGGTATTTATATTTATTTAGAAATAGCTTAGATTTGTTCATTCTGTATTGTTTTAATTCTTTTAGTTAAACTCTATTGTGTGCTAAATCCTACAGGTGTTAATATAGATTCTTATATTTCTTGCAACTATTTTCCAAAGATATTAAATTGAGTGTGTTTATTTCCAAATGCAAGTGTGTTTACTTTCAGAAGCAAGTGTGTTTATTTCCATTCTGCAAAATGTGTTTCCTTTCAGCAAAGCTTTCAGTGTGTTTATTTTCAGCAAGTTTTCAATAGTATGATTTAAATAAGGTTTTACCAAGAATTCCTTAAGACATTGAAAAGATCCCCCAAAAAATACAAAAATATAACTATAGTCAACTACTAGATCAATAAGATTACCCTTGTTGCATATAGCTTTGGACACACCCTTGGTTTTATATGACATCAATAAGAAGTTGATTAAACGAAGGGAATAACGACACCAATCAGAGTCGTGTTGTTTTATGACTACATGGTAAAGGGAATTCTGTGGGACATCTTACACGGTGAGTAAAATGATTATGTTATTAAAAAAAGGATCTATACATTGTAGACTCATATTTTGAAATAGAATAAACCAATCTAAGCTAGATTGGGGCACTCAGCTAAATATTGGTCATGGCATTATAGAAGGATTAGCATATCTTCATCATGACTGTAACCCACACATTGTTCACAGGGATGTAAACACTTCTAACATTCAAGGCTAAAAACCCAATTTTTCCTTTAACAACCCATATTTTATTCATATTAATTCATTACAACTCAGTGTCATGTTCAGTATATATTATAGATAGAAGTATTACATTATTTGGGGATTGATCCATCCTCCATAGGCATCTTCCAAACTCTGAGGAAAATCAAAGTGCTATATGGTAACATGTGGTTCAATACCTACAAAATTTATAACTGTTATCCTTATCTTGGAGAACAATCTACAGATTTATTTTACCCTAATATTGTCAATTGTTGCAATTAATGAATGACAGAATCTCCTTTCAAGTGACCTAAAAGAAATTTCATTACCATGGAGGATGAGTTCATTGATGATATTATTGTAGTATTCCAATCCCTTGGGATTGATGGCACCCTTTCCATCTGCAGAAAACATCCAGAAAGTTAGACAAGAAGTATTACAAACCATAACTTTTTTTTCTCTGTCATCAAAGAATACTTTCTTACCAGGTATTAGTCGAGACCATGAGATGGAAGATCTGTATGCATCTAGCCCCATTTTAAACATCAGACGGACATCCTTTCGAAAAAAATTTATGGACAACCATTTGCAAAATCAGGATGACACGACAATAGGAAGAAAATAACAATGAGTAATTGATTTCCCTTTACCATGTTAGTGTTTGGCGAGGACAAATTTGACAATTAAAATTTGAGGAATTTCTTAATAATATCTTTATAAAATATTGAAGTAAAATGGAAAACATTTTGGCATACTTTATCTCAAAATTGAGGGCTTTGGATTGTCTAATTGGAGCTGCATCGACTGTAAGCATATCCCCCATAACCAAACACTTGACAATAACATACTTATTTTCTCCTTTATCGCTTTTTGCATAAGAAAATGCATAAGCATCCTCCATTTCATTCCAACCCTCAATTCCAACTTCTTCATCACCTACTGAAAACCCACAAAATTTCTTAATTCTCATTTTCTATTAAAAATTTATCCAGAAACCTTATGAATTTAAAGCCTGTAACGACCTCCAAATCCTTAAAAAAAAATAGATACAACAAATTTTGTTACCTGATGATGTCGTTGTCACCTGAGATCCAGATCCAGTATGAATGAGGAACAACATGAAATGGTTGAGGAAAATCTCTCCACTGTTAAAAGTGAAAAATAAAGGAAAGGAAAAGAATTTACCCAAATGTAGCAAAAAGGGCCAAAAAGAAAGGGTACTTTCTCAAAGGAACCAGGGCTAATTTTTACAATACTTTATTCCCAACCCCAAACAACACCGTCATTATCGCAGTGATCAAAACTTCAATGTCCATTCTCTTTACATCCACTTTCACACCATCCACTTCTCCGATGGCCCTTCCCTCCATGACATTAGCGATCAATCCCTTGCAACTTTGGTGACCTGCGCTCTCTCCTCCCACCATGGCAAACCCAAACCTTGCTTGAATTCAAGCCCCAAGGACGTCACAGAGACCCCTGGATTCCTCTCTCCATGCGACTAATAATTATAGTGTGAATTCAACTGAGCGGCGACATCCTGATTCTTGATGGCCTCCCTGGAGGCGTGAGACATGGCATGGTGGTAGACACAGAGAAGAAATCACTTGTAACCAGCCACCTCTCTTCACTATGAAGCAAGAAAACTAGAAACTATCTAGAAAAATCTATAAAAATGCTGAAATTTTATTATCCCTTAGCTTTCAATGCATCCGGGAGGAGGAATGAAGTGCATCCAATTTCTAATGATTCTCAAAATTCACGGGTTTATGTTCACTACAAGAACACCTTCGGCGTAAATATAACACGTTACCACTTTATTTAAGAATTAGGGAAGCTAATATGAAAATAAAAATTATAAAGATGGTCAATCAACTTTTGACCTTTAAGACATTTATAATTAGTTTTAGAGATTGTGTCTTTTACATTCCTTTGCTAATGTGTGTTTTTTTATTATTGGTAAATAGTTTTGAAGGGACTATACCCTGTTTACATAGAGGGCCTAAAATCCAGATAAAACATGAAGAGGTTCCACAAAAAAGGATCAACCTCCAGAATATGCGTTAAAGCCAATGATAACCAAAAGAGAGTTACTAAAGAAAAGAAAAATAGAGCATGCACTACAACAAAGCAGCCAAAAACAGCAAAAAGTACGATGAAAAGTAGCATCTGCAACGAAGACCTCCTTTACTTCTTGGCAGCTCTGTTAATTCTAGACTTAATAGTTTGCAGCGAGGTGAAAAGAGCCACCGTTTTCATGTGTGTGGGGTCCTTAACATCCAACTTTGCTATGGTTTAACTACTTTCCTTGTTCGTTCCCCACAGAGTGTCCAGGATCTCACTAAGCACAGAAATTCTACGAACATGTTGTTCAAGGAAATCACTGATTGCATTAAAAATTGCCATGTTGTGATCATGGCGATCCTTTGCTCTCCCCAGATGATTGTCCAAGGAGTTTAGCTTTTTGTAGATGTCCTCAACTTGCTTATTTCCAAGATCAGTATCCTCATCCATCTTCCTTTTTCCTTTTTGCTTGGCCAAATGCTGCACTTCTTCTTTCAGTTTCATCATTTCATTTTCTAAAGCTTCCAGCCTTTGGGAAGTAATTTTTCCCTCTTTATGTAATGCCTCTTCTTGGCATGCACTACTGATGTGCAATAGGTTTTGGACATCTTCCAAATCCTGATTGCTACGAAGAACTCTTCCCGAAACACGGGTGTCCAATTTGGGCTTCTTATGGTTCTTTTTTTTAGGCTTGGTCATGGTGGAAGGGATGGGGGTGGGGGTAGTGGTGGTAGGAAAGAGTGGAACTGCTTTGGGCATGATGGGAGACTGGGGTATTTGGAAACATAGAGCTTGTGCAGAAAAAGATAAGGCCTTGATGCAGGGGAATAGCACGGGTATGCTTCTGGAAATCCAAGATGGAGCGTTCGAGGGAGTTCAAAAGATAATGCGGGAAGCAGACAAGTGATTTTCCTGTGGAAATGGTTTAGGAACACCTGTGTGTTTAATAGGAAGCGTAGCGTATCTCCCTTCCAAATATATTTTCCAAACCATCATTTGGGTGATTTCATCAAAGGGTGAGGGGATAGAACTTACCCTCAATCCCACAGTAACAAAAACTAGCTCCTCGTTATCAGTAGAAAACTTCTTCTCCTCAACATTTTTGTCGATCCTCTTATTGAAGAAATAGAATCCATCCATCTCCAAGCCTGTAGCTTCAGCAATTAGCTCTTCATTAACAATGATTTTATGTCCTCCATACTCCACTTTTCAGATCTTTCCAATCCATAGTGAACTAGATTGAAATGCTCTGATCGTGTCCCTGAATTTGATCAATGAAGTTTGTGATTCCACCCTGCTTGAGGAGGTTCCACAACTCCTTGTTGCTCTTCCATTCTCCGGGTCACTGCTGGGTTCTAACTGGCACGGGGCTCCTCCCATTTTTTCCTCTCTAAAATTCTTGTAAATCTTGTCCTCAAAACCCTTGTTTGAACTGTTGTTTGAAATGTAGTTATCTTTTTGCCTGTCCCAGATTTTAAGAGCCCCGCACACATGTTGGGAGTAATGAAAGTTAATGTGGCCATAGCTTACATGATATTTCCCACATGTGTGATCTTTTATCCCCTCTAAAGCCCACTCCAATTTATCATTATCCTTACTCCATACTTGAGTGCCCATAAATATCTCTGCTTAAATGCTGCTTTGTACCTTCTCAGGGATGTGATTAACATTATCCCAAATAATTAGATTATTATTTATGTCATAATTAGCCAATGCATCAGCAACCTTATTTCCCTCCCAGTATGTATGCTTGATTCGGATATTTTTAAGGTTTGACAAATGCTTATAGATTCCATGATGAAATCCTTGATATTCCAGCTTGGAGGTGAAGAATGATTTAGATGATTAATGATGTTTAGTGAGTCTCCTTCTAGAATAATATTTTGAATGTTATGTGTCTAAGAAATTCTAAGCCCCCATAGAGCAGCCAAGGCTTCAACATAATGGTTAGTTTGTATCCCCATTTTGCTAGCATAGGCAAAGAATCGATCGCCTCTATGATCTCGAATCACTCCTCCCCCTGCAAAGCAATCCCAAGATTACCCTTAGAAGCCCCATCAAATTTTAGCTTGTGCCAGTTGAGATTAGGAGGGTTCCAATGTATCAAATACCTATCAATGTTGGAAATGATGCTATTCTGAATATTATCAACTCCAATCTTCCAGTTGGAAAATATGCTCTTTATTTTCGGATAATTCTTGTTCTTGGGAGGTTTGAATCTTTCGATGTTCTCTTTGACAACATTAGTAATCTTAACAAAGTTGAGCTTGCACTGTTGTTTAATATTTCTAAAAATGATGTCATTTCTATCTTTCCATATCCTCCAAATAATATGGGGCATTACCAGTTTCCAGAGTCTTCTCACAACACAGTGTTTAAAAGGAGGATTCCATTGGGTCCAAAACTGGATGAAATCCTTCAGCACAGCCCAGAAACTTTGAAATTAGAAAAGGAAAAACTCCAAATTTTAGTGGCATACTCACAATGGACTAACAGGTGTTTGATATCCTCATATTCTTTTTACAAAGGTGACATCTATTTGGCATTATGAAACCTTTTCTTATCAGATTGTCATTGGTGAGAATTATGCCTCTAAGAGCAATCCAAAAGAAAAAATTGATTTTAGGTGTGAGCTCAGCCATCCAAATCCTACTTCAGTTGAACTCACTCTGAATAGTTTCACAGAAAGAATTATATCCATATTTAACAGAGTACTCTCCATCAATAGAGTTGTTCCAGACCAATTCATCCTTAACATCCGCTGACTTAAGGGGATAAGGTCCAAATGATCTTGCAAAGAGGACATCATGTGGTTCAGATCATCCCTATCCACAGAGAGTTTTTTCCATTTCTTCTTGTTGCCATCCCTGTCTATGTAATCCATGATTCTAGTACCATACTTTTGTTCAAGGTTATCTTTGACTGCTCCAAATCTGTCAATAAGACTACAGTTAGACCAGTTATCCCCCCAAAAATTTATATCTCTGTCATTCCCCACTTTCCATTTACTTCCTTGTTTGATGAAATTCCGATTTGTGTTAAGGAATATAAAGTTTGAAATTTTTAATTTTTAAAAATAAATCACCCTCTAATTTTTAAGTTTTTGTGTCATCTTTTTACTAGCCAATATCTAGTTAATATTAAGTTAAATTTTTGATAATTTTTTTAGTCATCCTTATATTATTTAGTATTTTTAATTAAATCTTGTTTCTCTTTTTTAATTAGTTTACAACTTGATTTAGATATGAAATTTGAATAACTACAAAAAAATCCCAAAAGACATCAACTCTCAACTTCAAGTGAGGTAAATAAGTAAAAAATTGGATCTACTAAGATTGGTGCCTTTGAATTCTCATTGAGGTACATGGTGCCCCTAATTTTCAATTTTTGAATTACATTGTTACAAATTCCTTTGCGAGAAAAATCCGAAATATAATAACTAGGGACATAGGAAATTTGCACAAGAATGACCATAAGCTCATAATTTTTTCTACATGATAGTTTTCTTTACATGTTTATTTATTTATTTTATGAATTCAAGCTTATATTATATTAACAAATGAGATGATACAAGATAATTCAAAAAATTGGGTGGTATGGAAGCACGCCCAAAACCACAAACCAAACTAGGAAAAAACACAACCTAGGAAAATATCCAATTAGAAAATAATAGATAGCACAAAAATAAAATAGTTAAGCCATCATTGTGAATTGTTGTCCTGTAGAGGAAGGGTATTGGTCACGCCACCCAGAACCAAGTAGGTCCTTGCCACTATCCGGGAACGTCCCAACAAGAACCAGGTTAACTTTCATCTTCAGTATCTTCAGTAGGGGCCCGAGAGGGTAAGATGGCCAGAGACAACCTCGGGAAACTTGTTGGGTGGAGGTGGGAGGCTCTAGCCATCATGATTTCATGACTTATGGGTATCCAATGAGCCCCAGCCAAGATGGGTGGGTGGTGGGGGGCATCCTAACTATGATGGTGGGCTAAAGGTGGAGGAGAGAGGCTCCTCATAGAAGATTGACTATGGGGGACTAGCGAGGCTATCTCGAAGGAGCGACATTGAGAGCAGCTCAAGAAAACTCTATGGCACCCAAAATCACTTCTCAATAGTAGAATGCCACAAGAGGGGGATGGTGGTTCACATGTAACATCGCATGGGGTGATGTCCCAATGACAAAATAGTGTTTGTAAATGCTCCACCTTGATTGCCACTTTATTGGCTTGCACTTGATTCTATAGTAAGACATTCATGATGATCAACTTCGATGTTAGAAAATATACAAGAATATATTTCTTTCCAAAGGAATAATAAGATTTCCCTTGTGAAAACATGCCAAATCTGATAAAATCGGTGAGTCATTTGAGGATTGTAATCTAAAAACACATACTACCAAGTAAAACATTCGGGGTGAAAAGGGAAGAAGATAGAATAGACCCAATGCCAAGTCCTTTTTGCTTTACAAAGACATTACTAGAATAGTTGTGATAAGGTTTCTAGGTGACCACAGAAGGAGCATTTGGGGAAGACACTCCTGGTGCACAAACGAGAACCAAGTGGAAAATATTGGTATAAAACACACCAAAAGAAGTGAGAAATTTTGGGTTTCACACAGGAGGACCAAATTGTAGAAAATATCCTTTATCGATTGATGGTGAAGATTGAATACCCCACTAGGAAAGTGAGGTGAAATCCATATATATCCTCATCCAATAGAGTAATTCCTAAATGGGGTGTCCATATACCATTTATATTTAATACATCAAGGACGAGACAAAGGAATCTCGATCTTTTGGGTCATGCAATCGACACAGGAAATGATGTCATTAATGAGGGATTTATTTGAAAGAGATAATTTACACAAAAATTGAGATCTTGCGAAGATAGCCAAGAATGGGTGCATTTACGTAAGAGGTCTTAGCCCCCACGAATGCCAAGATTAAAAAAATGAAGTGCACGAATCCAAGGCACCTTAGCTAGAAAATGATCCTAGCATGAATGAAATGCCACCACCACAGAGAGTGGAAATTGAAAGTGAGGCCATCCGGAAGCTATTTTTGTTCCACTAGAGCCATGGTTTGATTTTCTCCCAGATTTCCAAACTCTTTTGAGCACAAAAGTCCCAAAAATTGACTGAATTAGGGGAAATGAGAAATTGGAAAATTCAATACCTTTCCAGAAACACGGCCATACAGGAGCCTTATACAATACCATTACACATAAGAACATTCCATGCTTCCTTTCCTTTCATTCTTTGGATTATCCATTTTTCACAAAGATCTCGACCTTGAAAAATAATTTTAATGAGGCCTAATCCTCCGTAATCTACGAGAAGACAACATTTTTCCCATGCGAATCTGTGGAAAACATTTACAAATGGAAGCATTGGCCCAGAGGAAACCTTTGATAAGTTTCTCAATATTTTGTACAAAGTTATTAGACATGACCTAGCAAGAAGAGTAGTAGACATGTGTGGTTTCAAGTACTTTAGAGAAAATCTGAAATTTTCCGATAAGGACAATGGCTTAGTGATCCAAAGATTCCAACTTTTGAACAACCCATTAAAAACATATTGCTAAAGCTCGTAGGATAAGCTTGAAAGGAAAAGGGAATACCAAGAAACTTAAACATTTCTCCATGATTGAGCAGCTTCCAATCATAAGTAGCTAACCAGTTGTGGGGTGTAGGGAGGAAGGACTATCTATAACATTGCATTTTATGCCATTGAATGGAGAAGCTAGAGGCTAAACAAACTATTTACAGCATCGCTTAACACCGATAATGTTATTTTATTGTTCGATGATCATGAGGAAGGTGATTAACAAAAATAAGTATTTACCTAGATGGCCTAAAGGGATATCTAGGGTATTAATGTTAATCTAGTTAGGAGGACTAAAACATTGTAAATGAACTAAAGCAATATGAAATAAATGTAAATAAACTATTCTAGATGAAATAAAACCCTAATGTGCAAGAGAAGAGTAAGGAAAAGACTCGATGATAACAGAAGATTGTCGCACAGTGTCACAGATTTGGAAATAAAATCTAGAAGTACATACGAACCCTTAGGGACCCTGTGAAAGGTAGATATGGACTGTCTAAGATGACATAGGTGCCTGGGAGTGTAGTGGGGCACCCCGGGTGACCTATTCTGTAATATGGGCACTCGAAGTAGCGTAAATTCTCAAAACCTCAATCGAATATGGTCATTAAATGTATCTAAGTACTTCCCTGTCTATCAGGATAGATTCAACAGATGAACTGGAGAATGACTCATAATGCAAGGAGAAGTATCAAACCTTAGAAAAATGAAAGATGCATATGAATGGGTCAGATTGACCTCAAATTCCAAGCTAGTGGACTTATCACTGAGTGCTGCACTATATTACGGAACCTAATATAGTTATGGTGTGTGTGTGTATGTTGTGTCGTAGGTGTCTCATGTCACGTGACTTTGTGAAGTAGCGAGAAATAGTAGTTATAGAAATGTAAGTAGCATGTGTGCATGGAATAGAATGGAATCCCTCCCCTATGAAGTGTGTGTGATGCAGATCTCCTAGCTTGAATGAATGGCATTATATGGATGCAAGTGATGCAATGGATGTAGCCCTATATGGAGTGATAGTAGTGATAAGATACAATGACCTAGACCCTCATTATGGTCTTATAACTTTATATTTATAGGGCTCTCAAGATTAATTTTGTAATTAATCCCGACAAGGCCGACTAAGAAGAAGATAAGGATGACCAACAGCTAGAAGTGACCCAAAAAGAAGTGGAAGAGGTTATGCATAGACCTGGGGTGCCAGGAATGGGACTAGGGCCCCTCGAGGTGCCCCATACAGTGAGGCTCCCTGATTTGAGGCTAGAATGTCGAATAATTCATGATATGGGTTGATAGGTATTGGGAAATATGTAGGAAAGATGAAATAAAAGATAAGAAAAAGGTGGCCAAAAGTTGGGATTAATTATTACTTTGTACACTTGATAACCTTCTAAATAATAGTATAAGATTGGGCTAAATATTTTCTAATGTGAAATATTTGTGTCTACATTTTCCCCCACTTTATGTTGGTGAGCGAAAGCTCGGTAACATAAAGTAGATAGAGATGTGTACCTGATAACCATGTAGAGTGTAGAAGAAGACATGTTGATGGAATAGACTCAAGTGTGGAATGAAAAAAATAAAAATGTGGAGGAGCATGGATTCTAAAGATGAAAAATGTGTATAAAAATGATGAGAGTGAACCTAGGGTGGAATGCATGTGTAGATGTTGTTGTGTGTAGTATACTTGCATGGTTAGTATGGAAAGTACTGTCATGGTGTGTTGTCATTATCATTGTTGTTGTTGTTACCCCCAATTTGACTGTTTGTTTCTCATATGGTGGACCTACAAGGAGAAAATGATCAAGTAGTCAAATATGTATGTATGTAAAAATGATGTGTAAAAATACACAAATGTAAAATATGCTAGAATAGAAAGTGTAAATGGAAAAATGGAACATGTGCACCTGATCCATGTCAAGAAAAAGGGTGTAGAAGGATATCTTGTAGTGTCACGAGTTTTTCAAGTGATCTCACGCCACCCTAGTTGAAGAAGTATAGGGAGGAACCATGTTGTATCCTCCAACCTTTAACTACTTCTACTAAAATGTTGGAAGAGATCTTTGTACTATTTTGGTTTTTTTGGTGATCCGACGCCACTAGACGAGAGAGTGTAGAGAGGCACACCCACTATAACCCTTGAGCCTATAACCGCTCCACAAAATTTCTGAAGGACACCATGTCCTATTAAGGCCATTGTGTATGGAGTTCATAGACTGGTCTGAACTCACTCATTGTGTGTGAACCGGTGTAGATATGTTGTGTTAGTAGAAAACCTCAATGATGTCCCCCTCTTTAGGGGCGCATGCAATGACCCTGGAAGGAGAATGCAACCCCAAAAGAGGACCAACCGCTCTCTAACCTATATATCTTTGCCCTATGGGGAAAGAGAAATGCTTGGTAGATACCAAGGCGTGCATAAAAGGGGATGGCTATCCAATACAAGTGTTATTCCGAACACACACATGCAATGCAAAGTGTAACATACGTAGATAATATAGAAAAACTACCAAGCACAAAAGTAGTGTAAACACACAAGAAACAACAAGAAGACTACACAAAGTGGGTTACAAACAAGGGACATCACTCACAATGTCGCAAGACACGCAAGGCCATCATGGCCGCAAACAATAGACAAGTGTGCACACAAGAAAAGGGCAAAGCCCGCATATAATGGAAAATAAAGAAGACAAGTAGAAACAAAGAGGTAGTCATGGAAATATGTAATCCTGCAAAATAATTGTTGCACATGGAACACCCGTTAGCATGTTAGAGTGATAACCAATATGTCAAAGCATGTAAAAACAACTAGTATGAGATGTCAAGTACAAGATGAAACAATAAGCACTTGGATAAGCTGAATTTGGATGCCCCCAATGACTAGTATAGGAAGGGTAGAAGACGAGCATCCATGTCACGTGTAGAGTATTGTATTTGTGATCACACTAAACACTAGTAAAAAAAAGAAATCAATCTAACATGTGTAGTAAAGTGATCATGTAAAACACTAGTAAACAAGAGTAAATTCTACCAAGACAATGCAATATGCCGTGAATGGATGGAATGGAATGTAAAATGGAATGATAGGAGAAACGTGCCCCCGAGTGTATAGAATTTTATGCAAGAATGTTCATTTTTTCCCCCCTTAACACCAAGAATGATCCATAAACAAGAGTACATCATTAGGAAATGGTCGAGTAGTGTTTTTGTGTCTAGTGCACTATGATCGAGTGTGTATGTGTAGTTATTATGAAATGTGACATGTGGATATGTGTATGAACCCTATAGCTGAAGCGTATATCAAAATTTTTTTGAATGGAGAAGTGATGATTTATCCCTAAGCTTATATCACTATAAGATGAATCTATGGGAATGTGTCATTTAGAAAGTTGTGTGTGGACCCTATAGTGTAAGCGTATACCGCAACTTGTGGAGGGTGAGTGATGATTTATCCCTAAGCGTATATCATGATAAGATGAAAGAATGGAAGGTGGTGTATACCACTATGTGATGAATAAGGTGAGGGTGGTGATTTATCCTAAATCGTATACCACTAATTGATGAGTAGGATAAATGATGAGGCAATAGAAGGATGATAGAATAGGTGATGATCGGATGTAAGAGGATAAAGTAGAATGGATGAAGGGAGTGGTGATTTAACCTAAGGTGTATACCACTACAAGATGATGGAAGGTGTGATAATGTAATGGAATAATTTGGAATTGAGAAAATGTAAGAGGAGAAGAGAATAGCAGATGATAGGATGTAATAGGATGATGTAGAAGTGATGAAAAGAGTGGTGATTTAACCTAAGGTGTATACCACTATGGTATGTGATGATGTGTGTGGGTGACGATATAGCCTAGAGCATCGGTCACTAGTCCGATGAATGTGGTATGATGACATGTTGCATGTAGGTAAGGTCCATTTGATTGGTAAACCCTCGGGCAATCGAGTATGGACCAAGGAACTAAAGTGCGTCATAGGGTGGTGAGTGCAACGCGTAGAAGACAACATAGTGTAAACAACCAAGGTATGTGAATGTGTGGTGTAGAATGTAGAATGTGTAGTGGGTATGGAATGTAATGTAATAAATGTGTAGGTAGAAGTAGAATGTGTAATGATAATAGATAAAACTAGACCCAAGTATAAGGAAATCTAATGTAGCATGTAGAATAGGTAAGATGTATGAATGCGATGATAGTAATGTATAACCATGGTGGATAAAACAGTGATATGGGGAACTAGACTCATGTGTAATGTAAGATAGTGTAGCGTGTAGGATAAGTAATGTGTATGAATACAATGTGGGTGTGTAGGATGTATATGTAGGATGAAAGATACAATGATATGTGTAGGTATAATATGTGATGGAAAAAATAAATCTAGACTCATATACAACATGACCTAGCGTAAATGTAGAATGAGAGGATGGAATGCAAAACTAGGCTCATATACAATGATGACTAGTGTAGTGTATGCCATGAATATATAATGTAGGATGATAGAATGTAAATGTATAGGTCCTATAGTGCAAAGTGTGTGGGGTTCAGTGTAATGGTAATCCCTCAACAGTCTAGTGTGAACCGAAGCACTAGGGTGCATCATCGGGTAACGAGGGTGTGATAATATGTGAAGGGATATGTGGATATGCGATGATGATAAGTGATAGAGATGAAGTGTAGGATGTAAAAGGGTACAAGTATGTGAAGCAAGGGGGGAGTAGTATGTCATGTGATATGCCCCCCAGCAGTAGTGTGAGAAGAGGCTATGTGAACTCATCAAGGAGATTGTCGTCCTCTGGGTCAAATTCAAATGGCTTGGGATTAGCAACATGGTAGGCTATAGTGTGAGGTTGATCATGTAATGAGCCAGTAAGGCGTAGACTATACATGCCCATAGCGTATTCTTCATCAGTGAAAGGGGATGTGGGAAACCATGGGCATACCAACGAGTGTAGTTAGGTGAGTAGCCAAGGAAGGAACTATTGTAGATTAGGATATGACCAAAAGGCATAGGGAATGAAATGTCGGTGTGACTAGGGTCCAAAGTTCCACCAATGTAGGTAAGCCAAGAATATCCTAATGTGAGTGGAAAGGAACAAGGTGTATGTGGTAAGTAGACGAGGAGATGGAAGATACGTAAGCCATAAGTAGTTGTAACAGTGATAAAGCCATAATATAAGTGTGGAGCATGGGTGGAAGGCTGAAGGTCCTCAAAAGTGAAACCAAGATGAGTGAGGCCAAGCAGGGGAACATATGGTTTCATCATGGGTGGGATCAAATGGAACATGGTCCCAAAATGAGTCATGGATAAAGAGTGTACATGTGAAGGGTGGGTGCATGGGTGATAATGGTGAATATGGGATGATAGTGTTCATGGAAGGAGGGGGTGGATATATGGAACTACGACGATGGGAATGGGTGATGGAGGGGGAATTGCATCTAGTAAACAAATAGCTCCCTCAAGTGGCGGTAAATGTGGTTGATCATCCAAAGGTTGAGGTTCATTGGTAGTGTCAATGCGAGGAATAGGGATACTAGTATGAGGGTCATGGACACAATATTGGAATGGATCACAATCTCGAAAGATGGTATACTCAACATGTTCATGTAATAATTTGATGTAACGGTGGATGGTAGAAGCAACAACTTACATGGCATGGAGCCATGGTCTACCTAACAAACAATTATATGAGACAGGGAAATCAATGACAAAGAAAATAGTAGGGAGGGTCTTAGGACCTACAGTTAAAGGCAAGGTAATGTGGCCTAGACATGGACGAATAGAACCATCATAAACATGGAGTGAAATGGAAGAAGGGATAATGTCATGAGAAGAAAAACCTATGGCTTGGAGAAAGGACATAGGGCACAGATTAAGCTCAAAGCCATTATCAATAAGAGTATGCTTGACAAACAACATTGTAGATGTGAGACATGATGTAAAGTGGTGGGTCATTGTCAAAAGGGTGAATTTCAGCGGGAGGATTTCCCCGAGAATGTTATATGTTGAGAAAAGGCCTCGGAAAATATGTCATACAGGAATCTAGATGCATGTCGGTAGAAACATTGGTAGTAGTGAAAAGGGTTTGGACTCGATGAAGCAAATCAGGGTGGGTAAGTAGGTATTTAGTGATAGAGATATTCATGATGGTGGAATGAAAAATACCTAGAAGGCGGTAGAAAGAGACACTTTGGGTTCACCAAAATGATTAACAAAAATAAGGATTTACCTAGATGGCCTAAAGGGATATCTAGGGTATTAATGTTAATCTAGTTAGGAGGACTAAAATGTTGTAAATGAATTAAATCAAGTATGAAATAAATGTAAATAAACTATTCTAGATGAAATAAAATCCTAATATGAAAGCGAAGAGTAAGGAAAAGATTGAGTTGATAACAAAAGACTATCACACAGTGTCACAAATCTGTAAATGAAATCTAGAAGTGCAAACAAACCCTCAAGGACCTTGTGAAAGGTAGATTTAGATCGACCGAGATGACACAGGTGCTGGGAGTGTCTTGGGGCACCTCGGGGCTCCACGGTCGGCAATCTAGTTGCTCTCAAGAATGTAAATGCTCAGATCCTCGAACTGGTATGGTCGTTAGATTTCTCCGAGTACTTCTCGTCTATCATGTTGGATTCATCGGATGAACTGGAGAATGACCCGTAATGCAAGGAGAAGTATCAAACCATAGAAAAATGAAATATTCATATGAATGGGTTGGATTGACCTCATCTCCAAAGCTAGTGGACTTATCACTTTGAGTGCTACACTACATTAAGAACCCTTATGTAATTACGGTGTGTGTGTGTGTGTATGTCATGCCCTAGGTACTCTTGTGCCAGTAACACTTTGTGAAGTAGCGAGAAATAGTAGCTATAGAAATGTAAGTAGCATATGTGCATGGAATAGAATGAAATCCCTCCCCTATGAAGTGTGTGTTATGTAGATCTCCTAGCTTGAATGCATGGCACTATGTGGATGCAAGTGATGTAATGGATGCAGCCCTAGATGGAGTGATAGTAGTGATAATATGTAATGACCTAGGACCCTCATTATGGTCTTATAACTTTATATTTATAGGGATCTCAAGCTTAATTTCGTAATTAATCCCGACAAGGCCAACTGAGAAGAAGATAAGGATGACCAACAACTAGAAGTGACCCAAAAAGAAGTGGAAGAGGTTGTGCATAGACCGGGGTGCTCGGAATGGGACCAGGGTACCTCGGGGCATTGTTATCATTTTACCCTTCAAGCAAAATGGACAAACATGACCTTATACGTAGATAAAATTGAAGGGACCATTCAACCATGGGAGCTCACCTTTTAATTCCAAAAATTAGGTTGAGGCGAGGCTCGAAAATGGAAATGCAAGGTCGAAAAATGAATGGCGAAGGGAACATCGAAGGATATCAGAGCTCGAGAGGAAATAATAGAGGCCCAAGCCTGAATTTTTTGGACTTCGGGCATTCGACATTTCGAGCAAAAGTGGGGTGAAAAGGGAAACAAAAATTCCAAAACCCCAAAGTCCAAATTTTAGACTTCGAGATTTGAGTTTCGGAAATCTTGGTGAGCATGGGCAGGTGAACATTACCTCAAGCCCAAAACAAAAAAGGTACGATACCCCAAAATTTTGAATTTAGAATTTCAGATTTCAGAGATAGGAAATGACAAGTTGGAAGTTAGAAAAATGCCGAAATCTCGAAAGTCCGGAGTCCGAAAGGTTCGGATTTCGGGGTCAAACTTGGTTTCAAGGTCAACCGTGTGGAAATTCTAGGAACATAAGGGTCTAAAGTCGAAAATATACATTTTGAAATTCGAGAGGTTTAGAGGTGTGGAATTCATAGGTGCGGGGTCTTCGCCAAACAAAAACCCAAAAATGTGAGCCAAAGCCCAAAATCCCGAAAGTCCAAATTTAGAAAGGGTTTGGATTTCGGAGCTCAAACTTAGTTTCGAGGTCAACGCGAAGGGATTTTCAGAATTTTGGAGGTCTTGGTTTTGGAGGTTTGGGTTTTAGAGTTTCGAAACTCTCAAGAACTCAATCAAATGAACAGTAACCTAAACTCTAAAATAGAAAGGTCTGAAGTTCCAAAACCCTGAAGTTTGAAATTTTACACTTCGGACTTTCGGTTTTGAGTTTTCGCACGCCCAAGAAAATGAGAAATAACTCAACCTTCGAATTCAAGATGCCCAAAAGTTTGAAATTTCAGATTTTGGAGGTTGCAAGGCATTTTGAGTCGAAAAACAAAGCCAACCACTCGTCATTAATGCACAATGGCACCCCAATCTTCAGATGGCCATAACTTTTGACTGGGAGCTCGGATTTGCACAAGAAAGTACTTTTTGGAAAGCTCTCAATATCCTCTACACAAGTGAGACTAAGTGTAGTCGTTTTTACACCCACTAAGAACAAGGGAACCTCATGTGTGTCGGCCTATCACCTAGCGGGTGTTGGCGCTCACACGGGCGTGCGATAGGAGCCAAGTCTCTCTTTTATGTGAGTTTAATGGAAGGCATCATTCATGATCTTGACTTAGTGATTTAAAGGACATGAAAAATCTATAGAGCTCAAAACAACTTCTATACCCTTTCAGTCATATCAAAAGTAAAAGCACTTAATAGAATTAACAAAACTAGGAAGTTGTAAATCCACAAACAGACTTAACATTCAAATCAGGTTCATGATTATACAAGAACAAAATCATAATAGAAATATGTAGATACTACAGAGAGAAGATCTTAATACAATTTTCATGGTAACCTTATCATATTCATTCATAGCATTACTATAGAATATCACAGAAGGGGAGACCGTAGTCACGTGCCATATCTAGATCCATACATGAAGACTTTCGAAACAAAATTTACATTCCCCATTCCCTTATTACATCCTTCCTATAATCATCTACCCATTTTATCCCATAGTTATCGCAGTAATCCGCATGAGCTCCGCTACCTCAATTGCGTGTTCTTTACTTTGCTAAGGGCACACGTATAAATAGGCATCTGAGCTCCAACAAACTCCTCTGTAACCTCAGATTTAGTCCCAAGTGTTAAGGTGTGGATCGCCTCAGGCGCATGCCTCTCCATGTCATGATTAGCTTTTTGGATGTTCCTATCACAAGGTATATTCCTCCTAGGATGCCCTGTTGCTAGGATGGAACCTTATCCAAACAGAACATGTTCTTCATGTGT
This sequence comes from Taxus wallichiana var. yunnanensis, assembly GCA_018340775.1. Lineage (NCBI taxonomy): Eukaryota > Viridiplantae > Streptophyta > Pinopsida > Cupressales > Taxaceae > Taxus > Taxus wallichiana. The sequence goes on from CM031240.1 coordinate 847,985,217, forward strand.
TCAGTCCAAAAGGTCGAAAATGGCTAAGTCCCAAATTGTACTTTGTTAGCACGCGTCCTTGGTTCTTTAAGAACCCTTCTTGAAATATTCCTTACGTGCCTTGTCTTGCGTGCTTTGTCCGGCCATGTGTGCCTACACGCCTTTAAGATTTTGTAGCTACATTAGGGTCCCAACATTACCCCACACTTCACCTGTTCTCCACCCTCGAGAACCTCTTCAAAGAATGTAGTACAAAAAATGACAAGGCCCTGCCTTGGAAAAGAATGGAGGGAAAGAATAAAGAATGGGGGAAGGGAAAGAATAGAAGGAAAAATTGCCTAAAGAAGAAGAAGGGGAAAATTCTGCCGTAGGTTGGCCTCCAGCGTATTCCAAGCACTGACTTCATCCTACACCCTCTTGCAAAGGTCGCCAACCAATGTGCTCACCTCGTCGAAGGTTAACCCTTCCCCTTTGTGTTTATGGTCTCCACCGCTGTCTCCAGTTCCTTTGCTTGGTCCTCCAAGGCATCCATTTTTCTTGTAATGACCGTATAGAGCTCTTTAAGCCGGGTTTTAATTGAGACCCGCAGGTCTCAATAGCTTCATATTTTCTTTCTACCTCGGCTAGGATCTTTTCTCGCTCAGCTCTATTGCTTTTGTTTTTCTCCCTGAAGTCTTTTAGCTCAGCCTCATTGTTGGCAAGAAACATGCTTATCACCTTGTCCTGATCCGCGCAATGGTCGTAGGCGACCCCTGTGGTTTATGTGGCTATCTTCACATCAACAAGCACCTTGTTGTATTCAGCTACGAGTGCAATGACTTTCAACTTGTCCTCCTGCTCCAAGCGCGCAGCTACCTCCTCTACCGACTCCAAGGCCAAAGGTTGCCTTTCCATGGTGAGGATCCGAGTCAAGTCCTCTAGACACTCCAGGGAGGATCCATACTTTTGCGTGAGGGGGTTAAGGTCTTGGTGCTCATGATAATAGCTTGGGAGATGAGCTCCACCTTCTTGGAAACTTCACGTACCCTGGCCTTTTCCTCTTGAAGCTCCCTCTGTAGTTGAGCACTGATTAGTTTCTCAAGGCTGAGGTCCTTTGTTAGCTTAGTTATTTCCTCCTCCTTTTTCTCCATCAAATCTTCCAGGGCCCTAATCCTGTCGCTTTTGCAGAAGAGCCTAGCCTCAACTTCCATGGAGGCTTTGTTGAGCACATTACATACTTGCTCATCCGATAGTTGTTGCGTGTTTATAATGGGGTTGTCCCCCTTTCCTTCGGACAGTGCTAGTATCACTCCTTGGTTTACCTCAAACTCGGCTCATCAATGTGGGAGTTGAAAGCCCATGATAGCATCTTTCTTGTGTGCGGGTATCCACCCTCAGGATCAAAGGACTCCATGGCGGTTAGCTCCTTGGTGGGCATAGTACTCTAGAAATGCACGTGTAAAACTTTGTTGGGGTCATCAACATAACCCATCATTATTCTTCCCCCTTCCATGCATTTACTCCCCATGCACATGCCCTTGGGAATGGTTACCATCAGAAATGGGCCTTTTGTGCTACTGAGGCTCTTCTCCTTTTGTTCTTCCTTGAACTCACCGAGCACAAGCCCCGTGCTTGCACTCAATTCCTCATCGACCAAGGCATTAATCATCTTCTCTGCCTCCCTTGTTGCTTTCTCATCCACCTCCTCCTGAGTGAGCTTGGGCATATCTGGCTCCTTGGTACTTTCCCCCTCACTCCTTTCTTCATTATGCGCACCCTCCTCCTCCTGGGCACCCTTCCTCTGCGTAAAGATGAATGCATCAATTTCTTCCTCTCCTTCCTCCCCTGAGTCATCTACATTAATCAACTCTTGATTCACCTCTAGCTCTTCTCCCTCATCATCATCCTTCTCGCCTATAAAGGCGCTTGTGCCTTCTGTCTCTTCTACCTTCTTTTCTTCTTCTTCCGCTGAAGACTTCGGCTTGGGAGATGTGGTTTTCTCATCATCTGAGGATTCTTCCTAAGGTGGTGGCTTCGCTGGTTCTGGGGTCTTCTCCTTGACCACCGTCCTCTTCTTCTTCCGGACGTAGGTACTTGGCCCCGCGGTATCTACATTCTGCTTCTCCACCACCCTTTGTTCCTCTTTCTCTTCCCTCTCCTTATGCTTTGGCACGAGCTTCTTTCTGCCAATAAGGTCATCCGGGATGGATATCTCATTCTCCACGTACGCACCCTTTTCAAATTTTGGCCTTATGCGTAGGTAAATCCTAGCAGCAGTGCTCTCAGCAATAGGTAAGGTCAAAGGCCTTACAATGTATACATCATGCGACACGTACCTTTCAACATATGCACACTTCTCTGGGTAGACCAGCTTCTTCCTCATTTCCCTGTGCTCTCTGTCAAGGGTGGGCAACTCAAAGTTTAATTTCTTCGACTCCTTGTATCTGTTTACTCCCGCTTGGAAAAATTGGGCAGTAAACGAGAATGGGATTTTACACCATGGACTCCAACTGCCATCCACCAAAATGAACCTGCTAATGCGGGAAGTCTTTGGTAGACCGCGAACTCGCTTCTCCTTTGGTCACCGAGAGGAGTTGTTCAGGGATCTTCCATTCAACCCCGAATGTGTTCGAAGGAGTGTATACCATTTTCTAAGCGCACCTTGTGTACCCCTATCATTGATTCACATGTGTATTTTTGAAACCTCTCTGCATGGGTGAAGGGTCTTGAGCAGGTACTCCCACATGAATTTTCGGATGCATCCAAAGCCCCGATTTCGAGAACACAATTGTCAACAGAATAATTCCAAATAGGATCTTTCCTCCCTTCTCTGTGTTGCTTATGATTTCATCTGCTATGTATTGGGATATGTTGTATACGGTGCCTTCTGCTGACCTTCCCGAGACATTCACCAAGGCTTGCTCACACGGGTCCACCTCTCTTGTCCATTCGGCTTGGAGACAAGGTGTGCAACCATCTTCATCTCCGGATCGCGATATCCGAGACGTCATAGTACCTTGATCCCTTCTTCAATTCCTGGGATGCTATGGTTTCTTTGATTGCCTCCTCATCCAGGAGGTCATCTATGAGCGCGTCCCCTTTACAATTTAGGCATGTGAAGTGTGAAATTAGTTGGGGAGTTATGCACATTTTGTGCCCTGCGAAGCAGAAGAAGTCTTCATGAATGCACGTCATCAACCATTGGTACAAGCACTCAGGCTTCCTAAAATATGGTAACTCGAAGAGTTGGAGAAGCCCTACCTTCTCCATTTTCACCTTGACCATGTCACTGTAGATCAGAAACCTATCAGGTGTTCATTTATTTGTGGGGCGCACCAGCTCCATCACCATTTCCTTCATAATTGTACTTGACTGATGATTGTAGTTGATCATAACCATCTTCCTTATGTGGGACTCCCACTCTTGCCCTAGCAAAACCCCATCTAGGTATTGCATCTCCGAGTATCATTCTTTGTTTGTATCCAAGGGTATTTCTTCTTGTTTCTTCTTTTCTTTTCCTTTACCCTTTCCCTTCTTGGATTGTTTTGCAGGTTTATCTACTGCTTTTTTGGTCATCATTGCACCCTTTGCTTTTATTCTCAGGTTAACTTGTGAGTTGTCTGAAAGTTTTCTTCGTGTGCCCCATGCCCTAAAACACAAACCCTAATCTCCTTTGATCACAACGCTTCTTCACAATGTTCCTCACACCTGTGAATCACTTCGCTCTAGTTTGTAGATCCAACAGACCGATTTCACTTAATTTCTTGGGATTTTCCTTCACACGAATCAGTTCTCGAAACCCTAGCTCTTGAAAGAGAATCACTCTTTTGTGTTCGCAAAGTAAAATAATGAAATGCCCACTCTTGTATTTATAGCTTTTCCCACTTTTATGCATTAAAAGCTAGGCTACCTACCACCGTACGACAATGTTTTAAAGTGGTGTTTTCAAACAAAACCAACTTCAGCGCTTCTCCTTACGTGCCAAATCCTTGCGCGAAACTTTTTCCAACCTTCTAGCGCAAAAACAATCCATCTTGACAGAAGACTCTTGCACGTGTGTTACTGGCGCCAAAGGCACTTCTTCCATCCTCATGATTCTTGCTTTCACCTACCTCGTGTTTTTGCACTTTTCTACTTTGTACGTGGATTTCCAATGTAACCTTATCTTGCCACCCATCTGCCTTCTTTTCTCCTAATGCATCTTTTCAACAAGGCCAATTCAAACGGTCTACCAACCCAATCCTCCTGGCAGAATAACTCTATGCTTCTCTTTACCACCTCACCCCACACTAAAATGATGCACAGTCCTCTACGCATTCATAAGTCAAAAGTAATAAGGTTACCAGGCGCCCAAAGCACAAAGCAAAACAACAACGCGAAAGGTAAATACAAGAAAGGAAAAGCATAAAAATAAATTCTAAACTAAGCTGGAAAAACTACCTTATTTACAAACACAAGAACATTATTTATAGTAGGTCTTTAGCCTACTCCCATTGAAGTGTCCAGTAATTTTGTTCCATCCAAAGACTTCAGAATCGCACGCACTTTGAATCAAGGATGTATGAAATTACATAAGGACCCAACCAATGTACCTTCAACTTTCTAGGATGGCGTAGAAATTTAGAATCATATAGTAATACCATCTGGCCAACCTCAAACTTTTTGTTCTTAATATGGCGGTCATGTCATGCCTTTTGCTTTGCCTTCTCAGTTGTTTGGCTCCATCTTTCTAGTGAGTGCCTTTCATCCAAATTTATCAATTCATCTATTCTTTCTTCTAGCGCTTGCTCATCGTCCAACCCTCCTATGTGTGCTATACGCAGAGATGGTAGTATGAATTCAACTGGCAAAACTACTTCTACGCCGAACACCAATTGAAATGGTGTGGCCTTGTTCAATCTTTTATACGTTGTTCTGTATGCCCAAAGAATTGTTGACACCTTGTCATCCTAATCATGCCTACCCACATCACATATCTTAGTCAATGTGTGACTAAGGATTTTGTTAAATGCCTCTACTAGTCCCATTTCCCAGGGGTGATAAGGGGTAGTCTTGTGATGGGCTACCATGAATTCTACCAATAGAATCTTGATGGTTTCATTTAAAAGTGAGTGCCCCTATCACTTGTTAAACTTAATGGGCACCCATACCTACTTATAATGTTCTCCCACAAAAATCTAGCAGTCGTGGCTATGGTGAAATCCTTAGTGGGCGTGGCCTCTACCCACCTTGTCAGATAATCAAGTACAGGTAATGATATACCGCAAGTTAGTCCTTAAATCTTCTTTGGTGAGATGGTCTGACAAAATCTATTGCCCATTTCTCAAAAGGTTCCGCTGGAAATGGGGCACAAGGGCATCTCATCCCTTCTTCCAGGTTTGCCAAGGCACTGGTAGTGGTCACAGGCCTTGCAAAACTCAATGCAATCCTAGTGAATCGTCTCCCACCATAGTCCGGTGACTAGGATCTTGTACGTGGTTACATTCCCCGCATAGTTTCCTCCAGCAATCCCACCATGGGCTTCTTCTATTATGGCCATGCGTTCATGTTCTAATACACACCGGCGCAAAACCTCATCACAGCCCATTTTATACAAATCCCCATTGATCAACATGAAGGGCGTGGCGCGTATGGCTAACCTTTTCCTTTCCAGTGCATTCATCCCTTCGGGCACCATACCTTCCTTGAGAAAAATAGCAATGTCTTCTAACTCCAAGGGCGTGCACCGCAACCTAAATAGTTACGCGTCCGACATGGTTTCCTCGATACTTTGCGCGTCCTCTCCCGAATCAATCCTTGATAAATGATCCGGCCCACAATTGTTCTTTCCCAGTTTTACCACCACTCGAATTCAAATTCTTGAAATAAAAGTACCCAACGACATATGCGCCCTTGCAACACTACTTTGTTTACTAGATACTTCAAGGCCATATGGTCAGTGTAGAATATGGAGTCACCAGTAGATATTGTCTAAATTTTTGGAGTGCATAGATCATTGACAATGCCTCATGCTCGGTCATTGTATAATTCTGTTCTATTGGTGTTAACTTTCTACTTGTAAAACACAAGGGATGATCAACAATCCCCTCTCCTGGTTGAGCAAGAACGGCTCCCATTGTTGTACCATAGGCATCCACATGGACATGGAAAGGTTTATCCCATGATGGGAATCATAGAATAGGTACGGTGACAAGCCTTTATTTTAGAGTGTCAAATGCCCTTTGTTGCGCCTCTCCCCACTGAAAGGCACTCTTATGTCTGAGCAATATTTCCAAAGGCACGGTGATCTGGCGTATCCCTTAATGAACTTTTTGTAGTACCCAATGTGTCCAAGAAATCCATGCACAGTACTTTGGCTAGTAGGCTCCCTAACCCCACAATAACTGCAACTTTCACGGGATCCACTAGTAAGCCCTCTTTGCATATGATATGCCCCAACAACGTTCCAAAAGGAGTTGCAAAGACACATTTCTTGATGTTGAGGGAAATCCTCAACTGCCGACATCTTTCAAACATCAATCTCAAGTTATCACAATAGTCCCTGACCAACCCAAACACTGTCCAATCATCCAAATATACTTGAAGGAACTTGTGGATGAAGTCCTAAAATGCTTGTACCACTATGCGCGAAAATACAGAGGGTGAATTCCTATATCCAAAGGGCATGATTTGTGTATGTAAAGCTTCCCCACTTGGTGGTAAAAGTTTTCTTTTCTTGGTCCTCTTTGGCAATCCTTACTTAGTGATATCCTAAGAATCCATCCGTGAAGGAATAGACCTCGCGCCCAGCAACTCCTTCCAAAATCTTTTCAGTGAAGGGGGTGGGAAAAGGATCTATGATACAAATAGCATTCAATTCCCTATAATCCACACATATCCTAATCCGTCCATCCTTCTTTATGCTGATCACCATTAGACTTATCCATTTTGATTCCTCCACAGCCTTAATGATACCAGATGCTATCATTTTGTCTAGCTCTTCTTTAACCCTTACGCGCATGTTGGGATTCATCTTGTAAGGCCTCTTCCTGACCAAGCACACACCATCTTTCAACTTTATCCTCATTTCCCCCAATGAATGGTGGATGCCTTTCAACTCATGGTATCCGCGCGGGAATAAATCCTCAAATTCACGCAAGAGATCGATGATCTTTGATACTTCCTTGTCCGACCAGTAGTCCCTAATGATAGCTTCCTTAGGATCCTTCTCCGAGCCGATGTTAACTTTCTTGGTTTTGAGTGGTTCATGATATGCATGTGCACATGCATCTGCACTGTCAACTACCTCACATGTCCCAACCGAATGGTTGACATTCAGGATCTCCATCTCCTCTCCATCAATAACGTATACCAACTTTCCTTTCTCCTTTTCAACACACGCGTGCTCGAACTATATGTCTTGGTTCTTCCTCTTCGAACCGCACTTCCAAGCTAGACCCATCAAGTAAGTCTACTAATCTATCTTCCACCATGGTGCAATCCCCCAGAGTGAAGTGTTTGATATCCTACAACACCTCATCAACCGGTTGCTTCATACTTTGGTACTCGAATGTGTGGACCAAGTCATTGCTAATTCCTGCCAATTTCCCATCTGGTGGTGAGTTTCGAATGGATGTACCAAGCACATGCACAACCTTGTAGTGTCAAATATAGCTTGTGCACCCAAAGGGAGGGTGGTAAAGCTTCCGCACCTTCTCCCTAGACCCTCTCACATGCCTAGATGTGGGAAGAGGTGGGTTCATTGCCATTGTAATCCTTGATAGCGGTGGGTATATTACTCTTTGAGAATCAGACAGTGAACTCAATTCTAACTTCGTGTCATTCCAACAAGTTTTCGCTATGCGCGGCCCACCACCTCGCTAATGTGCCTATCAAAAAATAACCCAGCATACCCCATCATTCGTCCTCCCTCCATTGAGCTTCCATTTCTCTCGAAATACCTCAGGTATACATCCCCAGAATACTTGGTTATTTTCTTTCCTCCCATGCATCGAACTATACATGCCATGGTTACCTTGGTTACCGATCCTTTCAGATATCACCCAATCAATTCATAAGTCTCATGTGCCCAATTATCACATGTTATACTGGTAGTATCACTAACTGATTGAGCATCATCAAACTGGATGACTCTTCTCGTAGGGTGAATGGTATCCGGATCTCTTATAGAGCGCATAAATATTCTGTCTAGGACTTCCTCTCCAAGGGGTTCAATATAGGGTGTGGACTTTCCATCAAGCAAGTGGTATAATCACCCTCTCTTCCTTGTTTTCAAAGTTTATGTACCCTTTGTTAAACCGGAGATCCGAATTATTCTTATAGCACCACGGGCACCCAAGTAATGCTGGGAAATTATCTACCTCAGCAAGCACCAAGACTTCAAAATTCCCCAAAGTGAACTTAGTCCCCGAATGGTAATGGTCGCATCCTTCAAAGAAACCTATGGGCATTGCCTTTGTCTTATTTGTCATATACAACACATTTGAAGATGGTATGTAATGCGGTTCTTCCCATTTGATGTCAGGCATCCAGAGTGAGAACATTAACCTTCGCGCCTATGTCAATGAGGATGTTGCTAAGCAGTCATCCATCCACTACTGCGTTCAAGGTGATCTCTTTGTCATAATCAAGGCTGTGAGGTGGGAGGTTTGCATGCAGGATCTACCTTTCGTGCTCTTCCCCAGCGCGTGGTACCTTTTCTCTCAACCATGCTCCTAGCAGGGGAATAACATTCTCTTGCCTCAGCAGTTTACACACCTCCTTAACCTCGTCCAAGTCATCCTTTGGTGCTTCTACTGGTCTTCTTTTCTCATCTTTTCTAGTTTTCTCTTTTAAGCATTGGATCTCCCCTTGTAAGCTTCGAATTACGTCCATGGTTTCTGGTAGACTTCTTTCTGGTGAGTCGGGTTTGGATACTTCCCATGTACTACTTCTTCCCTTAAAACCAGAGGTCTCTGCTTAGGCACTTCCTTTGTGCGTGTGGACTCCGCCCTTGTTGTTACCATAACAGGTTCTAGTTTTGATTCACATATTACTCACGGGAGCCATTACGCATCAGCCTTCTTAATACTCACCATGGCAGTGCCCTTATCCTTCCAGTGTTGTTGACTCATATGTTCGTATAACTCTGGGCACTCTTCATACTTATGTTTTTTTCCACACCAAGAGCATTGTAGAAGATCTGGACATTCACGCTTATAATGGTTTGTGGCCCCACAATTAAAGCACATTCCACACGGGAACTCACTTCTTCCCCCGTAGTTACCACGGGTATGAAAGCCTCCATGAAATCCTCTTCCACGTGCACCTCCATCCTGTGCTCTTCATATCGACATTCATCTCCTTTAGAAGCTCTTTGCAATGCCAGTTTGGCGCACACCAAGGTCAATTACCTCATGGATCTGGTCAATTAACCTAAAATCCTTGGTGTCATGTGTGTGGTTGAGGTACATATCTTGTAATAACAAGATATGTTTTTATAACTTCATGTGTATTGTAAAAGGGGCACCTACTTGCATCATGATCCCCGTGACATATCTCACAATTTACCACTATGGCACATACCGCCTTATACGTGTACATATCCCACCATTATCCTTTATGTGCCCTTCTATGTTACAATCATGCACCACATCCCACAACGAGTCTCTGGAATTGTGTTGGTAGATAATTTCTCCAACTACTTACCCATGGCAGCAATCTGAGCCTCCAAAAATGGGCTAATACCAGTGTCAACACTACCAACTGCCTCAGCGTGCAAAGCAGCTTCCAACGCTTCACGTGGGTCTGTGAATGTTTTATGAGACAAAGCCCTCTTAAAGGGTGTGATCAACCCTATGAAAAACCATTGAGCATGTTGTGAAGGGTGGATATCATAAGACAGTTTAGATAATAGAGTTTTAAAATGCGCATCATATTCCCGCACGCTCTCTACCATTCCCTACTGGATTTCTTTGAGAGAGCTAATGCTCTTCTGTTCAAACTCAGGTATGTGGAATTCCGCCAAGAATACATTTCTCAATGCGGTATAATCCACAATAGTCTAATGAGGGTCATACTTTCTATACCAATCATGCATGCGTCCTTGCAAGGTTGTTTAAAATTGAATGGCCTTTCAATCCTGGGTCGTGATCCCCTTCGCACGCCATAAGCAACTCACACTTATGCACATGCTCTGCGGCATCTTCTATCCCACTGTAATCTGGTAAGTTCAGGGACATCTCAAAAAATACTTGAGGAGGTGGCTGAGGCCCTTGTCCTCCTAACCCAGTCCCTCAATTTCCTCTGGTATTTCCTCCTCTGCCGGACCCACTAGATCCTGAGCCACCAACTCCACCACTTCCACCTCCAGATCCTCCTGTGTTAGGTACAGGGCCTATGTTTGTCATGTCGAATGTTCCCGTCATCCCACTAAATTGTGCGCCGACAGTTTATGAACTAGTGCCACTCCCAGTCATATTTCCCCCACCACTTCCTAGCGTGCTCCCAAAACCAGGTGTATATGTGTATGCGGTCCAAAAATTCCACCAAATATTGGAATAGTGTGTGAAGCCATAGAAGTCCCAAACGAGAAGTTGTATCTTCTGGGCGCTGATCGGTTGCTTCCACTGATATCAAATGGATCAACTATACTTTTCCCTCATTTGAACAAACCAAGTGCCAAGGTTCGGTCACTAGGTGGGGTTAGATGTGCACCAATGACTCTTCTTTCTCTACATGATCAGACTCTCATCAGAAGCCACAAGGTTTTCTCTCCTGCGCTTACCAAGATGGGGTATCGCTGGTGCTCGGGTTCCACATCCTCCACATGAACCTCAACTCCTTTCCACCATGTCTAGCTCTATAACCCACTTGTAATCTCATGCTATCTATTAATCTACCTTTCACGCGCTTCGTTATACTTGAGTCGTCTCTCCTCCCTTTCCTTTTCAATCATTATATCATCCATCTTTCCCCAACCTAGCTTCCTCACCAAGCACTCAGAGTGGTTTAGTCGTCCATAGGAAATTCCTCTAGACCCATGGTTACCATCAAGATTTTGATCGCAAGGGGGATAACACGCAGAAATGATCCTCTAGGCTCCCGCAAAAACTCAAACTCAGCAAATTTTGGACAGGAATACATGGAAATGACGTATTCCAGAGTGTAGCTAGTCAATACTCCCTTCCACCAATGATCTATAGCATGGATCCACGTTAGATCAGCATCTTGCAAGTTCTGATATGTTTCTTGGGTCCAAGGGTGTGACTTATAACACCACCTCGATCTAGATGTATAAGTCGAGATTCATTCAAATAACTCTACTGGGAAACAGCAGAAGAAGGTTTTGTATAACTCATGATAAAGAGTGTCTTCCACCCATCATTGCATGTCAAACCTAGGTCCAGTATCGAATCTCTGAACGAATTCATCCTCCCTACTTTTAAACCGATATTCAACACCTTCCAGGGTTAAGCGCTCTATCATCACTTTTTACACAGACCATGATGTATGCCATGTTCCACTACAACTTCGAAAAGAGGTCCTGGTAATGGAACCAAGATGTAGTCATTTTTTCACCCACTAAGAACAAGGGAACCTCATGCGTGTCGGCCTATCACCCAATGGGCACTGGGCACTCACCCGAGGTGCGCGAGAGGGAGCCGAGTCTCTCTTTTATGTGAGTTTAATGGAAGGCATCATTCATGATCTTGACTTAGTGATTTAAAGGACATGAAAAAGCTATAGAGCTCAGAATGGCTTCTATACCCTTTCAGTCATATCAAAAGTAAAAGCGCTTAACAGAATTAACTGAACTAGGAAGTTATAAATCCACAAACAGACTTAACATTCAAATCAAGTTTATGATTATACAAGAACAAAAGCATAATAGAAATATGCAGATACTACAGAGAGAAGATATTAATACAATTGTCATGGTAACCTTATCATATTCAATCATAACATTACTATAGAATATCACAAAAGGGGAGACCATAATCACGCGCCATATCTGGATCCATACATGAAGACTTTCAAAACAAAATTTACATTCCCCATTCCCTTATTACATCCTTCCTATAATCATCTACCCATTTTATCCCATAGTTCTCGCAGTAATTCTGCAGAGCTCCGCTACCTCACTTGTGTGTCCTTTACTTTGCTAAGTGCGCACATATAATAGGCATCTAAGCTCTAACAAACTCCTCTGCAACCTCAGATCTAGTCCCAAGTGTCAAGGTGTGGATCGCCTCAAGTGCATGCCTCTCCATGTCATGATTAGCTTTTTGGATCTTCCTATCGCAAGGTATATTCCTCCCAGGACACCCTATTGCCAGGTTGGAACCTTATCCAAATGGAACATGTTCTTCATGTGCTCGGTCAAAAGGTCGAAAATGGTGAGTCCTGAATTGTACTTTATTAGCGCACATCCTTGGTTCTCCAAGAACCATTCTTGAAATCTTCCTTGCGCGCCTTGTCGTGCGTGCATGCTTTCGTCCGGCACCGTGCATGCCTACGCGCCTTTAAGATTTGGTAGCTACATTAGGGTCCCAACACTAAGTTATTAAAAATGAAGAAAAATAATTCACCATTTTAGAGGATGTTCCAAGTTTCTCACCTACCACAATGATGAGGTATGGGCTTCCTTTCTTTCCCAACAAGGAATAATACATGGAGGTATGGGTTTTGCAGTGGCACCCATCATTGTTGTAGGTGAATTCAATGCATTTTAGGGTGGTTGAAGCAAGAATTTGAATTCTTCTCTCCCCTTTCTCTCATTCTTCCTATATATTGTAAGGAGGGGCATTTTTCTAATGTTGGACAATTTGGCTTTGCACCCTCCCTTCTTCTCTTGTCTGTAAGTGATCTTGTGGAGTTCAAACCTCCCATCTAAAGCGTAATGTAGGCTTGTGCCTCTTGGCCACTATAACGCTTTTGTATCAAATTGGTGGACAAAAATAAATAAGTCGTGGATGATTTCAACCCTCTCTTGTGTTCATTTCCTTCATCTTATCTCTCATTGCAATCTTGGTTATCTGTGTATGGTTATTGTATTACATTTTTAATGGTTTGTGTTTAATGGTTAGTGGATTCTCATCAGTGGATCAATCTGTGGTGTGTTTTCACCCTTCTTAATCTAATTTGTGGTTTCCATCTCCATGCAAAGCAGGTGTCTGGAATTCCTTTTGGTGCATCACCTCTGTTAGTTTAGGTTCAATTTATTGTAATCTTCTTAACCCTGTCTCCTTGGCAAGTTAGAGTAGATATTCTAAAATTTGTATGTGTGCATTAGAATATAGGAATAGGAACCGGCCTTCATCCGGAGAAATTTCCCGATTGCAAAGTCCCACACTTTGGGAAAAGCTCCATGTTATGCAATCACACCGACAATAATAATCCTTGAATTTCAAAGCAGATCGGGGAGCTATGATTATGTATCAACAGGCACCCCATTACAAGTTGGGGTGCCTTGATTTCAGAGGCTAGAATGTTAGAGAAGTCATGATATGGGTTGATCGGTATCATGAAATATGCGGGAAAGAATAAATAAAAGATAAGAAAAAGGTGGCCAAAATGTAGGTTTAATTAGTACTTTGTACACTTGAGAACCTTCTAAATAGTAGTATAAGACTAGGCTAAATATTGTCTAATGTGCAATATTTGTGTCTATAGAAGGAATCATCCACGAAATTTAAATTAAGCAATTGGGAGCCATTTGTAGAGGGAGAAGCAATGCCCATGACAAGCCCCTACGAATGAGATTTAACAAGTGGTAGAAAAATCCTTCAGACCCAAGAACATAGAGGGATGGTTCCAAAGGGAATCCTTTCTAGATGGATCTAAAGAGCCCAAATGACGTTGAAATTTTCCCATTCATGGTGTTACGGGAGGAGGTATGTGCAAAGATCATATTGACAGATTGAATAAAATTCAGGCCAAAGCCCAAGGATTTGAGCATGTCAATAATGAAAAGCCCTTCTATTCGGTCATACACCTTCTCAAAATTGATTTTCATGAAGAGGGATTTACTGATTGGATTGGCATGCCCATTATATGCCTTCTAGCTGTAATGATATTGTCGAGGATATACCACCCTTGAATGAAGCTACTTTATTTAGGCCAAACAATGGCGGGGAAGGACATGTCGCATGACCAAATGGGAAGGGCTTTGGATTTGATTTTGTAGAAAACATTAAGCAAGGTAATGGGACACCAATCACGTATCGGCTTGGGGTCTTCAAGCTTAGGGATAAATTTTATATTCCATTTTATAATATGGGGGCCAAATGATTGAGGCTGGAATCCCTCCATGTAAACTGCTTTGAAGGTGCAGGGTCAACCGTATCTAAAAGAGATTTGTAAAACATGTGGAAATCCCACAATAGCGAGGCACCTTGTCATTCACCATTTACATGACCGCTTTACAAATATTCTAGAGAAAGAAGGCGATCACATGTAATTCTCTATGCTAGGGAGAATTTGTATGAAACAACACTCAAGCATAAGTTCAAGTTCGCATGTCATTCCGGTGAAGGATCTTAGACTTGGAACACTTGCTTGTAATGATTCATAATTGCTTACAACATGAATTGAGGATCCATGGGCGATTGCCACCATCACGGTTGGCGAGAATTTATATAAAATATTACTTATATTTGAGTGATTGAAAGTATTCCTTCGATGTTCGATCCCTAACTTTAAGCCAGTGAAGGTGGGCATGGATTTATGCCCCCTGAGCATTAAATTTATCCATAATTTAGATTTTCTGTCGGGATCAACTACACGGAGTTGAAATATTTCATAGAAGGGATTTCACTCAAGTGCCACCACCACGACTAAAGCGAAGGAGGTGGTGGATTATGATCGATGCATAATCTTGGCTATATGTCATTCATAAATTCACAATGAACCCGACACTCCTAGTCATCATGTTCACCCACCACTAGGTCTAGTGGATAGGAGAGGTGGATGATAATTATGCAAGTGATGTGGTTGAGGCACTAAATTCCACACTCCCTTGATATGATTAAAATTAGGACAATGCTCCATCAAGGTCGTATTAAGAAATAATTGGCCCTTATGACAAAAGGGCCTCTTGGCTTGCTAAGTGATATAAAATATGATGGGAAAGTGGTCAAAAAGGATGAAATCTAGCATCACTTCCATGAGAAAAGGAATAAATGTTGTCAAAATCAAATAAATATTTAGTGGACAACATAGCTTTTTCAAGGATCTTAAGAACCCAATTTGATTAACCTCAAATATTGGTCCAAGAGAACCGAGGTTTGAGAGTAGGGTCAACATGAGGCATTCGGGTCAAAAACAAAAATTATTATGCATGTAATACTAAGCCTCCCTTTTGATAGTTGTCCATCACATAGGGAGGTTCCCACATTTATCCATGGGTAGCTCCACCATATTAAAGTCACCGCACATAACCCAATAAGCATCAAGGATTTCATTGGTTATCTAGAGCTAAAGATCAACCCTTTTAGCTACATCATTGGAAGCATAGATGTTGATGATACCGCAAGGGTGGCTTTCAATATTAAAGAGAGTTGAAATGACTCTATTACTAGGTTTTGCACCATGACCCATAAAGAAAGGCCTCCATTTAGGGGAAAAATAGAAATTAAACCCCACGCCCCCATCATGGTGACTAGTAAAAGTTGGGGTATCTGTCCATATGGTTTTATAAACAATTGATAGCGAAAACCTATAACCTTAAATTCTGGAAAAACAAAACATGCAAGTTCAAAAGTCTGTGGTGAACATACCAAACAATATATTTTTGATTTGAGTTGGTATGACCCCTTATATTCTATGACATATAATTCATGAGAAGCGTGGGTTGAGGGCCATCACGTCGGCATCCAAGCCATCTAAGGTGGATATCAAGTGCACAAAACCCTTGCAAGAGGAAGGGTGCAATATTGTTGAGAGGAAAAACAATAAGAAAAAAACATCTCAAGCCAATGTGGCTGTTAATAATGGCTCTAAAGAACTAGATGTTAAGGAACACACCCTTGTTACGCATTATACCCCATAGCTTATCTCTCGAACATTCTCCACTTTCATTACCCAAGTTTTCCAAAGCACACCCAAAGTGGTTGCGGTGCTCTTGAACCCATCAAAATCCATCATCTTCCTCAACACTTCCAGCCTCTCGGCTACTCTTGATAACTAGTTCACAAGCCCTATCCAAAAGGGCCTCGAAGCCCTCCTCGAAACACCATGTCAATTCGTGAACATAGCCCCGTGGGTAGTGTGAAGTCAACGAAGAGGAGTATATCATCGAGTATGTCAGACAAAGGAATTTTTTTCTATTTTGATTATTATTTTTGTAGGACGTGGGATGAATATTTGTTATAGGAATCTTGATGCATGTCGGAAGAAACATCAATAGTAGCGAAAAAAAGGTTTGGACACGATGAAGCAAATCGGGTTGGGTAGCGGTATTCAATGATAGATATATTCATGATTGTGGAATGAAAAATCCCTAGAAGGTGGTAGAAAGAGATGTCAGGTTCACCAAAATGATTAACAAAAATAAGGATTTACTTATATGCCTAAAGGGATATCTAGGGTATTAATGTTAATCTAGTTAGGAGGACTAAACATTATAAATGAATTGAAGTAGTATGAAATAAATGTAAATAAACTATTCTAGATGAAATAAAACCTTAATATGCAAGAGAAGAGTAAGGAAAAGACTCAGCTGATAACATAAGACTGTCACACAGTGTCACGGATCTAGAAATAAAATCTGGAAGTGCAAATAAACCCTCAAGGACCCTGCAAAAGGCAGATCTGGACTATATGAGATGACACAAGTACCTGGGAGTGTACTGGGGCGCCCAGGTGCCCTAGTTTCTAATATGGGTGCTCGAGCAACACAAATTCTCAGAACCTCAATCTGGTATGGTTGCTAAATGTCTCTGAGTACTTCCCATCTGTCGCACTGACATCATCGGATGAACTAGAGAATGACCCGTAATGCAAGGAGAAGTATCAAACCCTAGAAAAATGAAAGATGCATATGAATGGACCAGACTGGCCTCATCCGCCAAGCTAGTGGACTTATCAATGACCGTTACACTATATTATAGACCCGATGTAGTTCTAGTGTGTGTAAGCATGTTGTGCCCTAGGTTCTCTCGTGCTAGTCGCACTTTGTGAAGTAGCGAGTAATATTAGCTATAGAAATGTAAGTAGCATGTGTGCATGTAATAGAATGGAATCCCACCCCATATGAAGTGTGTGTGATGCATATCTCCTAGCTTGAATGCATGGCACTATGTGGATGCAAGTGATGCAATGGATGCAGCCCTAGATGGAGTGATAGTAGTGATAAGATGCAATGACCTAGGACCCTCATTATGGTCTTATAACTTTATATTTATAGGGATCTCAAGCTTAATTTTGTAATCATTCCCAACAAGACCAACTAAGAAGAAGATAAGGATGACCACAGCTAGAAGTAACCCAAAAAGAAGCGGAAGAGGCTGTGCATAGACAAGGGTGCCTCGAATGGTACCAGGCACCTTAGGGCACCCAAAGACATGGAGGCTAGGGTGCCCTGATTTCAGGCTAGAATGTCGGAGAAGTCATGATATGGGCTGATAGGTATTGGGAAATATGTGGGGAAGAAAAAATAAAAGATAAGAAAAAGGTGGCCAAAAGGTAGGATTAATTAGTACTTTGTACACTTAAGAACCTTATAAATAGTATTATAAGACCTAGCTAAATATTTTCTAATGTGTAATATTTGTGTCTACGAAGGAATCATCCATGAAATGTACATTAAGCAATTGGGAGTAAATACATAGAGGGAGAAACAATGCCCATTACAAGCCCTTGTGAATGAGATTTAACAAGCGGTAGAAAATTCCTTGGACCCAAGAACATAGAGGGATGATTCCGGAGGGAATCGTTTCTAGATGGATCTAAAGAGCCCAAATGACGTTGAAATTCTCCCATTTATGGTGTTATGGGAGGAGGTATGTGTAAAGATCATATTGTGATGAATAAAATTGAGGTCAAAGCCCAAGGATTTGAGCATGTCAAGAATGAAAAGCCATTCTATTGGTCATACACCTTCTCAAAATCGAGTTTGATGAAGAAGGATTACCTATTGGATTGGCATGCCCATTATATGCCTTCTGTTTGTAATGATATTGTCGAGGATATATCGCCCTTGAATGAAGCCAATTTTTTTAGGCCGAACAATGGTAGGAAGAACATGTCGTAGCCAAATGGTAAGGGATTTGGCGGTGATTTTGTAGGAAACATTAAAAAATTTGGAACACCAATCACTCATCGGCTCGAGGTCTTTAAGGTTAGGGATAAATTTAATATTCCATTTGTTAATATGGGGGCCAAACAATTGAGATTGGAATCCTCCATGTAAACCTAGTGAAGGTGCAGGTCAACCATATCCCAAAGATATTTGTAAAACTCACGGGAAATCCATCACGGCCGGGCACCTTGTCTTAAACCATTTACATGACCGCTTTACAAATCTTCTAGAGAAACAAGGTGATCATAGGTAATTATCTACATTGGGAGACTTTGTATGACACAACATTAAAGCATTACTTTAAGGTTGCATGTCATTCGATGAAGGATATTTGGCTTGGAAAACTTTCTTATAATGATTTACGGCTTCTGTAACATGAGTTGAGGATCTGTGGGCGAGGTTCCACCATCAAAGATGGTGAAAATTTAAAGAAATTATTACTTGATTTTAAGAGATTGAAAGTATTCCTTTGATGTTCAATCCCCAAACTTAAGCCAATGGCAGCGGGCACCTATTTGTTCCCCCGAGCATTAAATTTATCTGTAATTTAGATTTTCTATCCAAGCTTAGCTACCTGGAGTTGCAATATTTCAAAGAACGGATTTCCCTCAAGTGCCACCACCACCCGACTAAAGTGGAGGAGGTGGCGGATTATGATCAGCGCCTAATATTGGCTATATGTCACCCATAAATTCATAGGAACCAAACACTCCTAGTCATCATGTTCACCCACCACTAGGTCTAGCGGATAGGAGAGGTGGATGATAATTATGCAAGTGATGTGGTGAGGCACTAAATTCCACACTCACTTGATATGATTAAGGGTAGGACCATGCTCTATCAAGGTTGTATTAAGAAAGAGTTGGCTTATGACAAAGGGCCTCTTGGGTTGCCAAGTGATGTAAAATATGATGGGAAAAAGGTAAATAAGGATGAAATCTAGCATAACTTCCATAGGAAAGGAATAAATGTTGTCAAAATCAAATAAATATTTAGGGGAAAACATATCCTTGTCGAGGCGCTTAAGAACCCAATTCGATCCACCTCGAATATTGGTCCAAGAGAACCAAGTTTGAGAGTAGGGTCAACGTGAGGCATTCGGGTCAAAATACAAAAATTTATTACGCATGTAATACCAAGCCTCCCTTTTGCTAGTTTTCCATCACATAGGGAGGTTCCCACATTTATCCATGGGTAGTTCCACCATATTAAAGTCACCACTAGATAACCCAATAAGCATCAAGGATTTCATTGGTTATCTAGCACTAAAGATCAGCCCTTTCATCTACATCATTCGAAGTATACATGTTGATGATACCACAAGGGTAGATTTCAATATTAAAGAGAGTGAAATGACTCTATTACTTGGGTTTTGCACCATGATCCATAAAGAAAGGCCTCCATTTAGGAGTGAAAATAGAAATTAAACCCCCCGTCCCCCATCACAATGGTGGTAAAAGTCGGGCTATCTATCCGAGATGGTTTTACAAACCATTGACAACTAAAAACCTGTAACCTTACCTTCCTGGAAACACAAAACATCCAAGTTCACAATTATGTGGCGAACATAACAAACAATATGTTTTCGATTGGAGTTGGTAAGACCCCTTATATTCCATGACATACATTTCATGAGAAACATGGGTTAAGGGCCATCAAGTCAACATCCAAGCCATCTAAGGTGGCTATCGAGTCCACAAAACCCTTGCAAGAGGAAGGGTGCAAAACTGTTGGAGGGAAAAACAATAAGAACAAAGCATCTCAAGCAAATGTGGCTATTAATAATGGCTCTAAAGAACTAGATGTTAAGGAACACACCCTTGTTCTGTGTTGTACCCCAGAGCTTGTCTCTGAACATTCTCCACTTTCGTTACCCAAGTTTTCCTGCATGCCCAAACTGGTTGCAGTGCTCTTGGATCTGTCAAAATCCATCATCTTCCTCGACACTTTCGGCCTCTTAGCTACTCTTGATAACCAGTTCACAAGTCCTATACAAAAGGGCACTGAAGCCCTCCTCGAAACACCATGTCAATTCGTAAACATAGCCTCACGGGTAGTGTGGAGTCAACGGAAGAGGAGTATATCATCGAGTATGTCGGACAAAGGAAAGTTTCTTTCTTTTTGATTATTATTCTTGGTAGGACTTATGTTGAATATTTGTTACAATACTCCCAAAAGAAAATACATTGTTAGATACTTGAATATTTTTGGTGTAATAATAACCCCAAATGTTAAAATAGTAATAAAAACCAAATAATATATCATCGTATATGATTACAAGTTATTGCTTTGAGATTTATATAAAATTTATTAGTATAGTACTTGATTTTTGCTAGAATATTTCCTAGTGGGCATCTGGTATGAATGGTTGATTTAGTTTGGAAACAAATTTCATTCACAATTGCATCTTTGTGTTCATGTGCAATCTTATGTTATCTTCTATTATTTTTGGCATACTTGGAATCGCTTGCTAATGACATTTAATCTAGCTACATATTTTAATCAATGTAATTTCCTTTAAGGACTGTTTGGTTCTGGGTGAATAGATCCTCATCATGATAGTCTAAGAAATTTGGCTGATTGATATAATTGACTAACTATAGGAACTTTCATTTGGCGGTTAAGTTGATATACTTGACTAACTACAAGCACTACATTATTTTTGGTTAATTTTTACTCTAATAATTTTCAAATCATTTACTATAATGTAATAAAATAATTCTAGAAAAATCGATTGGGATATACAAAATTAAATAAAATTTTAATTTGTTATTATTAATATTCCATTACACAAAACAATAGGTTTCTTTGTCACATGTCTCATTGAGAGGAATACAAGTGGTTTGGATATACAAAGAATAAAGTGACACTCTTTTTGAATTCTCTATGATCTTTTGCAATCTTGTTTTTTATTAATCAAGCATATACCATATGCGACATATTTTTGTAGAGGACTATATCTATGTTTGACATCTTATTATTGTGACCAATATTGATGTGTGAAAGTTATAGGGGCTTCTCGATGACATGGTGCTAGTCTAGAGATGGATTTCACATGTATTATGTTGGGGTATTATTGTCTTTGTGAAATAGTTTGACATGGAATTTAAAACTAGTTCATCCTTGATTTTAATTGATAGTGCATTTATAATTAGAGAAAACATCATATGTTGGAATATATCCTTATGTGGATGAAAAATACTAACCCTCGTGATGAAATTTTTCATTTTTTTAATATTTACTTTTTTATATGCCTTAACAATCAACCATGTGGAACACCATTTTTTCACTTGTATGATTAAATCAAATTTTTCCAATTACTCTAAAGCTTGAGATAGACTTTTTTATATTTTCTTTACTTAATAAAAAAGGAATTCAATTTATTATTATTGTCAAGATGATCACATTTCGTCCTAACTTTCAACAATTTAATCCATTAATGTTTGGCATGGACTTAGAATTTGACTACCTCCATTTCTTCTAATATTGTTTCAATATTTATACACCACTAACCTTAATTAGTATTATTGGTTGGTGAAAATTATTTATTTCACAATTATCTATATATTTTCATTTTTTCCTACAAAAATCCTCAAGCATGATTCAAAATAAAAATATTAAATTAGGGCATGGACAACTATCAGATCATAATGGAAAGGATTTTGAACTTTTCAAAAATTATTGTAATTACAAGTTCTCACATAGACATGTATGTAGAATGTAATAGTATACATGTGTCACATTATATTTTTAACAAAATACGTCAAATAAATATAATAACATGTAATGTAGTTGAAAAAATACATCAAAGAAATGTAATCTCGTGTAATAAAATGATTGTATGATAAACATCAAGTTGGGTTCTTGATTTCGCTTTAAATTATTTGAAATTAAAGTCTTTATAAATGTGTTCTTCTAAATTGTTATAATAGCGTATATGCAAAAATGGACTTTTTGATAAGGTTTTGGAAACTTATATGAAAATGCGATTGTGACGTATAAAAATAAATTCTAAAATGTTTGAGAACATTCTTCCATTCTCTATTAAAAGAGGTTAATTAGAATAGTGTAATGATATTTGTTGATGTATTATTGAAAGTATATTATTTACTCATGTGTTGTTGTTGTTCTTGGAATCATACATATTGCACATGGATTATTTAGGAAAAATCCTCAATGAAATCATTTGGAAAAATGTTGTTCTTGATAAGGATTTACAACTTTTCAAATTGATGTAGCCTCATGGATTACAATGATTCCCTAATTTACACAAAATAAATTTACTAAAAATACCTTGAAATTTTTACGCATATAAAATTTCTAACATTCATTGGCATTTGAGATAAGATTGCAAGAGAAAAAAAAGGGGAAGAGAAACATTGATATAAGTTACAAACGATGCACAATAAAATTACACAAGCACTCTAGAAACATTCAATTCATGAGTACTAAATTTACTATGGTCATTTTAGGGTTTCTACACTTCTCACCCTCTAGCCTCTTTCCCCATTATTATATGTGATGTATTATATGTAACATTTTTGTCACAATTATTTCAATTGAGAGACTAATCTAATTACAATCCAATCTTGTTTTTGTGTTAATAAATTGACGGCTTCTACGAACATTTTAATTTATATTCTATTTTTTAATCAATTAAATGGAGAATTTAACTAAATAAATTAAAAATATCCAAACGAAGCAAATTCAAAATATTTAAACATATATTCAAAATAAGAACATATTATAGATATGAAAATAAAATAACTAAACAATACATCACCAAAAATATACATAGTTATTTCCAAAATATTTACATTGTCAAATTAAAGAATGCGAAAGCCTTAAGAGTTTAATATTAGACTTTTATTTGAAATAAAAATGTGTCTTCTAAAATGAGCAAATCAAAGAAAAACAAGAAGCTAAAAACAAAAAAAAGTTATTGATTTAAATATAGATTACTTTATGTAGATTTTAAATATATAAAAGTAGGCGCTTAACTTGGTACCGTTCGCTCAAGCTCGTGCATCTCTGTTTTCCTCCTGCTTGTCCATTTCAAGTCTATAACCATCATTTGGACTTAAACATCGATTCCAGCTCTGCTTTCAAATGAAGTTAGCCTTTTCAGTTGTCATTTGAGATATATGGCTGGTAAGAAATGGGGCTTTTCCATAAAAGAGCCATACAATTTGACAGAGTATCAGCATTAATAGAGTTCAATTTCAAAACCATCTTTCCTCATCTTGAAAAATAGGAATCTCCAGGCATACGCCTCTTATTAAACAGTTCTCAGGTTATAATATAGAATTCTGTAGCAAATAATACAGTTCCCGGAACTTTACTCTCTATATCTAGCATTGCACCATGAACAGAGTTAGATGAATGGTAATAAAATGTAAGTCGTATATAGTTGATAATACACACTAAAAGAGGACTGTTCCTATTGCTAAGTTCCAACTTACCAATTTCCTTATTTGGTAATGTTTATTTATTATCGTGTAGGTAGGGTTTAAATAGGAAGAAGGATAAAAAGTACATAAAGTACCTTCAATGGCCTACGGTGGCAATGACATCGTTGGTGGGGAAGTGGGGCAAGCTTGGAAAACCTGGGTTTTGTCGTGGCTCTCCTCTTTTTTATTTTTTTTGTATTAGATAGACATCGGGCCCCCCACCGCATAGATCTTATAGGTCTAGATGGGGTGCCAGGAGTATGAACAAGAAGAAGGGGATATCAAAAACTGCGAATGTAGGTACTGATCACATGCGAATGGTCATGGACAAATGGAAGACAAGTTTCAATCTCGCACCTCTAAATTTTCAAGCATCCGTTGTCTACACTTTTCTTATTGGGCCACACAAAAACGAGTCCAAGCTACCAATTTCCAAGCTAAAGCCAGACGACACATCAAAAATACAACATGATATCACGAAGCCAAGTTGACACCTTGTGCACACCTGCAAAAAGGAAAACGAAGGCGTTGGTGTGTGGCAGAACTGATGGTGCATGGAGTCTAGATGTCCAAGCACAAAGGCATCGAATAAATTTGAAGCGAAGCATGGACTTTAGGTGGGGTAAATCGCTCCTGTAAACACGGTCTTAGACAATTGTTGATTCTCTTGAGGTTTTTTTCCTAGTGTCCTAATGTCTTGAACTAAATCCCTTCCAATCCCTCCTCCTCTGCACACACACACACCCACATTTGCATCTCATCCAAAACACCCACCATGTCATCTCTGAGATTTTCCTCGTATTTTGTTGCTTCTGCAAATAAAGAGGTGCAAAATTTTGCATCTACAAATAAATCCCTCATTTCTCAATACCAAAAGCATGATCTACATAGATCAAGTATGTGAGCGTTACTCCATCTCAAAAGCTACCTTAAAATATGCTAAACTAGAATATAAAGACACCAGCAGTCCTCGAGTTCATTCTAAATATGGAATCTATTTTCTAGCTATGTCTACAACCTACAATAGAAATCCCTCTCCACCATTTTCATTTCACAACTATAGTTGCACTCAAATCCCTACCGGTTGGGTCTGTAGTTGATGTTATTGATGTTATAATCTATACATCGACATTTCTACTATTACTTGAAAAGATGACAGTTGTATGCAATGTTGTATCGTTGCCATTAAAGACCAAACAAACTATATTGTAGCCAATACCTTGTGGGGGGACTTATGTGTTGAGACCACACACACAGTACAACTGTCGGGTGTTGTAGGTGATATACATATACAGATATTAGCTATTAAGAAAGCCAAGGTTACCGCATTCAGACAAAGAATCTTAACCGCATGAGCTACTACGTAACTTTCCTAACACCTATGGTACCGGAAGTAGAAGCCCTTGGTATTCGAGTAAGTACCACAACCGTAATAGACGCTTCACTTATGCTGAGTGTAGAAATAACGGTTAACAGAAAAATTGTTGACACCTAGACCCCCACTTTCCAAAACCCATTCCAACAAGTTACACTTGTTGCCACCATCTTACATATCAATATGAAGAATTTATGCTATCCTACTTGTTCTCGGATGGTTAATGGTAAACATTGTCGGGAAAAAAACTTGACTTTTGGCATTGCTTAAAATGCAACTTGCATTCTACCTCATGCAAATATAAATATGCATTTTACATGTTGTTAAAGTACCCAACTGACCTCACAACTACAAACATTTTATGGGCATGCATCTTTCTGTTCATAATCTACTTGGCAGGACAAAAATGCACATTTCCCTTTTACAATCTCCTACAAATGATTAACTTATACGTGCATTCTTTGCACATTGTTTATACATTGGCATCGAATCGCAAATCATCTTGCATACATTACGCCTCTCGAAACCTTTTTACTCCACCCACAACCTCTTTATTACATGTCATCATGTTGGATGCTTATTATTCTGCTACACATACATTATGTGTCATAATTACTTACCCACATAGAACAAAGTTTGTAAAGAATTCTACATAGCATACCAACCTAGGCACCGCAAAAATAGGAAATCCACTAAACACATGTTCCACTCATACACCTGTCTTAACTTCTTCATTGGTAATCTATCATTGATGCGTGTTAAAAACCTTTGTTGCTAATATATGCTTTTATTATTTCCCATTCTGGGTTCAATCCAAGGAATTGTCACGTCTCCTTGGAAAATCCCATCTTTTGCATTACATGCATAAAACAATTATTTATGGGCTACGTAAACATCAGGTATGACAACAATCTCCCAATTTCTGCTGTCCCACCTGAAACAATCTGTGTTGGTCCTTTCTTCCTTGGATTAATAGGTAGGAGTAGAAAATTCATGGTCGACTGTTAGATGTGCCTCCCTCTGCTGATAGAATTAGGCAAAGCCCATGTAAAATTCAAGCCTTCTACTTTGTACCTTCCTACCTGGAAGATCGGTATTTTGATAGAGACCACCAACATGTTGATACATAATGCCTAATTTCAATTCACAATAAGCTAATGCAAATCTCACATATTCATTTTTTTAGCAAACATGTATGCTTGTGTGTTATTGTTTTCCTTGCCCTCCACCAGATTGCCCACACCTAGATAGCAACATTATTTATGTGATCTGGCCCCACACACCATCATTTTTGCCACTCATCACCACCTTTGTTTTCCTTGTTTCACATGTGCACATGGTGTGAACTTGGCCATTAACACTCCTACCTCTATGATTAATCAAATATTCATTATATATCAAACATTTTTTTACTTCCATGTTAATTTGTTTGGCTAGGTTTTTCCCAGCATAGGCAGTTTTCTTGTGAACTAACATACCTTTTATCTCATGTCTCTTAGTTGTTTCTAACTAACCAATATTGAGGCTAGACTGACTGCGTTGGTTGTTAAACATGTAGGTA
Source organism: Taxus wallichiana var. yunnanensis (assembly GCA_018340775.1). Lineage (NCBI taxonomy): Eukaryota > Viridiplantae > Streptophyta > Pinopsida > Cupressales > Taxaceae > Taxus > Taxus wallichiana. The sequence goes on from CM031240.1 coordinate 848,011,841, forward strand.
TGTTCGTCACCACGCCACAACATTGTACCTATATGTAAATATGTGTGTGTAGGTATATCCGTATATAAACTAACCCATGTGCAGGAACTTCACTACGTAATAATACGCCTTGACACTTTGTTTACCATACACCTTAGCCTATGAAAAGAACCAAAAACCATATTGTTTACACCCATCTTTTTCCCACCCACCTCGTTTCCCACCACCGGTGCCGCTGCCACCGTATTTACGCAAACGTGCTCACCTAATGTGTTTTTATCCTTCTCCCTACTTTAACCCTACCTACATTCCATATTAACGAGCAAAAATGTGTCGCCCTTAGGCCTAACATGTTGGTATTTGATCCTGGGCCCCATCTTACAGAGCTACCTATTTTAACACAGGGTAAACAAGTGCTTATTACAAGATTCACACCACTTTTATAGGCCACCCATACTCGTGTGGACAAATACATGTATAGGAGATATATTATAAGTTCTTCCCAGGACATTTCATCCATAATGTGTTACTTGTCCCGTCGACCGCAACACCTAGATATCCCAATACTGTAGAGACTAGGAGTAGAAGGAAAATCACATGAATGCTTTTTAAGTAGGGTGCATGTGAGTGGTCTACTCCGATACAAAATATGACATGACCCATACTACAAATATTTCATTACAAATGATCCCACACTTACAAGCTTACCCATAATTGCTACAAATATGTCCTCTACCCTACCTTCTATGTCTGACCAACCCCTTGTCTTGCTCCAACCTTCTTGTACCAATGTTGCAACTAAACTAATAACAATAGCCAACCCCACATTCACCTCATCGTCATTTATTGCATTTATTCCATCCACCCGCACAAAGGTTGACTAGATTAAGAGATACTTGCAAATCAAACCTGACCTTAGTTGAATGGCCCCAAATAGGTGTTGAATAGGTGTTGAGATTCCCATCTAGCATGCCTTTGTTTCACTAACCCATAACAACGCGTCCAAATACTTGAATATACCCTTCACTTAATGCGGTCTATGACAACCACTTTGGAAACCACCCATGGTTCTGCTATATCTGCTTTCAACCTTATGATACGACATAGAGGTCAGGCTATGTCGTATATATTTTCTAAGTAGAACACTAAAAACAACTCAACTACAACTGTTAAGGACCTACACACTTTGTTAGAACACCTACGAGATGACCAAATGGGAAATCAAATCATGTGCTCCATTATCAAACTAAGAGGCACATGATCTTATGGGGCACAATGCAGAAATGAACTTGTAGATATGATCACTTAGCTAGGCTTCCCAACATTATACTCCACCTAAATGGTGCTAACACTAAATACCCTACTCTACATAAAATCATACCTGACCAACCTCCTACATCACCTGGCACTGCACATACATGGAGAATCCACAACATCATCGGAAACCCACATTTGATAGCCATGTATATGGCTGCTACATTCTCCATACTATGCAACACAATCCTAATATACGTACATCCCTTAAACATTACATTGTTGCGTGCATATCTCCCTTGCATTCTACATACATCTCCCTACGGAGTCGAAATACTTCATTACATAATTCACATTTATGATATGCCTCACCATGTGTTTGTAATATACAAATTATTTCCAATCCATATGCAAGTATGCTAAAGATGGCAGACAACTTCTACAACATAGCTACATGTATTGACTATGACAGTAGTTACATACATCACCTGCTATCTGAATGCGTAGAAGACCATTATAAAGGAGGCACACCTGTGGATGAAGATACACTTTTTGCAATGCTACTCACCTAGCAATCCCATGCAAACATGGAGAATCCATAACATCATTAGAAACCCACATTTGATAGCCATGTATATGGCCGTTATGTTCTCCATACTCCGCCACACAATCCTAATGTACATAAATCCCTTAAACATTACATTGTTGCTCATATCTCCCATGCACTCTACATACATCTCCTATGAGCGAAATACTTCATTACATAATGCACAATTATGATATGCCTCACCACATGTTTCTAATATAAAAATTCTTCCCAATCCATATGTAGGTATGCTAAGGATGGCGGGGAAGCTTCTACAACATAGCTACACATATTGAAAATGATAGTAGTTACATAAAACACCTGTTATCTAAATGCGTAGAAGACCATTATAAAGGAGACAGATCTGTGGATGAAGATACAATTTTTTCAATACTTCTCACCCAAAAAAATTAGAGCAAAAACAACAAATGCTGCAGCACGCAACAATTACAGTCAAGCTTTCCCAAAAAATCCTCATGGGGATTCTACGTACAATACTAAAAACTCACCCCGTAAATAACCATCTTCAAACAATGTATAACTCTGTAGGCCTTCAAATATGTATACCAACAATTTTGTAACATGTAAATATATTTACCATTCACTGAAATAAAAACATTTACATAACACATATTAGCAACCCCTATTAAAAAACATAGCAACACTACACTCATATATGACCATGATACACAGATACACTATTCACCCACGGTGTATGAAAAAACAATATGTAACATTTAGACATGTCCTTCCAAACAATGTTCCCACTTCCAATTAACTATTTTTCCATTTCATTGTGCATCAACTACTCTGCAAAACAACCACTACATTGTGTTATTCTCATAAACTACACCCACGCCTACAATCACTATTTTGTAGCTTTCTGTCGTGCACCCACTCAATTGATACCATATTGTACTACTAATTGAAACCGACATTATTTAATTTTCTGCAGCTATATTACTATTCTACCGTATCATCTGTGAAAAAGGGTATCCAACTCAATTACATGATCTGCTTACTCTTTGTATAAGTTATTCGAAATTCCAACCGCTTTCTTTACAAAACCTCACCACCGCTCTTCAATGCAGATCAAATCGGACTAAACAATAACATTCCTTTTATCACCGCCTTTTTGGGAATGTTGCACTATAGTATTTTTAATTAGATACTTGTTGATAATCTAGCTTAGATTCCAAAGCATTACATTGCATTAAACACTCACTAGCCCCGCACCCTTCCAAAGAACACGTTCGAACAAGAAACACTTCGGCGTAGACTTGCTCCCCATGGAGCAACCACTACTCGGATCTATGTTCACAAATGGGTTAAATTCCTTTCATGAGAAAGGCAAATGAAAAAGTAAATTCTAAGTGGGAAAAATTAAATTTAGGATGGGTGTCTTCATGACAAGGTGCAAAGTAAGAGGTAAGAAAAAGTGTTTGACTATTATTATTGATAGTGGGAGTACCGATAATCTTGTGTCTAGTAAGAGTGTGCATAAATTAGGTTTGACATGTAAAAGACCCCTACAACCCAATATTATGTCTTAGATAACTAGTGACTATAACTTGAGAGTGTGGGACCAATGTGAGGTATACATGAAGATTGGGACATATGAGGGATAAATGTTGTGTGATGTAGTCCCAACTAAAGCATGCCATGTGATATTAGGAATACCAATACCACGACAACATGATAACAAAGTAATTTATGATGGTGAAAGAAATGTTGTATCGGTATTGAGGGTGGATAGAGCAAGGAGAAAAATGACATTATTAAAGGAAAAGAGTGATGTAGTGAAATGCCAAAGTCACTTAATGTTATTGAGTGTCAAAGTAAACAACTTAAGAAGAGAAGAAGATGAAAATATCACGGACGAAGGTTGATGAGTTGCCCATAATGGAAAAGGATGAATAAAAGCATGAGGAGCCTTTTGAAACTAAGAAAAAAGAGCGGGAGGATGAGTTACATACATCCTTAGAGAAAGAAGGTGTGGGGAGAATACCTAAGGTTTATAAAAGGGTCAAAATACTTGTAGAGGTAACCAATGAAGAAGAGAAAAGATACACATGGGGACATTACGATAGCATATTTGATGAAGGAGACATGGAAGAATAACATATCATTTTAGAAGAAAATATGAGGATGATAAATGGAATGCTAAGTTCCCATGATTAGGAGAGGACACATGTTGTAGGTGAGGAAGAGATAGAAGCATAAAGTGAAAACTTCTACACTTAGATAGTCTCTTAAAAAAGAAGAGAAGAGGTAAGAGATCATAGAGGCTATTGAGCCCCAAGTTTTCAAATAAAATTTGTTTTTACAGTTTATGTGTAGGTGCAAAGAGTGGAGAGAAGGACACAATAGAGACTCAAATAGATAAAAGGGTCACAATTAAAGAGTTGGTTAAGCCTACAATGTCACAAGAACACTAAGAGGTTGAGTCTAGAGAGCTTAATGGATGCAAAGAATCCCTTGCGGGGATCACATAATCTCAAAGTGCAATTTTGGTTCCACAAACACAAAGAAAGGCGAGGAAATAAGCTGAACAATGGTGAAGGAGATGACAAAGGAAAATCAAACAAGAAAAGTGAAGGAAAAGGACCCAAGAATCTCTAATAATAATAAACGTAGTGGAGGAGGAGACCAAAGACATGATGGAGCCCATATATAGTCAATTACAACTTAGAGGAAAGAGGGTCCCAAGAAAATGGGCACACAAAGTAAGATTAAGAAAGGACAAATGAGTAGGGGCTCATGTTCTTTTATTTACACTAAGAGTTTGATAGATGAACATACAAGGGGCTAGAAAAGTCACATATCTCAAGGTCATCTTCAATGGTGGATACAAAGTATATAAATAATTTTAGAAATCTTTGAGTTCGAAGCGGGTCACAATAGGCAAAGGGAGCTGAGAGATAGCTCAAAGGTTCATTGTAGATGCATAGAGATGAAGAGGGAACCGTTTAAACACTTATGTCAACAATGGTGGCCAAGTAGCCTAATGCAAAGTTACAGTCATGTGATTAATCCCACATGCACAAGGACACAAAGGGCCCAATTCTCTTATAACAACACTCACAATACTCCGTGTGCAAGTAAGCCTTGTTTTAATTCAGTCTAAAAAGGTTAAGGGGTCAATGACAAGTTTCAAACCTAGGAGGTATGTACAATTCAAGGAACCCGAGACCAAAAGATCATGTGAAAATGGTTTAGTTCGAGTATGCCACACGGAAAGATAACAGAGAGGGTCATAAATACAAATGCTAAGATCTTGGATAAGCCGGGGGCTCGTGGAATACAAAGATCCCATAAAGAAAGAGTATTGTGAAGGTGAGACGTGGAGATAACCTAGATGGGGTGTAAATATCGAGGAAGGAATAATGTGAACAAACTCATGAGAAGGAAACACTTGGCATGATCACGAATTAGGTGATCATGGATATCAAGGATCAAAATAAAGAGAGACCCAAAGATATGTGAGGTTTAAAAGCACAAGTTGCAAGGAGATACATAAAAACGGTGACGACAAAATTAAAACATATAATTAATAGTGAATTTTTAATAAAATAAAAATATCAAAATCATAAAATAAAAATATAATAAAAATTATTAATAACATTTATGATATTAAAGATTATATATATATATATATATATATATATATATATGGGATATTAACATAATGGAATATTAAATTATGAAACAATACATGAGAGCACAAAATTTTAAGTAAATGCAATCAAATTGAAAAAATTCAATTAAATGACATTTATAAAAACACCATATTAAAATATTAAAAACATATATAAAAAAGGACTTTGATAACAACATTTATTGTGTTAAAGAGTAATAAAATAAAATGGTTAAATAAAACCAATGTTGAAGAAAGTGTGAATGTTTTCTCTAGATTATATTATAAAAATAAAGAAACACATTATTATATTAAAGAGTGCAATAAAATAAAACCAACGAAAATTGTAAAGGTTTCCTATACAATATTATACAAAATAAAGAAATAAAAATTTATGCAATGGCATATTTACAAATACAAATAAGTTAAAGGCCATTTGGTCTATTGGTGAAGTGGTTTGGCCCACACAACCCACCAGGGATCAATTCTTGTTGAATGTAAAGGCTCCTCAAGCCTTGACACATAAAGTCAAGCGATTGAGGTAAGGATCGTACCACAGGTGATTTTGATGGCGTGTATGCCCCTTACCTACGTTGTTGTAATTCAGTGCCCAATGCAATGCTTTGACATTCAATAAAAAAGAATACAAATAATTTGCTACAATAACCAATCATGCAAATCCATACAATGAAAAGCAAAACAAATACACAAGCTTGAAATTAATGCCAAAACATAAGAGTTACAACATGTAATTTCCGTGCTCCACTATATCCGAGATAGTTTCTCTCTTGTAATATGTTACTTCCTCCTCAAAGAGTTGCACATATCATATTATCTACTCTCATGAGGCCTCTCTTCTCTCCTCTTTTAACATCATATCTTTATTTTTCCTTCCCTAGAATAAGAATGTTTAACACCCCCAAAATATCCCAAACACAAATCACATTGTAAGATAATTTTCTCTAGGGTATTTAGGATATTGATATACTCATAACGCATATGGAGACCCAACATAAATTCTTCACAATATTATTATGTAAGTCAAATGTTCTTAACCTACCATATTATCTACTCTTACAAGACATCCTCTCTCTTAACATCCTATTTGAATTTTTTCCTTATTTCTAATGGAAATCAACACCCAAAAGTACCCCAACCGCAATTTAAACAAAGTAAACCCTACAATTCAGATCAATGGAGATGGCATGCATATAAAAAATTCAATTCTATCAATGAGTTGTGGTTGGACAAACACTTTTCGAAAGATTTTGAAATATTGAAGGTGGCATCCATTTTATATCGGTGACCAAAATTAATTGCACTTGTGTAGTCATTCGTAACATGAATGGTATGCCATACCATTCTACATGCTATCCTCCATTCTATATAAATATTGTATATATATTATGATGTCCTTCATTCTATAAAATATTGTAATTTATGTTGTTTAGCAAGTTTACGAAATTGTACATACCCACAAATAGTAGTTCGATCAAGACTGCATTTTGATTGCTAGTTAGCTTGTTCTTTTCATCCTCAAGCATCTTTCCCCATTAGCAAAGCTTTTCAAATGAGTTTGTCTTATTAGCCTTCCTTGTCTCACAACTACAAACAATGTGGGATTATTATAACCCAATATTTGTAACTTGTAAGTTGCACATGACTCGGGTCTTGGTTGTAGTTAATACTATATTTGTGCAACTGTATACAATTAACAAATATTAGGTTATAATAATCCCAAATTGCTAGTCATTGAGAGACACTCATCCAAAAAACTATGAAATGGAGAAAGATGCTAGAGAATGAAAAGACCATAGTTTCTCTCCCTACTAACTAATGTTTGGGAGTGTTTGGGTGTTTTATGGGTCCCTTTTCTCAAAGTATTAACCAAATGCTTGAGTGAAATATCTTTAAGAGAATGACTACTAAGGAAATAGTCATTGTAATGTTTGAACATGACAATACTCCACCTAATAAAATATACCACACAAATACATCTAAATATTTGAAGGAAGGCCCACTTACGGACAACTAACAAATATTAGATTGCAATAATCCCACATTATTAAATTCTTGTAAGGAAAACTTTTAAGGCACATTCGCTTAAAACATTTTGCCAATGTGGAAAGAGGTTAAGAGAGTGAAAAATTTAAGATGGTGGATTATATTCACCATTCCCCCTTCCCCACTAACAAATACTAGTGCACTTTGTAGGCCTCCTTGTCTTGTGATTATTAGCAAGATAACTCAAAGAATTCATCAAGGTAATGACTCGGGAAAATAGCCTTTATGATTTGAGAGTTATCTCTAATGCTAAATATTCAAATGTTTAATCCATCAAAGCCTTTGCTTAAAAACTCTATGATCTTTGTCATTGTTGGTTTGAGCCAAGTTGGTAAATTTGCATTTACGACTGTGGGATTAACTAACTTGATAGCAGCCATATATGTTTTGACATATCTCTTAAATTCTCAAAGGTTTTTGGATGTTACTTAGGATTTTTCCTAGGATGACTCGAATGGTGTCTGTATCTCATGAGTTGCATCTTCAAGGATTGAAATCCGAGACCCTCTTAAACCGACTTGAACCTTTTGTTGAATAATAACCTTTTTTCTTCCTACACCCCCTAGTGAAGAGATCAATTATTTGAAAGAAAAGTCTGCACTATCTCATAAATCGTCTTTAGCTATAATGTTTGCTTAAAATATCTTGATAAAAAGTGGGGTATAGGATTTGATAAAAGATCTATAATGTCTTTGTATATGTATCAGAAACAGATTATCATTTATGAAGACAATGCCCCATTTGTTCTGCTGAAATTAAAGCAAAAATGAAGACTTGATCACTTCCAAGAAAGGATGATTGATTTCATATTGATCATATGATATTTTGTACACTTTTAGGGCCTAAGCAAATCACCCATAATCAATAAAATTCACAGATAAATATTCATAATTTAAAAAAAAAAAAAAGTGTATCAAGTAAAATTACATCCACACCATTAGAGCAATAGGGTGGCAAATGGAGCATAAAAATAGCTCCAGAATACGTACATGAATATTTTTCTAGGCTACTATATAACTGCTCTTCCATTCTGGTGCACAGTTGCTCTATGTAACATAGTTCCCTTCCAATCTATGAAATACAGTTCCTACAATCGACAAGAAAGTTGCATGTCATATGCTTCTAACTTTCTGCAATAGTTAAAAAACTAAGAGAATGATAAACAAGCAAAAGCTGGAGTCTCCAGGTTTGTACCATTTCCAGTGGGCATACTCGGTAAAGAATGAATCCATTATGTGCATCCCTGTCAAGAGTGGTAAATTTTAGCTGGATGTTTTGGCAAAATGTTTGAGAATGTATATAATTAATCCAGAAGTGAAGATAGAGAAACTCTGGAAACAACTTACTTGGCCCAAGAATACGTTTCATCTTCATAGGCATGGCTGTTATTTTCAAAAAGATGAACTGGATTTCCAATGCAAGTAATACCTTTATCTTGCACGTGTAGACTGAACTGTTCGTGACCATGCAAATAGACGTGCTGAAAAATACGCACAAGCAGGCCCCTCACTTAAAAGCTTTTTCTTCCAGGACCTCCTTTCTATAATAGAAAGGAAATCTTGCTACTTAATTTGAGTGCAAAAGAACTTAAATCCAAAAATAGATCCATGAATTACTTACCACTCCATATTTCAAAAACATTGGTAAGAGCAAGTTATGAAGATGCTGTTTGGTACCTTTTCCAAAATTTTCAACTTGACACTTATTCAAAGAATGACGTCCAATGACTATGCGCCTGCAAAACATGTTTAATATTGTCAGTCTGAACTGGATTAGGCCAAATTATATTTAGCTTTTGTATTGCCTTTCACATAGAGTTTTCCACAATAACCCAAAACTTCAGAGTTTTGTCTTTCAAAATAATATTCAGACGATGTTTTTACTTTCATAATTCTTACACAACATAGTGGAGTATAAATTTGCTAAATATTTGATACTCCCAAAATTGACATTAAAAATGTTGCAAGCTAATAGAAATACGATTTTTTTATGACTTTGTATTTTAGCTGCAAAAAAGGAAAAACTAAACAAAATACAAGTTTGCCAGCCTTGAAATAGATATAGTATTTTCGCTGCACAAAGGAAAAATCTAAAAATAAATATTGCTACAAGTTTATGGGCCTTGAAATAGATATTGTCAAAGTAATGAAATAACCAATAGGTGATGCTGTGGCGACATCATGTTAGGCCTCTATGTTTTTATAACATCGTTTAGGATTGAGAAATCAAGTTAGGCGGTGATTTTACAAAACCATATGCAATCAAACACAGTCAGGTCTGGCAGCATTCAAAAGACAACGATGTTGTGTTGGGCCCGTAATAGTATCTAGGTTTTCTATTCTTTGTTTTAGCATGTTTTCAATTTTGAGCAGCAGGTTAACAGTTGATAGACAGGGCAACGAAGCTTTCTGAACTTGGCAATCTTTGCAATCCCTGTAAATTCCTCATACTTAGAATAAGAGTTTATAAAACTCAATTTATAAATGCAGTGACAAAGCCTTCAAGTTCAAAGGAGTTGGGACATTAGCAAAGACAATTTTTACATAGGCACGGCAATTGAACAACTCTCCTAGGACAATGTAAAATTTGAAACAGGAACTATGCACCAAAATTGAATACTGATGATCACCCTGTGATCATTGAGCAAAGGGGGTGCTAAATTCCCATTTATAGTCTTCTATCTATATTGTTTTGCTCTATAGGTGGATATGTCACTTTTTCAGCTATAATTATTGAGGCTAATAATAGGTTGTTCCTCTTTCTTGAGCCTAATCATAGCTTAAATATGGTTTCTAATGCCTCCCATCACCTTGACCAATATTCTTCAGGATGCAGCATCTCTCCCTAATTTGTAGAAATTACTCTCTACGATATGTCACAAGGTACATTGAATTTTATAAAAATTGTTCGAACTTTGCGAACTTTATCCCGTTGAACATGTACTTGAATTTTATCCATTATTTTAAACCTGGGAGCTTTTGATATGATTTTGCTCTATTTTATAAACATGTGTATATATTACATATACCAAGTGAATGCAAAGAACGGAAAGTTTTTCTACTCTGTTTCTACGACATATTTATGATTTTTTAGAAAGTTTGAATGATAAAAAACAAAATTTGTTCAAACTTGGAAGACATTTTTTTATTTGAACTTAATCGATTGGCAAACTTGAACTAAACTTCATACTTGTTGAACATGAACTCGAACTTGAATCTTATTTGGGTCTAGAAGTAGTTGGTTTCCATGTTGCATTTTTCATTCAACCATAATGAAAGCTATTATTTAATGAATTTAATTTAAATGTATCTCTTGTGTATCCACATGACTAATAGATCAATGTAATGTCTAGGTAATACCCTCTAACATGGGAAACCGAAGCATTTTATATAACAACTCTTGTCTGTGAGCAACTTTGTTAATGTTTTCCAGGATACCAAATGATCCATAATAACTGTAATATCCCCTTCCCATTCAAAGACCTTTGGCCTATTTTGTCAACCCGACGGCCAAAGGAAAAATATAAGGGTGGCTTAAGTTATATTTAATTATTATAAAGTGCCATTAATAAAAGAAAAAAATATATAGAGCACTTATAATAATTTATATGACTTAATAATTATTAAATCAAGGATGGAAAAGGCCCAAATATAAATTGTTATCCATCCTAGGTGAAAAGGCGACTTGCCTTAGAAGGGGGAATGGGAACATAGAAAGGATAAATGCCCATTTTACTATGTATTTCCCCTAGAAAAATGCGACTTGCATTAGGAGGGAAAAAGTTGTTGGAAAAACATTTAATATGGGAAAATATTAAATGCTTGCATAGGGAAAATCCTTGGGAACTAATTGGATATTGTAGAGGTTGTTTTGGGTCTCTTCTTCCTTTATAAGGAGAAGTTGACTTGAAGGAAGGATATTCCATACCATTTGATATTTTCTAATTTGTGTCTTAAGCTTGTAGCTTATGCATATTCTTTCATGTGCAACTGTTGTTTGCAAATATCCAGCTTGTGGAGTAAGATCCCACGGGAACCCTAGCTTCGGTGGTGAGAGATCCATCCCTAGCTAGCAGGGCATTCTTCGGTAGTGAGAGATCTACCATAGCTTGTCAATTTTGGAGCTGAATTGACGCCTAAAATGTCTTTGGGCGACCTACTTTTTAGGGCAAAATTAGGGTTTCGTGTTTGTTGTGTGAAAACTATTTTTGGAATATTATTCTTCATATTTTTGTGGCCCAAGATCCAAAGTTTCAGCTCATTTGGACTTCTCTAGCAAAAGATATTAATTTTAGAAGTTTTCAGCTGTTTAGGGCACGCTGTAAATTTCTGGCAGCATTCTGTTATTCGAAAAATTTCAAAAACAATTCTATAATATCTGTTATTGTATTAGCAAGCTCCATTTAAAATTTCAAGAGATTTGAGCAAGTATTTTTGGAGTTATCCATTATTTTCTGTTCGCTGCCCTAGATTTAATTTTCTGCAAAAATCAGATTTCTGTTTGGCTGCAATTTGTCTGTATTTTGCATATTTAAAGTTGGGATTGCCTAAAATCCGTTTAGGGGTAAAATAATGTCCATTGGGGACATTACAATAACATAGTTCTAGAAATTTATTTTTTCTTTAGCTATGTCTAGGCTTCTTTTACATTTATGATTTATCCAATTTTTATCTTATTCTCTTAGGCATCTCCATTTATACTTGAATATTTCCGATTGACATTTCCCAAATCTATGTCCTACAAGATAAAGAGGATCAAAACCATACATGATTGTAAATAGGATAAGACTATTATTCTGTCTCATCTCTTGTGTTAACATTTATATATTGAGTATCAACACATTCAAGTTCAATGTTTTGGTGCGCTGTGCCCATAGATCAAAAATCACGATTTACGTAATGGCGATAAATCGCGATTTTGGCGCTGAAAAACCTGCACAAATCGTGGAAACTCGGCAAATAAATCGTGGAAAATCGCGAACTAAGGTATTAATGAAAAAAAAAAACCCAAATCTATCTCGTTTTTTCACTTGTGTGGCTCGGTTTTCCTCCTTTCTCCTGCGTGGGTCGTTTCTCCATTTGATGGATTCGTGCTATTTCATGACAAGTAATTGTGCATTTCGTGACGAGTTTTCCATGCATTTCGTGACGGGATTTCTGCATTTCGTGACAGCAATCGTGGATTTCGTGGTGGTTTTCTTCATTTCGTGGACTGGTGACAAAGCATTTCGTGGCAATAATAGAGGTTTTGGTGGCAGTTTTTGTGCATTTCGTAGAGGTTTCGAGCATTTCGTGGTGGTTCGTGGCCCTAACCCCGCAAGTAAGATTTGTATTTTTCGTAGAGGTTTCGAGCATTTCGTGGTGGTTCGTGGCCCTAACCCCGCAAGTAAGACTGTATTTTTTTAATATCTTAAATGTTAACAATATAGAATTAAAAACGAATTTACATATTAATTCGAATATGTAAATGAGTTTACATTTAAATGAATAATATAGTTTACATTTAAATGCGTTTAATATAGTTTACAATTTACATTTAAATGAGTTTAATATAAATACTTATAGTTTACATTTAAAACATTTCTAGCTCATTCTATGATGACTGGATTGTTGACCTTGATGATGCGGAGCCTATGTTTACTACAGAGGAGATAACAACTTTGGAGAGGGAGACTGAAGAAGCAATACCATTAGGGACATTAGAAGTTGGTGATGATCCAGATGATATGTTTGTAGAAGACAATGCCGGTGTTATAGAGGAGGAATGTTTACCTTGCACTTCCGCGAGGCAGCATGCAAGTGCAACAAACTTATTTTAGGTGCGCTTGATGAAATAGAATATTATTGATATTTGATAGTGATACTTCAAAAGTCACATGTGACATGACTCTATGAGCATTTTTGTTTGCATACTTTGTAGTTTGTACTCTCTTTTTTGGTCAAAACTTAATAAAAAATATGCATATGGGCCTATAGCATTCTATAGAGTCACTTCTCGCATCATTTAACATTGTTTTTACATTTAATTTAAGTTTATTTTATGAATTTAATTTTTTTAAAGTAGCGATAAAGTTGCCGATAAATTGCCAATTCCCGATTTCCGAGTCAAAATTTGGCCTGCCGATAAATCGCGATAAACGATTTTTTGAACTATGGCTGTGCCAACAATATAAATGTCAATAGGCTATATGGCAATTATCCACCTATCAAAAGTGATTTGTCTATGCAACTTTTTGAATGATGTGCTCATCTATGTGGTCCATGTTGATATGCTACATATAAATTGTGGTTGTGTATACACTTAAATTTAATCTTTGGTACATTTGCAACATCAACTTTGGCATACTTGATACACATGGACAAAACACTTATATTTGACTCTTCAGCACACTTTCCCTATATTAGTCTGATCATCTGTTGTCTTAGCCACCTCTATCTGCAAGTCATCTATTCAAAATCAGCCTAATCTATACAAGAACACTTATGAATCCTAAAAAGACAGTCTCCATACTCCACATCCACCTTTTGCACTCCCAGAACACTTCTGGTAAAGCCGGATAATTCCAGTCTGCCACACCCGTCACCCTCTGTTGGCATTGTCCAGTAGCCATCAACGACTAGTTTTCAAATTGGACAATCTCCATTAGGTCAGCCTAGACACGTTTCATGGGTCAGATATGGCAGGAAATTAATGAATAGTCACCTATATATACAAAACATCTATGAGGTCATTACTCACCTTCCACATGCCCTAGACACCTCACTCTCTTGGAGCACTCTCGCTACATTGAGGATCATTACCAAAGTCAAAGCAAATCTATAATCTCTCAAGAAGCAGCCCTAAAGCAGTCCATACAGCTAAATCTGAAATCAAAGAGGTCAAAGTTGCATGATACCAAACGTCAAAGTCTAAAAGAAGGTCAATTGTTTGAGCACATGATTTTATACACACTCACCTAGGAGGGAGAATTACATGCGGCTTGATCCCTCTTTGGAGCATGGTATGTAGGCAACGCTAACCACATCACTGTGTATGTGATAGAGGCTGTCCAGCCCAAAGTATTACCTCCTTTTAAGGGTCCCTTATGGTCTTGTAAGTAAAATTAGGATTTGAATGACGAAGAGCAGAAATAGGTACTACCACACAAAATTGAAGAGATCCTAGATATCCAAAAGAGCATAGCAGACAGAGGTAAAGCATCTCCAGAAGTAGCAAACCCCAAAACAGCTTCCAGACAATGCAGGTAAATTCTGGCATTGTTGGTCTGTCGGTGGTGTCCAAACACAGATATCACTCCTTTGTTCACGGCCTAAGAATCTGACAAATCGCTCCCAGATCATTTCTAAGTATGAGTGACAAACATCCAAAATCAGCTGAGTGACTCATCTTTTTATTGTCTCATCATTTCTAAATCAAATAATCACATCTGCTTGCTTAAAAATTTCATATTATTGTACTTGGATTGTCTAATTATACAGTTTAAATTTAATCTCAATTTTGCATTAATTTATGCCATAATGTGTAAAATAATTAAAATGAGTTGTAATCAAATGCATAGAATGAATAAAGGAAAAATAGAACAAGAACACAAATGGTGTCTGTGTGTCTTCTCTTTATTAAGAACTATAGAGTAGGGTATAAAGTGGTTACAACCATATCAACATATATATTCAATACCCCCCGATGATTAAACCAAAGACAAGCCCCACTTTGTATCAAAATTTTATTAAAAAAGTAGGACCAAGACGTTTGCTCATAATTTCAGTTCTCTACTCTTGATTGGCACAATAATGAAGACAGAGATATCTTTATTATCAACAAACTATCGAATGTATTGATGATGAACCTTGATGTGTTTAGTTTTGGGAAGGCATATTGGGTTCTTCACCAGCTTCAAGACACTCTGATTGTCACAATGAAGTGGAGTAGATACAATCTTGGCTATCCAAAAATCCAACAAAATTTTGCAGAACCAAACTACCTTGCAACTTGTATTGTTATCTGCCTTGTTTCTGCTTCAGTGTAAGACAAAGGAACAATATGTTGAAGTTTGCATTGCCATGAAACAACTCTTGACTTCAAGACAAAAGTGTAATTGATAGTTGATCTCAAAGTATCAACTGAACTGGCCCAATTAGAGTTTATAAATCTGGTCAGCCTTATATCTGCCCACATTTGATACAATATGAGAAAGTGTTCCTTAGAAAGATTGTAAAATGTGTATTGCTGCACACAAATGAACTAGCTTCAGCTAAGACAATAACCGAGAAAGGTAGCTAATAGCAAAACATGACAGATCCAGTCAAGTGGATGTAAGATAGATCAAACTACCCACCATCTATTGAGTGATTCATCAACCAGTGGTGAATCATCATAGACTAACTACTTCAGCCCGACCTCCATAGGTCTAGTACATGGATTGATCTTTTGCCATGCTGACTTTCTCCAAGAATGCTTAGGCATATATTATCCATGTCCAAGATAGTATGATCAAATTACCAAAACTATACACCTAAACAAAAATGAAGCCTAAATCAGTCATGTCAAAAGAACATAAATCAAATTTCACTTGCTGAAGTGCACTGGCCTTGTTACTAGTGATGACAAGATCATCGACATTGACAATGAGTATCACCATGTCATCACCATAATTGTAATGTCCCTCTTTCTCGAATAGCTTGTTAGAAGACCTTTGGCCCTTTTTGTCTACCCGACGGGCAAAGGCGGAATTCAAGGGTAACTTAAGTTTATTAACTTTATTATATGGTGTTGGAAAAATAAATAAATAAATAAAATACAGCTGAAAGCACATATAATGAATTAATAGACTTAAAAAGTGACTTTGACTTAGGAAAATACATGGGAATAAATTAATACATTATTTAATGTGCTTTCCTAGGCAAAAAGTGCAACTTGCCTTGGGAATGGGAAAAATTAATTAAAAATAAATTATATCCCTTGGGAAAAGTGTGACTTGCATTTTGGAGAGGTTTTGGCTTATAAAGGGAAAAGTGCGACTTGTGCTGGGGCATTCCAAATTATTATTATTTTCTTCCGACAGTTGGCTCAAGCTTTGCAGACAAAATCCAAGGATGAAAACCCTCTGGATTATTCCTCTTGTGGACGAAAACCCCAAGAGAAGTGAGAGGAGTTTCTATTTAGGGAACTTCATTGTATTCATAGGTTATTTATCATTTCAGCAGTATCAGAAAAAGAAATAAATTGCAGCAGTGGGCATTTAGACAACTTCAGAGTGGGGCGACTTATTCTACAGTTGTTTTATGCAGTATCTGAGGTATTTTTCATGCTAGTTTATTATTGTATCTTCCAGCCTCAAATATATACCAAATCGATTTGATTTGAATAAATTCCAGCAGGGTTTTGGGCAATATTTTGTTATCATTCCATTTGTAGACTTCTGGTTGTTTTGCCGTAAATATTTGCCATTATAAATCAATATTAAACTCATGCCAATTTATTTGTGAAGAAATTTGTCTTTTTAAACCCTAGGCGCATTTTCTATATATTTATCCGGTTTACAGGTTCATTTTATTTAATTTGCATATGCAATGATGAGAATGGTGTCCAATGGTTTCTTTTGACATTACTAGTATAGTTCCAAGCCTGAGCAATCTATATAATATATATAAAAAAAAGGTTTGGGATCCTTCAATGGTATCGAGCAAAGTGTATCCTCCCCACTTGTGGGAAGGAAGCAGAGAGTATTTAAAAAAAAAAATCAGCTTTGAATGCAATAGAGAGGTCGGTCCACATAGATACTACACCCGCAAGCGAGCACGACTCAAAGCTGGTATTGTAGGAGGTGACAAAATGGATTTTATGGGTGATAGACAAGAGAGTCCTCGGGATGAGCATGCAGATCTAGATAGAGACTTCATTAGGGATATGGCAGCCACTTAGAGGCAGTTGTTACAGACTATGGAGCGCATGGGCTCTACCTTGGACAGGTTGGCATTGGATAGGCCGCGGGACAGACATGGCAGAAGGGATAGATCCATATCAGTTGCTAGTAGTTACAGGGATCACAACAGATCACCTTCAGAAATCGGAAGTGTTAGGGGATCGCCACACCGTGAGAGGAGGCACACTCATACAGATGAGAGGACTACCGACTGCAGATAGGCCTATGCAGCCTAACTTCCTGCCTAGAGATGATCCACCAGAGATTGAGGTGCGGCGGAAGAAGTAGCTTTTCCGGATACTATTATGGAAGTCAGTGATGAGTGGAGGAGTTTGCCGCAGCATGTGAGGGACGTCTTTCCCCTCCCAGTATTGTGCTCAGAGGAGAGATAACATGAGGGCTGGACAGACAGAGGCCTAGAGAGCACAAAGAATAGGAATCAAGCAGTTACCAATAAGGTAACCCTCTCCACTTTTGATGGTAGCGGAAAGATCAATGCCAAGGCTTGGATACACAAGATCGACACCTATCTTACCCTCAAACCAATGACTCGAACAAGAGGCTATATACAGTTCATTACTTTACACCTTGAGGGGTGGCTTATGATTGGTGGCACCATGGGTTAGTTACACAAAATCATGATCTTCTGCGGTCATACAGGGACTTCAACGAGAGGTTGATTGCGAGATTTGATCGCAAGGATGTGGAGATTTATTACAGGGACTTGGCACAACTTCTGACAGAGTGGACACGTTGATTCATACATCAACGAATTCCAACGTATAGCTATGATGGTGCCAGAGATGCCTGAGAGACGTGTGGTGATGTTGTTTATTGAGGGACTTCATGACAGATTGAGGGGTTTGGTGAAGGATCTTAAGCCTAGGACACTGCATGATGCCAATCAAATAGCATTGGACTTTGACACATCCCCCACTTCTTATCAGCCCAATAAGAAGTTTCCCACGAGTTCCAGGCCATTCCAACGCTCTTCTAGTCAGCAGAAGAGTGCACCTTCTTCTAAGGTGGATCAGGAAACTCGTAATGAGTTGAGGAGGAAGAAGCTTTGCTTTCATTGCAAAGATCATTGGGAGCCTGGACATCGTTGCCTTGGTAAAGGCAAGGTGCATCTCATTGAGGTGATTTCAGATGAGGATGATGACCACTCGGATACAAATGCAAAGGGTGAGGACAACGGCCATGATGCATAGGGGGAGCAGCCCCAAGTAGAGCTTGGAGAGAGTGAGGCATTGGATTCATCCAATGTCACTATTGCTACACTCTCAGGAGTTCCTAGGTACCATCCCTTTCGGCTGAAGGGAGTGCTTAAGGGACCACAGATTGTTTGTTTGGTTGACAGTGGAGCTACGCACAACTTCATTGATGAGGGGTTGACTGCGAAGCGAGGATTATAGGTTGAGGATTTTGAGGGGTTTAGTGTACGAGTAATAGATGGGTTTGCTTTATTAGTTGCACTAAGAGGATTCTGCGGCTTAGTATTTATATGGGGGACTACACATTGACCGATGACTTCTATGTTATTGGACTTGGTGAGATTGATACGATCTTGGGTATTCAGTGGTGCAGTCCTTCGCGAGATATGTGCAGGACTTCCTAAGGATGGAGTTGGAGTTTATGGTGGATAGGAAGAAGATTGTGCTTCAGGCTCTTTCTTACAATGGGCCTAGAGTTGTTTCAGCACACACAGATGGAATCTATAGTCAGACATGGAGAGGTTGCATGGGCAGCCCAATGTTTCATTTCATCCAAACCTTCTTCAGATAGTGAGCAGCCCTTTCATATAGACATCCAGTCCATACTAGATAAGCACGGCCCAGTGTTTGGTGACATTCCTCTAGGTAGACCACCAAATAGAGGGTTTGAGCATGTTATAGAGCTTGAGGAGGGTGCTAAACCCGTGATGACTACGCCTTATCGCCATCCTAAGACATATAAGGATGAGATAGAGAAGGCCATTAGAGAGCTCTTGGAGATGGGACACATCCGTCCTAGTTCTAGTCCCTTTGCTTCTTCAGTTGTTTTGGTGAAGAAGGATGGGACCATGAGGATGGTCATTGACTACCGTGCACTAAACAAGAAAACCATAAAGAACAAGTATTATATTCCTCGCATAGATGAGCTTTTAGACGAGTTGCATGGAGCTATCTATTTTTCGAAGATTGATCTTCGATCAGGATACCATCAGATTCGCGTTCGAGATGAGGACATTCACAAGACAACCTTCAAGTGTCACTATGGGCACTATGAGTTCTTGGTGATGCCATTTGGACTCACCAATGCACCTGCTATGTTTCAATCATGTATGAACCATCTCTTCAACAGGTAGTTGAGGAAATTTGTGTTGGTCTTCTTTGATGATATTTCGATATATAGCATGACATAGGATGAGCATTTGAGGCATCTTGATGAGGTACTTAGCATAATGGAGACTCAGTATTTATTTGCTAAGATGTCCAAGTGCAAATTTGGACTTCCTGAGATACTTTATCTTAGGCATGTCATTGGGGCCAATGGGGTCAAGGTTGATCTAGAGAAGATACAGGAAATGCAGGATTGGCCACCACCCGGGAATATCTCTGATTTGCATGGATTCTTGGGGTTATGTGGTTATTACAGGAGGTTCGTGAAGGGCTATTCTCAGCTGGTAGCTCCGTTGATAGATCTTACATGGAAGGGGGCATTCAAATGGACAAATGAGGCACAAGTAATATTTGAGAGGCTCAAGGTAACTATGAGCACCTGTCCAATTTTGGCTCTTCCAGATTTCTCACGACCCTTCATTTTGGAATGTGATGCTTTGGGATTGGGGATTGGTGCAGTTCTTATGCAGGATCGCCATCCTATTGCCTACGAGAGTAGGAAGTTGAGAGATAATGAGAGGTTGTACTCCACCTATGATAAGGAGATGCTTGCCATTATGCATGCTTTGGCAAAGTTCAGACAGTACTTAGTAGGTGGGAAATTTGTGGTGAGGACCGACCACAACAACCTGAAATATTTCTTAGAATAGAAGGAGCTCAATGAGAGGCAACAAAAATGGGTCAGCAGAATCCAAGCATATGATTTTGACATTGAGTATGTCAAGGGGACGAAGAATATAGTGGCTGATGCACTTTCCAGGAAACCCCATCTCGCTGCCCTATGTTCTTTGAGCGAGATTTCAGCAGATTGGAAATCTCAACTATTAGTTGAGTATTCCAAAAATACTTGGGCATGTGACATTATGGATGGAAAAATTTAGGATGGCCGATATAAGGTAATAGCTGATTTGATTTTGCATAAGGGCAAAATTTACCTAGTTCCTGAATCTGAGCTTAAGGAGAAGATTATGCATGCCTTCCATGATGCACCACTTGCAGGATATCCAGGGTCCTTTAAAACATACAGGAAGATTAGAGAGAGATTCTCTTGGAAGGGTCTCAAAGATGATGTTTTGCGCCATGTCCATGAGTGTATGACTTGTTAGCAGAACAAGTTAGAGCATACTTTCCCAGCAGGTTTGTTACAGCCATTGCCGATTCCGGAGCAGAAGTGGGAGAGTATTTCGATGGATTTCATTACAGGTCTTCCCGTAGTGCAAGGGAATGATCGCATTTATGCGGTAGTTGACCGGTTGACAAAATATGCACACTTTTTTGTCGTCCCTACCAACTTTAAGGCACCACATGTGGCTGATTTGTTCTTCATCGTGTATTCAAGTTGCATGGACTTCCAAAGAACATCGTCAGTGATCACGATAGCAGGTTTTTGAGCATATTTTGGCAAGAACTTTTCCGTTTGGTTCACACTGAGTTGACTCCGAGCACTAGTTATCACCCTCAGACTGATGGGCAGACGGAGATTGTGAACAAGTGGATAGAGGGTTATCTGCGTAACTATGTTGCAGACAAGCGAAGGCATGGGTAAAGTGGCTATATTTATGTGAGTATTGCTATAACACTACTTACCATATGTCTATTGGTATGACTCCATTCCGAGCATTGTATGGATATGATGCAAGATCTTTTGTTGATTTGGCTTTTGGGGACAGTAGAGCTCCCAAGGCTCAGGAGAGTTTACAAGATAGTCAGGACATCCTTAAGGTACTTAAGGATAATATTCAGCGGGCCCAGAATCAATCAAAGAAGATGTATGCAGATAGGCACAGGGTAGAGAGGGTATTTGAGGTAGGAGACATGGTATTTTTTTGCGTCTTCAGCCATACAAATAGAGCACTCTCAAGAAGAGTGGAGCTGAAAAGCTCAAGCCTCAATTCTATGGACCATACAGGGTGCTGAGGAGAGTTGGTGAGGTAGCATATGAGCTGGAATTACCTTTTGAGAGTAAGATACACAATGTCTTTCATGTATCTTGCTTGAAAAAGGCTTTGGGGCAGCACATTGTTTCTTCTGCAGAGTTACCACCTTTGGATGAGGAAGGGAGGTTGGATTTAGTGCCAGAGGAGATCTTGGATAGCCGAGAGAGGAGATTGAGGAATAGAGTTATTCAGGAGTTCCTGGTGAGGTGGAAAGAGTTGCCAATAGAGGATGCTACATGGGAAGGTGAGTCTATATTACAGCATCCAGCCTTGCAGTTGCTTGGGGACAAGCAATCTCGGGAAGGGAGGACTGTAATGTCCCTCTTCGCAAATAGCTTGTTAGAAGACCGTTGGCCCTTTTTGTCTACCCGACGGCCAAAGGGGAATTCAAGGGTAACTTAAGTTTATTAACTTTATTATATGGTGCTGAAAAGAAAAATAAATAAATAAATAAAATATTGCTGAAAGCACATATAATGAATTAATAGACTTAAAAGTGAATTTGACTTAGGAAAATACATGGGAATAAATTAATACATTGTTTAATGTGTTTTCCTAGGCAAAAAGTGCGACTTGCCTTGGGAATGGGAAAAATTAATTAAAAATAAATTATATCCCTTGGGAAAAATGTGACTTGCATTTTTGAGAGGTTTTTGGCTTATAAAGGGAAACGTGCGACTTGTCTTTGCGGCATTCCAAATTATTATTATTTTCTTTCTCGGTAGTTGGCTCAAGCTTTGCAAACAAAATCCAAGGACGGAAACCCTCTGGATTATTCCTCGTGGACGGAAACCCCAAGAGAAGTGAGAGAAGTTTCTATTCAGGAAACTTCATTGTACTCACAGGTTATTTATCATTTCAGTAGTATCAGAAAGAGAAATAAATTGCAGTAGTGGGCATTTAGATATCTTCCAGAGTGGGGTGACTCATTCTACAGTTGTTTTATGCAATATCTGAGGTATTTTTCATGCTAGTTATTTATTGTATGTACCAGCCTCAAATATATACCAAATCGACTTGATTTGAATATATTCTGGCAGGGTTTTGGGCAATATTTGGTTATCATTCCATTTGTTGACTTCTGGTTGTTTTGCCGTAAATATTTGCCATTAAAAATCAATATAAACTCACGGCTGAATTATTTGTGAAGAAATTGGTCTGTTTAAACCCTAGGCACATTTTCTATATTTATCCGGCTTTACAGGGTTCGTTTTATTTAATTTGCATATGCAATGTGAAAGTGGTGTCTTATGGGATCCTTCAATCGCTTTTGACATAGAGATATGGATCAAAAAGACATTCTAAATCCAGAATCTTCGAGGTGTTAATTAATTTTGATTTGCTAGGCTTGTGGAACTTGTTTAAAAAATTAAAGCCATACAAGGACTTACTATGCATGCAAACTTGAAAGTCTCCACTTGGTACCCAATATCATTCTGGCTGTATCATGTAAACTTCCTCGCCCAAACTCCCATTCAAGAAGGTGCTCATCACATCCATTTGATACACCTTCCAACCAAACTGGGCTACTATGGAGAGAACCAACAAAAAAGTAACTATCCTAATCAGTAGGATCAAAAGTCACCTCTTGGTCTACTCTTCTTGTCATGAGTATCCCTTAGCAAAAAAATGATATTTGTACTTGTCCAAAATACAATCTTCTTTACATATCACCTTATACACCAATTTGATCCACTAGGATCTTTACTTGGGGGCAAATCTGCCAATTCCTATGTATCATTCTTCATTAGGGAACACACATATGTGCACGCATGATTTTGGTGAAGAAATATCAATGATATAAGAGGCTTCAGGAAATCTAACATGATATGTGATGCAAAAGCATCTGAGTTCAGATGCAACCTTGCATGAACCAAAAACAACTAGAGTAGGCATAAGTGGTTAGTGTGTTTTGTATTTATTTTGTGCTCAGCATTTGCAGACTACTTCTAAAGGTTTCATGATAACTTCATGAGACCAGACTATTTTTCAAGAGTTGGCGCAAACAAGTATCTTGTAACGTGGTTCAGGAAATGTAATATGGCAGTTGAAAGGTCATGCACAGCTAAAGAATACCTAAAATGCATATTTCACTTCCATGTTATACATACACCTTCAAGATGATCTTATGAGTGGCGCCACACTTGAATTCCATAGCACAATACTCATGTACTTTGGCACATCATTGAAATACTACGCAAACTTGGCACAAGTCCGAAATCCTTCCGATGTGTGCACTGAAATGCATATTTCACAGCAGACACTCACATTATTCTAGTTTGTTCATCTTGATGACACACATATACCTACGGTGGCGAGAAGGCCTACAACGTCACAACCCTTGTGCACAATTTATGATACCTTGCACACAAATTTCTTTGTGCATGGACCATTATACACTGGATGCATGCGTTCTTCAAAACTGTAGTCATTTATTTAGCAGCATAGGGAATATAACCGAAAAAAGGGAGTTGATTATCAACTCAATATTGAGGTTGTTGAGCCAGCCTATATTGCATCAAGTTGTTATGTTCATGATATGGTGTGGGACATTTGGTTTTATTCCTCATTTATTGCTATGTATTCAATATTTGTATGGACACACCCCTACATTTGAGAAAACATTCAAAAAACTCGAGAGAAAATGGTCTAGAGTGCGGCTTAGGAGAGTCCTGCAATTAGAGATTTGAGCATGGGTTTGGGGAAGGACTATAGAGTTGAATCACGTCCTTGTGTGGACTGTGGGCATTGTGCCACTGCAGGCTCTGTGTGTGTGAAACTGAGTATGCAATCTCTCGTTAAATGAATAAAGAGTAATGTTGTTGTGTTATTCCATTGTGCAAGCATTGAGACCCCTTATCGCAATTGAATCGTTTGGTATTTGAGCAAGGCACAACTCCGGGCTGAGGGAGCGAAGGTTTGAGGTTCTATATTCTTGCAAGAGAAAACAGAGAGGTGAGAAAGCAGTGCGGCCTATGTAGATTTGAAGAGAGGTGCAGCAGTAGGTCTAGATTGAGAGAAATTAGAATGCAACCAACGAGAGTGGTAAGAGCACGTACTGTAGTCACCAACAAAGCTGGAAAGCTAGAAGAGATTGTGGAGATGTTGCGATTCATGCAGACAAGGCTAACTGCAGTAGAAGACGATCAATGAAGAGGTTTTGTCCCGAGGGATGATGCAAAGGATGAAATGCAAGAGGTAGATGAGGAAGAAGCAGGACCAGTGCAGGATCGTTTAAATGGAGGAGAAGAGATGCTTATCAAATCCATTTCCAAGACTGGAAGAGGAGCGCAACACTAAATGCGGAGGAGTAAATAGATTGGCTCATGGAGATGGAGGAATATTTTGGGTTCAATGAGGTAACAGATGTGTAAAAAGTGAAGATCATGTAGACAAAATTGAAAGGTCATGCAGCCTTGTGGAGGAAGAAAATTCAGTTGGATCACAACAAGAGGGGTAAATAAGATCACCCACTAGGAGAGGACGGTTGCAAAGATGAAGAAAAGTTCTTACCTGGTGATTACCAATTGGATTTGTTGAAGAGGTTGCAATCTACGACAAAATGAGCTGGGTGATTACCAATTGGATTTGTTGAAGAGGTTGCAATCTACGACAAAATGAGCTTAGTGTGAAAGAGTACATGGAGGAATTTTACAAGATCGTAATCCAGGATTATCATAGCAATATGGATGAAAAGGTGGTACATCAATGGACTGCAATGGGTCATCCAAGATAAGATCATCATAGTGAAATTGCAAACAGTGGAGGCATATCAATATGTCGTAAGAGTAGAGAAAAAGTTGGCATACAGATGGAATGCTGCAAGAATTAAAGGAAGCTTGGCAGTAGTATAGAACCAGCACTGCACGAGGAGAAGAGTGAGGAATGTGCAAGCAATGTGCATGGACCACAAGCTAGAAGAGGAGCCATTTCCGTGAACATGCTTTTGATGCAGAGAAGTTGGACATTGTGCATATGAGTGCCCTCTTGTGCAAGATGATGGCAAGAAGAGAGTAGTGGTAGCATGCAAGTTGTTCAAACTGGTGCAAATTCTATGGAAGCCAACAAACATGGAGAAGAGCCTGAGCAAGGAGAAGGTTTTCTTAGGGTGAGGAGAGTCTTGAAGATCACGGGAAAGAGAGTGAATTTGCATTAGAGGCAACGCATTTTCCAAAGAAAGTGCAAGACCAAAGACAAATGTTGCATAATGGTGATGGATAGTAGAAGTATGGACAATTCAATGTTTGCAAAGATGGTGAGAAAGTTGGAATTGGAGTTGAATCCACATCCAGATCCTTACAGGGTGACTTGGTTGGTAGAAGGTTGGGATGGCATTGTGCGAGAGAAATGCAAGGTGAAAATGAAGATTGGCCAATTTAGGAACAAAATTTTGTGTGATGTCTTGTTGATGGATGCAGTAATGTTCTATTCAAGAGATCATGTGAGTTTGATTGGGAGATATTGTATGATGGGAGAGCCAATATAGTGTATTGAAAAAATTACATTTTAAATCTATTAAGGGAGAAGGAAGATGAGATTGTTCGCCAAAGTAATTTGGTCATGCACATAAGCGAAGATAAGTTGGTTGAAAAGAGCAAAGTGTGCACAACAACGCAAGGGAATGCAACATAGAAGCCAATGCAATAAGTGATGAAGAGTGGATATTTTGGTAAGAAGATGGTGTGCAAAGATGTTGTGTAGGAGGAGCTGGAAGGAGATTCCACACATGCACAAGAAATGGTCAGAGGAGAAAAGGGGCAGGGGTTTGAGTGCATAGAGATGGATTTGGAGGTTGGTTTTCGACCCAGCTGAGCCAAATGGTTGGAAGAAGCTGAGTACCTGTGAGAGTGCAAGCATACCAAGACCTAACTTGTAGGTCGAAGGGGTGGTTTTACCACTTGGCATAAGTGTGTGAGTACCTAGCTTGCACATTTTTTTACTTGATGGGTATGATGTAGGAGAATCCGGGTTCATGTGCAATCTTGCATCAACCAAAAACTACTAGAGTAAGCATAAGCGGTTTGTGTGTTTTGTAATTTTTTGTGCACAACATTGGCAGAGTGCTTCTAAATGCTTTGCAGTAACTTCATGAGCCCATACCACTTTTCACAAGTTGGCGTGAACAAGTATCTCCTAGCTCAGCGCAGGAAATGGGATATAGCAGCTGAAAGGTCGTGTGCAGTAAAACCGTGCGCAGCTAAAGAATACCCAAAATGCATGTGTCACTTCACATTATGCATACACCTTCAAGATGACATTAAGT
This sequence comes from Taxus wallichiana var. yunnanensis, assembly GCA_018340775.1. Classification (NCBI taxonomy): domain Eukaryota; kingdom Viridiplantae; phylum Streptophyta; class Pinopsida; order Cupressales; family Taxaceae; genus Taxus; species Taxus wallichiana. The sequence goes on from CM031240.1 coordinate 848,038,864, forward strand.
GGTGGCGCAACACTTGAACTCTGTGGTGCAATACTTGTGTACTTGGTGAGGCATTTAAATACAGTGCAGACTTGGTGCAATTCCAGAAACTTTCTGATGTGTGCATGGTAACCAATATTTCATGGCAAAGGCTCACATTATTCTACTGTTTTCATCTTGATGGCGCACGTATGCCTACGATGGTGTGAAGGCTTGGGATGTCAAAACCCTTGTGCGTAGCTTGTGATAACTTGTGCAGGGATTTCTTCGTGCTCGACTGTTATACTACCATGCGCATGTGTTCTCCAGGAGTGCAGACTTTTGTACTCATTTGTTCGTCAGCATAGGAAATATAACAAAAAGGAAGCCGACAAAGATGACATATCTAACCCAATATTGGGGTTGTTGAGGCGACTTACATTGCATCGAGTAGTGGTATGCTCGTGATATGTTGTGGGGCATTTGGGCATTATTCTTCGTTTAATGTTTGCAACACATTTAATATTTGTATGGGTAGGAAGTTGTTGAGAATAATATTGTACGTAGGTGGTCCGTGTGTGTGTGTGTGTCTCTCTCTCTCTCTATATATATTATAAACACAACTCTACTTTTGAGAAGGCATTCAGTAAACCCAAGAGGAAATAGTCTAGAGTGTGGCTTCAAGCGTACTACAATTAGAGATCTATGTGCAGGTATGGAGAAGGGCTATAGGGCTGAATCACATCCTTGGACTAGGGGATTGTGACACTGCCGTGGTTGTAACCATGTGTGTGTATGTGAGACTGAGTGTGTAATCTCTCATTTAATGAATAAAGGGTAATGTTGTGTTATTTTCGTTGCATAAGATTGTGTTTGTGCGGACTGCACAGTACAAGGCATTTCTTCATTGAGACCCCTAAGTGGGACTGCATCAACACGTGTGTCACAGATGTTGAAGAAAGACAAACAAGCTGGTTAAAGAATGCTTCAAGTATTGTGGAACTGACTATACCATGGTGAAATGAAAAGAATTCTCTTTGAAAGTCAATAGGACCCACAGAAGCATGTATTCATTTCTAGAAACATCAGGGAGGCAAGAAACGTTGTCAACTCTATCTTACAATTGTATCATTTGAAAGTAATTGATTCTTCATTTAGTTTTCTCAGTTTGAAGGCTTTCCGTATTTTAGATTGTTCAATTTGGACCTCCCTTGAAAGGAAGAATTTATGCTGGTTGATGCATGAAAGGATAATTTAAAATACTATGTTAGATTGGTGGATGATAAAATAAAAAAGAGCTTTTGAATGCATATGTATCCATCTAGAGAGCATCTTTCTACTCAAAACTTGAAATACATAAGAAGGAACTATTTGTACTGTTCTGAAATTCAGTCAGATTCACAAAGAGAATGGTTTATGGATGGTTTGATGTTTAGCCTTGAAAGGAAGAATCTATACTGGTTAATGCATGAAAGGAAAATAAAAATACACTGTTGGAATGGAGGATGATGAAAAAGAGATTTTCAATACATATGTATCCATCTAGAAAGCATATTTCTACTCCGAACTTTAAATACACAAGAAGGAACTATTTGTATCCTTCTGAATTTCAGTCAAACAAAGAGAATGGTTTATATCCGGTTTGAAGTTTAGACTAGTAACTTTCATCATCAATTTTATTTTGAGAATTATGAAGCAGCATTTAAGATAAACCCTCAGGTTGGAGAAAGTTGAGAAATAGACACCTACACCAAACACAACTGATAATCAGATAAGAAGTTTGCACGAACAAATATTTAAATTATTTATGGAAGAAAATAATGACTTCGTTTTGTAGGAAATGTCATCTACCAGATCATTCTAAGATTTATCATCCAAGAGGCTTAATTGTTGTCCAAAAGGATTACAAGATACATGGGATTGTTGAAAATAAAAATAGGAACTGTCACATACCACATCATTTTAAAATCTATCATCCAGAAGATTGGTATTGTTTATGGATACAAAAGATTATTCTTATAGTCAGAAAAGGCTTGCTGTGAAGTAACCAAAGCACCCTTAGTTCGGTGTCATATCTCAAAAATTGATACAAATAACACTTCAGATTGCCAACATAATTTGAAGGGAAGGGAAATAGAAGTCCAGACTGCTATTGTTTCTTAGGCTGAGGGCAGAAATTTTAGACAAAATAGAAATATTCTTATAGTCAGAATCGGCTTGCTGTGAAGTAACCGAAGCACCCTTAGTTCGGTGCCATATCTCAAAATTGATACAAATAACACTTCAGATGGCCAACATAATTTGAAGGGGAGGGAAATAGAAGTCCAGACTGCTACTGTTTGTTAGGCTGAGGACAGAAATTGTAGACAAAATAGAAATAAATCACGGAGGATGTTTTTGGCAAAAATTCCAAACATCAAATTAGCTTGAAATAACAAAAATAGATATAGAAAATTATTTCTTCTTGAATTTTGCATACTTGGAGAATACTTGCACTCTCATCACACAAAGTAACTTCATTCTTTATGAAAATCTTTAGAAAACTCAGACTCTAAGCCCCAATAAAAAAATGATATATACTAATAATACAGCTGCATAGTGCTCTGGAGTCTGAATATTAAAGACTCTCAAGCAAAATGTGATGGTAATTGTTAATATATTACCAGAGACAATGAAGCATCTGAACGTTTATGTAGAACTCAAAAGGAAATCCAACAGAACTTGTATCAGTTATCACTAAAACAATCTGAACACTTACCAGTCTGAAGTGGTATCTGCTAAGGTTTGCTTGAGCCAGTCCACTTGATCCTGACTGTCCTTTTCTAATGAGACATTTTTAAGAGGATCCTGCATATACAAAAACAACGCTGTATCAGAAGAATATCCAAAGTGGTGATTCTGTTTTCCTTTTCATTTTTTAGAGGAGCACATTCATTTCTTTGTGGCTCTCCTTTTTGCAAAATCATGGAATTTGGATGTTTTGTACTAAAGTTTAAACCAATAAACAGAAAATAAATTTAAGTTTAGAATGGAGACTTTAGCACCAAATAATCTGGATATACTTTCTCGACAGGAAAAGATGAGGAAGCACCATGTTCCTAATTGTTATCTTTGTGACAGGGAAACATGGAGAAGTCTTTAAAGTTGGTGCCAATTCTGGCATCATGCATGATTAATGTGGATACAACCGTTGATGATTAAAGGTGAAATGCTATTTTATACAGAATGTGTATAAGAAACTGATGGCATAAGCCTAGAGTCTATATACAAGAAAATTCAGACATTTAGAACTCTGAGTTGTTTGTCATCGTTGAATGCTTAAGCAAGCAAGCAATACTTGGCTAATTTTCATTTCTAATCGACTTGTTTTTAGGATCATGGAAGATTCTTGAAGGAGATAATTACAAGCAAAACTCCACCATGATATATACATCAATCTTAGGTTGGTGTCACACTAACTCCTTACAAGAAGCAGTAAGGGAGTGTAGCCAATACTCGTGATACCTAACTTGGCAACTACGTGGCAATTAAATGGTACCACGTCAGCACTTGAAATTTATCCCATAGTTGAGTCGGCATGTATTTAATTTTTTTGTTTCATGTGTTTATTTGGAGGGAAAGTCACCTTTTTAATTGATTTAAAATAGCAAATTTGAAATGCAATAATTTTTTTAAAAGGTTAGACCTAAACTTTTGCATTAGGCATCTAAAAGTTGGGCAAATGATGTGTCACCTTGTGATTTGCTACTTTACACCATTGTTGGGTACAAGTTATGCAATAATATATAATTTGCACAAGTACTTTTCATTTAAATTTGCTCAAGTTTTGGGAATTCTCCCCTCAAGTACCCTCTCAACTATTGGACCCGCTCAAGTATTGGCTCCTCTACCCTATCTCGACTTTTGTAGCCATCTATGCATAGAATGTTGTCGATTTTAGGAGGAGATGTGACTTATAACCCCTTTAGGAGGGTATAAGCATGTTCCAAGCAATGTTTTAAAATCGGAACTGGACTCAGAACCGGTTGAGGGTCGGACCGAACCGAACCGAATTTGCTTTGGAACCAGACCGGTTTAAAACTAATGAACCGGTTACTAAAAAGTACATAAAATATTACAATTTTAATGGTAAACAAGAATTTTTAGATATTCCAAACCTCGATTACAAACAATTAGAGACAAAATATGCAAATTTTGCTCATGCATATACCATGTAAGGGTAAATATAGCAAAACAACACCGAGTGCACTACATATCCGAAACAAAATACATAAACAATGAGGCTCTAAATGGCCTATAGAGTCCAAAAAATAATATGCTACAAGCTACTACATGTTTGATATCAATTATCAAACTCAACACCACTACTAAGAATGGGATCCTCATCCCCATCAATGTCATCATGTTCCTTTGGCTCAAACACATCGGACTCCTCAGGGACATTTGCAGTAGTTGTAGTAGCATAGCTAGTGTTTGCCATGTCTGGTGCTACTAGTGGTTCATCATCCAAAGCCATCCACCCCAAGTCATTGGGATCAAACTCTGCCAGGTGACTCTCCTCTACCCATTCTGAGGTTGGATCAATATCATCCAAGACAATGGGATCTGTATTAGGTATCCTATTCAATAATTGGTTGCGCCTTAGCCGGAGGTTGTATTGCATGAAGACGAGATTATTTAACTATTGTTGTTCCAAATGGGGTCTATATAACATCATTTTAGGGTCAGGGTTGGAAAAAGTAACTTATAAGCTAAAGCGGGAAAAAAATGTTTAAAGGCAAAACCTACCCCTCAACTAGTTCAGACCGGTCCAGTATGGAACCGGCTGGTTTGACCGGTTTAGTATGGAAGTATGCATGATTGATCTGAAGCCGGACGGTTCAATATGGAACTAGACGATTCAAGATCGAGCGGTACAACATCGGTCGGTTCCGTATTGGACCGGTCATTGATTCGGTTTTTCTAACGGTTTGCAAAAACTTTAATGAACCAGTCAAACCGGTTGAACTGGAACGGTTTTTAAAACACTTGGTTCCAAGGGATGAGAAGAACTCAAGTAAAATATAGGAAACAGAAATAATCATTCACTCATTGTTACTAGCAATTCTATGACCTTCAAATGCCAATTCATACGGTTACGCAGTAGTAAGAGCTCGCAGCCTTCCATGCACAAAGCACACGGAAAGAAAATCTTTGCTTCTACATTTTAGGAGAATATTCTACGACAAAATATTGTGCAGTCGGTTATACAATACTCAAGGAACTGACTGCCTAATGTTTCTAGAAGCCCAGCCCCCTTTAAGAAGCGTAACTAAATCATTATTTAACATTGTTCTTTTCTATCATAATTTTCTTTTGTCAGGTTTTTCACGTGTAATGAATGTGCACATGAACTTGCTTCATAGCCTAGTAATGATCCATTTAATTTTTGTGTTATCAGGCCAACCTCCCAAACCTAAAATTCATAATACAGAAATCATTCCTTGTAGCTAAGTCACAAGGTTCGAGTTCACGTTCATGTTTGACGAGGATAAAGTTCAGTTCAAGTTCGAGAAAAAAAAGTCTTTAAATTAGAACAAATTTTTTTCCTATCATTTTTATTTTTTGAAAAAAATGCATAAATATGTCAGAGGGACAGAGCTTTCTGTCCACTACTTTCAGTCAGTATATGTATATATACATACATTTGTAAAATAATGCAAAATCATGTCAAAAACTTCCTATGTAAAAATAATGGATAAAGTTCGAGTTCATGTTCAACGAGAATAAAGTTCAGCAAAATTCAAACTTTTTGATAAAATTCGGAGAACCTTGTGACATAGCCTTGTAGAGCAGGTTTGCACGCAATGAAACCCCAGTCAAAGTTAGGGAGCAAGTGACCTTTGAGTTTTGCATTGTCAGTCCTCTCCCAAACTGCTCAAGTAAGAAAAGAATTGGGAACATTACAGACATTTTGACGTCACTGTATCCATCAAGGTAAAAACAAATATCACTGCTACCAATGAATTTTCAAGTTAGAATAACAGAAAACTATGTCGCCAGGATATAGATTCGAAACACGGATACACAGATTTTTAAAATTCCTTGTTTGGAAACGTTTTGGGTATGTCTGTACATATATAATAAATATATATACACTCATTTTTAGTCTATAAGAAATAAAAATATATATATACAGTAGTATCAAGGCTCAAAACATTCAAAAAGCTTTAAATTGAACATTTTCATTTATCATGTGGCATAATACATATGATATATGAATACAAATAATCTAGAATATATCATCTAGATTTTCCTCAAAATCAAATTCCTCGATTCGTCTTTGGCACTGTGCTCTTACACTTGCAAAAACCAACAATGAATTGTATGTGTGTTTGGGTAGCGCTTGAGTGCCTTTTTATAGGTTTTTGAGGAGTTTAGAATTTGAATTTTTATTAATTTATTAGTTTTTACTGTTTCCTTTGACCGAGTCAACACAAATAATAAATTATTATACAACAGCAGCTTGGAAACACCGTGTGTACACCCTAGATACGTTCAGGATGTACCCAGGTGCACCGGGGACATTTCCCCTATGCACTGCCGGCATATCCGTACCAGATATGTACCAATGGGGTACAGTGGGGGAGGATGTACCCCTGCTACATAGACAAAAAACAGTATGAAGAACCTGTGTGGAGGCTCGGGCATTCATGAAAATCTATGTAGAACCTGTGCTGAGGCTCAGACATTCATCCAAATCTATAATCATGTTTTGCTAATATAAATACAAATTCTGGGAACTGTAATGTGATGTTTGTGCACTCCTAATGAAAAAGACTAAACTATGAATTCCATTTAGAAATTTCAGAAAGAAATCCAAGCAAAAAGAGGCCATTTCCTCAGACAGACATTAGCATGATGATAAAATAGAAGAATTCACTAGTCATATTGGCACATGCAGGGAAAGATCCATAGATACCGATGCAAGATCCTTCCAATGCCATCACAATTTCTTCCTACAGACAATGCACATATTTGAGCAACATACACATTGAACTTTGAAAATGATGGCAACATGGTTTACACTTGGCAATTAATGGAGTTCTAGAGATACCACCATCAACATCCACATCCACTTCACATAGCTCCCAACAAAAGATCTGAGTCAACCCTTTTATATTGATGGACTCTAAAAGTTTGAAGCACAAAATTTCAACACCAAATGCAAAGATGAATAAGATAGTTATAAGGTAACACATTGTGGACATCAAAGCAAGACCACTGATATGAACACTTGTGCCATATTCAACAAGTGATCCACAATTTGCAACAGCAGAATATTTATGCAAACATGGAGAAATGTTCATTTGCCATGTAGGAGATACAATATCTGGGATACATAGTAGACGCATAAGGAGCTCATGTGGATCTGGCCAAAATCCATGTCATTCAAGAATGGCCTACACCAAAAAATCTCACAGAGCTCCACAACTTCTTCAGATTACCAAATTTCTACTTGGTTTTTCTCACATCACTTGGCCATTGAATCGGGTTACCAAAGGTGGTGCCAAAACAACCTTTGTCTGGTCAACCACACAACAAAAGCATTCAAAGAATTGAAATGCAGACTCGATTCCGTGTCAGTACTCACATTACCAGATCTTCAACAGAAACTACTTGTGATAGAGACCGACACATCAAATCATGCACTCGAAGCCGTCCTAAGTCAATATGGTCACCCACCGCTTACCATAGCATAACATTTAGCGCACCAATAAGAAACTATCCAACATATGATCGTGAGCTTTATGCTATTGTTCAAGCATGTAAGCATTGGAAGCATTATATCTTGGGCAAGGAGATTGTGATCCACACCGATCACAAGCCACTTCAATTCTTGCAAACTCAAAACAAGTTGCAGCAAGAGCGGCATCAAAAATGGTCTTCTTATCTTTAGCAATTTCACCTCAACATCAAGCATAAGAAGGAAGTGCCAATCTAATAGTTGATTGTTTGAGCCAACCTCTGGTTCAAGCTCTCCTCACAGTGCTTGATGCTTGTGGACATGAAGTAAACACTTGGTCAGAATTGTATACTATGAATCCATAATTGACAAAAATCTATCACAAGTTACTCAACAGTAAGTCAGTTCCAAATTTCTACTTGCAGGATGGACTCCTATATCATCTTGGTCACTTGTGTGTATTACATGAGGGAGAGAGGTAGAAACTAATATGGGAAGCTCATTTCAGTAAGGTTGTAGGATACTTTGGAGTTGAAAAGACCCTTGCAGTGCTACAAAAATACTTCTTTTGGCCACACCTCAGGTTAGATGTCACTAAATACATTAGGTCTAGTACCGCATGCACGATTGCCAAACCGGTCAACAAGAGGATCTGTCCGTTCCAACAAGAGCATGAGAATCTATTTCCAAGGATTATCTCTCAAGCTACCCTACTACCAAGCATGGTAATGATTGTGTTTATGTAGTAGTTGATAGATTCTCCAAGATGGCAATTCTTGTAAGAAATCTATTTATGTACTGGAAACCACCAAACTGTACTTCGAATATGTCTGAATCAAATTTGGATTACTGGAAACTATCATCTCTCAAATACAAACTTTAAAGGAATTTCTGGAAGTGTTTTGGCCTATGATGGACACAAAGTTGAATAAGTCTACCACATTCCATCTGCAGACTGATGGACAGACGGAAGTGGTTAACAAGATGATCATGCATCTTCTCAAAATGTACAATTCGAAGAAGCAACACACATGGGATGAAAGCCTTCCTTTCATTCAACACAATTACAACAGAGCTCTTCATAACTCTACGAGGCACAACCCAGTTTGTTTGGGTTTCCAACCTCTGGCACTTATCATTGTAGCTTATTATATACTGCCATTGACAGTTTCAACTCCTTCAGCTCAAAAGGAAGTTGACAAAGTTGTTAAGTTCATTGAGCACATTCAACAAGTGCAAACCATTTTGTAGCACGCAGATGCCAAATATAAGCAACGTAATGAAAAACACCGAACACCGCACACCTTCCAGGTTGGTGATCAGGTATGGCTTCACTTGCAGAAGGAAAGACTGACAAGACCTTACCGCAAGCTTTGTTCTCTTTAACATGGAACTTTGCACCACTACTTTCCACCTTTGTTGGACACTTCAAACATTGTAGAGACTCTTCAACAATCAAAAATCAATCCCTAGTATAATGCACCTGCATAAATGGATCAAGTCGTTGACAACAGGGTCAAATGGGCAAGACAACAAGAGATCCCTCTCTTCCAGATCATCAACGTAGGTCAAGCACCTTCTCGAGGAAAATGGTTCACGAAGCTCAAGCTTCCAGCAACTTACTACAATTGCATGCAATGGGGACCATTGCTCTTCAAGGCGGGGCACCTGATCAATGGGAGGATCTAAGACCTCAAATAATTTGCAGCACCATGATGTTACTCCACATCATGATCTGACTTCACCAATGGCTTCACCAACACACCGCGCACATGTGTGTATATCATGAGGTCCTAACTCTACAATACCACCCTGGCAGCTTTGCACTGTCAGTACTGTACCGAGCAGCTCTGCAGTACAGTCAGCTGAAGAGAGACTGACGATTAGTTATGAATCAGTTGTAACGGCTTAGCTTCATCTTCCTTCTTTGTATATTGAGGCATTCTTCTGTTCTTGATAGTTAGTGGATTAATAAATAGAGAATAAGGAGTACACAGACATCCTTCATCTGACCTCTTGGATCTTGTACAAAACTTTGCATAGTATAACTTTGCATTACAGTTATGCATATGGGGTCTCTTATCTCTTTTCTTTCTTCTCTGTTTCATAAGCACTGCGATATATCCGTCAGCCTCTATCAATCAGAATACATTTTCCACACATAACACATCTAGATTCTCATTTAGAGTGTTCTCCAATAGGTCTCCGCATGAGCTCCAGATCAGGTATGGTGATAGCAATGACAGAATTGATTAGCCAAAGCTGCACAAGGATGGTAGCAAAAAAATTGGCTGAAATTCCATAAGGAATGGTGACACAATGATTGAATTGATCAGCCAATGGACCCCAAAGAATGGTGACAGTGATGAATATTATTTTTCCCATCAGTCCCATGACAATGGCGGTAAAATTGAGCCAATCAAGAGATTATAACTTGATTAGCCAACAGTCTTGTAAGAGATGGTGGATATAAAGAAGAATTGGTAGCCGATGATCCCATAAGAGATGATGGTCTTGATATATGATATATTTAGCCAACACTTCCATGAGGATGGTGGCAAGATTATAGCTACAAGTATTGTGAGAAAGATGGCACGACATGGTGGTGGCATGATATCGCCAACAGTCCCATAAGGATGCACGATTTGACTAATAATCCCCACAAAGTGATGATATCGATATTGAATTATGTATATAGTGGAAATGAGAATGATTTATTATGCTTGTGAAATGATGTCATTATATTTATTGCAATCTTATATATAAAGGTTGAAAACTTGGAATCTCATATTAGTGATACACAAAGGTGATAAACATCATGGGATGCCCACCTGCTAGGCATTGTTTGGTGATGGCCTCCACTTGTTCTAGACATATTGTGTTTTTGTTTCAGACTGCAGAAGCAGAAAACTGTGGCCTTACATTCCATCTGCTAGGCATAGTTTGGTGATGGTCTCCACTTGTTCTAGACACATTGTGTTTTTGTTTCAGACTGCAGAAGCAGAAAAATGCGGCCTCACATTCTGTAATTAGGTTCAGTTTTTGATTGAACAGTTTGTAACAAAGGACAACCACGCAATACAACTACCAAAAATCAACTTCATATCCCTTGGGTGAAGAAACCATTACGCTCAGAAGGGCCACCCAACAAGAAGCTAAGCAGTTTCAGAAAGTTCTTCACACATTTTCAGCTGCTACAGGTCAGACTATTAATCATGGAAAGTCTAACATTTTCTTTTTTCATTGCTCTGAAAGACGAGAGCAAATTCTGAAAATTTTCCAGTTTCAGAAAGGAAGGCTCCCGTGTCAATATTTGGGGGTTCCTTTAGCCTCCAAAAGTTAAGAGACTGGCAGTGGTTAATCAGCAAGTTTGAGCTTAAATTAAGTGGACTAATAAATGGCTTTCATCTGGAGGAAGGATGACTTTGATCAAGTCGGTCCTTCAAGCTATGCCAATCTATGTTGCCTCGGTCCTAAACATCCCTGGAACTATTTTGAAACAAGTGGATACTATTTGCCAGAAGTTCTTGTGGAGTGGAGCTCAAGATAAGAAAAAGTGGTCCTTGGTTAGATGGGACATTCTTTGCCGGCCAAAAATGGTAGGAGGCCTGGGATTCAGATCTTCTCCTAAGCAAAATAAGGCACTGGCAGCCAAGTTATATTGGAGAATGCTTGTTTATCCTAATGATTTATGGGCAGCCATGTTCAGAGCCAAGTATGCTGGGAATAATCCTCCTGAGAAAATTATTAGATCTACCCTTCCTACTAAGGGATCTCCGACTCTGAGGTTCACCAAAGTGGGAGAAGATATGATTAAGAACCAGTTTTTTTGGATTGTTAATAATGGGCAATGTGCCAATTTCTGGACTGATTCTTGGGATGGGCAGCCCCCTCTCATCCATCAATTCCCCCAGTTCAAACCTATTATGGAACAAATGTAGGATCTGGGATGGGTCAAGATTGCCCATTATGGTAAACCAACTATTCAGCCATGGGAGATTGGGAAATCCTAGATTCCGCTTGTGGAGTGGCCAATTGCTATGGAACATCAAGTGCAGTTGTTGCTTAACAATATCTTGAAAGCTCACCCTATTTCATCTTCCCCAACTCCTAATAAGTTGGGATGGGGAAGGGATGCCACCGGGTACTTATTTATTCGCTATGCCTCTTTGGTTACTGAAAATCCCCATCCTCTTCAGTTTCTTTTCAAGCACTTATGGCACCCGGGTATGTGGCCTAAAGTCAGTTTTTTTCTTTGGCTTCTCATCCACAGAAGAGTTTTAACTGGAGATTGTCTCCTCAAGAGAGGTTTGTATGGCCCGTTTCGATGTGCTTATGCCTTCAGGATGAGGAGTCTTCTTCTCATCTTTTTTTCTCATGTCCTTGGGTTATCCTGTTGTGGCAACTTCTTGCTTCTTTATTTAAGGTGCATTGGATAAATTTTGGATCTCTTGAGCAGATTTTTAGAGCTTGGCAAGAATCCCTCCCTAAAGGCCAAAATCCAATCCCTATGCTATGGAGTGGTATCTCTCTTCTCCTTTGGAATATTTGGAAGGAAAGAAATAGTAGAATCTTCATGCAAATTAGTAAAGACAACTCTTTTGTTTGGGAGAAGACCAAAATCAACATATCGGAAAGCTTGAAACATAAGATATCTTTGCCTCAAGATCTTTCCCTAGAGTGGAAAAACATTTGTAATCAGCTAAACATTGATCCTAAGGATGTTTCTTGCCCTAGGTTGCTAGAATAAGAAGAAAGCTCTAAGGGACGGCCATTGGAAGAATCCTCCTCCGGATATGGTAAGTTGAATACGGATGGGGCTTCCAGAGGAAATCTAGGGAAAGCTGCTATGGGAGGCATTGATAGGGATGTTGATGGTGGGGTGCAGTTCTTTTTTGCTAAGAATCTTGGCTCTACTACCAACAATCTTGTTGAGGTGAAAGCTATCTACAAAGGCATGCAAGAGGCCTTGAAAATTGGATGGCATAAGATCCAAGTTGAGTCGGATTCCCAAATCATTATCCACTTGCTTTTTGATAATAGATTGGACTCCCCTCCCAATTGGCGTATTGCCAAAGAGGTGTGGAAGATAAAACAACTAAAAGGAAAATTTCAAGAGGTCCAATTCAATCACATTCCTCATGAAAGGAACAAAGTTGTTGATGGGTTGGCTAACTGGGCTTTGGACAACAAGGACCTGTTTTGTTATGGCATGCCCCCTCCATGGTGGTCCAACAAGCTCCAAGAGGATATCAGATATATTCTTAATCTTGATTCTCTGTCATGATTATTTCTTCTGCTTTTTTGTTGTATAATGCTCAAGCTTGGACCAATAGCTTTCAGGCTTGGCACAACCGAATATGTAATTTTGAGTTTTACATAATATAAAGTTCGTTTGTTTCAAAAAAAAAGAAAAAGAAACCATTATATATTGTAATAAAACATATATGTCATCTATGTGCACATAATCCAAATCTATGTCCATTTCATAACAAATCAGTAGAGGTCATGAAAGGCACCATACCATAGGTACATAGTCGGGATATATCCCGCAAGTTAAGGACACTCGTGAGACCAATTATGGGCTATAACCCTCTCATTCTATCATGCATAGATGCATTCCATATTCTAATACACATCTGCCTCATAATTCCATTGGCTACTTACCTAAGATAAGATCTCTATGGCCAGTACCATGCCTGATATATCATGCTTGCTTCACACATATATTCAAGCATAATTTCGTCATTGAAATTGAGTACAAGCATATAACAGAAATAAATAACAGCCTTTTAAATGTGAGAATATAGACATCAAAGAAGACTGCCTGAGTGAAGCCTCTTGTTTCCAACATATTTATAAGAGCAGAGTATATAACAATATTGCAAGAGAAATCAACCTTAAGATTGCCACGGCCTCCCAAAAGAAAGATGCATAACGGGAAACCTCCCTACCGAGTCATTATGCCAAAACACCAAGATGCTAGTTCTTACGTCGTGAGCCCCAAACTGTAGTGTATCTATTTCCAGCTGTTCTAAAACTGCTATTGTGTTCTTTACTGCCCAATCAACACACTATAGATGAGATAATGGAAAATGTCCTTTGCGTGAGGTTTGTATAACACTATATGATTCAAATCCATCCATCAGCCCTCATGAAGTACCCTTTGTCAACCTATCTTAGCATTTGGCCAGTCATCTTCATGTATGTCATAACATTACCCTTTTTGGCGGCTTCTAGAGTCATCCCATCAGCTTCTTGGCCCATTTATGACAATTCTTGACCATAATATGGATTTATTTTTATTTTAATTAGGTTGATGTTCACTTTTTCAAAAGCTATTTGATTTGAATGTTAATGCCAACAAGATAATATAATACCATTCTTGGTTTCATGATGGAGGAGAAAATTGTTCTTGAAAATTCTAGCATTGCAATGCAATCCTACTCGAGCACTACAGAGGCAGCGGTGGCTGAATCAATACTTACCCACCTAAATGGATAAATAAAATATGGTCTTGCTAAACCTCCTAAAGATAAAACTCATTTGCTCCTTGTGGATCTAGAAGTACCATTTTGTTTTCTCATGGTGTCACTGGTCACACGAGGCCCACCAGGTCAATTCACTTGAATATAGGCTTGTTATATATTATTGAGAATCTCTTGCTATATACTTTATAAATGGTCAAAATTGTATAATTATTTTAGTATGCCTATAGCTTCCTTTAATATCTATAGTTTAATTAATTGTCTTCAGATTCTTAGGCCATAACAAAGTACCATAGGATGAAGATTCCATGGTCCACATATGATAGTTAACTATTACCCACAGGTTCAGTTGCATATGCATGAATAAAGTCGGCCATATTTTTCTTCTCGTAGTCATGTCTTATGCAACTGAATCCATTATTGAGCTTGTATGCATAAAAATGTGTACATTTACATGCCACATCATTTAATTGTTCAAAACATTTTCAGATTCGTACCAACAAAACTTCTCTGCTACCAGGCCAACCCATTACAACTCCCAAATCCAAACCTAATGGAGCAAGGAACAAACCAGTAATAGTATCAACTAGTCTACACTTTATGAACAACCACAACACCAAGGAATTAGAATCGCAAGAATGCAACTAGGATATAAACAACGAATTTTTATTTTTTATTTAAAAAAACCGGAGAAAATTTATATTATAGAGAGATCAAAATGTACATATTCGACTGTGCCAGGCATGGAAACTATTAGTCCAGACCTGGGCAGTATGAACAAAAGCACACATATTAGTAACAAACATTAATGCAAATCTTTATCTAGAATCTGTCTAAGATCTTCTTGAAGCTTTGATGACCACCATAATGGTGGAGGACCATAACAAATGAGATTATGGTTATCAAGAGCCCAATTGGCTAACGCATCTGCCACTTTATTGAGCTCTCTAGGCACATGATTGAAGGAGACCTCTTGGAACTTATCTTTCAGCCTTTGAATTTTCTCCACCTCTCTTACAATTTGCCAATTTTTGCCTTGAACCCCCTCAGAATTGGAAAGCAAGCTAACTATCAGAAGAGAATCAGATTCAACCTGAAGTTTTTGCCACCCAATTTTCAGAGCTTCTTGTAAACCCCTGTAAACTGCCTTAATTTCAGCTAAGTTATTCGTTGAATAACCCAATTTTTCAGAGAAGAAAAAGGCCACTGAACCATCTAAAGATCTACCTATTCCTCCCATACTTGCCTGACCCGGATTTCCTCTAGAGGCACCATCAGTATTCAGTTTGCCAAATCCAGGAAGAGGTGGAGTCCACTTTCTATTTAGCTGTCTTTTCTTTCTTGTTTTAAAAGCAGCCATGGTGGTTGTCAATGGTTGTAAAGGAAGCATTTTGACAAGATGAACCCACTCTTTTGAAGGGGTTTGAGGTATGCGGATCTTGTGCTTAATAGATTCAGCAACATTCATTTTTATCTTCTCCCACACATAAGAGATGTCTCTACCTTCCTCTTGAAAAATTCTTCTATTTCTTTTCCAGGTGTTCCATAGCAGGAGGGTTATACCACTCCACAAAGCTGGTAAAAGATTTTGACCCTTAGTCAAATGTTTTTCCCATACTCTGAACAAATTTTCAAGAGACTGAATTCCAACCCAGGGTAACTCAAACAACTTGGTAAAAAGCTGCCATAGATGGACTACAAAGGGGCACTCCTAAAAAGATGATTTATAGTTTCATCATTCTCTAAGCACATTACACATCTAAAAGGGCCATTAAAGCCTCTTTTCATGAGCCTGTCCCCCATTAGGATTCTTCTTCTTAAAACCAACCAAACAAAGAAGCTTACTTTGGGCCATAAAGCTTGCTGCCACAACTGGTGAAAAATGTTCCTCAAAGGATGAGGAGCCACCTAACATAGTGAAGCGTACCCAGAAGAAACCAAATAGATACTTGTGGTACTTCTACCGCATGCTAAAGAATCCGACCGTGTAGAAGTTGAAAGAGATCAAGACAGAAGTATATTATCCACCATCTTTTTATGATCCTCCCCAAGCTAAATTGGCCATTCATTAGTAGGAATCCAACAATGACCAATTTCCCATTGGTGAGTAGTAGGCTTACAGTACTTGGCAACCTTAATCCAACCCTTTTCATGAAGAGCTTCCATGGCCATCTTTAAATCAGGATGTTGAGTTATGAGAGGAGGGTTTCCATCCCAAGAATCTGTCCAAAAGTTAGCTGTGTGTCCATTATTGATTATCTAGAAGCAATGCCTCTTTATGAGCTCTTCCCCTAGTCTCAGTACTGAAAGAATTGGGGATCCTTTAGAAGGAAGAGTCAACCTAATGATCCTCTCAAGAGGATTACTTTCAGCATATTTAGCTCGGATATTAGCAGCCCACAAATCATGTGGAGCAACTAGCAATCTCCAATAGAGTTTGGCTGCTAATGCTCTATTATGCTTTGCAGTAGATCGGAATCCTAGGCCACCATCTTTTCGGTTGACAAAGAGTCTCCCACTTAACTAATGACCATTTTCTTTTCTCCTGTAATCCGCTCCAAATAAATTTTTGACATAGAGAGTCCATTTGCTTAAGAGTTCCCTTAGAAATATTCAAAATAGACGAGACATATATCGGCAAGGCCTAAAGGACTGCCTTGACCAAAGTCATTCTTCCTCCTGAAGAGAGCCATCTGTTCGTCCATTTCTGTAGTTTCATCTGAGCTTTGTTTATTAACCAATGCCAATCTTTTAACTGTTTAGCTGCCAGAGGAATCCCCAAGTATTGAAGTGGAAGAGAACCCTTCTGAAGTGAAAAATATTAAGAATTTGTTCCTCTATTCTTCTAGAGCAATGAAAGAAAATTATGCTAGATTTGGCGTGATTGACCAATTGACTTGTGGCTCTGGAAAAAGATGAAGAGTTTTCTGCATATGGGAAGCTTCCAGGCAAGTAGCCTTTCCCAGGAGTGTGGAATCATCAACAAACTGTAAGTGAGTGAGAGGACGAACCCCTTTAGCTAGTTTGACGCCCCTGGTCTTTGGTGGCCAATCTTCCAAGGCACTCAGCCAAAATAATAAATAAGAAAGGAGATAGAGGATCACCCGGCAAATACCTCTAGATGCTGAAAAAATCTGAGTTGGGCTGCCATCAACAAGCACTGAAAAGGAGACTAAGGTCAAGCAAGCTTGAACCCATTCAATCCATTCACTGGAGAAACCAAATTGAGCCAAAACTTTACATAAAAAACTCCAGTCAACTCTGTCATAGGCTTTGGACAGATCAAGCTTGATAAACATAGAAGGGGATTTCTGGATGTCCACAAGAGTGTAAAGCTTCTTGGGCTAATACTATCTCATCATGAATTTGTCTTCCCAAAACAAATTCCCCTTTGCTCGAAGAAATGATCTTATGCAGAAGAGGTTTCATCCATTCCGCCATAACTTTTGTGATAATTTTGTACAGAACATTGCATAAAGCTATAGGTCTGAATCCTGAAATATCTTCCACTTCAGAGGCTTTAGGAATCAGAGCTATGAATGTTTTATTGATCTCTTTTAACATAGTTTTAGCAGTTCTCACCTCTTCCACAACTTGGAGAAGCTCAACTTTAAGGACATCCCAAAAAGTTTGATAAAATTCTATCGGGAAGCCATCTGGACCAGGAGTCTTTCCTTTTTTCATACTGAAAACAACCCGCTGCAATTCACTTTCTGTGACAGGAGTAGTAAGCCCCACATTATCCTGAGCAGAGAGAATTTTAGGAATAAACATGGAATTTTATTATTATTGTTTACAAAAAGGATATATATCAGGATGGCCATTAACAAATGTGAGGAGGACCTCAGTATAAGAAGGGTATAATGTCCAAAATAGGGTTCATGGTCAAGCAATTCATCTGACTCAGCTAACATGCCCAACTATCAAAATTTTAAAATTACCCCTCTTATCATCTATTTCAATGAGAAAACGCAAAATCAAAAGGTGGCTCCCACTTTGAAATATATGCAAATAGGTCATTTTTGAAACAGTGATAGCTGCAAATTTGTGGAACTTGCTTGTTTCTACAATGGTAGTATACCACCTTTCAGATACGAAGTCTTCCACAAGGCCGTAACTTTTTACTCTCAATTTAGAATTAATATAAAATATTTTTTGTTGGAAAGGATAAACTGGGCCAATCCTTTCAATATGTAAATCCACGCTTTCAATCAGTATTGAGCAGCTCATGAACTGTCAAAGTTGACATCCTGAACCTGCTCCACTTTCAGTTTATAATGAATTGTCTGCTTTCATAAAGTGGAAGTTTCTACAACAGCATGCATACAGGGTCAATTTCACCATATAGTCAATAATTGATGCTTTCCTTTCAAGGACGAGTGCTAGACCGTAGAACTTTTCCCTAGCCTTATGTTATAGATTTGAAAAGGTCGTCTTCCTCAAAATTGCAAAAGAATGGTGATTGGAGGAACTCAGCCACAATTTTACCTGAGCAAACATATGCCTCGGGAGGGGGCAATGTCCACATAAACTGTTCGAGTGGATCCTTGAGAAAGGTGGCACCATAGATCAAAAAATCGCGATTTATCGGGCGATAATCGCGATAAATCGTTTTCCCCAAGCAAAACGATTTATCTTTCCATAAATCGCGATTTCTATAATGGCGATAAATCGTGATTTTTGGCACTGAAAAACCTGCACAAATCGTGGAAACTCGGCAAATAAATCGTGGAAAATCGCGAACTTAGGTATTAATGAAAAAAAAACCCAAATCTGTCTCGTTTTTTCACTTGCGTGGCTCGGTTTTCCTCCTCCTTTCTCTTGCGTGGGTCGTTTCTCCATTTGCGACTGGATTCGTGCTATTTCGTGACAGTATTTGTGCATTTCGTGACAGTGTCTGTGCATTTCGTGACGGGATTTCTGCATTTCGTGACAGCAATCGTGGATTTCGTGGTGGTTTTCTTCATTTCGTGGCAGTGACAAAGCATTTCGTGGCGGTAATAGAGGTTTTGGTGGCAGTTTTTGTGCATTTCGTAGAGGTTTCTGAGCATTTTGTGGCCCTAACCCTGCAGGTAAGACTGTATTTTTTTTTCTTTTTAATATCTTAAATATTAACAATATAGAATTAAAAACGAATTTACATATTAATTCATAATATGTAAATGAGTTTACATTTAAATGAATAATATAGTTTACATTTAAATGCGTTTAATATAGTTTACAATTTACATTTAAATGAGTTTAATATAAATACTTAGAGTTTACATTTAAAACATTTCTAGTTCATTCTAGTTCCATATGATGACTGGATTGTTGACCCTGATGATGCGGAGCCTATGTTTACTACAGAGGAGATAGCTGCTTTGGAGAGGGAGACTGAAGAAGCAATACCATCAGGGACATTAGAAGTTGGTGATGATCCAGATGATATGTTTGTAGAAGACAATGTTGGTGTTACAGAGGAGGAATGTTTACCTTCCACTTCCACGAGGCAGCCGCAAGTGCAACAGACTTATTTTAGGCGTGCTTGATGAAATAGAATATTATTGATATTTGATAGTGATACTTCAAAAGTCACATGTGACATGACTCTATGAGCATTTTTGTTTGCATACTTTGTAGTTTGTACTCTCTTTTTTGGTCAAAACTTAATCAAAAATATGCATATGGGCCTATGGCATTCTATAGAGTCACTTCTCGCATCATTTAACATTGTTTTTACATTTAATTTAAGTTTATTTTATGAATTTAAATGTTTTTTTAAAGTAGCGATAAAGTTGCCAATTAATGCCGATAAATTGTCGATTCCCGATTTCTGAGTCAAAATTTGGCTTGCCGATAAATCGCGATAAACGATTTTTTGAACTATGGGTGGCACTTAACCAAGGTCTCCTCTGCTACAGTCAAAACCCTTTACCCATGGAGCTCCTAAGGAGGTTCCGTAACACTTCTATAGTGCTGACTTTCTAGTAAGTTTCTACAATGTAACTTATATGGTGGGTGTACCTCAATGTGGCCTCAAGTAAACTCACACGGATCTCTGTGGGTTTTTTCCATCAGTGCATTTACACCTTTTAATCATGAATTTTAATTTACTTTGTTTTGCTATTGTAACATGACCCAAGGGTTTGGCTAATGAAAATGTGATCCCAAAAGGATTTAACTCTCAAGAATTGCAATAATATTAACCCCTAAGATGATGACAATACCCATGATTATGAATAATGTAACTTATAATTAATATGATAGTTTTTTTGGAAATTATTGCGTAGAAGAGAAATTAGATCAACCTTTTGGCCCATCATTAGAATGAATTATAAAATTACAAATCAGAGCTCCTTATATAGATAACTCCAAGTACACTGTGAGGTGGCTATACATTAAAAGCACCATAGATTATATAATTGACGCATAACAAAAATAATGAAACATCTCACACACATTAATTATTTTCCCTATCATTAATTATTTTTCCTCTCATTTATTATTTTTTCCATTAAGGCTCTTGAGCCTGTGAATGACTGGTTTCCATGAGTCATTGAGTTCCAATGATTCATTTCTATTAAGATTATCGGGATGTGTCCCATGGTTGAGAAGTGGGGTTTACTGCATATCTTGTTCTGGCAGTCATCCTAACATTGGTGAAACACAGAGAACTTTCCAACAAAGAATCAAGGAACACTGTGCAGACATCCACCATTGCCAGTAATTAACAGCACCATAGATTATATAATTAAAACATGACAAAAATAATCAAATATCTCACACACATTAACTATTTTCCCTTTCATTTATTATTTTTCCTCCTTTCGTTTTTTGTTTTTCCCCTTAAGGCTTTTGAGCTTGTGAATGACTGGTTTCCACGAGTTGTTGAATTCCCATCATTCATTTCTATTAAGATTATCGGGATGTGTCCCAGGGTTGAGAAGTGGGGTTTACTGCAGTGATTGTTCTTGCAGCCATCTTAACATTGACGAAACATGGAGAACTTTCCCATACAGAATCAAGGAAACCCGTGCAAAGGCCCATCATTGCCAGTAAAAAAGGAAACTAAGGAAGCTATAGACATCCCAATCATCCTAGTAGATGAAGGATTGGAACTCAGCGACTCATGGAAAACCATTATTCACCAGCTCAAGAGCCTTAAGGGGAAAATAATTAATGATAGAAGGATAGTAGTTAATAATGATGAAATACTGATTAATTTTGTTATGAATATACCCCCACCTCATGATGTACCTGAAGTTATCTATATAAGAAGCTCCAATTTGTAAATCTTATCATTCACCATGATGATGGGTCACAAAGTGTGGCCCAAATGGTTGGTCCAATTTCTTTTCTACGCAGTTCTTTCCAAAATCTGTTTTCTTAAACATAAGTGATTTTGTAAGCTTGAAGTCTCTTAACTAATGATTATCAATGAATGCTATAAGATGGGTATTGCAATGGGGGTGGCATGATCAATTGTCATGTGTAATAAGAATTCCAACAAAAGAAAAAACTCTACCATTTAACCTTATTATAATTCTCCTCCTAGAGGCAAGCACCTCTAGGAACTGGCCCAATAATTTTCATTTACTCATGTGGATATAATAGCGAGCTACTACCAACTAAAACGAAGAATTGATGATCATATATGTGGCGTCTTCCATAGGAAGTTTTTGACGTTGATAACACATTCCATTATTGTGCAGGTTCAACAGGCACAATTCAAAGCTTAATAACTGTATACTCCTAGATGAGTTGAATAAATTATCCAAAATAGTTGCATTGCATGCCAACCCTATAACAGCAATGTCTAGCAAGATTTATGTTAAGAATTACACACAAAAGCCCAATATAGAGATCCAGGTCTTGTATTCTTGGAATGTTGGAAGTGCATTTCTAAATAAAATGATTTGAGATTCAAGACAGGACTGTTCATCATGATGATACAGAAACACTCAGAAGGAATACCATTGCAAATGAAATTTAGGCAATGCTCAAATAAGATGACTCCAAATGTTTGCATTAGAACTGTCAATCATATATCTTCAAAAAGGTAGTTAAGATAGAACACCTGCAATCCAATAGTGTCAATGCCAATAATATCCATAGTGTGATGAAGTGGAATTGGAATCTGCTTCCGAAAATATCTAGTCTCGTCAATTTGATGATGAGTGCCAACAACAGAGTAC
The DNA here is from genome assembly GCA_018340775.1 of Taxus wallichiana var. yunnanensis. Taxonomy (NCBI): domain Eukaryota; kingdom Viridiplantae; phylum Streptophyta; class Pinopsida; order Cupressales; family Taxaceae; genus Taxus; species Taxus wallichiana. The sequence goes on from CM031240.1 coordinate 848,061,213, forward strand.
CTGCACAAAAAACATTCAAATACAATCAGGATAAAATAAGGAACCTGATTTTATGCCAAGTTTGGCATTGAAATGACCAATGCACACTTATGATGACACTTTTCTCACAACATAGAATTTTTCATGAAACATACTGTTCTAAATCTGCCACATAATGTCAGATCACAATAATGAACAAAATATTGAACATTTAGATATTTTTATTTTTGTGGGATTTAACCGTGTATGGACATTTCCGTGAGTGGACATTTCTTCTACAACCTTTGTCTCGTGCATATAGATAATAATTACAAGGCAAAGGGACCCACAAAGCACACAGGCAATTCTAAGAAATGTTAGTAGCAAAGAGGATGCTAGTGTATCAACCCACAGACTTTCACCCCAAAGCCTGCTTCTGGATGGGCAAAACTTTTGTTGCATGGAATGCCTTATAGGCCTACCTTGTCTAGCAATTATTATCAATGTGGGAGATAATCAAATCTTTTAATTAATCACAGCTTCCAAAGTCACCATTATTAAACATGTGGTGCAAGTCATCAGCAATGACCAATTTCCATGAGCAGTCATTCTTCTATGAGCTTTCTCTTTGTATTAGTAATAATCACAAGAAAAGTGAACCCACAAAGCATACACGCACCTCTAAGTGATGTTAATATTGGAAAGGAAGAGGATGCTAGCAGATCAATGCAAAGACTTTCACTTCAAAATGTGGAATGTCTTATAAGCATACCTGTCCTTGCAATTATTACCAATGTGGGATAATCAAACACTCAACATATTTTTTAATTAAATTAGCTGGAGCTTCCATGGTCAACATCATTTAAGAGTTTTTATTTTTGTGGGATTTGAGAGACTACTCGTGGAAATTGGGCATTGAAGATGACTTATACTTCACACAGTTAAATCCCACAAAAATAAAAATATCTAAATAGAGTTGACCATAGAAGCTCCAATTAATAAGAAAATAAAATATCGAATATCCAACTTACTAGATGCAAAAGGAATAACACAAATAAAAGCATTTTCATGGTGTTACCAGGGTACTTGTAATGGCGGATATGTGTGAAATGCCTGCAAAATGTTAAGAGTGACTATTAGTTTTGGAGATTATATTAGGAAAGCATGCTGTGCATGAAATGCAGTCAAAATCATGTTTCATATGGCACTTGCAGTAGAATATTTTCTGCTCAGGAAAAATAATGCAATTGTCACAAAGGTATAATTTTAGTGAAAAGGGGATATTGCTTTTACCAACTTAAGAGTTCATTCTAACCTTGCAAGAGATGTACATTTGAGAACGAGTTACTTGGTACTAAAAATCAAGAAAAGCAAAGTGAATGTTGTAAATTAACATGATCTTCAATTGACTTAGGCGTGACCTTTGTATTATTCTACAACTCTTTCTAGTGTTAAGGGATTTTTTTTTGTAAGAATTTCAATCTATGGTCTTCATGGAAATGATATATTAGAGTTCTTTTGAAATTATGAAGGCCTCTAGGCAAGCAAATATAGACAAGCCAAGCAATCCTTTCTTGATATAAAATAATGTGTGCAGTTACATGTTGGAAATGTGTTGTATATTTTACATGATTTACCCCTTATAGACTGTATATCAGACACAATGATTTACCTCTTATAGATTGTACACCCAAGCACAACGTATGGTCTATTATGTTGCGTGTGGTTTGAGGCATTGCCCCAATTGAGGGGTATGGGGGTAGCAACCCCATACCCCTCAAATTATGTTTTTGAAGTTCCTATATATGGTTTTGGGTCCATATCGGATGTTATGGCTCATAGTTTACAACCCAAGGTTTTTATACCTATGGTATGGTATGGGCGGTTTCTAGTTTCTACCCATTGTATTTCTTAATTTTTTTGAAGGATACATCATATTGATACAAAAAAATATTTCCAAAAAGCTGAACAAAGCAAAGACGGATATGTACAATGTCAAAGTCTCATACTAAAGGCAACAAGAGCAGAAATCAAATCAGAATACAACTTAGAGTCCAAGGAGCAAGCATCCTTAATCAGCAGCCCGCCTTTGGCAAGAAGATGATGACGCAATTCATCCCTCCACATGGTAATGAGGCATGTAAAGAGCTAGCTTCTTGAGCAAAAACATTCTTGCATCTAATTTTCCAAAGAACAAACAGGGACCGCGCTCTCAAGCAGTGGCATTGCCCAGAAAATACCAAACAAACCTGGCAGCCATTGTCACCAAACAAGACAAAACACTAGTGAAGCATGCTCTGAAGAAACACTGAGCACTGATCCTACAAGAATCTCCAACACTATCCAGCAAACCGGCACTCCCAAAAAAATGTTCTTCACCATCTCGGAGCGTTGACAAATAGGGCAAAGGCCGTTGGCGAAACTACTCTTGGCCAACCTGGCCTTGGAAGGCAGCCCCTAATAGATAACAAGCCAAGTAAAAACCCTCAGCATATCCAGTCTGCTTCCATTGTATTGTATAACTGCTTGGATGGTTTCCTATTGATGTGCTTATAAATACCTGGACATGCATTGGGGTAAAACAAGAACTTTGAAGTACATTAATGCTAAGTCAGGTGTTAGTGTTCGTGTTCGTGTTTGGCGAGGATTAAATTCGGATTAAGTTCGACAATGATAAAATTCGGGAAAAAATTCATGATTAAATTTGGCTGTTATTATTTTCATTTTAAAAAAAAAGTTATAAATGCACAAATTACTAATATATAAACCTTGATAGTTACTAATATATACTAATTACTAATTTAGGTTTATTAATTATCAAAGTTAAACTATTTAAACTTATTAATATTTTACTAATAGTTTAGATGTATACTATATAAACTATTAATAAGTCTTCGTATTAGTAATGATATAGTATACATCTAAACTATTAGTAAAATATTAATATGTAACAAATCCAATAAGAACTCAACTTGTTGGCTAGATTTTCTGCATAGCACAAAACCTAGGCAGTCATGAGATAAATCTCCCTCATTTAACCGGTGAGGCTCCCGTGTCAAATTTGTCAATTAAAGTATGCTAATATCTAAATGGGGTTTTACTTTAACTACTCACTTCATGAACCATAACTGAACAGTTTTGCAGCAAGTAAGCAAGTTGTTTAAAGAAAGGAAAAGTTATAGAAGAAGGTAATTACATAAACACAGAAGAAATGGAGAAGATGTGCATCCCAATCAGTAGATGGCAGAGCTAAATTGCATGCACATAGAAGAATCCAATAGATATAAACACAGAATTCTAAAACAAAGGCAGCTCTAGATCCAGATCTAAAATAACACAAAGTTTATTAAGAGATCTAAGATTAAAAGTAAGAAACACAGTACACCGTGACACAAAGTTCTCCGGAAACCTACTCCTTTGTATTCCTTTGCTCCAAGTGGCTCTCAGGGGTTCAACACAAAGTCTAGAACACAAGATTTAACTTACAAATTCGATCTAAAACACAAACAACAAGTAAAGATGACATTTGGCAATCATCCTCCACTAACTTCTCCTTAAGTGACACATATATCACTTAACTAATAGAATGGTTCCACATGACTTTAAGTAATGGTTGCAAGACCAATAACTTTAAAGTTTTACAATTTCATCCGGGAACATAGAAAATAGAAGAAGAAAGAATAGAAGAAGTCATAAATAGAAGAAGAAAGAATAGAAGAAGAAGTCATGCCAGCTGTAACATTTATGTCTTCTTTTTGTTCTTATATCGGATATACTTGTCGAACATGTGATTCAACATCTTTCCATCTGTTTTAGCCACTGCTTCCTTCTCTGTCCTAAACTGCAACAATCCTTCATTCAACACTTTGATGCACGCTTCCACATCTTCCAAGCTCGGCCCAAACCTCGCAATATCCGCTGCAGCGCCACCAGCCTGCTAATAGAATTCATCGTGAAAGGCTTAGTAGCTTTATCAATTCTCTTTTGTACCATCAGAAGAGATCCTTCCAGGGAATTAGGCGCCTTGCTAAGAACGATCCGTACGTATGAAGTAACATTCCCGTCCACTCTCTCCTCAGTGAAAGAAATGATACTGTCTGGTAAGGATGATGTCCTACTCTCAAGTGCCTACATCCTCTTCAGCAAAACTCTGCAGATTTCCAAATGGAAAGATACTGCAAATTCTAGCTGCTTCCCCTTCTCGACTGATCCGTCCAGTACAATTTGCTCTGCAACCAATACATCTCCCAACAGCTTGTTGATCTCTCCCAAAGTACTCAGGTTACTCTCAGCAACTGTGTTCATGTCCACTATGCTCGTCACCAGTTGCTTCAGTTGATTTGTTGCATCATCCATAACCTTCAGGCGGGCTGGCACTTCTCCAAGTTGTACAGAAGCTTGACGCATAATCAAATCCTTCCATTCGTCAATAACTTTTACTTGATTGCTTGCATCCTCCATTTCCTGCATAAAATGATCACTCACCTGCTCTGAAATGGGCTGAATGGAAGGCTTAGCAACCTTGGCTATGATCTCGCACAACTGAGATACCTACTTCTGAAGTTCTTCTTTCTCCGCCTTTTCACTGTCAAGCCTAAGGAATAGAGCATCTATCAATGTCTGCATGTCCTGCTTCAATCCTTCAGTGGTGGCTTGACCGAGGGGTACTTTGGTTACTGTCACATCTTCTGCCGTGAGCTCATCCTCCTTCTTTCCTTCTGCCGGAATTGATATCTCAGCAAACTCGCCCGATTCTCGATGATCAACCTAGAAGTTGCTTTAGCAACTTTAGGCCTTCTATCTCTTCCACCCAGATTCTGGAGTAGCTGCAAGTCGTGCTCTTCTAAGTTCATCTCCACTCTTGCTTCTGGAACCAACTGCATGAAGCCAACCATTCCGAGAAGTTACTTCTCGGAGAATGAGAAGTCACTGAGTGCACTACCATCTCCCACTCTACCTCCTCTCCATCAGAAAGTGCCACGGTGTTATGGCTGCCATCCTCTGAATCATCCAAGGACAAAGCTCTTTCAAACTCCACCATCTGCAGCTTCAACATCTCCTCTGGAACAGGTGCTGAACGGAGTGGCTGAGGAGAGAAGATGAATGTCGCCGGATTCAGTGGAGGCATGGAAGTGTCCTGCTGAGGTGCAACAATTGGTGAAGTACTGGGTGCTGGAGAAGCTGGAACCAAAGTCATGTCCGTGGAAGTGATCTTCTCCTTAGATTGAGATCTTCTGTGTACTTTCAACTTCTCAGACTTTCTGCTGCTTTCTCCTCCGTGCTTCCGCTTGAGGGAATCTCCTGCGCCGAAGTTGCCTGTGACTTGATTCATCAATGCTTCATCAAGGCAATATCCCTTCGTCAGCAACCAGTTTGAAGTATTCACCAAAACAGCTCCAGATCTTTCTTCAAGTGTATGGCAGCCTCCTACGTTATCCTGAAGTATGGCTTTATCTCCTCCCATTTGATGGTAAGTGTCAAGTACCACATTCCCATCATCTTTAAGATCCACAGGTATCCACGCTAGTCCAAAGTTGAACACTTGTTTTGCTGATAGTCTGCTGAAATCTCTCTTTCTAACCTCGTACTCATTTTTGCACTTCATCCGAAAGCTTCTAATGAGGGCACATGTGCGTACTCCTGGGAGATCGCCTTCCTGGCTACTCCAAATGGATCGAAGTTCAACCGTGCAGGGAAAAACTCTTGCTCATACTCGGATAACATCTGCGTCTCCATCCCCCGAGCTCTATGGATGCTAATGCAGTTGTAATGTCCCACAGTGATTGGGAAGAAACCCGTAGACTTGTGCCACTTTGACTGAAGGTCGTGTAACTCCACAAGTTGCCTACTTAGCTCCATGGCGATTAATCTATCATTCGAATACCTGGGCATCTTTATTGGTTCTCCAGAAAAGCCCGTAACCCTGAGGTATATGAAATCTGCAACTGAATGAATAAACCGCCAATCTTGGACACATCTTCCCACACTTCCTTACTTACCTTGTTGACCTTCAAGTCTTTGTCTAGCTCGCAAATGAAATCATAGAAGAATTCATCGTTGACCACTTTGAAATCTTTCTCACACGCAGGTACAGTAAGCTGAGGGTAGCACTCGAAAATGGGGTCCTTAAAAAGAACACCACATCTATCCAACTTGGAAAAGATGCCTTGTGAAGCTGCAACATACACCAAGTAGGAAGTCATTTTGAAGCTGAAAGTACGCTTCATGTTCGAAGTTGCTCACCAATGTTGTCGCTAATAATTTCCGACCAATTGATTATGGAATCAATTTTGTTGACTTCAATGGTCCTGATGAAAGCATACATCCATGTACAGAAAGTGTAAGCATTCGCCTCGCCATTCATCCTGCATAGCAATTTGACCACATCATCGACCTCCTGCACCAAATTGGACCTCGAAAGAGTTCTTGGGAACTTTGAAGGAGATCTAGGCTTCTTCATGTATCTCTGTTATTCATTATGCTCACGCAATCGACTCTATGCTTCTCCCACTGCTGTAGGCATCCCGAAAGCTAATGGAAGTTACCACCTTTCTTTGGAATCTTCAAACAATAATTGATGAACTCGAGTCCAAACGAATTATTGTCTTCCCGTAGCATCACGCACTGATCTAGATGAAGGATGGTAAGATCTAGCGCATTCCATAATAAACTCTGGCAACTGGGCTGTGCATGGAAAGGCTGCAGCTCGGATAATTCCACTGTTTTTAACCACACGCATGAGTGGAGTCTTTCCGCGCCTGGATCTATCAATCAATTCAAAAGAGGTTCGGACCTAGATCTCGTGTCTCCTATGTCTCCGCAAGTTTGGAAGTGATGCATGACTCCATCGTGCTTTCTTTTCATCTCTCTTTGCCATGGCTTTGTCTATCTTTGTCTAAATGATTCTTTTTCTTCTTACTTGGCTGGATTTTTTCAAAACTAGTGCAGATCTGGACAATTCTTCAAATTCGGAGGATATATGCAATGTATTGGACATTGATTAAAGCTCTTTTTCTTATGTAAAGCACCTGTAATGAATTCCTACAATTAATTCAGACAAAAATGGCCACTGGATCATGAATAGTGAATTTTAATTGTAAAAATCTGCACTTTTCAAGCATGCTGCCCCAAAAATTGATGTTTAATTTACACATAAAAAGAGCATGAATCATTTCAACAACACCTGAGCACCTGTAACACCTATGCAAACAATTATGCAGACAAAGATCAACCTCCTTCAAAGCATGCACCAAATTTGGAAGCTTTTAGCCTTGTTTCCACCTTGCTTGAGCAAAATCCTTCTTCAAAATGGGGCGCACTTTTCCTTTGGGCTGCACTTCTAACCGTGAATTAATTTAAGTAATCCTTATGGCAGCCCATGCTTATATAACTCTCACAATTCTATAATTAATAATTGCCCTTCCTATTCCTGGCAATTAATTAATTAAAAATCATGTTTTTCTCTTTAAAAATAACATGTTTAAGGACAATATCCAATAAATTAAATTAATCCAATTTAATCCTCACACTTCACTTCACTTAAGCTTCACAAAGTGTGCCTCTACCACATAATTAAATTGGATTAATTTAAATCATTAAATTAAATTCTATTTTCACCAGAGCCATTGAAAATAGAATTTAATTTAATGATTTAATGCCTCAAAAATCATTAAATATATCCTAAATGGGGTGCACTTTTTTACATGAAGGGGGCAGCCTTTAAATAAATTAAATTTAGTCAAATTAATTCATTTAATTCTATTTCTTTTATTCCCCTTTTGACTTGTTGACTTCTTCCAAGCTTGGGCGCACTTTTTAGAAGAATAAATTAATTAAAATAATCACTTAAAGGCTGCCATCATCTCACCAAAGGGGGCGCACTTTTTTGCACAATATAATTCTATTTTTAAGAATTTTTCACAATGGGATTCTTTACCCTGCAAGGCAGCCCGGAAATCCCATGATCCACTTAAGTGATTTGACTTTGACAATGGGATTATTTACCCTGCAAGGCAGGCAATAAAATCCCATGATTTCACTTAAGTCACTTTCCTTTTATTTTATCATGGGAATTTTTACCCTGCAAGGCAGGCAATAAATTCTCGCCTACCTTTGACCTCTAACTTTCCCACTGCAGCTTAAGTGAATTTTATATCACGGGAAAAAGTACCCTGCTAAGCAAGTACAAAATTCCCACCTTGCCTGCTGCTTCCATTTTTCCCATTGCAGCTTGAATCCTTTGTTTTCCAAAAATGCGCCCAACCCCGCAGGGGCTTTTCCGTGCACGACTTCGCTTTTTCCCAGTGATCCAGACCTCGATGGCGACTTCCTCCGGGCATAACGTGCGTATATGTTTTCCAGCTGCTCTAGGCCAAAAATCGGGCTTACCCGACAAAGGAATTGTTCTAGAGAAATTTCACAGAAAACAAAACGGGACAACACAAAAACACGAAAAATTGTCAAAAGTCACAAATAAAGCCCAAAACTTATTCCAAGTTAAAACCCTTCTGGTACATAGGAATAATGACATGTTCAATCATAACAGAGTTAAAACGGAGCGCAAATAGCCTCATACGGGGCTCAAAATAATTAAATACAAATTTCCCACAGACAAATCCCGACGACAGAATATAACAATTTTGGGCATCTGGGTATTTGGTGAAAAAGACTAATATGGCTCTTTGGGAATATCTTGATGCAATACAAGAACTTTCAGGCAATAAAAACACAAAACGACCCATTATTTTAAAAGTACGAAATTTTTTCGAATAGGGTAGTTGCAGATTTCAAGATGAAATCAGGTGACACCACAACTTTAAAAATACGGAAGTAACATTTAAAATAATAAAAATAACGAATGAATAATAAACAAAATAAGAAGAAAATTACAATAAACTGAAAGCGGTGCTTTTGCGAGCTCTTGAACGACATGGAAATTCGAACGATAAACTCCAGATTTGCTCGGCCTAGTCCAGTCTTCTGTGGGCTGTGTTGTTATGAGACGTGCATAAACAAACATCCGCGCAGCTCCTAGAAACCCTCCTCCGTGGCATACGACGTGGACACCTGCTGTCAGCGTCCCTGTAGAAACCCTCCTCCGTGGCATACGACCTGGACACCTGTAGAAACCCTCACGAACTGCAACGAATTCGGGCGAACTTTTTGCTGCCGGATTTTAATCGCTGAATTTCGAATTTTTAGGTAAAAATTCGGCGAACCTTGTGACATAGCATTAATGTATTGTAAACAATTGAGTTAAGGCAATAAAGAACAAAATTAATGTGTCGAGTTTTTCCGGAAGGGTTTTTCCAAGTGAAAATCTTGTGTATTGCATGCATGCCATTTATCTCTTCCATTATAGCTTAAAGATTCAGTTGGCATTGCTCATCTTGCTTAATTTTATCGAGTCATTTTGTCTTCATTACAAACCTTATGGAACATGTCTACGAGATATACGCAGATACCATATTTCGTGGATAAAAAGAATCTGACAATGAAAGTTATGTTATTCATATATAAAATGTCTATTAACAAGAGATGTAACCATTGATTGTGTGTGTGCATGAGTGTGTGCATGTGTGTGTGGGTGTGTGTGGGTGTGCGTGTGGGTGTGTGTGTAGGTGTGTGTGTGCGCGTGTGTGCGTGTGTGTGGGTGTGCGTGTGTGTGTGATTGTGCGCGCGCATACATGTGCGTGTTTAGTAATCTCTAACTAGTTTGTTACATTTTGATAGAATAATAAAAGCCACCTTACGGGAGAAAGGAGGGGAAAGGGTTTAGTACCTACGTGGCGAGAAGAAGAGTCGGGAATACTTCCGTGCCTAAATTTATGGTAGTCCATGCCTGAATTAATCTCGTAATCTGATTAGTGTGTTGGTATTTAGTTATATATGGTGTCCCATCCATTTGGGATCTAGTAGCTCAATTAGCAACACCTTGGGACCCGTATAGCTTTTTTCTTTTATTGCTTATGATATTTCCGATGCTCCCGGATTTGATTGATCGATAATTATGGCATCAGAAAAGAAGAGATCATGGAGCTTTATGCTGAAGATCTCTGAAGAGATAAGCCTCTTCACCCCAATGCATTGTGAACGTTTTGTTGTAGAAGAAATTATGAATGATGTTAAAAACCATTGCTTAACCACATATTTTGTTAGGATGGCTTACCCTCGAAAATTTCAAGTAACGGGTGCACAAGAATTGGGATGTTTATGGGTTGAAAGCTTCCCCCTGTTGAGATTTATCAAAAGGTCTTTATTTCATGCATATTGTGACCAAAGACCCAACGTTAACTACATATGCAAAAAGAGGGCAGGGCTAGCATAAGACTCATCCACCATTCCGTAATATGCATCCCAGGCATATGCATTATGATATAAATCTGAAATATAATTGCAGTCTAAGAATCTATACATAAAAAGTTCAAAACATCAATTTGAATATCACTTAATGTGTAAATTATTATAATTGCCACTAGCATGGGTCCATCGTAATCCAGATCTGATGTGTGTCAAGAGGCATCCCAAAGATTTGAAATTCCAATACCTATGTCTATGAACCCACAATGACCAAAGTAATGATGCCAAGTGGGTGCGAAAACATAGGGATTGACATGTCAAGTCTTTGGATACCTCTTGGCAAATGTCATATTCAAATTAAGACGGATTTGTGCTAGCTGCAATTGCAGCTTCAGTAGAATTATTAATGTCACAATGTTTTATCAGTCGACACCAATCCTAGTGCTTAAACTGGGTTTTAATTTTGTTCCTTGCATTGCTCAAGTCTGGAAAAATGGGTATTTGAGATGTAACTATTAGGTGAGCGACAAATAGGTGTTGGGAACATACCTGAACCATCCATACTATCAAGTCTACAGGTCACCTTCATGTATATGGAGATCAACCTTCCTAAATCCCTTACAAATCTTACATGTATGCATAGAGTATTAGACACCCTATTGTTATGAGCTAACTCACAAGGTTCGAATTCCAGTTCGAGTTCATGTTTGATGAGGATAAAGTTTGCTTCAAGTTCGCCGCTAGATAAAGCTAAAAGAAAATGTCATCAAGTTTGAAGAATAGTCTTTTTATCATTTTAGTTTTTACTAAAAATAAACAAATGCATAACTATATCAGAGGGACAGAGAGGAGAGAGCTTCAGTCCTCTGTTTTCATTCGGCATATGTATACACACACACAGTTATAAAATAATGCAAAAGCATGTCAAAAACTTCTCATTTAAAATAATGGATAAGGTTTGAATTCATGTTCAATGAGGATAAAGTTCAGCAATTTTCGAACTTTTCCCTTACAGTTTTTGCGATTTTCAAACTTTTGCATAAAGTTTAGTGTACCTTGTGACATAGGTTATGAGTTGCTTTCCTTCCTATTCTCAAGTATAGGCAATCAGCTGAAATATTGAGATGGAACTGCCAGGTGGGTGGGCAGCAAGTGTAAGGAACATAGCCAAACCAAGCTTACAATCTTTTCTATAATTCACCCTATTCTTACCAGTACAAGGAGCAATCAACTTTCCTACAAATCTTACGAAGTGTAGATCACCCTCTCATCACAACTTAAGTCGCCTTATTGTTACACGTAAACGAAGGGATCAACTCCTGTGAGTGTTTTATGAGTATATTAACAAATCTGGTTTAAGATGGATCTTGGAGATTTTACATGTGATAAGCGTTATATTGTGATTCATATTTTCTTGGTACATGGCCATACCTTCAACTACTTCCTTAATAAATTGTGTCTTAATACTGATTGTGATTTTTAGAGCTTTGGAGTATGAAAAGTGTTGTACTGGTCCCAACCATATCAATTTTTACTGTGTTAAAATTCAGCGTCAGTACTAACTGCACATTCTATGACACCTCTTTCTACAGAGATTTAAACCTATCATCCACGGCATTGAACCTTCCATTATAAATTATTCCCAAGAAAATATTTAGAATGCAAACCACAAACCGTCTTTGTCAAACTCTTACCCTTTTATAAGATGTACATTATCCTCGAGTGTTCAAGAGAAGTATTACTTGAGCATGTCAAGCCCACTTGCACACATGTAATTTTTGTTCTCTCTGCATAGGAGTGATATATTGGTTTCCAACCATATTTTATCTTACATGATTTTTCTTGGTGGCAAGACATGATCACAATGGTTTCCTTCATCATGTTTACGTTTATACCTTGACACAAGTAAATTGATTCATGGATCTTTCTGCATACAAGAAGAGTTATATTGGGTTCCACTTGGTGGAAAGACATGACTAGTTGTTTCTTTCAATAATTTTATACCTTACACCAGTTGTAATTCCTGGAGCTTCTGGGTATGAATTGTATTAAACTATTGATGTAGGCAGCAGGAGGGGTACTCAGCATTAGCACCATGTAGCTTGGTTTTTACATGCTGGTGGACATTTATCTCTTAATTGAGTATTATGTTTTACTTTGAACGGCATCACCAAAGGCAGAGCCTTTGATTAAAATGATTCAGTCGTATTTATGTCCAAATCTTAAGTGATGAAAGTATCCATTCATTGCAATCAATAGCTATTATTTACTCTCATTATATTTGTCTATTGCTTTCTGTTATACCTACTGTGAATTCTGTGTTATGCTGTTAAGAACACAAGGTTAGACTGAATGCATGATATCACTGGTGAATGCAACATAGTAGCATGATTGAGTGAATGAATGAGGATTTTAGAGTCATAGAAGCATTTCCAAGATGCATTGAAGAGGCATATCTGACTTGGGTGGTAAAGCATGTATTTTAGAGGATTTTTTTTTAGATTTTAGAAGCCACACTAGAGGAGAGGGGAAGGCCAAGCAAGCAAGCAAACTCATTCTGCAACCAATCAACTAACGTTAGTAAGAGGGTCACTTCCATTGTGGCGTCACCCCTATTGGCATAAGGATCATGATATATTGGGGTTTATATGTTACCGCAGACCAAGCCAACCAACCAATGTGGGATTAATTTTTAATTGAATGAGGATTTTAGAGTTTTAGAAGCAATTCCAAGATGCGGTGAAGAGGCATATCCGACTTGGGTAGTAAGGCATGTGTTTACAAGCAAATTTTGAAGAATTTTGAAGCCACGGAGGAGAGGGGAAGGCCGAGCAAGTAAACATACTCATCCCACAACCAATCAACCATTATGTTAGTAAGAGGGCCACTTCCATTGTGGTGTCACCCCTATTGGCATAAGGATCATGATATATTGGGTTATATATGTTACCATGGACCAAGCCAACCAACCAATGTGGGATTAATTTTTTTGAATGAGGATTTTTAGAGTCGTAGAAGCAATTCCAAGATGCACTAAAGAGGCATATCCAACTTGGGTAGTGAGGTATATATTTAAAGGAAATTTTAGAGGAGCTTTTTTGATGATTAAAGCCAAAGAAGAGGAAAGAGGAAGGCCGAGCAACCAAACATACTTATTCCGCAACCAATCAACCATTATGTTAGTAAGAGGGCCACTTCCATTGTGGCATCACCTCTATTGGCATAAGGATCATGATATATTGGAGTTTATATGTTACTTTGCGGACCAAGCCAACCAGCAAATGTGGAATTAATTTTTTATTGAGTGAGGATTTTTAGAATCGTAGAAGCAATTCCAAGATGCACTAAAGAGGTATATCCGACTTGGGTAGCAAGGCATGTATTTAGAGGCAATTTTGAGTTTTGTTTTGGATTTTTTTTTTTGAAGCCACAGAGGAGGAGAGGGGAAGGCTAAACAAGCAAACATAGTCATCCCGTAGCCAATCAACCATTATATTAGTAAGAGGGCGATTTCCATTGTTGTGTCACCCCTATTGGCATAAGGATCATGATATATTTGGGTTTATATGTTATCGCGGGCCAAGCCAACCATGGGTAGTAAGGTATGTATTTAGAGGCAATTTTATTAGATATATTTTTTGGATTTTGAAGCCATAAAAGAGGAAAGGAGAAGGCCGAGCAAGCAAACATACTCATCTCACAACCAATCAACCATTATGTTAGTAAGAGGGCCACTTCCATTGTGGTGTCACCCCTATTGGCATAAGGATCATGATATATTGAGGTTAAATGTTACCATGGACCAAGTCAACCAACCAATGTGAGATTAATTTTTTATTGAATGAGGATTTTTTGAGTCATAGAAGCAATTCCAAGATGCACAAAAGAGCCATATCCGACTTGGGTAGTAATGTATGCATTTAAGAGCAATTTTAAAAGATTTTTATTTGGAATTTTGAAGCCACAAAGAAGGAGAAGGGGCAGCAGGTTTGAGTATCAAGGAAGTGATTCAATCCCACATCACAAGAAAAATAACCACCTAACAAATTAGAGAAGTAAGAAGGTTTGCAAGACATTGGAGGAAGATTCACTGATTGATATCGATATCAACCAAATTTTTGTTTCAAAAATGGAAGTTCGAGTGAGGAGGCATGTGCCCAAGCATAGAATCTAGAGATGGTCAAGAAGAAATGTCCATCATCCTTTTTATCTTCCACAAATCATCAAGGTGCTCCAAAGCCAAAAGGGTAAAGGTAAATGAAAAAGTAAGCAAAATACTATTGTTCTTACGAAGGATAGAGATTTTAACAATCATTGCGGGCATTGTGGTGTAAATGATCATACTAAGAACTAATGTCTGAAGCTTCAAATAGAATTGCATCCCAAGAACAACACCAAAATAAAGGCTATGACTTCACTAGTATAGGGAAATATATAAGGAGTACTTTTGACATGGACGAGAAGATTGCTTGAATTCCATCTGAAGAAAGGCATGTTTGAGTAGGCAAAGAGGTCATAGGTGGATGTGAACTCGCTGAATTCTTCCATATTAAAATCCAAATAAAGAAGACAAAGATTGATGCTCTTATTGATCTTTGCTCACAAGCAATCTGATTTCTTAAGAGTTAATAAACAAGCTGGGGTTGATAGCATATGATTTTCCTCATTCTTATTCATTGGGGTGGGTGAAACAAGGAGACAAGATAGGGGTCATCAAACAATGTAAATTTAATATGGGATTCGTTGAACAAATTTAAGAGTATGTTGTGCCCCTTGACACTTGTAGTGTAGTGTTTGACAACCCTTATATGTATGTAAAAGATGTTGTCTTCATCCAAAGAGCCAACAAGTACTGCTTGGTCAAGGATGGGGAAACTTTATTGTTGAAGTATATCAAGGTAAATCCAAACTCTTCTTGATAATTGCTAACCCAAAATTTTTATAAGAGCAAGCGCAATGTTTGTTTTACTTCTTTTGAGAGATGAGCAAGATAATAAGATTGTTGAAATAAAAATTTCCCCTAGCTTGTGTACTATCAAACAAGAAGAGAAAATGGAAGAGTTGTTGCAAGACGTCAAGGAAGTGTTCAAGAGCTCAAAGACATGCCACCCAAGAGAACGGTACAGCATGAGATCCAACTGCCACCGGATTACCCTCTTCCAAACATAGGCCTCTATATGCAATCTCTTTTGGAGGCAAACAAAAAAATTCAAGCATTTTCAGATAAAGACAGTATTCTCCATGTAGTTCTCCCACTGACATTGTGCCAAAGAAAGATTTTACTTGGAGGATATGTATTGATCATAGAGCCTTGAATAAAGTCACTCTAAAAAATAGGTAACCTCTTCCAAATTAATGACTTTTTGAATCAGCTCCAATATTCTAAGTACTTCACCAAGCTAGACTTGAAATTTGGATATCATCAAGTAAGAATAAAGGAGCACATACAAAAATAGCTTTCAAGACAAGGCAAGGTTTGCGTGAATGGCTTGTGTTCCCCTACTATTTTCATGAGATTGAAAAATAATGTATTAAGACCATTCATAGATTCTTTTTCATTGTACTTGGATAATATATTGGTGTTCACCTAAACTTAAGATGAAATCTAATGCATTGGAGACAGGTTTTGCAAGTGTTGAAGGAGAATTCACTGCTGCTCAATGAAGTTGCATGACAATCACTAGTCTATTTGGAACATGTGGTCGGAGGACGAGAGTTGAGAATTGATCCCTCCGAGATAGAGGCTATAGTCAATTGGCCCAAACCTTTCAATGTAACTGTAATAAGTATTTGTGTAGAAGCTTTCCAATATTTAAGAAAGTTCATAGCATTATTGTCTACAATAGAGAAACCTTAGCATTCCACAACAGCAAGTGGTAAGTCCTTTAGCTAGGGTTAAAAACAGAATCAAGCTTTTCAAGAATTGAAACATAGAATTGTCAATGCACCAATTTTGGAACCACCTAAGTTGCAATTACCAATTGAGGTGGGAATTGATATAAGCAATTATGTTATGGGGACTGTTCTATTGCAAGAAGGTAAGGCAGTTTGCTATCATTCTGAAGTTTTTTATAGGGTAGTTTTGAAATATCCTGCATAGGTAAGCCAGTTTGCTATCATTTTGAAGTGTTTTATGGGGTAGTTTTGAAATATCGCACATATAATAGAGAATTTTATGCACTTGCTCAAGTGGTTTAAAACTTTTAAAATGGAAGAACTATTTGATGGGTAAAGAAACAATTGTTCCCACCCAGGGAAAAATTATTTTGTTGAAAATCAAACATAGCAGTAGCAAATAATTGATAACCAGTAAGCAGCAGAAATGCTTCCAAGACCAAAAATGTGTTTAATTGCTGAATTTGGATATTGAAAATGGAAGTAATTCACATAGCATATGATTAATTCATGAGAAAAAGTCATAACAATCGCTTGTACAACAAAGAACAAACCTCGCGGACACTCTCCAACAGACCATGATGGGTATCAGCATCACTGATGCTCACAACAAACTGAACCCCATAGTCCACTGCAGTTGCCTTTATCTGCAAGTTCCAGATTTTCAGATGGTAAGAACCAGAAGCCGAAGCAAACAAACAAATGACAAATACCATTCTGTAAACAGCTCCCCATATTCAAACTCAATTTTTTTTTAATATGTTCAAAAATAGTCTTCATTAATCGAGGAATACACACACACACATATATTATAGCTACTTTTTAATTTTATTTTTGATCCATAGGGATCCAAAATTACTCTACTTCATCAAATTAGTCAACACGAAAAAGGAAAATAATATACAAAGGTTCTGTCTTTTTAGTAACAAGACCGCCGCTCTATGCGAAGCGGGGGTTACAAAACCGCCCGCCCAACAGAGCGGTGGTCCTAGGACCGATGTCTGCATTGGGCGGTGGTCCTAGGTCTCTCGGACAGAAAACAAAAATATGAAACGAACAACCCAGAATTTGGAGGGTTGCCCATGCCTCTTCTCCTCCATGACCTTTCCCATTCTCCAGTGCACGGGAGGACATGAGAAAGGCTATAAATATATGTTTGTAGAAGAGAATTGGATCATCGAAGCATGAAAGCAAGTGAGCAAGAAGTTCTTAGTGCTGGAATTGTGTTTTGTAGAAGAATGGAGTGTTGAGACAGAGCAATTAAGTATTTGGGAGGAAGTGTGAGATATTATCTACTTCTCTTTCATATTTATTGTAAATTTTGTACTTGTTATTTTGAATTGGCCAATAAAAGTGGGAAGAAAGAGCTATTGCCCTTCTCGATTGGTTTTCCTCCTCCGGAGGTTTCAGGATAAAATTTCTTGGTGTTTATGAGCTTAAATTCTTTCCTTTCTGCAATTGTGGATTCTAAGCATAAGCATAACTCATTCACTAGCTATCTCTCGTCGTTTTCTAGTAGAAAGTAGAACAACAGCGTTTATTTTGTGATTCTGTGGATAATTCCAACGTTGAAGAGTTTACAGATCATTTTGGTATCAGAGCTAACAAGTATCCAGGACTGTGGTATTCGTTCTTGGATTTGTATGATAGTGACGAGATCTAAAGGCGAAGAGCCTTTACCTTGCGATCCAAAAATTTCTACAAAGAAGTGGAAACAGAGAATTCAGGGACAAATGCGGGAAAAGAACTTGGTTCGTAGAATCAAGATGTTGGAGACCATGATGGATAGGATGTTTAGAAGGCAAGAAGAGCTTGCCGATTTGCAAAAGATAGCTTCTGTCAAGCAAGACTCCATGGACTCAGTGGTTCGGGGCTTAGCTGAAAAGTTTGGCATAGGAAGGAGCCACCATGAGGAAAGTTATGGGGAAGAGCATGAAGAAGAGACTTCAAACACAAGAGAAAAGGTAAAATTTGATCATACTCCTTTTAAATTTGAGACGAAAGTTGATATTAAAAGCTTTGAAGGACAAGTAGATGTAGAGTTGCTTGATAAATGGTTAAAACAATTAGAAGTCTACTTTAGCGTCCATAATGTCACTGAGGCAGAGGATCACCTTTGCACGTCTCAAAATGGAGGGACATGCTCTAGTTTGGTGGGAAACCCATCTAACCACTTATGAAAAGAAGAAGCGTCCTATTGTGAAATCTTGGCAAGAATTTAAAGAATTACTTAGAGCTAACTTCTATCCTATTGGCCACAAGACTGACCAAATGATTAAATGGCAATATTTTAGACAAGGCAGTGGTCAAAGTGTGCAGGACTATACTACGGAGTTTGGAGGCTAGGCCATGTTGCTAAACATGGACTTGGAGGATGAGGATATTTTGACTAAGTACTTGGGAGGACTTCACACTCACCTTCGAAGAAAAGTCATCTCCACAAAGCCCAAAGATCTCAACGAGGTGTGTGTGCAAGCATACTACATAGATGATGAAAAGAAGCAAGGAGAAGCAGAGCCAAGGGCAAAGCAATCGACAAATCAATAGCAAAAAAAAGAGTATGGGCAAACAAGTAACAAGGGTAAGTGGAAAGGGAAAGGTAAACAAGTTGCCACTACTTTGAATACTTGTAAAGATCCCAAGAATTTTTGCAAGAATTGTGATATCAATGGTCATATTGACGCTACATGTTGGAAGTTGCATCGGAGTTACATCCGAAGAACCAAACCAAGGACTCAAAGAAGTCCATGACAGTTGTAAAAACAAAAGGGGAGGTGGAAATCGAAGATGACTCTGATGTAGACGAAAGGCTTGGATGCACGGCCACCAACATGGACAGCCAGGAAGAGGAGATGAGTAAACTATTCCAGATCAAAATCCAGATCAAGAGGACTAAGGTAAATGCTTTGGTTGATACTAGTTCTTAGTCTAACTTGATTTCTGAAGCAGTTATAAAGAAGCTTGGTCTTGAGACTTACGAGCATCCACACCCTTATCCTTTGGGTTGGGTGAAGAAGGGTGTTGAAATTCAGGTAACAAGAAGATGTAAGGTCAAGTTTGGGATAAATTCCCAATATATTGATGTTTTGGAAGCTGACATTATTCCACTTGATGCTTTTGATGTTGTATTCGAGAGTCCTCACTTGTGTGTAGGGATGCTATATTTATGAGAAGGGAAAACCGGTACAAATGGGTCAAGGATGGGATCAGCTACAACATCTGGGCACACCAACGTAAGACATGGGTTACTATGGTGAGTGCTAACCAAGCAAAACGACTTATTCAGGAAAATCATAATCAATTTTGTTTACTTTTGTTAAAGGATAAACAAGATGGGGTAAAAGTTTAGAGATTTCTAACCAGGAAAACATGATTTGGATAGTATTATTCAGTCTTTTCAGGAAGTATTTTAGGCTCCTAGTGGGTTACCACCAAAATGGGAAGTAGAGCATGAGATTCAACTATTGCCAGAGTCCCCTCTATCAAACATCGGGTTGTAAAGCTTTGCTTGAGAGAGTACTGAAGTAAAGAACCAACTCCAAGAACTACTAGACCAAGGGGTGATACGTCTGAGCACTTCACCATGTGGTTCGCCGATTGTGATGCTGCCAAAGAAGGATGGTTCTTGGAGAATGTGCATCGACTACCGCGTTTTGAACAAGATCACCATAAAGAATAGATATCCACTTCCCCGCATAGATGATCTCTTGGACTAGCTTCAACATGCCAAATTCTTCACGAAGTTGGATCTCAAGTCCGGTTATCACCAAGTCAGAATGAAGGAGGATATATGGAAGACTGCCTTCAAGACAAAACAACAGGGTTTGTATGAATGGTTAGTACTTCCTTTTGGGTTATGCAATGCACCCATTACATTTATGAGATTGATGAATGATGTATTACGGGATTTCATAGATTCATGTGTCATTGTATATCTAGATGATATCTTGATTTTTAGTGCCACATGGGAAGAACATCTAATTCATTTACAACAAGTCTTGCAAGTTCTCAGGGAGAAACATCTACTTTGTAATATGAAGAAATGTGAATTTGTCAAACAGTCACTTGTCTATCTTGGGCACGTGGTTGGAGGAGAGCTACGAGTGGATCCAAAGAAGGTGGAAGCCATCACTAATTGGCCAACACCAACAGGAGCCACTGAGACTAGGAGTTTTGTGGGAGCAAGACAAGAGTACATGCGAAAGTTCATTCGGGCTTCTCCGCGATTGCAACACCTCTACACACAGTGGCCACAAAGAGTAAGGGTTTTGACTGGGGTAAGGAACAAGACAAATCCTTTGAGTTATTGAAATACAAGATTAGTCATGCTCCAATACTTGCTCTTCCTAATTTGCAACAACCTTTTGAAGTAGAGACAGATGTCAGTGATTACGCCATGGGCGCAGTGTTGCTTCAAGGAGGTAAACCCGTATGTTATCATTTTGAAACTTTCACTTCAGCAGTTAAAGGATATTTAGTATATGATAAAGAAATGTATGCACTAGTTAGGCAATTAAAAAATGGAAGCATTATTTGTTGGGTAAAGAAACTATTGTGCACACTGACCACAAACCTCTCCAATATTTGTAGCACAGTCTAAATTGCAGCAGCAAGACACTACAAATGGATGGGGTTCCTTCAAGTAGTTCCATCTGGTGATCAAATACAAGAAGGGTAGTACAAACTTGGTGGCAGACATGTTGTCTAGGCCACCCACACAGGAGAAGTTTTCCTATTTGGCCACTATCTCTCAAATCGAGCCCTTCACAAAGGAAGCTTACGGAGAGGCATATGCCCAGGACAGAGACTTTGGGGTGACATTTCAGCAATTGCAGTCCCAAGGGACTGAAAGGACGGGATGAAGATTGTTATCTCAAGGACGGGCTACTCTACCGATGGGGGAAGCTTTGTGTGCCTAAAGAAGAAAGACTTCTATTGATGAGGGAAGCACATACCTCGAAAGTAGTAAGGGACATTTCGGTGTTGGTAAGACCCTAGCCCACTTGCAAAGGTATGTATGGCCCAATATGCAAGAAGAAGTATCAAAATTTATACGTGGATGTAAACTTTGTTGTACCAGCAAGCCTAAGACTAGGAAGGAGGGTTTGTATATGCCTTTGCCAGTACCTACTCGTCCGTGGGAGGACATTTCTATGGATTTTGTAGGAGGATTACCTATGTCTAAACATGGCCATGACTATCTCTATGTTGTTGTTGATAGATTCAGTAAGATGTGTATTCTTATGGCATGTAAAAAGACAATAAAAGCACATGAGGCAGCAAATCTTTTCTTTGTTAATGTATGGGTGCATTTTGGTTTGGCCAAAGTCTATTGTTTAACGATAGGATTCCGTGTTCTTGGGAAGTTTTGGACTACTTTATGGGACAAGATGGATACCTGAAGTTACAGAGGAGCACAACTTTCCATCCACGCATGACGGATGGACAGACAAGGTGGTGAACAGGACTTTGGTACGATTAATCGAGGGTATAACAAGAAATACCCAAGGTCTTGGGATGAGTCCTTAGCAAACATTCAGCATTCCTATAACTGGCAAGTACACACATCCACTATGAAGGCACCGTTTGAAGCATGCTTGGGATATCTACCTACAATCCAGCTGGACATAGCGGTTAGGACAGCAAGATGAGGAGACACGAGACACAGAGGTGACTAGAGCCAACAAATTCATTGAGAGGATCCGGAAAATCCATCTCAAAGTCAAAGAACAAGTTAGAGAAATCTCAAGCCAAGTACAAAGCTAGGCACGATCAGCATAAGAGGGAACATAAGCTTCATGTTGGAGATAGAGTTTGGCTTTACTTGAGCAAGGAGAGACTACAAGGTCAAGCACGGAAGCTCAAGCCACTATGATATGGACCCTTCACCATATTGGAGCAGGTTGGAGAAAATGTCTTTGACTTGACTTACCATCATTTATGAGGATGTACTTTGTAGTAAACTGTGAGAACTTGCACCTATATGAGCCATCCATGCTAGATGAAGATGAAGGACTATAGTTGCTACCTTCCATTGAATTACGTCTTGGACTCACGAGGTGAATTGGAGGAGGATGTAGTGTGCGCAAAAGATAAGGTCAAAGAGACTAGGAGAGGTCCGCAAGAGTCTTGGCAGATTGGACTGAAAGGAAAGACACCAAGGTAGACCCGGTGGTACTCGAGGGAGCAAGTGAGGGAATTATTTCCTCATCTACTCCCCCACTAAGATTTTGTGGGACCAAAAGCCTCCTGAGTAGGGGAGGTGTGATCCATAGGGATCCAAAATTACTCTACTTCATCAAATCAGTCAAAGACAAAGAAGAAAATTATAAATGGAGGTTTTGTCTTTTTAGTAATGTGGGATCGCCGCTCTGCAAAGCGGCGGTTACAAAACCGTCGCCTCAACCAGTGGCGGCGGTCCTGGGACCGCCGGTCTGCATTGGGCGGCGAGTTCTAGCTCTTTCGAACAAAAAAAAAATATGAAACGAACAACCTCAGAATTTGAAAGGTTGTTCGTGTCTCTTCTCCTCCATGACCTTTCCCATTCTCCAGTGCATGGGAGAACATGAGAAAGGCTATAAATACATGTTTGTAGAAGAGAATAAGATCATCGAAGCATGAAAGCAAGTGAGCAAGAAGTTCTTAGTGTTGGAATTGTGTTTTGTAGAAGAAAGGAGTGTTGAGACAGAGAAAGCAAGTATTTGGGAGGAAGTGTGAGATATTATCTACTTCTCTTTCATACTTATTGTAAATTATGTACTTATTTTGAATTGGACAATAAAAAGTGGGAAGAAAGAGCTATTGCCCTTCCCGACTGGTTTTTCTCCTCCTCTAGAGGTTTCCAGGATAAAATTTCTTGGTGTTTATGAGCTTAAATTCTTTCCTTTCCGCATTGTGGATTCTAAGCATAAGCATAACTCATTCACTAGCTATCTCTCGTCATTTTCTAGTAGAAAGTAGAACAACAGCGTTATTTTGTGATTCTCGTGGATAATTCCAAAGTTGAAAGAGTTTACGATCAAGGAGTATTTATTTGGATATTTATCTTAGTTGAAGAAAAACTCTCACACGTGACTAAAGAAAAGTGCATATCTGAAAAAAGTACACAATGGAAATTTTGTCCATCTTTATAAAATGAGCATCACCAAAATAGAACAAGAACATAAAAGAGCCAATAACTTAAAAAAAAAATCTTACTTGTGTTAAAAATTTACGCTTAAAAACAAAAAGGTGTATGTCAAGTAGCCACTCTCTAAGACATTTGTATTTTTTCGAGAGGAAATGTGGAGGATGATGGGATTAATATTTGCTCTAACCATGTGGTTTGAAATAACTAAGCTAATTAAGCATTAGTCTAAACAAACATGAAGGCTTATAAACATATAATGAAAACACTCCAAATAAATATTATGCAAAGATAGAGAATTAAAGATTAGAATTTTGAGTTTTGATTTTTAATTCTTTTGTAATGTCAACATAGGTGGTAATCCATCCAAAATATCCTTCTGACACAATATCCACGTACTCATTTGGCATCTCTTCTACCTCACGCGGAAGTGTTCCTTCTTGCAACAATTGCACCTTCTTTCTCCTTTGCAAGCTTTGGAGCAAATGCAAAACATTCAATCTTCTCCTTCATCTCATGGGGAAGTTTTGTCCCATATCAACAACACCTTTGGACTCCTTTCCACTTCAACACTTCAAATATACTAGTCCTTCAAAGGATTCAAAGTGTATTGCTTACCATCCTTCACTAAGGTGTGAGTATTTAAACGGCCATCATGTTATGCTTTCTTGTCAAACCGCCAAGGTCAACTAAGTAACACATGGCATACGCCCATGGACATTATATGAGACAAGACTTTGTTTTCGTATGCACATCTTAAAGCACACTTTACATCACTCATTCACAAGCAATTGATGTCCCTTCAATAACCTAAAAGATTTCATACAACTCGGATACACAATCCCCTTAGAGCAAGTTTGTCAAGCATCTAAGTAAAAACAAGATTAATATGACTTTACAACACTTACCTCCAAACTTGGTAAAATGGTTCGAATAGATTATTTCTTTATGTGGGTGCGTTCTCCACTTTAGATTGTTTCAACAACACTCTCTTCATCGTGAGAGCTTCTTTGCACTCTAGCTCTTTTCATAGGGTTGGCAAATGCTCTAATACATCCTTGAAAAGTACATGGACAAGAGATCTTAGCATCATTCCTCCTCACATCCATTATGTTGAGTTTGCGAGAACACTCAAACACATGATGCTCGGCCTCTCCACATGGAAACACGCAGGTGAATCCTCTACTTCTTCCACCTCTTCTTCCTCTAAAAATATATATCTCCCTCTTTCAGGCATGACTTCGATCTGCAAGGCACTCCTCACTACTCTCTGCGAATGATATGGCTTTGCTTTTTTCTTCATAGTGCAATGCTCTACCTCTATGTAAGACTTTTCCTTTCCCTCGTGCATTACTGCTGGTTATCTATGCACTCTAGCTCTTAAACGCACCTGAGATGCAATACTTTTCATATTTCGCATGTGCAACATGGTTGCTGCATCATTCCTCCTCGCATTTTGTTATTTTGTTATGCTTGTGGACACTCGAATGCATGATACCGACTTTATAGCATCAAAAATATGTTCGGTGAATCCTCTACTTCCTCCACATCCTCTTCCTCCGATAAAAAGATCTACCTCCGCCTCTTTGCGCATGACTTTGATCATGCAAAAGGAGCTTGCCTCACTCTTAGATTATGGCGTGTGATCTAGCTTTACACGAAGCAATGCTCCACCTCTTTCGCGAACTTTCCTTTCCTCTGCACAATTTTGGGATAGAAAGCGAGACAAATTTTTCTACCTTTAGGGTACATAGAAGCTTCTTCAACAAACTATAGTCGAACCATGCCAAACTTCAAAGGAAATACACAATCAATTCGCATACCTTAATACCTTTTCTATGCCTGGAAATTTTGTATGACAAACACAAATCGTTAGACAATGGAACTCTTTCCTAGGTAGCGGTGACGTGGGAACGGTTCGGCACGAGATTTAACGGGGATCCGAAGTATGTCGGACGGCAATTTTAGAGGGCAAGGAAAATCCCGGCATGCACTTGGGTACGCGGCAAGACAATATACATATAAAATATTAAAAATATTTTGAAAAGTAACAAGATAAGCAAAATTCCAGCCTTACACATGCATAGATTAAACAAATCTGAAATATACATAGGTGAAATAATGACAAAAGTTAAAACATATGATAATTCATTTTGAACTTATAACCAAGTTTTACATTTTCAAATCAAAATGTTACAATGTATTATCATTATCCGACATTGTAAACACAAAAATGAAGAATCAAGATACATCAACATTCTAATTAGTAATAGACTAATAGTCCGATGGCTCGCATCTTCTCCAATGTCTTCAACGAGCATCACTACCATCACGTGGTTCATTAGAACCACAAGCACCAAGAGTACAACTATAACCATCAGCAAATGCTGAAAAAATAGCCCCACTTTGCAGCTCACAAAAGTACTATCTAGGTCCGGGTCTAGCCAATGAAAGTTGAAGAACAATGGGAACATCCAAGTTTGGAGTCTCGGGTCTATATCCCAACACTTTGTTGGCCCTTTCTGAACTCCTCCTTCTTATGTGATAGAAGGCGCTCCTAGGGTTAGAATGCACAAAGACCAAATCCTCCGCCTTTTTTGCTGTGACTTGTTGCGTGTTAATCGAGTGGATAAATGAATATGTACCCCTAGTGTGATTCCTCTATGAAGAAGAACTTCAACCTATTGAGGCAAGAAGGGTTTGAAAGTTAATGCGAAATTACAATTTTAAACTTATAAATATAAAGTAAAAAAGAAAGAGTTAAGAAATTAAAAAAATTAAAATCTTACTTGTGATAAAACTTTTATTGCAAGTGGCATGAGGTAGGGGTATGCTTGTCCATGGAGGTACCACCACGAATAAGCATCCATTCTGTATTTGTCACGAAGAGCGCTAATGGAGTGATCCCTGGAGGATATGAAATTCACAAACTCGCCTCTAACCATGTCTTCTACTTCTGGATCTGGGAAGATTCTAGAAAATGCTGCCTTATACCCCTCACTAACTTCAACATCCCTATATGGTGGGACCCTCCTAGGCAAAGAAAGGATCTCTGCGCTATAGTATTTTGGAGTCAAGGCAAAAGCAAGAAGATGCAATGGAGTAGTCATTTTGTTCCACCTTTCAATGAGATGTGCGTGCACTTCCTTGAAGAAGGTCTCTGTAGGATCTTGCTCTTTGGCATTTATGATGGTCTTAATTGACTCAATCATTGAGTCAATTCCATCATAAATCTCACCCATGCATGGATGATCCATATCAACAAATCTCAACATACTCACGATGGGCTCAGTAAAACTAAGCAAGTAATCCACACGATCCCACCATGTTTCATCCAGGATCAACAATTTCACATTTCTGGCCCTCTCACTGTTTGCTTGCCTCCATATACTCCAAAGGTCACTGATAACCATGCCACTCAATGCCTCTCGCACCTTCACAAGCCGTCTCAAGACGAGCGTGTGCGAGGCAAATCGAGTCTCAACAACCTAATAAGAAATCAAAAGAAATAAAATTAAGACAAGTAAACTTAAAACATTCAAAATTCTACAAATTACAAACTTACAAAATTAATTTAATGAATTTTAAAAACTAATAATTATTTTTAAAAATAAAAAAGAATGTTACGGGTTACCTTCAATAGCTGCAATGTTGAGAATTTACGAAAGATGGCTTGGGACATGTGGTGGTTGCTGACAAACATTTGAATTTCATTTGCCTCCTCATATACTTGTTTGATCCAAGCAATTTTTGTGCCCAATTTTTGTAACATTAAGTTGAGGGAATGGACCGCACAAGGTGTCCAGAATATGTGTCCATACCGTGCCTCAACCAACAACCCTGCAGCTCTACAATTTTTTGCATTGTCTATTACAACTTGGACAACATTTTGAGGCCCCACCGCCTCAATAGATTCTACGAGGATGTTGGCAATGAATTGGGCATCCTTCACTTGCCCCTCACAATCAATAGCCCTGAGAAACATTGCCCCTTTAGGACACACGGCAACCACATTGATCAATGGCCTATTTGTCGTATCTTTCCATCCGTCAGAAACGATGGACACCCTATTTCGAGCCATTGATTCTTGATGGGCAACAATGAGTCTTCAACTTTCTTTCTTTCTTTTGACAATAAGGTGGTGCGCACCTTTTCATACCCTGGGCTAATGTATCCGTTAGGGGCTTCATTAATACATCTCACCATATCATGCCAGTATGGTGATCTAACAACATTAAATGGGACACCACATGCATAAATAAAGCGTCCAACACTTTGGTTAGCTATGTCCCTGCTTTCATTCTGGAATGCCCTTTCCAATGGGCCTGCATCTTTTGTTCTTTTGCGAGAAAGAGGTGAATCCTCTTCCCCTTCAGTTGCAATAGGTGTAGACAAAAATGGGTGATCTGGAGCCACAACATCAACAGAAGGAGAAACAGGTGGCTTGCTAATGGTATGTGATCTTCCTTTTTTTGCCATAGGATGATTGGATTTTAATGCCATTGTTGCATCTGCTTCCTCTTGCTCTTTGATGTATGCAAGGGTCTTTGCACGTGGCAACCCCTTTCCATCCAACCCTCCACATGTTCTGATTCCGTGGCCAACAACCCCACACAAATGGGCTTTCACCCGACTGTAGGAGCTCTTAAATTGTATATTACATTGTGAGCAAACCCAAACAAAACCCCCTCCACCTGGTAATTGTTCTAGTTGTTTGACATGCCTCCAAAGTGGGGAGGATGGATCATTTTTGTGAAGGAGACCTTTACTACTTTGACCCACAGAACTAGAACTGGCAGCCATTTTAAGTTTTTAACTGCACAATGCATTTAAAAAAATAAAAACAAATTTAGTCTTGAGAAAATGTTGGAAGTTTAAAATTTAAATTTAAACGAAATCAAATGTAGAAAAATGAAGCTTAAAAGTTAAAACAATAACAAAAAACAAACCAAAAAAACAACTAAAAAATAATAAAATATTAAATACAACTAACAAACTAAAACACTCTAAAAAAATCACAAAATACTTACCTCAATACACCCAACACCAATAATGCAAGCTCCTTGAACTCCTTGTCACTTGTTGCAAGCTCCTTCAACTATATGGCACTTGAAATCAACCCTAAGCAATTGAAAATAGTGGAAAAATTGAAGGTGAGAGTCAAATATGCAAATAAGAGGCAAGAATGAAAATATGAGGTAAATGACTTGTTATTGTTGTTGTTATAGACTTTGGGCGCACAAATTAGGGTTGAAAAGAATATTTTAATGTTTAGAAAGTCGGTTTGACCTTTGTTTTGACCAAAAACAAAAAAAAATTAAAAACGCTGCGTCGAAAAAAGGGTCAGTTCGGCTGCCAGTTCGGCACGGGGCACGCCCACGACGCATTCGGCCATACGTCCTGAGGCGGCCTCGTGCAGGAGAACCCCGGCCGAACCTGCCGAACCGACCAACCCCGTGCCCGCGCCGAACCGGACCCGAACCTGCCGCCCTTAGGGGCCGAACCGATACCTAGACTCTTTCATGTTGTCCTTAACATAGATCTCTTTTTGTCTCAAGTTTTGCAGCTTGAACAAGTTCAATTGATAATCCGCAAGAAAGAAATTTGCCTTCACTGAAACCATCATCTTCCATGCTTTTATCTTTTCTTTTCCTTTTCTTTCTCTATCATTCTAAACATGCTCCCACCATAAAGATGCATGTCCCTTCAACTTCTGACAATCAAAATGAAACTTTTTCGAGTCCTTGGGTGACTCATAGTCAAAATATTTCTCCAATTTAGTGATCTAATCAATTAGATCCTCGGGGCACAAGCTTCCTAAATAATTTGGGACATCCATGTGTGATCGCTAATCTCCCTCTAATTCTTGAAATAGCTCATGATACACATCTTCAAGCTCTTCTTCCAAATCTTCATCTACAAACTTGAATGCTTCGTCATCACTAGAATCTCCATCATCACTAGCTCATCTTCCGTAAACCGTTTCCATAGCTTCAAGCCTTTCATTCAAACCTCTCATCAAATCCACTAACTCGGCTCCTTTGCGTAGTCTAATTACTCTTCTCATCGGAATACCTCTATGTGCCATCTCAAATTTCTTTCCACACATAACAGCAACCAAAATACTACATTCTACACCTTTGTCCTAACAACCCGAATGCTAGAAGATGCTTACAACCATTTTCTACCTACAGTCACACATATGGAAAGCAACAAGTTGAAAATCACTCACTTACAGAACTTAAAATCCCACTATAATACCAAATTGATGCAGTTGCGGTTGGGGCTCTCAATGAAAATGCCTTAGACCAAGTAGCCCATCAACTCTCGGAGTAAAGACACCACCCAAGCAAGATCAATATGCAACTTGCAAGAAACAATAAAAGCTT
The DNA here is from genome assembly GCA_018340775.1 of Taxus wallichiana var. yunnanensis. Classification (NCBI taxonomy): domain Eukaryota; kingdom Viridiplantae; phylum Streptophyta; class Pinopsida; order Cupressales; family Taxaceae; genus Taxus; species Taxus wallichiana. The sequence goes on from CM031240.1 coordinate 848,090,880, forward strand.
CTTCTATTAATCAACGAGGAAAATATTACAGACTCGGGCACAAAGCATTGCAAACTTGTTACAGCCTTACAATAAAGATGCACAAATTCCCTACAAGGGATGAAAATCCTAGGACCTAATCCTAACTATGTTTGTTAACTTGCAAGACATATGCAGGATCAATGTCAGCTCCCTGAAATGGAGCTTCAGTACAATTCACCTAAGCTACTCAAACTTCGATTTTATAAGTGTTGGTTTACTTCTCAATTCCCTTTGGTTCTCTCCGATCTCTTATCAATTCCTTTCATGTTTATCACTCCCTTATATTTATAAAACATGGCAGGAGAAGTAAAGATAGCTACAATACAATCCACCTAAGCAACTCAAACTTTGATTTTGAAGGCACTTGCTTACTTCTCAATTCCCTCTATCTCTTATCAATTCCTTTCATGTTTATCACTCCATTCTATTTATAAAATATGGTAGGAGAAGTACAAATGTCTTTTCAAATAAAGATACCTTTGCAAATATTTGTTAACTTGATCAAATCGCCGTCAATTCAACTCGTGGGGGTGTTTTTGTCTAATCAAAAATACCAGGTCGTCCACTCATACAATTTGCAAAGAACCGAATCAAGGCCCATGTGTTTAGGTGGCAACTTGTTTGATGTTGACGGGCATGCAAGAACATAGGAGCTGCAGGTTCAAAAGGTTTTGCGCAGCTTGCGTGAAGTCTCCACCCAAAGGCTCCCAAAGACAACTCCCGTGTTACACAAAAACTTCAATCCTCCATGCCAACCCTTTATTCAAGTAACACTATCCACAAAATAGCTCAAAGACACCCAAAACTATGCATGATTGCACAAACTTTTATTCTTTTGCCTCTAACTTTTTTTGGTAATGCAAGATGGCAAGTGAACCCGAATGCTCTTGCATAATATAACAAAGCTCTAAAGGCAAAGCATTAGGCTTATCATGTGTCTTTCCCTAACAATCCCTAAATTTGCCAATGCATGTTTTCATTTTTTTGATTAAATGCAAGACAATATTTTATTTCTAAACAAATATGCAGGATTACATACAAGGCCATCCTTACTACTGTAAGGGTCAATTTCCAAATTTATTGATTCTAATTACAATTGAACATGCAACAAATTTTATCTTCTCACAAAATATTATCATATATATGTGTGTGTATATACACACATCTCAAGTGTATGTGTAGAAACGTTTATATACATGTGTATGTACACATATATCACATGTATATATGTGTATATGTACACATGTATATATATACAAACATGTATATATACACAAATATATATGTGTGTGTGTGTGTGTACATATACATACATAAACATGTGTACATATACATACATAAACATGTGTACACATACACATATATATACACGCACACACGTACAAATGCATTACACATGTGCATTAGTTACTAAATACCGTGGTTTCACATATTTCTTCTTTTTTTGAATCCACCATATAAAAATGTGAAAATGTGATCTCTTTGGTGGAATTGTTTTGATATTTTTAAATGATATATCTAAATTTTTATATTATGTGAAAATTTCATCCAAAAAACTATATATTTTTATAGATGTAATTTATTGTATTTTTGGACTCAAGGTCTTGAGCTATTCGTGAGTTACAAGTAGTTTGTAATCATCAACCCAAGTTCCATTCCTATCGAATCCATTGGACACTTTCAATAAATAGCCATGGGAACACCTTGCAAAGAGGGATCGAATTTCTCCATGTGGATAAAGCGGAACACAGCGGGGCACTCCGAATGCGGATTGCTCGGCGGACATTAAGGACCCAAGCCCACTCCATGTCCCACTCAAAGAAAGTGCTCCTCCACCACTCCAGTTCATAGCTCTAGTATAATAAAAGCGTTTACCATCCAAAGTTTTGCCAATGAAGTGGGGTGAGTTGGTTGGGTCATTTGGATGTTTCCAAGCCCACCAAGGTTTGATTCTTGCTGAGGCATTTGAGGCCGGTTGTGGCCATGAGTATTCGGCGATGGATCCTATGGAACGTGTGGGTGGGTCCTGTGATGGAGGAGACGATTTCGATTGTGGGTAATGCTCAAAGGTTGGCACGGCATGCAATCTATAAACTACAGCGTTTCATCGAGGTTGTGTGGTCTTGGGGATCTGGCCCCCGGTTGTGTCCCAGACCGGTTGTCACTCCGGTGTTTAAAAAGTGAAACACATAGAAAGGGACCCTTCAACCCTTGTTTACCAATCCAAAAAGAAAAAAATTATATAATTTTTTTCTTATTTTTTTAATGAACCGTTTTTCCATTATGAGGTTTCCTGTTTGATGTCCACCATATGACACGCTCCTTAAAAAAGTTGTTAACTTGGTGTATATATACAATATACTCGCACATATACACGTGTATATAACTCGCACACTGGGGGCAACCCTAGTTTTTTTAGGGCACTGAATCATACCCATGGATACAAAATAAAAAAACCAACAATTGGTGGACAAACATACCTGTTTAGCAAGGGCTCTCCTTTCCAGCAATGGACCGTCTGCATCTCCCACACTGATAAAATACAAATCCAAATTACTGGGTGTTCTGGCCTGGCTCAAAAATTTAAACACCATCAGCATCATAAAACCAGAGAGACAGACAAGAGCCTGCGCGAAGACTGTTACACGCCAAGAGTATGCCATCTTGTGCGTCTAAATTTCAATAGACCCAAAGATTGTTATATTCATTTTACCCGCTGTAGGATATGAAACCATTGGGTATTGAAAAAAATGTGCATCGCCATCGATGGCTACATTGAATTGAGACTAAATTGGAATTGGCTGCATAAAATGAGCAGAATTGTTTTCTTGGGGACCACATGGGGAAGTGGGGAACAAGACCAGAGGAGTTGGCCAATTTCAGGACGCATCCCATATACTGAACTGGTACAAGTGGTATGAGAAAATGCTATATACGCCACTGAGTGTCATTTCAAATCTCTAAAACTCGAAAAAGACAATTAATTCATCATTTATTACGCCGAAAGGCGTGTTCTTAGTTAGAAAGCCTGACAACATCTAACGGTGCACATACTCTGCAACGTTGACCATCTGAATGGCGGAAATCACCCGCTCTGACGCGACTACAGGATAGGAAGCCAGGGTCTCGCCGTACTCGACGTACATTCTGTCCCGTGTTATATTGACAGAAACCTTTAACGGACCATTTGATAAGGTTACCGGGTGAAAGTGAAAGGAAAAGAAACGGCAAAACAGGGAAAGCCGAGGGAGAGAGAAAATTAACGTACTGTGTATTTCTTTTCTGTCATGATTAGCAATTAATTCCTTACTTGGGTTTTTTCATGAATTCTATAATTTGTTTTTTTAAATAACTAAAATAAGCATATGGATGGCATTATGGAATCCAACTCTGCATGTCAGCATCAATGACTCAGTCCCATTACAGAGCGGGTCCATATCTGTATGGGAATGCAAACATTTCATTTTCAGAGTTTAGTTTGAAAGAAAATTAATATAATTCATTGGTAGGGGAGGGGAGCCAGTCATGGTGCACCCAAACTTCGGGACAGTATATAACACATTATATTTTACCGGGTAATCCCAAAAATTTGTCAACAGAAGCGCACGTGAATTCTCTACATCCTCATCTCCTTTGCCAAAGAAAAGTACACGTAACCCGCCGCATACCCGGTGGAGTGGGAGGTGTCCGATTTGGCGCGTTTTCGGAGTGCGGACCAATGCATGTTACCGCCGAGCCCCACCTATCACCATTTTCGCTGCCACCCGTTGGTTTAAATGCCGCGAGTTACGAGGACAACCAAATCCCAAATGAGTAAATATGGTATGGATACTGATCCAAAGGACCATGTCGTGGGCAACTTGTTGATGGATATTTGTGTGGCATTCAACTCTTGGTTTAATCTTTGTTGAATGCGCCAACGACTCGCAGCTTGATGCGCGCATATGGTTATGCATTCCGTCACCACCGTCCACCGCTGGGTCGAAGTTTCCGCTCAACCCTCCGCCTAACGCCGCTGGGTGCGACTTCGTGTCGTGGATAGAGAGATCGCCGGGTATATTTCTAGGTGCGACTTCGTGCCAGTAATGTGCGTACATGATGTCGTTTAGTTGGTTTCTAACCAGTTTGTATTATTTGGTGCTCGTATATGAAACGAATCGATAGTATTATGTGAACATGTGTTGCGGTGGTGGGGAGGAGCTTGTTAAATCGACCAAGATGGAAGTGAGCGTGATTTCAATTGTGTTTATCAACACATCAACCACGTTTGGAAATTGTTTGATTCTCTTTGAGCGAATACGAGTCCTTAGGGTTCTAATAGGTGAGGTTTTTACCCTCACCGAGGCGATGATAGAAACTATTGCATATTTCTCTGCTAATTTGGTAGATTGTGTTATGTCTTCCAAGTTACGTGATTCCTTTTTCATATTTTTTTACTCCCATTGCTTCGAAAATTACATTACTCGAACATTAAAAAAACTAGGTATTCCCAAAAATCACAAAAGAAGCTCGTGAAGTTTGTATCATTTTACTTATTGAATTAATATAAGACCTCCAGTGAGAAAGGAAAAATACCAACAATTTGTAAACACTTGTCCTTACAATATTTGATCTATTTTGCATTATTCCGTGCATGTATTGTGAATAAGATTCGGTATTTTGTATGATTGTTGCTTCTCTAAGAATTGGTTTAGTTGGTTTGCTACCTCGCCGATTTTAATAGTCCTTTACTCCATTAATCTTCGGCGAGCTATGTAAACTGTGTACCCTTTTGGAGGAAGCAAGATATTTGTTTATTGAACCTCTTTTTAGTTATAGCAGGGTTTATTGAACCTCTTTTGATATTTGTGTATGTGTGGAAAATATCTGTAACAAGTCACAGGCTCTCAATAAAGAGAACAATTTTGGGCATTAGTTGGGTATGTGGGCCTAAAGGTATGCGTCATTAGCTCTAGAGTGTTAGGCTGTGGAGTAAGGCAACCATTAGCGTGTCCTCATTCCCAAATGATATGCTGCAACTATGGTAACAATAATGAATGAACATTTAATTCTCAAGATTGTTGTGCCATCAAAATGTGGGTAAATTCCTTTGAAGCCAAGGTAATCATGCAGCTGTAGCATGAAAACTCGCATGGGATTAGTGGGCTAATGTAAACTGCAGTTAGAAATTGTCTTTTACACAAATGGGTCATTGTTAAACTTTTCCTAACTACGATTTTAATACTTTAAAGGAGTTTTGAATTTTCTTCCCCTGCAGCAGCCAGTTCCATATATCCATCTCCAATATGTTCTTGCTTTCTCAATTAAAGAAAACTGTTACATTGATGGAAGTGTAGTGTCTGTCTATGAGACATGACCATGTTTAACAAACTGTTTTTAATTTTTTGTTAGTGTTATTGTATGTTTTATTTTTTAATTTCCAAGATGTACCGTGTCTTGGTGAAATCCATTTCAAAGAACAATAGTCTTTATTAACAAACTTAAGCAGATCTTTGGAAGCTTTTTTCCAACACGGCACTAGAAATGGATGATGTTGATATGGTGTTTGAATATCTGGATATTGGATGTTCTCAAGAAGGCATTCCTAAGACACTAGTATGCAGACAATCCTCCAAGAAAACACTTTCTAATCAATAATAGTTATATCTCAAGTGTTCTCCAATCACCGACAAAGGCTTGTATGTGACAAAGGCTTATAACGTTTCCATTCTTGTATCTATGTAACGTTAAGGACGTACTGAGATCCAAAGTAACGTCAGCCCGGCCATATGAGTATTTATATATATTTCTGTTTAAACATCACAGAGAATAAGGTTAGTGTCCATTGCATGGGAGGGGAGCCAGTCATGGTGCACCCAAACTTTGGGACACTATACTGAACGTTAAAAAAACCAGGTAATCACAAATAATATGTCAAAAGAAGTGCGTGAGAACTCTCTACAGCCCCATCTCCTTTGCCAACAAAATTAACCTAGTCCTTGAATCTCAGTACGTCCTTAACCTTACTGTTTTGGCCTCATAATTTTGTTCTCGGTCATTTATACAGACCACCTCTGCGTTAGGAGCTAGTGATACTTAGCAGTTGTATTACCCGGCTACTCGTTATAACAGCACATGCAGTGAGGAGAAGGTACTTGTGATTTCTTTCTTCAACAATAATATTGATTGCTTCCTTCCTTCTGTACACTGTTATGTTCTTGTTTTTAGATAGATAAATTGTTTGATTCTCTTTCAATATCTACAGTCCATACAGTTCTAATAGGTGAGGTTTTTACCCTCATTGAGGCAGTGATAGAAACTATTACATATTTCTCTTTTCTACTGGTAGATTGTGATATATTGGCTTATTACACAAGTAATGTCATTTACTATTTTCTGTTACTCAGTGTAATTTTCAGAAACAATAGGAGTTTAAATCTTTGAAAAAGGGTATCACATAACTTGGAAGACATATATTCATTCAGTAAACATTTCGATTGTCCATTACAAAAACAGGGCCATACAATATACTTGGGCCATATAACTACTATTACTATATTGTAGTTTTTAAATCGAAAGGCCAATTGATTACATCAAAAATTCAGCCCTCAAAATTAAATATTTACTTTCGATAATATCATTTCCAAAATCCGAGGAATGGCGGTGTTGAATCTGCAATCGAAGTTCAAGCCGGGTGTTACTTTGCAATTGCACTCGCCTATGTTGACATCCCTCACAGCGTAGTTGGGAATGGATCGAACTTGGAGAAGCACTCACTCCACCTGCAATATTATGTGTTGAATCGATAAAGGGCAATGTATGCCCATTAATTCTCTTAACATTGGTCTTTGATCGGGAAAAGGATTAATTGGACTACTCAATCTCCTTTTCCTTTCTAACTCTCTTCTTGCTTTTTCGAACTCCTTCTCCTTTATCTCGATCCCTTTGAATCCTCTCTGTTCCTTTCTCTGTTCCCTTTCTTGCCTTTCAATCAACTTTTGGTGCTCCTTTGTTTTCCTTCTATATTCTTTTTCAATCTTTTCCTCGCTCCTTCCTTTCCCTTTCAACAATTCTTTCACCTTTCTTCTCCTGGATTTGTTCCTTTTTCTTTGCTTCAATTCATCTATCTCTTTTTTCTTTTCTCTTTCTCGACCGTAAGCTCCATGTACTTGATCATGCGGTGATTAGTAGAGATTCCCTACTCAATCTTATACCGAAGCACTATTTGACCTTGATGATTCTCTAACCTTTTCCACAGGAGTTTCAAGAATCTACCAAGAGTTTTTGTCCTTGGTCCGCCCTCACAAGTTTGGTTTGAATTTGCTCCTAATACCCCTCGCCGCCTCTAGCGTGAATCTGCATCATTGTCTTGACTTGATTGCAACATAGTAGTGCACCAAATCTGAGTCATGAAGCAAAGTGTTGGATGAGAGGGTAAAGAGAGGTCGACCTCTTCATTATTGAAGTTCAAGTTTACGCCAAGATTAAGAGCCGCTTCTTTCATCCAATCGGGAGGGCTATCTTCGTGGGCGAGATAGTGATTCATCGATTTGATTAATTCGCATTTGGAGTTTCAATTGTTCAAAGAACACATTCACCATATTTAAGATGTGTCAAATGTTCGCTTGGTGCCATGTCTTCATCCAAGGCATTGGGATTAAGAGGCCATATACCTGTTCTTTTGAATCCCGCTTTAATGTTCTTTAGGTGTAAGAGCCCTTTGAATGCTTTGCTCCCTAACTCGGCTAATTCGGCCCTTTTCACATCTATCCCATGGTTTGCAACTATCCATTCGCGCCTCTCCTCTTGAAGTATGTTTTGAATGGAGCAAAGACACTCACATCCAACGGCTGTAATTTATGAGAGGTGTGTGCAGGCAATGTTAACAAATCAATCCCCAAACTCCTGGCTTCTTGAATTGTCCCCAAAGCAACATGTGAACCATGGCCATCAAAATTAGTAAATGCCTATTGGTAGGAGAAACTCTGCCAGCACAGATGATGCAAAGTGATGTAACCAGTTCATGAATAAATCCTTTGTCATCCATGCATGTGATTGTGTTGCCATGCAAGCTCCAGGCTCACAACCTGCAATATAATTTTCTAAATGGCTCTTCCCCTTAAAAAGATAGAATCCTGGAATGCTTTGTCCAAAGAAAGCATTTACACAACACAATATGGTAATCCATTCTCTGCTTTTGGGATGATATATGGCACACTCCTACTACCCCTTTTAGCAAGAACTCTCATACCGCAGTTCCTTCCAAACTTGTAATCTGTTTCATCACAATTCCATATTCGGTTTGGTCCATATGGGTTGGCCTCATAAGCTTTAGACAAATTAATGTAGAAGGAACTCACGATTGATGGCCTCAAACACACCGCCGATCCTTATCAAGCCCTTCACTGTCCTTAATGTTAGATCCGGTGTCTTTTTTAAAACACCGCCCACCATGACTTACCAGGAAAACCATCCGTGAATGGGTTAGACCTTGTTTCATGATTTGTGCCACACATGTTTTAAGTTGTATAATTTCTAACCCGTGTCCCATGTCACCATTTCATGACACCAACTCACTATCTCCATCTCTTCTTCATCTGTTAGAATTGTTGGTGGACCCTTTCTTTTAGTGGTGGTAATGCCCATCACCAAGAAGTAAGGGTGGTGTTGGTATACCCCATTTTTTGCAGCAAAGACACGTGTAGAGTATCCATAATCTTCAACATCTTTCATGGCATTATTCATATCGACTTGTTCCAATCGATCTTGGCTTTGACACTTTTAGTGTCAAGGGCTCACGCTTATTGCTTGGACATTTACTCGCATGTGGTGTGTCATTGGCATCTTGAGGCGGGGCATTGATAGCCTCTTCTTCATGCTCTTCACTTGGCGGAAATCTTGCTCCCTAATTTTGGCACATGCTTTGGTCTTACTTTTTGGGAAGTTTGCCTTCTCCTCATGATGTCAATAATAACCTGCTAAGATAGATTAATTTACCAAACACATGTAACTTACTACAATGAGATTTTTAGAATATTGAATCAACTAACGTAAAAGAAGTGCAGCCAATTGATATGAGTGCCTATGTTCTGAGCAATGTAAACTTCAAAGATCAAAGGTGAAAATGTGTCTAGTATAGAGGATGGCAATGTTATAGAAAGAAATACAAATTTGAAATTATGACCAAATGTACATCTACATGAAAAGGCAGCATGCAATATAGTTGAAAGCTTCCTTTTAGTGTAGATGAATATTCACAAGTAATTCCGAGCTAAATTAATGAAAGCTGTAGATGTATGTGTACATGCAGATTTATATTTACAAGTAATTCCAGGATAAATCAAGAAAGATGTATATGTATACTTACAAGTAATTAGAGGAGGGGAGCGGTCATGGTGCATTACCCAAGTAGTGGTGAGGGTAGTGACATATTTGACTCGGTTTTGCCAGACAAGAAAGTATTAATAATTGAATGAATACTATAATTACTACAATTTTATAAATCAATATACTACATGATAGGTGGGGCTCGGCGTTAACATGTATTGGTCCGCACTCAAGACGCGCTAAATCGACACCTCCCACTCCATTTGGATCAGACGGCGGGTTATGTGTCAAGTTTGTTGGCAAAGGAGATGAGGATGTAGAGAATTCACGTTAGCTTACGGATGACAGATTTTGGTGATTACTCCTGTAAAATATCATGTGTGTATAGTCCCGAAGTTTGGTTCGTGGCCGCCTTTTCATGTAGTTGTATTTTTATGCTTCATTCTCATGTAACTATATATTTAATGCTGCTTTTTCTTGTCCTTGTATATTCTGTATTTGTATTTTTACAAGCGAGATGTATATTTCGTGGCTTTGCCTTTTCATGTAGTTGTATATTTTATGCTTCATTCTCATGTAACCGTATATGTAATGCCGTTTTTCATGTCCTTGTATATTATGTAGTATTTGTATTTTTACAAGTAGATGTATATTTCGTATATATCTATTTGTAAATATAGAACCATTCCTTAATTTAGACTGGAATTTTTGTAAATATATGTGTACAGAGCATACAGTTAGTTGTAAATATGAAATACAGATTTCATTAATATAGTCTAGAATTACTTGTTAATATACATCTACATGAAAAGGCAGCATAAAATATGAAATACAGATTTCATTAATATAGTCTAGAATTACTTGTTAATATACATCTTACACAAAAAGGCAGCATAAAATATGAAATGCAGATTTCATTAATATAGTCTGGAATTACTTGTTAATATACATCTACATGAAAAGGCAGCATAAAATATGAACTAGCAAGGGGAACATACATCTACTTGGAAATGTGAAATACATATTTCATTAATATACTCTGGAATTACTTGTTAATATACATCTTACATGAAAACGCTGCATAAAGTATGCACGGTGGGTTACATGTCACATTTGTTTGGAAAGTAGATTGGGCTGTAGAGAATTCTCAACCGCTTCTTTTGACATGATTTTTGGGATTACAAGGATTTTACAGGCTCCCCTCCCATATATAGATTGACAAAAAAATAAATAAAATAAATTGAATGTGCATCAATATAACAACAGAGGTAAGAACTTACTATGTAGCACTATGATGTGGAATACCAGTTGATTATGCATGACTGGCATTTGTAATTGGCATGCACTAGCAAAATAACTCTTAATCGAATAAAATTTTAGAGCAAGTTGAGGAACCGGATTTATAGGAGATATGAAAAGTGTTGTAGTTGAGTGATCCTTGTGCTTTTTTTTGATTGGGTAAAATTGGTTGATCCTTGTGATTGTTTTTGATTGGTTGAAACTGATAGGGGTGGATCAAGATTTATGATATTTTATTTCAATACTCATATTTGAAGTTCAATTTGATTTGATTTCTCATTTCAATTCAGTCTTTGTTTCTTGAGCCTCACATTTGTTAAAAAAATGCAGGTATGTCATTAATGGGAGTAGCTGGTACAGAAAAGGGTGAGAAAGTTAATGCTTAAAAGACAAATTGTATTTGAAAATGGTGCACTTTGGACTTCTTCTTGTGAGAACCTGGCCCAAAGTGTGTGCATGACAAGACTTTTTATATTGTAAAATGGGAACTTAAATTATATGAATATTGACATCAAGTTGATATGATGATGTGCTATCAATTTTGTATAGGGATGAAATACAATTATATATCCTTGTATTAAATACATATTGACTTTAAATTTGGCAAACATGGGAGTACAATAAATGTTATTTTATGTTTAAAAATTATATTGACTAGTCTATTGTTGATATATTCATAGCTGTACATGAAAAGTGACAGACACATCAGTTTTGAAGATTGTTTGTACAATTATAGGATAGTATTCATTCTAGAGTTAATATTTTACTGTGCAAAAACTGGAGTCAAATATGTCAACTACCCTCACCACTACTGGGTAATGCACCATGACTGGCTCCCCTCCCTAGATGGGTTTATATCAAGAGTGCTTACAATTACAAGAGAGATTCTTATTTAATCTTACCCTATAAATTGATATATAGCGTTCTTTGGAGGTGACCGCCTACGATGCAATCGTGACAACGGACAAAGAATTCCTATTTTATGGCATTTTTTTCGCTTTTTTTTATTTTTGGTGAAAATTTCAGGAGGATAAAAAAAAATTGCCATTTTTGGAAAGGGTCCGGGGAGATGTAGCTGCAAAAACTTGCATGTGCCATAGCTTTCATTATGTGGCTCCGTTTTAGGTGTCGTTTTCTCTAAAAGTGCATATTTTCTCGAGCTCTACGCATTGATGGCATTTTTTTATTTTCATAAAATCCATTTTTGCACTTTTTGGAATTGCCAACTGTTATTACGTTGAAAGATTTATGCCGAGAAAATAAAATTTAGTATTCCTTTGCTGCATTCGAGAAAATAAGCAATGAAATCACCAATCGTTATTACGCCAAAGGTGTTAGCGCAAGGGGAGACCAACAAATTATGCGTTGACCGAGATGCTTTGGTTGGCGGTGTATGGGGAAACAAGATTCTCACATATGGCATTAAAACAAAGGCACGATAATGTGTGTAAATATATGCAAAATATATAGTTGTATAGTTTGTATGCGTATTTGTATTTTTAAATATACGCAAAATAAAATGTTAAAAAAGTTTGTATGAGAATTTGTATTTGTCAATACATTCATCAAATTATACAGCTGGCAATATAGAGATATTCAAAAGAAGATTCAAAATGTCGATTTATATGGAGGTTTGTTTCTTTACAATAAGTGGCGGAATCACAAATTGTTATTACGTCGCGAAAATAATATTTTATATTCCTTTGTGCAGGCCAAGAAAATAATGTGCATTAAAACACAAGCATGATAATGTGCGTAATAAACATTCCTATTTTTTTCGATTGAGTTATTACCTCGTTTTCCGATGTCCCTCTAAAGACTCGTGTTCACGCTTGCGTGTGACCTGAGAGCGTCCATTGGACGGAAATAATACTATCTGTAAACAATCTCTCCATACTTACATCATTAGAGGGCAAACACATGTCGCTCCGGTTGTATATATTGGATTAGGGAATAACGTTTGAAAAATAACAAAGTTGTTGCGCTTCGGGAAAAGCAAATAGCGGTTTAGGTGGCAATCTCTCCATACTTACGTCGTTAGAGGCCAACACGTGTCGCTCTGGTTGTATATATTGGATTAGGGAATAACGTTTGAAAAATAACAAAGTTGTTGCGCTTCGGGAAAAGCAAAATAGCGGTTTAGGTGTTGTTATAGAAAATATGGGCGATTCGCAGATGCGCAACGCACACACTTGATGACAATAACTCGGTTTGATCTGAACGATCAGACGAGGCATCCCAGATCGTGCGGTGACTTAACCATTCCCCTCAGTCACATTGTCGTCGGCTCCAAGTTCGCGTGCTCAAGAGAATGAGGAGCGAGACGAGGCATCCCGGATCGTGCGGGGCTTAACCATTCCCCTCAGTCACATTTTTCATCGGCTCCAAGTTCGTGTGCTCAAGAGAATGAGGAGCAAGAAACAAAGCAAATTACGAGCATTGTCTCATCCAAGGCTTGTTTAATGGCGGGCTCTAGCCGTTCGATTTGTGAATATCCCAAAACCGCCTCAAACCGGAGCTCCCGATACGTCGTCTGACAAAGCCAGATTAAACGTTCATCATTTTCTCCACATTGCATCGTTCAGTCTCTTTGTTGCTTCCATTGTCACGTTTCGTAAGGAAACGATAATTTCTTAGAAGATCCTTTAGAGTTGCGCGATTGAGCTAGAAATTTCTCTAAAGATTTAGCAAAACAATTCTCCAAACGAGTTTTTATGGATTTGATTTTTTTGCGATGAAATCGTTACTCTCAGAGCCAAATATATATGGTCGCTGCCAAACAGGTCGTAGACCGTTTTTTATTTGATATATCACGTTTTGTAATATATTTATTTATTTATTTATTCTATATGTATATTGTTATTACTACTGGTTTGTTTTATAGTTTTTTAATAAATATTTATTTATTTAAAATATATATATTATATATAGTGTTTTTATTAATGATGTTCTACATTTTTTAAATTCTTTAGTTATTCAATATATATGCATATATTTATATAATAACATAAATAGTGTTTTGTATATTGTATTTTGGATATTTTTAGATATGTTTTTCATGTTTTTATTAAGCTCGAGTTATTATCCTGAAAGGCATTTCCATGAGCGGAAGCCTCCTCCCCTCTCGACAACCTAATGAGTCATGCTTCCTCGTCGTTAACTTCGATCCAAACAGGATGCTTTTTTCTTCGTTTCAATTTCCTTTTCCACTCACCAATATTTTCTATTTCAAGTTAACATCACTATTTAAAATTAAAGTTTTTATTTTTCAGAATTATCATTTGCAAGGGAAAAATCATTTATTCGGGATTGATGTGAAATGACATATAAATTTGAGAAAAAATGGAAACAATAAATATAGAATAAATTCATAATTGCCTTTTAATACAAGTTTGAAATAATTATATCTGCCTCTTGTTTTTATATATGCTAGCAATTGCATATGAGTTGCAAATTACGGCAGAGATGATAACAACGTTAAGTTTGTTGGAGTTGTAATTCTTTAGTGGGGTCACCATATGTGCTACTTTGAACTGCCTACGAATGATGGAATATCACCAAACCCCCAAGACCTCTACACATGCTAGCGTTCCATCAAATATATTCCCTAACTTGTCTAAAGAGAACTTTAAATGCATGCATGGACAAATATTTCTGTAAAGCAATGTTATGCGGGGACGTGTACCCCCTGAAAACCAGAGGTCTTGGGGATGACAGGATGAGAGGAAAATGTTCCCCCACATTTAACAATAACTCGACTATATTGTATTATAAAGACATTAAGAATCAAGAGTGGTATATGAATATAGAAAATTTTGAGCACAAGTGCACATGGTATTCAATATATACATAATAAATTATATTTGTATATATTTATATAATAACATAAATAATGTTTTGTATATTGTATTTTGAATATTTTTGTTGATGATATGTTTTTCATGTTTTTATTAAGCTCGAGTTATTATCCTGAAAGGCGTTTCCACAAGCGGAAGCCTCTTCCCCCTCTGACAACTGAAAGAGACATGAACGATTACAATTTATTTGGTTACCAAAGCACTGACATTTATCAACAGTCGTACACATGGCGCGTAGTGCTTGGAGACAAGAATCTCGTCATCGTGATGGTTTGTCACGGACATATCGATAGATTCTGAGATGTTATCCGAGAAGGGCATGCAAGAATCGATCCATGGTAATTACTACTTACGGAATAAGATGAATTGATATTATAATTTGTGTTAACTAAGAAATAATGATTGTTCTTAAACATTTTAGGGATTTTTTCATTTTTTTTGGGAACTCATATTATCATCGTTCATTATGAAATTGACATATACTTTAGCTTGAGTTACCTTTAACTTGGCTTGATTGTTTTCAATCCAAATAACTCAAGCCTTTACTTTTAAGAGAACCACTATTGAAATTGGGGGCGTGGAAACACAACGACTTTCCTTCACAACTATATCGATTCTTCCCACCTTGTCTGCCTATCGGATCTCGCCCCTTTTTCCACTCACTTGTTATAACAAATCTTCTCAGCAACAATTTTGCAATCACGCTTATAAGAGGAATCCCGTCTTCGTTCCCTATCCTTAACAATCCCCTCTTATTCAAAGGTGATGGACCAATCTTTTCTACTTCTCCACTTTTCACTACTTCATTTTGTTTTTCATTTACTAACTAGAAATATCATATTGCTTTGTTGTGTTTTTCAATTACTTTTCGCCTTAAGAATATTTCGATTTCGGCGTTAACATCGCACACCTCACGTGCGATTGCTAGTTTGTTATCCTACCCAAGGCAATTATGTAGTCTTCACTCACCTAATTATTCATTTTTACAATAAATACATGATTTATGATTTAATAAGTTTTGACTAAAGTTTGATATTGATTTATACATATTTGGTTTATGCTTCCACCTTTGAAGTTATTTTTTTGCTCCAAAGTGTCAAAATTTAGAAATATTTTTCAAATAGACTTTTTCCCTATAAATATTTGGATTCTCTCTAGTGTAATTTGCAATTCATGTGCAATTGCTAGTTATATACTTGTTCCTTTAATTATGTTGACTAGAACTTTATCATACTCTCAAAAGGTAGTTATATTGTCTCCACTAGATTTTTTTTTTTCTCGTGATCATTAATAATTTGTCATGTGTAATATAAAATGTGTTTTGTAAAGTTTTTCATCAAATTTTTTGTGAGAATATTCTTCTACCCCTTTATTCAAGAATATTTCTTTATTTTTACTTTGGACTGTAATTTTGATCTTAAAAGCCAAAAACTCTCTGCAACCAGATATGCATAGATTTCCATGTGCATAGATATAAATTCTGTTAAATTTGATTTTCTTGACTTTTAATTGGTGCTTCAGTTTTGAAAAGACATATTTCAATTTTTATTTCAGTACAAAATTTTCCTATTTTCCAAACTCGAAAATTAAGGAGAGGCCATGTGTCTTGATTTTTACATGATGGGACAAAAGCATCAATTAGCATGTCACTATAATACAATCCACCATCTATTAATTGCATTTATTTTAGATATGACTTGTTCTAGATTTTAAATTTTTATTGTAATTATGTTCCATCGACTTCTATAAATTCATGGCAGATGTGTAGTCTTCATTCCAAGTTTTAAATTGCCTAGTTTCGCAGAGATTTCTCTGTTATGCAGATGTAAAGGTGTTGCGGCCATCAACTACCTTTCTAAGAAATTGCAAATTATTATCGGGTGATTTGGTGATGGGTTGTGAGTTAACAAAATCTTCACTGTGCCTCTCATCTGGTTTCCTGCACTTAATTTTCAGACAAGTTTTAGGAGCACGTCTTCATCAATAACTTGGTCTTGCTACTTTAAAATGCCCTCAAAATTAGAGCCATTATTTTCATCACCCCCAAATTTGGAGACCATTACATCATTTTGTGTTTCTACTTCTCCTTCCAAGTTTGATGACC
This sequence comes from Taxus wallichiana var. yunnanensis, assembly GCA_018340775.1. Taxonomy (NCBI): domain Eukaryota; kingdom Viridiplantae; phylum Streptophyta; class Pinopsida; order Cupressales; family Taxaceae; genus Taxus; species Taxus wallichiana. Next base: position 848,107,467 of record CM031240.1, read on the forward strand.
ATTTGAGGTACTACTTCCCACAATCTTGTGTTGTGTGCCCTTGCCCTTACAACCACTAGATGATTTTTCATTACCCATATGTTGCAGGCCATGAAAATATGATAGATGTAATCTCAAAGCTGCAATGGCTTACAAGGATGTATAATCCTCTCAACATGGTTCAATTGACAGGGATGGAAAAAATCAGGGTCTCATAGAACTGGTTATACGTAGCTCAAACAATTCATATGCTTAGCTTCCCAACACGTACTCAATCTCTAGGATTGACTCACTAAAATTTAAAAGCCTGTGGAACAATGTCAATATGAAATGTGTCAATTGACAGAAATTTGATCACCACAAGATTTTCGAGGGCTTTGGTGGTGTTTTTTCTCTTATTTGTATTGTACATAGACATATCATTTGTTGGGTATGTGTATTTTGTCTCTATTTTTTCATTTATAATGACAATTGAAATCCTTGGTTTTTAACAGTTTGAAATGTTAGGAAATCCTATGTTAGTGCTCACATTTATAGTGGGTAAATTATTTGTCATGTTATTTACTGTGTGGTAAATAACATTAGATTATTGGTTAGTATGTTATATTTGGTTTTTAGTCGTATATATTGTTGTAACAACAATATACCATGCACTGTTTATTCTTGTAATTTGGTCCCTACATTTTAGGAACAACTTCACCTATAAATTTTTAAGATCCCCTATGGAATAATAATTAAGTTTTCTGTGTGATAATCTATTGAGAACCTTTCATCTAGTATCAGAGCGAGTTGTATTTGTGAGAATGAGTATCTAGTTGTGTATGGGGCAACATGTTGTAATTCTTGGCTTGCCCCTTCCATGGTAATTGTGCTAGTATTTCCCTAGTTGATGATCGAAAGATAATTCTATTCTCGTATGTCATAGTTTTGTTTTTAGCGTAGAAATTATGGTAGCTTTTTAAGGATTATGAATTCGCTTGATCATAGAGGTATTTGCAATTAAGTGTGCATTTAAAGCAGGCACAACCAGTCTAGAAGTGCATCTTCCACCGTCACTGCAATTTCAGACCTGTGTGTTATGGATCCTCCCTTATTTAGACGTGATCATAGCTCGTTGGCCTACTATAATGCGATCTGTTATTTGATATTTGGTTGATTCTCCATGATCTAATTAGAAAAGTATCTGACAGATATACAACCTATGTGCATTGTTCAGTGAGCATTTTGTGATCAAACCAAAGGCTTCATAACAAATTCCACGCAGTCATATTCTGAGACACCTGAGTACGGTGAATGGTAACACAAGTTTTATTGAACATCGGCCCTAACAAAACTACCAATGTGACTTGTATTCTCTGTCGAGCCATGATAGTTGTTGCTCTCTGTATTGACTGCTCCTACCATCTTACTAGCTACGGAAATTAGCCATGCATTTACAGAGGACAACAAAGTGAAAGAGTTATAAGGAGGTGTCATTGTTGTGGAACAATCATATTATGATCTCAAGGCTTATGTTGCATTCCATTTGCAATCTGGCTCATGTTCAAACTGTTTTCAAGCCAACAACAATCAAAATGTGCATGCAACAGACTAAATCTATTAGTCTTTTAATTCATGCGCCCGTGGACTAGTCACGGAGACTCGTAGTATTGTCCAAGTAAGGTCTTAGATTGTAGTAGTTTATTTTTGTCTTATCATTAATGTGTCCAAGTTATTGTGTTTAGAATTTTGTATATTGTCAAAGTGTCAAATAAATCAAATAACTCTTAGTTTCAATTAAAATATTGTTAAAGTATTAATGTGTGTCAATAGGTTTGTGATTAGTATTTTCATTTTTATTTTCTGTCTTTGTAAAGTTAGTCATTTATCAATCTTGTCATCGTCAAATTTGGTAAAAGTCTAGAGTTAAAATAAGAGTCATCTTATGTAGTTTTTATAATCTTCAAGTGCATTGTTAAGTCATCTTATTAGTCATAGTAAAAATAATAAAAATATTTGTCTTATGGATGCATTATCGTTGGAACACGACGTCCAACATGTAAACTTGAGCCTCATGTTCACATTCCGTTGAGCTAGCAATGTCACACCGAGGATTTGGAGATAGGAGGTTAATCAACGACCTCTCTCGCCGGTGCCAATGACGGAGCCACATAAAGGTTTGGTGACATGTGTGTTTGCAATTTGTGCAAAGTGTGTTTTCTCGCTATGATTTTTTGAGTGCTAGTTTATGTGTTCCTATTTGTAGTGTTCTGTTTGAATAAGTGGAAATTTTACATTGAGGGGGGGAACATGATCCCAATGTTCCATTTCCATTATGTCAACATTTTCTATGTGTGTATGAGCAACAAAATTCAACAAAATTTCCTATGTTATTCCCTGTAGTGAGATGTGATGAGGGATGATAATAGTACTTGGCACATCATGATGTGGTTGTAGGTAAACCACTTGAAAACCTTCATTTTTGGTTTTTGGTACTCCAATTGAAAACCACCATTTTCAGTTCATGGTTAACCGTTTGAAAACCATACGATGGGTTTGTGATCATCCTACAAGTAAAAATCACCTAATCATGAAAGCAAGTGCAAGTACAAAGGTAGGTTTTCCCCATGTTTTCACTAAGGGGAGGAATGTTAGGAAATCTTATGTTAGTGCTCACATTTACAGTGGGTAAATTATTTTTCTAGGTTATTTATTGTGTGGTAAATAACATTAGATTATTGGTTAGTATGTTATATTTGATTGTTAGTTGTATATATTGTTGTAACAATAATATATCATGCACATTGTTTATTCTTGTGATTTGTTTCCTACATTTTAGGAACAAATTCACCTATAAATTTATAAGATCCCGTATAGAATAATAATTAAGTTTTTGTGTGATAATCTTCTCGTAACCTTTCATCTTTGTTTATTTTGTAGGAACCTCCTAGGATCGCCAAAGACGTGACATAAGTATGCATTTATGGAAGAATTCCTCATTTTCAAGCCACTTGCAAAAATATTAAGCCAAGCATATTAGGTTTATATGGCCAAATGTTTGTACATGCGATTAATTCTTCGATGTAGTTTGTTCTTGCAATTAATTAGTTATACCCCACTAGTTTATCTTAACGGGGTTATGGAAGGATGCATGGAATTTTTTTGCAAAGCTTAAGATTATGGAACCTTGTTGCAATATAAAAGATAGGATGTAAAAGCATTTGACAATTTTTTTAATAAAATTTCTTCAACAAACAATGTTTTTATCATCTTTGATTTGAAACTCGAAAACTAGATAGATTGACACAAAAATTTGAGGCGATTTTATCGTAGTTCTTATTCAAGGAGACTATTTTCATAATTATAGATGCCTTATTTTCTATTGTATTATTTTTGTGCATGATCAATTGCGGTATGATCTTCGATGCAGAAGAAATGGGGCCTCATTACTCCTACACATGTAGATTTAGTTCACCTTTTAACTATGATGTGCCTTGCCCTTGGCTCTCGTTGAAACTACTTTTATCCCGCATGCCCCGCTCAGCCTCTACATGCTTTGTTTTTCCCCTTTTCCCCCTTCTTCTTGCATTTTTGTCTTCAGTGACGGAACCACCACCCTGCCTAGGCGGCGGTCCCATGCAACCACCGCCCTGCATAGGGTAGCGGTTTTGTTCGCATTTTCCAGATTCCTCCGACGATCACGTCAAACATAAATCTTGAGTTTTACACGCTTTCTTCAACAACTTTGGCTTGCATTAATGTTTTCTGCTCCCTGGGAATAGTGTTTTTCCTTTGTTTATAGTAAAAGAGATCAAATGGGAGTTACCCTCTGGTAAATGCATTGGTTATAAATAGCCAACTTGTTTTCAAGCAAATGGCCCCTCATCTTCTCAATTCTCTTATTCAGTCTTTCAATTTCTTGCTTAGAATTCTGTCAATTTCATGTTTTGCTTCCATTGTTGGTCTTTTAGAGGTCATATAATCTTCTTGTTTCAGTCTTGTTCCATTGCTGCTTCATACAATTATCAGTTTAGCATAGAATAGCTTCATTTCTAGACTAGAATCCATTAAAGTTGTAGGTTTTGTTTTGTCACAAGGATAGTTTCTGAAGCTCTCAGTACACTTGTGTTGTATTCCCACAATAAATCCCGCTAGGAATTGCATAGTCAAGCTCTATTCACTTGCGCTATCCCTCTCCTACTCGCATTATATTCGGTCTATATCCAAAGCTGTCATTATTCGATTGCTATATCTTGTTGATACTATCATATACACACTTTCTGGATTCACAAGGACACGAAGGAACAAGGAGATCACACTAAGGGGACGAAATCACACACAACTGGATTTACCACTATTTTGTAAATGCCAGGTTTGAGCTATCAAAGTTCTAATTACAACATATCAAATAGAGTAGTGAATTATTTCATTTCAGTTAAAAGTTTTCTCTCGATATCACCAGGGAAGCTATGGGGATTGATAGTTTTCTGAGAAACTGTGATTCATTCCTCACTTCTGAGGTAAGATTGAGAGCCTTTCAATTTAATATATTTAGTTGCTTAGATATTTAGGATAAAATCACAACTACACAGGCAAATAGCCATACTAGGTTACTTTGTTTGTTTTTATTTTGTTTCTAGATTAGTTTTCCATTTTATAAATATACTAGAGTAGTTGCTCTTCAATTTCATTGAAATACGTCATTGAAAAATACAAAAATAGAAGGATGCTTACATAGTGTAAATACCTCTTTCGTAATCAGTTTATTAATTTTAGTTAAAATTTGAATCATTTTGTATGACAATCATAGGACCCAAAGAGCCTAGAGAGTATATATTTGAACCCATAGTACCTCAACCAAATCTACCCACGACATTAGCTAATATAGATTAGGACCTTAGGATACAGGTCTTTCGAGCAACAACAAACTTACAAGTGATTAGTGAGCAACTAAGAGGATTAAACATCGAAGACGACAAAGCTTACACATTCGGTTAAACCATCCAAAATATAGATTGCCTTGATAAAACATTTGAATGATATGCAAGGATTTGAGTGAGAGCAAACATTTGGTTGCGATCCTTTGGTTCCACAGCCTAACATGAGAGACCTCCTTGTCGACATAGACACTAGCTTACATATTCAAGTTGCGTAACACTGTTAAGTATTCCGAGAAAATCTTACAACTTCTAGTTCTAAACATAGAGGCTGAAAAAGCATATGATTACTAGATAGTTGGGAGATGGGATTGATTCTTCACATGACCATAACAGGTCCACAACAACCATGCACTCACGGTTGTGATCCCCAAGTCCCACAACCCAACGGGCCTACAAATCAGTTAAGTATTGACACTGGCTTGCAAACACTAGTATTTAGATCTTCACCACTCCCGTCGGATATTATAGTATAGTTCTCCATATTAAACATAGAGGCTAATCAATCTAATATTTTCTGGGCTAGACCAGAAAACCACCCATAGTTAACTATAAATCCACTAAATCGCTCATCACCATTTTATGACCTTGTCTGGAGATATATACGAAGCTCCCACAAGCCACTTCCCACGTATCCAACAACCAAGAAATAGGATCTCGGCAGAGCTTGACATTGATTGGAGCCTCCGAGTAGCCATTATATCCAAACGAGCCATTACACCAATTCAGGTTAGGAGGGCCTTCTTCGCCTTAGATTCGCAGATTCCATTATTGTGTATTGAGGATTTAAGATTACCCGATTAGCTTGTCCATATCCATTCACATTCAAACATTCACCAGTTGTCTCAACACGACCTCGGGAGGTCAGGTACGAGGAAAGGGTACTTGTAGATTCCCATGCTCGCATGTCACTTTTCCATCGTACAGGCATCATTTGGGGTTTTACATACTAACATAGCAAATTTACACCGGTTTAGTTTAGTGCAATTTCCACCCTTGGCATTGTGGGTTTACATACAACGAGTGAGTTTAGAATAGTCTATGAACTCCATACACAACATATTTTATAGGACATGGTGTCCTTAGCATTTGGGGGAGCAGTTAATGATTGGAGGATACAACAAAATTCCTCCCAATACTTCTTCTACCACCGGTGTCGGATCGCCCAAAAAACTAGGACAATACAAAGATCTCTTCACACACAGTTCAGGGAAGTAGTTAAAGGTTGGAGGACATAGAGCATTTCCTCCTTATACTTCTTCGGCCCATGGCGTCGGATCGCCCAAAAAATCCTGACAATACAGGATATCCTTCTACACTCCTTTTCTCAACATGGATCAGGTACACATGTTCCATTTACACTCTTTCATTTGCGTATTTACATTTACATACTTTTACATGCATCTTTTACATAGCATTTTTACACTTACATACATACATATTTGACTACTTGATCATTTTCTCCTTACAAGTTCGACCGTATGAGAAACAAGCAAACAAATGGGGGCAACAACAATGTCAACAACACACTTCATAATGCACACCTTACATACTAACCATCCGGTACACATAACAACAACTAAACACACGTTTCACCCTAGGTTCACTCTCATCAAATTTTTTTGCGCATTTTCATCTTTAGTTTCCACGCTTCTCCATCTTTTTATCATTCCATGCTTTGTCTAGTCCTTCGGCACGTTTCTACTACACTCTTCATGGAAATCAGGTATGCATCTCTATCTACTTTATGTTACCAAGATTTCTACTCACCAACATAAATTGGGGGTAAAATGTAGCCACAAAATCCTGCACTTTAGACATTAACTAATCTCGGTCTCATACTACTATTTAGAAGGTTCTTAAGTGAAGAAAGTACTAATTAACCCCCATATTTTGGTAATCTTGTTTTATTTTATTTCGTCATTACTAATCGTTTACATCCACATGCTTAGTGAAACTTCATCATCCTACGTTATTTTAGCCTTGACTCGAGCGCCTAGATTAGTACTAGGGTGCTCATGGGCACCCTAGTCCCACTAAGGGCACCCCAATCCCTTTTGCACTTTCTCGCCACTTTTTGGGCTCTTTTTATCCGTTTTAGATCCTTATTTTTTTTTGGTCAGCCATTTCGGGGTTACTTGTGAAATTAGATCAAGAGAACCTATAAATATAAAGTTATGAGACCATAATGAGGGACCTAACATCATTCACTACTATCATCCATCTAGAGTTGCATCCATCTATTGCATTGGAGATCACTTACATCCACATAGCTCCATCACAAGGCATAAGGCTAGGACATATGTATCACACTTCATAGGGGGAGGGATTCTATTATATTCCATGCACACATTCTATTACATTTTCTACATTTAGTTATTGCTCGCTACTTCACAAAGTGCGACTGAAACAAGAGCACCTAGGGAACATCATGCACACACTCACCAGAACTACATTTGGGTCCGAAATGTAGTGCAATGCTCAGTTAGTAAGCCCACTATTGTGACGGCTAAGGTCATTTTGACCCATTCATTTGCATATTTCTTTTTAGGGTTTTTATACTTCTTTTGGTCTTTTGTAGGTCTTTACATCATCTTGGATTATTGATGACATGAGTGCACGGGCCAATGAATCTGATATGACAGACATCAAGGCTTTTGGACCACCTCTCGGCCATATGTGATTCATTTTTGAGCTTTTACATTGACTAGAGCACTCGGTTTTCAAACCAGAGTGCTGTGGGCGCTCAGTCCCTCTCCATGCACTCCAGATCCATCCTTTTTGGAGCTTCTGCATGGTCGTTCCTACTTCTAGATTCTCCAATCAGCTCTATAACACACGTCCCGCGAACATCTTCTATTGAGTTGAGTTCTTTTCTCTTCTCTCTTGCACATTAGGGTTTTAATTTTATTACATTAGTTGCTTAATTCATTTATGTCCTTCTTTATTGCATTTTTATGTCCTCCTAAATTAGATTAACTAGTAAACCTATTTTACATTTTTAGTTAATAATTAACCTATAAATTCCTAGGGGAGAGTGATAATGATCTAGAGGATAACTAAGAGGAAGTTCACGCTCACCAATAATATCGAAGGAGAAACAATTTCCTTCTTCGTAGTAAATCGTGTGATCCCCTAACTACCTTTACCCCTCCCAAATATCCTCAAGTGCCTCTTGATCCATGTGTAGCCAATAACCCTACACCTCCGAAAGGACCAAAATATGCATGTCTTACAAAAGACAATCTTAATCAGTGTGTCATGTAGAGAAAAATTCCTCGCATACAATATCATTGATGGCCTATACAATACCTAAGCCAATATTTCCTCAAATAACCTTCTCTAAGAGAGTAATCAAAGAGACATATTGTTAAAATCCCTCTATGTCACATCTAAGAAACATGTAAGTGAAGCAATTAATGTGAATGTGGATTTGTATAAAGAAAAATTAGAGTCTCCTCCTTTGTTGCTAACAATTATATTTTTTTGGTAGAAACTTACAAAACTATTTGGTTGATTCATGATCCTTTAGAAATTTCATGTTGTCTTCTATTTACTAATAATAATTTCTCTCTCTCATAAATTCTAGTCATAGATTGGATTAATTGGACAAGATAGAGTCGAATGTGGTCATAGAGATCTCTTACATCTATATGCAACTTGTAGATCCAAAATTCCAATAGTTTATAGATATTCAAGTGGTGGAAATCCTCAAGGCATATGACATGCTCCTAAGTAGAGATTGGTTGCACACTTGCAATGGTTGTATAGTGACAAGATTTTCATGTAATTGGTTTCTATGATGCAACATCACAAAGAAAATAATAATTTATAAGGAGCCTCACATATAATTCATGATCACATAGTGTAATAAGGTCAATCATTTCATATTTATTGAATGTAAGACAAGTTTCTATGTCATGGAGAAGAAAGCACCACAAAAGTAGAAGTGTTATTTTTAGAGTGTTCATATCCTTGCATGGAGTCTTCTTTTGTTGAATTTATAACTAAATAATTATGCAGCTAGTGCACAAATGAAGAAGAAGAGAATGTGTGCATAAAAGTGTAAAACTATAAAATAAATGAGGAGGTGTGCACAAACATAATCATGAAGGAAAATATGTCGATGGGGTAGGAATGGTACGGTCAAGTCACATGGTTGTGTGCTTTCCCACCCGTGTTCAAATCCCCCTGAGCTATGATCCTCCTCGGAGGTGGTTTGCTACTAGATGTGGCATCTTTGCTCGTGCTTACATTGGTGGTTGCTCCTCTCGATGTTAACGTTGGTGGCTGCTCTCTCGCTCTGTTGTTGTTGGTGGTTGCTCCTCTCATTGTTTTTGCTAGTTACTCCTCTCATTGTTTTTCTTTGGTGGTTTGCCGCTTGTTTGATGCTTATGGATGCTCCTCTCGCTACTAACATTGGTGGCTTCTCCTCTCGCTACTAACACTAGTTACTACTCTTCTCATTGCTCACTAGTAGTTTTTCCTCTCACCGTCGTCACTAGTAGCTAATCCGTGCTCGTTGTGGTCATTTTCGTTGGTCGTTGCATCTTCACTATGGCTTCATGGTTGCTTCAATTGGGTTCCTAATGGTGGTTCCCTTTATTATAACCTAGGTTATGGATCCTCTCAAAAATCCTCAATTGTACAAGGATGTGGGTCCTTTCAACACCTTCGTTTACACTAATTCTAAAAATCGTGAAGGAAAAGATCCCGAGAAAGAAGTTTTTGTGTGGATGTAATTGTTAAGCTTTTATCTTAAAGAATAAGTGATCGTCGAAGTTCAAGATGAAGGAACATTGTGCATGATGGAAGAACTACATCATGGATCCCTATTGCACAATTTAGAGGATAAATACTTTGTCTTTGGAGAAATGGATGAGATCGATTTACTCATATTTCCCAAATGGTTTTGTGTGCGTTCAAAGCCCCATATCAACTATTATATGTTACCTTCTTATCCATACTCTAGTGTGTGGTAAAAGACTCTCAATATATGGACCTTTGCGTAAATGATGGGTGTGTAAATGTTAATCAACAAATGGCTACCATACTTAAAGATGATGTAATTTATGAGGTAGCACATTTTTCCCCCTCACTACTTGAGGCTCTCATGACACCTTAGAATTAGACAAAATATTTCACATAGTTTAGATTGAGCTCCTCAAACTACACTTTTCATTAAAAACATATCGAGTTGGAAACAAAAGAAAATTCACTTAAGGCATCCCCTCATTAGAATACAAAGAAGAAAGAAGAAATACATATGAAATCTTTCATTGTGTAGTTGTCAAAGAAAAGTACCTTGTGGTTTATCGTAAGTCGTAAAATTGAAATATGGAAGAACATATTTGGACCATGCCTTTAATGGGTCCAAATCAAGACAAGGGTTTGGAGCGGTGTTTATTTGAACAACCCTAAAGAAAAAAGGTATTATGCAACATTTAGACTTGAGTTCTTGTGTACTAATAATGCCATGGAATATGAAGTTCTTGTACATGGCTTTAGTTTACTCTACCAAAAGGGCCAAATGCTTAAGGAAACTTGTGTTAGAACATTAACATTAAGTAGGTTTAACCCATCTTAAGTGTTCTTAAGATTATAAAATTCATTTATAATTATATAAATTGTAATATATAATATATTTATTTATTTAATATAAAATTTAGATTATAAGGTTAATTGATTAATTCAATCAATTTATAAAATGGTAGGGGTAATTCACTAGAAGTCACACCCATTAGAACCATTTATACATGACCCTCGGGTCGAGATGAATTCAATTTCATGGGAAAAATAGAAAAAGGTTAAATGGAGAGAAGTGGGTGAAGAAGAGAACTTTTATTGGACTTGTAAAAGTTTCTCTATTATGGAAATCTAGTTCTATCGTGGTTTTTAACCCTCCGGGGTTTTCCACGTTAAATCTTGGTGATGTGTTATGTATATATATAAACAAGGTTTGAAGGGTCCCTTTCCCTTTACATAGTAAGATATATCTTACAATACTATAGAAAATGTGCAACATACACTACCAAAGACTAAACCCATTATTATAATAATTGATAACTAATCATTACTAAGAACTATCCATTATAATAAAACTCAAAAAATGACAAAAATAAAATAACACCGTCTTATTCATTCTTCGAGTTAGATGATATTGAAATCACTTCTACCTTGGAATAGAACTCTGCTTTCAGTGAACCACAAACTTCAACCTCCTCCTTGTCACTCAAGTTTGCACCTTTTATGAGCCCATAATATGCTTGATTGCTCGAGTTGTGAAGGGCTTCCCACTATAATGGCTCATGTTTTAGAGGGGTCCTCTCGAGCATCCAAGTCGGGACAAGGGATATGAATCCCCTCAGACTCCTTGAATTTGTAGAACTTGATTACTGATTCCATGAAGCTTAGTAGAGATTCGAACCATTTTTCTAGCTCTACAAAAGTTTCCTTGTCAACCAACCCTTCCCGATATACTCTTTCCTTCGATAACAATGACCAAAAAGCCAAGGGATGAATTCCAAACTTTCTTCATGCCAACCTTGTGAGATGACCAAATTCATTTATGACCATGCTCAATTTCTTGTTCCTTGTTAGGACAAATAATCCATAAATGCCTAACAAATGTTGTCGTAACCTCGCATTTACCCTCAACCTTCCTTCCATATTCATGTAATCCTCCCCAATTATTTGTTCGATGGATTCCAAATCCCTCGGAGAAACCATTTTGAAGATTGTTTTCAGTCTTATCCTAGAATCCTTAGAGTAGAAAGCCATTTCCCTATGAGCCCCTGCAAACTGTAAAAAATGGTAATGAGGATTCTCCATGCTAGGCAACAAGTGGCATCAAACCGAGAGAAAGGTGAAAAGATGAAGCATATAAATGCTTTAATAAGATAGGATCATATTTTCACAAGCTCCACCCAAATTATGAAGTAATCACCCCTTCGAAACCAAAAATCCTCAAGACCCGACCACTTGGGGATTATGACTAATCATTTCACCAATATCTGCTTGACTCTTATGTTAGCAAGCAATTCGATAAAAAAATTTCCCCCTAAAATTATGGTTAATAGAACAATATAAGAAAAATAGAAATCAATAGAGAACTTTTCTCATAACCAAATTGATTTTCCAAGATAATGCTTTCTTGTTAATAACTGCGTTGATAATAACTTAAGAATTTCCCTCAATTTTTAGATTGTGTATATTTAGATCAATTGCCATTTTCAAGCCTCTTTCTAGAGCTTGAATTTCGCTGATTACTCGTCCCCCTTTTAAGTTTGGAGGAACCAACAACTACTAAATCCCCCTTTTCATTCCTTATGATGCATCCATCTCCCGAAGGACCTGGATTCCCTTTAGATGCCCCATCAAAGTTGAGTTTACAAAATCTCGAGGAGGTGGATCCCAAATTGTTAATTGCCTCATCAAATTCTCGAGGTCCCATCATGACATGTGAACCATATGATGGTTTAATGATCTTAGGATAATTATTTTTAATCTTTCTGTCGCAAGATGAGAAAAAGCTACCTCTTTTCCATTGAATTGACACATTTTCAGAAATGGTTGTTTCCAACCTATTCAACACATATTCTATTGAGCTGATTTCTTCCCTAAAGATTCTCTTGTTTCTTTCCCACCAAATATGCCAGATCAAAAGATATGGGCTACAACCCCAAATTGAAACAAGGGCTTATTTGGATTTTACCTTTGGTCGCAAGAAGGACAATGGAGAGGGTCCCTGGTTGAACACATGGAATATTTAACCTTGCACATAACCAGTTCCAACATTTTACAGAAAAAGGACAATGCAATAGTAGATGATCCAAATCTTCCTCAACTTCATAGCAAAGCACACATATGGAAAAAATAACCTTACCTTTTAGTTGTCTCCTCTTTTGAGTGATAATTCTTCCCTTAAAATCCAACCATGAAAATGCTCCAGCCTTCGGTGGGAAATATTTAGACCAACATTCAATCCACTCTTTTTCTTTAAAATATTCTTCAATCACTAATTTCCTATATCCATTTGCGCTAAATATATACCAGATTTTGAGGTTGTCTAAATAATTTCATCATTTTTTCGAAGAAAGGAAATCACTTTTTTGCCAACTCATCGTTGAAAAGGGATTTTGTTTCTTTTGAGACAGGAAATCCCCTAGTTCCTTCTAGACCATGAAAGGGGAGTCCTGAGAGATTTTATTTCCATAACTAATAACATTATTTCCCCAAAGGAGAGTAAGAATCCTCATCATATCTTGAAGACTAGGCACCTCACCAAGAGCCAAAAACCATTCCAAGAATCCTCCCAAAAGTTAGCCATTTCCCCATTCCCAATCATCCAAGACACTGATTGTGTGAACATTTGTCTACATGATAAGATGAAATTCCATATGTGAGAGCCTTTTGGGGTTTCTCAATAACTAATAATGCAACAGAATATGTGCCCCAAATATTTCTTTTCCAAAATTTTCCCAAATAGGTTGTTGATATTAAAAAGAATTTGTCAAACTAATTTAACCCCAAGGGCTAAATTTTGTTTTTCCAGATTAATTACTCCCGCTCCACCAAAATTTTTGGAAGGGAGATGACCTCCCATTTCACCAATGGGATCTTCTTAGCATCTTTAGTCCCTTTCCAAAGAAAGGATCTCATAATCTTAACTAGCTTCATCAGAACAATTTTAGGAATTCTCATAATTGAAATCATATAGATGGGAAGGGTGTTCAAGAATGTTTTAATCAACAAGATCATGTCAACAAAGGATAACCATTTCCCTTTCTAGGACCATAATTGGATTTCAAAATATTTTATTAATTTATTCCAAAGAGAGTATATACTTTCCCAAGTAAAGAGGGGGATGCACTTTTCTGTATTAATGCCAAAAATCCTTTATATTTTTAGGGAGAGTCTTTTGGGAACACTAAAGAAGAAAATAACTAATTTTGGCTTGTTTATCTCTTGCCCAACAACTGCTGCATAAGAATCCAAGATGAATTTATATTCCTTTTCCTTCTAAACTAAGGAATAACCAGAAATGAATGCATCATATGCAAATTGTTTGTGAGTCGAGGATCATTATCCTTCATTATTTTGAGGCCCCTGAATATTTCATGTCTTGATCTCAACCTTTATGATTATTCCTAAAGCTTATAATACCATAATAAAGAGGAAATAGGAAAATGAATCACCTTGTCTTATCCCTATTACTTTGAAAAATCCTTGGCAAAACTCGTTAACCATTATTGAATAACAGGGACTAGAGATGAAACTAAAGATCTAATCACGAAATAGGGGAAAGCCCAAATTTTTATAGAATCTTCATTAAAAATATCCAGTTAACTCTATCATAGGATTTAATGATATCTAATTTAAGTAACATAATCGCTTGGTCATGCATTTGGAGAGGGAATGCATTAACTTGTGAGTAATAATAACACCTTTAGAAATAGATCTCTCATGCACGAAGCATGTTTGTTCCTACGAGATTAAGAACTCAAACAAAGGCTTGAGACACGGGAGGGATAACTTTGGAGATGATTTTATATGTTGTATTACATAAGGAAACTGGTATAAAATCATCAAAAGATTTAGGTCGATCTTTCTTTGGAAAGAGACTGATGAAGGTGTAATTCAACATTTTTAGGATCCTTCTAGATTTCTTGGATTCTTCCACAATAGTCCAAACCCATTTCCCAACAAATATGCCAAAATTCTTGAAAAGAATCCATTTGGAAGCCATCAAGACTAGGTGATTTGTTCCCTCCATAGAAAAACCACTTTCTAAATTTCCTCCATGGAAAAATGTGTCATAAGAATATTATTTTTGTCCTCTAACACAATGGGGGAATGTTTCCCGAATATCATTTTGCAACAACAATTGAGATTGAATCTCACCCCTAAAAGGTTTGATTTTTTTGAGAAACCTCCTATTTGATGTTTGAAGCACAATGACCGAAATGGCGGGGGGGTGAATCAGTCATACAAAAATTTTTACTTCATTTACCATAACTTACATTCATCATTCAAATCAACCATTCAACATACATAATCAATGTGAGCTTATTAAGTGTGTAACAACCATCCACAAGTACAAGAGACAAGAGATAACACATGAACACTAGATATAAAGTGGGAAACCCTCAAGGGGAAGAAAATACACTGAACCTTTTCATATATTACACAACACAAAGGAATTTAGTGAAGCACCAACTTCATAAGGAGCACCAACCCCTAGTTTAGTAGGGCACCAACCCTACAAGGAGCACCAACCCCTAGTTTAGTAAGGCACCAACCCCACAAGGAGGATACAACCCCATAAGATAACCAAACACTCACTCGGTCACCTAAAGTTGAACATCACCTAAGTACCTTTTACTCCAATAACTGATTGTGATCACTTTGTAAGCTCTTCTCACCCAAAACCTTCTCAAACTACTCACTCTTCTTCTTCACTCAAACTTGCATCATATCATGCTGATTAGGTCTAATGAACTTGAAACCCTTCTTATCTACTCTAACCAACTTGTCATTCTCTTCTATGATCTATTCTTGACCCCTCACAACACTCCACACACTTCTCTCTAGCTCACTCACATCTCTCTCCTCTCCACTTACTCAAATGAGCTATACACCTTCACTTTTATACATGACTCATCACAAACACAACCATATGTCAACTAAGACCATTAAGGTTAGTCATGAAAACTTAAAAACACATCTACACATTCATATAAATCACTTAAATGGACCTTAAAGGTTGTCATAGGTCATTCACACACACATTTTCTCAAGGCTTCCCAATTAGGCCTAAAACAAGCTTTCATCTCCAACGGTCATGTCATGAACCTCAAACACATGAAGCAACACCACCATGACATCTCAAGCTTCAGGAACATCAAAAATATCCTCTCACACTCATCTATAGGTTCAAAAACTCTACACCTTCCATTTTCATCAAGACACACTCCATCTAGCAAAGCAACCCTCATTAGGTCTTAAGCACCTAATTTTCACTCTCAAGACCGAGAAACTTCTCATGTCAAAACAATTCACCAAGGAAAAAATAAAACATCAACGGAAATATCTCAATTTCAAATAATCGAAACAACTCGTTCATGCAACCTCCAAAACAAGGCATGACACTTTAAAATGACTCCATCTCTCAAACTACTCAAACTTGCTTATAGCACTCAAGAACTAGTCTTGAGGAATATGATCTCAGACACCTCCAAGGCCACTTGAAGCACAATTTTTTTGGAACACATCACCAAGGACTCCATCAACATGTTAAAGCATTCACATGCATATCTCATATGGAGAAATCAACACTTGCATACTTGTTTCAAACCACCTTCTTGACAAGCCTACTAGGCTGATTAGGCCATTAGGAATTAAGCAAAAACCTTCACTTGAGATAAAAAAGGAAACACACACCTAATATCATATATATTCCAACTATGCATGCTCATAAACCATTTCTACATATGCAAAACATCAAAGCACACTTTAAACCACACACATTGGTTTTAGCCCTCTTTATCCTTTAGCGGTGAGGTCAACTTGTGAGACCTGTTTCACCACTTTATTACATAGAACATGTATGAAAATTTTCATGAGAACTTAGCACACATTCCATACTTTATCCTACAATTGGATTTACATAATGAACCCTACAACACAAAAGCTGCTATACAAGAAAATCTTCTCAAAACAAGTATTTTTTTGTACCTTACCAACAGAACTTGGAGTATGTATATACCCCCAAAATCAGATATAAGGATTCCTCTACATCCTTGAATCATAAAAATAGATTTCCCAATCCATTTCATGGCCATACCAATCAAATTTCCTATATCTCTTTGAAACTAGGGTTTTAGGGAGGGTTTTGACCAACTTTACTTCTTAACAATCATTCATAAATGATAGGGCATCATTTAACTTCATTCTAACTATAAAAACTCTTAGTTCCATTCCTCAACTATGATGAATGGTTCAATTTCTCATGTAAATATTTCACGTGCAATTGATCACTCCAAACTTAACCTTCGAGCTGGGAAATGCACTTCTGAGAACTCGATAGGACTAAAATTAGGTTTTCTTGCTTTTTCTTCACTCTCATGACTTGAAACTTGACACACAACTCTATGATGAACTCCTTCAACTATCCAAAAGCTCGTTTATGTCTGAAAAATTCTACAACTCAGCATCCACCATGACTTGCCTATGTTTACTAGCCTTGTCTTTAATGCTTTGCTTAAAAAGACCTTAAACATGCACTTAACACCTGATTTATGACTTGATATTCCTTTCACACCTATTATGAATCCTCAAAATACCTTGCACATGCCAAAATTGGACATTTCTAACCCATATCTCATGTTATCACTTAATCTTGGTTGAACGGGTTTAGGACTAGAGCCTATAATGACTTGACTCAACATATGCTTCTCATAAGCATACCTGTTTACCACCTTATAGACTTCAATATACCTTTGACACATCATGACCATTTTAGACACCATAACATCCCTTATGCAACCTTTGGAGTCCACACTCAACACTTACTTACTTGACTTACTCCTCAAGAACTTTGCATGCACACCTAGTCATCATACCACAACAACACCTTATGAATGATTTAACAAAATATAGTATTATGATAAACCCTAAGATATTACAGAGTCACATATGATAAATACATGCTAACAACATAGATTTGATGTAAACAATAAGCTAATGGAAATGAAATCCTAGGCGCGAGAGAGGAATTCGAAGACTTAGTTGATTTCGCAATAAATCTTGAAGTGTTCAGACAGGAAGACTGATGAATAGGAGGAGTAAAATGTTGATACTGTGCTCAAAAATTGTGGAACTACTAGATGAGATTAGACTAGGGTGCCTAGATCGGGACGAGGGCACCTAGGTTCCAAAGACCTCTTTAGGTGCCCGTGATTGCACAAATGCTCAAAAATGAGTTTTTCTTTTGTCCCAAGTTGATTGCTAACCTTCATTGTTGGTTGTTTGTATGCCGCAAAATGATCACGAGAATTCATGGAATAGAATGAACTTCCCTCCTATGAAGTGTATGCAGAATAACCAGCCCTTGTGTCCCTTGGATGGTGCTAGATGTATGCAATGGAGCTCTTAGATGCTTGATGGATGCAACCTTAGGTGGTGATAGCTAATGTTTAGTGCTTGGTCCCTTATTATGATAACATAACTTTATATTTATATGATTTCTTTGCTTGAATTTTGTAACTAACCCTAAAAAGGTTGACTACTAAAAATATAAAATCTTTGAAACAGATAGAAAGGACCCGAAAAGTGTGAACAAAGTATATTGAGGGTGGGGTGCCCATAGGGACGAAAGTGCACAGTCTTTGGCGTCGTGGCTAGGCGGCGGTGTCTAAGATGATAAATGCCAAGGTATAAAAAAGAAAACTGAGCAAGTAAGGGTGCAAGACCAAAAGTGACAATAGAAAGCAAATAAAGGTGGCAAAACCATGGGTTAATTAATAATTTTCTTACTTAGGAATCATATGAATAGTAGTATACAATTAGGACTAAATAATTACCCAAAGTGCGATTTTGTGTCTATAAATGCTACATTTGATTCTCGATTACTAAAATATTCACCCTCAAATGACCTAATATGGGGGCAACTCAATTTTCTAAATAAAATTCAAACCAATCAATTCAATCAAATTTAATTATAAACTATTGTTTAATCAATATGCGGTGTTTCTAATTCTATTTCAACAATATCATCTTTTCTCCCAGATGACCTAATTTGGGATCCAATCCATACTATTTAATTGATCATTTTTCCATTTGAATAGCAATAAAGTAGGCGTAAGAAGATGTTCTTTGTCTGTTTCTATCCATTTACGGGGTTCTTTGTGACTAGTAGGTAAGGTAATAATTGGTTCATTTCCATTTGCAGCGGTGAAGCCTCTTTTGGGGAAGTGTTATGGGCGAAGAGAAAAGATGATCGCTCTCCCAACACTCTTCTTTCGACCTCAAGATTCCCAAATTCCAAGAGTATACACATCCATTTGGGATTTTTTCACTCCTAGCCCCTCCTACCATTTCAAGGTTCAAAGTTTTCTATCTCCACAACATGTTTCTATCTCGACCACGACTTTGTGAAAATACATTCACTTTGCATGGGTGAGAGTGATGATCCATGGTTCAACTGCGATATGATTCTTACTTCCATGCCTTGCCTTGGCTACAATGTCTTGACCCTTCATAGGTACATTTTTCTTATATCCTTTATACAATTGAATTTCATTTAAATAACATGGGGGGCAATTGTAGACAAAAAATTATGCACTTATTTGTTGGTGTATGTGATTAGACTTGTCGTCATTCAACATCTTTCCCACCTAGTTGTTTAGTCATATCACTTGTGAGACATAGTTGAATTGGTCATATGATTGTGTACACATGTCATGCACAAGAGCTACACAACACTCCTATATGTACCCCTTCATTCTGATTTATGAGCATGCCAGAAACTCTACTGTCTTTTCTGTACTTGATCTTCCTTATTATTCATGCTCTTTCTAATTATGAAGAGTTCTCATCTCCATTAGAAGTGCAACCCCTCTTCGATGTGCACGATGTTCTAACATTGATCCTCACTAAGCGATCCGATATGGTATCAGAGCGGATGTTCGGTAAACACACACTTGCTTGAAATTGGTTGTTGATTACTTCGTTCTTGGATTTATCGCTTTTAAGTTATTTTTGATTACTATTTGGAATCTTGCTAATAGATATGATAATCTAGTTTTTTGGAAGTTTGTGCGGTTTTCGGTGTTGCATGTGTAGGTTTTGGGGTTTTACAACCATATTTAGCTAGTTACAGACCAAATTTGGAGGCATTGCTAAATTTAGAGGTAGGGTCTTTTGGTTTTTAATCATTTAAAAAAAAGTGAGCATTTTTTAAAAATCTGGTTCTTGCTTTCCCTTTGCTCTTTCCTTGATTTGGTCATCTTTGCTTGAGTTGCTCAATCTAATCTACCTATTTTGATTTACATGGTTATTTGTTTGCTTTTGCTTTAGAGTTGTTTGAGGTCAACTTGTTTTGTTTTTTATTATAGTCGAGCTTCTTTTCCTTGCATTTTGGGTGGGTGGTGATTTTTTTGCATACTGAGCGAGTTTGTATTATGGCGAGCTCCCAAAAACTTCTTGTTGAGTCAATCCTCCCCTTTAAACTCTTAGTCATGGATTCTAAACAGCATTTCTGCCTTGAGACACTAAAACATTGTTTTTGTCTCTCGATTTTCCTTGATCGAGGCCTTCCCCTTCGTGGTTTTCCTTTGTCTAATTTGTGTGAAACCCCTCGAGCCATTGCCTTTCTTTACCTTGTCTCGTTTCGCATTGTTCACCCCGCTTCTTTGGGCTATTTTCTGTGCCTCTCTACATTATTTGCATGCCCCTTAGGTCATCAACCTGCCCTCAACGTCTAGCTCTATGCCGATTCACTCCCCCGCATTTTTGGTTGGTCTATGCTATTGTGTCATTGCTTTGAAAGCTTTGGGCCTGCGCACTCGGGCCTGGAATTTGATGGTCTGTAGACCGTTTTTTGGTATTTTAACCGTAAATTACAATTTAATAAAAAACAAACCCGTCAATTTAGCCAGGTAATTTTTTAATAAAACTGTATTTCAGCAAGTTTATATTATTTAAAAACCGTAAAATTTCATAATAGTCAAATATAATATATAAGGTATATTACTATATATATATGAAATCCGATTGGATTTTATTCATTTTACAAATATTCTATAAATCATATTGATAATGATTTTTAATAATTCCCAATTTAAATTTAGAAACTAAAATAAGTTTATGTGAATAATGAATTTATTAAACTCAGAGTTCACATGTTGTTTTTGATTTTTTCTAAAAACATATAAGTTTCTAATTTCAATGATATTGTGAGTGTATTTATTTTCATTTTGTCATTACCAATTCGTAATCGACAAGTTTCAATTTAACTTTTATGCAAGTTTGAATTCAAATTTTTATTGTTGTAGCAAAATTGAAGGAATCTTTTACAGACATCCAAGAAGAAGCTTGAGATACAAACATCAATACAGGTACATGATTATTATTTTGAATAATGTAAATTTAAAATTAAGATTTCAATTAAGATTTTTTGACAATTTAAAATTTTACTAAAAACGTAAATTGAAAGGTAACTATATTACAAAACCGTCATGAAATTTCTTTTTGACAGGCAGGGGTGACCGTCAAATTCCAGAACTGCTTTGCACTAACCTCCTCCACTTTCCTATGTTGGGCCCTTGACCGTTGCACCAAAACCAAGGCTGCTCTGTTCGAGTCACCTGGTTGACTCGAGCGCCCCTCGAGCCACTCAAGCGACTTGACCTCCCTTTCCACTCGATGATCGAGCCCACCCCTTGACCCTAGGTTACCTCCATCTTTCCCACTTTTTAAAATTTTCTAAACCTACGGTTGTTTTTAAATAAGTGGTCTTTAATATTTAAGGTTCAAGATTTAAATTTACAAAGCGCAGGTGTTTTTAAATTAAAAGTTGGGGGCTTAGATTTTGGTGGGTTGGCTTAATTCTTGTGGGGGGCTTCATATTAAAAGAGTGGGGTTTCTTTTAAATTATATTAAGGGGTGTTTGTATAGGTTATGGTGTATGTTTTTTTAGTTAGGTTTTATTAATTTAAGATCTAATTAAGTTAACTTGTTTTATGATTAGATTTAATTAAAAATTTAGATCTAACTTTTAAAATGTGGCTTTTTAAAATTAGTTTAAATTCAAACTTTTGACTCTAATTGCTTTTTCAATCTCTTGGAGCATATATTTTTTTTAGGCATCTAAATTAAAGTTACGCTCCTATATTTATTCCGATTAGTAGTTTAAAATCATTTTTAAAGCATAATTATCTTTTTCTAAGTCCTTTAAGCTTTAAAATTAGCCGACTTGGACATTCGAAAAGGATAATTTTTAATTGCTATTGTCGATTTTTTTACCGATCGTGTGCTAAAGTGTGTAATGCCAGTCCTAGATGTTTATTGCCTCTCGAGAGCATTTTCGACGCCCTAGAGGTCCTTGGGACTCGTCTTGAGCCCATTTTGTGCATTGTAATAACCCTTTTTATTTCTTTTGGACTAATTAGCGCGTCCACTAACGTGTTAGCAACAAGGGGTTTCTGCTGCGATGTGAGAATTTTTTCTCACAACATGACTTGATTTCGTCCCTTTCCTTGTTTTTTTAGCTTGTTGTGCTTGTTTACGGTGTTGATTTGTTGCGTTCCATGAAAATTTATTGTGGTCTCCTCTCTTACACATTATTACATTGATTGCAAGGTGAGTGACCAATTGTTTCACGATGCACACTCGCACCAGATTGTATCCACACTAAACTATAAAGTGCCAAAGCGGGGGTTATAATATTGTCTTGGGTGGTTGTGTTGCTTGTTTTTATTTTTGCATTCCTTCTTTCTCTCTCTTCACTATGGATGCACTTTCAATTCCTTTTCTTATGTCATTCAACTTATTCAAATGGAGATCAAAAATGGTAATGAAACTAAGGGGTAAAGGGTTATTTCGCATCACCATGGGAGCTGAGATTGAACCTGATGATGAGCTTGAAAAATCTAAGTGGTTGAACCGTAGTGACGAAGCCTTAGGTCTTCTTTGTATGTCTGTTTCTCCTAAATTTCTCTTCCACATTGAGTCGTCTGAAACACCAAATCTGCGTGGAAAATGTTAGATGATATGTTTGGATAACAAGATGACATGAGGGTGCATGAGTTCGAAAATGAACTACTATGATTAAATTCTAGTGACTTTGAAAACCTACAAGATTTCTTCTCAAAGCGTGTCCACACTAGATTTTTGTTAAAGGAATGTAAAGTGGAGAAGAAATATTCCCAGTTTATCTTGTCGATTCTTTGTAAATTAGGTCTGAATAATCCATCTTTGTGTCAACTTTTCACGCTACGAAAGCCGCTCTGGGTAGTGCTTGGAATATGCCCTCCTTCGACAGTTTTTCATCCCAATTCATTCGAGAACAAGAAAAACTCATTCAAATGGGGTATCTCAAGTCCAAGTCACATGCCCTTGTAACAATCTTGGTAAGGAAAGAAGACTTGAAAAATAAAGATAAAAGGATCAACCTAAGAAGGAAACCAAAACCAACCAAGCCAAACCCAAATCTAACATAAACACTTTGACTTCTGAGCCTAAAGCGAAGAAAGAAAAGTGTAAGTGTTCCTATTGCAAGAAGACTGGTCATGAAGAGCATCAATGTATGAGAAAACAAATTTATCACCTTACTCATTTACTTGAGAAAATCATAAAGGTGTTCCCAGTCTATAAAAAAATGCTCCAAAAGCCGAGTCTGCCACTACAAGAGAGTCTAAATCTGATAAGAAGAAAGGAAAGGACCTTATAGCTCGAGTTGCTCCTTCATTGACGTGGATTATAGATTCTGGTGCCTCACACCACATGGCTTCTTTGCATGTTGAGTTATCCAACATCGAACCTTGTGGCATGTTCCAAATCATATTGGGTGATGACACGCCGGTGTCGGATAAGCGGTAGTGGATCGGTAGAGATGGATGAGGGAACATTTAACCAAGTGTTGATTGTTCCTAATCTCTCTACCAATCTCCTATCGGTTTACCAAATCACTCACCTTAGTGAAGGAATGCGAGTGGAATTTGGTCCTAACTCGTGATTATTCATGAGCTTCATAATGACACTACTGGTGGTGAGGGAAATACAAATCATCATTCACAGTTATATACCTTTTCCCACTTTACTTTTGATTTGACACCCACTGCCTTTCTCACTCATGCAGATGAGGTTAGTAAGCTATGACATGAGCGTTTCGGGCATCTAAATTTTTGTTACCTTGAATAATTGAGCCAAAATAAAATGGTCAACGGGTTACCCCACGTCATATTTTCTAAGGGTATTTGTGAGGGTTGTGCCCTTGGGAAGCACCCTGAAAAGAGTTTTGACAAAGGAAAATCCTGGAGAGATACTCATCTTTTGGATATTGTTCATAGTGACATCTCTGGCTGTTTCCATCTCCTTCATTTACTAGAGCTATTTATATACTTACCTTCATTGATGACTATTCGTGATATACTTGGGTATATTTTCTTAAGCTTAAGTCTGAAGTCTTCGAACATTTTTAGGACTTTAAGGCTCTTGCTGAGAAACATGTGGAACAATATACTAAGGTTATACAAACTGAAAATGGAGACAAGTATGTGGGCAATAGGTTCAAGGATTTCTATAATTATGAAGGGATTGCTTTGTAGTGTATAATTTCTTACAACCCTTCGCAAAATGGAGTTGCAGAAAGAAATAATCAAATGCATAAGGAGATGGCCACTCGTATGGTTCACTCGAAGTCCCTTCCTCCCTAGTATTGGGTTGAAGTGGTGAATTGTGCTTGTTACATTCAAAATCATGTTCCACACAAGGTAGTAAGAGGGATGACACCCTTTGAAGCCTGGTTTGGACACAAGCTTGATGTTGAGAAATTTTGAGTCTTTAGATCCAAGGCTATGGCTCAGATTCCCAAGAAGAAACACAAGGATTTAGAACCACAATCTAAACCTTATATCTTTGTTAGGTATCTTGATGGCGTGAAGGGATATTGATTGTTGAACCCTACTACTCATGAGCTTTATATTGAGAGAAGTGTGAAATTCGATGAGTCTTCTTTGACTTCTACTTCTCTACCTTCTGAGGTTCTTATGCTTTTTGATTCGAATCGACTCTTCGAATGATGATGTTGTTGAGCATGCCCCTCCTCCTCTTGATCCTCCTTCGCCTCCCGAACCTCATGCTTCAGAGTCTTTCTAATTCTCATGGTAGTGTTGAGTGGAACCTTGTTCCTTCTCACTCAAGTGAAGAATCTTCCGAATCGAGCCTGATCCTCCTGGTCCTCATTGGGCTAGAAAAAATTTGCAGAGTGTTGGAGAGTAGATGAGAGATCCTTCAGATAGGAGGTAGACTCACTCAGAGTTCATTGGACCTCACTCCTTCTTTGCCTCCACTTCTGACCCTCAGTATTTTCAGGAGGCTTCTAGGATTCATGAGTGGGATTCTGCCATAGATGAGGAGTATTCCTCACTCATGAAGAACGATACTTAGGATCTCACCCCTCTTTCGAAAGGAAGAAAAATCATTCGGTGTAAGTGGGTTTTCTAAACAAAGTATGGAGCAATGGAGATGTCAAAAAATTTAAAGCACAACTAGTAGCTAAGGGTTTCTCCCAGGTAGTTTGGGGTTGATTACATGGAAACCTTTTCTCCAGTTGTGAAGATGACTTCTATTCGATTGACCCTCGGCATCACTGCAACTAATAGATGGGAAGTCCATCAAATGAACATTAAGAGTGCCTTTATTAATGGGGACATAGAGGAAGAGATCTATATGGAACAACCTCTGGGTTATGTCCATGATCCTTCCCTCGTTTGTAAGTTAAAGAAGTCTCTCTATGGTCTTAAACAAACCCCTCGAGCTTGATATGCAAATATAAACTCCTTCTTACTTACATCGGGTTCAATCAATGTCACTCGATTGAAATGTTTATATTTTATGACAAGATGACTCCATACTCATCCTTGTTTTGTATATCGATGACTTGTTGATCATGGGTAGTTCTTCCTCTATCATCAATTATGTGAATATTGCCTTATCCAATAAGTTTTCCATGGTGACTTAATATTAATTCATTACTTTATTGGGATTGATTTCACAACTTAACTTGGGTATTGTGATTTCGCAACCTAAGTATTCTTGATTTTCATGCCCAGTTTAATATGTCCGATTACTGCCTTCTCATACTCCTTTCCTTTCTAGGGTTAAGTTGGTTTTTGATTGCTCTACTCCCTTGGTTGATGGTACCCTCTATCGACAATTGGTGGGGAGCTTGATTTACCTTACTCACACATGTTCGGATCTATTATATGCCATTGGGATCATGTCTAGATTCATACAGAGCCACATGAATTGCATTGAAAGCAACCAAGCGAGATCCTTCATTACGTTCATGGCTCTTACATTGATGGAATTCACTATCTTGGAGAAGTGGATATTGAATTGATTAGGTTTACTGATTTTGATTGGGACGATGATTTAGATCATTAGAAATCTACCTCAAGCCACAATATTTCTCTTGGTTCGGATCCTGTTAGTTAGTCTAGCAAGAAGAAGAACAAAATTGTGATATCTTCTACAAAGGCATAGTTCGAGGAGGAGCGATTAACACTGCCATAGAAGTTGTTTAGTTACATGGTATCTTGACAGAGTTTGGTATTCACTATCGGCGCCTACTATCATCTACTGCAACAACATGAGCACCATCTCAATTTTCCAAAATCTAGTTCAACATCAAAGGACGAAGCACATCGAGATACATATACATTTCATTTGGGAGTTGATCCATGATGACATCATTGATTTATAGTATTGTCAGACATCTGATATGGTTGCAGACATTTTTACCAAACCCTTCACTGAGGTGAAGTATCTTCACTTGCGATCTCTTCTTTGGGTGAGGTCTTCTGCAACAACCCATCTTCTTCGGGCTTTCTAGTTCTCTTCTTCTTCTAGAAAGATTGCAGTTTGTACATGAGTACCTTATTAGGCCTTTAGTTTTTGGGACTCATTTGACACATCTTTCTTAAGTTATTTACGGAATCTTTTATCTCTTGTAAGTGGATGTTTTCCCTCCATTACTTGAGATCCATTGTACATGGGTACCTCATCAAGCCTAGTTACTGGGACCTATTCTTCTCTTCTTCTTCTTCTAGGAATATGTTGTTTGTACATGGGTACCTTATCAGGCTTAGTAGTCGGGCCCCATTGACACACCTTTCTTAGTTTTCTAGGAGAGTTCTCTTTCAATTATGACTTTCCATTACCTCTACCTCAGCTTCGATGAAGGGGGTGTTGGTGTATGTGACTAGACTTGTCGTCATTTGACATCTTGTCCATCTAGTGGGTTAGTCATCTCCATTGGAATTACAATGCCTCTTTGATGTGCACGAGGTTATAACATTGTTCCTCATGGAACAATATGATATTATTACTATTACATTACGCATTTAGTATGTTGTTGTATGCATGACTCCCAAATGAGAAGATTATACCTTTGGTGACACATCTCTTAGTCATTATATTGGTTTCGATTGATTTTGATTGTGAAATTATCTTATGTTTTTGGATTTTATGCTTTTTGGTCATGTCACGGGGATCCTGTCTCTTTCGTGCTCTAGTTTACTTTTCCTATTTTAGGCACAATAACTCCCAAGAAGGAAAATAAAACTCGCGCTTATTGTCCCTTCTTGGCGCTTTTGTCTACACTAGTTTATATTTTAATTTACCACTTGGTGCCTGATTTTAAATGTCTTATAATTCTTATTTCATGTTTTGGGTCGACTTTGGTGTCACCTGAGTGTCAAAATTAAAAAAATGAGTCATATATATACACAACCTGCTAACTTTTCTAAGGAGCACTTTGGGCTATTATTTTCTATCTACTACTTAGAAAAAGGAGCAACTTAAGGACTACATTTGGGATGCATTATTCATCGTGACAGAAGGGAAAAAAATGAATTTAATAACATGCATTATCTTGGGGAAAAGTAGTTGTAGGTCGCTATCTTGGTGCAGCCTTATACAAGGGAAACCTAGCACACACAGTGGACATGATTTATACACACACACACACACACACACACACACACACACACACACACCATAACTACATTGAGTCTAAAATGTAGTGTAGTGCTTAGTGATAATCACATTGGGGTGATCGCGAGGTCAAAGCATGACTCAAACATTTACATATTTTATTTAGTCTAATGAGTGTTTGAGTCTTGTGCAAGTAGCTAGGGTTTGTTTTGCAGGTATAGGTGCGACATGATAACCCTACAATGAAGTGGATGTGACATAGAGTGAAGTGAAGGCGACATTATCATATACTAAAAGAACCATATCTACATCCATTACGGGACACTAGCACCCAATTCGGATTCCAGACACTATCGCCCATACGATCATATCCTTGTTTAGGTGGTACTATCTAGAATAACTTCAGATCACTATTTTCTAGATAAAGTATACACAGTCCAGATTGAGCCTATTCCACCATTAGTCAAACCTAGATCTAGTCTAGATAGCTAGATATAAGCTAAGTCATTCTTATCCTCTTGTTGGTTGCACTTGTTTATCATTGTATGTTGATATATTGCATGTTTTTGATAAATATATGATTTAGTCTAGTCCTTTGATTAAGATTTAATTTTTGTTAAATCACATATCGAAGGTGTGGAAAGTTGCATGTAGTATACATACTGCATAAGGTAAGTTTGTACAATGTGTTTCATACATCATGTTGAAGAAGAAGAAGAAAAGGGTGGATGTGGTGTCATAAACATAATAGTTGATGATTGATGAAGAAGGTGAGCTTTTTCTAGAGTCGATTGTATTGTTGGGGAGGAATCTAAAAATCTTTAGAATAGGATTGTGTGAATTTTCCGGGTGAAGTGGAAAGAACTACCCATGGAGGATGCAACTTTGGAAATAAACGAGTTTGTAGGAAACCATATGAGCTTCGAAAAAGTGCTTAAAATGTAAATAAAATTTTGAATTTTTGGAAATGACATGCAAGTTTGGAAAAGAGAAGATTTTTTTATAAACAAATCTTGAAGTGGGTGAAAATGGTGAATCTAAAGGAAAGCATGAAAGATTTTAATATTGTTAGAAAATTTTCCCAAAATGCAAAGGGAACCTTGAGAGTAAAAATCCATCATTCACATTCTTGTGTTATATCAAGTGGTGGCATATGGTAGGATGGTCAAATATTTACTATAGTATGTACAAGTCTTAATTTCCAATCTCATAATTTGAAAAGTTTTATAGATTTACGTTTGTATTTGGAGTGCAATAGTGTCAAGGATAAAAAATAAAGGCTCACTTTAGATTGCACACAAATATTATAGTTTCACATTCACATATGAATTGAGATAAATAAATATGGTTAGATCCCACTTCATATCATTTTGTACAGTGCGGTGACCACATGCATTGGGGCATTCTTGAGGTCATTCCAAAACAATAGTTCTAAGGAATTATGCCATGCATTGTTATTCAAGTGCATTGTGAGGGTTTGGATAAAATAGATATCACAAAATATTTTTCACATCATATCATAATTCTCTAGTACTCTAAACAAAAAAGAGTAGAAAAATGTGAACATCTCAATAAAGTTGCAGACTTTTTAGATGCTTCCGAACACTACTAGATACCTCGGTCACTACCATTTAACAATACATTTCCCCCATTGGTAGTGTCTATACATTATTTTATACTATCTAATCACCGCATATGTTTCTAATACCTTTCTAATCTAGATCCAAGTCCTTGTGTTCATCATTGTACACTCATCCTTTGTATATAATTAGGTTAGGTGTTTCCATTGTATATTTTCTAGCATTATCTTTCTCTAGAATACTTAAAATAACCTTAATGTAGGTTCAAATTTCGTACATTATTGCATTTATTTAGTACTATGAATTATGTTGACTTTCTAATTATTCTATACTCTTAAGTGTAAAAAAGTTCAAACAAGTTCTTGTTTGTTCTTTATCATACATGGTTTCCTTTATACCACTTCCTATATTGTTTTGCGTTCTGTCTTCTTCGGATTGATGTCGGTAATTTTTCCTATGATTGATTTCAAGATACGAGCTCATAGAAGCATCTTAACCAATTTCAATACAACCTATGTAGTCGAGTTCATATCTTGACTTTTTAGATTTTAGCAATTTCTTCATTATACGGTTGTATATAGACATTGATTCCTCGTACATGTTTCTATATGTTTGAAAGAGCACAAGTTTCCAAACACATGAGAACAAATGCTATCCTTAGGATTTTAGTGGGATCTTCCCAATCCTCCACTAGGAAGATAAGGTGATTTTTGTTTCTTTTTTATCTTTAGCTCATTTTTGTTCTCTTACTAACTTTGAGAACTCTCAACAAATGGTGAGGTGACCACAACAAAAACTTTCTCATGTAAGTTTTTTTACACTTACATCAAAGTGGGACATTATGTAGACACCTAGATTTGGTACAAGACCGCTTAATTGCTTTAAAGACAATGTAGTTAGGTGTTTATTGATCATTGGTCCAAGATAGGCTCTTATTAGTGTGTGTTCATTGTTTTGTTCATGCATTGATTCTCATGTGACTTTCTATCCATTTGACCTCATATGACCCCTTTTTGACTTCGTTTTCTCACCCCATTTGTCCATGTTTTTTTTTCTCCTATCATTTTCTATCTCCTCTCCTACTTTTCATGCAATCCTACATAGTGACCATTTATGTAATGTACGGAGTCGGACAATACCTTTGTGGGGCCTTTTGTCCCCTAATTTCAAATTCCCTAGGGTTTGTATCTTTTATTTTCCTTTTTCACTCCTTTTGCGTATCGGCTTGTGTGTTAATAGGTTCTAATTTGATTTCAATAAGTCTATAAATACAATAATGCATTTAGGAAAAGGTGTATAAATCAATTATAAGGCAAAAGATTGAATGTGAGAGTGACATTGAAGATATAAGAACATAATTTATTATTTCCAAGATCATCCTTGTGCCAAAAGTAGAATTCAAGTTATTAGAGAGCATCCTAACATTTACTAGTTATTTTACATACATTGAAAGATAAGGGTTGAGACACTTGCATACACCGCACTTTTTGTTGATTCGCATTAAGGTGACATCAAGTGTCAATTTCAATAATTTTCCTCAAAGGAGGTTTAATTGAGACATGACTTCATATCCTAACTTTGTTTTTGATCATTTTGCATGATGTTGAGGTCGATTAGTATTTGGAGCAAGAAGGTCAATTTCCCAATGACTTAACATAACCAAGAAAGTGAGCGAGGTTTCCAATGATTGGACCCAAGAGTTTACATTTGCGAGAATGAGTTTTGCATCTACTTAAGGAAGCCATTTATGTATTCTATACTGATTTGGTCAACGATTTCTATATCATGTGCAATCTCGGTCAATATGGCCATACAATCTCTATTTTTATAATCAATTTACCTTATTATTTGGACTTGTCTCTTATTATCTATCACTAACAAGTGTCTCCAAATTCACACAAATTTGAATATTATTGTATAAAACCCTAAAATCTCTAAACTTTTCAATCACCTAAGTATTACCTATTTTCTTATGTTTTAAATATTATAATACTTTTGTAATTAAATCTAATTTATTGATGTATATCTACATTAAACCCAATTACACTTAATATTAATTTTATATATTTAATAATATTGAAACACTTCCCATGTACCCAACAAAAGATAGTAACAATAATTAAAAATTAATATAATATCTTACTATCCTACTCATAATTTATGATTAAATAGAATTCAATCAAAATAAGTTTTGGACATCAAAAAGGTTGTAGTCTAAATGTAAGGATGATGACTGCATCTACAATGACACAAATCCCTTTAGATACCTGACATGGAGAGTGAAATAGATAGGGTCAAGATCGTTCCTTGGGTGATTTTGATGGATTGGATGCCCCTAGTAGTCGTTGCTTAGCTAAAGAAAGACTTCAATATAGATATGACAGATTAGATACCCCTTCTTAACATTCCGTAACTAAACATAAGTTTTGATATTGATGTACATGCTTACTAGATTAATATAATTAATTATATATACTATACTCAAATATGAAACATGCAAAACTGATATCTATGTAAAATCATTAATTTCCAAAACCGAAAAAAATACAAAATTTTTTTTTTTAGACAACTTGAACTCAAACTCTGCCTGATATCTCCAAATGCAATTATACCAAAAGATCGTCATCACCAAACTACACCCCTATACTTCTTTATTTAGAAGGATCTGAAAGTCCAACGACTTGCTATATTTGAAAACCTGCCAAACAACTCAGTTACGTTC
This sequence comes from Taxus wallichiana var. yunnanensis, assembly GCA_018340775.1. NCBI lineage: Eukaryota > Viridiplantae > Streptophyta > Pinopsida > Cupressales > Taxaceae > Taxus > Taxus wallichiana. The sequence continues at coordinate 848,139,383 of CM031240.1, forward strand.
TACTCTGGAAGATGGACACGTTCAACTCCTCTGCAGAATGACACATTTGCACCGCCTTCAGCGAGCTGCCTTATCCATTTCCTAATCTTCTTCATCATCTGGTCATGTTGATCCATTTTGTCGCTCAAATCAAATTCGAAAAACAAAACAAAATAAAACTTTGCAGAATCAGCTTCGAATAGGTTGCTCACCCTATGTCAAGGTTTTTATTCATTCAGTTTACAATTCCTATACTTGGTACTCTAATTTCTGGATTGTGACTACAGAGTTTAGTGAAATTCAAGAACTGTTATGGATCCATACTGGCACAGGCCTTCTAGTGCTCACAATGCTTCTTTCTGGACTACCAACCAGGGTGCACCAGTTTGGAATAATAATTCTTCCCTCACCATAGGAGATCGAGGTACCCATTTGCTAGTGTTTTAAAATTTGTCCAAACACAATCAAATTTGTTTCGGCATTCAAGCCCATCAAAATTATGGTATCAAAATTGGCTTTGATTGTTTACAGACTAGTAAAACATGTATATTGTCTTAAGGTTAATGTTATTAATTTTCTCTTAACTTGGCCTGATACTTTAAGGGATACCTTAAATGTTGTATGAGTTAAAGATTGAACTAAAATTTTATGCAGTACGCTTGGGCTACATTCTTAAGATTTCAAACCATATTCATACCTTACTCTTCATATTTGTTGAAGAGCTCACCAAAGAAAAATAACTATAGAATGTTTTTTTAATCAATATTCTGGAAAAATCCTTTTGATCTTTGATATTCAAGCTCTGCAATTGTTCTTGAGTACCATTAATGCTGCTTGTGCACCTCATATTAGTTACACCAAACCTTAAAAATGTCTCATATTGTCTCTAATTGCTCAGCCTAAACATCACATGTATTTGCAAGGCTGATTGGTCAACCAACCAATGATATATCACCCCAAAAAAGCGGTAAACAGCCCATAAGAGATTAATCAACCTTGCAAATCTGTGATGGATAGGCTCTTCGGTCTCTAATATGAGAACCTTCGGTGCGTTGTCCGGTAAGCTTGGACGAAAAAGAGGCTTTGAATGTGTGGATAAGTTGTTCAGAACTGTTTACCTTGTCTACGTTTAGCCCATATTTTTAATTTTTAAACCTGGGTTACCCTGTGATGTATCCATTAAATATGTCTGTCGCTTCCAAAAATCAGATTGTTCATGTCCATTTCTGAGTCTGGTAGCAGCTAATTGATTGTGTCCATAATTGTTCATGACAATCTCTGAATCTGGTAACGTCTAATTCATAATTTACCCAATATGTGTTACAGCACGCCCTTGTAGCATGTCCAGGAGTTATGTGGTATTATGAGCCACCATATTGCAGTGAGATTGATATAAACATGTGTGAAGCTCCTACAATTGTTCCCATTCTTATTACACCATAATCAGGTATGAATTTAAACCTGGGTCACCCTTATTTGATACACTGCACCTTTGTCACGTGCCCCTTTGGTTATGATAAGATTACAAGCTATTTCATTGCAATAAGAGACATAAAATGTGTGAGGCTCTTATTTGTTTCATTTTTTTGTTGGGTGAACCCCTTTGTCTTGGCCGGGGAAGGCTCAAAACCCTGGGATTGTGTTACTCTGGGGGATTCCCTACCCAAAGCAGCCAATGGAAAACTCCTGTCAATTTACTGCTCAACCAACTTATTTGTTTCCTCATTTATTCAAACAATTAATCCCCTATTGGTTGATAGGCTTGGTCTGCAGGACATATAAACCCAATAGACCATGACCCTAATGCCAATGGGGTGGTGCTACAATGGAAGTGTCCTCATACCAAAATGATAGTTATTGATTGCAGGATGAGTTTCTTCCCCTCTCCTTCTTTGTGGCTTCACAATCCAAAATGTTCCCATTATGACTGCCAAAATGCAATGGAATGATCTGGACTGATTGTTGAGTTTCCTGTAGGACCGGTGCTGTTGGAGGATTATCACCTGGTAGAAAAGCTTGCTCAATTTGACAGAGAGAGAATTCCTGAGAGAGTTGTTCATGCGAGAGGAGCATCTGCCAAGGGATTTTTGAGGTGACACATGATGTTTCACACCTGACTTGTGCTGATTTTTTGAGAGCACCTGGAGTTCAGACTCCCTTATTGTTCGGTTCTCTACCGTCATACATGAACGTGGGAGTCCAGAGACATTGAGAGATCCAAGGGGATTTGCAGTCAAATTTTATACAAGAGAAGGAAACTTTGATCTTGTTGGGAATAACATTCCCGTGTTTTTTATTCGTGATGGCATAAAGGTATCTACTTTCATTCCTCATCATGAAGTGATCATACTTGTCCGCAGCTTCTTCCTCTTGTTATTTGCTAAGATACTCTAGAACTAAGAAATATGATTTTAGATAAGTTATAAATTCTTAGTAGCTAATATGCTAAAATTATGGTTCGAATTGTTCAAAGATGGTAAAAATTTTTGTTTCTTCTTGTTAGTGTTTGGAATTTGTACTGTTGATTTTGCAGTTCCCAGATGTCATTCATGCTCTCAAGCCCAACCCAAAGACTCATATTCAAGAGCCATGGCGCATCATGGATTTCTTTTCACACGTTCCTGAGAGTGGTCACATGTTCACATTTTTGTTTGATGATTGGGGAATTCCATTGGATTTCAGGCACATTGAAGGTTTTGGAGTTCACACTTTCAAGGTCAGCCACTGCCCACTACTTTTTCTCCTTCGAAGGCCATTACTTTTACAAAATAATCACAGTGACACATATTCCTCTGTTGAAAATTTTCTTCCGCATCAGTATTTCCTATTACATTTATTTAGAGCACAACTTTTAGTGGGAGTAGATGAGTGAGTGAATTACATTCATGTTAGGTTTTGTTATCAGCGAATTTTGACTACGCAAAATTTAAAAAATAAATAAATAAATTAAAAAAATGGAAATTTTGCAATTTTTCAAAAGTGTTACTTTGCGTGGTTTATCACTCTCATCACGACCGTCTCATTTTTGTGATCATTCCGGTCTTCGTTTCGTCCTTTTCGGGCAAGAACTCCTCCCGCCAAGTCTCAAGTCGCGTTAAATATTAATTAATTAATATTTAATTAATTGATTACTCTTTGTTTAATAAAATTAATTTTTAAATAACTTTGGAGTATTTAATTAAATAAATGTTAATTAAAATTCATGCTTTGGGAAAAATAAGCTTCCGCTTCCCATTGTCGGGGATGCCCAAATTGGCTTCTCGGGCCCGGATTTCCCCTTTCCTGGCAAAATTGCTTTAAATCCCGCTCGTGGGATTTCTTCCCCCAATTGCCAAATTAATAAATTGGCAAACGGGCAAGAAATCTCCGATTTCCCACATGGGGAAATTGAACGGAGATTGCCAGCCCACTTTGCCATTCCCGTTGGCAATTGGCCGTTGCTTTCCCCATTTCCCCTGGCAATTAATTCCACTACCGGGAAGAGGGGAAGTCGGTTTAACCTTCATAAATTCCTCCGTCGAACTCGTTGGAAAGAGTCGTACGAAGCTTTCTAAAATTGCTTCTCACTTCTTCTAAGGAACATAATAATATTTTTATCACATCCATCAAACAATAGTCTGTGAATGCCATTGTGAAGGAGAAATACAAGAAAGAGGAACAGCCAAATCATTTTTCACGCATAGGCGAGAAAGAACAGTCCAAGCATTTACCTGGGCAGTTCAAAATATTGTCCATGCATTGTTTAAAATGAGAGAATGGTCCGATAATTTATTCCACGCATGGGAAGGAATATAGCAGCAACAAAGAACAAGTTTTCACGGTAGAAGACAAGGAGCAGCTAAAGGATCTTTCACACCATAAAATACAAGACAGAATTTTCAACGCAGCCAAAGGATAAAAAGGTAAAGAAAGAAGGCAGCAAAAGCCACGCAGGTCAAAGGAAATGGCCACACAAGGGAGGTAATACACATAGCAAAGTAAAAAAATGTCTTGCTCTTTCAACGCATTGGGACAGCTGAGAGTTTAGGAATAACAGAAAAATAAAAATAGTCCCTGCAAAGGAAGAAAGAACTCTCCACGCTGTCAACAAAGAGCCCACACATAAAACAAAAACAGGAGTTTTTCCAACGCAAAAGCTAAAAGACCACGTGGGAGAGGAGAGGAGAGTCCAAAATCAGGCCAGAGAAAGATAAAAATTCAGGGAAAAATAAACCATTTTCAACGCAGAGAAAAGGCAGTTTGCAAAAGACAGCCCAGGCATTTGTTTTAGGAGGAAGATAAAGCTCTCACGCATAGGAAAGGGGCAGCAAGGTGAGAGAAAAACACCAGGTCTATCCACGCAAGCAAGAAGACAGTAAGAAGTCCCACGCATTGGAGGAGGAGGACAGTTCAAAACAGAAAAAGGACAGCAAAGAATACCAATTTCCACGCATTCTTCAGGCACCAATAACATTCAATAAAACAGTTTTAAACGCATGCATAGAGATCCCACGTGCCAAGGAGAAGCTGTCCAGGCAATAAACCAGGCAGAGAAAACATTTTCACACGCAGCCAAGAAGTCCCACGCATGGTTTGAAAGAAGTCAACGAGTAGTGCCACGTTCCATCATTTGCTAGGAAAATCCAACGCAAAGTAGAGAGCAAAGAAAATCCACATTCCAACAGGAGTTTTCCAATTCTCAACGCAGAGGTTTTTGGTGAATAAATTCCATGGGAGAATTTAATTAAAAATAAATCGTTTTCATCACGCATTGGTGAGAAGTATTCAGGCAAAATAATTATTCACGCATTCAGGCAAAATAATTATTCACACATTTGCATAAACCAAGAGCTCTCCAGGCAATTTGGGCTATTCAATGATATCACGCATTCAAAAGTCAGCACAAAAATAAAAATAAAAATGAATTTAATGAAGAAAACAATAGATGCGGAAAGAACGTGCCGTGGGTAGTAGCTGTCGAAGTAATCAACTTTGGAGCTCGATATCTCGAAGACGGATGATCGTCAGGAAGAAATGTTTGGTTCCTTGAATTCTTCCCATCTTCGTATACTCATTTTCCAAATTTCAAATGTGCAGCACCTCATTTGATATTTTTCATGAACCCAAGAAAAACCCAGTTTACTCGATTTTGCCACGCGCGCAGTTTCAGCTTGGCGGAAGGCCTACTTTGAGAATCCATATCTCGAGCCTAGATGATCATCAAGAGAAACAGTTTGGTTCATTGAATTATTCCCACATTCATGTACTTATTTGTAAAAATTCAAATGTACAGCAGTTTGTTTGATATTTTTCACGGAGTCAAATAAAATGCAGTTTGCATGATTTCGCTGCGTGCGCAGTTTTCAGCCTGTCAAGGTGACTCACTTTGAGAGTTGATATTTTAGACTCAGATGATCATCAAGAGAAATGAATTGTTTTGTTCAATTATCCTCACCTTCATATGCTCCCTTGCCAATTTTTAGATGCTCAAGGTGACGTTTGGTATTTTTACCAGGCTAGTTTTACAGGCGATTTGTGCAGTTTTGTAAGATGGAAGTAATAGCCTGAAATCACGTTTCTGTCACAATCATGTCATATTCAAACAAAATGATGTTGCGGTATGTATTCCCAGGCATTCTACTCACCTTGATACTCCATTCAGAGTATGAGAACATCGCCGATACTAACTTGGGACACATCGACATAGGTCGATTCTGCGATCGCATATCAACCGAAGGCGAGTCACAATTTTCTTGACGCTTGTTCTGAATTGGTCATCACTTGCATGGATGCACCACAAACCTGCATAGTGTGGCGATTCAACTCCAACGGCTCCGAAGCGGAAGCAACCTTTAACTTCCTCATTATGCGGTATAAGTCGTAGCTATTGGCATTGGTCTCTTCGGAGTCAAAAGCCATTGTTATCGGCAGAGATCGATAATGGGAGAATCTTGTCCACAAAATTGTTTTCACTTGATCGTTGTGCAGAGCTACTCATCGAAAAACCAAGACCAATGATAGGTACAATTGTGTGGATCATCAAGCAAGGCCACATCATTCAAGCATGTCCCTATCAGCTCTCAGTTAGCAGTATGTGCAATACTTCATCGGTCAGTCTTAAAGTTGGAGTGTTCTCGAATTGGACGATCGTGAGCGAATCAGAATGCCAACACTTCGGGATGGTGATAAAGACAAAATACATAACTCCAAGAAGTGAATTGCAATTTTGGCTCTTGGAAGATCTTCTCAATGGCGAAAGATTAAAAGTTGGATTCTGACAAGCCAAGGTGGTGTAACGACTACAGTCTCGCGAAAAATGAATAATTCATCATGGAAGGCTATTCGGAGCATGTGGAGAATTGTGTGTAATTGTGAATGTGAATACGAATGAAGACGAAATTGCTCACACCAGGATGTTGCTCAAATGGAGGGGTGGATGAATTGCTCAAGTTTCAAGATCGACTCTCTTATCACCTGGAGGATTATGGAGCACGGTCAATGAGTTCATTCTTGTACGACCGGGATAGGCGGACTCTTGGCCCAATGGATAAGACACTGATCCTAGGTGTCTTGATCTAGGTGACACATTCCTGACTAGGATGTCTATGTGTGTGTCCAAGTCATTTAAGTGGGTCCACATGTACCCATTTCTTTTATTTATGTATTTTTCCTTAAATGACTTTTTAACTTAAGTGATTTCTATTTTTGGTTGTCTTTAATAAAGTTGGTTAGAAAAAGTCAAAGGTCACTTAGGTGCCTTATTTAATGATCATGTTAAACCCTAACTACTTTGTAACCAACTTTTGGGTTATAAAAGGAAGTGAGGGGCTCATTTGTAAGGGTGACTTTGAGAGAGGAGAAGAAATACTTTTGTGTGCAAGCTTTGTTTCAGGAAGAAACTTTGTGTTCTTTTGTGAAAACATTTTGGAGTTAATGAAATACGAACTTTGTGTCTCATTCATTGTCTCTTGTAACATTTGATGTTCTTATGTTCATTAGATGTTAGGTGTTTGAATCTTGCATGCAAATATTATCTTTGATCTTATTGTCAACGTTATTAATCTGTTGTTCTAGTTCACAGTGATCAAGCTCTGATTATCTACTTGCTCACGTGTGTTCCCTTTTACACATTCTTGTTTAGCTAACTCAAACTCTGTTTTATTTGTGTTAGTTATTCATCTTTCCTCTTCGTGCAATATTAGGCTCTGTTTTTACCTAACTCTTGCATGTTCTTTCAATTCATTCCATTCCATCTCCCTCATTCATTTTTCTTTCCATTGATGTTCCAAAACACCCCCACATACAATTTTGAATGTACAAATGTAAATACAGTTTTGGTTTTCAATAAAGGCAGCCTCACCTTCATTGAGGAGGGACTTCGTTCCCACACTGTTGCATGTCATTTGCATGCATGCAAATCCATATACTAACAATTTTCCAATAGCATTATGTGGGAGTAGAAGAGTAAATTAAAAGCAGTCTACCAACACCTTAAAATGGGATATGACCCTAAATGGCCACTTCATAAGAAAAATTCAGACCAACTTAAAGCTTTCTGGCATATTTTGCATGTCAAATTACTAAAAGATGATATTTGCAAGGAGTTGGAGGGCTTTCTTGGAGAGTCCCTAGAATATATTATAAACCAATTTGTTTTAGGCCCTTCTAAGAAGAAATTCAGCAAGTGAATATTCTTGCTATATCATTGAAATAGGTCTGAAAGCTTTCTGGCATATTTTGCATGTCAATTTACTAAAAGATGATAATTGCAAGGAGTTGGCGGGATTTCTTGAGAGTTTCTAGAATATGTTATAAACCACTTTGTTTTAGGCCTTCTAAGAAAAAAATTCCTTGAGTGAACATTCTTGCTATACCACTGAAATTTATATATTTTTCTTTATGGTCAATGTGATATTCATTGGGTGTCAAGATCACATGAAAAACATTCTAACATGCCCATCATTTTTCATTTCTAACTTCGGGTTTTGTGCTTCAAAAGCTATTTTGTGATTATTTTTCATTATTCTGCTAATCTACCTGCTTTAACAGGCTGAAGTCTTTGCTATGTATTATGAAATGCTTTTGCTTGCTGCATAGTAGCCAGAACAGGGGTATCTATTCTGTCAAGCCTGCAAGGATCAAAGCCACATCATCATTCGTATCCAATTTTGTTCCATATTATTACTCCTCCTTGGTAGTTGCAACATGGGATTCCTATTTTTCAAAATTCACCAAGGACTTGCAGCTGTCCCTTGGTACCACAGTGATGAGAGGACCTCCAATGGTTGAAACCTTATTGGGTGGCTTAAAATTCCATAGACCTTTGGAAATATGCCTGCAATATTAAATCATTGTGTTCTTGATATAAGTGAATCTCCATGAGATGATCTCCACAAGGATGAAAGGAAACCTTGATTATAATTTAGTGGCTAGTGCTTATTTGAAATTCATTATAAAAGCCATCCTGTCAAACATGACCACTTATTTTCTTGTCCTTCAGTTATTGCCATTAAGCTTTGGGATTGGGCAAAGCATATCAAATCATCTTCATCCTTGGGCCCTGTTGATCCTTGGTATGGAACATAACCAGCACTTTTCACTTTTGACTGATAGATATTGTAGCCAATAGTCTTTCTTATTCAGCTGATCACTTCCCATATTAGTTTTTACTCGTTGCTCCTACATAGTGATTTTCCATACCAGATTTTTGATCAGTCTATATCTTTTATTTTTATGTGCTTGGGTTTTCTAATTGGTAAAATGGCCTGACTTATATAGCCAACTTTATACTTTTCTCTGTAACATTTCAAGCATAATGATTGTAGAGCTTCGCCTATTATTTTGCATGAACTGAATTCATGATGTTCTTTTCAGTTGATCAATAGAGATGGTAAAGAAACATATTGCAAGTTTCATTGGAAGCCTACTTGTGGACTCAAGTTTTTGCTTGATGAGGAGGCTGTAGTTGTGGGAGGTACTAATCACAGTCATGCTACCCAAGATTTGTATGATGCCATAGCTTCTGGAAACTACCCTGAATGGAAACTATGTATTCAGACTATGGATCCAGCTGACGAAGATAAGTTTGATTTCGATCCTCTTGATGATACAAAAACCTGGCCAGAGGATCTATTTCCATTGCAGGTGGGTACTGGAGCTAATCTTTTGATGTCTAAAAGTATTAGTCATAAGATGTAATTTTTTTACTTAAGAACTACTTATATTGAGCCCTGTTCAAATGTTCCATGCCATATTGCTATTTCAGATCGTCTGTTTCAAATGAATTAATGTCATTGGCTTATGCTTTGTTGCAGCCTGTTGGAAGGATGATCTTGAACAAAAATATTGATAACTTCTTTAACGAGAATGAACAGTTGGCATTCTGCCCTGGAGTCATCGTACCTGGTATCTATTATACAGATGATAAAATGTTTCAGACCCGAGTTTTTCATACTCCGACACACAGAGGCATAGGCTCGGGCCCAATTACTTGCTACTTCCTGTTAATGCACCGAAGTGTTCACATCACAATAATCATCACGAGGGTTTCATGAATTTCATGCACAGAGATGAGGAGGTATGTATTGTCTGTTGTGGATTAAAGCTTGAACTTGTGATACTAATCATGTTCTTTCTTTTATGCTGCAGAAGATATAGCAGAAACCCAACATGATCAATATAAAATGCCATAAAATCTTCAAGACATTTTTATCAGTAAAAGTATACTTAATAGGAACCCACTTTGTCTACTGTTGTGTGTTTCCGTTAGATGACTGGATTTTCCCAACATTAATGGGGAAACAATTCCCACTAATTGCAGGACCCCTATTCTGTTTTATCGGATTGTGTATAAAACTTAAATTTCCCATTAAGTTTACGAAGTACGAAGCAAGTCTATCACCAATTCTTGGAGTCTTAAGTCCATAGCAAGTCTATCACAAATTCATTGGCGTGTGTGTGAATAATAACAAGAAAAGTAGGTTCTTTGTTGAAGACCCGGGTTGGCCTTTTGATTAAGGAGCTGCACCCAAAAATAAGAAAATTGAGTTGTAGCTTTCACTAAAGATGGAGAACGGAAAAAGTCTTTCTCAAATTCATGGTGGAAATTGTCCAACTTTGGGGTACTAAATTTTGCAATTGTTGGGAAAAAAATTCCTACCGATATTATAAAATATAGTTAGAAAATTTAGAGAGGAAAACTTCCCTTTGTGAACACCATATGACTATCAGTCTAGAGAAGGTTGGACGAGTTTTGGACAATTATTTTTATGTGATGGATGCTGAATTTGCATTCCTGTTGCTGGTAATTTGATTTGGGGTTTCATAGCTCGGTTATGCTAATTTCTTGACAGTTTGTTTACCTGGGTTTTTGGACTGATGCCTGTATAAGTTTGAACAAATCTTGAGTTGATAGAAATAAATCTTTTAGACTAACATTCTGATTTACATTCCTCTGTTCCTTTCTGAACAGGTGAATTATTTTCCCTCACGTTTTGATCGAGTTCGACACTCAGAGAGGGTACTCCTTCCAAGAACTCCCGTCAGCGGTGCAAGGGAAAAGGTATGGTAGATGTATGCTTCTATATTTTTCGTGGTCAGTCAACGAATCTCTACAATGAGAGCAAAAAAGCAAAAGTTACATGTAACAACATAAGTACTAACTCATGTTTCTATGAAATGAGAGCAATATATATATATATATATATATATATATATTCTGTGTTCAATTCCTGCCATCATGGTGTAGAGATCAGTTTATTGAACTTGCAAAGGCCTAAACTACTCTTTAATGCTACCAGAGAGTCATTGCAAAAGAGAATAACTTCAAGCAGCCTGGTGAACGGTTTCGTTCACTGCCTCCTGACAGGTGCGTAAGCCATTTTCAATCTATTCCTCAAAAAATTATCTTACAGTATTACCAGTTTCTTGATATTTGTCATAGGGGCTAGAAAGCTTCTAACTTTTATATTCCATGAACTGCAGCTTGGAAAGGATTCCTAAATTATTACGTGTTTACACCTGTAATAAGTTGATGTCATATGTACCCTTACTATGAAGTATCTAGTTATAAGGAGTTCGCCTCGTGTTAGAGCTTCGCAGCTCCAGGATGCTGGACCAACCTCGATTTCCTCCTATTAGATATATATATACATATATATATATATATATATATACATACATATATATATATATACATATATATATATATACATATATATATATATATATATATATATATATATATATATATATACATATATATATATATACATATATATATATATACATATATATATATATACATATATATATATATACATATATATATATATACATATATATATATATACATATATATATATATATATATATATATATATATATATATATATATACATATATATATATATATATATATATATATATATATATATATATGAATGAAAGTATCTAGTTATGCCTCAGCCTTTCTATAGCCAAATACATTGTTCTATACTGAGGGAATATACAACACTAGGCTATTATATTATGGGTATGAATACATGGCATGATTTATGCTTTGTTTCATGACTCTGACATCCATCTAACTTAATGTGATTTTCTTGGTCCTTCAGACAAGAAAGATTTATCAAACGCTTTGCTGATGCCTTGTCTGATCCGAGGGTGACCGATGAAATCAGGAGTGTCTGGATATCTTATTGGTCTCAGGTATGTATAGCTGATAGAGCATTTCTTTTATCTAAAATATATATAGAGCATTAATATCAAACAAATCCCATCATAGAAAGATACCACTATAGTAAATAGCTCGACATCACATACATAACAATCAAAAGCTAGAGAGGGATCACAAGGAATAATGTCAAAACCAGATTACTGATTACTGATTCTTGCTTTACAGTGTGACCGAGAGCTGGGGCAGGCATTGGCTACATGTCTTGGGATGAAAGCCGCAATGTGAGATGAGAGCTAGCCTAGTCAGTTGCAACAAATAAAAATGTGCAGTACTTGCTCTTATTTTGACCCAAGTGTGATGAGGGGCTTGAAACTTGTTTCATAAATAAGTGGTTTATGTAATTTATGTGGTTACCTTCCTTACGTAAAGATATAGTCATTTAGTTCATGTCTTCTCATGGCAATGCGTGGAATGAATTATATTTTTTAATTAGTCATTCTTAATATGTTAAAATATAATCTTGATTCTTAAGTATAAAATGTATGCTTAATCATGGAGAAAATAGCAGGTCTTGCTAGCTGTAGCAGTCATCTAATACAAAGCTTTAGTGGAGACAACTAAATAGTAGGATTTGGGATGCAACTCCCATATTATAGGGTGGAGATTGTGAGATCAAGTTGAATTTGCATTGACACACCACCTAACATTCATAAATAGATGAATGCAAGATCAAATGGCAATATTGTTCAAATGTTGCCGTCCTTAGGTTTAGACCTGATGACCAAACTCAAGAATCAATCTGGCCTTTCCAATCCATCTACACAATGAAAAAATTTGGTTTCATTCAATTGAATGAAAGATTGTTTTGGAATCCATACATTAGGCAGCTTTGGGAACTGCTGGAGTGTCTGATTAATTAGTCCTTTATAAGAAAATTAGAGGAGAGATTCATTAAGTTTACTATGAGGATTAATGAAAGGCTTATTATCTATATTCCTAACTCCACCAAGTCTCCTCTTTGGGGGATGAGGAAATGGTGGAACACAGAAAAAGGGATTTCTAGAAGTACCCCAAAATCCTAGAAATGATATTTGAAAAGGAAAGTAGCACGGGGACGAGGAATGGAGAAGAGGATCAAGGGGTGGGGTCTCGATTCTGTTTTTATTTCTTGGTATTTTGTTTTTGAAGGTTTGCATTGTGCTCTTTTTTGGTTGAGCAGTTTGTTGTTATTTCAACAACTATCAACCCTACTAGCTGGATAGGGGCTTATCTTTATGTAGGACCGTAAATGGTTGTTGAGAGGGTTGTCTCTTTTACCTTTACATGATTTGCCAATTATCTACATGGGAGCTGAAAGGTTGGTATAGGTTTAAGCTACTTAATCTGAAATTATTTCGATCCAAAGGAAAATGGTAGATGACAATATCATTGTACAGTAAATGATTGTACTGCGAATGTGAAGTTCAGAATGGATTACACTTCCCATTCACCATTGTGGTTGGAAACAAAACTACATCAGACATGGGAAGTCTTAACATTTGATTGCTGCAATTGTGAAATAAAGCCATTCCTATGGTTCCCCTTGTCCAAAGGAAAAAAAAAAGTTGTATAACTAAGGGAAGTGGTCTGCTACTTGGGTATTATTTTTGGTATACACTTGTCTATTGCCGATCAATGGAAATGCATTATGGCTAGGTTCGATAAATAAATCAAGTTTGGACCAGCCATGATCTCCCATTTTCCCATAAGATGATGGAGGAGGTGTTTAACTTTATTTGAAGTAAACAAAGTGGGGTGGGGGTGAAATGGACTCTTTTGGTGGCTTGGGATGTCTGTACTTTTCCAAGAGAGGGAGAAGGATTGGGAATACCTAACATAAGAGATCAAGGCACAGTCCTAGTTAATAAATGGTAGTTTGAGCAGTGGGGCGAATTGTAGCATGGCAATCTTGTCCGTTACTATACCATAGATATTAGGGGTCATTTTCAGTGACATGATGTCATTGGCAGTCTCAAGGCATTCACAATTTCAGGTTCAACTCCTATTAAATGAGCACGGGCCATTTCAAGTGTTTGGTTATTTGCATTGGAATTTTGAAGGGCCATGTGATGCTTGGGATTTGGATTCAAGGCCTTTGTTCCATTCCCCAAAAGGTGAGCTTGGTTGCATAGCTAAGTTTTCTGACAATGTACTCCGTAAGAATCGTTGTTTTGACGGGGAGATTTGTTGATCATGAATTGCAAACATGACACACTGCAATTTTAACCACGTCTAAAAGCGTAGTGTGGGAAAGAAGTTCATCAAGGCCTTTGGAGAGGGAGGCATTGAATTATGAAACAAAGGATATTTATGAACGAATGAAGCACGCTTGAGTACTCCTCTTTTTAACAAAAAATGTGGGGGAGGAAGGATCCAAAAGTGCAATGGAAAAATCAGTGTCAAATCTATTTGGAACACACAAGTTACCTACAAGCATCGTGGTTTGGATAGTTGATGCTCCACCATAGATTGGTAGTCAAGGCAAGAATTTAGAAGATTGTATTGCAAATTCTACATGTAGGTGATGTGGCAAATGAAGAAAATCATTGTTCATATATAACGGAGATGTTCAACAAATAAGTTTTTGGGGATTGGTTTTGAGTTAAGAGCAATTTGATTCTTGGTGTCCCCTTTCTTGGAGGGGTACCCTACTTGGGAACACTTGGATGATCAAGGATATTTGTAAATTGTTATGGCACACATCGTGATTTACAACTATAGAATTTTTCTTGAAGAAAATTAAGATCAAGAACCCTCCATACTTATCCTAGAAGATTTTAAGATCTTTAGGTAAGAATTGGCATTTCTTTTCAAAAGTAAAAATTGAGTACATCAACAAATATTTTGTCAATGTCTAGTGAGGCAAATATTTTGTCAATGTCTAGTAATCGAGTTGTGAGATTGGTGTAACTTTACCCACCAAAAAAATATAAGATGTCTGTCTCCATTAAAAATAAAATCACGGAGAAACTTATCACAAGGCCTTTCTATCTTCTAAACTCCACTAGATTAATCGAATACGGTAAAAATTTAATACAAGATAAGCTTAAGAAACCATATAAATAGAAGTGCATTACCTCACGTGTTGCTACTTATGAGTTAACATTATCTTTGTGTGCAATAAATCTTATGAATGCTATATATATATATATATATATATATATATATATATATATATATATATATATATATATATATAGTGGCATATATGTGTGTATTTCTGCAGTTCCTTAGTTCGAGTAGCATGAAAGTGAAAAGAACAATCTTCTTGGGTATTATGGAATGAATTGCATTTGTACATCCAAGAAGAGTGGATTTATTAACAATTAGAATAAAGGGGACGCCTATTGGTATACAATTATGATTCAATATTTTCATGGAGATGTAAAATACATTATTTTTTCCAATGAGACAACCCAAGAGACAAATGTAGCTTCAAAATTGGATGGTAAGCAACATAAGAACTCCTAATGCCAAAATCATCTATCTAGTTGTGACATACATAAGACTAAATTGCACTTAAAAAAGAATGTTGTGCTACGCAAGCATTGTTGACTAGAATGCATTCTCCTATGCCAACATTGACACACACATGCACTATACAAACTCACACGCTCTTATGTTAAGGGTTAGTGATCCCATAGACCATTTAGTCTTGTGGACATAATTACAACCATTTCATTTCATTCAAAGAGAAGAAAATTTATGAAGGGGATCCATGTGCTAGCACAAGTACCACCCTTATATCCAAGGGATTCGTATTGTATCTTACATTCACAAATGTGAGTGTAGGGGAAGACTCTCATTTATATTGTAGATAGTAAAGTGTGACAAGAATCTCATATGGGTAGATGTTTTGAAGAGGTTACTTCCTTTGTAATTATGTCTTTCAAGTCTTTTTGAGGAATCTTTTGTAATTTTGCCATAAATTTTTATCTAAAGTTTCATTTTGGGTGCTCTTTACCCCATTGTAAATATATTAGATAGCCTTACAACTATTCTCTTATATGCTTTTCGTGATTCTACAAAAATTATAATTATTTTCAAAAGAATTAAAAAGAATCTTTTGACACAATAATTTTTAAAGGAATCTTTCATAATTGCGTAACTCTTTACTCGACCTTCGTTTTGAGTGATCTTTAAACCATTTGAAATATATTGAAGATACATACAACTTTTTTAGTATACACTTTTGACAATTCCCTATGGATTATATCATATTTGATAGATTACCTCCTTGAAGTTGAACCGATAATATTTAAATTACAATGGAATGTTTTTGTATTTTTCTATTTATTGAAAATATTTGAAAGTGTGTTATTCAACTTTAAGGAGGTAATTTGTATCAAGATCATAATTGATAAATATTGGATTTACCCATATGATAAAATGTATGAAGGCAAAGAGAGACACGACTATCCTGGATTCTCAAAGCTAATAGAGAGTCATGATGTATCCTTCCTTAGTATAGGGTGGGCCTTGTTTTGCCATAGTGGACTTTCAATGTGTGATATTGCATTGATAATCCATAAGACAATCATGCTCAATTGTAATTGTTATATGGAGTTGGGGGAAAGTAATATTGTGATTAGTCTCATCAATAGTGCCTTTCAAATGTTACAGCCATGATCATCCCAAACAAAGATAAGTGGGTTGGAGGTCGGGTGCTACCTATAATTTTGTTCTATAACATGTAAACCATATATGATAAGTAACATGATATAACCTCAAAATTCATGTGATTGTTCATGTATATGCATAATGTTTGATGGAGTAAGGCCAAGAATGTGTAATGCTTTTGACATACATACATTCTTAGATGTGGGAGTATTGAGTGGGACATGTTCCCAAAAAAATTTCGTGTATATAAAGTGTGGACATAAAAGTATCGAATCGAGGAGCTTACATGCTACAATTGTATTAGTAGGGAATGATCACTTTAGTTGCAATGGAAACATTATATTTTATGGCATGTATCTAAAATATAAACACTTAACAATGGGTAACATTATGACGAACAATATGAAGGTAGTCAAAAAATGGATTATTTAGTTTCCTTGATAAGTTGCTAGACATGTGGTGACGTGAAGTAGGTAGTGCTAATAAGCCATGATTAAGTAATAAAGGGAATATTTCTGTGGTGTATTTGCATTTTTAGGAATAGTAATTGAGGTAGAAGTTGCAATAGAATTGAGTGTTAATAGAATAGAGGCGGGACACATGGATTTGCATTATGTAGTTGTTCTTGCATCTTAGGTATGCTCGATTTGAAAAAGATTTGGCTCAAAGGTGAAGAAAAAATATGTAGGGTGAACAAAAATACAAGTATCAATAAATCGTATTTCTTTTTCTAGAGTAATGACATCCTTAGAGAAGTTTTCTTAGCATCATCGAATGAGATTTATGTTGATAATGCCCAGAGATAGTAGATGTACATAGGGTATGAAACATAGATTCATCCTCATCAATGGGGTTAAAATTTAATTTTCATAAGTGTTCATCAGAAAACTCTACATCATCGTCATCATTTTAGAATAATCAATAACCAAACCATCTCAATGTTCTTAATAAATAGTAATGGTAACTTGTTGACAACTTCATGTTCATTGGAGAGACTAAAATTTGACATGTTGTACATCCTTATGGATACATGGCTGTGTGGATTGGTTAGAAATTTATTAATTGATCAATTGATTCAATATGTCATAACCCTTTAATGGAGCATTAGGTTTATAATCAAGATTAGAAGACATGGGAGGAATAGGTTGGTTGTCCCAATTGATTACCTTCCTCATATAGTATTGGAAGCATGGTTTGTGGGACCCAATATAGGTTTCGGGTGAAAAATGGGGTGGGATGAGCTAGAACAATCTTCCTAATGAGGGAAGGAAGGAAAAAGGTTTCATACAAGATCTTTGGTGTCACTTGAAACAAGTATGACCTCATATTGATTATTGATATACGTACGTGAATGGATTGAAGTTTTATAAAATGAATATAAAAACATGTGTTAGTGAAGGAAGATTTATCCTTTCCCTCAAGTTGAGGGGAGGCATGAACTTAGTTAAAGGGATGGTAGATATATTATTTTAGCCTAAATTAAATTTTTATAATGTTATAATATAACTAAAAATGATGTAAGGGTTTGCAATAAGTAGACTATTTTGATCTAATTAACTTCCAACATTAATCATATACAATTAAAATAATGCATTCAACCATAAAATGATTTAAACGATTGATAAAATGATAAGTAATTGCTCAAATACACAAAAGGACAGATAAACGTAGTAGTTCAGGGAAGGAAAGAGAGGATCTAGTTGTGCAAAGTATGATGAAATGAGATAATTTGGGGCGTAGATGCTTCCATGAAAGTTCGGAACTAGAAATTTGTTGGGTTGTGGAGCTAGATTATTTCACAATGAGCATGCATTACAGGTGGCTGGTTTACACAGTAACCGATGTCGATTGATTAACCGCCATTGGTCGGGAACCAACATCTGTTTTTGTGCGTGGAAGTTTATATTTAACTCATGGGAATTAGATCTAACTTTAGTTATAAAGTGAATCTAAAGGTTGTAAATGCATATCTAAGTTGACCTAAGTTTGTATATGCATATATAAGCATGAAAGCTAGGGTTAGAAGGTTAATTAAGAGAAGGATTGAGTTAGATCCTTGATTCTCCTAGATTGAGAGGATGAAGAAGAAGAGAAAGAAAGAACAAGTTACATGAAGACAAAGCTTTCATGGAGAGAAGTTGGACAGAAGGAAATAACATGTACAACTATGGCAGGTACATCTCAATGGTGAGAAGAGGGTAACATATTCTATTGTATTTCCTTTGTATATTTATTGTCTCATTGTAATGGCTTGTATAGTATGCAAAGCACATAGAGTTTCTTCTTGTAGATCCACATGTTGATGAGATCTTGTATAGTAGATCCATGAGATCATGATGTATTGATCCATGTAGATCTAGTATTATATTGTTAGATCCACAGGTGGTTGTGAGATCTTGTATTCATAGATCCATGAGATCATGTTGTATTGATGATATATGTAGATCTAGATATTGTAGAGGAGGTTGTGTTCATGTTTGCACGAGGTTGATGCGGTGATGGAGAGATATAATTACTTTTGGTGCACAATTATAGTTGCAGCATATGGTAGACCCATGTGAGAGGTCTAGATTCACATGGGATCTTGGTTGGAGTTCGTAGAGATGCGGTAGTTCTGGTATGTGAGATCTAGTGATGGTTTGGAGGCACGGTTGTAGTGCACTCATGGAGATCCGTTTAGAGATTTGGCAGAGGAGATACTCTTAGAGAGATACATTGTAGTCTTGTGGGAAGAGTTGGTTTGGTTTGTATATATATATATCATATATATATATATATATATATATATATATATATATATGAGATCTCTATCTTTGGTGGACGTAGCCCACATTGGGTGAACCACGGTACATGTTGTGTTATGTGTGTGTACATTGTTATGATTTTGATTTATCTTGTTTACACTTCCATCTTTATATATTCTAGGGAATTGATTCCATTTCCGCATTCCATATTCCCAACAAAATTAAGCCCGTGAAGGACCATACACGTACTAAATGGTCCATATTAGACCGTATGGTCATGACCTAGAAGTATAGTCTTGGACCCTTTGACAATCTCGATATGCAACTTTCTATGTGATTCACTTATCCGGAAATGATCTTCATTGTATGTCACTCTTGCTCGCACAACTTCATGATGACTTGTAATTACTTGTAACAAAGTAGAAATCCTATCAACTTGCAAAACCCTTCATCAGAGCATTATAAAACAAAAAGGATAAAAATATGAGTGTGGTGAAGTCGACTCCTCGACGGTCAGAATCTTAGTTGTTGAACCAATCCAAGTTTTGCCAGACCGCATGCCCTCATTGCGGATCAATCCTCATGTAGTTATCTTAGGTGCGTGTTTAATTGTGTATATCTAACCAACCCCCTAATGGTGCTCTCATGTATTGTGACACCAAGATAGTGGGGAAACTACTTAGTATAGGATGCACCCGACATGGTAGTAGTGAGATGGTGTGTGCCTCATCTATGTGACCTAACCCCTTGTTGATTGAAACCCTTGAGAAATGCTTGGATTGAATGTTCTCTTACTAAACCACAACTCTATGACCTTTGCATACTTGCAAATGGATGAAGCTAGACTTGTTGACCTAATTTAGTGCTTTATACTTGTATTAGGGACTACTCTAGATGATTTGTAATTGATTTAGGAATATTTAGGAACCCTTTGAGTTATTTTGGAGAGATATTTGCAATATTATATTGTAAGAGTGTCAAGTGAGTTATAAAGCGACAATGACTTGCATATACAACACAGCCGTAGGTGAAATATTCTAATAATTTCTACCATAGGAAGATGAAATGACCTAAATAATGATTTGAGATTGAAATTAGAGTCATTAAATGTGAAGGGGTGAGAGCGTACATATCATTCAAGACCAAACCATACATCTCGATCCTTCCATATGTTTTCAAACTAGAGATATGAATATGGACACCGAAAGTTGTGTCATGAATATCAAATGTTTTATGTTTCTTTGATTAAATAATATTCTTAGAATTAACGACAAAGAAAAGTGTAAAGATAAGCAATTTGTATAAGAGCCAGAGAGATGACGAGATTGAATTTCGAATGTGAGCATTTTCTTTAGAAGGGAACATGGTCAAACATGGCATTGCACAAGAACAAGTTACCAAATTATAGTGTCTACATTTATTCCTTCTTTAAGTGTGTAATTAAAAATTGCATGCTTAAAGGAAAAACATACCTAAGTGTGCACACACATTTTGTAATTTCTTGATACTATTTCTTGATGTGTTTGTGTTGGCATTCTCTATGTGGGACTCGCATCAAAAAGTGTATTCAATTTTTAAGATATAAATTTAACTTTAGATAAAAAATAGAGATAATGCTTGAACTTTGAACATTGTAAAAAGTATACAAAGGAGATGCAAATCGCGGAAGAAATATAAAAGCTAATTTTATAGATGGAGGAGCTCCCATTTTTGTCATGCCGGGATACTTGGAATTTTCTAGGAATATGTCAAAGGATGTGGCTGATCGATCCTCAATGTTGTACCATAGGAGATAATATAAAAGAGGAAGGATTTATACTACTAAGAACCCATGTGATTTTACACCTTCCTTATTTGAGAATTTTGTGAGAGAGGAGGAAATTTTACTCTACGAAGCATTTAAATTTTCTTTGATGCCTTATACAATAAGGAATATAGTGAGTGAAGAAGAAAAAAATAGTCTAAGGAGAGTTTAGTTTTAATTTGACGCTTTCCACTCTACCCATGGACCACACCACTACGAGATGGATCTAGGCCTAATTTTTTCCAACTTGAAAAATCAAACATTGGAAGAAATGGATATTTCCATGCCCCCATAAGGTGTTATCGTGACTAAACTAATCATTTTATTTTTGAAACATGTAATTGGAAAATGAGGCTCATACCCCTAAACCCTATTTTGTAATCGGCGAATAATGTCATAAAGAAGGAATGAATTAATCATTCTCCCGAGAAATTTCTCTAAAATATTTAATTTATGACAATAGTTGTGTAAAAATCATGTAAACAACTAATAAAATCTATAGGAATTTAAATGCGGTGATGAATCTTCCTCTATCCAAAAATGTATGAAATGGTTAAGACCATACCATAACCTTGATAATAACTATACAGTTTCAACCCTATTTGAAATTTTCCACTTTTAAGTGCTTGTGAATTTTTCGAGGATATGAGCCTTGCAAAAATATATTCTTGCATATTGTAATATTTTTGTTTCTATAGAAATATCGCGATGAATTCATCCTCTTTTGTGGCACGTTAAATAAAACATTTGAGCACATGACTCAAAAGAACAAATGCATATCCATGTACCATATGTCTAATAATATATGTAGGATCACACAAAAGGCTATAGTGGTGGGATACCTTTCAGAAATTGACGTGTGAAATGGGTTGTGCATAGTGACAACCATGGCACAGAAAAACAATATGCAACAAGCAAAAATAAGAATACATGTAAAGAAACCGGTAAGTAATAGAGGGAAAACAATCATGTACTACTCCATAATGGGACAAATATAGAAACAACATAGTAAACATGTTAGAATCCACAATATAGAAAAATAAATAACAATCAAGCAATCATTTCATAACCCATGAAAAAAATAATCGTAATCATTAAAGCATAAACTATTTGTGTCATAAGCTAACAATAATATACAAATAGAAAAAAGCGTGTACATTCAAGTAAGCAATAACATGTAGAATAAATTGCATATGAAGGCATGAAGCCACAAACATGGGACACCCATGGTGTCACAAGACAAACACATTAGAAGTAAAAATGTGCCACAATAAGATAAACAAGTGCATACATGCAAGATATGCATGGATCCACAAACATGGGACACACACAGTGTCACAAGACAATCAAGGTCCTCGGGACATATAAAGTAGACAATTATAGAATCATAATAAGATAAGACAATCAATTAAATCCACACAAAGTACTAAATTAAGGAGTAAATATGCACAAAGAAGTAAGAATAAAAACACATAAATCAAGTGTAACAAACATTATAAAAAATAGAGATAAAAAGATAAGTTAGCATTGCATAAGACATATGTGTTAGTCATGTTGATCCAATAGGTAGCAATAAAAACTATTTATGTAATCAAGACCACATACTTAGGAGGGAATGTAACATATCACTCCAAAACACAAGACACATAACATATGATCCATACAAACAGGTAAATCATGAGGTTTGTATATGACATAAAATAAAAGGTATGACAAAACACATATATAATAGGGTATAACAAAAACACATCCATAGTAGGGTCCGTAAGACCAAAAGTAACAAGTCTCTCTATGTACAATGCCCAACGAGTCCAAGTATAAAAATATCCGCCCAAGAATCGTAATCCAATACCTCAACATCTTCTCGAGGGAGCTCAATAGAGCCATGTAAAAGTATCAAACATCCCATCTATATATTTTTGGTGAAACCCACATTCCAAAATTACACTATTCTCAAGTAATCCAAAATTTAAAAGAGTGAATAATCTCAAGCTCAACCCTAAAGTTTGAAATGAATAACTTATCTTTTACAATGGTGAAAACATCATCCTAGGATGTAAGGAGCAACAAAAATCACTGTAAAATCCACCAACTATAATGCATATCACAGAGGCAACTCTACCAAGAAGAATCTCGAGTACCATAAAAGTCTCTCAACCATAGAGGACTAAGTATCACATGTCTCTCCACCATAGGAGGACTAAATATCATAAGTGTCACTCCACCATAGGAGGACCGAGTACCAAGTATCCAAGTGAGGTCGGGACACTCCATGGTCCTAAATGCATCTATCCCCATCACCTCAAAACCAAGGACATGTTATTGCACACCATGTATATAGACAAGACACCTTAGGAGTACCCCTATATGACATGCGTGCACAATACAAATAAGATATAACCAGATCATCAAAAAAGAAAGAAAATCCACATTACACTCTTGACAACATTTAGCCAAACAACTTCAAGAAATAAATAAAACCAATAAATTTCAGAAACCAAAGAAAAATGGCTAAGTAGTTGCATTCAAACTTCAAATTCTTGTAAAAAAGAAAAAAATGAAAAAGAGTCTTGAAGCTTCTCCATAGATAAATAAAATAAAATATTGGTTTTAAGAAAATTCTGAATTAAAAATAAAATATACATAAAATTATTCACATCACATTCACTGTGAAACCTTTAATGACCTCCAGTAGGGGTATGAAAAACATCAAGTGCACATCATAACATATAATCATGATACTAAAAATATAATGTAACTGCCATAATGTATGGCTGAGTCAAATCTCCCACAAGATATCGGCATAGCTCAAATAAATACATTTATAACCTCTAGTGACAATATACCCAAATAATCTCACCCCCGGCTAGGAACAAAAGGTTTTCTTCCAAAAGTTTATCACTTAGAAAGTCACGTGATCATAAAATTGGATAGTCCAAAAGTGATTTATGTGGTTGTCAAAGGATTTGAGTTTTGAAGGTTTGGGAGGAGAGAAGAATTGGTCAATGCATCGATGCAAGATTGGATAGAATGGAAATTTCATGATTTGAAAGAAAAGTCATATCATTGTAATTATTATATCATCAAAGTCTATAGAGAAGATATGGGTATCCATGAAATTTGGTAAACATGTTTGATTTTTTAAGTTTACAAGAATAGGGATAAGATACCTTAGAATAGTAGTAATTATTTTACCATGACGAGTCAATGTAATACCCATAATATAGTATGCAAGGATGTGGAAAGGGTCAAAATCCAGGTAAATTGTTCCAAGGAGGAAACCAAATATCTCAAGTTTCAAACCTTTCCACGTATCATATACTCTAATCGTCAAATGTATGATGCAACCATCATAACCACTAAAGGATAGAACTCATGAAGGAAATAACCAACTCTTGATATCTTTCATAATGGTCCCCCAAGTTTCATCCATAGTGAAACTATCCAAAATAATTGTACTAAGCAATCAATATACCATAATCTAAAGATATTTGTGGTTTCTATCACAATACAAGTCTATAACAAGAAATTGGGGACCCATTATACAACATGCTCGCTAGGAGCCACATACCTAGTACAACAAGTAGACCAAGGTACATCACCATGACTCCACATAACACGACAACAAGAGCTAACATGAAACTCATGCTATGCATACACAAACAAGTACACAAGAATCATCTTCAATTAATATAAGAGGTTCAAGTGTTTGAACCTCTGCTCCGACAACAACTATAATGCCCAATAATTTTCACCCACGAAACACCACTAAAACCATGATAACTTTTTAATGGTATTAATTTTTATAACACTAAATACAACTTTAGATTTGATTACTTCCAATTTTCCTCACCAATGTACCTCATTACAAGAACATAAAATAATAATCAACAATATTAAAAGAAATATCATCCCAACCTCTTCCGAATAAGGTCTATAGATCAATCTTATATCATCTTCATAAGGACACCAACTTTGTTCGTTGGGGTTTTTCTCCAAATCAATCACCAAATAAGTAAATTTAGGAAGACCTTGGTCCAATATCTAAAACCCATGGATCCCTTAATATTTGTAATACATTAAGCCTATCTACATAAGCAAGGTGATTTAAAACTCATGGGTCCCTCGCAATTCCATTCCCACATGATTTAAGGGTGGTCTTTGTTATAAAAACACAACCATAATCAAGAGTACTAACGATAAGAATATTATCCACTGTCATTAGTTTCCAAATGGTTACACCTTTATTACAATTTGGTGTATTTTATTAACATTGAATTGAAAGGTAATTAACATATGTAAGCACATGCTCACATATTCAAATTCAAGTTTCTTATATTATATAAACCTTTATTCACCAAGATTACACTTGTTTTCTTCTATTTTTGAAGTTAACTAATTAAGCTTACCCATTTAGTTTACATTGTTAAAAGTATGTGTATGATTCACATATCTCCCATTTCATGACATGATCTCATGATTTTTTTCTTTCCATCTTATGCCCCTAAGTGGAGACATTTATTTCATTAGTATAACATAACTAAGGTTCAACATTATGTTTAAGTAGTGGGCTCAAGCTTCCCTTTTATAGTTACATTAAAGGGGGAATAACTTTAGATTTCTCATGAACTTGAAATACATATTATAGGTCTAAACTTAGAAGAGAGATATAGGTTACAATTTCACCCACATGTAGTCTCGTAATATAACCTATGTTTAGTTTCTTCCAAATTCTACTTAAGGGGTGCTCAACCTAAAATGGGGCCCATACTAGTATAAAGAGGATATTCTTATTCCACAAGATCTTTGTATAAGATAGCATAAAAATATGACATGCCACACATGGGTGATCATATAACAATTAACATACACCAAGAGGATAAATTATCTTTTAAATTTTTTTCCTCATTCATTAAAAGTCTATACTTTAAGTGGTACACCTCACTATTTTCAATTCTTAAGTCAATTAATTCTCATAGCTGATTAACTAAAATGTGGAATTTATTATAATTCTATAGTTAATCTAATATAAAGACAATAATAAATAACAATGAGTAAATAAAGTAAATGACCCAAGAAATCTAAGCTATGAAATATGAAACCCTAAAGTGCAAGAAGGGTTAGATTTATTTGATTCGATGAAGATGATGGACTGTCACGAATAAACTGGATGAACTAAATGCAGGAACGAATGCATAGAAGCTCTAGAAGACACAAATCTAGAATATTAGGATGGAATGGAGTGCACGGAGAGATACTGAGGTGTCTCTAGGTGCCTTAGTATGAGTTCTGGGCACCCCGGTATGTGAAAAGGTCCAGTAAACCTCCTATGAGGTGTCATTTGGATATTTGCCTACCTTCGCTTCTTATCGCACTAGATTTTCTCGAACTTTGTAGTATGTCGTTGGAAATCAGTGATGAAGGAGAGACATGCAAAACCATAAAACAAGTATCAAACCCCTAAAAAAGAAAGATGCATATGAAGGGGTCACAATGGTAGAATTGCTAATCGGGTGCTACACTACATCTCGGACTCGATGCGCTTATCTATGTGTGTGCAATCATACCCTAGGTTCTCTTATTCCAGTCGCACTTTGTGAAAGTAGTGAACAACAACTATGTGTAGAAATGTAATAAAATGGTGGATGGAATAGAATAAACTTCCCTCCTATGCAGTGTGATGCAGATGAACTAGCCTTGTGCCTTATGATGGAGCTAGATGGATGCAAATGGAGCCTTTGATGGATGTAACCTTAGGTGATGATAATAGTGCTTAGTGCTTAGTCCCTCATTATGGTCTCATAACTTTATATTTATATGGTTATCTTGTTCTAATTTCGTAATTAACCCCGAAAAGGCCGACCACTAAAAAGATAGAAAGCTCAAATGGCTAGAAAGTGCCCAAAAAGTGGTGGGAAAGTGTAAGAAGGCTCGAGGTACCTAAATGGTACGGGGCACCTAGGGCACCCAGTCAAAGATAAAACGACGCCAAATGGCAGAACTGATTGGGCGAGTAGATGTGGGAGGTCGGAAGCAACGATAATAAGCAAAGTAAATTGGAAAAATGACATGACTTAATTAGTACTTTCTTCACTCAAAAATCATATGAATAGTCATATGAGACCATGACTAAATAATGTCTAAAGTGTGTGATTTTTTTACTATATTTCCCCAATTTATGTTGTTGAGTAGAAATCTCGGTAACATAAAGTAGATAGAGATGTGTACCGATAATCCATGTAGAGTGATGTAGAAAGCGTGTCGATGGACTAGAAAAAGCGTGGAATGAGAAAATAGTGGAGTGTGGAAACTAAAGATGTAAAATAGTGCCAAAAGTGGTGAGAGTGAACCTAGGGTGGATACTCGTGTGTAGATGCCAATACGTGTGATGTACCGCATGTTAGTATGATGTGTATGCTTTGCCACGAATGTTGTTGTTGTTATTGTTGACACCTTTGTTATAGTTGTTTGTTGTTTTTGATTGCTTGCTTCTCATAAGGTTGGACCTACAAGGAGAATATGATCAAGTAGTCAAATACACATGTATATGTATATAAAAATGCATGTATACAGTAATGAAAAGACTGAAATGGAAGTATGAAAAATTAAAACGAACATGTGCACCTGATCCGTGATGAGAGAAAAGAGTGGAGAGGGGATATCCTGTACTACGAGTTTATCAAGTGATCTCATGCCACCCTAGCCAAAGAAGTGTAGGGAGAAAGTTGCATTATTATATAACCTATAATTGCTTCCTTGAATATGTGTGAAGATATCTCTCTACTACCTATATTTTTGGGTGATCCAACACCGCTGGCCAAATTAGTGTAGGGACGAAATATGTTATATCCTTTAACTTGTAATTGTTCCTAGAATGCTAAGGACAACCATGTCCTATAAAATCCGCTATGTACGGGTTTGTAGGTAGGTTTGAACCCACTTGTTGTTTAACCCACAATGTCAAGGATGGAAACTAAACTAAACTGTACTGGTAGAAAGCGTTGAATAGTGTGTAAAACTCCAAATGATGCCCCCTCTTTGGGGGTGCATGCGACATCCCTAATAGGAGAATGCATCCCTAAAAGAGGACCAACTTCATAAGTTTGTGTCCTACGGGGAAGGGAATGAGCTTGATAGAAACCAAGGCACAAACAAAAAAGTGGCTAGAAAATAAGTCTTAGTATGAATAAGCATGCATGTAAAATATGAGTGTACATCTGTACAAACAATGTAGAAGCTAGAAAGCACTTAAACAAGCAAGCAGACAATCATAGACTGCCAAAGCGGGTTGTAAACATGGGACATCACTCATGATGCCACAATAAACTCAAGGCCATAATGGCCGCTTATAAATAAACAAGTGTGCACACCAAACAAAGAGCAAGGCCCACATATAATAGAAATCAAAGAAAAACAAGTACAAACAATGGATAGCCATGGTAACAAGTAATCCTGCAAAAAATGCCGCACATGAAGCACCCATTAGCATGTTAGAAAGATAAATCATATGCCAAAAACATGTATAAAAAAGTAATGTTGAGTGCTAAGTACAAAATGAAACAATAGCACCTAGAAGAGACGAATGTGCATGCCCCAAAGTGAGCTTTGTAGGAGTGGTAGAAAGTGAGCAACCATGTTGTGTGTAAGAGACTTGTATTTACGATCACAACTAGAGAAAGAAACGAACATGCATGTGTATATGGCAAAGATAATGACATATAAGAAGCCTATCTAGCATGTGTAATAAGACAACCATATACAAGAAAATGCAAGCAAGAGTAAAAGAAACCAAGATATGCAACATGCTATGGATGTATGAAATGGAATGCAAGATGAATGATAGGAGCCATGTGCCCACCGAGTGAATGGATGTGTATGCAACGAGGTTCATTTAGTATGCCCCCTCAATATTCAAGAACGAATCACAAACGAGAGTGCATCATCGGGAAACGGTCGAAGCGTGTGTGTGTCTACCACCGCACCGTGATGAGTGTGTATGCGTGTTGATGATATGCGGCCTAGAGATGAAGGATGTGCATGATCCCATATCTGAAGCATATATCCAAAAATATAATCGAAGGAGTGATGATGTAGCCTAAAGCGTGTACCACTACAAGATGAAAGAGTAGGTGACCATTTAGCCTATAACGTATGTCACTAACCTAGGAATGTCACATGATGAAAGGTTGAGTGATGAACGTGTGTGTATGATAAGGTCCATTTGATTTGTAAACCCTTGGCAGTCGAGTATGGACCGAGGAACTAGAGTGTGTCATAGGGTAGTGAGTGTAGTGCGTAGAATAATATGTAGTATGTGTGATGATAAGAGATGACCATATGATGTGGAAGATGTGTAAAATGCAATGTATATTGTGCAATACAAGATGTGTAGATAGCCTAATAGTGTGACAGTTCCCACTAAGTAGTATGTAGGATGAGTAGTATATGATGCTAGACTCGTATAAAATAGGAGTGTGACACATATGTGATGAACACTAGTATGATGTGTAGAGTATGTATGATGTATAGATGCACAAATGTAGACTAAATGTAGAGTGTATGATGTAAGATGTAAGACATATGACACGAGATGTATGAAGGATCACAATGAGTTATATCTAGTGTGCAAAGTGTGTGGGGTTCATGTGTGGTATGCCCTCAACAGTCAAGTGTGAACCGAAGCACAAGAGTATGTCATCGGGTAATGAATGTCGTGTTTAAGCGTAGTATTTCTTAAGATGCTTTACATTGAGTGGATTTTTGAGTGGTTTTCCTAAAAGGGTGGCGAGGCAAAACTCCACCACCAATTTTTTCAGTGATAATATATGGACCAAGCCAATTAGGATTGAATTTACCTTTAATAGGTGCTTCAACATTTGTATTTTTCTAATTCTCTTTTAAGACTAGGTCACCGAAATTGAATTCTCAAGAATGAATTCTATGATTATATGAGTGTGCAATTCAGATTGATATGCGTGAAGATGTTCAAGTGCTTGGACACAATGTGAGTCCAACATTTATAACTCATGTAGGTGGTTTTGCGATATTCATTGTCTTTAAGGATGCCTTTGAGAGAAATTCACAAAGAAGGGATCTTGAGCTCAAGAGGAATGATAGCCTCAGCACCGTAAACCAAGGTGAATGGGGTGGCATTAGTAGGTGTACGAACACTAGTACGATAGGCCCATAGTGCGTAGAAAAGTTGGTTATGCCAATCGGTACCACTAGAGTCAACTATTTTGCGTAAAATTTTGACAATGGTTTTATTGGTGGCCTCAACTTGGCCATTGCCTTATGGATAATAAGGTGTGGAAAATGATTGTTTTATTTTGAACTTAGCACAAATTTTTAACATCTTTATTTTTGAAGGAAGATCCATTATCAACAATTTTAACAAAAGGCACACAAAAATGCGTAATAATATGGGTGGTGAGAAAAATACATATGTTTGTACCGGTGGCTGTTCGCAGGGGAGTCACCTCGACCCACTTAGTAAAGTACTCGGTAGCGGTGATAATGAATTTATGTCCTTCGAAAAACTCAGGGTTGATCATACCGATGAGGTCGAGCCCCCAAAGGAGAAAGGAAAAGTTGGTGCAATGGGATAGAGGTCATATGTGGGTACATGGTATAGGTTACCATGTTTTTTGCATTTGTCACAACGAGTAGCATATTCAAGGAAATCTTGTTCCATTGTAGGCCAATAATATCCTTATCGTAAAAGTTTTTGTGACATAGCTTTACTAGAAAAATGGCCACCACACATGTTGTCATGTATTTGCGAGATGGAAGTAGGGATATCTGTGAGTGCTAAGCAACATAAGAGACGATTGTCGATTGTGTGTTTAAATAATTTTTTTCCCAACAATGACATAGCGAGAAGCCTCACGTCGTAACCATCGAGCCTCATGAGGCTGCAAATTATTAGGCATAGTTTGCTTATATAAGTAATTATAAATGGGTGTAAACCATTCGAGTTGCCTTGACTACGTGTTATAGTGCAAACTACAAGAGGTAGTGCAGATATAGAGGGATGCTATAAGTGTGTAACTATAAATGTATCTTGGTCATTGGTGATATCTTGTGGGATGAGCGGTGCAACACTAGCCATAACATCTGCATGATGATTATCTTTGTGAGGAATGGCGGTGAAAATGATTAAGCGAAATGTAAATTTTAAGAGCTAATCTAAGAATTATATCGAGTGAAATAAATGTCTAAATTAAATAAGGAAAGTGACCCAAGAAATCTAAGCTATGAAAATATGAAACCTTAAAGTGCAAGAAGGGTGTTGTCATGCAAATGTGCAACAAGAAAATTGACAATTTTCGAGCATGACAACTATACCCTTGTGTCGAAACTTTCAAGTTTTACCCTTTCGAGGAACTCCAGTGTCTACCCAGTTAGCCCAATGGTATCCTAGATGATGCTAACCCATTCCCATATGTGATTTAAGAAATTCAATTCAACCCCTAGGTGATTTTAGGAGTTCTTGAAAACTGCTATTTCGGGCAATGTTGGGAAGGGCTACCACTGGCCTTCCCAAGACCGATGCACCTGTTGGGATAGAGCAGAGGATAAAAATCCAATGCAAAGGTGGATTGAAGGTCTAGAAACATCATGGAAGTGATTTTGGAAGATTCGGGAAGGATTTGGAGAATTTGGGGCAGTTTGATAAAAACAAGGTTCACAGGCCTAGATAGTGCACAAGATCAAAAGAGCTGCTAAGCTTTGGGAAGTGATTTCGGGAGCTCTAGATGGATTTAGGAGCCAAAAAAAACATATTATAAAAGGGGATTAATATCTCTACAAGATTATGAAATCATATTTTTCACAAAACTTTGGCGCAAGAGGTTTATAACTGGTTTTTGCTAGGAACATGTAAAGGACCAGATCAAAAATATGATTTTAGGGCATAAACGGAGGAATAAAGCGCCTGAGACCAACACAATTGGATTCAAAAGTCCTTTTTCAGTAAAAATAAAATAAAATATTTCCAAATAATTCCATCGGGAGCTCAAGTTATCATCGTTTCAAGTCGTCCTCTAGGAAGGCTTCAACAATTAGTCAAATTTGCAAGAGGACACGTGTCAGCTCCAGGAGCCTAGTGTAATTTCATGTCCCTTTCATCCCTCAAGATAAGGGACATGAGGGACATAAAAATTATCCCATCCCCAATAAGTCCTTTGGTCACACATGGAACCTCTCGGATCGCCAATTCAGCCCCCAGGTGCTTGCATGAGCTCATTCCCTCAACTGTCTAGATCGTGACAAGTGGCCGATTCTCAAACGCCATGAAAATTGATGACCATCATTTCCCTTTGTGATGAGGAAATGAGGGACATAAAAATGCACCCAGCCCCAAGAATCCTTTAGGTCACCCATGTGACCCCCTTCAGTGCATTTTCTCAACCCCAGGAGCTAGTGGAGCTAAACCCTCAGTCGTTGGATCTCTGACAAGTGTCAACACCAGGTACCGCATGAAAATTGATGACCCTCATGTCACTTTGTGCTGAGGGACATGAGGGACATAAAAATTCACCCAACCCAAGGAATGCCTCCGGTTCTTCATGCAACCAAGTTTTCCACCCCCTATTCTTCCAAACTTATTTTTGGTGTAAATGCTCCACCTTTGTTGGATTTCCACCATGTGTCGCAACAAGGTGCGGCATGAAAATTGATGTCCCTCTCATCCCTTAATGATTAAGGGACATGCGGGACATAATAATGTGCCTCACTCCTAATATTTATTTTTTGAATGTTTTTAATCTTTCTTTCTGCTTTCTTTCCCGCCATTTCTTCTCTATAACTCTGCGAACTACTCACCTTGTCCATTGTTGTCTAGAAGCTCCATACACCATTCTTGTACCTTGAACCAGATCTGACATTGCAAGAAAACCCTCCACTCCATAAGAACAGAAATATTTGGAAGAAATATAGACCAAGAGCTAGAGAAATGAAGAACAAAGAAGAAGAACAAAGATCTTCACCTCGAAAATCTCATTGTCGTGAATCAAAGAAACCAACATATCTAACAAACCTATGCATAGATAAAGATTTTTTTTGTGTTCATCATTTTCAGAGACCATTGAAACCCCCATAACAAACCTCCCATCTGCAGAAATAATTGTTCACAATGAAGAAACCTCTCTTTCGGTCTAACAAAAGAAAAAACTCGATTTCTTGTCAAACCGGCAGTTAGTTCAAAGAGAAATTTCACTAGTGGAATAAGAAGTGAAAACTAGAAATGAAAATGTGATTTTTTTCACGAATGGAGAAGAAAACCAAACCTACAAATTTCAAGGTCCATTAATGGCTACCGTGTTCAGAGGTGCTATTAGGTCAAAATTTTGAAACTTTAAAATCTCCCAAACCACTGATCGGGTAAGTCCAAGATTTCAAAGGGGTGATATTGGGCAAAAACCCATATCGGAAAACTTCATTCCGTATCAATCTAACCACCAGAAGCTCAATTTATAAAAATAACATGTCTTCTACATAGGGGACTACTATTTTGGGAAATTCATTGACTAAAGAACCTGTGAAGGAGACGGTGAACATAGAAGAGGTATTGCAGTTGAAAATTCATCGAAATGTCATCTTGGTCTAGAATTAACACTTACTAAAAATAGTAAGTGGTCTCACAAGCACCTGCTAAAAATAGTAAATTGGTCTAGAAGGTGAGGGAAACACAGGGAGAAGGAGGAATTCAAGTTGCAACATCCAATTGAGGATCAAAGGAGATGATTTTTCATACTTACTAAAAATAGTAAGTCGTCTCACTGACACTTATTAAAAATAGTAAGTCACTCCAGAGGGTGATTTTCACAAGAGGATCATTCTGAGAGTTGAACATCCAGATTGCAAGCTGCAGTTGGAGTTTGGAGAAGAATTTTCACACTTACTAAAAATAGTAAGTTGCTTTTTCCAGAAATAGTAAGTGTCAAGAGATGACGAGACTCAAGTTTATAGAATGGGCGTTGTCACTTTGAATATTTCCTTCACTCGATTCAATTCCCATCTCCATGCAGTAAGTCATCTTTTCCAGTGGGTCGTAACATTTTTAGAAGAAGCATATTTGGTGTCTCTCATGGATCTTTCAGAACTCATCTTGGGAGACCCTGACAGTGTCTTTCAACACTCACTACATGGTTCAGGTCACAAGTTGGAAGTTGTGGTCATTAGTGGAAATAGTTCATTCAACTTGGTAGGGCTAGTTTTGAGCTCCTATCTCTTCTGAGGGAATCCTCATGAGTCATGTTCATGGTCATTGACAGAACCATTCAGTAGTGTTTTAAAACACTCTTTCCAAAGCATTCGTAAGCCATTTTGAAGGAGTTTTGAGTGCAAAGATTACAAAGATTCAGAATTTCATCACATTGGAGCTTTCCATCAGCAAGGATCATCTTCGACTTCATCGGGCATAACATCCTCTGTGCTTCTCTTTCTTCTATTTCTTCCTCCCAACTCTCTCTCTCTCTCTCTCTCTCTCTCTCCCTCTCTCTTCAAGTGTTCTAATTCTTCATTGGGGTTTACACTTTTTGATATGCCTTTAAGTTATTCAAAAAGTGACTTTAGAAACATGATGTAATTAAGTCGCCTTATTTTTATAAAAGGGACTTAATATTTTGTAGGAATATGAATAGTCTAAAGTCAGAAATAAGGCATATGGAGGGTCATCGGGAAGATGAAGAGTTGTTCCTCTACTATAAATTGTAATGAGCTCCTCATTCAAAGGGGTTCTAATTCTGAAATTCTTCTAGTTGGTTGTATTCTTGTAAGTTCATGAGAGAGATTTTGCTTACTTGTGAGTGAAAAGAGTTAGCCATTTCCCCTTATTCTCAATGTCTTCCATTCTCATACTATGTACAATTTCTTCTTGAGCATCAATACAAGAAGAAGGAGTTTCTAGCCTTTTTTTTTTGACTAAGGGGTTTACTAATACTTTGTGTTCATTAAATTCTAATTGGTCTTGTTTTTGTTTGTAGTATTGTTTCTTCCTAATTTTAGTGCATGTGATGAAATTTATAATTGATGTATGCAAGACTCTAATTTTCTACTTGCAACATTAGTTCCTCTTATCTAATATTCTCACTCCCTTTCCCTCTCTCCTAGCAAATTCCTCTCTTGTAGGTATTTGCAAGATTTTTCCGCAGGGTAAGTGGAGTGCCCCTGTTGGATCCCCGATCGTAAGGCCATTTAGGATGAAACTCACTTTACTCACACATGCATATACTACAGCTGCACCAGTTAAGTAGAGGGACTTAGATTCCCAGAGTATTGGCAAGAAGTCCACCAATTTGTCCCAAAAATGTTTTCTTTCCAACAAATGGTTAGATACAACTTAGATGATTTGAATAAGATGGATTATGTCGAGAGTAAATTGGATTAACCGAATGTAGGAACGAACACATAAAATATCTAGATGACATAGATCTAGAACAAGTAGGCTAGGCTGGGCAGGGTGCATGGAGATACAGGGGCACCTATGAATGCCCTAGTCTGAGTTCCGGGGTGGCCCGGTATGTGAAAAGGTCCATAAACCTCCTCTCGAGGTGTCACTAGATATTTTCTTGCCTTCGCTTCTTGTCACACTAGCTTTGCTAGATTGCACGATAAGTCACCGGAAATCAATGATGAAGGAGAGGCCTACAAAACCCTAAGACAAGTATCAACCCCAAAAAATAAAGATGCATATGAAGGGGTCAAAATGTCATTAGCGGAAAAAATGGTGGACTTACTAATTGAGCACCGCATTCTACATCTCAAAACTGATGTAGTTATGTGTGTGTGTGTGTGTGTGTGTGTGTGTGTGTGTGTGTGTGTGTGTGTGTGTGTGTGTGTACGTGTGTGCAATCACACCCTAGGTGATCTTGTTCCAATCACACTTTGTGACAAAGAACATGAAATAAGTATGTGTAGAAATGTAATAAAATGGTGGATGGAATAGAATAAACTTCCATCCTTGCAATGTGATACTGAGATGAACTAACCTTGCACCTTGTGTTGATCAAATTTCTTCTTTCCTGTTTAGATTAATGGAGTAGATACTAAAGAAAATTAAACAGCTCCAAAATGCAAGGGTTTAAGGTACCTTGATATAAGATGGATGTAAAGGGACAGGCGCAAAGTGGATGACCTCATTGCAAACTTGATAAGCTTGCACAACAAAGTTGAATATAAAAAAAATGGATTAGATGGTAGATGAGGGGGTTACGATGAAGTCAGTTCCAAGATGCGTTAACTTACTTATGCAGATGTCAACCCCCATGTTTGATAAAAGAGGATGAAATCAATGAAAGGAATAAGTAACATGTAGAAACTAAAACTATCGGATAGATTTTTTGCATAGCTGAAAACCTACCTACAATCATGAGATAAATCTCCCTCATTTACCAGTGAGGTTCCCATGTAAGATTTTGTCAATTATATTTCTAGTATCTATTTGTTGGTATTACTTTAACTATGTAGCTCATGAACCATAGCTAGATAGTTTTGTAGCAAGAAAATAATTGTAAAAGAAAGGAAAAATCTGTAGAAGAGGAAAATAATAGGAAATAGGAAGAAAAGAGAGAATATGTGCAACCCAATCAATAGTTTACAGAGTTGATCGCATGCACATAGATTAAAACAAATAGATCATGAAATACAAAATTCGAAGCAAAAGAAAGTTTCAGATCTAGATCTAAAATAACACAAAGTTTATGAATAGATCTAGAAAGAAATAAGAAACAAAATGCACCGTTG
This sequence comes from Taxus wallichiana var. yunnanensis, assembly GCA_018340775.1. Taxonomy (NCBI): domain Eukaryota; kingdom Viridiplantae; phylum Streptophyta; class Pinopsida; order Cupressales; family Taxaceae; genus Taxus; species Taxus wallichiana. The sequence goes on from CM031240.1 coordinate 848,175,972, forward strand.
ACACAAAGTTCTCAGAAATATGCCTCCTCTCTATTCCTCGGCTTTCAGGATATCTATCAAGGGTTTCACTCAAAGTTTAGAACACTAGAATGCCGATTACAAATTCCGATCATTTAACCCGTATGCTCTTTCTCTATTTATAATGTATAAAGGGCAATTACAAATAGGAAGCTTTAAATAAATTCTCACATGTGGAATCTATGAAAAGGGAAATAATTGGAAATCTTCCTCCTGGAATTCCTCTTTGCATGACATGCATGATTTATAACTGAAAAATAGGACCTTCTATTTTGCATGTCTGCCAACTATTTCCAAGTAACTGACTTCTTCAAGTAACGAATTTTAAACCAATCACTTAAGTTTTTATAATTTAATTGATTGCTCAATTACTTTGTTGGAGAAAATAAAAGAAAGAAGAAAATAAATAATAAGAAAATTCGCAACCCTCCTAGTCTTGTTCTTTTCCATGTTTTGCATGTCGTTGAATCTTTTGCCTTTGATTCTCACCAAACTAGATCCGGAAGAAAATGGTTGTGATTTTCTTGTGGGTATTGCCTTTGACCTATCTTCCCCTTTTATCCTTGAAGCTTTTGCAATTCTTCTTCAGTACATGCACTGATAAAATGCTTGCCGTAAACAATTCAAGCAAAACTCATCACCTTTTATTTTTAATTGCATATGAGTGATTAAAAATTCTGGAAAGCACTCGGGTGAAGGAAAGTACAAGTAAATTCAATGAAGACTTCAACTGGAAGATTTGGAGCACACGCACAAGCTATTGAAAGGAATTTTCCATGCATTGACTTCCACACGGGCTGCGATAGAAACAAGAGGATGAATTTTTGTCGAAAGCCTTTACAATTATGAGATCGAATCGATAATTAAATCGGTGATAGGTTCATGAACTATGTTTGTATCATTGAATTGAGAAATCTTGAAACTATGTATGATTCTTTTTGATCCTTTTACGTCATTATGCTTCATCATGGCTAGAACAATCTTTGTCTGATCTCTTTTTCTTTTAATTATGCCAAAATCCCTTGTAATTGGATCAATTTGTGCAGATCGACAACTTCTTGATTCGAGAAGATGTATTCAATGTACCTGACATTGATTTGAGCACCTGTGATGAATGCCTATGATTTATTCAGACAAAGATGGAGTCCATGGCATGAATACTTGATTTTTATCACCAAAATCTGCATATAAAGTCGCCTTGCCCTAAAATTTGAGGTTTTACATGCATGCAAAGAAAGAAAAATATTATTTAATTCACTCGGGCACTTATACCAACATGCAGATAATTATCATAGCAAGAATCAAGTCATTCCAACCCTAGGCGCCAAACCTTGAAGCTCCTTGGCAATGAAAAACACTCTTTAATGCAAAAACCTCCTTCCTTTGGTGCCAAAACTTGTCCGGGCTGCAATCCTTTGCAAAAATAATTAATTGCTTCTTCATTATGGCAGCCCATGCTTATATAATCCTCAACATTCTATTTTTAATAATTTCCCTTCCTATTTCTGGCAATTTAATTAATAAACAATCATGTTTATTCACCCAAATTGGGCGCCCAATTATGCATGTTCTTTGGTTGCTTTTAAATAAATTTATTTTATTTATTTTTAGCATGCATCCTTGACTTCTCCTTAGATCTTCCACTTGCATTGAATTTCCTTCTATTTATGGCGCCAAAATTGGGTGAATAAACCATTAATAAATGCATTGTATTCACCCAAGGTGGGTCGCACTTTTTGGCAAGAGGAATTGCTAAAAATAAGAAGTCAGCTTGACGGGAATTTCCACCTTACACTATAGTTCTAAAAATCCCCTCTTCCACTTAAGTGATTTGACTTTCATCATGGGAATTTTTACCCTGCAAGGCAGGTAAGAAATTACCGCAGTGCTTTAAGTGATTTTTCTTTTATAATGGGAATTTTTACCCTATAAGGCAGGTAAGAAATTCTTGTCTGCCTGCCACCTCTAATATTCCCATTACAGCTTAAGTGAATTTGAATTCATGGGAAAAATTACCCTGCAAGGAAGGTAAGAAATTCCCGCCTTCCTGCCACCTCTAATATTCCCATTGCAACTCAAGCAACTTTGAATTCATGGGAAAATTTACCTTACAAGGCAGGTAAGAAATTCCCGCCTTCCTGCCACTGCCAAAATTCCCATTGGCAGCTTAAAGTCTTCCTTCCAAAAAGTGTGACTTGCATTAAAATTGTCCTCTTTTGATAAAGTGTAACTTGCATGGGTGAATAAATCTCTTTGGTGGGAAAAGTTAGCCTGCCAGCGGCAGTAAAATTCCCATTGGTGCTTTAAGTGATTTTTCTTTATTTTATAATGGGAATTTTCACCCTACAAGGTAGGTAAGAAATTCCTGCCTGCCTGCCACCTCTAATTTTCCCATCGCAACTTAAGTGACTTTGACTTCATGGGAAAAAGTACCCTACAAGGCAGGTAAGAAATTCCCGCCTTCCTGCCACTACTAAAAATCCCATCGCAGCTTACACTCATTAATTCCAGAAAATGTGACTTGCTTGGGAGAGGCTTTTGGTACACGACTTCATCTTTTTGGTCGAAGCTTGAATTTTGGTGATTCCTTCGGTGCTATGTTGTTAGATGATATCTAGATGCTTGAGTAATTAAAAAAACTATCTTGGCAAAGGAAGTGACATAGGGGAACTTCACGAGAGAGAAATTGTGGAGAAAACTGGAGAAAAACGCAAAAGAAATAAATAAAAGTGAAAAATGTTGCCAGAAGTTGCAGACAATGCCCTGAATTCATTCCTAGTGAAAACCCTATTGAGATGAGTGAATACTGGCATGCAAAACTTCAACAAGATTCAACCAGAGCACAATTTACTTCAAACGGGGCATTATTTATTCAATAAATAATTAAATAAAAATTTCGCAGACAAAACTTGGCAGAGGGATAAAATGAGTTTCGACATCTGGGTATTTGTCGAAATTGGTTCATATAAGTCACTAGGAATAACTTAACGTAATACTAACATCTTCGACAATAAAAACATGAAAAGACCCATTATTTTAAAAAGAATGATTTTTTTAAATGGGGTCCCATTTCATGGTGAAATATGGGGATACCAGAAACTAAATAAAATATGGAAATTGCAAAAATGGATGAAAAGTATAGATCCGATCCGAATCAACACAAAATAAATGGTACCGACTAGGTCAATGATGACCCGAGGATGGAGAGGGTAGGTCAACGCGACTTGAGCGTAAAAATGGATAAAATGTGGATATGGAGAACATTGAATGCAGATTTGATGATGAAATAGACCTATAAATACTAACGTAAACTTATAAAAGAGAATTTGATACATGGAAATAAGAAGGATGTAGGTAAAAAGAGAATTGGGTGGATTAATTAGAAATAGGGCTCGGTCGAAGGTGATGGAGAAAGGAATAAATTTGGACTGAAAAAAGATAGAGTGATGAGATATGAGGACTGGAAACAAAAACATAATAGAGGAGTACACCGATGACGATCTGGAAGACATAATGGATGATAGCACAAAGTGGGTTGAAAGTGACTTGGGTGGAGCGATGAAGACCTAGTCAAGTACTTAGCAAGAATGGAGGTAGATGAGTTGAATGGACAACCTACAAACAAAATGACTGAAAGAAGAGGCTGAAAATGAAATTTTGATGGCCAGCTGAACTTGTAAAACGTTAGTTCCTAAAAGATAATAGAAATAATAAGCAATGATAACATAAACCAACACAAAGTAAGGATAAAATTCCCAAAGTCTCCACAAGTGATGTAAGACAAGCTCAAATGGACTCTAAAATGGTGAAAGAGTTGTAAAGATGCTCAAGCTTGAAGATAAGTTTGCATAGCATAATAAAAATTTGATTATGCCTCGTTTGAAGGGGGTGAAACTAGCTTTATAGGGTCGATGACGACCCGGGTGGGTCACCGCCAACTGCAGGGAACCATCCCTTTAGGTGGTGGAAAGGTGATTTATTCAAGATTTGGGGGTTTTGTGGATTAGGATAAGTGTTTTAAAGCATATAGGTAGGTTAGGGTTTTCTAGGGAAGTATTATGGGTAGGTATGAGATAAAGATGGATTAAATAAAATCTATAAAAAACATAGGGATATGAAACTTGGTAATTAGGGATGATAAATAAATGAAAGTTAATTAGAGGTAATTAGAGCAATGAGATGAAATGAAGATTAATTAAAAATTAAAGTTGATAGGTTAATAGATAGGAAAGGTGAGAATTAAAATATGAATATGAATTAAAATAAAGGGGGTCTAGATAGGACCATGGTGAAAGAAAGACATGTGGAAACAAGGGTAGTGATACCAAATTTTGGTGTCTACATTTTCCCCTTTTTTTTGTTGAGTGGTTTTATGCTAGCAAGCCATGAGACAAAAAAATGATGAGAGATAAAAAGTAAGATGAAGGATGATGAAGGATTGATGATGAGCTCCCCCTCAAATGAGGGATCGATAACACAAAGGGGAATTGATTATGAGGTTGAAAGAAGTAGATGAAGAAGGGTGGGTGGGAGAAGAAAGATGGGTAAAATGATAAGGGAGGAGGAAGATGCCCCAAGAAAGAAGGATTCAAATCAAAAAATTAAAAATATGGTGGTGATTTTAGGAGTCACATTGGCAGGAAACAAAGGTCATGGTCTTCAGGGAGATGACAATGAAATTGTCCTATGGGCTTGTGAGTTGGTGAAAATCATTGTGAAATGGAGGGAATCCAATGGGAAACCACTCAAATGGATGCAAGCCATGGGGACCAATGGGTCATAGGTAGGCATCAAACTATGTGCAAACCAAATGTGAAAAAATAATGTGAAATCCTTCATGTGTGAGGAATCGATTAAAAAGGTATGCATCCAAAGGATGAGGATGGAAGTAATGGTGCCCCAACAAAGGGCAAAAATGGCCAAAAGAAAAAATATAAAAAGTGATGAAATAAGATGCCCCAAGGGGGAATAAATATGGCCACAAAGGTGGACTTTGAGAGAAAAATAGGGATAAATAAATGGTTCCCTAGAAAAGGACACAAAATGGAGATGGGAAAGCCAAAACAAGGGTTCAAGGTGAGTCGATGATGCCTAAGGCCGATCAATGGTGACCCAAGGGGTCGATGATGACTTGGTGTCGGTGGCTATATAAGCCCAAAATTGGCCGATGATGCTCATTTTGATGCCTGTAAGTGACGATTGAGAGCCGAGAGCTATAAAAGGAGATTGAGAGATGGAGGCTAAAGGAGCAGCCAGGAAATGCCAGAGGGTGCGTAGATGGTGAGTAGTGAAACCCATGCTTGTTTTTAATTTATTTTATGTTTTATTTATTTATTTTTGCATTTTTTTAGAAAAATGGATGATGTTGGGTGGGTGGTGGTGGTGACTTGGAAGGGTCATCATCGACTTAGCCCTAAAAGGTGATGATCGCCCCTGGACGCATCGACCCAACCTAGGTGGGTTGGCGTCGATTAGGATGATGGATGATGGGTTAAATAGATGAATGATTTTGATTTTAGATGATGTTTAATGATGAAAAGGATATGATGTTTTTTTTTTATTGGTGATTGTAGGCCCGAGAGACCTTATATCTGAGAGACCGAGTCCCACACTATTTGATCAGATGAGAGGGGATGTGGCCGACGTTGAGTGGGATCACTTAGTGGTATGGGGTTAGGAGGATTTAGATTATTATCAGAGGATCCCATGAGATGTGGGGTTGATGATTACATTGGTTGAGAGGTGGGATATGCATACCGACACCTTTTGGTTTAGGATGGGTGAGATGATGATCACCCTAGAGGATGTATACCACATCCTTAGATTACCTATAAGGGGGAGATAGATAGTCCCCATTACAAGATAGAAAGTAGACAGTATTTGACACATACTATTTGGAGTTGATGTGCCCCATATCAAGATTCTCTTCAAGGGATTTTTCATATGAGTTGAGGTATGAGCTTGGGGTACCACAGAGCCGATTGATTTATTTGATTATGATGGTGATTTCTTGTTATGCATTTCCTGACTCGGGGGCCATATTCCATGGACTTTAACAAGTGTCTTAGCAGACATAGTTGAGCATCAGACAATGTTTTCATTTGGCACTGCTTTGCTAGCACATGTGTATCATGAGCTAGCCATGTACAAAGTGGGGAGGAGATCAGATTGGATGTAGGCTTCCTACTACATTGCTGGGCCTATGAGAGCACATTGTAGTTATCCGGCCACCAGGGCTACCATGGGTCACTAGGGACCACATAGAGCTTCATAGTGGGGTTTTTGAGATGGTGAGCCGATCAGGCTCATGGAGAGAGGGGAGCTAGAGATGCAGATTGGTATGTAGATAGGTTTTCAGAGCTCGAGGGAGAGCATATTAGATGGCATCCCTATCAGAGGACTTCTGCATGGCATGGAGTGATGCAGAGTTAGTTAGTTGGTATGTGGAGGACAAGATGGATGGGTATGGAGGTAGATGCCATGAGATGATCGAGGCCATATAGTTTGATAGAGTGTGATGATAGTTTGGAGTCATATAAAATTGTACCCAGAGATCCTATCTCATATAGGAGAGAGGAGATTGATAGGGAGCTGCTTGAGTCTTGACATGGAAGATCCATTAGAGGAGGAAGAAATGCCTTGGGATGAGGATGATGATGTGGGAGTTGGAGTAGGGTTTTTTGATTGGATGACTACAGCTTGGGAAGCTTGGGTAGATGGAGAGAGAGGAGATGAGGAGGAGGAGGAGATGGAGATTGAGGTAGAGGAAGCTCTAGGAGGTGGTGGAGATGGGGATAGAGGAGAGTCTATAGAGATGGCATGATTACGTGTGAGTTAGAGCAGATGTGTGTGGAGAGGGACACACAATACATAGACAGAGAGATGTAGTCACGTAGGAGAGGGACCAAGTCACCCAGGATAGGACCGGTACCACAGGAAGAGGGAGGCCTATAGGGCCCATTTTGGAGATCTTGATGATCTATAGCTTGTTGAAGTTATCGTGAGTGGTGCACAGGAGGGCATCATAGGGAGGGGAGAGATGGCACCTCTGGCATGATTTCCATGGATCGATATAGAGCCTTAGCAGAGGCTAAGTATTATGAGGGGATTGTGATCAAGAAGTTTTACCAAGACACTACGATATTGGGAGCATCTAGAGGTGAGTGAGGAGTGGAGAGGAGAGAGCTTGCCATCTAGGGGAGCACAATGAGTGTGGCTCAACCACATCAAGGAGAGGGCCAGGGGAGGTGATGAGGCGAGAGAGAGACAGAGGGACTTTCCTCACATGGGAAAGAGTTTAGGCTTTTTGATGTGAACTTTACTAGTTTTTGATGACATCTCTACTTTGAGAGAGGACCCTTAGAGGTCGATGATGTATGATACACTTACATATTTTATATATATATATATATATATATATATATATATATTTTTATATGGTTTAGCATGTGTATATTGTGTGATTGATTATTTGATTATGATGATTATTATATGATGATGATGATGATTATGATGATGATGATGATGATTGATGATTTTGATGATGATGATGTTTTATGATATATTATGATGATGATATTTTATATATGATGGTGATGATATATTTACTTTGGATTTGATGATGATGATGAATATATATGCATGTATGATGTTTAAAAATAGATGTGATAAATGATATACATAGATGATGATGGATAGGAATATGCAATTAAATTTGAGATGGTTGGAAGATAGTATGTAGATAAGTTAGATAGAGTGAATGTTATGATAATAAGACAAAGAGGAAATAAAGATAGATAGGGAGAACTAGAATAGAAGTGCAACTCGATGATTGATGACCTATAGGTATGAATGAAGCTATGTCATATCAAGGAGTGCATGAGGAAAGGATGCCTCCAAGCACATTGAAGGTAAAAAAGAAGGGGATCTAAGTAACACAAGGCACATGTGACCAAAATAGATGTTAGCATATAACCAATGATAGTTAGTTATATCAAAGATCATGAAAGAAACATGGATGGAATGAACTCATAAACCTAATGTTGACATGAAAAAGGGATTTGTGATGTAACTTGTATGTAGGAAGAGGGTTCTCCATAAGTGGTGTTCCCTAAATCTATGCCCCAACTCTTGGGTAGGGGAAAAGAGAAAATTGATCAATGGGAAGTTTTCTAGAAGAAAGTTGATCAATGTGGGAAGCTTTCTTAGGATGTTGATAAAATAGAAGGTTGATCAATGTGGGAAGCCTTCATGATGCCATGATACAAAAGAGTAGCCATCCTTCGAGGGTATGGTCTACTTTATACATATATGATATAGATGGAAAGAATGATATATACACATGATAGATCATCCTTGAGGGATCGGTCTATCTATTTATTTGATTTTGATTTTTTTTTTTTTTTTTTTACATGAACAGTTGTCCTTCGAGGGAGCAAGTCTATTTTTTATAACTTTGATTTTTGATAAGAGCATCCATGAATTTTGATTTTTACATGGGGAAGAGCTGGGAATAGCTAGGTAGACCACTTAGAAGGGGACAATGAATGTACAAGAGACACCCATGGACCCTTAGCATGGTTCCAATAGGTAAATAAAGAAGGTGATGGATGTAATGATCATGAGAGTTCTCACCAAGAAGGGAGAACCTATCCATAAGGAAAATGCTATGGGAAGAGCCATGGTGCCCATATTTAAGGTCATGCCGAGAAAGTGATGGTAGACCACATAAATCCAAATCATTACAATGATAGATATGGAAGAGGCTATGATGGAGGGATGATCTAAGGATATGACTAAGTGCTCACTGGTAGACATGCTAACAATAGAATGGTCACAAGTGTAATGCATTAAGTGGTTCCACTTCCGGTTTACCATCAAGGGAGGCCAAATGATAGGCTCCAACCCATACTTATGTGTGATAATGTATGGTCCAATCCAATTGGGGAAAACTTTCCACGTTGGCTCCTTTCTAGAGTAGTAACATTTATGATTTTCTTTAAGAATGAGGTCACCAACATTAAATTCACATTCTTTGAGGTGCTTATTGTAAGCATGCTTGATGCATTCTTGATAAACATGATGATGCTCAAGAGAAAGAAGGTGGACATTCATCTAACAACTCAAGTTGTGCTAGATGCTCCTGGTGATAATCTTCATCAGAGATGAAGTTGCAAAGAGACACATGCAAAAGATGGAATTTGAACTTTGAGAGGAAGAATGAATTTAGAACCATACACAAGAGAAAAGGGAGTAGCACCCATGGAAGTGAAGTGCGGATGCTAGTCTGATAAGCCCAAAGAGAAAAAGGGAGATGAAGGTGCCAACTATGACCTGATTGATCAATAGTTTTTGCAAGAATGTTTGAAGAGTTTATTAGTTGCTTTGGCTTGGCCATTAGCTTGAGGATAATATGGAGAAGAGAAGCTAAGTTTGATATTGAATGAGTCACAAATTTTCTTGAGATATTTGTTTTTAAAGGACTTTCATTTCCATGATGATTTTGTGAGGAATGCAAAGTGGAAAATGATATGTTGGTAGATAAAGTTAATAATTGGACCAGATTTAGTTGAGGTGAGGGGAATTTCTTCCACCCACTTGGTGAAGTATTTGGTTGTAGTGATGATAGAGTGATGTTGTTGTGAAGATCGAGGATTGATAAGACCAATGAGATCAAGACCCCATTGTGAGAAGGGCCAAAGGTCTTGAGAGTCATGCAAAGCTTGACTAGGAATGTGAATAAGATTGGAATGTTGCTGACATTTAACACATTTCTTAACATACTCACAATAGTCATGATTGAGGGAAGGCCAATAATAATAGCCAAGATGAAGAAACGCGCTTTAACAACTAAGCCACTAAAGTGTCCACCAAAATACCATCATGGACTTCTTGGATAACATGAGAAGATTCATGGGATTTAAGGCATCGAAGGAGAATACCATCAAATCCATGCTTATAAAGAATTCCACCAAGGATAACATAGTGGTTAACATGTTGAAGGAAATACCTCCTAGCATTCTTGGATAGATAAGAGGGAATGATGGATTTGGATAGATAATCAAAATTTGGGAATACCAAAGATCCGATGAACTAGATTCAACAAGATTAACATGAGGTAGGTCATGGAATGGTCGATCACTACAATGAATGAAAATAAAAAAAGTTTGGATTCTTTTTTGTCCATGGGATGAGAGTTGTGAGGGATGCCATCGTATGTCAAATGAAATGATTGGATGATCAAGGAAACTTGGATAGTGTAAGAATCAAAGGCCTCAAGGAGGAAGAGATGAATGATGTCTCGATATTTTTGAAGAGTATCATTTTTACATTGATACTCACATGTGACTTGTTTGATGATAAGTTTAATCCCCATAGATGTCAAGAATTTGAACACCTAAAAAGGTAGTAGTTTCAAGACCTAAGATAAGGGCTTCATACTGCCATATTATTTGTGCACTCAAAATTGAGCTTGTTTGTGAGGGGAATAGAGCATCCCTAGGAGGAATGAGAGAATGACACAATGCCTCCCCCTTGCGACATTTAGAACCATTGAAGAAGAGGTCATCTTAAGGGTATCATACTCATGATGAAAGTGATTAATGGATTCATCTGGGAAATTCTCATGAGGAAGATGTGAACTAGGAAGAGGGGCTTTAACTAATTGGTCTATGATAGCTTGGCCCTTAATAGATTTTTGAGAAATGAACTCGAGGTCAAACTCAGTCATGAGCATGAGCCATCGAGTGATATGATCATTGTGATATGGTTTAGAATGCATCATCTTAAGAAGATGAAAGCTAGTAATGACATAAGTCTTATGATTGAGAAGATAGTGTCAAAGTTTAGAGGTGGAAAAGAAAAGAGCACAACACAAATTTTCAGCTTCAGTGTAGTGAGTCTCATAGTCATGAAGGGTGTGAATGATGTAATAAATGGCCTTGCTCATGACCTTGGTCATCATGATGTGCTAACATAGCCCCTAGAGCATGATTAGTAGAACAGAGATGTATAGATAAAAGGGCTCCCCCTCACATGGAGGTGTAAGAATTAGTGGAGAAAAGATATTGTTTAAGATCATCAAAATCCTTTTGAAGTTATGATCCCAATTGAAGTTTATGTCTTTATGAAGAAGATGATGAAAGGGTTGGAAATGATCTGAAAGTTGTGAGATGAAAAAATGGATGATTGAAGTTGGCCTTAAAGACTATGAAGTTTTTAAGATTAGAGGAGGAGGAATTTCAATGATTGCTTTGATTTTTTTGGGGTCAACTTCAATGCCCCTAATAGACATGATAAAGCCAAGGAGTTTTCTAGTTAACACTCCAAATACACACTTGGTTGGATTAAGATGAAGGAAGAAATGAATAAGGTGCAAAAAGGACTTTGAGAATGGAAAGATGGTCATGTCGATGTTTAGATTTACCTAAAATATCATCAACATAATCTTCTATTTTTATGGATGAGATCATGAAAAATGTAAGTCATGGCCCATTGATAGGTAGCTCGACATTTTTCAAACCAAAGGGCATGACATGATAGAAAAAGGTCCCCAAGGAGTGATGAAGGAGGTCTTATGTTTGGTCTTTATGGTGTGATGAGAATCTGATTATAACTAAAAAACCATCCATAAGAGAAATCATTTCATGACCTGTGGTAAGATCCACAAGTTGATCGATGTTGGGAAGAGGGAAGTCATCTTTAGGGAAAGTGAGATTAAGATCTCAAAATTGGTGCATATATATGAAGCTTTTTTTTAGATGCTTTTAGATATGTAATGATGTTAGAAACCCATTGGGGATAGTCAATGGGGATGATGAAGTTAGCAGAAAGAAGATGTTGTAACTCCTCTTTGACAAGGAGGAAACTCGAGGGTGCATGTGTAAAGCTTTTGCTTAACCGGTTTTGCATTGGGAAAGGTGATGATATTGTGATGATGAATAGAAGGATCAAGACCTAGACATGTCATGAATATGACCATGTGAAGGCCTGACTATGATGAGAGAGGAATGCAAAGTGAAAGACTCAAGCTCTGTGGATCAAGAGATTGACCCATTTTGAGGATGTGAGGCTCTGGGAGTCCCGATATTGATGTCGATGGTGGCTTCATTGAGAAGAGTGGATGTGTTAGATGGTAAGGTCTTATGAAGATAAGAATCTTCCCCATATGGGAAAGAATGGCATCATCATCAAAGCACATTGAAGAATGTGATGGTAGAAGAGTCTTCTTCTATCATCTCTGGATGGTGAAGGGGAAGGGACCTAGTCTGATTTTGACACTGATAAGTGATGGTCCCAAGGTGATGGTGGAGAAAAAAAAAATCTAGAAGCAATAGACATGGTGTCATCCATATCCATGGCTCATGGGATGGAGAAGATGGAGAAGGCATGTCCATGCACATCTCAGATGGTGGGATGGGGTCACGGGTTGCTCCTGATATCCTAACCCAAAATTTTCATGAGGCTTGCAACATTGATCGATAATAAGGCCATGTGGCCCATGCTCATAACATCCCATGCCAAATCCCTTCCATGCATGCAATGGTGGAGATATAGGTGTGGGAAAAGGATGGTTTTTTGAGGAAGCCAAAACCACTGGTATAAGGTTTGGTGTGGATGATCAATGATGTGAGAAGAAGGGGTGTCAAAACCACCATAGATGAGATTGGTTCAAAGATGTGGTGGGGAAAAAAGGAATGATATCCTGACATTGGGTTGATACATTGGAGCTTTTTTTTTTAATGAGATGGTGAGGAGTGGGAAAGGTGTTGAGTGTAAGAAGATGATACTCCCCCAATGTAATTTTGTCCATTACTTTATCTAGGGAGTCATCGTTAGGAAGTTTGGATGAAGAAATGGATGAGATGGTGGATGGTGTAGATGAATCATTCTTTGGGAATGAGGACATCATTAGGTCGATAGGTCATGTTGCACATTTGGAAGGGAGGAGCATCCTGGGAAGTGTCAAGATCTTCCCCTCATGCTCATATTTAAGGAAATGATGAAGTGTAGAGGGGACACAACATAACGTGGATCCAAGGTCATCCAAGGAGAACATTGTACTGAAATTCCCCTTCTATGATGTAGAAGACCTCATGGAGGATCTTCTCACCAATGTGGATGGAATGGGAAGAAAACCATTCCCAAGGTGGGAATGATAGCATTGTTGAAGGCATGAAGGACCACGGGTGTTTGGGTGACGATGGATTTTGGGATCTTGAGTTGATCAAATGTATGTGATGGGATGATATTAATGCTTTCCCCATTATCGATCATGGATCATCGAATGAAAGTATCATTGATCCTAACCATGATGAAAAGGGGAAGGTCATGTTCTTTGGTGTGATGTCTAGAATCTCAGTATCATCGAATGAGATAGTAAAGAAGTTGTAAGTGCTCCTACGAGAGATGCAAAGGGTTGAGCCTCATCACTAGATGTCGGAATACGCTTCAAGGATTTAGTGAGATCTTTCTATGGTCTGGTGAGATTTGGATGAGCTCGTAAAGTGACATCTTAACTGGGGCCTGATGAAGTTGTTTTTGATGATACTTTTTTCAATAGGTTGAGGGGAAGCTAAGATAGAAACCTTAGGTTTTTGATGATGAGATGTGAAACTCCTTAGGAGGAGGAATGGTGAAAAAGGTCTTGGATTTTGTTGGGATGTTGATTTAGGATCATGTGGACCAGATCGAGTGGCTATCAAACAACATTGATGAATAAAGGGGGACCATCCTTAGAAGAAATCATCATTTAGAGGTGGGATGGCCACAAAATTCCATGATGAATGAGGGGACTTATGCATTTGGATGGATGAGGTCAGAAGGTGTAGATGTTGGAATGGATGTGGAAGGAGGAGATTGGTTTTCCTCAAGAAGAAGGTCATCTCCTCAATGATGTTGTGGACAATGGTTTGGAGTGCTTTGCAATGTTCAAGTGTCATGTCCAGGGGTGTGATGATAGTGCACAAATGAGGTTGGAATCAAACCATGATGGATTCTTACTATTTGGGTCAAAGGCCTTAATAGGTGGAAGTGTGATGGTGGAAATTTGAAGTAAGTGTTGAAGGACCTCCACATATGATTCAACCAAAGTATTAGGAGGTTCCTTTTCTTTGTGAGATGTCTTGGTCTTGGAAGAAGAGGTGGATGTTTGAGATGATTTGGATGTTGAGGGTGGAGTTTGAGTATTTTGAGGTTTTGATGTCTTGGATTTAGTTTTGGTGATGATTGATGTTTCTAAGAAGTGTTGGATGGTTTTGGCTTGGGTTGATTGGTGGGTTGAAGTTTTTTGATGAAGGGGCTGGTCCTAGAAGAGATGGATGTGGTCCTAAGATAGATGATGTGGCATTGGATTGTTTGATCTTAGGTGGGGGATGTCTATTTTTTGTGAGGACGTGAAAGAGACCTTTGAGGAATGTGCCAAGGGTTCTAGATTTTTTTGTGAAGAGGCACCCTTGGGAGGGATGACAAATGATCTCAACTGGAGGGTCTGAAGGTTGTGTTGTGGTTGATATAGGTGGAGGGAGTAATTTATGTTTGATGAGGTCTAAAGAAGGTGAAGATTGGTTTGATGTGGAAGTGTTTGATTGTGTAGATGAGATGGGAGGATCACTTGAAGTTATTGCAAGTTGAAGTGCTTTCAAAAATTATTCAAATGATGAGAGTGATGTGGAGGAGAAGATGATGTAGATGTGGTCACAATAGTTGATGTGGTGGGTGTGGGTAAAAGTGTGGAAAGAGAGGAACTGGGATTGATGCTAAGGATGGTATAATGGGTAAAGGTGGAATAGATGTGGATAAGTAGTTAAATCCAATGAAGTGGATGTGATAAGTGATGAAGTAGATATAGGTGATGAAGTAGATATAGGTGTAGAATCAATGGTGGATGTAGAATGAGGTGGGGTGGTTGTTTCATAAATGTTTCAAGGGGCATCATTGATATACTTGTGAATGGGGAAGATGTGGTAGTAGGTGTGGATGTAGGAATAGATGTCGAGATAGATGTAGACATGATTGGTGTGGTTATGGGGATAAGTGTTGATGGGCTTGTAGATGTAGGAACAATGTCTAAAGAGGTGGATGTGATAGTTGATGAAGGAGGTGAGGTTGTGGATGGGGTAGGATCTTGATCAATGGTGTGGATAGTGTTTATGGTATGAGCGTTGGGTCTTGAGATGTAGAAGAAGTGGTGGTTTGACTTTTTTGGTGCGTGGTTAGGGAATGGTTGTTTGAAGATGTCAAGTGGTTGATTAGGAGATGCATTAGGATTGTCCACTTGAAGGTCACCTTGATCAATGAGTTTTTGGACAAGATCTTTAAAGGTTTGACATTTTTCTATATCATGTCCTCAAACTTGGTGGTATTTACAATAATGATCCTCACATGATACCATGTGGGTTTTGGTCTTGATTCATCAAATGGTCGAATGGGGGAAGTGTGATAAGATTAACCACCATCAACTTGTCAAATATTGAACTATATGATTCTCCAAGAGGAGTATAGTTGGGCGTAGGTCTAGGGGCTCATTGTTGAGGCCATGTGCTAGAGGTAGGTGTGGAAGAAGACTTAACCACCATGACATTGGCCGCACTCTTAGATTTTCATTATGTGTGTAGATGGTTTGGTAAACTTGGTTTTTGGTTTGTTTGATTTAAGTTTAAGTTGGCCTTTCTCAAGGGCATGAGTCTCAAGTTTATGAGCCATGGTGAAGGCTTCTTCAAATGTTTGGAATGATTGGATTTCTGTAAGGTAGATGAATATATGCTTCACACAAGAGCGTGAGAATAATTCAATAAGATTTGTGTGTGTGGAAGGAAAATGATAATTGATTTATAATCCCATGCCATCGAGTGAAAAAGTTTATGATAGACTCATCATCAAATTTCTAATGGCATATAAGTCCAGTGATGGTGATCTTGCATGTGATATTGATTGAAAAGTGTTCTAAGAAGAGTTGCACAAGTTGGGTAAATGAGAATAATGAATGTTGGGAATTCCATTATACCAATCCAATGTTGGACTGGCCAAGGACATAGGGAAGGTGTGAAGCATGAGGTCCTGATCATGTGCAATAAGGTAACATGCATGCCTAAATGCATGAAGATGTTGTTGGGGATCTTCCTTACTATTAAACTTGGTAAACTTGGGAAGCTCCCAATGAGGGGGTAAGGTTTGATTGGAACCGATGGATGAATAGGTTCATTACAATTTGTTCATAAGATAATGTAACCTTGGGTCCCAAGGTAGTAGCCTCAAGGCTAGCCAACCTATTCATTAAGGCATGCATGGGATCATTTGAAGTGGTTGGTTGAGAGATGAGTGTTTGGTTACATGACATGAGAAGTAGCTGGATAAGGTTGTTGATGAATTTGTGGATGTGTGGGTGTTTGAGGAATTGTTTGATGAGGGTGAATGTAAGTCATGGGTTGAGATTGAAGAGGTTTTGTAATGATTGTTGTTGAGAAATGGGAATGTGATGTGATTGTTGGGATTGGGTTGGTTGTTGTGGTAAATGATGAGTGGGAATGTAGAGTGTGGATAGGTTGAAATTGTTGATGAAGTGGATTAGACACCATATAATGCAAAGCACTCATAAGAGGAGGTTAGGAAGTGATGAAATTTGCATGTATGTGTGATGTGAGAGGAAAATAAGGTATGTTGTTTGGATATGGGATGTAATGTTTGGGTAGATTGGATAGGGACACTAGTGATGATAGTGGCCAAAGAGGTGATAGGAATGGAAGTGGTGATTAAGGTATTGATTGGAGGTAGATTGGGAGGAATGGGTGTGACTAGATTGAGTGGTTTGATGAGGTGGAGGATTGGTAGAAGAAGATGGATCGAGCTCACATTGGGCTATAAGCAAGCTCATTCATGGCTCGAGGGAAAAACACCGCAAGTTGAGAAGAGAGCACTTGGGTTGTTTGGGGTTGGAATGATAAGAATAGATTTGTTGAAGTGGTGGTCCATCAATAGGAAGTTGGGTTGACTTCCTAAGAAGGTAATCATGAAGAGCTATGGGATTAGCATCAAGAAGCTCTTGGAACTCCAAATTACCACGAGGGATAATGGGAGTCCAAAAGCTTCAAATGATGTAAAATGGATGGAGGGGTGGTTGGTATGAGATGGGATGGATTGATGATATAAGAAAGGATTGGTCTCATCTATGGTAGTGGTTTGAACAAGAGGTCCTTGATGAGGCACATTGATGATCAAAGGTTGGGTGACCATGGAAGAGGTAACCATAGGCATGGATGAGACAACATCATGGTAGATGTTTGTTGGGATGATGATGATGGGATTGTTTGATGCAATATTTTGTTCCATTTTCTTAGCTAAAGAGCATGTGATAATGGGCATGAAACAAAACAAGAAAACACTAACTATATTAATTATGGAAAACAAGTCAACACACAATGTTTTCTTTATCTTGATTTATTAAGAAAGTGTGAAAAAGAAAAAGGGAATGGATAACAAAGGTACCTAGGAAATGGAAATATAGGGTTGGTTTCAAGGTAGTTTTGGATGGGGAGTCCTCGATATACCCAAAGGTACGTGAGGCCCGAGTTTATGTAGGATTTATAACATGAGAAAAACACACATGGTTTTCCTATTGGGTGATGAAATCCCAATCATTCCACCTAGTAGGAAATGTCTAGATGTGTGATTGATGTGAGTTTGGTTGTGTGTGATGAAATGTGAGATGTAACCAATTAAACCCCTACTTATGCTAGATGAGCAAGTAAGGATGCAAAGGTTTGTTTTAAGCCCAAAACCAAATGTGAAAGTTTGATGAGGAAAAACACAAGAAATGGAAAATGTGATGAAAAAAGGAGAAAATAAGACAAAAAGAAGAATACTGGAGAACACTTTTCCTTTTTATCTGATTTTTAAAAAAGAGAGAAGAGAATCCAAAAATCTAAGCCCAACATGGACAAGAAAAATCAAAAGCCTCTACTTGTAATGTTAGTGGAAGATGGAAGAAATATAAAAATGACAAGAAATGCAAAAGACTCACCTAAAAGGGTGGTCCCACGAGCGTGCCATAATGTTGATAAAATTTCTCTTTCTGTTTAGATTAGTGGACTAGATACTAAAGAAAACCAAACAACTCCAAAATGCAAGGGTTTAAGGTACCTTGATGTATGATGGATGCAAATGGATGGGCATAAAGTAGATGACCTCTGTAAACTTGATGAACCTGCACAACAAAAAAGTAACTAGAAAGAAAATGGATTAGATGGTAGATGAGGGGGTTCCGATGAAGTTGGTTCTAAGAAGTGTTAACTTCCTTATGTGGATGTCAACCCCATGTTTGATAAAAGAGGATGAAATCAATGAAATAATGAATAAGTAACATGTAGAAATGAAGCTAAACAGAATATGGAAATTGCATAAATGGATGAAAAGTATAAATCTAATCTAAATCAACATAAAATAAATGGTACTTGACTAGGTCGATGGTGACCCAAGGATGTGAGAGGGCAGGTCGAAAATGACTGACCTAAAAGATGGAATAGACAACAAGATAAAATGTGGATCTGAGAAGGATTTGAATGTAGATAAGATGATCAAAAAGTCCCAAAACACTAAATAATGAAACCTACATAAAAGAAATCTTAGATAGAGGAAACAAGAAGAGGATGTAAGGAAAATGAGATTTGGATGGATTGGATGGAAATAGGACTCGGATTTCGATGTCGATGAGTTGAGTTGGAGAATAGATGAGAGAAACATATTTGGACTTACGAGAAAGATAGAGTGATGATCTGAGAGCTACTAGAAAGAGAAATAAGCTAAAAAAATGGATGAAACAAAGGCAGGGTGGATGGTGATGGGGGATCGACTGGTAGAAGGGAAATGTTAAAAAATGACAGGAAAATGGGGCTAAGATGATGGTGACTTGGGTGGAGCGACAAGATGTAAACCTGGACAAAAATGTTACTTAAAATGAAAAATAAGGAAAGATAGATAAGTTGAATGATAGCATAAACAAAAAAGAAAGAATAAACTTCCCAAATGTCTCCATAAGAGATGCAAGACACTGCAAAAATGGACTTCAGAAGGAAATATAATAGCAAGGATGCTCAAGCTGATAGCATAAGTTCAACACAAAGTAAGATAAACTTCTAATTAGTCTCATTTTGAAGGGGGTGAAACTAGCTTTAAGACAAGCTCAAATGGGTGGGTCAAAAGGTTAAAGAGTTAAAGATCCCTTCAATGGTGGATGGGTGATTAAGTTCACATATATATGGGGCTTTATATGATTAGGATGAGTTTTTAAAGCATATAGGTGGGTTAGGGTTGGAAGATAGGAAGTATGGATTAAATAAAATGGATAGAAAAAAAAGCTAGAAAAAGACTAGGTAGTTAGGGATGATAAACAACCTAGGGAGGAGAAATGAAAGCTAATTAGAGGTAATTAGCTAATGAGATGAGGATTAGAAAATGATTAAATGAATATTAATTAAAAATTAAAGTTGATAGGTTAATAGATAGGAAAGGTGAGAATTAAAATATGAACATGGATTAAAATAAAGGGGGTCTAGATAAGACCATGGGGGACTAGGGCATCTGAAGCACCCCATATAGGGCGAGTGCCCCAATCAAAGATAAAATGATGCCAAGTGGTAGAACCATTTGGGTGAGTAGATACGCAGAGGCCGAGCGGTGGCGACATCAAGTAAAGTAAAATGGAAAAAGGACATGGGTTAATTAGTAATTTCTTCACTCAAAAGCATATGAATAGTAGTATGATACCAGGACTAAATAATGTCTAAAGTGCATGATTTTGTGACTACAATAACCCAATTATTAGTGGAGATTGTTATTGAACATATATGAGTCATAAGGAACTCTTATTCAAACCGGGTTTTCGTGTATGCAGGACATATGTCTCCTCATTGGAAAATTATTCCCTCATAGGAACCCTACCACGTGCTCACCAATGAGATGTCCTTAGATGATGCCTATGAGAATGATGAGGGGAATTAGCTCCAAGAAAGATACTACTACAATTTACACAAAACTCTATGCTCAAGAAAAATGTCATCTTAAGGTAACGATAATTATGCTAAAATATACATGCAACTACACACCAAGATCACAACGTACCAAGCACATATTTTATGGAATCACGCCACCCGAGGTTAGGAGGATTTATGGGTTTGAGAAGAAAAAGGTAAATAAGGTGGTCATGACTAAGGTGTGGCATGTGCAAGGAGAATAAAACCCAAAGGTTTATTCATTTCTCAAAAATACACCCTTACAAAAGGGTTTAATAATTCCACTCGTATGATTCGTGTGTACTAAGTCAAGAAAAACCAAAAGAAATGGAAAGAATTGACAAGGAGGTTTTGTGGGTGTCACCAACCCAATTTAGTTTCATAAACATTTAGTTACCCTTTAGATTTTTAGGTTACCGGATAGGTTAAGTGTTAGATTATATACATAGAGTATCATTTCAACTCAATCCTTTGTTCTCCAAGCTCATACTGAGAGTAGAGTAAGGTATATGAGTTTAGAGGTCTCATTTATTTTTTGTCTAATACCATACCTTGAGACACGTTACAAGAATTTACCATAATGACCAAGTATACATTTTTCATTGCAATTTAAACCATAATGATACATAGAAAACTTTCATCATATATTTAATTTTCACATGCACATAATAATATGAACTTCTATTGCTTTAATAATACAATAAGTACATTAATTTGATAACAAGTTTCCAAAAGTAACTTTCTATTACAATGCAAACACTATCCATGGAATTCATATACATCGATTATCCATTGTATGTATGTATGCATATGTATATGTATATGTATATGTATATGTATATATATGTATATATATATATATGTGTGTGTGTGTGTGTGTGTGTGTGTGTGTGTGTGTGTGTGTGTGTGTGTGTGTGTGTGTGTGTGTGTGTGTTTAATTAAACCTTTTTTATGCAAATGATATAAGAGTATATCTGATCACAAAATAAATACATGTTTCTCCATTTGAAGGTCAAACTTGTTAGAAAATCCATATACATTTTAACACTCAAATTCATAAACTAATTTAGAGCATCGTCTTTGCTTGAAATTTGGAAAACATGAAATCATGTATCATCAAAAGCACTGGCATAAATACCTCCCATCAAACATGCTAGAAAAACCCCCAAATCAATTTCGAGTTAGAAGATGGAAAATTATTCATTTTCCATACTTATGAAAATCAAACAACCTTTTTAAGTTTTAGAGAGGTTAGAGAGAGAACACCCATTTTCTTTCACCCAAATAAACTAAACCATTTCCATAACCAAGGAGAGTGAGAGATAACAAAAACAATTTTTGATTCATTACATTCAACTTTTAAAAGGATTTTCAGAATATAACACTAAGTTCTACGACTTTTAACAAAGTCTCTGTCTCTTGTTGTCGCTACAAGAGCCTAGGTATAAGTGTCAAATCACGTAATTCTTATTTTTCATCAATAGTATTGATTAAGAGTATTGAACCACATATTTATACTCTCCATACACATTTCCAATCATCACATTAATTTCAATTGTCGACGAGTCTTAGAGAGCCGACACGGGTCCACATCCTTTATTACGTTGTTGTGTAAATCAGCCCAAGTGGTCATAGAATAGGTCTACAAAAATGATGCATCCCCCTAAACATAAAAATTAATTACTCCACCCTATTCTCTACTATACAAAGAATCACCAGAAATAGATGGAATCCAAAACTGACCACCGAGGCTCAAACTACAACAGTCTTTCAGAGCCAGTTGGCTGAAATTAGACATTTGCCCTTCATATAAAGTAAGCTCGGTGGGCTTAGAAATGGGTGTGATAAATGTAATTTTCAAGGGTCATTTCTAAAATGAAAAACACTACGATATACCCCATATAACAATGAAGAGGTATGCGGGGTAAAATTTTATTCTGGGATCCACATGCACAAAATATAAAGTGGTTTCGGAGGGTTCGATCGTAGACAAATGGTCACTCCCAATAAACCATTTTCCAAAGCGGTCACAAATTCACTTCACAATAATTACCAACAAGCATTTAGGAAATGTTTCTACTTTGATATGGGGTCATCATGAAATAACAAAGAGGCTACAAAAGTTTTCAAGAAAAGAGAGGTTTGGAGGAGTTTCTTTCTCATCATTTTTAAGAGGCTTTTGTCACAATTTGAGGCTATTTCAATGTCCCAAGTTTGCAATTTAAACACCATTTTCTCTTCTAGTTTGACTAGTTATAAAGCATTAGAAAATGTAATCGTGAGTAAGGTTTGTTCTTATCAAGTATAGCGCTAGAAATATGGCATGCCGCCCAAGGTATCGATTTTCAACATAGTATTACATGGTGGAGAAATCATTTTATGTGGTTCTCATTGGTTACACTTGCTTGTTATTACATGTTAGATATTTCTTGTTTTGAGATATATT
Source organism: Taxus wallichiana var. yunnanensis (assembly GCA_018340775.1). Taxonomy (NCBI): domain Eukaryota; kingdom Viridiplantae; phylum Streptophyta; class Pinopsida; order Cupressales; family Taxaceae; genus Taxus; species Taxus wallichiana. The sequence continues at coordinate 848,198,439 of CM031240.1, forward strand.
TATTTGATCTCAGTCCTATAATAAAGTTTTAATTTTATTAAATAAAAAATATATCAAATTAAGAAAGTAACCATTAGGTGGTTAGGGATGAAACATTAGCTTTACACCGAACAATCGATAGTTTGGTCCTAGACGGATGGTCCCATATAGGTAGGTGTTGGGATTACGTAAATTTTTGGGAATGATTATTGTAAGGATACAATGTTATAAATTGATGCAAGTAGTTTTGTAAGTCTTTCATTAGTGGGAATAAAGAATATTATGAGAATTGTTAATACTTGAACTTTAATCATTCAATATTCTATCAATATCGGGCGGTGTCCAAAGCTATTTGCAACAAAGAATGGTTTGAAATGTATTGAGCATACAACTTATTTATTTGAGAAATAAACAACTACTATCACTTAGAATTGATCCTAACATATTAAAATTGATAAAATAAAAATAAAGGACAACTACTTCTAACTTTATAAGGAAATGAAACATGCGAAGTAAAATAACATTTTAAATTCTTAAAACACAATAATGCTTGAAAATAAACACATTAAAATAGATGAACACGAAATAAAAATACTTCCCTTCACATTGAGGAGGGTGGCCTTTGCTCCCTCCCTCCGATATGGTTACAACGTCTTACTCACAAAAACATAGTTGATTCAAGAATCATGCCCTTTATTTATCATTTATTTTAAAATGCACTATATTTATTTATAAGAAAAATACAATACTTATTATATGATAATAACATCTTATATATTAGGCAAAGTCCATTTCTTCTTCCAATAGAAATTATTATTCTAATTACATGCAAGAGTTACATGTAGGAGTTAACTAAACAAAGTTATATCGAACAACAATATAATTGATAATTAGTAAGATGATGTGCACTCATGCATGTAGATTGTTGGTCAAACTCATCTTATGGATGGAAGTGGAGTTCTTTTAAACAATACTCAATTGAATATAGAGATCTCTGGAGTTTATATGAACTCAAGTAATCACACTCCTTGCAACGTGGGGGATTCAATAAAACAAGAAATAGTTCTTTGCCAGTTATACTTTTAATGCAAAGACTAAACCATGTCAACTTTGAATGATATTTATGTCTAAAGAGGTAGTTGTCACCTAAGCAGACCAAGTTCCCAGATGGAATTGATGTTGACTAGGAATTTTTGTGAGTACCGAAAAATATTATGCTGATTGGGTGAGTCATGTGCTCTGTTGTGTGTGTCCTATGCTAGGCTTATGTGAGTCCTTCACTTGACTGAAATTTATTCTATTCACATTCATTACCAAGTCGATTAACTAAAAATGGACTAAAGAAGTAGCATATAGATAGTTAATCTAAGCTATGAACAAGTGTACTAAAGTAAATAAATGTAGTAAATAAGCTTAACCATTATGTAAAAGGAAATGCTAACCCTAATATGCAAAAGAGAGTGAGGAAATAACTTAGATGATAAGATATATGCAGTCGGAGAGTGTCGCATAGGTGATTGGAAACATCGGGATCGGGAACAAGCGTGTATGAGCCTTGAAAAGGGTGGATCTAGAGGATCTAACTAGATTGGGGTGCCTAAAAGAGGGTGGGGCACCCACAGGCACTCAGTATGAAATTTGGGCACCTTGATCTATGTAAAATCTTGGAAACCGATTTTTATAGGGTAGGAAGGTGGTCTGAAACTCTTGTTGTGTGTCGCATCAACTTTGTTGTCCTACGCTGAATGTCGCGGTTATTCTAATATGAAAGAAGAACCTTCAAGACACCAAAACAAACATCAAACCCTAAAAAAAGAATAATGCATATGAAGGGGTCGAACTATCCTCAAAGCAGCCACAATGGTGGTTTTTCGAGTGTGTTGCACTACATCTCGAGACGATGTAGTTTTATGTGCAAGTGTGTGTGAACATGCCCTAGGTTTCTCTTGTGTCAGTCACACTTTGTGAAGTAACGAGCAATAACTATGTGTAAAAGTGTAATAGAATGTGTGCATGAAATAGAATAGAATCCCCCTATGAAGTGTGATGTAGATGTCCTAGCCTTGTGCCTTGATGATGGAGTTATGTGGATGCAAGTGATCTCCAATGTAATAGATGGATGAAACTCTAGATGTAGTGATAATAATAAGTGATGCTAGGTCCCTCATTATGGTCTCATAACTTTATATTTATAGGGTTCTCTTGTTATAATTTCATAATTAACCCCAAAAAGGTGACCAAAAGAAAGATAAAGATCTCAAATGGCTAGAAGGAGCCCAAAAATGACGAGGGGAAAGTGTGAAAAGGACCAGGGCACCCCTGTGTGTGACCAGAGCACCCATGAGCACCCAAGATGGGCTCGAGTGCCACTGGTCAAGGCTAAAATAGTGGGAAATTATCAAACAAGCTGGGGATGTGGACAAAAATAGCGGTAATGAAGAAAGATGGCCAAAAGACGAGGATTAATTAGTAATTTCTTCACTCAAGAACCCTCTAAATAGTAGTATGAGACAAGAGATAAACAATGTCTAAAGTGCATGATTTTGTGACTATACCAACAAAATCAACTTATATCAATCAATTCAAGAAAGCACATGAAAGATAAAAGATAACCAAGATTCATGCACAAAAATTCTCTTTAAGTCAATGAAAATATTATTTGCTGATAAAGTGATATCGATTCAATACAAGGTAAGATGGGAATAATGGTAAAAATGGGGGCTTAGAATGGGAATTTTAACGGCTCATCGAGAAGAAAGTAATGAGATAGGAATAATTATATGTAATTAAACTCGAGAATATGTGTAGAAGTCATGATTTAGTGATAAATCCAATGTTCAAGGAAAATTTTAGTGGCGAATCTTCATTAATTCATGAATATTTGGGTTTTGAAATTTGGATTTGGTGAATTTTGAGGAGTTGGCTCACTTGCTATTTCACATTTTTGGCTATAAGTTAATTTTTTTGTGTCATTTCACCTAGTATTTACACTAATAGCCAATTGTTTATATTCAAGTCACCTTTCCCATGAAAGAGAATGTTCACATTCACCTTCACACACACACACATACACACACATTTTCATCATGCTACTAGCTAATAGTTATTACCGACCAACAAAAAGGTCAAATAATTCACTAACAATGTGAAAATCATTTCCTTTTGATTCATCATGATTTCGAAAGTCATTTTCACACATTCACCAAGTAGTTTCTATGGGGTTTTTAGGGGGTCTTAAATTTTTCCCTGCCAATGTTGTCATTGGAAAATGATTAATTGCAAAATTTAGGTGTCGACACTTTCCTAGCACACTCTTATGATCTATTTTATCATTTTTTTGTTTAGTTAATAATTGACTCACCTACATACACTTTCTTTATTATCCTCTCCTTTTAGTTTATTATTATTAGAGTTCTTAAGCATTTTACACCTTTAATAGTCAAGATGAGATGTTTCGTGCATCTATTTTTATGGAAAAGTAACTTGAGGTAAGTATACTTCATTTGGTATAGTTATCATTTATTACTTGATTTACAATTATTTCTTTTGATTTTGAATTACACCATGTTTCTATCCTAAAGACCATCTCATGTTAAACTATTGTAACATGAGATGATTTTCAGATTAGCGCATATGTATACACCTTATTTTTCATTCTTACTAATAATTTCCCTTTCAAGGTTGTTGGAGCATTGATCTCCTTAAGTAAATTCCTTGGGATGTATTGGGAGTGGGGTTAGGATGATTGGTAGTACTTGGCAGAGATTTTGTGTGGAAATAGTCTTAGCCCTCCCTAGTGTGCCTTCCTAATGCCACTTTACAACTAGTTGAAAGCCTCAATATTACCATCTTCACATATTATGCCTATAGAACCTTTAAAACACCTTTATATCACCTTCATACTTGCTCCTAGTGTTGACTCTACCTCCTGTTCTCCTCCTCCCATTTTATCTTTTATGGATTATTTTTGGTTGCATGGTCGATGTTATAGAAGAATCCTTTTCCTGAGGACTACATCAATCATCCTCCATGCTATATCTTAAGTAATCAAATGAATTTATATTATATTCCCGTATTTAAATGTGGCATTTCATCATTTCTCTATATTATCATCACATATTTTGCACTATATTTTCTCATGAATTTTCCCTTGAATTTTAAGAGGTTTATGTTGTAGTGGAGCTTATACATGGAAGTCTACTTTGGAGCATTAGGCTACTAGGAGAAAGAAGAATAGGATTTGTATCAGAAATATGTATCAAATCTTTGGATTGTCGACATTGGTCTACTTAGGTATTATAATTATCCCTCTTTTGGTCCACTTACAACAAATCTCTCACAGGTGCTACTAACCATTGATGGGGTTAATGCACCAATAGTTCCATGATAAAAGTAAGTACCTCGACCCTTCTCTTTCATGTATGTTGATGCACAATGTATTATACTATGATAATGTAAAATATAGATATTCATTACACTATCTCTTAAATCTCATGCTTAACCACTAAAATGTATTACAACCCTTAGTCTAGAATTAACTCTTTCATATTAACTTACTCTTACATAATAAGAACCCACCACCATATCTTAGACATGTGATTTTGAATCTTATGCCTTTGATATGAGTTTGGATTATTCTCTTCTAGATCCATGATTATTACGCCCTATGCACTATCTTTGTCTTACTCATTGGCCTTAATATGATCCTCTACTTATATTTTAATCCATATTATTTGAAAGAGGGAGGGAAAATAAGTATATAGACCATATTAGTTAATGTACATGGTCTACAAAACTTCATTGTATGACATTATGAATTTAAGAAAAAGAAAATTGTACATTGTTCAATTTCTTGACCAAAGTCCAAACAAGAAAGTGTAGATACATATTAATTCCCCATAATCATTTATTATTAATTAATGATTTCATATTTTTGTATAATGATCAATTATTGGTGTAGCGTATCGATTTTTTATATCCTTTTAACCATATCTCAACCCCTTCTAACTTTCCTCTTCTCCTTTCACATTTTGACCCCTTTTTCCAAAGTGATTATACAATCATGGGACATGCCTAGATAATCTAAATGTTCCTAGAATTTTTTTGTATCGTCTCTTTTGGCTAGAGAGTGTCAACTTCTTAGTCCCACATTTCCCTTTTTGACTATTAGAGGTCAATTTAGGCACCAATAGGGTCCTAACTTGAATTTATAAATAAGAAATCACAAGCACACTAGGAATTCTACAAAGAAATTATTAAGCACTTGAAAGTATTCAAGAGGAAAACAAACAATTAATACAACATTAATTGAAACACATAAGATTATATTTTGATACACCACAACACTATTGCTATCTAATTTATTGTAAGCCACAAAACACATTTTGTTTTCATTAGATTTTTAGATATTGGCACCCAATTTGGTAAAGATTTTTTTATTTATTTCTGGGTGATCAAAACAAAAGTGTGGAAATATAAGTAAGGTTTTGAAAATAGATGTAAACGACTTTGGAATTTTATTCCTTTTTCTAGTGTATTTGAACATTTTGACATCATTATGGGAGTACAAATCCTCCAAACAAATTTATATTTATACTAAAATTGAGTAGTTAGTTCTCTACCACTTATGGACACATTTTTATTGTCACATCTTGATAATTGTAACTAGAACATAAAATCAAATCAAATAAGAAACATTACATATTACCTCTCTTCTTTATTTGTAAACTAATTAATTAGACTATATATCTTAAATTGTTATTATTTTGTGGGATTTTCTTCATGTGTTTTTAGTCATCTCAAGATGGCCACCATGAATATCACTAACATAATGATATTATTCTTCATTTTTTTATAATAATCATAAAACAAGCTTCATATGTTTTTATAATAAACATATCCCAAGAAACCTAACACACAAAAATAATAAATATTTCTTAGTAGGGAAAAGAACTTAGTGTTAAGTGAATCCCCTTATCAAAAATACATAACAAAATAATGTCAATATGTTAATGACCATTCACTATACAAATAAATTTTTTTATAAAAATAATAATTTAATAAAAGTACTCATAAAAACCATCGACCTAACATAAATATTTTAAACATCTTTTTAACCAATTAAATATAATAAACATTTGTGTCACAATTTAATTCTAGACCATTTGTTTATAATATATATAAAAAACCCTACGAGCAATAACTTAGGAATAAAACATCCTACCAAAGTATAATTTGGAATAATATTATCATACCATTTGTAATCCACAATCAAAATTAACTATAGACCAATGAAACAGCCCAAAAAGATAGAGTTCTCAACATGTAAAATATTTAAAACATGTTAAATTTTCGTCTTATATTTTATTCTTCACATTATTAAAAATAATAATTGGAAAGTACATTAAAAAAATATAGAACACCCCTCATACATTAAAACAAGGGTCGTGTTTCCAAATATATAAAGCCTTTCAAATTTTATTCTTGTATTTTTAATTGTTATTGAATCTCGAATTTGTATGGATTATATGCACATACTTTTAGGTTTAGTTATCGAGAATTGGGAGGTTATATTGCGTTAAATTTATCGGAAGTATGATTTATACTTTGGTAAATGACTACACAACACTTTTTATACGTTCTTGAATTAGAATCTATTTGATCAACTATTTTTTCAATATTAATAAAATATTTTCTATATATTTAACTATTCTAAACAATTTATATTTGATAAAATATTATAATTAATATTTTAATGTTATGTATATTATTCTTTGGTTTGTTCGATTCAATAAAATATGTGTTAATGGAGTAGATACATATTCAATATATATATATATATATATATATATATATATATATATCATATATATATATATATATATATATATATATATATATATATATATATAATGATTAAATGCTTTTGGCCAGGAGCTATGAACCAGAGGGCGAGGCCCCAACCATACAAAGAGAAGAAAAGAGAAGAAGAAGAAGGGAGAAGGGTGGGCTGAAAATAGCCAACCGAAAGAAGGAGGAGGAAGGAGAAAGAAGAAACAATGTCGGCAAGAACCGACATCGGGGAAGAACAGGAGAGAAGGGAAGCGTTGTTTATTACGCTTGTTTCTATTGTGTTCTGCCTTTTCCGCCTATTTAGGAGCAACTTTGTTGGACCCTAGACACGTGGAGGGCCTGTGCTCATTTGGGGACCTGCCTTTGGATTTTACCTTTGAAGTTGTGCTAATGAGGCACGTGGAGGCTTCCGCTGGCTCTTCCCATGCTTAGACTTTTCAACGGCGGTGCAACTTTCTCGGGCTCTGACCACATGGAGAGCCTGCGCTCATTTGGGAATCTTTCTTTTAAGCATCATACCAAAAGTGCACTAAAGAGACACGTGGAGGATTTTTTGGCCTTTTTATACTTAGCCGATTTGGGCCTCGAGTGAACAAATAAGCGCTTTAGCTTCGAGGAGGGACGAGTATCAGAAGACTTCAAAGAGATGGTGGCGATCAATTTCAGCCATCGTGGCCTCTTCCGGAAACTCGTAGTGTAGATAAACAAAGGGGAAGCCAAAAATGCCATAGTCGGAGGACGGGAGACCATATTGCCGAGTGAAGTCGAAAGCTAACGACTAAAAAAGAAATGCTCACACGGGGAGCTGTGCATCATTTCTGCAGGGAAGCAAACCGCTCGTGTGAAATGATAGAAGGGAGCCCTTGCCACACCTTTGCGTCACTAGAAATTTTAATGGCTGCAGGATAATCAATCGCTTGGTTGGCAAGAAGATCTGCGGCATTATTAGCTTCTCGAAAAACATGTGTGATGTGCCAACTGCTAAGTTTCCGAGCCAATAGAGGATGTTGGAAATGAATGGGTTGAGTTTCCAAGAGGGGGCTGACCCTTTAGCAATGGCATGTATGATGATTTGGGAGTCCCCTTCGATGAAAAGTGAGTCACAACCAGAGTGGATGGCTAGTTTAACACCTTCCAGGAGCGCTTGAGCTTTGGCCATATCATGCGCGTTGATAAACGAAGGGGAAAGAGCCAGCTGAAATAAGGAAACCTTTATCGCTTCTGAGGATGCAACCGACACCTGATTTACCAGGGTTACCCCTGGAGGCCCCATCGAAATTCAATTTCCAAGAGCCCAAAGGGGGAGGCCGCCATTTAACACTCCTTTTCAGAAATTTCTCCACTTGGGAAAGGCCATGTTTGATGATGGAACCAGAGCTGGGGATTTTAATGAGGGGCCAAGATTTCCTGATGACAACATCACACGAGGAGAAAAGAGGATTATTATGGCTATTTTTACTAACTTTTTCAGAGATGGCCGCTTCTAATTTGACAAGAAAAATCGGCAATTCAGAAGACTGCTCACGGAAAAGACGCAAGTTACGCTCCCACCAAATGTGCCAAATTAGGAAGAAAGGAGCTATGGCCCAAATAGAACTGAGGGAGCTCTCTTGTCCCATCTTGGGCCAAGAAAGGAGAGTATCAATGATATTGTTACACGGAGCCCAAGCTAAATTAAGCTTAGCTAAAAGCCAGTTCCAGCTCTCGGAAGCAAAAGTGCTAGAAAAGGAGAAGATGATCAATATCCTCCTCAGCTTCCCCACAAAGAACATTATTTCAATAGGAGTTTCTTAATGAGATTGTCTTTTCCCAGGAATTTTATTGGCAAATGTTATTTGCCACATATGTTTTCTTAAAATTTAATATTGGATTGATTTATGATAGCATATAATTTCTTTAATGATTAAATCATGTTTGTTTTGACTTGGTTGTTGCTAAAACACTTGGAGAGATGATGTTTGGATGCTTATAGATGAGAGATATGGTTTCCTTGACCTGGTTTTTAACTTTATACCTGATGTGGGTGCTTCCCTAATGACTATACATATGTAATTCCAAGATTTAGGGAACTTTTGATGCCTTTTTCAAGTGTATGAAGTGAGTGCTCTAGTGCATTGCCTTAGGAGTTCTAAGTTAGTAAATGAGGCAATGTTTACTTGCTTATATATGGTTCCGTAAATGGTTTATCTAAGAAAGGATGACCTAGAGGAAGTATAAGACCCAAAGAAAAATTTAATTTTGAAAGTCTCATTGGAAGACATGTTGTTCCAATCATCAGATAAAAAGGGTCATGACCGTATAAGTACGATCGACTAGATTATATGGTCTTAGCCACAAGCAAGGAATATGTCAAATGAAGTTTTAAGTTGGTGAGTTGATATATATATATATATATATATATATATAATGCATTGTGTTCTTAGGTTTTGTTGACATGTTAATGTGCAAGGATAAACAAGCTAAACACTAGACCTATGGAAGTGCTAAGTGGGAAAGTAGAAGTTGTCTTTTTATAGCAAGAGTGCATAGTGAAGTCATGTTGCTAAAGTGAAGATTACCAAATTTGAGTATTTACAATATGAAATATTATCTTTTAAGAGTGTTAGGTGAGTTATAAGTAATAACTAATTGCCTTTATATCCTTTTGTAGGTGCAATATTCTAATAAAGTCAACCCTAAGAAGATGAAGTGAATCAAAGAAGGATTTTAAATTGAAATCAGACTTGGTGAATGTGAAGGGGTGGGACCATTCATGTTGTCTAAGACCATATCTCACATCTCGACCCTTCCATACATTTTCAAATCAGGAAGATGAAAAGATAAGTTGAAATTTGTTTCATGAAGAACATGTTTAATATTGCTTTAATTAAATAATATTCTCATATTGACGATAGATTATAATGTAAAGATAATAAAGTTGAAAAAGAGATACAAATACGAGGAGATTAGATTTTGAATGTGAGCATTTGTCTTAGCAAGGGAACATAGTTTAACTTGGCATTGCATAAGGACTCATTAGCAAATTCTAGTGTCTATAATGACATCAACTATGCCAAAGTTACACATGGTTCAATGAAATCAAGATGGAGAGAATCGATGTGTGATAAATAACCTAACGAGATCATCCACGCAGGTTTTGCATACAAGTTTATGGTGTAAGGTTAGTAAAACTAGGGTGCAAACATGATCATCCATGTATAGTATTTTGCACAATGGTTAATCGTGTAGGGATTGTAGAGAAAATGAAGAATTATAGAGAATATTACTTGATCCAGGGTAGAGTAAGGTTCATTATAGGTTCACCAAAACGTATGATGAGATAAGATGGATCCTCGCATGGGTTATACAATTTTAGGGATCAAATTTATGCTTACATAGAAGATGTAAATACCAAAGAAACTCAAGGAGCATCGTTGTCGAAATGATAGAGGATAATATCCCTAAATCTAAGATAAATATACGTTTCAAGGTATATACCTAAGATAAATGAAGGTATCCTACTAGGATTTGAAATAAGGGTAGGTAAAAAGATGGATAAAGCCAAGGGAATAACATAATAAGCCAAAGCAATAGACTAAGGAAAACACACATCTACCCTAATCTATATTAATGCATAATAAACCATCCACACAATTATAATAATGAAATAAATAAGAAGAGTTAGAGATACTTACTTGTGGTGTGACTATTGTGTTGGGGTAATAATGTCAAGTGGGGATATTGTTTAGGTGGACCACCACTTTACACCCCATGTTATTTTAAAGTTTATTTAATAAAATTTATTATGTCGGTCTTTCACAGTTAAGAGTGAAATGGTGTGACCGGTTCACCCATCCTATATATAGGGTGATCCCTCATGAGATTGACATATCATATTGGTATGGTGTTTTGGTAATGATAATTGTATTGTAATTGTGAGAAACTATTCTACAATTATTTTGTGAGACCAAGGAGTGAAGTGGAAGTGTTGGGTAAAAGTTGTATGTGAAATTCTTAATAAAGGCGTGCTTTATTTCTGAGTTGGGGTTTTTCCTTTAGGTTTCCCCACTATAAATCTGGTGTTCTGTTACATTTACATTTCTATTATTTACTTTCTATTCATGTTCTGTAATATGCAAATATAAACATCTTAATCTATGTTTAATTTAATTGCACTTCATAATCTATAATCTTCGGCAATTATATTGTGGATTTATAATTTGTTAATTATTCATCCCCATCAATTTCCTAACACATTGATGCATTGATCATCCCCAAAGATAATGACACTAAGAGAGATTTGTTATGGGTGGAGAAGAGAAATATCAAGAGGAAGACCTATATTCCTTCTTTGTTATGGTGACCCAAATTCAAAAGAGAAACATCTAAAACCTCAAGTCTAGAAACTAGATGCAAATATGTGAATAAATGTTCAATGTGCATGTAAAGTGAATTGATTAAAGTAATGATTGATTAATACTGAAATGAAAAAGATGAGGAGTATATATACACAACATGATCGAACATGGGATATTTTTACCTCATGAGAGAAACAAAACCCAACACAATCATCCATGGGTTATTGCGTGGGACTTGGGGGAATCCTAAGGTTAAGGGGTGAAAGAAATCGAGGAATGGAAAGAAAAGGAATAATGGAGGCATGATGAAGGTCCAAGATGACTGAAACTGATAGGAAGACTTAAAATGAGTGAGAGAAAGTGAACAAAATAGTGGAAACATGTGAACGAGAGACAAAACAAAGCGAGGATATAATAACTATGGTATAAAGGAAAACATAGGGATATCTCTCAAATGTTGTGGTATAGCCCATGTGACCAATCCCAATCACACCTCAATAATGGAAGACCCTTGATGAACCCTCTTAGGAGGATAACACATCAACATCCCCTACACACGAATATGTTTTAAAACATAAAAAATGAGGTATGTACATTCAATAAATTACAAAGTGTGTCAAGGAATAGTTGTTTGGGAGGATTTTAACTTATATTTTATGCATACTTTAACTTTTACCTCATGCACACTAGAAATACACTAGTCTCTATAGCGAATTCAATGTTTGATGTTTGGTGGTGTTTTTTAGGAGAAATTGATGATTTCCATGTGGAAAGAGAAATAAATGCAAACAATGATTCCAATGAAGAAGATGAAAAAATTTGTATGGATAGAAATTAGTTGCATAAGGGATAAGTGAATATTGTATTTCAAGTACATGAAGAACCTTTTAATAACCATATTAATGTCAAAAATTGTTTTTCTCACATGAGATGATTGACAACAAATACTTAAGTCTAATCCATATCATGAGCCACTCAAATTCATGAAGGTAAAAATTAGCTCAAGATAAGAGCCTAATTTTTATAGTATTGGTGGTTATTGGGCTAGGAAGAGATGTCAAACATTACCGAGTTTCTTGTGGGAATAATTGGATTTGTTTCTATGTGGTTACAAGGAAATGAAGGGTGTGCATCCATACTTAGGAAAATACACATCAAACTAATTGATGGAACCAAACCAAAGGCATAAGATACGTATAGAATGAATCTAATTTTGCACACCAAGGTAAAGGAAGAAATTGACAACATGTTGGAAGCTGACATGATAACACCTATTTAAGAATCAAAGTGGGTGAGTCATTTGATGATAATGATAAATAAATATGGGTGAATTCAGATTTTTGTATACTATATACATATCAATATATTGTGTGTAATTGATCCCTTCCCAATACCCTTCATCGAGGAGATACTCAAAGGTGTTGCGGGGTGTAAGAACTACACTTTTAATGACGGGTAATGAGGATACCATCAGTGCATATAGTAGATGAAGATAGGGAATTTTTTTCCCACGAGTGTGGATTTTTAATATAAACCGTAATGCCTTTCGGGTTTAAGAATCCTCATGTTATCTTTATCTTGTGCATTGTTGTAGTGGTATTTGAGGACTATATCCTTAAATTTATTCAATTTTACCTAGAAAATTGGACAATCTATAGTCTTGTTAAATATCATTTCAACTTATTTCTCTTGATGTTTAAATGTTTTGGAATCTACATATATCGTTAAACCTCCAAAAGTGTGTCTTCGCAACTTCTTTTATAAATTTGTTTTTCTATATCATATGTAAGGAATAAATTTGGGTTGATACGAAAAGATATCATCTACCCTTCAACTTTCAGCAAAATCAAAGGGACATGCACAGGTTCCTTGGACATTATGGGTACAAAGGAAGTTCATATAAGGATATGAAACAATTGTCGCACCTTTAGAAAAATTACTCAAAAAGTGAGGAAATTTTGAATGGAAAAAATCCAAGAAACAATATTTTAATTAACCTAAGGAGAAACTAGAAAGTACACCAATATTACAAATTCCCAGTGGAAAACCCCCTTATAAGTACACATATACACGTATGGCATGAAATTTGGTGTAAATATCGTGTAGCCAGGAAAGGATAAATTAGATTACCCTATTTTCTTTACCAACATGAATGTGACATTGACAGAAAAATTTACACCATGACGAAGCATAGATGACAATCAATGATATATGTGCTACAAAATGTATAAAAGTGCTTATTTACTACCCATTTTTTATTTTACATGGATTGTATGGAATTGAAGTACTGATTATGCTAAAATGTAAAATGATAGCCTAATCTAATTCAAGCTTGTAGTAAATAAATGAATACTCAAATACTCAAATAATACCCAAGCAAACTAAGATAGAAAATATGAAACCCTAATGTGCAAAGAGCTATAAGATGCATTATTTGATTCAAAGAGTTTGTTGGAGTGTGTCCAGTGGAGACCACTGAAAAATATGGAGGAACATTGCACATAAGCTTGGAAAAATGCAGATCCGACATAATTGACCCTAAAAAAGAAAGATGAAAATGAAGGGGTAGGACTATCCTCGGTTGCCAAGATGATGGAATTATCTTCGAGCGTTACACTACATCTCAATCCCAATGTATTTCTCTATGTGTGTGTGTGCACACAAAATTGTGCCCTAGGTTGCTCTTGTGTGTGTCACACTTGAAGTAGCAAGCAAGTAGCTAGATGTAGAATGTAAATAATGTGTTAATGAGAACAATAGACTCCCTCCTATGGAGTTTGATGTAGATGAACTAGAATTTTCCCCTTGTGATGGAGCTAGATGGATGAAAATAGAGCTATAGATGCCTTTGATGGATGAAACCTTAATATGATAGTAGCTATATAGTAGATGCTTAGTGCTTGGTCCCTTATTATGATCACATAACTTTATTTAAATGATTCCTTCACTTGAATTTTATAATTAACCACCGAAAAGGCCGATTACCAAAAAGATAAGATGCTTAAATAGATAGAAAGGACATAGAAAGTGTGACCTAAGTACAAAGAGGACAAGGGCACCCATAGGAGACAAGGGCACTGGTGTTGACATCTGTTTGGAAGTCTGGTGTCCAAAATAACATATGCCAAAAGGTGTAAAGATAGACTTAGCAAAAAAAGATGTAAGACCAAGAAAAATGATAGAAATGGAAAAAGGTGGCTAAAAATGGGTTAATTAGTATTGTTCTTACTTAGGAATATTTCAAATAGTAGTATGTGATTGAGACTAGATAATTACCCAAAGTGTGTGATTTTGTGTCTACAAAGTACCTAGTCAATAATGTTGTGTTTCGTGGATTTATTTTTAGTTGGATTATTTTTTTCTAAGAGTTTTAATACTTGGTTGTTAGTAAGCCTAAAAAAACTAATGTTGGGCATGATCACCTCTTGCACATCAACAATAAACCTTGGGGATACGGTAATACATTCAAGAAATTATCCCATCTTATGTGTTCCCCCCTTGATTCAGGAATAGCGACATGAATTAAATGTCCCGTCCAAGAAAATTATAAGGTTGTGTATGATATTAATGAGGGCATGTCGGATGCATAACTATTTAGGATATAAAGTACACATGATGAAATTTGTAATATAAAAATCTTCTTGTAGTTTGGGCTTTCACCGAGAGACATGAGTTCTAGCAAAATAAATAATTGGTAGTGCACATAGACCCTTATAAGATTATAAGAGGGGAATTGTATAAAATGGATAAAGACGAAGTATTGTGTTGATGCATTTAATGGAACATGAAAGATGATACACTTTTAGAGAGGAACATGAGGGAATATATTATGTTCATTATTTTAGGGATCGCAACATTAAGAAGATCATAATGGTAGGGTTTTAGAGGCAAAATATTTTTAAGGATACCAAAAATATGTTAAGAGGTGTGACCATCTACAAATCATTTAAAAATAAACTAGGCATGATGAAATTCCCCCACGACCGGTTGCCATACAATAATTATTTGAGAAATGGATCATTGATGTTATAGGCCTTATTTCACCAATGACACACAAGACAAAGGATAGATACATTATAATGATGAAAAATTACCCCATTTGTTGGGAAGAGGTTATGCCTAATTATAATTGTAATATCATGATTGTTATAAGGTTATTAAGGGAGAAAATTATCAATATTATAAATGTCCACTAAGTTTTACAAATGAATAGGGCACCCATTTCCTAAATGACATTGTGGTCATCCTACTATATGAGTTCATGATTGTGCATGATAAGAAACCTCTTTACCATCCCCAATAAAATGTCATTATAGAAGCATTTACCAAGATTTTGGGAAATACTCTTACCAACATTTGCGGCGTAGGAAGGTGCAAATGGGATGAAAAGGTTATGTTGTTCTATGGGCATATAGAAATACTTACATGTGCTTGAACAAGGTGACACCTTTCCATCATTTATTTGGTTTAGAGTCCATCCTCTTTATGAAATTAATGGTATGTTCTCTCATGATGGTGTTTGTTAGATGCCTAGATGACGAAGATTCTATTATAGATATATTGGAAGTATTGTTGTAACTAGATGAGAAGTGTATTCTTGCATGTTCAATTCAAAATATAGAGAAAGCCCAAAAAAATGTGTAGCATGACCACCACATTAAACATATTTTTTTTTATAAGGCACTCTTTTCTATTTATATGATTAAAAATATGGGTTCCATGTAGACAAGATGAAGAATAATTTGTTGGGACCTTATGAGGTCCATGATATTTTGATATGAGGGGATTGTAAGCTAAATACTCTAAATGAAGATATGATATCAGGCCACTTCAATTATAGTATCTTGAACCCCTACCACCCTTGAAGGGAAATTATTGTAATGAAATAAATCATAAGCCAATAGTTAATTGTAGGAATTTCTAAGATGTCTTTGGTTGAAAGTGTATAATAAGTATGGTATTATTGAAGTTAAGTTTTTCAATAAATTGTGTATTCATGTTCCATTATAGTCATTAGTTATCAATACAATGTTCAAATACCTCTTAGCATTAAAATTCTTATCTATGTCTACATGGGTGCATCTCTTTTGCTTGTTCCATTATAACATGAAAATTTAACTTTTACTAAGTTTTGTACACTCTCTGCTAAGTCCCATACCCACTATATTTCAACAACATAACATGCATGGAGGACCACATGTGTGATTTAATGTGGGGTGGAGATACCTCAATTTTTCTAAGAAATAAAAGGTTGGGAAATAATAAGGTTTTGTGTGCTATTGAGATTCTAAGTGAAGAATGAGGGTTAAATATGCTAAGAAAATGCATAGTAGAGGAATTTGAAGAGTGCACCAAAAAATATGGGAAAGGAGAAAGTGTATGCAAGTTATCTATGGGGAAGGAGGTTAGCAAGGTAAGGCAATGTATTGAGGTGTGCTAGGTATAGTGTATGGTATATGAACGTATACGATAAGTGTGACAAGATGCGTGGGAAAAAATAAAAAATTGAGGAAGCCACATAAATCACACTATAATAATTCATGATGGTGACATCATCACCCAATTGAATCAAGTTCAAAAATCATAAATTACATTAGAGATGGATGTGACATACAACTGGTAGTAATTGAGTAACAAATGCAAAAGGTGAAAAGGTAAAAGATAAAAAGTGTGAAGGAATTATTGAGAAGAAACACACAAAGTTTTGGAGAGTTATAAATAGAAGTTAAAGATTTAATTTAACCATTTTTCATTTAAGGGTTTTGAGATCCTAGTGAAGAAAAATTAAGAAAATTGTTGTTTACGGTTGCGAGAACGCTCAACCTCCATTAACGTGGAGGTTGATTTCTTCCCACCGTGATGAAGGGTTTTGGAAATATCAATTACCCGAGGCTAAACAAAAGGGGTTTTAAGAGAATTAGGTGAAAGGAACAAAAACGAATTAAAGATGCATGTGCAAATACATCCATGGTGAATGAGGAGGAAATAATAATCATTCAAAAGGAAGTAGAAGGAGAAAACTTGAGGGAGTAATAATCACATGTACAAACTTCTTCCATGAGTACTAATGGTGGAAAAGAGGCCAAGATGAGGATGAATAGGAAAGAAAATAAGAATCATAAGATCCTTTCCCTTATTTCTAATGTGTTTTTAGAGATGTGTTGGTGAAATAATTTGTACCAAGGATAAATTAGTTGATTTTCACTAACGCTCCAGGACTATGCCCCTCCTTTGTGTGATGGGGAGGCTACCATTTATTGAATGCAGATAAAAAAATATAATTGGTGGTCATAAAGTCTACAATCACTTTGGACTACTCCATTAGACCTGTGGAAAATTGCTTGCACCTAGTGTAAGGGAGGAATTTTCTTGAGAGACAAGGTGAAGGGGAGTAAGAACTTGGGAGAAAAGGGGTTAATATTGTAAATAGGCACTAGAAGAGTTTCACAAGTATTAACCAGAATCAATCCACACTTAATTAGAAGATTTTTTTATAACAATGACAAGACACAATAAATCATGGACACAAAATTCCATTAATCCATTCATCAAAGGAACTAACACCTTCCTTGGTTGTACAAGATTATCATGTGCACAAAGCTGAAAAGTAGAGAGATAGAGGAAACATAGAGAAAAGGAATGGAAGAATGTTATCTTTTTCTTTCTTCTTAGTAGTGAAATAACTATCTACTTAGAGACTCACAATTGAAAACCCTTTGGAATGAGGGAGTCATACAATATATAGCTTTATAAAAAGACTCTTCACCTACCCCCCACATGAATTTTCACTTACCTTTACAACTTGTGACCTTTCATATCCCTAGGAAAGAAAAGTGAGTCCATTTTTATTAATTAAAGGAAACTCATTACAATGTTTGACTATAGGTCACATTTAAATGAATAAGACAAAATAGTGAAAAGTAAACCCCCTTAATGAAGAATTAGAACATGAGAGAAGAGAAGAAGGGGGAGAAAGAAGAAGGGAGATAAATATGACAAAGGAGATGTTGCATCCGCCAATGAAGATCCACCTGTTGAAGGACTCTGGGAGAATGCTCTTAAAGAAAAATATATTCCTTTGAACTCTTTACTGAAGCGATCTGTTGTGGGTGCTACTTTCTCACTTGAGAAACATGCATGAAGATTAAATCCTTAAGCCAATTATTAGAAGTATTATTGATGATTTTACATTGCTTGAACCCAATTCGGTGCTCTTTAGTAGTGTTGGAAATAGCACACCTGATATTTGAAAGGGATTCCAAGGTGTCCTCATTGAAGGAAAGGGATCTATTACCTCTTTCCTAAACAATTCCTCAAATGGATTCAAAAGATTCACCGAGGAATTCTCATTCACTGAAGGTGCTCCAAGATTCCACACTTCTTTGCTTATGTTTTCCCACATCTGTGAAGTGAGCTCATCAAAATAATCCAATTCATTAAGAGAATTTTTCAACATCTCATATTGGGAAACCAACGTTCGAGACCAAATTGGAGACATATTCTCAGTTATGGAGTTGAACACATTT
Organism: Taxus wallichiana var. yunnanensis; assembly: GCA_018340775.1. Lineage (NCBI taxonomy): Eukaryota > Viridiplantae > Streptophyta > Pinopsida > Cupressales > Taxaceae > Taxus > Taxus wallichiana. The sequence continues at coordinate 848,217,133 of CM031240.1, forward strand.
TTCCTAACACAAAAGAATATTTGTTCCCTGTCATTTTGTTACTAATGGATATACTTGGTCCCAATGAATCTTTTCTTTCTCAATTTCATCTTTAGTCATCCTTAATTTCACAGTAGTGGCAAGCATGAACTCAAACAGTGAAAGAATCTCTAGAAATAAATTTTTACCTTTCTCAAGGATCTTGTCAACCCACTTTTCATTAGCTCTCCCTTGCAGTGAGTAACCCTATGCCTTCTTGATTGACTCGGGATCAAAACTACGATTGGAGTAAGATCTTCAGTGGGAGAGATGTGATGACACTAGGATCTATGAATGACTGAATTTAGGAAGTGAGAGTGTTCACATGTTCTTACAACTATTAGATCTTCCCTTTGTACTCTTTTTTTTTTTCTTGCAAGAATACATGTGACATATTCTTAGAAAAAATGGGCATCTCTTTTATGTTTTGTTGGTACCAAGGGAAATTTTTTCATCTAATAGTCTAATGGATTCATCTCCTTAATGATATTTATTACCTTTGGCTGAGAAACTTCTATATATTGATTTCTAAAGACACCCCTGAAAAAGCGAGAAGTTGTCTGGGATTTCTTACCTCTCTTTTCCTTCACAATATTTGAAATGTCTTGAAAGTATGGAACCTCTACCTCTTACATTATATGAGGATCACTTATGATTATCTCTTGGATCCATGGGAATATATCCAATGTTACGGGTTTCAACAATAGGCATGATTGCATTCTCAGGTTCAATGTGAGGGGATACCTCCTACATTTGGTGAGGAGACCGATATAGAACTAGGGATTGAGAATGATCTATATATCCTTTCTCTAGATCATCTTCCATGTCTTGAGAAACCTTTATTTTCTTATGTAATCTCCTATAGTGTGAGCCCTCAATATCCATTATTTTCCTTTTTGCGGGTTCTCTTGAATGAGAGGAGCTTAGTTATCTTGGTTTCTTTCAAAGATGAGAGATGATATGTTTTCCTTTAGAGAGTTTGAAGACCACCAAATTCTATGAAAGTGACCCTCTATCTCTTGAACCACTCTTTAAACCTCTGAATCACCACCGCAGATCTCTCATTGATATCTCCTGATTTATAAACACTCCACGAGAATAGAGGGAGAGATGAAGTCTTAACAGCTTGGTCTTTAGGATAAAATAAAGTACTTCCATTATCATCCTCACCTTTCATGAACCAGTCAAAATAAAATATCCTAATTTTTACAATAGTGATCTGCATGTGATCTCATTTCCTTACCTCAAAATTATCCAAGTAGTTGACCCAATAATCTTCAATTTGGGGAACATGGAATGAATCAAGGAGATTGAAGGTTTCAAGATTACTTCAGATGTAAAAAATCTTTCCTGGATGTGTATGAATTAAGACTAAAAGAGAAAAATGAAGTTTCAAGATTTGAGGCATTTGTAATACTTGTTAAAGAGTAAATACCAAGAGAAATGGGGAAAGAAACACACCTTTCCTCTTGTGGTTCCTGTAATTTTTATGGACTTGAGGAAACTACCTACATAGTTTGAACATCACTATATTGTCACTGAGGTATTTGGGAAGCTTGTGAGGAGAGAGGTCAAATCCTAAAACTCGATATATGAGAAGATGGAGAATTAAGTGAAGTAAGATCCATACTTTTCAATCAATGTTGCAGCTTCGGAAAATAATCTTAACTCTGGGTTGCCTTCTAGCAATTAGATGAAAAACATGGTGAATGCATCATTCACCCTAGAAAAGTGGTGGTTTCTTTATTTGAGAGTGAGTTGAGGGTACCTTTCATAAGCCGGTGTTTTCTAAGAAACATTCTAAGCAAGAGTTAGGCCTTTGAATGGTCTTGTGCTTGCAAGAGCATACACCAAATATGATGTCATTGTGGATTTCTTTATAACCAGTAATTAGAGTAATGACGATAAATTTTATCACTTATAATTTATCCCCAATCTACCACAAGGTTTCCCTTGGTGATAACAAGGATGAATTGTGTCATCCAAATCCTAAAATTCCTTCATTGTTTCTTCACCCATTACCCTACTCAACAATATGATTGCATCCGAGTAACCCTCATGGAACTCACTCCTTGACAAGGTTTTTGGCATACAAGAGGGTTTCCTTCCTTGTCTCAACCATGATCCCAGGTCAAGAGATGCTTGAGGATAGGATTCAATATTTAACCACCCACTATATGTAAAATGCTTCGAGATTATTACTATGTTATTACCAATTGGAATCTGCATACATTGTGAAATGCTTTTCGAGGTGAGAACTATAAGTATGGAGTTTTCATATGCCCTTACTATCCTGGATTTTGGTTCATGGTGCTGAAAACATGGTAACAATAATTATATACTCTTTCTTGATAAATGATGGCCTCTTACTACAAACAACCCACTTGTGAAGATATTTTCCTCAACAAGCTCTCTTGGTCCTCCGAGCATCCTACTTTTTAGGTCCTCTAGGTCCATGTGAGTGACATCATTGTCACCCACACTTGAATATTCCATGGATAGTGTTGAAATAGGTTCCATACTAGAGAATTTTAACTTCATGATTTCAAAAATCAACAAGATAAGTGAAAATGAAGCTAACAACAACTTTCTGCACTAGAATCTGAAACTTTCTATTTTTGGTAGGTGGAGTTAAGAGTTGTTATTTTGGGAAAAAAATTCACAACCTTTATTTTATGAAGCTCATAATACACGTATAGAACCTCCATTGATGTTACTTTTCTATTTTTTAGAAATTTTCTATTTTGGGACAGTTTCTTTTTAACGTGTTATTTCAGTAAGTTGTCTTTTTACCTTGTTTGTTGTTTCTCTTTGATTATGGGTGTTTTGAGTGATGTGAGTTTGTTCTTTTGGGAGACTTAATGTTTTGCAATATCAATGTACATGGCACTTTATATTTTTAGTAAGTGTGAAACGAAACCACCTTCATTGGATTTGGCTCCGCATCGGGATCCCGTGCTCCAATTTTCACTGTGTTTCTTCTTCTAGAACTCTTGGAAATTGAAATTTTAACTTATAGATGGTAGGTTTTTATATTGATGCTATAAATAAACTAGGCAATCATCTGATATGCAACTACTATCATCACAAAGGCACATGTGAGTAGAACCATCTATCGAAATCTCAATGGAAACTGGTTTTTGGTTAATGAGATATGAAGAAAAATTAGTTTTCAAGGATATGGTTATTCTAGAATAATTTTGGTAGCATATATAATATATTCTAATTTTTTTGGAGGTTTTACAAAAAGAGCAACTATGGTAGGATGTTGACTTTGCAGAAGAAAATGAATTTAAAACTGATTAACTAAAATGTGAATATTTTTATGTTAATATAACAAGTACAACATTGAAATAAATGTCTAAACTAAATTAGGAAAGTGACCCAAACAAATAAGAAACTATATTTGTGAAACCCTAGAGTGTAAAGAGAGTTAGAAATAACTCAGCTGATCTGAAAAGCTTGCTGGACTATGTCACAGAGATGGATGGAGAAACAAGAGGAGGAAACAACTATGTCGAGGTCCATAAAAGTGTAGATCTGGGAAATATGAGTGGATCTGGGGCACTTGGATATGTACAATGGATCCTATGGATGCCCTAGTCTAATATATGGGCACCTTGGTCTATGAAAAGATCTATAAACCTCCTCTAAGGTGTCACTAAGTGATTGCCCGTGTTCACTTCCTACCACGCTAGCTTCACTAGACCGAGCACTATGTCACTCAAAATAAAAAATGAATATGAGACTTTCCAAACCCCAAGACAAACATCAAACACATAAAAAATAAATATGCATATGAAGGGGTCAGATTGTCCTCAGCGGCGCCACAATGGTGGACATACTAACTGAGCACTACACTATATCTTAGACCTGATGTAGTTCTTGTGTGTGTGTGTGTGTGTGTGTGTGTGTGTGTGTGTGTGTGTGTGTGTGTGTGTGTGTGTGCAATCATGCCCTAGGTGATCTTGTGCCAGTTGCACTTTGTGAAAGTAGCGAGAAATAACTATGTGTAGAAATGTAATAGAATGGTGGATGGAATAGAATAAACTTCCCTCCTATGTAGTGTGATGCAGATGAACTAGAATTGTGCCTTGTGAGAGCTAGATAGATGTAAATGAAGCCTTTGATGGATGTAACCTTAGGTGATGATAGTATTTCTTAGTGCTTGGTCCCTCATTATGGTCTCATAACTTTATATTTATATGGTTCTCTTGTTCTAATTTCATAATTAACCCCAAAGAGGCCGACCACCAAAAATATAGAATGCTCAAATGACTAAAAAGTGCCCAAAAAGTGGTGGGAAAGTGAAAAGAGGATTAAGGCACCTAGAATGGGACTAGGGAACCTATGGGCACCCTAGTACTATCCCGAACGCCTACGGTCAAGGATAAAATGACGTAAAATGACAAAAACAGACTAGAAAAGTATGTGTGAGAGGTCGTGCAATGATCATAGAAAGAAAATAAAATGGTTAAAAGATGGGGGTTAATTAATAATTTCTTCACTCAAAAACCATATGAATAGTAGTATGAGACCAAGATTAAATACCCAAAGTGCATGATTTAGTGTCTACATTTGCCCCCACTTTATGTTGGTGAGTGGAATGCTTGGTAACATAAAGTAGATAGAGATGCATACCTGATGTCCATATAGAGTGATGTAGGAAACATGCCGAAGGACTAGAAAAAGTGTGGAGTGACAAAAAGATGATGGAGCATGGAAACTAAAGATGCAAAAGATAAAAAAGTGATGAGAGTGAACCTAGGGTGGAAATGCGTGTGTAGTTGTTGATGTGTGTGATGTACCTATGCATGTTAGTATGGTGTGTGTGTTGCCGTAAAATGTTGTTGTTGATGTCATTTTTATTGTTATTTTTGTTGTTTTTGACTGCTTTCTTCTCATACAGTCAAACCTGCAAGAGAGAAACGATAAATTAGTCAAATACACATGTATATATGTCAACGCATGTATATAGTAAAATGTATGTAATGAAAATGAAAAATGTAAAAGAAACATGTGCACCTGATTTGTGATGAGAGAAAGGGTGTAGATATGATATCTTGTCTTGTGAGTTTTTGGGTGATCTCACGCCACCTTGTTCAAATAAGTGTAGGGACAAAGATGTGTTATTCTCAACTCAGTAATCGCTTCCCGAAGTTGTGTGAAGGGATCTTTATCGCCTAGTTTTTTGGGTGATCTAAGGCCATTGGATGATGTAGTGTAGAGAGGAAATCCATTGTATCCTATAACCTGTAACTACTCCCCAAATGCTAAGGATAACCATGTCTGTAAAATCCATTATGTATAGGGTTCAGTAGATTGTCCGAACCCACTAGCTATATAACCCACAATTTCAAGGGCGGAAACTAAATTGAAATAAACTAGTGTAGAAGCGTTGTGTAGAATTTAAAACCCCAAATGATGCCCCCCTCTTTGGCGGCACACTTAAAGTCCATCGATAGGATAATGCGGCCCCAAAAAGAGGACCAAATGCATAAATTGTGCCCTACACGAGGAAAGGAATGCGCTTGGTAGAAACCTAGGAACACATAAATAAGTGGCTAGAAAACAAGTGTTAGTATGAATAAGCATGCATGTAGAAGACAAATATATGCTACACAAATAGTGTGTAAAATAGAATGTAAGTAAGCACACAAGAAAGAAATATAGTACCGCCGAATCGGGTGGAAAACATGGGACACCACTCATGATGTCGCAAGACACTCAAGGAAATAATGGCCATATATAACAAACAAGTGTGTTCACTAAACATAGGGCAAGACCCACATACAATAGCCAAACAAAAAAAACAAGCAACTACAAATAACAAATAGCCATGGAAGCAAGTAACCTTCCAAAACAAATGTTGCACATGAAGCACTCGTTAGCATGTTAGAAAGATAAAAAGTATGTCAAAAGTGTGTATAAGCAAATAATGAAAAATTCTAAGCGAAATGAAAAAATAACACCTAGAAGAGACGAATGTGGATGCCCCTAGTGACCATTGTAGGAGTGGTAGAAGGTGAGCATCCATGTTGCGTGTAAGGAATCAGATCTGTAATCGCAAATAGAAAAAGAAGTGAACGCACATGTGTGTATGATATAGATAAATGACATACAATAGATCTAACTAGCATGTGTAATAAGATGACCATATTCAAGCAAATGCAATAAAGAGTAAAATAAAAAAGATATGCAACATGTTGTGGATGGGTGGAATGGAATGTAATATGGATGATAGGAGCTGCGTGCCCCCCGAGTGGATGGAGTTATATATAGTGAGGTTCATTTAGCTTTTCCCCCTTAGCAGTCAAGAATGAACTACAAATGATAATGCATCATTGGGAAATGGTCGAATAATGTGTATTGTGTCTAACACACTGTGATGAGTGTGTATTTGTGTGATGATATATGACCTAGAGATGATGTGTGCATGACCCTTATAGTCGAAGCGTATATCATGAAAATATGATCGAAAGAGTGATGATGTAGCCTAAAGCGTATATCACTATAAGATGAATAGAGGGAGTGGTGATGTAGCCTAAAGCGTATACCACTACAAAATGAAGGAATAGGTGACCATTTATCCTATAGCGTATGTCACTAACCTATTAATGTCGCATGAGAGAAGGTCGAATGATGAAAATATTTGTATGATAAGATCCATTTGATTATCAAACCATCAGCAGTAGAGAGTATGGACCGAGGAACTAAAGTGCATCATAGGGTAGTGAGTGCAAAGTGTATAAGAAGATGGAGTATAAACGTTGACGATAGAAGACCATGTGATGTGTAGAATGTGTAATGTACGATGTATAAGATGCAATGCAAGATGTGTATGTAGACTAAAAGTGTAAGGTGCACACTATGTATTATGTAAGATGAGGAGTATGTAATGTTAGACTCGTAGACCATGAGGGTGTTCTACATGTATGATGTATGATAGGTAGTATATGATGCGAGAAACGAAGATTGCCTAGTAGTATAGGTTGTGTAATATGTATGATGTGTAGATGCACAAATGTCAAAATGGTGTACATTAAATGTAGAATATATGATGTAGGATGTAGTACATATGACGTGAAATGTGTGAAGAGACGCAATGTGTAGTGCCTATTAAGCGAGTGTGGGGTTCATGTGTAGTATGCCCTCAACAGTCAAGTGTGAACCGAAGCACAAGAGTGTGTCATCAAGTAATGATGATGCTAAAATGTGTGATGATTATTCCTAAAAGAGTATATTGATGTATGATTATACAAATATGATAGATGTGCTAATGCTAATATGGTGGGGGATGTGTTAGATGTTATGCCCCCAAGTGTGTAATAGTGAATATAGTCATGTGACATTGTCTAGAAGATCATCACTGTTGGGATCGAATCCTATTGAGCGACATTGGAAACTTGATAAGAAATAAAATGAGGTGGATCATATAAAGAACCATTGTGACGTAATGTGTAGACAATCATGACATACTCTTCATTGGTGAAGGGTACTGGTGGACAATTGTGTGCATACCAACAAGAAAGATTCGAGAGCATAAGTCGGAGATGAGTCATTACCTATGGAGACACTACCGAATGGCATAGGAAATGTGAGAGAAGTGTGGTTTACATATAGAGTACCGCCAATATAGTCAAGCCAAGATTTCCCAAGTGTCAGTGGAGAAGTACAAGGAGCACGGGAAAAAAAGATCGATAAATAGAATACACGAAGGCCATAATCAGCCATGATGTGATAATAGCCATGATAAAGATGAGACAGTGAATTGGTGGTAAGATATCATTAAGTGTTAAACCAAGTCTAGTTAAGCCCTCAAGTGTGAAAATAGTATATCGAGGAAGTACAATCAAGTGGAATATTATGCCAAAAGGAGTTGTTGATGAGAAGTGTGCATGTGAAAGGAGGTGACGAAGATGTAGACCGCATAATAGGAGATGAAATAGTCTCAACAAAGTATTAACAGATCCTTGATAAAGTATCATATCATTAGTAGGAGGGGTCTTGAACTTATATTCACTTGGGCCATCGGCCAAATTTGTGTCCTCAAAGTACATATCATCTAGATCAATAGAGTGAAATTTAGTTGACCTAATGCTTCATCGGTTAGTTCGATAGTGTCGAATTCATCATCAGAGTCCTCAGAATCATCGGTGTTAGCATTCTCATGTTGTGTAGCATTATCAAGTATATTAGTAGGTGGCAAAAAGGTGAAGCTATTAAAGGTGACTCAATAGGTGAGGAAGGAATGTTGATAGGAGGTGATACCTAGGTGAAATAATAGTTGTGGTGTGAGTAGAAATAGCTGGAGTATTTGTAGTGGAAGAAGAAGATTACGAAACACTAGATTGACCAATGTCATATGTGTCAAGGCTACTATATGGAATACATTGCGAAGGTGGAATGGGAATAATAGTAATAGGGTCTATGTGACAATATTTGAATGGCTCTGGATCTATGGTAATAGTATGCTCATAGCCATCATGCAAAAATTTGACACATTGGTGAATAATAGATGGAACAACTTGCATTGCATGAATCCAAGGTCTACCTAACAAGAGATTGAATTGAAACAAGGCATATATAACATAGAAATTAGTGAGAACAATCTTAGGCCCAACCCGGATATGTAATGAAATAGTTCCTAAACATGTGCGAGTGGTAGAGTCATAGCCTTAGATGATAGTAGAATTCCTAGAAATAAGAGTATCACTAATACCCAATTGTTTTAGAAGAGAATAAGCACATAAGTTGATGGCTGATCCATTATCAATAAGTACCCATTTAATACAAGTGGTGATAATGATGACATGGATTGCTTTTAGCAAAAGGTGATAAATATTTGTCACTGAAATATATGGCATGTGGAAAATTGTGAAGAGACTTTATGAGATGTATAAATGACACCGCAAAGTTATCACTTTTGATATGAATAGCACGAAGGAAGATTCTAGTGTGTTATGACAATAGGTGCATTACACAATAATTCGTAAAGAGAAATCTTGGTGGGTGTATTTTTAAGTTGCTCAATAATGTCATATCCCTTAGAAGTAGTAGGAGGAGATGCCGAAGCAATGGGTGGAGGGATAGAAGTGAGTGGAGCCATAGGAGGATTAACGCGAGTACAACAATTAGTAACTACATTAATAGATGGGTCATCCCTAGGCATAATAAAGTGAGGAGGATGTTGAGTACACACACACATAAAATTAGTAGTAACTATACTTGAAACCTTAGTAGGTGCAAAAGTAGGATAAGATGATTGAGTCATGAATTGATAAGGTGAAGACATGATCAAAAGAAAGGGTTGGATATGTCGGGTTCACCAAAATGATTAACTAAAATGTGAATATTTTTATGTTAATCTAAGAAGTACAAAAGTGAAATAAATGTCTAAACAAAATTAAGAAAGTGATTCAAGAAACTAAGAAAGTAGATATGTAAAACCTAAGAGTGCAAAGAGATTTAGAAAGAAGTCACTGATTTGAAGAGCTTTGGATTGTGTTGCAGAGATGGCTGGAGAAATAGGAGGAGGAAAAAACTATGCCGAGGTCTAGAAAAGTGCAAATCTGGGAAATTTGAGTGGAATGGGGCACCTGGATAGGTAAAGGGGAACTTGTGGGTGCCATAGTCTGAGATATGGGCATCCTGGTCTGTGAAAAATCTCTATAAACCTCCTCTAAGGTGTTGTTAAGTGATCACATGTGTTTTCTTTATGTCACACTAGCTTTTGCATCTTGTGCAATATGTCGTTGGAAATCATAAATGACCTACAAAACCCCAAGAAAAATATCAAACTCCTAAAAAAGAAAGATGCATATGAAGGGATTGGACTATCCTTAATGGCCACAATGGTGGAATTAGTAATCGAGTGTTGTATTACATCTCGTAACTGATGTAGTTCCACTGTGTATGTGTTTGTGTGTGTTTGTGTGTGTGTCTAATCATGCCCTAGGTGCTCTTGTGCCAATCGCACTTTGTGAAAGTAGAGTGCAATAACTATGTGTAGAAATGTAATAGAATGGTAGATGGAATAGAATAAACTTCCCTCCTAGGTAGTGTGATGCAGATGAACCAACCTTGTGCCTTGTGATGGATCTAGATGGATGCAAATGGAGCCTTTAATGGATGTAACCTCGGGTGATGATAGTAGTGCTTAGTGCTTGGTCTCTCATCATGGTCTCATAGCTTTATATTTATATGGTTCTCTTGTTCTAATTTCATAATTAACCCCAAAGAGGCCAACCACCAAAAATATAGAATGCTCAAATGGATAGAAAGTTCCCAAAAAGTGGTGGGAAAGTGAAAAGAGGATCAGGGCACCCGATTAGGACCGGGGGTGCATGTAGGTGCCCAGATTAAGGATAAAATGACACAAAATGAAAAAAATATACTGCTGCAAGTATGTGCGAGAGGTTCAGCAAAGTGACAATAGAAAAAAAGTAAAATGGACAAAATACGGGGTTAATTAGTACTTTATTCACTCAAAAACTATATGAATAGTAGTATGAGAGTAGGACTAAATAATACCCAAAGTGTGTGATTTAGTGTCTACAAAAACAAGTTAACTTTCATTTTTATGTTTCCTATTGACCGTGGTTTGACTGCGGGTTGAATTTAAGATTATATGGAGTTAATAATCCAGGTTTAATGGTGTAAATGGAAAAAAGGAACAACAAGGAAAATAAAAGGTTCCTTGGAGCAAGACGATGTCATGTGTCATCACGTGAGAAAGTGTGAGGGAGATGAAAAGGCTTAAAAATCACCTTGCGGAGTGAGAGAGATCATGTGGGGGCCAGGGGAAGGGGCTTGCTCATGGGTTATCTTTAGTGTCCCCTTTGTCCCCACAAGAAAAAGGGAAAATAGGGATACAAAATGGCACATTGGATCAAAATGATGACAAGTGGCAGCATCTAGTCAGGTGTGAGGAAGATAGAGGAGCCAGGTTAACACCTTGTGGAGCTGGGAGAGGTCATATGGAAAACAAATCGAGAGTGCTTACTCATGGGTGTTATTTCTTATCCCCTTATCCCCTTAGTAAAAAGGGACAAGGGGGACATCAAAGGGCATCTCAGATCAAGGTGTTGACATGTGTCAGTGAGTAAAATTGACTATGGAACATTACACTCATACTTCTCTCAAACTTAACTTTGACCCAACCCAGGTTTGAATTTACTAGATATGGGTGTGAAGGTAGGTTAACATGATGTTCCTGGGAATTATTTATTTTATCCTCTATCCCCTTGGTAAAAAGGGATAGGAGGGGCAAGAAAGAACACTTTACTTCATTTGGAAAGCCAATTTTTGCATTGGATTTCCCGAAATGGCATGAAACAATGAAATCTTCACTCCGGGGCTCATGATGGCCTTTTGAGGCTAAGTTATATATACATATGAATCAAAAATCCATTTTAAGACCAATGACATAGGTTCCAGATCTTTATTCTACATAAAAATCCAAAAATATCCCCTTTTTGATTAGGACAACTAGGTACACCGCAAAAATTGAATCGCCTTGAGAAATAATTATGGCTTGGATCAAATTTGATTCTTCTAAAATGTAGATGATTATTCAAGATTTTCAATTCATAGTTTTTTCCCCTTATAACTCCTTACGTAGCTCTCGGAATCACCTAGACAAGTTTAGGTTCATAATTTGATCCTTCATTCCTTACACTTGAAAAACCCACTTTTGCAATGTGATCGTCCCTAAACCACCAAATATTTCGTAAATCTCACTAAATTAATTCTAAAACATTAAATTTCTCCAATACCACCTCCAGATGTTTATGATATTATCATAACCTTCCTGGAGGATGCACACATGCCCGAAATGGCCAATATTGGCCTTTCTAGGCCTAATGGAGAACTAGTCTTCTACTCCACTTTGCTAAATGGAAGAATTGGCCTTATCACATAAATTTAAAAATTTGTACATGATTATTTGGTATATTAGGAGGACATGTAAGGTCAAGATGATCATGATGCATAAGAAATTCTATCCAGCGAGGATTTCAATAATATTTTGAAGCACATTTTCACTTTGTGGCTTGGTTGTCATGGATTAAATTTTACATTTTTCTATTATTAATTTCACATGACAATAGCTGGCTCTAATCAAGGGACATTGGACTAAAAGGGGAAATAGAAGACCTCCAATTTATTTTGGGTGAGCATACAATTGTATTTTTCAATGGGCAATAGAGTCCTTATTTACAAGCAAAGATATACGAATGTATAAACACACACACACACACAATAGGAATTATACACGCCAAAATTAGAAAGGGAAGAAACACAAAATAGAAATGGAAACTATAGTACAAATGATGGACTGACCAACCTTACTTCTTGTAGAGATTCATGTGTTTCTTGTTGTGAGGTAAATCCAATGGAGTTCCATTCAGGTATGCGGGTAATAAGTATTCTCTTTGCAAAAGTGTTTTAATTTTAATGAACCAAGCCGAGATAGAATCAAATTTCTGTGGCTTCCTTTGGGTTCTCTTATTTTGTCCTAGATCAACATAAGTTCTCCAATTTGAAAACTTCTATCCTATGTCTTTTGATCAAATATCCCTTTCACCTTGGATTAGTATCTTCTTAGTGTATTAAATGCTACCAACCTATTGTCATTCAAAGTTTCCAAGTAGTAGACCCGCTTATCAAGATCATCTGAATACTCTCCGTTTTCCACTACCTTCACAAGTCTGCAAGGAAGGTAGTTCTTGAGAAATGGGAATTTGAGCCTTAATCTTGTACAAAAACTAGAAAGGATGAATCCTAATAGATTTTTTAGGTGAGATTCAGTCATCCCACAGGGCATTATATAACTTCTTATGTCAATCCCTTTGATTGACATCCACTAGCTTATGAATAATTGTGACAATATTCTTATTACTAGACTCTGTTTGGACATTTACTTGGTAGTAATCAAAGGAATTAGAAAAATAAATGTCATGGTTATAGCAAAAGTCTATTATCTCACAGGAGGATAAGTAGATGGCATTATCTTCTATGATCTTTCTAGGAACCCCGAACTTGACAATGATATTTTCTTTCGAAAAGTTGCACACAATTTTCGAATTTGCATGCTTTTTCGGAATGGATTCTAACCACTTCGTTAAGTATTATGCGGAAGTAAGTACATACATGTGGCCCGAACTATAGTGAGAATTTAACAAACTAATGAAATCAAGACCCCACTATTGAAAAGGCTCTTCAATGACGGTGGGCCAAGGGGTAGAGTTGCAAGCCTTGATCTTCCTACAAACTGTTGACATGGATCACACTTCCTACTCATTTGTATACATCATAGAATAGAGTGGGATAATAGTAACCCCTCAATATCTTGTGTGATGTGAAAATTGCAGAGAAGTGGCCTCTGCATACTTGATTGTGGTATGCCTTGAATAATTTCTCTTCATCTATGCACCTCAATAATGTGCCATACAATCCTTTTTTGTACAAAACATTATCCCAAATGATGTAATTTACTTCTCTCGAGGCATAGATTTCTCCTTTTATTTTGATTAAGGCCAGGAGGACAGTCTCCATAAGTCAAGAAATAGGCTATACCAGATACCATGGATTGGTTGTACTTACAAAAAGCACAAGAAGAATATTCTTGATCAAGAATTTATAGAAATTTGAAAAGTATTCTCACTCTTCTTGAGAAAGAATCTCACACAATCCATTTCCTCACACTAGTTTGGAGGGTTTGATCTCAAGATCATATTCCCATACCTTCAAAACCCAATTTCCTCTCTTTGCACATAGGTCTTGCTACATCAAAATAGACTTGACCCGGGCTTGGGACCATAACCACAACACGAGAATTTAGAAGGTAGAATATGAAAAATTTCAATGCTCTTACCACCACATAAGCATGTTTCTCGTGTTGTGATTAATTGAGCTCATGTTCCTTCGAGGGGCACTCATGAAGGTGATGGGTGACTGTACTTTGTCTTCATTTTCTTGCACGAGAATGGAAGAGATGGTGTGCTCAGAGGCATAATATAATTCGGGTATGCATTGGAGTGGTGCTTTGAAAATGGTAGCTTTGATGGACTCAAAAGCTTATTTTCCCTGTTTATCCATTTTAAGGACTCAGCTTCATCATATTGAAATATCCTTTGGGATCTCTCGTAAAATATAATACAAATATCCTTAATAAGTTTACCTTATGAATAAGGAATGTGCACCTCACTTCAGTACGTAGAGATAATCGACCCTCTTCGAATCAATCTTGGTGCCCTCCTTTCTCACGATGTGACCAAGGAGATTTCCTAAGTAACTATAAATATGAAAATTTTCAGGCTCAAGTATATGTAATGCCTCTTGCAAATGATTAAAACTTTTTAAGTTTTCGTAGACGGTCTTTTCTTCCCTTGGAATATACTGTCAAATCTTCAAGGTACACTATAATACACTTTCCCTTCAAATATTTGAAAGCCAATTCCATGGCCCTCTGAAATGTAGCACCCACATTGATCAAGTTGAATGGCATGTGATGGTAAGTGAAGGTGCCCCATGGGGTAGTGAAGGAAATTTTGAATTGATCTTCCTTAGCCACTTCAAAATGATTATACCACGAGAACCCATCAAGCATTTACATCATTTTTCATCCATTTACTGCTTGCAAGATGTGGTCCATGACCTGGAAGTGAATAATAGTCTTTCAAAAGGCTTGGTTCAAGTTATAAAAATTCCCGTAGATGTGGATTTCACCACTCTTCATTCTTATTGGTACAATATTGGCTATCCATGTAGAGTTATGGATAGGGAAGATGATGCGAGCATTAAACAATTTTTCAACCTCCGATATGATGGCGCTGATAATTTTTGGATTATACTACCTTCATTTTTTTGGATATATTTTGCATCGAGGATTAAAGGGAATAGAATGATGCATTGATTGTGGCTGGAAATATTTCATACCACCATATGAATATGGAAGAAAATTAGAGTATCTTTTTATTAAGGTGATAATTTCCTCCATTCCTCAGTGAACAACATTACCCTATGTTCACCATCATTGGCTATTCTCTTATTCCAATGTTAATTTTATCATATTCGATGAATACCGGGTCGATAATTTTATTTTCCATGAATGAACCTGTTGTTCTTGTCAAACAGTTCCTCCAAAGACACTAGTCCCTTTGGAATCATGTTGCCTTTCAATTGAATCACTTCGTCTTCATCCACCTGATCAACTGAATTATTGTCACTATCATTATTTGTAAATTCCCTTGGGAATGAGTCACTTCCTTTAAATACATGGACCTAAAGTCACTTGTTTGTTATAGGAAGGAAATAATATTATTATCATCATCAAAAAATTTCCAGCTCTCAATTGTCTGGCACACTAGGCCGAAAGACCATTTCCACCGAGAACCTTTCTCCTTTGAAATCAAGGTGTGGAATCATGAATGATGTAGATACAACCAATGAATCAGCTCTAGAATTTTTATCCCTCATACCACCAATAAATAAGTCACATGGATTTTGATGTCACCTCTTGTTCATCCTAATCCTAAAAGGAAATTACAAGATATATAACATAATCAGATGAAAATACATAAGTGTTTATGAAATACAAAGCTACCTGAAAATGATATGCACACCTTTGTTGAGTCGTGTACATTGGTTGCGGAGGAATCTATGCTCATATACTCCATGAACCAGAATGTATCTTTATTTATTTTTTTTGTAGTGTATCTTTCTTATTCTTACCAAAGGGAATCCTCTCTAGAAAGTATGGATACATAGCCCTTTGAATGTTCACAAAATAACAGATTATTTGGGGTTGGCACACCCTAGAAAATGTATCCCCGCTCAGTAGAGACAATTCATCCTTTGGCAGCCATATAACTATCGACGTCAATCGAACACACTGTCACCAACATAAAAATCATAGGTCTATATGGATTGAGAAAAATAATCATTGTTGGAAACAGCAGTGCGAGATGAACTGTCACGATCATTTCCTCGCATTATCAGACTACTCTATAACAACCACTAGTTGTGTTTCTTAATGCACAACGTTCCCTACATATGAATGATAACCAATATTAAAACCATACAACTATTACAAAGAAGTAAATTAGTAATATGCATGGGAAAATTAATTAAGATTTCTTACCTAAAGCATCTCATCCCCACTTTTATTTTAAATTTTTTTCACATGACAACCCTTATTAAATTTCCATGAAAGGTACTCCTTCAATGTGAGGTTTTCATCCTCACTACAATAGGAATTTGCATTAGGTATATCAGTTTTCAATGATGGTTGCTGCAGATACAATTAATTTGTTACTTGTTAAAAAATGACCTAATATTTCAGGACATGTAAAAAATTCAACACTTTGCATCTCACATGATGTTCATAGTTTCCTACACCACCTCCTTCCACCCTCCTCCTCTCTTCCTCCATTTTCCGGAAATATGCTCACCTCTTTATTGACAATTCCCTTCTCTAGACAATATTTTGAGGTAAATCATATGCACACATATGTTGATTGATAGCCTTTAAGGCTTTCTTACTTAGTTTAGAAACTTCTGAGACATTTTCTTTGGTCATCCATGATGCTTATGGCCTATGCCTCTTGATAATAATATGATTTTTACAAGCCAATCTATTGAACTCTGTTGTGTTTTTTCAATGTGTAGGCCCTTCCTCTTGGCTTTATTTTCCCACTACCTAGATGACCTGGAGGTCTCCTAGGAATAGGCGGTCTACCATGAATCTTGTGTTTTGAGTGTTGAGTTTGTCTAGTGATCCAAATGGACAACTACTGTCATCGAAAATGGGGTGCATGGGTAAATCAAACCATTGTGGGTATCTCGTTTACCAATACCCATGTCAACAATCTTGTACTTGTGTGCAAGCTGTCATCAAGGAAAGAATCACGTGGTTAGAATCCTTACAAATGTTATCTAATCAACTAGAATACACAATCATCCTTGAAAATATCAAAGTGTGCTTACCGGTTTTGGTATCTCCTCCTCGGGATCGAATGTGGAAGCAAATCAACAACATCTTCATCGTCCATGTCAACATCAACATCATTATCAAGATTGTTAACATATTCATCATCCTTGTCCTCATCTTGATTGACATTACCACCCTCCTCAGCCTTTTTGGCTCTTCCACATCCTAACAAAGTGGTCATCAAATACATGACAACCAAAAACAAATATAAAACAAATACAAATAAGGAGTTTTTCTGAAGCTTACTTGTGTTTCCCCTCACATGTTACCGTTTTTGGGAAATAATCAAACGCCCACCCACATTCCTTTATCGGATGTCAGGAAATTAATTGTGGCATGTAGAACATTGTTTATCCTAAAACATTCAATGTAAACAAGTGTAAGTAGTTTGTAGACACAATCTAGACAATATATAAACATATTTTTAAGATATTGAGTTTGGAAGTAAATGCATCTTGTGTGAAGGATGAATTTGTATAATATTCATTTATATTTTTGAGGTCAGTAATATGATTAAGACCTATGTGGATAAAATATTAAGACACCTAGAAATGGTGATCTCGGTATGACAAGGTTTTGAAAGAAGGATAGAGGAATTATAACTTGTTTCATCAAGGAGAAAAAGAGATACATTTTCTACAATCCATGAAGGTGAGTTTGTAATCACTAATTAGCCTTCTAGAGGTCCAAATTAGGGGAATGCATGATCAAGAACTCAAAAAAGGAAACTATCTTTAAAATATGTGTAAGGACTATCTTTTTATTGAAATGGGAGATTTTGAGTAATCTTATGGTCTGATCATGTTGCTATAGGCTTGAGATGGTATGGGAGTCCATATAAGTGTTTTATGTGGATAAGAACCTAGCACAAGTCACCATAGTTACAAATATGTGGAGTCACCATAGTGATGAAACTTAGTCAAGTCACATTTGCACAATCCTCAACCTGATATGCTGACAATCATGAATAGATTAGTATGAAAGTGAATCTAAGAATTCTAAAGTATAATAACTTGTGTTAAAATTATGGAATAAAGTTAATGAAGTGTTAGAAAGGACTTTAGAACCATTTAAAGAGAGGAAATCATGGAAAATAATCACGTCAATGATAAGGACCTTAAAGAAGAGCACACAAATGATGTGATAAGAATCTTGAAGGGAACAAAGGAGTGTTCAAGGTGGTATCCAAGAGGTGTAGTATAATGAGGGAATGGTGAATGTGAACAAAATTTTAAAGATTCAAAGTAAAGAAGTCAAAATAGAGTACAAGGACTGATTAGTGCTAGAGAACAAGACTCAAGAAGCATAAGACTGATTAGTGTTATCATAGTGTGATGAGAGTGAGAAACATGAGAAAGGTCAAAGAAAAGTTTAAGAGCCAGTTGGAGATGGTGAGATACTTGTGAGAAGCCAAGAAGGCCAAAGGTTGGAAAATGGGAAAGATAGTGATGGGGAGGTGAATGAGTGTTGACAAAGGTTGATATAGGTGGTAAAGTATCAAAACCCTAGAACCAATATCCCACAATAACATTACCTATCTAGAACCAATGTGAATCCCACCCCACTAGTGGATGTACCTTCTGATATCCTCTTAGGACCTTGGTTACACCGAGGAACACATCCAAACTCAGGGCACACATGTAATGATGATTGGATACCAATTTATTTCTCCTATACGAATTGAAAAAAGCATTAGTAGCAAACAAATTGAATCGATCTATGAAATTAATATTGTTTACAATGCGGTCGACTTAGAAAATATTTCTTCTAGGACTCCTTCTGGGTCATCCATCATAAATTTGAAAAAAACATGTTACTAGTAAAGAAGGAAAACATGCATCGACGGTGTCTCTGTAGAGATGTAGATGAATCTCCCAGAGTTACAAGTACTTGGTTTGTCTATGGATAGCTTGTTCAACCAATGGACATAAATCAACTCATGGACATCAATCCTTGACAATTTTTCTCATACAAAGCTTGTTATTTTGTCTACCACATGATATAGAACACAACACCACTTGATACAACATCAAGGATGATCTGGATGAAAATAGATAACACACATAGCCTAGGTCTAATTAAGAAACTAGGTTATGACCAACATGAGTTACAACATTCTATACATTATAAAAATTCATACGAGACAAATAAATATGCATATTGCAGCATGACCCAACATTACATATACTACAGTTCAAGTATTGACCAATAATGAGGAATACATTGCCCTGTTGAAAAAGTAGTGGTTCACACAAATGGAACCGACTATTGACATCCCAAAGTGATTGAATTAGTTTTGTATACAATGACCACATGGTTTCATATAAATAATATCAATCTTCATGCAATCCTAATCCTATAAAAATACACATATTTGTGTAATCTTCCAATTCCTATCCTTGTGACACATGTGAAATTATAGAAGCATAAAAGGAAGGATAAGGTGTGTCCAAACCTTGAAAATTATAGGTTGTTATTATCAGAATATGCAACTCTGCTTTTGTTTGAAGAAGACTATGTAACTCTGTTTTGATCTATACTAATGTGCTCATATTGGTCTAATAATAGGTTGAGGTGATAATCATTGTTAAAGAATGAGTCAAGTTTGAAGGAGGGTGTATAAGTACTATCTAAGGTTATGAAAAGGAATTGTAATCATTAAGTGGAAGTATAATTACATGCATTCTTCAAAACTCGGTCAGGGGTCATAGGTAATGTCTACACACACATCTAAGAACCATATACTAAGAAAGTATTAAGAAGAGCCAAGGAATATGTGAAGTTTGATGAACTAGAAGCCCATGCTCATTGAGAAGGTTGAGGTTACTATTGGGGTCATTACAAGTAAGGGATATTTTCAACGTAAGAAAAGGATAGTTGGGAACTAGACACAGTCCTAGAGAGAGAGGACAATGAGATATATGGAGAAAGTAAGTTGGAAAGTCTAACTAAGGAAGAGAAGGTAAATGAAAGGGATAAAAATGTCTTGTTGATACTAGGGATAAAAATTTCTTGTTGATACTATAGTTGAAATGTCTTGTTCACAAAGAGATAATATTCCCTATTTTAGTTGAGGAATTTTATTCTACTATGACAAAGCAAGGATAACATGAGAAATTTGAGAAAGAGAAAATACAACAACACAAAATAGTGCAAATGAATTAAGAACCACATGTACGAAATTCTCTTTTATATGATTACATGTGTTTAAGAGAGTAAGAAAGTGACACATCACACAAGAAAGAGTTAATCATTGTGTCATATGAATAAAACAATAAACCCGTAGACATCTAAAATGTCAACATGATCAATTATGATTAATCTATCCCGAAACATCATCTAAATCCATATAATAATTAATCGCAATATTAATTATTATTAATTTCATCATTGATCACTTTATTGTAATATTTCATTATTTATCTAAATATTCCATTTTATCATTTATCCCATTAAAATTCCATTTTATCACATTTCCCCTTTTAATCATTTATCAAATATTCTAACATTTCATCATTAATCCTTTTTAATTCATCCAATATCCCATTTTCATCATTAATATTTTTAATCCATTATTATATCATATTATCTTATTTTAATCCCCATTAACATTTTATAGGAATTTAATATTCCTACATCTCACCTACCACCTACCCTACACATCCCTACACCTAGCCTTTCCATCAAATCACATCCCTAATCATATTTATTTAACCTAATCTAATCACATTCTCACACCTCTAAATCTAGAGGATTCTATTTATAGAAGCCTCTCTAAATTTCCCTCTTTCATATCTAAAAATTCAAATATCTCCCTCCTCTATTTAATTAAAAATTCAATGGAGGATTCTTCCAAATTCTAGAATTCTCCATTCTAGAATCCTCTAATCCTCACATGCACCCTCCACCATTTATCTAAATCCAACATGGCTTAATCTTAGCCATTGAATCCTCCACCCACAAGATATAAATCAAGCTCTCCTCCTCCATGAGAGCCAATCTTAAGAATTCATAGCAAAACTCTGCTATTTTATCCACTCAATCAATCCATTCCTTCAATCAAAATCTATCCTCATTCATCAATCAAGCCAAGCAATCAAGGGGAGATATTGTCCAAATGAATCCACAAATCTGAAGCAAGCATATCCAATCCACCATCAAAAGCACATCAACACATCAAATGAGGAGCTTTGCAACTTGCAAGTGCATGTATTTTTATTCTCTCTCCTTTACATATATTGCTCTATCCGAGGTTTTGTTTGAGAAGATTAGCATAGAGAATAGTTTAATAGTTTTCTTTCATTGTTATCTCTAATATTTTTGGTATTACAATACTAAGTTAACCACATTATAAAATTATAAAGTAATTATGAAGAGGTCAATTAAATAATCATGAACCATTATATAATATTGTCTCAAATTGGACATACACATATACTAAATATCAATAGGTGTAAGAATCAAGAGAAAATGTAAATATTCTTTAGATATATTTGATGATCTATAGGTTACATGTATAATTAGATGATTAAAAAAGCCAACAAAGTGCAAACTCAATACAAAAGTGTGAATAGTATAAGTGTTTTTGTGTGGATAAGATCCTTGCAGAAGTGAGAACAAATACTAAATAAAGAAAACAAACATAAAACCCTCTCTCTAACCATGGTACTGTTCTAGGGTTGTGAGGTTTAAAGGATAAGGAAATTTTTCTATAACTTGTGACAAGTTGGATAACAAGAAGGTTGGGGTGAGTTTCATGATAAAAAAGTAACAAACAATTTCAAGATGATTTACTAGTTGAAAGGTTGCAAACACAGTCCTAAGACTAATGGTACACAATGAGAAGGATATGAAAAGGTGACATTATTGTTTGCATAAACCTAAATAGTCCTTGATGGAGGTCTGTGACTCATTAAGATGGTGGGAGAATAGGTTTAGTTGCAAAAAAACATCAAATAACTAGGTGAGAACTCAGGTATTGGATGTTAGAGAGTGAAAACAAGTAGGGAGAGTTAAGTGTGTGAACATCTAGTACTAATTGTATGCAATGACTAAGGGTGATAACAGGGTTGGTGCACTCCTTTGAGGGTTTGATGAATCTTGAAAAACTATGGGAATACAGTGAACAGGTGTATGGAATGATTGAGTGCAAATATAGTTGGTATCAAAAGGTAAGAGCTTTATCAAACATGTTCTAATATTCAAAAGAAGGTTTGAGTCAATAAGAACTTGTATAAATTCCAAATACATGGAATAATTCAATAAACACTGATGCAGGAGCATCAGGGAATGAGAAGCATCATGGTGTCAATTCTCCTTCTAGTCATGATTTTGAGTTATTGGAGTGTGTTAAAGTCCTTAAAGAGTCTAAGTGAGTCATTTCAAGAGGGTGAGAAGGTTTTAAATTTGAATTGTCTCCATATGTTTTTTTTCCCTCCAAAATGGGAATTTGAATTTGTAAAAGCTTGAAAGTGAAGAAATTGGCTTGTGAAGTGGATTAGAGGAGATTTAAATGAATGTAAAGGTGTGTAAGTAGATGTCTAAGCTTGATGTCATAGTCTTAGGCTGAAATGTGAGTCATAAATGATTAAAAAGATGTAAAAATGCCTCATTGTGTTGAGCATGGGAATACAAAGGAATAATTTCAACTTGCACATCAGTAGTTCCGAGGACGAGTTAGAGGAAGATATAAATGTCAAGGGCGCTGAGGGTGCCAAGAACAAAGGCAGTCATGATGGTATCAGTGAAGGATCTCCTAAAAATTAACCAGGTTTTCTAAATCTGTTACAAAATTTTGGCAAACTTTTGTAGTTTTGAAGTTTTGGAGCTGGTTTTCTTTCTCTCTGTTTTACTCTCTTTGGTTCAAAGTCCTGATCTTCATTGTAAGAGTTAAGCATGTTTAACTCCTTTCATGGAATTTTCTATTTCTTTCATGCTCGTTGGTTTATGTTCCTCCTTTTGTAATGGCCCCGGGATTTGATCCCTATTTTTACCTTATCTAATAAAAAAGGTTGTGTTCTTCATCAAGAAATTTGTGCATGGTATTTGTGAGTTTTAAATTTTGTGATCACTCTTCCGAGCCTTTAGAGATGTGTGTATTGCCCTTAATGGTTTATGAAATCTTGGTATAACATACTCTATTTCGACTTGGAGAATAAAAATTGGAATGTGTATGATTATAGGACTGTGCTTGTAGGATTTTGAGATATATTTGAATGAATATATTTTTTTATTAATGGAAAAATGTTTTTGATCGGGATCCAACCCATATTACAAGCGTCCCAAGTCCATATACTCAAATATAAGTAACCAAATAAAAAAAATCACTACAAAAATACAACACCACGAAGATACAACATGAACTACAATAAAAACATAATAGAAAAACAACCTAACCACATAAAAACCACAACGGTACCATAAAAAAAATTTAGTCCAAGATAAGAAAGATATAGTCATTAAGGACCCTAAAACTGGACAACCCCAAGTTTCTATTTCATGACCTTGGAAAATTCTTTTTGTAACTATCTAGTTTATCCTTGATTTCTTTGAGAGAGGTATCATTCTTGGAATTTTCTTTGCCCTTGTTAGTCTCTAGCAGATGAGTAATATTGGAAAGAATGTCCATGTTTCCTTTAAGCATGGATATGATATCACATTGTTTTCCTCTAATTTTTCCCTACTCTTTTTCAATGGTTGAAATCCTTTTTCCATTTCCTCCAGCAGATGATCATCCTTTTTCCACTCTCAATGGAAATTTTGCAGCCCCTGAATTTCTCTTTTAAAACTCTGCATTCCTTTCTAAGCCATGTTATCATATCATTATGCAAATCCACTTCATTTCTTAGATTTCTAGTTTGAGTTTTGTTTCTATCAGGCCTCTTGTCTCCCATGGCCAGTAGACTTAGGGTAGCAACACCCTCACCCAAGGGAGAAGTAGGTGGATTAGGGACAGTGATGGGGTTAACATTGGCCTTCTTACTATGAAGGGATCAATTAGATATGGGGAGGGGGCCTCTTAGCTGGGGTAGAGGGAATAACAGGAGGGGCCGCAGGATTAGAGTTTATAATGAGGAGATAAAAATGCTTGTAGATCAACATGATAACATCATGGTGGAAAGGTTGGGATATTTTCCCCTGAGCTACCAAGTTCACAAATTTTTCCACGAAATGTAATAGATAGAAGGGAAAATTAATGGCTACATTCCTTCTAAAGTGATTAAGCAACACCAAATGAAAATAGGGAGTGACTTTAAACCACCCTTCAAGTGTAAGATACTTCATTAAAACAAGAATGACCTTTTCATAGGGTTTAGGAAAATAATCCCGTAGAAAACCACTCTTGACATGCGTAAGGCACTCATCTCCCTCAAGAAATTTGGCTTCCTCTTCTTTCCTATCATAGTTATTCTTATAAAACCTCAAGCCTTTGGGATGGAGACCAGTGATGCCAGAGATCATCTCCTCCATGATGAAAAAATCTCTATTTTTATAACTAACCCTTATTTCCTTCCAATTCTTCACGAAATGTTGAGACAGATGAAGATCATGCCCACGAACTACATTCATGAAGTGATTAAAGCCCCCTTTCTTGAATCTCCCATAGTTCAAAGTGTCCTCATTCCATTGAGTATTGTTGATAGGATCAACCCTATAGATGTCTCCCCCATGGAGCTATTCTAAACCCTAGGCTCTTAGTAGAAAAGAGTGCGAGACTCGGAATGTTAAATGGAAAGAGAAAGAATCCCAAAATAGGAGCCAATATATCAAACGAGCACCCACCAAAACCCAACTTTATCCACGTGAGTGATTTCCTTTCTCCAAATTAATGATTGATTGGACATTAGATGGAAATGAGTTAAAATGAGACCAAGTGGTGAAATTATTAGCAAGAACCCCCACGTTGGCTAGTGAATTTGCAAGTTTGTTCCCTTCTCTATAAATATGAGTGAATGTACAACTAGAGAAAGTATTGGCTAAGTGAATAGCCTCTTCAATGTAATTTTTAATGGACCAAATGGATTTAACAGAACCATTCAGACAACTTATGATATTCATAAAATCTCCCTCAATGACCATGTTCTAAAAATTGAGAGAAGAGGCTAATCTAATTCCCCATAATCTTTGTCAAAGCTTCGAAAAATTGATTGGTATTAATTCCCATAGGACCAAAAAAATAGCTATAAAGTGACCTCCTTCTCCACAAATACACCCTCCACCTCTAGAACTCCCAGGGTTTCCCTTAGAGGCACCATCAAAATTTAGTTTAAAATAGCCAGGATTAGGAGGGGACCAAGTAACAAGAGTCCTATCAATCTTATCAGATGGAATGCTATTGATAAAACAAGAAACATTCCATTTCTTAAGAATTTTTGACTCCTCTTCATTATGAGTGAGATTTTTTTTGGGCTGTACCTAGATATATCTTATTTAATACCTTCCAGAAGATGATTGAATAACCTTCGTGATAGAATATTTTTTATTGTTGAAAATATTGTTATTCCGGTCCTTCCATATGTACCAAATAATATGTGGAAAGGAAAACAACCAAATTATTTTAACAATCATATGTTTAAAGGGTGGATGCCACTATTGCCATGCTAAAAGGATATTGTCCTAGAAAGACCCATTTGATTCTCATAAAATTAAATAAAGCATTATAGACCTCTATGGCATAAGTGAAATGAAGGAAGATGTGATTAACAGTTTCTCTAGAGATTTTGCAAAGGCTTCACCTGTTTGGGATGTGTTTCCCCTCTTGATCCAATCATTTATTGTTAAGATCTTGTTTTGAATATGAAGCCAACATAACACGTTGATATTAGGATTTAACTATTTGAAACAGATCTTATTCCACTCAATAGATAAATCATGATTTGCAGAAAGCATATTGTAACCAATTTACACTGAATAAGATCCTTCCAAGGAATCTTCCCAAATGAGCTCATCTAGGGTGTCTTTAGCAATTGGAATGCTCTAGTTAATTCTAGACAACCTGTTTATTAGGGGAAACAACTAGAATCTTAGTGATGGTAAAGACATCTCCTTATGGGAGGAAAATGAATCTTTCCCTCTCTCCGCTCAAGAACAAGGAAGACTCGGTCTCAGCTGATTTTCCCTATTCTAGGATGTCCGGAACAAAATTGAAGGATTATATAAGAGGCAATGTTGATGGGGAAAGTTGGATTCAATTCCTACACATTGATCAAAATCTCTTAGACAATATCAAGAATCAGAGGATTTTCTTTGGGCTCATAATCTTGATGAATGATGATTTATTAAGGAACTCATATTTCAAAGTGATTTCAAGGTAGAAGCTTATCGAATGACATTTTAATACTTGCATGTATTGCTCTTTGATTTGCATGTTGAATTTATTAAGAAAAAATGATTGATAAATTGCTAACAAAGTGGAAATAAGATTGTATTCATGTATTTACAAGGTGTGTGTATATTAGACTTGGTCAAGGAGTGCACGAATATCATATTTAAGAATTTTAAACTCCATGAATAAGGTGAGTTGTGAACTTTTGCTTTAAAATATTTGGTATAAGACTGTGTATAGGTTGAGTGAAACCCCGATGTCCTAGACTCGTGACAATTAATTACTTAACATATATTGGATGCATGAAGTATATTTGGTAGCTCAAGATCAAAGGAGGTGAAATAAAAGACTTGTGGACCAAAGGGTTGGTTTTGGAATTACATCCAATGCATGTTAGGAAGTTTTGATAACTCTCAAAGCTAGGCTGCATTGGTACACAAGTAAGGGTTTTGGGTGAAAATAGAAATTGGAGTCTTTAGCTTGGACTCAAACCTTGAAATGTTTTAGGAAGCATCTGAGACACTTAAGGTGAAATGTTAATCAAGTTTTGATCCCTAACTTACCTCTATTTTGTAACTATCTCTGACAGTTAGAAGGACAAAATCCACTTAACTGGTGAAACCATTCATTGATGCAAATATTTGTTAGGCCAATCCTTCTATGCATTTTTTCAAATATTTGTCATGAAAATAGAGCACTACACAACAATATAGTCAAATTCAGGACACAAATGTTGAAATTTTAAATGTATTGTATGTCCAAACATTTTCTTATAAACAACTTCAATGATGACGTGATTAATCAACTACAAAAACCAAAAAAATTTATCCCTATTCCTTTCGAGGCATATTTATTCTTGAAATTTATGTCATTTAAAAATGTACATGATTTAAGAAATCTACATTCATAGCTTATATAGGAAGGAATCTATCCAAAGAGATATATGCAATAAGTGATGAAAATATAAAACAAATTATAATAAGTGATGTTTTTGTTATGCACTAGTCACCAACAAGGATGAACTCGCAAGTGCAAAAATACCAGAGAAACAACATAATTAATAAAATATTTTTCTGATGTTATTCTTGATGAGCTACCAGACGGATTACCACCCAAAAGAGATATTCAACACCATATTGATTTGATTCCAGGGTCTTCACTCCCAAATCAAGCGGCTTATAGGATGAGGTCGACATTGCATTCTGAGTTGAATAAGCAAGTGGCAGAGCTCGTGAGAAAGGGCGTCGTAAGGGAGAGCATGAGTTTGTGTGCAACCCCAACTTTATTAACACCAAATAAGGATGAAACATGGAGAATGTGCACTAATAGCAGAGCAATCAATAAAATTACAATCAAGTATAGGTTCCCAATACACCGTCTTAATGATATGATGGATGTGCTTGCTAGATCTAGGTATGTCACCAAGATTGATCTTCGAAGTGGTTACCATCAGATTTGGATTAGAGAAGGAGATGAGTGGAAAACAACATTCAAGACAGGAAATGGATTATATGAGTGGTTGGTGATGCCATTCAAGTTATCTAATGCACCTAGTACTTTTATGAGACTCGATCAACACCGTGTCATGGGAGTATAATGGTAAGTTTCTTATGGTTTATTTTGATGATATCTTGATCTTTAGTAAAAATAAGGAAGAACATTTGAGGAATCTAAGGGTGATATTCAAGTGTTAAGTAAAGAGAAATTATATGCAAATATGAATAAGTGCACATTTATGCAAGAGAGTTTGGTATTCTTGGGCTTTATTATTTCAAAAGATGGGGTACAGATGGACTTAGAAAAGATAAAGGCAATTATTGAATGGCCTACTCCATAGAGTATAACAGAGGTAAGAAGCTTTCATGGTCTAGCAACATTTTATAGAAATTTTATTAAAAATTTCAGCAATATTGTAGCACCTATAACAGATTACACAAAAGGAAGGGAGTTTTTGTGGACAAAGGCAATTGAGGATAGTTTTCAGTTCTTGAAGAAGAAGGTGATAGAGGAACCCATTTTGGCACTACTAGATTTTGATAAAGTGTTTGAGGTTGATTGTGATGCCTTGCATGTGGGTATTGGTGCTGTTCTAAGTCAAGGTGGAAATCCAATAGCTTTATTTAGTGAGAAACTGAATGAGGTAAGAAAGAACTACTCTACTTATGATGTGGAATTTTATGCAATTGTACAAGCATTAAGGCATTGGAGGCATTACTTAGTGCCTAAGGAGTTTTTGTTATTTACATACCACATAGCCCTGAAGTATGTGAATACACAAAATAAGTTGAATAGTAGGCATGCAAAGTGGGTATCATTTTTGTAGGGTTATACTTTTTCTCTAAAACATAAATTAGGAAAACAGAATCAAGTTGCAGATGCATTGAGTAGGTGTGTGACTTTGTTTACCACTATGGAAAATGAGGTGGTGGGTTTTGAAGCAATAAAGGGTTTTTATTCTTCTAATATTGATTTCAAGGATATTGTTGAAAGGTTAAATCGTCCATTGTCAGAAAATGCAGGAGATGTCCTAGATGATTACATTTTACAGAATGGCTATCTATTCAAAGGATGCCAACTATGTATTCCAGTTCGGTCTATGAGAGAGAACATAGTGAAAGAGTTGCATAAGCGGAGGATTAGCTGGGCATTTTGGTAAAGATAAGATGATAGCCTTGGTAGCAGAGAAATACTATTGGGAAAAGCTGAAAAGAGATGTGGTAAGATATGTGGAGAGGTGTCGAATTTGTCAAGTCTCGAAAGGCCATGCACAAAATATAGGGTTGTATATGCCGTTGCATGTTCCTAAAGGGTGGACAGATTTGAGTATGGATTTTGTTTTGGGATTACCAAAAACAAAATGAGGTAATGACTCAATTTTTGTGGTTGTTGATAGAATTTCTAAGATGGTCATTTTATTGCCTGCACGAAAACAAGTGATGTGACAGGCATAGCAGATTTGTTTTTAGAGAAGTTGTTTGTTTGCATGGTGTTCCAAAAACCATTACTTCAGATAGGGACACAAGGTTCTTAAGTCACTTTTGGCAGACTTTATGGAAGAAATTGGGAACTAAATTACAGCTCAACAGTGCTTATCATATTCAGATGATGGGAAAATAGAGGTGGTAAATAGGAGTTTGGGAAACCTGTTAAGGTGCATCGTTGGGGAAAAGCCAAAACAATGGGACTTAGCATTACCACAAGTTGAGTTTGCATATAACAGTTCCATAAATAGATCCACAGGAAAGTCTCCATTTTCAATTGTGTATGGGAGTAATCCAAATGGGTGTTAGATTTGGTACAACTACTAGTTGATGGCAGAGTCAGTGATG
This sequence comes from Taxus wallichiana var. yunnanensis, assembly GCA_018340775.1. Lineage (NCBI taxonomy): Eukaryota > Viridiplantae > Streptophyta > Pinopsida > Cupressales > Taxaceae > Taxus > Taxus wallichiana. Next base: position 848,246,798 of record CM031240.1, read on the forward strand.
ATGCAGAAGCATTTGCCGAACATATAAAACAATTACAGGAAGAAGTGCGGAAGAAGCTGCTGAATAGTAATGATAAGTATAAGGAAATAGTAGATGTGCACAGATGGAGAAAGGTATTTACAATTGGTGAGTTAGTTATGGTATATCTGCGGAAGGAAAGGTTTCCAAAAGGCACCTATAACAAGCTGAAGTACAAGAAGATTGGTCCCTGCAAAATCGTGAAAAAAATGATAATGTTTATGAGGTAGAATTGCCAAGTAATTTTGATATTTCTCCAGTGTTTAATGTTTCAAATTTGTATTCTTTTCATGGGGATGGTGCAGAAGGGGATGTTATTGATGAAGTAGTAGATTGGAGGTAAAGAGGTTCTAGTAAAGAAGAAAGAAGAAGTGGATCAGATTCTAGATAAGAAAACAATGGATACGCGACATGGGAAATACAACAAATATTTGGTCCATTGGAAAGGACTGGAGTAAGAGGAAAATACTTGGGTCACAGAGTGGGAGATTAAGAAGTTGGATGTAGATAAATGGAAGGAGTTTGAAGAAGATAACTTGCAGGAGCTACATTTTTTTCAAGCAGGGAGAATGATGCGCCAAAATTAGCAGGAACTTGACAAGGTCATAACTTGAGCTCTGGGTGTCCATTTGAGTCTATTTTTTTAAACCACATGTTTCAATGAGACGAACACAACAGAAACCCCCTGATTGGTTAGGGAAAGTTTTTGGCATGTTTTCGGGACCAAAATCTGCCATCTTGAGGCCGAAAATTAGGATTTATGTTATAGTTGATTTTTTTCTATTTTTGGGCATTAGTTAATTTTAGTCTATTAGTTGCATTATGAGTTAGAAAGTTGGCAATTCCTCTAATTTAGGGATGTAGAAGATGCGTGGCAATTTCGTGCCCGTACGAATAAGCATGCAAACTTACTAAGAATAGTAGGTTCTAGTAAATTGCTAAAAATAGTAATTTCCGCCACCTAGAGTAGATTTAGTTAGAGTTAGTTAGAGTTTACTTGGCAACTCGAGTTGGGATTTGTTATCCTATTTAGGAAAAATTGTAATTCATTATTCGATAATGAAGAAGGAGATCTATTTTCTTTGGAGTTCATATTATTTGCAGTAAATCAAGTTTGGTTAGAATTTGGCTACATTAATTTTACATTCAAGTGTGTAGATCGAGTATGGGAACCATGGAATCCTAAAAATGGCTATGAGTTCATTTTTACATTTTTGGCCCAATAAAACACTTTTTGTAACACAAACTACTGTAACTCTCCTCAAGACCTTTCAAATGATATAATTTTTGTCTTATTTTGTGACTTTGATTAAAAGTTATGAGAATTTAAAGATGTCCATGCCATTCACACAGTTCATGGCCACGAGGTCATAAAATTTAACATTTGGCTCACCCCTATTAGTGTGTCAACTCTTCATTAGATCTTAGAGTATCCCTTTCTATTCTGAAAATTTTGAGGAAGCCATAGAATTTTAAGATCTGTGGAAAAAAAGGAAGCCACGAGAAACTAAGACCTTTGGAAAAGAAGGAAGCCGTGGGAAACTAGGACCCACAAAAAGAAGAAAGTTGCTGGAAACTAGGACCCACATAAAAGAATGAATCTATGGATAAATAGGACCCATAGAAAATAAGGAAGTCATGGATAACTAATACCCTTAGAAAGGAAGGAAGTTGTTGTCGACCATTTATTGTGCATGTTTGTGTGACCCCGCCGTAAATGGGATATGCGGGACATCAAATGATGACTTTGGGTGTGTGTGCGGATGGTATATTGGGTACGTGGTTGGTTAATGTGCACTTGCTTTCTCTTTGCCCTTGTCTTTCTAAGCATGGGTGGCAATGTTGATCATGTTAATATAAGGGGAGGTGGATGAAGAGGGTGTGTCATGGAAGGTATAGTGGCAAGAGGGACAAAACCCTAGTGGTGGATACGAGCCTTGTGAGATGAGTAGGGCACATTGGCATTTGGGTGGTGGTTTGGCCAACTCTCTTATGTGAACCATGTTAATTTTGAATCTCGAGGATGGATCTAAGAGTTGTGAGAGATTTTGGTTGCTGAGTAGGCAATGAGGGAAGATATGTGGAAATTGGTGAAGGTGAAATGGGGTCCTCATCAAGAAGATCATCATCGTCAAAGTTTTCTTCAGAGGACACAATTGGACAAGAGCAATTTTTAAAGCCTTACAGTTCTCTACATCATGTCCTGGCACACGATGGTAGGCACAAATTTTGGTTTCATCAAACCCTTTTGGTTTGGGTTTGAGTGGGTCGTAAGGTATAAGAGGTGGTAATGTGATGACAAAAGTTTTCAAGGAGGTTGGTTAGGATTTTGGTGTAGGATCTTGCTAATGGATCACAATGGGAGGTGAATGTGGGTTTGGGTACAGGTGCGGCTGACTATGGAGGAAGAGTATTTACAAGAGGGGAGTAGGTTGGGCTACTAGTTTGGTGTGTGGTGTGGTCTTAGGTGTTGGTCGTATCTACTTGGGTAGGGGCATGGTAGATGAACTGGCAATAGAAGGTGTGGTTGGTTTAACTACCTTATTGGAGGGTAGCATATTTTTAGCTTTAGGTTGCATCTTTTTGGGTAAAGGTGATATGGGTGCATGAGATGTGGAGGAAAAATAGATGGTGGAAGAGGGCGGGTTACCCATGGGGGTAACCGAGGTGTTGTGGAGGTAGGTGGTGTAGGTTTGGCAGGAGGTGTGAGTGAAAGAGAAGGAAGTGTCGTGGGTAGTGAAGAAGTTATTGACGGTATTGGAGGTATGGGTGGTAAGAAGGTTACGGGTGAGGGTGGAGGTTGTGTGGGTCACTTGGGTATATTAGAGGTCTGTGATGGGGAAATGGGTTGTTGCATTCTTGGTTTACCGGTGGATGGGGTTTCTTAGCCAGGTCGAGGGTGAGGTCCTAGGATGGATGGAAGGGGTGAAGGTGATAAGGGTGTGGTTGGTGAGGTTGGGGTATGAGATCTAGGAGATTGGATCTTCTTTTTAGGGGTCGGGTTAAGTTTGGTGTTAGTTTTGGAAGATGTAGCTAAATCTAATTTGATGGGTGGGTGAGTAAGGATAGTTGTTGGTATGACCCCTAAGGTAGTGATAGGTTTAGGCAAGGGAGATGATATAGGCATGGGTTTGGGTGTAGATGCATGTTGGGCTATGGGAAGAGGTGTGAGTTGGGCCATGAGTGGTGTCATGGAAGGTATTGCAATAGTTGTGGTTGTGTTTGGTTTGGTTTCTTGAAACACTTTTGGATAGATAGTGGAGGTGTTAGCGAGTGATAGTTGCATTTGTGTTGAAACAGGAAGTAGAAGACACCCCCAAAGTAAGGCTCTATCGACATAGTCCAGGTGATGGCCAAGCATGAGAATGGTATTGTTGTAAGCAGATATGTCGTGGATGAGTGGAAATCCCCATAAAATGTGTTTGAGATACAGGAAATGGCTAGCCTTGGACTATGTGGGTAAGAGAGCCGAAAGCAGATCAACGGGATCTTGAAGGTCTGATGGTGAATGGTCATCTACAAGTGGTGGTACTTCTATAGTATCCTCCATGGGTAGAGGAGAGGATGGGCCAGCCGAAGTGGGCTCTCCTTGCGTTGGTGTAGGCGGTGGACCTGCATCTTCTATGAGTAGGAGAGGTGCCACTTGACAACTGCTCAAAATTTTGAGGGTCAAAGGTGGCGTGCTGATTATAGGCTCATCCACGGGTGAAGGGGAACATGAAGGGGGTTCCTCTGTGGGTAGAGGAGTAGATGAAATAGATTCTTGGTGTAGGTAGGGGAGCACGGGCTAAGATTTCATCTATGGAAGGAACATGAGGCAATTGGGAAGCAACTGGTATATCATTGAAAATAGTGTGGACCTTGCGGACATTGCTATCATTGTTTGAGGTATCACCAGCTTGGTTGGAAGATGGGGCATGATTAGGGAATGACTTCTTGAAGATATGTAGGTTTTGGTTAGCGGGTGCATTTGGGCTATCCAAGACTAGATCTCCATTGTCTATCATTTCTTGGATGATATTCTTGAAGGTGATGCAATTATTGTCATTTGTGACCTTTGACACGATGATAGTTAAAAAGTCATGTTCCTTATACCACACATAGGCATGGGTCACTCAAGGTTGAAACCATTATGTGGTTTTATAGGTGGAAGGGTAATGGCACTAGCTTTAACAAGCTTTTTCAAAATGGAAGAATAAGATTCTCCTAGGAAGTGTAATTTTCGTTGTTCTCGTCTAAACTGGAAAGCTTGGACAGGAGAGAGATTAGAAGGGGTTTTGGGTTTGATTGATGAGGGGGACCGGCCTTGAGAACTACGACATTAGTAGACCCTTTGGGATTTGAATAGTTGTTTTGGGGTTTGAAGATGAAGAAGTATCATTTGATTTGAACATGATGTTCTTGTTACGAAGTTGAATCTTCTTTTCTTCGATAGCACAAATTTCCAATTTCCGTGCCATGGTGAATGCCTCGTGAAAGTGTGAAAAGTTTGCACCTGTAGGGTTGGTGAGATGTGTCTATCACATACCCAAGTAAATATTTCTATAAGCTCAGTTTGAGGTAATTGGAATGTGAGCTAGTTAATGAGGTTGCGCTAGCAGCGAGCGAAGAAGTCAGCGATAGACTCATCATCATATTGTGTGTGGAATAAAGATCTGTCATGGTAACCTTCTTAACAACATTGATGGAGAAGTGATCTAGGAAGGCTTGGGCTACTTGATTGAATGAGTAAATGGAGTGTCTTGGTAGTCCATTGTACCAGTCAATGCAGGTCCTGTCAGGGACATTGGGAAAGTCCTCAAAAGTAAAGTGTCATCATGGGCAATCAGGTAACACCCATGTTTAAAGGACCGCAAATGTTGTTGTGGATCTTCTTTGCTATTGAAGCGGTTGAATTTTGGCATTTCCCAATGTATGGGGTATGGTCGAATAGGAATGGATGGGTGAATAGGCTCATTAAAATTTCATCATAGGTGAGGGAATTGTGTGAGCCTGAAAACCGATGCTTCTAGTGTCTGCATCTTTTCCATCATCAACTTGATGAGGTCATTGGTAGGTTGTGATGGAGGGACACCTCCTGTGGCATAAGGAGGTGGATACGAACCTGATAGGGAGGTTGAGAATAAGGAACCAACATAGAAGGTACATATCCAGAATGGGTGACAGACGAGATAGGGGGTTGTTGATAGTAGGTGTATGTAGGTGAGATGGTCGTCGTGACTCTGGTAGTGATTGGGGGCAGTGTTTGTGGGATGGAGAGGATGAGATTCTAGAATGGAGTAGGGGTCACCGACACCATGGGTGGTTGTGTTGCAATGGGTATTTGTGAGACAATGGGTGTGGATTGTGCTATGGTCTAGGTGGTTGATGAGGGGACAATAGATACGATAGGTGCAAGGAAACTGCATGCAATAGCGGTCATGGTGGGTATGGGTCCTAGTTGTGAAACTACTGGGGGTGAAGCAAGTGAGGGTAATGCTGCATTATTAGGGGCTGATGCAGTAGCAGGAATAAGGGCAGGAGAGATTGATACAGGCATGTGTATATTAATTGACCAGAGGAGTATCGGGTGGAAGAGTGGGAAAGGTAGAACTATAAGGCCATGGGATTCTGATCAAGGAGTCATGCAAAATCTTCATCTCCTGCAACAATGGTGGTAGGTAAGGTTGGATCCATGGGTGACATGACGGAAGGTGGTGAGGGACTAGGTGGGAGTGGTTGATGACTAGCGTGGAATATGAGGGTGTTAGTCTGGCTGCGAGTCAACACCATGTGAACAAGTGTTGACCTAGTAAGACTGTATTTTGTAGATGACACATAAAATAGTAGAACAAAGAATAATGGGGTCCGAGAGGTGAATTTGGTCAATGTCTAGATTTTGAAAAATCAAACACAGGAAACCGATGATGGTTAGGTTGACCGGTGATGGTTATGGGGGAAAATCGATGATGGTCAGGATGATCAGTGATGGTTGGGGAACACGATGATGGTTTTTAAAACCGATACCGGTCACTGTGGAAGAAACCAGTCTCAAAAAAAATGAAACAGGAATGTTGGATGTGTATCTGTGAAAATTGTGTATGACAAGTAAGTATCAACAGGGGAGAAATATGATGATGCCCTAAGGGCCAGAAACATAACAAAAGTAGTGATGAAAGCTATTCTAGGTAAAGTAACTAGAAATCTAGAAGTCGACACTGGTTGTGGTTTAACCGATGATGGTCAGATGTGAACCGGTGACGGTCGTTGGACCAATGTGGTGACTGTGAAATTAGAAAGGAATGAAGAAAATTGGTTTTGTGAATTAAATTAAGTGAAGAATCAAAATTCAAAATCCTAAGAATGAGGAGATGGGGCCCTGGCACACTCAAAAAAAGTCAAAATACTCCAACTATGATGGTGGAGTGTGCAAGGAAGAAGAAAATGGAGATTCGTAGTCTCACACCTCAAAACACAAGCCAAGAAGAACACTAAGAAAAAGCATGATCCTAACATAGTGATTTTCTTATGTTTGTTTTAGCTTATGCTATTTAGGACTGACTGTGTGTATTTAGAATAAATTTTTGGTTGGGAAGGCATCCTATGAAGAAGGATATCTAAAAGGAGAGGTTTCAGGTATGTTATGGTGGGGGTGGCCATCCTCGAGATGATGACTCGATAGAGGCAACGAGATGGGGAGTACCTGCCAACCGGATCATGTGATCACTAACAGATGTTCCCGGGTAAGATGTTGTTTAAGAAAGATGTGTATATTTTGATTTTGTGCAAGTTTGGTAAGAGAGAAGAGAGAGAGAAAATGTGCTTTCTACGATTCTTTGTGTCAACCATCAGCTGGGCATGACTTCCAGCATATAGGTTGCCCTCAGTTTTAATGTGAGCTAATAATGCAACAAATCAGAATGCAATGCAAGTGTTTTAAACCCAAATCGAAGTGTAATATTTGATGTAGCAAGAGATGAATAGGAAGAGGGATGCTCTTTCACTAATGCAATTCAAAAGAAAGGAAGGTGTGTTCTTTTTAAAGCACCAAAAATACGATTGTTTTTAGACAATAGAAAGAAGGAGAATGATTCCAAAAGAAGAAAATTAATGTGGAAGCTTTTGAAGGGAAACAAACACACAACTTTCACCTAGGAATGAATAAATGCAAAAGAACCCCTGATGGGTCCCACCAAGCGTGCCAAAATGTTTCACCATTTTCTTTACCTTTTGAAATGATGAAATAGATAAGGGTAAGGGCCAAGGAGGAATACTTGTTAAATGTTGGTCGGTTGATGGTTGTTGCATGTTTTGACTTCTTGATCCACAGTTGAATGTGAGAGCTTCCTTTTGGCTAGGAGGAACTACCTGTAATAGAAAACAAGACCACAAAAAGATAGTTAAATGATATATGACAGTGGACTGCCTAGCGTATGCTAGTTCTGGGAAGTGTGATACTTCCTAGATGGCTGTCAATCCACTATTTAAAACAAGTTAATGTGAGAAATAAACAAATTCCTACTATAGTTGATATGATTTAGGTATCTCATTCAAGTACAATAAGCAAATCCAATCACAACAGGCTAGGCTATAGTTGGATCTGAGAGGTGAGGTGTCTGTCAAGGTATTGGGACTGGTCAGGGTCTGATTCTTAGGTTATTTAGGTCAACTGGTAGGGTGATTGTTGGGTCTGTTCTTGGTCAAGGTGTAAAACATAGAGACCGACGTTGGCTAAATGTGACCGATGCCGGTTTAGGTAGAACCGACGATGGTTGTGGATAACCGACGTTCGGTATGGTCGAGGTAAAAGAAACTCAAATAAATTAAATGGCAAGGGTGATCTGAGGTCAAATAAAGTTTGGGAGAGTGAATGGGGAGGTCTGTAGAGGTCTTAGGTATGCTCAAGAAGTATACAATAGGTGAGGATAGGTGATTTGGTGATATGGGTGAAGGGATATTTGAGTTCATAGGCAAGTGGGTGATGAAGCAATAAACATGCAAAGAATAGATTAATAACAGGAGTAATAAAGATTACTAACTGAAATAAACCCTATTGGTTAGGGCCATACTTACTGTGTTAAGGATCTGATGGCTGAGTGGTGGAGGTGGTTGATCGGAGAATACGTGTATGGTCTTATAGTGAGTGATTTCCTAGAGTGCTCCCGTGAATGCAATGGCTCTATGATTGATCTAGTGATGGCTCTGGATGTCTAGATGTGTAAAAGGATGCTTGTTTTGCTTGCATGCACCTCGATCTCCTTTCCTTGCTCTCAGAATGTGCCAACCCAAAAACAAGGTTGTTTGGGTGAATAAATGGTAACAACGATGGTTCTGGGTTGACCGACATGTTTTAGGGGTGACCGGCGTCGGTTAAGGTGGGATTCCCTAGGTTTACTAAAATGGGAAGATCTTTCTAATTTCTTGGGCCTAGTTAGTTTATTCTCATGGATTAGAATGGAAACTTCCCTTCTAATGAGCGGGAATGTGGTTAGAGAGATTTTAGGGATTGATTTTAGGGTTAGACCAAATCTTAGCTCATTAAGGCAAGTAAGACTTAGTTATTGTTAGTTATGGAAACATGCCAAGAATAGGTCTAGGGTGAGGTGGCTGGGTGAGGTGGAAATTAGCTTAATTAAAATAATTAAGTAATGAATATTGTGAGGATGGGTATTAATTTAATTAAATTTATGTGGGGTGGATTTAAGTTGGTTAGGAGAGTTAATTAAATTATTCCACTCAATGGATAAAGGATGATTTGCGCAGTAAAGCGTATTGGGAATAAGAAGAACAAGGAAGATTGGTCTCACATGATTCTCCCCTATTCTCAAGAACAAGGAAGATTGGATGATTCTAGGATGACTGGAACAAAATTCAAGGATTATATAAGAGGCAGCGTTGATGGTAAAAGATGGATTCAATTCTTGCACATTGATCAAAATCTCCCAGACAATATCAAGAATCAGAGGATTTTCTTCGGGCTCATCATCTTGATGAATGAAGATTTATTGAGGAACTCATATTTCAGTGATTTTAAGGTAGAATCTTGTTAGAATGACATTTTAAGACTTGCATATATTTCTCTTTCATTTGCGTGTTGAATTTATTAAGAAAAAACGATTGATAAATTGCTAATAATGGAAATAAGAGTTTATTCATGTATTTCGCAAGGTGTGTGTCTATTAGACTTAGTCAAGGAGTGCATGAATATCATATTTAAGAATTTTAAACTCCATGAATAAGGTGAGTTGTGAATTTTGCTTTAAAGTCCATCTTTGGTATAATACGTGTATAGGTTGAGTGAAACCCTAATGTCCCAGGCACTGTGACAACTAATTACTTAGCATATACTCGATGCATGAAGTATATTTGGTAGCTCGGGATCAAAGGAGGTGAAATAAAAGACTTGTGGACCAAAGGGTTGGTTTTGGAATTACATCCAATGCATGTTAGGAAGTTTTGATAACTCTCGGGTTAGGCTGCGTATACTGAAGAAGGGTTTTGGGTGAAAATAGAAATTGGAGTCTTTAGCGTGGAGTCAAACCTCAAAATTTTTTAGGAAGCATCTAAGACACTTAAGCTGAAAGGTTAATCAAGTTTTGATTCCCACTTACATCTATTTTGTAGCTATCTCTGATTAGAAGGACAAAATCCACTTAATTGGTGAAACCATTCATTGATGCAAATATTTGTGGTCAATCCTTCTACGCATTTTGTCGAATATTTGTCATGAAAATAGAGCACTACACAAAAATATAGCGTTCAAATTCCAGGACACAAATGTTGACATTGTGAATGTATTGTATGCCCTAACATTTTTTCTTATAAACATCTTCAATGATGACTTGATTAATCAACTACTCCAAACCGAAAACAAATTTCTTCTTGTTCCTTTTAAAGGAATATTTGTTACTAAAATTTATGTCATTCAAAATGTACATGCTTTAAGAAATCTACTGATCATAGCTTATATAGAAGTGATGTCAATATAAAACAAATTACAATGAATAATAATATAAATCTTGAATAAAAAATGATTATATTTCTATTCAAAAAAGAGAAATTATCATTAACATAGAAATAAATCGATTCAATCCCCATCTTACAAAACTCATCCTTCACCTATACAAAACCCCAGACGCAAACCACATTCATGCCAAGTAAAAGACCATTTTGCTTGAATCCCCAATTTACATGTGAATGGTACTAGATAATAATTTAATATGACTTGATAGATTTGTAGATGCCGATAGGTCAAACAAAAAGCATGGTAGATGAAAAACAAAGCATAAATCCCACCCAATTGATTCACAATAAGGATGTTGTACTTATTGATGGAGTGGAATTGTGGCACCAACAGGTGAGGGTTTAACCACATCAATTCTGCGGGCAATGAGATCCTCTGGCGGTGGATACATTTCTACCAATGATTTCAATTTTCAATGGTTTTATCTTCTCATTGGTTTTGTATTTCTTTGGGAGGGAGACAAAATATGTTGGAACCAACACTTTGTGCATTATTCCCACGGATAATGTGATTTTTAAAAAAATGATGACATGACCATCCTCGCCACGTTGGAACACCCAACATTGTAGTTCATGATGCTCTGCGGGTCCCGTGCCGACGTGGGATGGGAGCCGACGAAACAATGATTTTTTGACTCCGTTTGGTCGTTAGTGTCGGTGGTGGGGTCCTAAAGAGTCACATCGTTTTGCGTGCTCTTTCTACAATCGGCCCATTTGGTATACAAGACTCTAGTGGTGGAAACAAAGATAAAAAAGAAGTCAAAATTCCATTTGGGAAGCACTTGTATACAAGGATGTAATGATTTTTCAGAGTGCAACAATGTGTTAAAAACAATTCTTAAGGGAAGAAAATCATGCTATGGAATAGATTTGAAAACTTATCACAATGCAAAACAAGGGATAGAGTGATAGTTAAGAAAGAGATTAACAAGGACACATGACACATGCCATAAGAGGATAGAAGCTTTTGGGGCATGTGGGCAAGCTTCAAGCTATATGACGTATAATGTAAGCCATTGTTGATAGCCATGAAAGTATTGATTAATTGGTGAAGGGAAATGCACCACTAGTATAAATAGTTTTCTAATGCTTCATATTAAGTTATGACAATTCTGAGTTGATAACTGCATCGTGTTTGATTCCATTCATGTACTAAACATTATGATTGTAATATATTATGTTTTCTAAAATTTGATTCATTATTTACTATTTAGTTACTTATGTGAGGATGTTTATAGGAATTCCTTACATTCATTAGTATTTTTATAAGCTATCATGGTGCATATAAAATTGGCAGAACTGGTCTTCTCGTGCACATTGAGTTAGCACACAAGTTAACCTTGTGTGATATGCTTAAAGCATGAGGGTGTTGTGTTTATAAGGTTTGGGTGATGTTTTCTTGAGTGTGTGCATGCCACTAGCGTTGGGGACTAAGTGTAAAATTGAACAACAATGATTTAAAATTGATGGCCGCCTATAACCCTCAAATAACTTTTTTAAGAATTGTAAGTTTTGGTAATGGCCTTCAAATTATGCAAAGCAAATATTACTAATATAATACGATAAAATTATAAAAGATAATCTTCATTTATTTTACAAGTTTTAATACATATTTATGTATATTATTATAACTTAAATATATACGTTTATGTAAAAATGAATATCATATTTCAAATATTCAAGGAAGAGATACGATTCCACAAATTTACAAGTAGTTTACAACTAAATTTTCAATTATTTTAGTTTTGATTACTTCATTGATCTTATAGTTGGTTGTTCGGTCAAATTGAAGGAATCATGGAGCACTCGCATCAAAATACGATATATTACATACATCATATTATATCATATGCTTTCAACATGTTCCGTTCTTCAACAAAAATGGAACCTTTATCTTCACATATAAAATGTTTTATCTTGGTTTAATATAAAGGCTTATTTTATTCTACACCCTAGTTTGTGCCAAAGATTGACAACACCACAATATGTGGAGTTGGGAAATTACACACCACATGGTGGTTATAGTAGTCATGGGAACACCTTGAGGCGGAGGGCCGCACATTCTCATTGGGACCAAGCATAACATATCGAGCGTTTTAAATGTGCACTACTCGGCGTACATTAAGGACTCGAGCCCACTCCCATATTCCACTATCACCATCTTTTTCAATAATTATATAGAGGTTGTGGCTCAATTGACATAGCAAAATACTTTATCTACACTACATCGGAGGTTTGATCCCCAAATGTTGGGTCCCCAATAACTATGACACCTATCTAATAGAATCTCCGATTAATTGGGTCCCAATAACTCACACATGCGGTCCTTTTTCTTTTCCCAATTTTATTCCCAATTAACGATGAGTTTAGGTACAAACGCCATAAAGTAATTGTTTTATTTTTCATCCCGCACCCACGCAGACATTTAGAAAAAGAAACCTCATTCTAATGGGTCCTACTTATTCGGAATATAAGCCATTTAAATTTGCTTCAAAAGTTAACACCTTAGAAAATTGGTCATATCCCAATAACTGTTAACAGATTTAATTAAATGAAGAATTCGTTCACGTAATCGAACTACATGTTTAAATGATTAATTAACTAGCGATAGGTATATATGATTGCAAGAGTTTGATTTAATGGTTCGTATTATCAAAATAAATTTGAAAACATTAAAACTCCAAAATTTTGAGATTTGAAATCTTCAAACTTTAAATTCTCAAAAATATGAAAAAATGATTATCTTAGTCAAAACTGAAAAATTAAAAGTCACGATTTGAAAACGAAAAATAAAATAAAAAAATAGAGATATGGAATGTGAGTTATCTAGTTCCAAACTTGAAACCCATTAACCGAAACTGAAAATTGTGAATATATTTAGGATACTTTTAAAGTCATATGGCACCCTTTAACTCATAAAGTTAACATACGTAATAATTTATTGGAGCTATAAACAATAACGAGCTACATAATACACATGTAAGGAGTGTAATGGAGACACCGAAAGGGATACGTTGAAGAAGTTAAACTTGAAGGAATGAAAGATTGGAGGAAGAGGGGCAGCGAAGAAGGGGATTGAGGGAGGAGAAGTATAGGGGTGGGAAAAATGTTGGGGGAAACGTACGCGAAACTCTTCTTTCTTTTGGCAAAACACATATGAACCATATGTCGTTTCTTGTCAATGTTTTGAATGAGAAAGGGGGCATGATGCACATATTATTGAGACAAATGATGTTAGAGATATCTAAAACAAAGTCTATATCAATCAATACTCCCAATGTCAATAGCTTAGCTAGTTGCAAAGACAAAACCTTGTGTTTTGTGGATAAATAGAGAACACGATAATTTTAGGACAATTTAGTTGTGCATGCCACACGATACTTTAGAGACAAGGACATTTCAAGGGGACTCAATATCCCATGTTGACTTAGTATGTATTTGACATGAGGTGATTGGCTCGTCACCATTGAGAACGATTGACCTATTTCTTGAATGGCGTTAGTTTATGATGCGAAACCATTGAGATAAAAAGGGGAAGAAAAAGGGGCCATCGAAGTTCAAACAATCAATGAGAAGATGTAGCACATATTTTGAGAGAATCCCAAAAAAATTCAGTGATTAGCCTTTAACCACGTTCATTTGGACTTGATTGTATTTCGAGAATATGCATGTATGGTGACTTTGTAAATGTTTAAGTGAGCAACAATGTTTAGTGATAATAAGAGGGAAGGGGAGTTATTAGCACTTGGAGCGAAATAAGTACACCTTTAATAGGAACAATGAGACATGAATTCCCTGGTTTAGGCATGTCTTGAGCAATTGAGGACTTGTAGTTGTAGTTTCCATACATCCATTTAAAAATGCGAGTGAATTCATGGGGATCCAACATAAGAAGCCATGGGAGATGGTCAACCCAATTGAAATCCCACAACACATCAAATCCCTCCACCATGTAAACACATAATCCATAAGAGAATACAATTTTGTGTGTGAACAAACTGTGTTTTCTAGTACTCTTGTTTATGTCGTTGTTGTAATAAGGAATGCTTACATGGGAAAATCACAAAGGTGTAGATCACATCTATAGTGAAGGGTATATGGAAATAGTTGTTTCCCTTTATATAAATGGCCCATGTATCTTATACACGTTCATTCTTCCTTCCAACAATGTATGAACACTTCCAACCGGTATTCAAGTGCCAATATAGAGTAGAGTTTTTTGGGGATGAAAAATTTGGAGTCATTTTTAATGTGGTTATTCACAATAGCAATTGTCATTCGAGATATGGGACTTGAAATCCTATATATCATTTTTTGATGTAGGACTTGAAATTGTATAGAGTCCCCAATTTGATGCGAGATCTCAAATTGTATGATAGTTATAAAACTAATGTTTCGGTCTATAATTTGGATTACTCATTTCTTGTTTAAGGTTAGAGTCACACATTCATAAGCAATCTTAATAGTCGAGAAAACAAAGAAAAATAGTTTTATTTAATGGAAAGTCTATTAAATTTTATGGAAAAATACAAATCTAAGAAACAAAAAAGATGAAGATACAAATACATTAAATCAAAACAATCATATTGATACTAAATTAATCTATTTGACAAGTAACAATAAAAAAATCAAACAAATCATAAGTTGGACAAAAACGCAATGAATCACAATCCTCTCATCCATAAGCATCTTTGGTATCACAATTTGAGGTTGATCAACGGTCTTGATGGATTTGTACGTGAAAAACCTCAAGCACAAAGTCTTGAACCTTTGTTTCCCTAAGGTGTGTCGGTGGAACCACCAAAACTCCCATTGGGAAATGCCTTTCAGTGTAATGAATCTCAAAATTGAAACTAATGCACAAGGTGAGTGTGATGCCTCAGACGTCACGATGAACAAAAGCACATACATATAGGAGTTGAAATGGCATAAAATCCAAAGACGTCAACCAACATGAAGACAATACACATGCGAATATAGATTCAAACTTCAACAAATACATAAGAGCTTGGTGATATAAAACAATTCTTGAATATACGCATAGGGGTCTACAAATCAAAGCATGCAAAGAACGAGTTTGTCAAAAATTGCTAAGAGGACATGAGAGCATGGTAGAGTGTTAATCACACTCCAAAGTAATTGTTAGGGAATAAAGGAAAAGCTGAGGTGATTTTGTTAATGTGTGATTGGTATATACAAAATGCATACAATATGTTTGTGTCTACTACACAAGAATGTTATAGACATGCCCTAGTTTTGGGTATGACAACTTGCCTTGTTTTAAAGTTATTTTAACTTTTTAAGGATTAATGCAATCACATTATTATATGGTTCAATAACAAACATTGAACTATTGCAAAAAAACTACGAACACAATGAAAATAGAAAACACCCCTAGAGCAGGGAATATGGTACATATTAAGAATAATTTCTAACACATATTGTAAGGATCGTAGGGAATTCGCTAAAAGTAAATATTATTAAATACTATATATGCTATTTATGGAGGAGTGTAGGGGACATTAAATCCTAACATACAACCAATAAAAAAATTGCTCTGGTTGATGCAAAAGCGAGGATGCTAGAACAAGATTTACAAAATTGAATTTTTAACGTTGATCACATATCCAAAAGACAAAACATGTGTGCACATATTCACCACCACAGAACTTACATAAATATTGTATTAGATGCATTAAAGAAAATTGCTAATATTGTTTTAGACACACATTTAGAAAAAAACTAAATAGCTAATTAAAGAAAAGGGTAATGTGGGCACTATCACATGTGTAGGCATCTTTCGAATGCATCAATCTATGACTAACATGAATGACATGTTCAACAAACAAAATTCTATTCATCCATCCCAATCAAAAGCAATCGATGATGTAGCCAATTTAGTCCATGGCTCTGCCACCATTGCCAACTCCTCTTCCTCCATCGTATGGCCCGAATCCCCCTTCTTCCTCCTCTCCCATCCTAGTGGAAAAAATGCATCCACATCATCATTGGCTACCACATCAACACGCCATCTCAACATCCTACCTTTGTTGAGGCTCATTTGACATCTTGCCTCAACCCCTTTGAGTAACCCAAAGCCTCTAGCGTTTGAGGTTACTTTGGCGACGAATATGTGATCCACTTCCATCTTTTCTCCCAATAATTCTTTTATGGAGTGTTTTTGTGTGAATATATCCACTTCCCTCTTTTCTCCCAATAATTATTTTAGGGAGTGTTGTTGCATGAATGGATATACATGTGTAGTGTAGAACTACACAAATTTTCTCAACAATTCAAAGGAAAAGGTATTATTTCTCGATTCTGTTCCATTTGGTGTGATAAAACATAAAATAAATGTATAAAGTTGACCACTTAAACACTATAACCAAATACTTATTAAAAAAGTGAAAATGACCACATATTGATTTTTACAACCCATTAAAATGAAATTGGCACACTCATTTATTCAATTTTTAAAATAATTGTTTGACTCTTTTAACTCCTATGTGTTGCAAGGATGATGGTTAATCAATCAATGGGTTGATTACCACTTTTTTGGGGAGGATTTTTCATTGGTTGGTTGACTGGTCAACCTTGCAAACATATGCAGCTGAGCTAAGAATTTTAAAATGAAAACTATATAGCAAGTATTAAGTGGTGAAATATTGGGGCTTTTAAGTTTGGCCATGTGATTACATTCAAGGAGATGTGATAAAGTATAAAAATGAGTAAAATGTTGAATAAATTATTATTAAAAAAGTTTATAAATAAAATTTAGGTATCAATCGAAAAAATTATATAAACTATTGTCAAACAAAAATATAATTGAAGAATAAATATTAGAGAATGAAACACATCTTCTTATAAATTAAATGTACTATATATTTTTATTGATATCGAGTATATAATTTCTCTAAACATATGTGATCATAATTTATATAAAAAAACAAAAATTAAAGAAATGATTTTAAAACTAAGCATTCTTGTTGAAATAACAAACCATAGAATATACTTAACTCCTATAAAGCCCACCAACATAAACCTCAAATTTGATGGAATAAATTCCCCTCATATAATGTACCTTTCCTTGATTGATAAAAAGAAGCTAAAAAGTGAATCATCAACATAAACTCAATTTTATAAAGAATGAAATGCATACCCATTAAAGCAATCTTTTAAAAATCTAAAGCCCTTCCAAAACCATTAAGGAATATCTCAGCCCAATAAGGCCCAAAGATTAAAATAAAAGGAAAGGAAAGCAATAAAACCTTTATTAGTTCTTAGGAGAACTAGTATTTAGAGGAATGCATCCAAATATTAGAGCTTCGTATGTCAAATACAAAAGGAAAGGAAAGTGATAAAATCCTTGGTTCTTACCGAGATGTAGCATTTAGAGGAAGGCAACCAAGAATGAGAGCTCAATGTGTCAAATACAAAAGGAAAGAAAGGTAATAAAACACTTAGTTCTTATTGAATAGTAGCATTTTAAGGAAGGCCCAAAGATTAGAGCTCTCATGTCAAATTGAAAGGAAAGGAAAGTAATAAACTTTTATTTCTTAACGACAAGTAGCATTTAGAGGAGGCACCCAACGATTAGAGATCCCATGTCGAATAAAACTGTAAAATTATGAGGTGGTGTTCCAATACCAATTTCCCCATAATATTGGGCATCCAAATGATTCTTCAAGGAGACATAATCATTGTCACTATCACAAGATTCCAACTCCAAACCAAACTTTGTAATGAGTGCACCTCTTAGAATGTAAGTGGAACAATCTAGGACTACTTCTTGACCCCACCTTTATTAAGCCATTGTCGAATAGTAGTGCTACTACAAACACTCATAAAACACCATAAAACCAGGAGGAACACCCAATTACAACCCTTGATACCTAGGTAAATTGATTCTTCATGGGTCTAAAATTAATACAAGATTTGAGATGGACCCGCCAAAATTTTGCTTTTGTGAATATTGGCAATGTGGTGTACATGCGTTTTGCACAACTCCTCATAATTTTCGTTTCCGTTTTAGTCGTCGATTTCAACGTATTATAATCTCTTCTGTTCACATAAGAAATTGTGTCAAAGAGGGCAAGGCTTGTTTCAATTGTAAACGTCTTCGGCATAATAAAAGACATTACATATCATAAATGAAATAAAACAAATGTTCTACATACAATAAATGATACTGCTAACAAAATATTTACTTAAGAACATAAAAAAACTCAAAATAGTTGAGTAATCAATTATATAAGTAAATAAACATTTCCATATAAAAAATTATACCATCTTTACAAAATTATTCACATAATAATCATAGAAATAAACAATTTAAAAGTAATATTACTAATGTGCCCCATCTAAAAAATCAAATAGATCACTTAAACATATCCATATCTATATATACCATTCCTATTTTTAAAAATGCAATATTCATATCAATTATACATAATAATAAAATCATTCAAATATGAAAAATAAAAATTAATTAATTAATATATCACTACATATTAAATATTGAAAAACTATGTTCATACAAATATTAATATTACTTACATATTTTTAGTAAAATAATATTAATTATATCGACATATGTAATAATAAAATCAAACAATAACAAAGTTTTCATACAATATATAATATATTAAATCATAAAACTACATCAAATAATTAATTAAAATTATAAAATAGAAAGTATTTATATAAATAATTCATTTACATAAATATTCAATATCATTCGGTGACATACAATATATAAACATTCAATATCACCGATACAATATATAAAACATTTAATATAATAAATAGTAAAAAGATAAGGGTACTTAATATAAAACCATAACAAATATCAAATCTATTTATCATGAATGACTTGGAAACCCTAAAGCTAAAAAAATTAAGATAAAAAATTGAACTTACGGTAACAAATCTCCTGAATGACTTGGAAACCCTAACAAATATCAAGTTAATTTATATTTAATGTTTAATTTTTTTATAAGTCGAACACAAAAATGAACAACTCACGCCATTACACATCCCGTTGGCATCCTATGCCTCTTGACATAATGAATAGAGGTGTGTATTTTTATAATATAATTGTAACTTAATTCAAGTGAAAAATTAAATCAATATACACAATTCAAAGTTGTGCACAATGTGAGGCTAGATGTGGAAAGAAAATTCTCAAGATAGACAAAACAACCATCATTTTTTTTTCCAAGTAATTTAGAGGGATCAACGAATATTGATCTAGAGCTTCAAAGAGAAGATATTATTCATTTTTAATTGACTTCTCAAAGTTAAAACTCTTAAGTGATGGTCAAATGGATGTCAAATTTAACGTATAAAATAAAATTTACACAATCACATCATTAAATACCACCATTTATTACCATTGTAGAATGTTTGTACGCATAATTATCAACTTAATAATATAAAAATATATTTTTAATATGTTTATAATAAAATAAAAAAAAGATATAATATTTTGAATATGTATCTACTCCATTAACACATATTTTATGGAATTGACAAACCAAATAATATCATACATAACATTAAAATATTAATTATAATATCTTATAAAATATAAATTTCTTAATTTTTAAAAATAATTAAATATATTAAAAACATTAGAATTTGATCGAATGAATTGTAATTTAAAAATGTGTATAATAATATTAAAGGTGTTGTATACTCATTTACCAAAATTTAAAATTTAAAAATATTAAATAATAAAAAATGAGATCCACATCACACTTCAGATAAATTTGATGGAATATATGTTCCCACAATTTTTAATAACTAAACCTAAAAATCTAAACACATAATCCGTACAGTTTAAGATTCAATAACAATTAGAAAAATACAATTGTATGTGACCTTTGAAATTTGATATTATATTTTAACTTAAATGGCTTGACATGGACATGCTAATTACAAGAATAAAATATAAGACGAAATCCTTCCATTTAACATGTTTTAAATAATTTACATGTTAGAACTCTCTCTTTTCGGGCTGTTTCATTGGTCTTTACCTAGTTAATTTTGATTGTGCATTACAAATGGTATGATAATATTATTCCAACTTTTAAGTTTATCCGTTTGGTAGTTTTTTTAATTTATTGCTCGTATGGTGACTGCAATTAAATTGTGATATAAATGTTTATTATATTTAATTGGTTAATAAACATGTTTAAAATATTTATTGCAAGTGGATGGATTTTTATGATTAATTTGATTTAATTTATTTTTAAAAAATATTTATTTGTTTCAAGTTATTTTAAAATGATTATAATGAATAGTCATTGATATATTGATATTATTTTGTCATATATTTTTGATAATAAGGTAATGTGACTCACTTAGCACTTACATTCCTCCTTTCACTAACAAATTTTTATTATTCTTGTGTGTTAGGTGCCCTCCTACCATATGACTATTATTAAAAGCATATGACGTTTGTTTTATGATTATTATAAAAATGAGGAATATTGTTATTATGTTAGTGATTGTTCGTGGTTTCCACTCAAAACTATATAGAATAGTATAGATATATTAAATACATTTATCAAAAATACATCGAGAGATATCAATCACGAGGCACCTATCTAACTATGCAAGTGTAGTATAAGTATACCAAAAAAGTAACAATTAAAAATAAATATAATATAATAAGTATGTTATAATAAATGTATCTATATGAAATACATCAATAGATATCAATTTCAAGGTTTTTAGGTTTGATTTTTACATACCTCTTTAATCAAAAACTTCATTAAATTCTCTATCAATTTCCGTTGATTTGTGGCAAATGGAATAATTTAGCTACACAATTGTGTCGGTCACAAA
Source organism: Taxus wallichiana var. yunnanensis (assembly GCA_018340775.1). NCBI lineage: Eukaryota > Viridiplantae > Streptophyta > Pinopsida > Cupressales > Taxaceae > Taxus > Taxus wallichiana. The sequence continues at coordinate 848,267,669 of CM031240.1, forward strand.
AATATCTATTCAATAAAAAAAGACCCGAGCATTACTACATGGCCAAGTTATTACTATTTTTTGATGGACTTCTCCAAGAAAAAAGAAACAAAATTGTGATAGTCCAATAAAAGTCAAATTTATGAATGAACTGTCACATGGAGGTTAAGCAAAGAAGGTGGCACTCAGTGGAGCATCTCCATACTCTTCTTTGGCATTGGGGTGATGCCCCTTGATATGATGCTCGCAAGCCACCGTCTTCTTCCCGCCACTCCTCGCCATCCGGAAGTACTAGCGGTTGTCCTAGAGGTGGCGGTCATCAAACCCGCTCACAACACCTTTGCTCATACGTTCGGTTTCGCTGGTCCCCATACAATTAGCCTCCAAGAAGGAGTTTGTCCCCTCCGCCTTGACTCGCCATGGAGGATGGGATGCACATCCACCACCCAATCATCTTGGCTGTGGTGGCCAACTACCTCCGAGCCATGCACTCATGACATTTGGAGCCTTCGCCCACACCCAAAAAAAGTTCACGGGTTGTCTCTTGCCATTTCGTCCACTCGGGCAACTGTTCAAGACAAAAAAGAAGGAAGACAACTCGACTCTGGTTGGGACATGCCAGATAACGGAAAAGACCTACGGCTCTAATTGGCATGATCAAGATCTGGCCCTATTGGTCAACAATTCACAGTGATGACTTAAATTATTTTGCTTCTGTCTTGTGATGTTTTGTAATCGGATGTCCTCCTACGTTTTTTGTTTTCTTAGTTTAAACTTGTGGCTTTGGGGCGTTATTCCATATCGTCCTATTTTTTTGTGAATAATCTTGTATCATTTTACTTGCTAATATAATATAATGTCCTATTCATCAAAAAAATTAATGTCAAGAATAAAAGTGAACAATGCACTCCATTACAACCTTCCTGCCATTTTAAGGCGCCTCTCGGTGTAACTAACACGCCCCCTCCTGCCCCCACACACACATAAAAGTAAAGGGGCTTCGATAAATATATATGGTATGGTAGGGGCAAGCCTACTAACTATATGGGCCTCCTTCCCCCTCGACTTTAATTTCCAAATGACCCACTTATATATATCCCCCATATAGATATGGGCCCCAACCCATCCATATATTGGTTTTGAGAACAAAACTATGACCCCTTGAAATAAAATGCTCACCTATTGGGCATGTTGCGTATATATACAATATAGAATAGATATCTCGTCTAGTTTTGTTTAACCTATCTTGATATATACATCACCCTATATTTATGGTTTAGATGGAATAAGTATCCCATATCATATCGATTCCGCCCATGCGACCCGAGTTGGATATACAATTCTTTATTCCCAAATAACAAATATTTTGGAAAAAATGAATAAAATTCCAAACTTGTTTACTTTTGTCTTTAAAAACCTTGCCTAGATTTCTACACTTTTGCTTTGATCACTTGTCAAATAAAAATATTTTTCTTTTCCAAATTTGGTGATAATATCTAAAAATTTAGTGAAAACAAAAGGGGCATTGTGAATTACAATAAATTAGATAATAATATAACTATTTTAAGATTATTTAGGCTAATAAACAATACAATTATTAAAAACAACAAACCTCAATGATGACAAACTCCAATAACTAGCATACTAGTGTTGTGGTGTGTGTCTAAGTATAAGCTTGTGCTTTCAATTAATGTGGTACATATTAAGTGTTTTATTTCTTATTGAATGTTTTCAAGTGTTCAATAACTTCTTTGTATAGTGCCCAATGTTCTTATTATTTCTTATTTATAAATGACTTAGAAATCCTATGTATTTATAAACAAACCGAATTCAAGTTAGGACCTTGTTGACGCCTAAACTAAACTCTAATAATCAAAAAGGGAAAAAGGAGGGACTAATAAGTGAAAAATATCTAACCAAAATAGGCCACAAAAATATTCCAAGAACATTCACATGATCTAGGAATATCCCACGAATGCATACTCATTTTAGAAAAAGGGCCAAAATGTGAAAGGAGAAGAAGGTAGCAAGTGTTTAGGTTAAGATGTGATTCAAGGATATAGAAAATGGATAATTTACACCAATAATTGACAAGTATAAGAAAATTATGAAATCATCAACTAATAATAAATGATCATGGGGAATTACTATGTGTACACACTTTCTTTTTTGGACTATGGTTAGGAAATTGAACATCATAGAATTTTTGTTTTTCTTAAATTCATATCATTATACAATGAATTTTTGTAGAACATTTTTGTTAACTAATATGGTTTATATACTTGTTTGTCCTCCCTCTTTTCAATAAAATATATTAAAATATAAGTAGAGAACCATTTTAGGGCCAACACATAAGACAAGGATAATGCATAGGGGTGTAATAGTCATGGATCTAGAAGAGAATAATTCAAATTCATATCAAAGGCATAAGATTTAAAATCATCTCTCTAAGATATGGTAGTGGGTTCTTACTACAATAATAAGGTTTTAAGAGTAATGTAATAAGAAAAAGCTAATTTTAGACTACGAATTGTAATACCTTTTAGTGGTTAAGCATTAGATTTAAGAGATAATGTAATAGATCAATATATTTTACACTATCCTAGTATAATACATGGTGCATCAATAATAATCAATAATATTAGCATACATGAAAGAGAAGGGTTAGAGATACTTACTGTTATGAAGGAACTATTGGTGCATTCACCCAATCTAGGGTTAGTAGCACTATGCGAGAGAGTTGTTGTAGGTGGATCACAAGAGGGACAATTATAATACCTAAGTAGACCAACGTTGGAGAATACAAAAATAGATATTTTTGATACAAATCCTATTCTTGCTGCTCATAGAAACCTAATGCTCCAAAGTATACTTTCATGTATAAGCTCCACTACACCATAAAACTCTTAAAATTTAAGGGCATCTTTATGAGTGAATTTAGTTCAAACTATGTGACAATGATATAGAGAAATGACGAAAATGATACCTATAAATATGGGAATATAACCTAAAGTCATTTTATTACTTAGGAGATGACATCAACCATGATTGATGTAGTCTTATGGAAAAATGATTATACTAGATAATATCGACCACGAAACCAAAAATAATTCATAAAAGGTAAAATGGGATAGGGAGAATGGAGGTAGAGTAAATACTAGGAGTATGTGTGAAGTTGATATGACATGTGGTTTGAAGGTTATACGGGAATACTATGAGAAGGTGGTAATAATGAGGATATAAAGTAGTTGTAAAGTGTAATTAGGAAGTCACACTTTGGAGGGATAATACTATTGCCACAAAGAATATATACTAGGTACTATCAATCATCCCAACCCCACTCCCAATACATCCCTTAAGGAATGTACTTAAGGAGATCAATGTGCTAATAACCTATAGAGGGAAATTATTAGTAAGAGTAGAATATAAGGTGTATACACATGACGACTAAAAATATTCTCATGTTATAATAGTTTAACATAGGATGGTCTTTGGGAAAGAAACATGATGTACATAAAAATCAAAGGAAAGAATTGTAAATCAAGTAATAAATGAGTACTAAACCAAATGAAGTATACTTACGAAGTTACCTTTCCATTAAAATAGATGCATGGAACATCTCATCTTGACTATCAAAGTTGTAAAAATTCTTAAGATTCATAATAATAAAAAAATGATGAGAAATTAAGGAGACTATACATATATTTAACTCAACCAAAAAATAATAAATTTATGAGACCTATAATTTTATATTCTTTATTATTTAAGTCATGTTAGGACTAAGAATTCTTTATTCTTGAACCTCTTTTCTTTGGAAGGATGTGCGAGAACTTTGTGGAGGATATGCGTAGTAGAAAATAAGGAAATAAGCATGTGTGAATAGAAAAATTAGGTGCATAGGAAATCAAGATAAGGGAAAATCACTTGAGAAAGGAACTAAATGCCATGCAAGGAAAGAGAAACACCTCAAAATTACAAAGGAAATGCATGGTAAAGAAGGATAAAGATAGACACGACTCAAGGATAGACCTCAAGTTTTAGTTTGGATCACTTACATGAAGTTGACATAAGACTTGATAAAATTTGAACCGACTATGGATAAGTGGAAATCTTCTAGTAGTGTCACCATGTAGAGTAGGGGTATGGCAGAAAGTGGCTATCTTTAGCCTTTGCATGGATGTACTTGTTAAACTTACGTTGTAACTCATGGGTTATTATTAACTTTTTGAAGACTAGTGAAGGGCAACTCCCCTAGTATAAATTCTCTATATACGGTAATAAGAAAAGAGATATATTGATAAGTAGAGAGGGTTATAAGTAAGTAGCAAGAAAGGTGGAGTAGTTAAATCCTTGTATCTTATATAGATCAAAAATCCTTTTCATAAAAAAATCCTTTTATCTTATATAGATCAAAAATCTTATTGTTAACTTAGTATGAATATGAAAGTCACCTAAACAACATGATGTACTTGTTTAACTACTAATTAATATATGAGCAACATGTGTTTTGGTCAATAATGGGATTTTCTACTTATTTATGTTAAGGTATTGTTATCCAAAATCCACCCCTCAAGGTAATTTTGATAACTTGTACCATTTCCTCAGGCTCATGCAGGCATAAATGGTAAAAGGCGAAGAAATCGGGTTTTGAAGGTCCCTTTAGAGTCAGAAAAAATGGAAAATATCCAAAAATTTGGCTTATGCTAGTCTATTGTGGAAAAATAAGATATTTTTGTCCCGGAGCCGCACACGGACGTCGAGACAACCGAAGCCGACATTGCTGAAATTGTTGTAGGTCGTTCAAATTGGCCAAATCGGGTATTTTTGTCTCGCGATCCGGGACTTTGGGATGCGCTGGCTCGAAATGCCGAGATGGTCGACTAAAAAGGGATGGAGTAGGATTCAACGGCCCTCACGACCCAGCCAAAAGCGGTACACGCGGGACATGAGTTCCCCGAAAAGTCGACCCGCCCAATTTGCAAAGCGGGTCAACGTGGTGCGTGTGAAGTGGAGATTTTAGCCCAAGTCACACAAGATACATCCGGGACACCAAGACCGAAATACGATATAGCCGCATGCAAGGGAAAACAATGCAAATCGGACCCGAACTTCAAACGGCCATAACTTTTGACCTCGAGCTCCGATTTTCACAAAATTTGACTTTTTGGAATGAGATCGATGTCTGTGACATAAAAGACTTTCCCCTACCCGAGTTTATAAGTCTTTTTAAAAATGATGACATGACCATCTCTTGCCATGTTGGAACACCCAACACTGTAGTTCATGATGCCCCTGTGGTTCCCGCGCCGACGTGGAATGGGAGCTGACATAAACAATGCTTTGTTGACTCCATTTGGTCATTAGCATCGGTGGTGGGGTCGTAAAGAGCCACATCGGTTTGAGCGTGCTCTTTACGGCCAGCCCATCTGGTATACAAGACTCCTAGTGATGGAAATAAAGATAAAAAAAGAAGTCAAAATTCAATTTGGGAAGCACTTGTATACAAGGATAAGGATTTTTCAGAGTGTAACAATGTGTTAACAACAATTCTTAAGGAAAGAAAATCATGCTATGGAATAGATTTGAAAACTTGTCACTATGCAAAACAAGGGATAGAGTGATAGTTAAGAAGGAGATTAACGAGGACACATGACACATGCCACAAGAGGATAGAAGCTTTTGGGGCATGTGTGCCAATCTTGGTTGGTTAGGATTTTGGCATAGAATCTTGCTAATGGATCACAATGGGAGGTGAATGTGGGTTTGGGTACAGGTGCATCGACTATGGAGGAAGAGTATTTAAAAGAGGGGCGATGAGGTTGGGCTACTAGTTTGGTGTGTGGTGTGGTCTTAGGTGTTGGTCGTATCTGCTTGGGTACGGGCATGGTAGATGAACTGGCAATAGAAGGTGTGGTTGGTTTAACTACCTTATTGGAGGGTAGCGGATTTTTAGCTTTAGGTTGCATATTTTTGGGTAAAGGTGATACGGGTGCACGAGATGTGGAGGGAAAAGTAGATGGTGAAAGAGGGCTAGGTTACCCATGGGGGTAACTAAGGTGTTGTGGAGGTAGGTGGTGCGGGTTTTGCGGGAGCCGTGAGTGAAAAAGAAGGAAGTGTCATGGGTAGTGAAGAAGTTATTAATGATATTGGAGGTATGGGTGGTAAGAAGGTTACGGGTGAGGGTGGAGGTTGTGTGGGTCACTTGGGTATATTAGAGGTTTGTGATGGGGAAATGGGTTGCTGCATTCTTGGTTTACCGGTGGATGGGGGTTTCTTAGCCAGGGTCGAGGGGTGAGGTCCTAGGATGGACGGAAGGGGTGAAGGTGATAAGGGTGTGGTTGGTGAGGTTGGGGTATGAGATCTAGGAGATTGGATCTTCTTTTTTAGGGTCTGAGTTAAGTTTGGTGTTAGTTTTGGAAGATGTAGCTAAATCTAATTTGATGGGTGGGTGAGTAAGGCTAGTTGTTGGGTGAGTAAGGTAGTAGTGATAGGTTTAGGCAAGGGAGATGATATAGGCATGGGTTCTGTGTAGATGCTTGTTAGGCTATGCGAAGAGGTGTGAGTTGGGCCATGAGTGGTGTCATGGAAGGTATTGCAATAGTTGTGGTTGTGTTTGGTTTGGTTGCTCGAAACACTTTTGGATAAATATTGGAGGTGTCAGCGAGTGATAACTGCATTTGTGTTGAAACCGGAAGTAGAAGACACCCCCAAAGTAAGGCTCTATCGACATAGTCCAGCGATCGACCTAGTGTGAGAATGGTACTGTTGTAAGCAGAGCCGACATGGATTGAGTGGCAATCCCCGTAAAATGTGTTTGAGATACACGGAAATGGCTAGCCTTGGACTCTATGGGTAAGAGAGCCGAAAGCAGATCAACGGGATCTTGAAGGTCTGATGGTGACTGGTCATCTACAAGCAGTGGTCCTTCTATAGTATCCTCCATGGGTAGAGGAGAGGACGAGACAACCGAAGTGGGTTCTCTTGCGTTGGTGTAGGTGGTGGACCTGCATCTTCTATGAGTAGGAGAGGTGCCATTGAAAACTGCTTGGAATTTTGAGGGGTCAAAGGCGGCATGTTGATTATAGGCTCATCCACGGGTGAAGGGGAACATGAAGGGGGTTCCTATGTGGGTAGAGGAGTAGATGAAATAGATTTTGGTGCAGGTAGGGGAGTACAAGCTAAGATTTCATCTATGGAAGGAACATGAGGCAATTGGGAAGCAACTGGTATATCATTGAAAATAGTGTGGACCTCGCGGACATTGCTATCATTTTTTGAGGTATCACCACTTGGTTGGAAGATGGGGCATGATTAGGGAATGACTTCTTGAAGATATGTAGGTTTTGGTTAGCGGGTGCATTTGGGCTATCCAAGACTAGATCTTCGTTGTCTATCATTTCTTGGATGATATTATTGAAGGTGATGTAATTATTATCATTGTTACCTTTGACATGATGATAGTTGCAAAAGTCATGTTCCTTATACCACGCAGGAATGGGTCATTCAGGTTCGAAACTAGTATTTGGTTTTATAGGTGTAAGGGGAATGTCACTAGCTTTAACAAGATTTTCCAAAACAGAAGAATAAGATTCTCCTAGGGAAGTGTACTTTCATTGTTCTCGTCTAAACTGGAAAGCTTGGATAGGAGAGAGATTAGAAGGGGGTTTGGCTGGGTTTGATTGATGAGGGGACCGACCTTGAGAACTATGGCATTAGTAGACCCTTTGGGCTTTGAATAGTTGTTTTGGGGTTTCAAAGACGAAGAAGTATCATTTGATTTAAACGTGATGTTCTTGTTACGAAGTTGAATCTTCTTTTCTTCGATAGCACAAATTTCCAATTTCCGTGCCATGGTGAATGCCTCATCGAAAGTGTGAAAAGTTTGCACCTGCAGGGTTGGTGAGATGTGTCTAGCACATACTCGATTAAATAGTTCTATAAGCTTAGTTTGAGGTAATTGGAATGTGAGCTAGTTAATGAGGTTGTGCCAATGAGTGACGAAGTCAGTGATAGACTCATCGTCATACTGTCGTGTGGAATAAAGATCTGTCATGGTAACCTTCTTAACAATGTTGATGGAGAAGTGATCTAGGAAGGCTTGGGCTACTTGATTGAATGAGTAAATGGAGTGTCTTGGTAGTCCACTATATCAGTCCAATGCAGGTCTTGTTAGGGACATTGGGAAAGTCCTCAAAATTAAAGCATCATCATGGGCAATCAGGTAACACAAATGTTTAAAGGACTGTAAATATTGTTGGGGATCTTCTTTGCTATTGAAGCGGTTGAATTTTGGCATTTCCCAATGTACGGGGTATGGTCAAATAGGAATGGATGGGTGAATAGGCTCGTTACAAATTTCATCATAGGTGAGGGAATTGTGTGAGCGGAAACCGATGCTTCTAGTGTCTACATCTTTTCCATCATCAACTTGATGAGGTCATTGGTAGGTTGTGATGGAGGGACACCTCCTGTGGCATAAGGAGATAGATACTGAACATGATAGGGAGGTTGAGAATAAGGAACCAACATAGAAGGTACATATCCAGAATGGGTAATAGATGAGATATGGGGTTGTTGATAGTAGGTGTATGTAGGTGAGATGATCATTGTGACTCTGGTAGCGATTGGGGGCAGTGTTTGTGGGATGGAGAGGACGAGATTGTAGAATGGAGTAGGGGTAACCAACAACATGGGTGGTTGTGTTGCAATGGGTATTTGTGAGGCAATGGGTGCGGATTGTGCTATGGTTTGGGTGGTTGATGAGGGGACAACATATACGATATGTGTGAGGGAAACTACTAATGCAACGGTCATGGTGGGTATGGGTCCTAGTTGTGAAACTACCGGGGTGAAGCAGTGAGGATAATGCTTGCATTATTAGGGGTGATGCAATAGCAGGAATAAGGGCATGAGAGATTGATACAGCCTGCCGTATATTAATTGACCGAGAGGAGTATCATGTGGAAGAGTGGGAAAGGTAGAAGCGCAAGGCCACAGGATTCTTATCAAGGAGTCATGAAAACTCTTCGTTTCTTGTAGCAATGGTGGTAGGTAAGGTTAGAACCATGGGTGACAGGATGGAAGGCGGTGAGGGACTAGGTGGGAGTGGTTGACGAATAACATGGAATATGAGGGTGTTATTCTGGATGCGAGTCAACACCATGTGAACAAGTGCTGACTTGGTAACACTGTATTCAGTAGATGACACAAAAAATAGTAGAAACAGAGAATAATGGGATCCGGGAGGTGAATCTGGTCAATGTCTAGATTTTGAAAAATCAAACACAAGCAACCGACGATGGTCACGTTGATCGGTGGCGGTTATGGGCAAATCGATGACGTTCAGTGACCAAGAATGATTGGGGAACACGTGATGACGGTTTTCAAATTGATACGATCACTATGGAAGAAACCAGTCTAAAAATGAAACAGAATGTTGGATGTGCATCCGTGAAAAATGTGTATGACAAGTAATTTGTAACAGGGGAGAAATATAATAATTCCCCCGAGGGCCGAAACATAATAGAAGTAGTTGATCAAAGCTATTCTAGGTAAAGTAACTAGAAATCCGAGAAGTCGACGCCGATTGTGGTTTAATTGACGAAGGTTAGATGTGAACCAAATGCGACAGTCCCTGGACCGTCGTCGGTGACTATGAAATTAGAAAGGAATGAAGAAAATTGGTTTTGTGAATTAAATTAAGTGAAGAATAAAACTCAGAATCTTGAGAATGAGGAGATGGGGCCCTGCCACACTCAAACAAATTCAGAATACTCCAACTACAATGGTGGAGTGTGCAAGGAAGAAGAAAAAGGCATCCTACGAAGAAGGATATCTAAAAGGAGAGGTTTCGGGTATGTTATGGTGGGGGCGGGACGTCCTCTGAGATGATGAATCGATAGAGGCAATGAGTCATGCGGAGTACTGCAACTGGATTGTGTGATCACTAATAGATGTCCCCGAGTAAGATGTTGTTTAAGAAAGATGTGTATATTATGATTTTGTGCAAGTTTGGTTAGACAGAGAGAGAGAGAGAGAAAATGTGCTTTCTACGATCTTTGTGTCAACCATCAGCTGGGCATGACTTCCAACATATAGGTTGCCCTCAGTTTTAATGTGAGCTAATAATACAACAAATAAGAATACAATGCAAGTGTTTTAAACCCAAATCAAAGTGTAATATTCGATGTAGTAAGAGATTAACAGGAAGAGGGATGCTCTTTCACTAATGCAATGCAAAAGAAAGAAAGGCGTGTTCTTTTTAAAGCACCAAAAATACAATTGTTTTTAGACAATAGAAAGAAGGAGAATGATTCCAAAAGAATAAAATTAATGCAGAAGCTTTTGAAGGGAAACAAACACACAAATTTCACCTAGGAATGAATAAATGCAAAAGAACCCCTGATGGGTCACACCAAGCGTGCCAAAATGTTTCATTGTTTTCTTCAACTTTTCAAAATGACGAAATAGATAAGGGTAAGGGCCAAGGAGGAATACCTCTTAAATGTTGGTCAATTGATGGTTGTTGCATGTGTTTTGACTTCTTGATCCATAGTTGAATGTGAGAGCTTCCTTTTGGCTAGGAGGATTTACCTGTAATAGAAAACAAGACCACAAAAAGATAGTTAAATGATATATGACAATGGACTGCCTAGCGTATGCTTGTTCCAAGAAGTGTGATACTTCCTAGATAACTGTCAATCCACTATTTAAAACAAGTTAATGTAAGAAATAAACAAAGTCATACTGTAAATGATATGATTTTGGTATCTCATTCAAGTACAATAAGAAAATCCAATCACAAGAGACTAGGCTATAGTTGGATCTGAGAGGCAAGGTGTCTGTCAAGGTATTGGGGCTGGTTAGGGTATGATTCTTGGTTATTTAGGTCAACTAGTAGGGTGATTGTTGGGTCTGTTCTTGGTTAAGGTGTAAAACATAGAGACCGATGTTAGCTAAATGTGACCGATGCCAGTTTAGGTAGAACTGACGATGTTGTGGATAGCCGACGTTGGTATGGTCGAGGTAAAACAAACTCAAATAAATTAAATGGCAGAGGTGATCTAAGGTCAAATAAATTTTGGGAGAGTGAATAGGGAGGTCTGTAGAGGTCTTAGGTATGCTAAGAATTATACAATAGGTGATGATAGGTGATTTGGTGATATGGGTGAAGGGATATTTGAGTTCACAGGCAAGTGGGTGATGAAGCAATAAACATGCAAAGAATAGATTAATAACACGAGTAATAAAGATTACTAACTGAAATAAACCCTACTATTTTTGCCATACTTACTTGTGTTAAGGATCTGACGGCTGAGTGGTGGAGGTGGTTGATCAGAGAATACGTGTATGGTCTTATAGCAGCTGATTTCCCGAGTGCTCCCAGTGAATGCAATGCCTCTATGATTGATCCTAGTGATGGCTCTGGATGTCTAGATGTGTAAAAGGATGCTTGTTTCACTTGCATGCAACTCTAATCTCCTTTCATTGCTCTCAGAATGTGCCAACCCAAAAACAAGGTTGTTTGGGTGAATAAATGGTGAACAATGACGGTTCGGGGATGACCAACGTTGTGTTAGGGGTGACCGGTGTCGGTTAAGGCGGGATTCCCTAGGCTTACTAAATGGGAAGATCTTTCTAATTTCTTGGGCCTAGTTAGTTTATTCTCACGGATTAGAACGGAAACTTCCCTTCTAATGAGTGGGAATGTGGTTAGAGAGATTTTAGGGATTGATTTTAGGGTTAGACCAAATCTTAGCTCATTAAGGCAAGTAAGACTTACTTATTGTTAGTTATGGAAACATGCTAAGAATAGGTCTAGGGTGAGGTGGCTGGGTAAGGTGGAAATTAGCTTAATTAAAATAATTAAGTAATAAATATTGTGAGGATGGCTATTAATTAAATTAAATTAATATTAATATGGGGTGGAGGGGGCCATGGTTAGATGAGTATGCTTGAGTTGGTTACTTGACAAGGGACCAAGGGGAGTTTGAACCAATTTTGGTGTCTACACTAGATATTATTCCACTCAATGGATAAAGGATGATTTGCAGAAAGCGTATTGTAACCAATTTACACCGAATAAGATCCTTCCAAGGAATCTTCCAAAATGATCTCATATAGGGTGTCTTTAACAATTCGGAATGCTCTAGTTAATTCTAGACAACTGTTGATTAGGGGAAACAACTGGAATCTTAGTGATGGTAAAGACATCTCCTTTTGGGAGGACAAATGGATCATTGCTCTCTCGCTCAAGAACAAGGAAGATTGGTCTCACCTGATTCTCCCCTATTCTAGGATGACTGGAAAAAAATTCAAGGATTATATAAGAGGCAACATTGATGGTAAAAGTTGGATTCAATTCCTACACATTGATCAAAATCTCCTGACGATATCAAGAATCAGAGGATTTTCTTCGGTATCATCTTCTTGATGAATGAATATTTATCAAGGAACTCATATTTCAGTGATTTCAAGGTAGAATCTTGTTAGAATGACATTTTAAGACTTGCATGTATTGCTCTTTCATTTGCATGTTGAATTTATTAAGAAAACATGACTGAGAAATTGCTAACAATGGAAATAAGAGTTTATTCGTGTATTTGCAAGGTGTATGTATATTAGACTTGGTTAAGGAGTGCATGAATATCATCTTTAAGAAGTTTAAACTCCATGAATAAGGTGAGTTGTGAAATTTTTCTTTAAACTCTATCTTTGGTATAAGACTGTGTATAGGTTGAGTGAAACCCTTATGTCCTGGACTGCGACATAACTAATTACTTAGCATATACTCGATGCATGAAGTATATTTGGTAGCTCAGAATCAAAGGAGGTGAAATAAAAGACTTTTGGGTCCGAAAGGGTGGGTTTTGGAATTACATCCAATGCATGTTAGGAAGTTTTGATAACTCTTAGGCTAGCTGCAGTGCTATAGTAAAGGTTTTGGGTGAAAATAGAAATTGGAGTCTTTAGCTTGGAGTCAAACCTCAAAATTTTTAGTAAGAATTTGAGAAACTTAAGGTGAAAGGTTAATCAAGTTTTGTTCCCCAACTTACCTCTATTTCGTAGCTATCTCTCGATAGTTATAAGGACAAAATCCACTTAAGCTGGTGAAACCATTCATTGATGCAAATAATTGTCAGTCCAATCCTTCCACGCATTTTGTCAAATATTTGTCATGAAAATAGAGCACTACACAACAATATAGCGTTGAAATTCCAAACACACATGTTGACATTGTAAATGTATTATATGTCCAAACATTTTCTTATAAACAACTTCAATGATGACGTGATTAATCAACTACAACAAACCGAAAACAAATTTCTACTTGTTCCTTTTGAGGCATATTTGTTACTGAAATTTATGTCATTTAAAAATGTACATGATTTAAGAAATCTATAGTCATAGCTTATATAGAAGTGATGTCAATATAAAAAAATTACAATGAATAATAATATAAAACTTAAATAAAAAATTGACTATATTTCTATTCAAAAAGAGAAATTATCATTAACATAGAAATCAATCCCAATTCAATCCCCATCTTACAAAACTCATCCTTCACCTATACAGAACCCCTTGTACGTAAACCACATTCATGCCAAGTAAATGACCATTTTACTTGAATCCCCAATTTACATGTGAATGGTATTAGATGATAATTTAATATGGCTTGATAGATTTGTAGATCTTTGTGGTCAAACAAAAAAGCACGGTAGATGAAAAACAAAGCATAAATCCCGCCCAATCGATTCACAGTAAGGATGTTGTACTTATTGATGGAGTGGAATCGTGGCACCAACAAGTGAGGGTTTAACCACATCAATTCTCGTGGGCAATGAGATCCTTTGGCGGTGGATAATTGCTCTACCCATGATTTCAATTTATAATGGCTTTATCTTCTACCTGGGTTTTGTATTTGTTGTGGGGAGGGAGACAAAATATGTTGGAACCAACACTGGGCATGATTCCCACGGATAATGTGAAAATTTTAAAAATGATGACATGACCATCCCTTCGCCACATTGGAACACCCAACACTTGTAATTCATGATGCCTCGCGGGTCTCGCGCCGACGTGGAATGGGAGCCGATGACAAAACAATGCTTTGTTGACTCCGTTTGGTCGTTAGCGTCGGTGGGGTGGGGTCGTAAAGAGCCACATCGGTTTGTGTGTGCTCTTTCTGATCAGCCCATCCGGTATACAAGACTCCTAGTGGTGGAAACAAAGATAAAAAAGAAATCAAAATTCCATTTGGGAAGCACTTGTATACAAGGATAAGGATTTTTCAGAGTGCAACAATGTGTTGAAAACAATTCTTAAGGGAAGAAAATCATGTTATGGAATAGATTTGAAAACTTGTCACAATGCAAAACAAGGGATAGAGTGATAGTTAAGAAGGAGATTAACGAGGACACATGACACATGCCATAAGAGGATAAAAGCTTTTGGGGCATGTGTGCCAAGCTCAAGCTATATGACGTATAATGTAAGCCATTGTTGGTAGCCATGAAAGTATTGATTAATTGGTGAAGGGAAATGCACCACTAATATAAATAGTTTTCTAATGCTTCATATTAAGTTATGACAATTCGAGTTGATAATCGCATCGTGTTTGATTCCATTCATGTACTAAACATTATGATTGTAATATATTATGTTTTCTAAAATTTGATTCATTATTTACTATTTAGTTACTTATGTGAGAATGTTTATGGGAATTCCTTACATTCATTAGTATTTTTATAAGCTATCATGGTGCATATAAAATTGACGGGAATCGATCTTCTCGTGCACATTGAGTTAGCACACAAGTTAACCTTGTGTGATATGCTAGCATGAGGATGTTGCTTTTATAAGGTTTGGGTGGTGTTTTCTTGAGCATGTGCATGCCACTAACATTGGGGACTAAGTGTAAAATAGAACAACAATGATTTAAAATTGATGGCCGCCTATAACCCTCAAATAATTTTTTTAGCAACTGTAAGTTTTTAGTAATGGCCTTCAAATTATGCAAAGCAAATATTACTAATATAATACTTGATAAAATTATAAAAGATAATCTTCATTTATTTTACAAGTTTTAATACATATTTGTGTATATTATTATAACTTAAATATATACGTTTATGTAAAAATGAATATCCTATTTCAAATATTCAAGGAAGAGATACGATTCCACAAATTTATAAGTATTTTACAACTAAATTTGTAATTATTTTAGTTTTGATTACTTCATTGATCCTATAGTTGGTTGTTCGGTCAAATTGAAGGAATCATGGAGCACCGCATCAAAATACGAGATATATTACATACATCATATGCTTTCAACATGTTCTCGTTCTTCAACAAAAATGGAACCTTTATCTTCACATATAAAATGTTTTACCTTGGTTTAATATAAAGGCTTCTTTTATTCTACACCCTAGTTTGTGCCAAAAGATTGACAACTTTATTTGCCCCGATTTGTGTCCAAATGACAACTTTTTAGAATAGGTGTGTAAAGACATCACAAAAAAAAAAAGTTTATTTTTGCAGGACAACGTTAAGAGCACCTCTATGGACATGTATGCAAAATGAGGAAGTATATATATATATATATATATATATATATATATATATATATATATATATATATATATATATATATATATATATATATATATATATCACATCAAATATTTGGCGAAATACCATAACATATCCTAAAAATAAAGAGATTTAAATGTTGACATCTCTTCAATTTTATGATAGAGATAAAAGAGATTCGTTTGTCCTTGTTGATTAAGTGGCTACACTAAACGCACCCATATTTCTCTTTATAAGAACATTATTTTTCCTAATTAATAACGTTCAACAATATACATAAAAATTATGGCCATAAGAATATCCTAAAATTTTTGGTATATGTTGTAATGTTCTTTTATTTTGATTTTGATATGTTATTTTATCTAATACATTCGAAACAATACATCACTCTCAAATAATCCTATTACAACAAAAAAATCAATATTTCATCTATCTAATAGAATCTCCGATTAATTGGGTCCCAATAACTCACACATGCGGTCCTTTTTCGTTTCCCAGTTTTATTCCTCCCCTCGTGGGGTCGACCTAATTAATGATGGACTCATTTATTTAACCAGTTTAAGTACAAACGCCATAAAGTAATTGTTTTATTTTTCATCCCGCACCCACGCAGACATTTAGAAAAAGAAACCTCATTCTAATGGGTCCCACTTATTCGGAGTATAAGCCATTTAAATTTGCTTCAAAAGTTAACACCTTAGAAAATTGGTCATATCCCAATAACTGTTAACAGATTTAATTAAATGAAGAATTCGTTCACGTAATCGAACTACATGTTTAAATGATTAATTAACTAGCGATAGGTATATATGATTGCAAGAGGTTGATTTAATGGTTCGTATTATCAAAATAAATTTGAAAACATTAAAACTCCAAAATTTTGAGATTTGAAATCTTCAAACTTTAAATTCTCAAAAATATGAAAAAAATGATTATCTTAGTCAAAACTCAAAAATTAAAAGTCACGATTTGAAAAATGAAAAAAAAAAAAAAAAATAGAGATATGGAATGTGAGTTTTCTAGTTCCAAACTTGAAACCCATTAACCGAACTTGAAAATTGTGAATATATTTAGGATACTTTTAAAGTCATACGGCACCCTTTAACTCATAAAGTTAACATATGTAATAATTTATTGGAGCTATAAACAATAACGAGCTACATAATACACATGTAAGGAGTGTAATGGAGACGCCGAAAGGGATACATTGAAGAAGTTAAACTTGAAGGAATGAAAGATTGAAGGAAGAGGGGCATCGAAGAAGGGGATTGAGGGAGGAGAAGTATAGAGGTGGGAAAAATGTTGGGGAAACGTGACGCGAAACTCTTCTTTCTTTTGACAAAACACATATGAACCATCTGTCATTTCTTGTCAATGTTTTGAATGAGAAAGGGGCATGATGCACATATTATTGAGACAAATGATGTTAGAGATATCTAAAACAAAGTCTATATCAATCAATACTCCCAATGTCAATAGCTTAGCTATTTCGCAAAGACAAACCTTGTGTTTTGTGGATAAATAGAGAACACGATAATTTTAGGACAATTTAGTTGTGCATGCCACACGATACTTTAGAGACAAGGACATGTCAAGGGGACTCAATATCCCATGTTGACTTAGTATGTATTTGACATGAGGTGATTGGCTCTAGTCACCATTGAGAACGATTGACCTATTTACTGAATGGCATTAGTTTATGATGCGGAAACCATTGAGATAAAAAGGGGAAGAAAAAGGGGCCATCGAAGTTCAAACAATCAATGAGAAGATGTAGCACATATTTTAAGAGAATCCCAAAAATTTTCCAGTGATTAGCCTTGACACGGTCATTTGGACTTGATTGGATTTCGAGAATATGCATGTATGGTGACTTTGTAAATGTTTAAGTGAGCAACAATGTTTAGTGATAATAAGAGGGAAGGGGAGTTATTAGCACTTGGAGCGGAAGTAAGTACACCTTTGATAGGAACAATGAGACATGAATTCCTTGGTTTAGGCATGTCTCGAAGCAATTGAGGACTTGTAGTTGTAGTTTCCATACATCCATTTAAAAATGTGGGTGAATTCATAGGGGATCCAGCATGTGAAGCCATGGGAGATGGTCAACCCAATTGAAATCCCACAATACATCAAATCCCTCCACCATGTAAACACATAATCCATAAGAGAATACAATTTTGTGTGTGAACAAACTATGTTTTCTAGTACTCTTGTTTATGCGTTATTGTAACAAGGGATTGCTTACATGGGAAAATCACAAAGGTGTAGATCACATCTATAGTGAAGGGTATATGGAAATAGTTGTTTCCCTTTCTATAAATGGCCCATGTATCTTATACAAATGAATATGCTTAGATGAGTGTAAATCACACATGACTTAACGATTATTACAGATTTACATGCATAGAGATACAATTTGTTTAAAACACTATAACCTTGATGTAGATGAGTACACTTAGATGGACATGAATCATGCATGAGACAACTGATTATTACACATTTGTATGTAAAGAGATATAATTTATTTAAAATACAATGACCTTGATGTAGATGAATACGCTTAGATGAGCATGACTCACACATGAGGTAACTGACTATTACAAATTTGCATACACACATACAATTTGTATAAATTACTATGACCTTGATGCAGATGAATACACTTAGATGGGCAAGAATCACGCATGAGGCATTTGATTATTACAAATACAATTTGTATAAAAAAACAATGAATGGAGATAGCAGAACTTTGACGCAGGAAGGTGAATGGATCAGGCCGTCAATTTCAGGCGATGACTTGATTGTAAACAATGGCTCAGGCCGTCAATTTCCCCGGCTGGGTATGAAGTCTGAGTCTGGGTGAAGCAATATGAAAATACAGACGTACCAATATGAAAATATGAAACTACCTTAGTTTCAAGGCTGTCCTGATGGACCCAGATGTCAACGACACCACCGCAAAATCTCCACCCACCTTTGTTGCTTTAGCGCATGTCAGCTACAAGTACCTCAAGTCCCATTTGGAAACAACTTTCGGTGTTATTATTGGTTTTATTTCTGCAAACCCAAAATTCAAAATACTGGAAAATATGAAAAACAAATTGATATAAAATTTGACTATCTAATTCGAAAATTTAAACCTAAAAATTAAAACATGAAATCCCTTAAGAATTTAAAATTGGAAAATTGAAAATTTTGAAATCCAAAACTTGAAATTCCCAAACATAAAAACCTTGAAAACACAAAAACGTGAAGCATGAAAAACTTTGAACCTGAAAATCCTAATGCCAAAAACGAGGATACCCCAAAACCTGAGCATTTCGAACTGAAAAACCTTGAAAATAGAAAAATTGATGTTAATGACCTCTAACCCAAAACCTCGAAAATTGAGACTTAAAAACTCAAATCTAAAACACAAAACCCGAAATTTCTAAACCTCAAAACCTTGAAAACATGAAAAAGAAATGAGATTAGTTTTCTTGAGGGATTTTAGAATGGGTGCGATGTTTTTGAATCCTTATATGTGATGAAATTAGTTGTTAAATTAAATCTCACTTGTGCAACATTTGTTAGAACTGGATCTTGACAATTCCTTGATAAAACTTTTTCTCCTTCTCTATTAACAAATGAAAGATTTCGATTCTATTATGTATTGTTATGTCATTTCTATATTTATCCAAAATCATAAATTCTTCTTAAACCTCATTTTTTATATTTTTCACTAGAAATAGTTCATGTTGATAATTTTAATTTTATTGTTTTATGTCTAATTTATTTAATTTTTTATGTTTATAAGTAGAATTGTATTTGAATGTAAAATTTATTTCCCAATTTTTATAATACAAAGTTAAAAATGCCTTTTAGTATGTTTTATAAGAAAACTATCATATGGAACGTTAGATAAAGTAAATGCATTTTAGGAAAAACAAGAAACTAATATATTTTATTTAATCAATTACATTCATAAACGGTCAAAGTATTAAAAAGTCATAAAAATTTGATATTGACAAATCACTAATTCGAACAATTTAAATGCAAACATCCAAAACCAAAATCACTCACAATCTTCAAAACTTGTAGACCTTTTTAATTTTTGGCATTAGAGACTTAAGCTTCCACCATAAATACCAGAGAATTTTAAAATGAAAACTATATAGCAAGTGTTAAGTGGTGAAATATTGGGGCTTTTCAAGTTTCGCCATGTGATTACATTCCAAGGAGATGTGATAAAGTATAAAAATGAGTAAAATGTTGAATAAATTATTATTAAAAAAGTTTATAAATAAAATTTAGGTATCAATCAAAAAAATATAAACTATTGTCAAACAAAAATATAATTGAAGAATAAATATTAGAGAATGAAACACATCTTCTTATAAATTAAATGTACTATATATTTTTATTGATATCGAGTATATAATTTCTCTAAACATATGTGATCATAATTTATATTAAAAAAACAAAAATTAAAGAAATGATTTTAAAACTAAGCATTCTTGTTGAAATAACAAACCATAGAATATACTTAACTCCTATAAAGCCCACCAACATAAACCTCAAATTTGATGGAATAAATTCCCCCTCATATAATGTACCTTTCCTTGATTGATAAAAAGAAGCTAAAAGTGAATCATCAACATAAACTCAATTTTATAAAGAATGAAATGCATACCCATTAAAGCAATCTTTTAAAAATCTAAAGCCCTTCCAAAACCATTAAGGAATATCTCAGCCCAATAAGGCCCAAAGATTAAAATAAAAGGAAAGGAAAGCAATAAAACCTTTATTAGTTCTTAGGGAGAACTAGTATTTAGAGGAATGCATCCAAATATTAGAGCTTCGTATGTCAAATACAAAAGGAAAGGAAAGTGATAGAATCCTTAGTTCTTACCGAGATGTAGCATTTAGAGGAAGGCAACCAAGAATGAGAGCTCAATGTGTCAAATACAAAAGGAAAGAAAGGTAATAAAACACTTAGTTCTTATTGAATAGTAGCATTTTAAGGAAGGCCCAAAGATTAGAGCTCTCATGTCAAATTGAAAGGAAAGGAAAGTAATAAACTTTTATTTCTTAACGACAAGTAGCATTTAGAGGAGGCACCCAACGATTAGAGATCCCATGTCGAATAAAAGCGTAAAATTATGAGGTGGTGTTCCAATACCAATTTCCCCATAATATTGGGCATCCAAATGATTCTTCAAGGAGACATAATCATTGTCACTATCACAAGATTCCAACTCCAAACCAAACTTTGTTATGAGTGCACCTCTTAGAATGTAAGTGGAACAATCTAGGGACTACTTCTTTGACCCCACCTTTATTAAGCCATTCACAATAGTAGTGCTACTACAAACACTCATAAAACACCATAAAACCAGGAGGAACACCAATTACAACCCTTGATACCTAGGTAAATTGATTCTTCATGGGTCTAAAATTAATACAAAATTTGAGATGGACCCGCCAAAATTTTGCTTTTGTGAATATTGTCAATGTTGTGTACATGCGTTTTGCACAACGCCTCATAATTTTCGTTTCCGTTTTAGTCGTCAGATTTCAACGTATTATAATCTCTTCCGTACACATAAGAAATTGTGTCGAGAGAGGGCAAGACTCGTTTCAATTGTAAACGTCTTCGGCGTAATAAAAGACATTACATATCATAAATGAAACAAAAAAATGTTCTACATACAATAAATGATACCACTAACAAAATATTTACTTAATAACATAAAAAAATTCAAAATAGTGGAATAATCAATTATATAAGTAAATAAACATTTATATACAAAATTATACCATATTTAAAAAATTATTCACATAATAATCATAGAAATAAACAATTTAAAAGTAATATTACTAATGTGCCCCATCTAAAAATCAAATAGATCACTTAAACATTTCCATATCTATATATACCATTCCTATTTTAAAAAAATGTAATATTCATATCAATTATACATAATAATAAAATCATTCAAATATGAAAAATTAAAAATTAATTAATTAATATATCACTATATATTAAATATTGAAAAATTATGTTCATACAAATATTAATATCACTTACATATTTTTAGTAAAATAATATTAATTATATCAACATACGTAATAATAAAATCAAGCAATAACAAATTTTGCATACAATATATAATATATTAAATCATAAAAGCGCATCAAATAATTAATTAAAATTATATAATAGAAAGTATTTATATAAATAATCCATTTACATAAACATTTAATATCATTGGTGACATATAATATATAAACATTCAATATCACCGACACAATATATAAAACATTTAATATAATAAATAGTAAACAAAATAAGGGTACTTAATATAAAACCATAACAAATATCAAATCTATTTATCATGAATGACTTGGAAACCCTAAAGCTAAAAAAATTAAGATAAAAAATTGAACTTACGGTAACAAATCTCCCTGAATGACTTGGAAACCCTAACAAATATCAAGTTAATTTCTACTCCTCAAGTAATATATTTTATATATACATATATTATTATTTAATGTTTAGTTTTATAATTCAATAATAATGTTTTAATTTATATTTAATGTTTAATTTTTTTATAAGTCGAACACAAAAATGAACAACTCACCGATGCCTCTTGACATAATGAATAGAGGTGTGTATTTTCATAATATAATTGCAACTTAATTCAAGTGAAAAATTAAATCAATATACACAATTCAAAGTTGTGCACAATGTGAGGCTAGATGTGGAAAGAAAATTCTCAAGATAGACAAAACATCCATCAAATATCGGGGAACAAGCAAGGTCCCCAAGAAGTACTTTTTCTACTTCAATGCATTTTTTTCCCAATAATCTAGAGGATCAACCAATATTGATCCGAGCTTCAAAGAGAAGATATTATTCCTTTTTAATTGATTTCTCAAAGTTAAAACTCTTTAGTGATGGTCAAATGGATGTCAAATTCAAAGTATAAAATAAAATTTACATGATCACATCATTAAATACCACCATTTGCTACCATTGTAGAATGTTTGTACACATAATTATCAACTTAATATTATAAAAATATATTTTTAATATGTTTATAATAAAATAAAATATAATTAATATGTTATATAAAAATTAAAAAAAAGATATAATATTTTGAGTATGTATCTACTCCATTAACACATATTTTATGGAATTGACAAACCAAATAATATCATACATAACATTAAAATATTAATTATAATATCTTATAAAATATAAATTTCTTAATTTTTTAGAATAATTAAATATATTGAAAATATAGGAATTTGATCAAATGAATTGAATGAATTGTAATTTAAAAATGTGTATAATAGTATTAAAGGTGTTGTATACTCATCTACCAAAATATAAAATTTAAAAAATATTAAATAATAAAAATGAGATCCACATCACACTTCAGATAAATTTGATGGAATATATGTTCCCACAATTTTTAATAACTAAACCTAAAAAATCTAAACACATAATCCGTACAGTTTAAGATTCAATAACAATTAGAAAAATACAATTGTATGTGACCTTTGAAATTTGATATTATATTTTAACTTAAATGGCTTGACATGGACATGCTAATTACAAGAATAAAATATAAGACGAAATCCTTCCATTTAACATGTTTTAAATAATTTACATGTTAGAACTCTCTCTTTTCGGGCTGTTTCATTGGTCTTTACCTAGTTAATTTTGATTGTGCATTACAAATGGTATGATAATATTATTCCAACTTTTAAGTTTATCCGTTTGGTAGTTTTTTTAATTTATTGCTCGTATGGTGACTGCAATTAAATTGTGATATAAATGTTTATTATATTTAATTGGTTAATAAACATGTTTAAAATATTTATTGCAAGTGGATGGATTTTTTTGATTAATTTGATTTAATTTATTTTTAAAAAATATTTATTTGTTTCAAGTTATTTTAAAATGATTATAATGAATAGTCATTGATATATTGATATTATTTTGTCATATATTTTTGATAATAAGGTAATGTGACTCACTTAGCACTTACGTTCCTCCTTCCACCAACAAATTTTTATTATTCTTGTGTTAGGTGCCCTCCCTACCATATGACTATTATTAAAAGCATATGACGTTTGTTTTATGATTATTATAAAAAATGAGGAATATTGTTATTATGTTAGTGATTGCTCATGGTTTCTATCCTGAGATGACTAAAAACATGAGGAAAATCCCCCAAAAAAGAAAAAAAAAAAAAAAGAAGATATATAGTCCAATTAATTAGTTTAAAATTAAAGAAGAATGTGTCCATAAGTGATAGAGAACTAACTAATCAATTTTACTATAAATAGATAAAGTTGTTTGGAGGACTTGATCTCTCCTAATGATGTACAAAATGTCCACTCAAAACTAGATAGAATAGTATAGATATCTTAAATACATCTATCTAAAATACATCGAGAGATATCAATCACGAGGCACATATCTAACTATGCAAGTGTAGTATAAGTATACAAAAAAGGTAACAATTAAAAGTCAATATAATATAATAAGTATATTATAATAAATGTATCTATGAAAAATACATCAATAGATATCAATTTCAAGGTTTTTAGGTTTGATTTTTTACATACCTCTTTAATCAACAACTTCATTAAATTCTCTATCAATTTCCGTTGATTTGTGGCAAATGGAATCATTTAGCTACACAATTGTGTCGGTCTCAAAAATATCTATTCAAGAAAAAAGACCCAAGCATTACTACATGGCCAAGATATTACTATTTTTGATGGACTTCTCAAGAAAAAGAAATAAAATTGTGATAGTCAATAAAAGTCAAATTTATGAATGAAGCTGTCACATGAAGGTTAAGCAAAGAAGGTGGCACTCAGTGGAGCATCTCCATACTCTTCTTTTTGGCAGGCGATGCCCCTTCGCAATGATGCTCGCGAGCCACCGTCTTCTTCCCGCCACTCCTTGCCATCCGGAAGTACTGGCGGTTGTCCTAGAGGTGGCGGTCATCAAAGTCGCTCACAACACTGCTCATACGTTCGGTTCTGGTGGTCCCCATACAATTAGCCTCCACAAAGGAGTTTGTCCCCTCCACCTTTAGCTCGCCATGGAGGATGGGATGCACCTCCACCATCCAATCATCTTGGCAGGCTCGCAACTACCTTCGAGCCATGCACTCATGACAGATTGGAGCCTTCCGCCCACACCAGGAAAAAGTTCACAGGTTGTCTCTTGCCATTTCATCCACTCGGGCAATTGCTGAAGACAAAAAAGAAGGAAGCCAACTCGACTGGATTTGGGATGTGCCAGATAACGGAAAAGACCTACCTAGCTCTAGTTGGCATGATCAAGATCTCGGCCCTCTTGGTCAACAATTCCAAATGATGACTTAACTTATTTTGCTTCTGTCTTGTGATGTTTTGTAATCGGATGTCCTCCTAGGTTTTTATTTTCTAATTTAAACTTGTGGCTTTGGGGCGTTATTCCATATCACCTTATTTTTTTGTGAATAATCTTGTTTCATTTTACTTGTTAATATAATATAATATCCTATTCATAAAAAAATTAACGTCAAGAATAAAAGTGAACAATGCACTCCATTACAACCTTCCTGCCATTTTAAGGCGCCTCTCGGTGTAACTATCACTCAACCCCCCCACACACACACACATAAAAGTAAAGGGTAAATATATAGGCTATGGTAGGGGTGAGCCTACTAACTAGATGGGCCTCCTCCCCCTCCTCGACTTTAATTTCCAAATGACCCACTTATATATATATCCCCCATATAGATATGGCCCCCAACTCATCCATATATTGGTATTGAGAACAAAACTATGACCCCTTGAAAATCAAATGCTCGCCTATTGGGCATGTCATGTATATATACAATATAGAATAGATATCTCATCTAGTTTTGTATAACCTATCTCGATATATACATCACCCTATATTTATGGTTCGAGATGGAATAAGTATCCCATAACATATCGATTCTTTG
The DNA here is from genome assembly GCA_018340775.1 of Taxus wallichiana var. yunnanensis. Lineage (NCBI taxonomy): Eukaryota > Viridiplantae > Streptophyta > Pinopsida > Cupressales > Taxaceae > Taxus > Taxus wallichiana. The sequence goes on from CM031240.1 coordinate 848,293,243, forward strand.
CCCATGCGACCAGTTGGATATATAATTCTTTATTCCCAAATAACAAATATTTTGGAAAAAATGAATAAAATTCCAAACTCGTTTACATTTGTCTTTAAAAACCTTGCCTAGATTTCTACACTTTTGCTTTGATCACTTGTCAAATAAAAATATTTTTCTTTCCAAATTGGGTGATAATATCTAAAAATTTAGTGAAAACAAAAGGGGCATTGTGAATTACAATAAATTAGATAATAATATAACTATTTAAGATTATTTAGGCTAATAAACAATACAATTATTAAAAACAACAAACCTCAATGATTGACAAACTCCAATAACTAGCATACTAGTGTTGTGGTGTACATCTAAATATAAGCTTGTGTTTTCAATTAATGTGGTACATATTAAGTGTTTTATTTCCTATTGAATGTTTTCAAGTGTTCAATAATTTCTTTGTATAGTGCCCAATGTTCTTATTATTTCTTATTTATAAATGACTTAGAAATCCTATGTATTTATAAACAAGCTGAATTCAAGTTAGGACCTTGTTGACGCCTAAACTAAAATCTAATAATCAAAAAGGGAAAAAGGAGGGACTAATAAGTGAAGAATATCTAGCCAAAATAGGCCACAAAAATATTCCAAGAACATTCACATGATCTAGGAATACCCCACGAATGCATACTCATTTTAGAAAAAGGGCCAAAATGTGAAAGGAGAAGAAGGTAGCAAGTGTTTAGGTTAAGATGTGATTCAAGGGATATAGAAAATGGATAATTTACACCAATAATTGACAAGTATAAGAAAATTATGAAATCATCAACTAATAATAAATGATCATGGGGAATTACTATGTGTACACACTTTCTTTTTTGGACTATGGCCGGAAATTGAACATCGTAGAATTTTTGTTTTTCTTAAATTCATATTGTCATACAATGAATTTTTGTAGAACATTTATGTTAACTAATATGGTTTATATACTTGTTTTTCCTCCCTCTTTTCAATAATATTTATTAAAATATAAGTAGAGGACTATTTTAGGGCCAACACATAAGACAAGGATAATGCATAGGGGTGTAATAGTCATGGATCTAGAAGAGAATAATTCAAATTCATATCAAAGGCATAAGATTTAAAATCATCTCTCTAAGATATGGTAGTGGGTTATTACTATAATAATAAGGTTGTAAGAGTAATGTAATAAGAAAAAGCTAATTTTAGACTAAGAATTGTAATACCTTTTCTTGGTTAAGCATTAGATTTAAGAGATAATGTAATAGATCAATATATTTTACACTATCCTAGTATAATACATGGTGAATCAATAATAATCAATAATATTAGCGTACATGAAAGATAAGGGTTAGAGATACTTACTATTATGAAGGAACTATTGGTGCATTCACCCCGTCTAGGTTTAGTAGCACTATGTGAGAGAGAGCTGTTGAGGTGGATTGTAAGAGGGATAATTATAATACCTAAGTAGACCAACGTTGGAGAATCCAAAAATAGATATTTTTGATACAAATCCTATTCTTGTTGCTCATATTAACCTAATGCTCCAAAGTATACTTTTATGTATAAGCTCCACTACACCATAAAACTCTTAAAATTTAAGGGCATCTTTGTGAGTGAATTTAGTTCAAACTATGTGACAATGATATAGAGAAATGACGAAAATGATACCTATAAATATGGGAATATAACCTAAAGTCATTTTATTACTTAGGAGATGACATCAACCATGATTGATGTAGTCTTATGGAAAAATGATTATACTAGATAATATCGACCACGAAACCAAAAATAATTCATAAAAGGTAAAATGGGATAGGGAGAATGGAGGTAGAGTAAATACTAGGAGTATGTGTGAAGTTGATATGACTGTGGTTTGAAGGTTATACAGAATACAATGTGAAGGTGGTAATAATGAGGATATAAAGTAGTTGTAAAGTGTAATCATGAAGTCACACTTTGGAGGGATAATACTATTGCCACAAAGAATATCTACTAGGTACTATCAATCATCCCAACCCCACTCCCAATACATCCCTTAAGGAATGTACTTAAGGAGATCAATGTGCTAATAACCTATAGAGGGAAATTATTAGTAAGAGTGGAAAATAAGGTGTATACACATGACTTGACTAAAAATATTCTCATGTTACAATAGTTTAACATAGGATGGTATTTGGGAAAGAAACACGATGTATATCAAAATCAAAGGAAAGAATTGTAAATCAAGTAATAAATGAGTACTAAACCAAATGAAGTATACTTACCTTAAGTTACCTTTCCATTAAAATAGATGCATTGAACATCTCATCTTGACTATCAAAGGTGTAAAAATGCTTAAGATCCATAATAATAAAAAAATGATGAGAAATGAAGGAGACTATACATATATTTAACTCAACCAAAAATAATAAATCTATTAGACCCATAATTTTATATTCTTTATTATTTAAGTCATGTCGGGACTAAGAATTCTTTATTCCCTGAACGACTTTTCTTTGGAAGGATGTGCGAGAACTTTGTGGAGGATATGCGTAGTAGAAAATAAGGAAATAAGCGTGTGTGAACAGAAAAATTAGGTCCATAGGAAATCAAGATAAGGGAAAATCACTTGAGAAAGGAACTAAATGCCATGCAAGGAAAGAGAAACACCTAAAAATATGGAAGGAAATGCATGGTATAGAAGGATAAAGATAGACACGACTCCAAGGATAAACCTCAAGTTGTAGTTTGGATCACTTACATGAAGTTGACATAAGGCTTGATAAAATTGGAACTTGGCTATGGATAAGTGGAAATATTCTAGGAGTGTCACCATGTAGAGTAGGGGTATGGTAGTAAGTGGATATCTTTAGCCACCACATGGATGTACTAGTTAAACTTACAGTTGTAACTCATGGGTTATTATTATCTTTTTGAAGACTAGTGAAGGGAAACTCCCCACTAGTATAAATTCTCTATATAGGGTAATAAGAAAAGAGATATATTGATAAGTAGAGAGGGTTATAAGTAAGTAGCAAGAAAGATGGAGTAGTTAAATCCTTGTATCTTATATAGATCAAAAATCCTTTTCATAAAAAAATCCTTTTATCTTATATAGATCAAAAATCTTATTGTTAACTTAGTATGAATATGAAAGTCACCGAATAACATGATGTACTTGTGTAACTACTAATTAATATATGAGCAACACGTGTTTTGGTCAACAATGGGATTTTCTACTTATTTATGTTAAGGTACTGTTATCCAAAATCCACCCCTCAAGGTAATTTTGATAACATGTACCATTTCCTCGAGCTCAAAGCAGCATAAATGGTAAAAGGTGAAGAAATCGGGTTTTGAAGGTCCCTTTGGCTCTTTTTTACCCCCCCTTCCAAGGAAAAAATTAAAGGAGTTAGAAAAAAATGAAAAAATCCAAAAATTTGGCTTATGCTAGTATATTGTGGAAAAATAAAATATTTTTGTCCCTGGGCGCACATGGGACGTCGGGATAGCCAAAAGCGACATTCTTGAAATTGTTGCGAGTAGTTCAAATTGGCAAAATCAGGTATTTTTGTCTCGGACAGTCTTCAAGTCGTTGGGGACGCGCGGGCTCTAAAATGTCGAGATGGCCGACTATAAAGGGATGGAGCAGATTCAACGGCCCTCACGGCCCCGTCAATGGCGATACACGCGGGACATGAGTTCCCTAAAAAGCCGACTCCGCCCAATTTGTAAAGCGGGTCAAGTGTGGTGCGCATGAAGTGGAGATTTTCTGCCCAAGTCACATAAGGGACATCTGGGACACCAAGACCTGAAATACACAATATAGCCGCATGCAACGGAAAACAGTGCAAATCAGAACCCGAACTTCAAACGGCCATAACTTTTGACCTCGAGCCCCGATTTTCACAAAATTTGACTTTTGGAATGAGCATGATGTCCTCTATGCCATAGAGACTGGATTTATTATTTTTAATGAGGGTAGGTATATAAAAATAAAGAAAAAATATTCAGTCCCAATCAATCAGATGGTTATTCCCATTAAATGACATAAATGCCTAGTAGACCCAAAATAGTTGCTCGCACTCAGAAGGCCATAACTTTTGCATTTCTCAATGAAAACACACAAAATTGGTACCATTGGAATTGTGGTTCCGATCCCAATGCAAAAAATCAATAAATATAGAATTTGGCAAGTAATAGATGGTGATTTTGTAGAAAACGTGCCCAATTTAGAACAATGATTTTATTTGGTAGTTGAGATGCATTAATGAAGCATGGGCTGACATTTCTCACTTGCTGCAAGTTATGGGATAATATGGGGGACCTTTTGCAAGAAACATAACATCATTTCACTTCATTTACTACCTCTTGCAAGTGGTTGAAGGATAGATTTTGGGATTTTCATTTTCCCTCTCTCTCTCTCTTCTCAAATTTCTATAAATTGGAGTGTTGGGCTCATTGTAAAGGAGGTGTTTTATGAGTAGTAAAAATTTGTAAATTTTTTTGTGAAGCCAATGTGTTGCAGGCCCTTGTAGTGGACTCCTTGCATGGTGATCCAGGCCCTTATTTTGTAATAGATTGAACTGTGCATATCAATGAAGCAATAGATGCAAGTTTGTGGATGTATCTTCCCCTGCATTGTGTTTGTTTTCATTCCTCTTGCCCCTTCAATCTCATTACAAATATATTGTGTCTATTTTATGCTCTTGCAAGGATCCATTATCATTGTGTGTGTATGAAATGTTGTTGTGAATGAATTTTCTGGATTGTGGAGAACTGTTATCACCTCTTCTAGCATGCATTTTGCTTCTACTTTTCACACATTGGAAGGCTATCCTCATTCTCTCTTTTTCTGGTGTATCACCACTTTAGTGTAGGATTTTTTTCATGCACTCTCTCTCCCTAGTCCCTTGGAAAGTTAGATTAGGAAAGATAGTTTTGTCTACATTAGAGTAGATTGTGGCAGGTAGTTTAGGAGCAAGAACCAACTTTCTCTGGAGGTCTATCTCAAGTAGCAAGTCCCACAACTTGGAGATAGTACCCATGTTATCCAATCACACTGTGAGCTCAAGCACACACACTTGTGCAAACCATAGGGTGTTGTGATTCAATGATAACAGGTACTTATGAATTCAAGTATGTTATTCATTTAATGTTCCCCTTCAACCGTGCTAACATTGATGGGACCTGTAAACATTACGTGCTTTGGGTGAGTGCGCCATAACTTACACTATGACTTGATAGGCCAACGCGCGAAGGGTAGGGGAAACTTATGCATGTTGGTTACCATAATATCACACACATGAGTAAAAAGTAAAATTATAACTAGATGCACAACATTTCTCCATCAGCTTTTTTGTTAGCTTTTTCTAGAGGGTTGTCTTCTAGTTGGGATTCTATGGCTACTAGTTTATTGGCCTACTTTTTCATGCATGTATTTATTATTTGTGGTATCTTATAAATTACCTTTAATAACTTTTCAATTTTTTTGGATTTTTCTTCCAACTTCCTCTCGCTAATTTCACATGCCTTAATTTTATTTGTGTAAATGACCCACGATATTCTTAGTGTTACCTTTATGTCATTTCCCCTTTCCCTTTCTTTGTCGATCTGTTTGAATAACATATTTATTATTTTCTCCAATTCATACATATATTCACTTGTAATGAGAGATTTTTCTTCTATAAGCTTGGGGTCATTGCTTATTTTTTCTCCCTAATGTTTTGGCATTAGAATTCATGCACTCATATTTCTCCCTTAGGCCCTTGTTCTCATGTTGTAGCTCATACAACTTAATCTTTTCCTCCCCGAGTTTTGTGACCGGGACTTGTATATCTTTGTTTCCATTACTTTTATATAGATTTTTATGGACTAGCACCATGGAAATATTCAGTAATGCCTCCCCGCTTGAGTTTATGTTATAAGTTTTTGCGAGGATGAAAAATCTTGTTCCTTTGTAGGGATGGTGTGCATGTTGTCACTTGGAAGCTCAATCGAGGTTCCTCTGCATTTGAGCATTTAAATAGAATGATAGTGCATTTTTCATGTGCTTTGTGTCCAAGTTATCTTTGAGGCAATCTCATGAGAATAAATATTTGATGTCCTTTCCTTTTTGATATGTTTTCCTCATTTACCTCTTAACAGATTGGGATAGATTTATAATTCTTCCACGTCCTCATATGTCTCATCCTCTCGATCCCCCAATTATTTTGATCTTCATGTTAGGGCTCAGATGTGCTTTCTCCTCACTACCTCCATGGCCACCTTCTTCCCTTCTTCCCTTCTTCCTTCTTCTCCATTTCTCGCCTCTCCCTATTCTTCCCTATCTTAATTTTAACTACCTTAGGGGTTGACTTGGGGGTGATGGTGCTCCCTGCACATACTCATGTGGTGTATAATATTTCACTTGGTTTTCCTTCCTCTATAATAAATTCCTTGAAATCATTTGACGACATAAATACTTGTTCTATAAACCCCATCTAGCTCATTCTAGACATTATCATAGGATTTTACCCTTGACCTATCGCTTTTTTTTTTACACCTTCAAGATACTTTGTGTCATTTTTGTATCAAATTTATACTCCAAGATGGGTTCTCACCTCATGCTAAATCTCCTTTTCTTTTGGGTTGGCCTATTTGTGTGTGTGAGCTCTTTTTTCTTGTTTTATACTTTTTACATGCTCTACATGATCCTATGCACTCGCCATTCACATTTAGGCATAATTATTTCTTCATACGACTCTTCTTGAAATTCTTCGATAGATCCATTTTTCTTTGGGCATGGATAGAAGTATAGTTTATGTGCTTCATTATTTACTACAATGATCTCCCACCTAGTAGATTTACATATATCAATCACTTGGCTCTCCTCATGGGCATCTTGAACAGGGTGTTTTTAAGTCTTGCAAAGTGTTTTAATGTCCTCATAAATTCTCTACACATCAATCATAAGTGTTTTTGCCTCCTTGATCTAGTGGATAGATCACATACAATAGTCAATTATGAAAGAATAGGAAGCTTGGCCCATGGGGAATAAGCTTCATTGATTATTTTGAACCTTACCACTAAATAATTCATGGCTATTAAAATCTTTGCTTCTCCATCCAACTATGCCAAGACATATGACATGATATTCTTTAGTCTTCTTTTAACCAATTTGTAAACCATGAGTTGTATACATTGTTGAGTTTCGTGGCCACCATAAATTATTTGTACACAACGGATGGAGATGGATCCTCTTATGATAATATCCATGTTTTTCCCCATCTCCTTCTATCACACCAATTTCATTGAAAATTAATAATAATAGGATTGCACTCCAATGAGAATTTGATTCTTGCTTTTCTTGCACAAAATTTGTGTCTTCAATTATTCTCGATGTAATAAATTGGGACAAGATATACTTTCTCGTGTGCCATTTTATACATGATGCATAAATTTATTTTAATCACCTCTATCTATCTTTCTAATCCTATCATCTTGGAAGTAAGTAGTCATGCCATGAATCTTGTGCCATGGTCCTTTATTTCATCAACTGACATGGAATTTCCAATCACGTCCACCTCGATCCCCACACTTGAACTTGAGGAAATTTCCAATCGCGTCCACCTCCTTATCATCCTCAAGGGCTTGCAATAAATTTTCACCTTGTTTATTAAACGCTATTTCCTTTCTAATCGGTGGCATGAGATCCTCATGTGCCTACTTACAAAGTAGAAACAACCCTCTTTAATGTGTGAGATAAGGTATTGGTAAAGTTTGAGGGGATTGTTGAAGATAAGAAGGTCTAATAGTTGGAGTAATACTATTTTTTCCAACGTCTTCTTGATGTTATTATCATAGATGTCATTTCCCTCATTGTATTTTTGGCCTATAGGGCACGAAATTTCCTTTCCTAATGTTTCATCCATCCCATCCATGCGATGGTTGCTATCTCGACATCTTTGTTGATGTTACCCGATTCTACCATTTCCCTATTCCCTCAACCTCCTTTGGGTATTGCATTTCAACACTTATGGTTAACACATTGGAACTTTGATCCTTTTTAACCTTTTCAAATCCAACCATATAATTCTTACCCTTTTTAGGCATAAAAGAACTTGTTCTCGCTTCCCACGTTGGTACTTCCTTTATGATAACTATTGTCACTTGAAGTTGCACCCTTTTGAAGCTAGGCTCAACACCTCAGTGAAACATGGAAATACCTTCAAAGTGTGGGACAATGGCTCCTCCAAGGTCAATCTCCAGGTGAAAAGGTTGGTTCCTTTCACTCTAGTTCACTGCAACTAATCTAACCAACTCTATACTCTATTACTAACTAGTTCTAATCTAATATTTCCAAGGAACCAAGGTTTAGAAAGATGAAATACTAAATAAAAGATAAGGTGATGTACTAAACTAGAAATGGATTCTCTCCTTGAGATGAAGAATGAGAGGAAAAATGCAAAGCTAAGAGGGAAAAAACAAGACACATTCAACCCTGTAATTTTACCAAACTCTGATTCTTTGCATAAGTGACACAAAAGATGGAAATCATGTAAATATAACTCACACACAACATGCCATAAAAATTAGAAATGTAAGAATATAATTACAAGAATTAAAGGGTAGAAGGAGAGCCACACTAACCAGATATCATTGATTATATTATGCACAATATGTTACAATAATGGAGAAGGCACTAAGTGCATTGCATAAAACTAACACAGAAGTATACAACTCAAAATACTTGGCCACACAAAAAGGAAACATAACCTTGCACTAAAGAGAGCATGTATTAATGAAATTAGGTTAAATATACATGAGGAGGAGAAGGAGGAGCGGAAATACAAAATCAAGAAGATCACCCACTTTTCCAACCACTAGGACCATTTTACATTCAAGTGTGTAGATCTAGCAAGGAAACCATGGAATCCTAAAAATGGCTATGAGTTCATTTTTACATTTTTGGCCCAATAAAACACTTTTTTGTGACAAAAACTATTGTAACATGTAACACTCCTCAAGACCTTTCAAATGATATAATTTTTGTCTTGTTTTGTGACTTGGATTAAAAGTTATGAGAATTTAAAGATATCCACGCCATTTACACAGTTCACGGCCATGAGGTCGTAAAATTTAACAGCTTTTCTCACCCCTATTAGTGTGTCAACTCTTCATTAGATCTTAGAGTATCCCTTTCTATTCGAAAATTTTGAGGAAGCCATAGAATTTTAGGATCTGTGGAAAAGAGGAAGCCGAGGGAAACTAAGACTTGTGGAAAAGAAGGAAGCAATGGGAATCTAGGACTCAAAGAAAAGAACAGAGTTCTTAGAAACTAGGACCCACATACAAGAAGGAATCTATGGATAACTAGGACCCACCGAAAATAAGTAAGTAATGGATAACTAATACACTTAGAAAGGAAGTAAGTTGTTGATAACTATGATTTATAGAAAATAAAGAAGTCAAAAATAAATAGGACCCACGTAAAAGAAGGAATTCATGGGAAAATAGGGCTTATGGAAAATAAGGAAGCCAAGGATAACTAGGGCCCAAGGAAAATAAGGAATCCATGGAAAACTAGGACTTGTAGAAAAGAAGGAAGCCACAGAAACTACGATACATAAAAAGAAGAAATTCACGGAAACTAAGACCCATAGAAAATAAGGAATCCACAAATAACAAGGGCCCATAGAAAATAAGGAAGCCAAGGGAAAATAAGACTTGTGGAAAAAGGAAGCCATGGGAAACTAGGCCCCACAAAAAAATGAAGTCTCGTGAAACTACGATCCACAAAAAGAAGGAGTTGTCAGATTAATAGGGATCTAAAAAATTAGGCATGTACAAATTCCCTTTGTTTTTTAGCTAAGTTTTCCAAATAATCATAAGTGATTACTTGACAAAAATTTGGTGACCTCTTGGGAAATTTTTCTACTAAATGTATGAACCCGTTTCCTTTTGTATTCATTGGGCATGGAGTTAGCATATAACTTGAAAAGCAATCTTGAAAGCTCAGTAACTAACCTTAAACTTGTCTAAATTTTGAAATTTTCCTAGCCTAAAGAATTTACTAAAAATCCTTTCCAGAAACCCAAATATTTTACGTCTACCTCAAATTAGCAAAAAAATTCTATTTCCACAGCTTGGTTCCACATGTTTGTTCACATTCTCTCGCTCATCATGGCCCAAAAAACTAGTAGGAACCACAAAAAGTGCTAATGAATTGTGCAACATATCACTTATTCAAGGAATATCACCACAAAAATATTGAGGGAGGGAATCTCAATTGGTGATCACAAAATAAGGACAAAAGAAGGCCCCCCAATAACAAATCTAAAACTAGAGCAACTAAATCTACTATGTAAAAAGATGAAAGAAGATTCTCTCAATAAAAGGGTTTAAGATAAATCCCATTTACTAGGATTTGAAGTACTTCCCCATTGATCTTTGAAAACTCAAATGCATTAGATTTATTACAATCTAAGAAGATGTATGGTCCACTCCATAACGCATAAAATTTGGAGTGTATTCCTAGTTTGGCTTTAGATGCATCCCACTTCAAAATAAGATCTCCCTCTTTGAAGGTCTTCTCACTAGCTTTCCTATCAAACCATTGTTTGGTTAGCTTTTGATGTTATTCTAACTTTCTCATGGCTGATTACCTCATCTCTTCCAACTTAAACAACTCTACCATCGTACCTACTCTCTCATCTTCACCTTATAATTCCAACTGATGGGCTAGTTCTAATGAAGGTAATTCAAGAGATATTGAAATACTAGCTTCTCTTCCATACATAAGGATGAAGAGATAATTACGTACTACTTTTTTGGTGTGATCCTATCAGCCTAAAGATCATGTCTAAATTTTGTGTGCCACTACCTCTTATTTATCTCCATTATTCTTTTCATGATCCTAATCAAATTCTTATTGGTGGACTCAACTAGGCCATTACCTTGAGGGTAATAGTTGGAAGAATTCTTTAGATAAATACCACATTTGAGAGCCCAATCAAATATCTTAAACCCCACAAAAGCTTTAGCATTATCAAATATTATGGTATGAGGGACTCCAAACCTTGTCACAATCTCCTCCAAAAATATAGAATGGTTGTCTCACTATATTTTTGAGTGTAATATCCTAAGCCCACTAGACATTAGACTGATTATGCTAATGAAGTCAAGACCCCATTAGGAGAAGGGATAGTCTGCTTGAATTGGGTGAAGTGGAAGGTTAACCAACCTCTTCTTACCAAGTAAATAAGGCACATTATTTACATTTTATAACAAATGTATGAGCATTATTGAAAAGTGTGGGACAAAATATCCTTCCCTCATGATCTTCATCATTATTTCTCTTCGATAAAAATAACCATCAGCTAAGCCTTCATGAAATTCCCAAAGAATTTTCTCTATCTAATCTCTCCAAATTCATCTCAACAAAACTCCCTCTAGGATTTTCTTGAAGAGGACACCATTTATTAAAACATAAGGGATGGATTGAAGCTTGAAGTGTCTTTTCTTTGTTTTATCCAACCTATGATGATATTCACTAGTTGTCAAGAACCCTACCATATAATCCACATTTTTTTGCCATTAGGTATACTTGTTGATTGACCTTTCTCTTTTTCAATAAATAGTACTCTTCTTGGTCATCATTATTAGCATCAATTGCAAGTTTTTCACAAAGTATTCTACCTCAATCTAGCCTGGTATATTTGATTGTGACATCATATTCCATGATTATCGCTACCCATCCAACTCTCTTCTCACTAACTTCTACCCCCATTATGAAATTTCTCACGCTAGGATGATGAATTGATACCTTGATACGATTATGTGTGAGTGTATGCTTGAATTGTTTGAGAGCCCTCATGATTACAAATAATTTATTTTCCATGCGGGGTTGTACCTTATCTCACAATCCTTCAATGTTTAACAAAATAAATCCACCGATCACTCCAAACCTTCATCATTTTTCTGAGTTAGAATGGTTTTCACGGTACTCTTATCCCCAAAATTATACAAGATAAAATCTTTGTCATAATTCGGGTTAATGAGGGTGGGAGCCTAAGTTATTTCCTCCTTGATCTTATTGAAACTATCCTTTCCTTCATTAGTCCACTTGAAAGGAGTGTTCTTCTTCAGCATTTGAGTGATGTGTTTAACCAATCTTGTAAAGTTAGGAATAAATTTCCTAATAAAATTGATTTTTCCAAGGAAATATTGTAATGCTTTCCTATGTTATGGGAAGAAGAGAGCAAGGATGGATGAAATTCCATACTGATTCAATGGCTATACATTTTTTTGAAACCATGTGATCATAATTTTTTCCTTGTGGGATAGAAAAGATGCATTTATTTGGATTGAGTGACACCCCAAACTCCCTACACCTTTCAAACACTTTCTCAAGATGCTCCATGTGATCTTCACCTTCCTTTGAGAAAACCATGATATCATCCAAGTAAATCATAATGAAATTTTGTATGAATCCCTTGAAAGAAAAATCCATTGCTCTCTAAAAGGTAACACCAACATTAGACAATCCTAAAGGAATTTTATTATAGTCCTAAGTTCCCCATTTACTAGTAGCACTTGGCTTATACATGCCCTATTTTTTAAATTAAATTTGATTGTATCCGAATATCCATCCAAAAGGGATAACCTCTTAGCTCCCTGCTACTATTTGTAAAATCTGGTCCATGGAGGGAAAAGGGTAGTGATCCTTTAAGGAGGCTCTATTTAGATCTCTGAAATCAACACATAGCCTAATCTCCCCATTCTTCTTCCTTACAGGAACTAAATTTTCCACCCAAGTGGAGTACTTGATAGGAAATATAATTCTGGCCTCTATGAGTTTGGAAATATCTTTCTTCATTAGGGGTTCTATCTTGGGGTTTACGTGTCTTTGCTTTTTCCTAATAGGCTTGACATTGGGGTCAAGATCTATAACATGTTGCATAATTTTAGGATTGAAACCCTTAAGATATTCATAGCTCCATGAGAAAATATCATGGTATTGTTGACATAAGGACATAAAAACTTCTTTTTCAGTTTCATCACATACCTTTCCAAGTAAAAACTCCTTATCTTGGGAAATCACAACCTTTTGATAGTCTTATTTTCTAGCCGTCATGTTTTTATTTTCTCCTTTGAACTCATCATCAAGGATGAATATGCTTTCAAGAGTAACCAGAACTCTTGGTAATTTTTTAGTTCTTAATTGGATAACCTTTGATCCTCATAGCCTTCTTGTAGCCTTGACTATAACTCAAATGAGAACTCAACTTCATTCTCAATAAAATGGGTAATTTTTTCATCACTCTCAAAGACTTTCCAACTCACATTATTGTCCGGGATGGATGGCCTCACCACCATCTTGACATGTTGATCATGTCCCTAAATGAGATCTCTAGGTGGGACAAATTGTGACCCTACAACAACCATTTGTGTAGACACCAATTTTTGGTATGGTGGCCCTCCATCATCTTGCGTTCATGCAACTTCCCCTCTCACCTTTCTCTTTTCTTAAATTTAAATAAATCCCATCCATTTACTCACCTTATTTAATTAATTATTAAATGGGCTCCATATGGACCCATTTGATAATTAAGATTTTGGCATTATCCCCCATCTCTCACAAATTATTCAATCCATGGGTATTAATATACCCATCGACACCCCTTTCTTAAATTCAAAATATGGAATCTTTTATCTCACCTACCATGTCAATCATGCTCCCCACTCCATCTAATAAGTCAAACCGTGGGCCCCACGCGATCACATCATACCTCTTAACTCGAGTTACTCTACCCAACCTTGGTTACTTGTTAACCCCAATCTAACCTCACCTCCAAGCTATAAATATGAGTTTTCCCCCATATTTCAAGGGTCTGGAAAATAAATACTTGGATCGGAAGAGGAGGAAATAAGTTGGAAACTCTAGGAAAATAATGTTTTGAATTCTAAGCTTCTTATTTATCATTATATTCTCACGGTGCCCTGGTAACGACACTATAATCCCCATAATACTCTACTCATGATTACTTAGTTCACGTAGCATGGTTCTTGTTGCATGTTGTGTTTGGATCAGATCAAGAGCATCATCTACATACCGTAGCATCAGGTTTCTTTGTTCATCAACTTGCATGTTATCTATTTATATTATATTTTATCATTATCTTTCTAGACACGGGGGTTAACATTCTTCAAGGGAGTTAAAATCCTCTTGGAATCGGGACATGCCCAGAAACCCCGCATATTGTATCTAATCCCATCTATTTCAGTTTTGCAGATCTAACTTCTTTGTATCATACATATATCTTCTTTGCACCTGTAGATCTACATCTGCATCCGATTTCCTAAGCCCTCCATCATTTGAAGTTGCTAGTGGCTTCCAGTATCAGTCTTCACTCGCGCAAGAATGAAGTTTCCTATACAACATTTGGCACACCCGGTGGGACTAGATCCTAGATATGATCATTTTGTTTGTTATTTCACTCGTCTTTTCTAAATTGCTTGTTTATAAAATCTTAGTATTTGTTGATCTTAGGGTAGTACGGTCACTCATTGAAGTCACCAGGAGGTATGTGCTCTTCTTGTTTTTTTTTGTTGGAATCTACCCGCATGGGATATGAATATGGAAATTAACCTTATTCTCCTAGTTTTCATCACGTGATATATATTTTGCATCTTTCATTGTTCTTACTCACCTGTTTACAAGGTTTAGTATTATTGCCCTCTATGTGGTGTCATCTTTACATTCAGTGGTTTAGGTTGTCTCGGAGGTACGTGCTTCTGGTTTTTAATTAACTTGTTATGTGGTCATTATAATTAATATCACATGCATTTTTATTATTAATCATAATAATATTAATATTAATTAAATAAATAAATAACAATTAATTAAAAAATTATGAAATAAATTATAAAAAAGAAATTAAATTAGAATCTTGGCTATCTTAATTTACCTATCCACTACCTCTCACCCCACCTATTCTCTCCACTAATGTGGCCGGTGTGGCCTCTTCCCCATCGTTCCTTCTTCCCCCTAACCGACCTACCCTTCTCCTCACCGAGTCTACTCATTCCCTCCATCCTCACCATCAACTTCAATGCTCCATCTCCCATCCACTCCACTCGCCACATCCAACTAGTCACCCCATCTCCCTTCCACCTTATTCTCCACCCCCTCACCGAGTGGTCCCTTCACACTCGGATCAACTTCCTCCCATGCCACTCCCCCATCTCCCTTCTATCCCACTCCTCCTCTTCCTAAGCTCCCATATCCTCCACCATGCACCAAGCCACTCACCAACTCCCTTCCCTGCGTTGTTCTCCATCCTCCTTCCACTGTCTCCTTCTCCCCATGAGCTTCACTCTCGACTCCCACACATCTCTCGTTATCACACATCCTCTCTACTCCCTATCTCCATACCTCTCGCATCGCTCCCCACCGAGCTACTATCCTGTGTAGACCGAGATCCTTCCCACGCTAACAACCTCTCCCATCCACTCCACCTCCGGTCCATCTTCTCCCCACTACTCCTTCACCACATCCCTTCATCTCCCTACTTCCCACTCGATATCCATTCCACCCATCCACCACCTCTTTCCAATCCCTCTTAGCACATCCATCTACCTAGTCCACACGACTCTCCTCCCGATTTGATGTTCTATGCATCCAATTGGCTCCCACTCAATTTCAAATTCATGCAAGCTTTTTGAGTAAGTGACTGACAACCTTCTTTTAGTAGGAAAATTGCATTCCAACTCTTGCTTTGTTGGTTCCAAGCCACCACCATAATACCTTGTACCTATTGCAAGTGCAATTGACGGTGCCATCTATGCAAAAGTACCCTCTAGTTTTCATCCAAAAGGATAAGTCCTAATTGTTGAATAATTGACTGTTGCAGTGCCTAAGCCAAGGCAACAAGATGTTCGAGTTTAACTTTATATAAAGCCGAATACCCACTACTTTGGTTTCTTGTATCAAAAATATTTTTGTTTTGTCAATAGCCAAGATGATCTCCATGATGATTCCCATCCCTAGTGATACCAATGAAAGTCTATGGCTTATAATTCTTTAAAACATACTGTTGATAAACCATACCGTCCCATATGAAAGTCAAGTTCAACAATTAAAAGGTCTCTTTTCGAGAAAATCAATTTTAATATATATCTATGCCATTGTGGACGATTCACAAAATTCCACCATTGCTCAATGCTTCTATTTAAATCCAAGCTAAGCTTTAAATCCATGCTAAGATTTGTAATCAAAATTTGTTGACAACTTAGCTCTTTTTGTGATGTAAATTTCAGTATATTTGTTTGTAGATATATCTATAATTTGTGTATAGGTATTGTGTTTTTATATAAACCACTTAAAAATAACGAAAATCAAAATTAACATACAAAGTGTTCAAAATTATTAGTATGTCATGATCTGTAGTTTTTTTGAAAAAAATTCACCTGTAAATATACGGTCAAAATCACAAAATGTCATGTATATATAAATAGTCATCATCATATATGGGTTAAATTTTCCTATTTGGTGGTTTGTCACCTTCCATAAAGTTTTCTACTTTAGCCACCATCATAAGTCTCTTTTCAATTCAAATAGGCCCCATCAGTCCACATCTCCTTTGTAAAAGTCTACACTTCTCAATCACCTTTCCATCTTGTCCCCCAAAAGTCTATTCTCCCCACCCACTTTTCATCTTTTACCTTCAAGTCCACATTCAGTCATTTTATAGTTTGTTTATGATTGTTCTTCTTTATAATGCACATAAAGAAATACAACAAAAAAACCAAATGCACACGATTAATGTTTTGTCATTATCTTTGAATAGTGATAAATATCCATTAGATTAATTATTTTTATTTTTATTTCCTACGGAGGTACCTTTTGTAAATAACATTTTTTTTTACAATTATGTCATTTTAGCCACATCAACTAATGACATTTCTTTTCTTTTGCAGTGAAATTAATGATGCTACATCCATGGAATTACGCTATCAAAGACGATTATTTTTAACCATAAACACAATGCAAATATCCTTTTACCGAGTCCATTTTGCGATCATGGATGGTGCCATTTTAGGGTACCCGGGTGTTTTGAGCCACTAACTGGCACTTTCAAAATATGTCATTATCACACGCACTCAAAGAACAACGAAAAGTGATTCTCTAGGTATTCCTCATTTTTTTCGTATTTTCTCTTTTTGCATTGAATTTTGGTTTCTTGAGT
This sequence comes from Taxus wallichiana var. yunnanensis, assembly GCA_018340775.1. Classification (NCBI taxonomy): domain Eukaryota; kingdom Viridiplantae; phylum Streptophyta; class Pinopsida; order Cupressales; family Taxaceae; genus Taxus; species Taxus wallichiana. The sequence goes on from CM031240.1 coordinate 848,310,456, forward strand.
GATTTATCTACATTAAATGTCACATTTCATTTTGGTCTAAAATGAATGTTATGCATCCTAAGTTAGGGGTTTAACTCTTTGCATTTCACTTATCACACACCGCCTAAGACTACACAAACATAATTAACACATCAAAACATTCCTCTCACCTGGTTAACTGATTGGGACTTAAACACCCAACAGGAAACCGTCTTAGACATCTCCCAATCCAAAACTACCTGAAACCAACCTTAGACTTCTTTAGGCACCTTCATTATCCATTTTACCTTACATCTCGAAATTAATCATGATGATAAAAAATATTCTGCTTGATTTGTTTGTCAACAACATACATAAACAAATGTTTCTCTATTTCACACCTATTGTTGCTCTCTCTCAAATCGAGACAAAACAACAATCTACTCTATCTAATGATATTACTTCTTCTGATGATCTCACCCAACAAGATTCTAAACTCAAAACCACGCCTTCAGTTACTCAACCTCCAATCTCCATGGTCTCACCTCATGAGAACCATGTCATCCAAAATTGTCCCCACCTTGACACCAACCCCCATATCTCTTCCCAAGCTCATCTTCCAAAACTAATCACACCACCATCTCCTGCTCCTCTCGAGACACTTGGGCCTCCTCCTAACCCCATATACGACTTGTCACTCCAAAAATCTCCTATAATCTCTCAATCCTCCCAATCTCCTAAATTGGTGGATCACATTCCACCCACATCCCATTTTGAAAATTCCATTAATATGTCTATCTAGCCATCTCAACCTCTTCACACTTACATTCCTTCCTATCGTATGCTCCAACCTTCCCAAAATATTAGCACACATATTCCCGCTTATCTGTTTACACAATAATTTACCCAACGTCAACAAACAAATCATGTCCCTATTATTCAAAATAATCCTATGCAACAATCTCTACCCTTGACACATGTTAGTCCTTACCAAGTAACTCCCAAACACCGGCACACCCACAAACTAATCAACTATCTTATCAAACCATTCACAAACTTATCAACCACCTTATCGGACACTTCACCAAACACACATACATGCACAAACACATCATTAAACTTATCTATCTAATTTTCAAACCACACAGTCGATCCAATCTCAACCTTACAACACCTCGAGTGATCCAATTCATGACTTAATGAATCATTTGGTGAGTTTAGAAACCCTTACCGTAGCACCCAAGAACACCTTATCCTATGAGCTCATATGTAATGAACTAATTCATCCTTGGTGCTAATCAAACCCTACCCTCCTCATTGGAAAATTCTTACATTTACTAAGTTCAACAACAAGGAAGATCCCCAACAACATCTCCTTGCATTTAAACATGCATGTTGTCTTATTGCACATGATCACGATCTACTTCTTTGTACTTTCCCCATGTTTTTGTCCAGTCCCTAGTTGGGTGGTACCAAAGTATTCCGTGACATTCCATATCCTCTTTCACCCAAATTGCAAAGTTGTTCTTAGAACACTTTTATATCAATATCGCACACAAAACCACTATCTCTCGATATATATATCATTCGACAGTTTGAAGACGAGCCCATTTCAACTTCGTTTGCAGACACCATGGCGTGGGGTTATAAACCAACTATCCTTTACTCTCCCACAAACCAAACTCATTGAACTATTCTCCTGTTCATGTGCAAAACATATATCTTTTACTTTTAGATTAATAATTTTGAACCTTTGATGAAACTTTCATGATGGCTCAAAATCAAAACTCATTCCATTGAGCAAGGTCATCTTAAACTAAGTTCAATTAAATCAAAAATTGAATCTACTAAACCATTCACACATAACAACACATTTAAGGGTGCAACCAACACTGTGGTCATTCAACCCTCATCCACATCTATCTCCAACACATGGTCTCAACAACGATCCCCTTAATCAACAACCAACTACAATCCCTTAGGGGAATCATATGGCTATGTGTTTGTTAAATTGATGACTATAAACTCCATCCAACTTCCTCCCATACAACCCGTGGACAACTCACAAGACAAGCCTATTTAGTATCACGAAGCCCACTATTGTAAATATCATCGAGTCAAAGGTCATGACATTGAGAGATGTCATTCCTTTAAATATTGTGTCCAACAACTTATAAATCAAGGAGATATCCAAATCGATAGCTCCATGGCACAAACTAATCAACCAACAACAAATCAAGCTATGCCCTTTGCAGCTCTACTATCAAATGCTTACATTGTTAACACTATCAATCAAGATCCTATCTCATCAACAACTCCACATGTTCCTACAGTGGAAATTATGCCCACTCCTTATGCATAACCTATCACACCTATATCAACTTTTACTACTTGTGCTGAATTTTCACCTTCTCCTATCCTTATCACATCCACATCAAATTTGACTATACCATCCACTTCAGCCACTTCAAACATACCCCAATCTACCACATTAAATTTATCTTTAGCACCTATTTTTGACCCACACATATCCACACATATCCCTACAACTCTCACATCTATTCCTTCACCCACATCTTCATCAAACACACCTCTTACTCCACCTACATCACTTATCTCCACAAAACTTAGTTCTACTACATGCACCATTACAGCACCACCTTCGACATCAACCCCATTAGCCAACATATCATTCTTACCCCTCGAAAAATTTATGAAATAACCATTCCCACCTACTTCTACACCCGAAAATGCTCTTACATTTGCTGCATTACCCATAATGTCTACTCCACCTGTTATCACACCACCAACATCTCCAAATCTCCCAAAATGCCTACATTCTTATCTATGCCAACTACCCCCGTATCTAACATATCAACAAATCCACCTATCCCTACCTTGGCATCTTTACCTATATCTTCGCCCATGGCCACATCACCAGTGTTATCCCAATACTCTTTGCCTAATTTTTCTATCACACCAACCGAGTCCTCTCGATCTGAAACCCTATCTAAAATACCCTTTGAAACATCTACTGAACCAACACATCTACCTAAATCAAATAAAGATGGTTTACTGATCCCCCTCTACAAAATCAACCCTTCCGATGCCAAAACCTAAACAATCCACATCTCACATAGATATCGTTAATCACATCATATAAAAACCTATCTCTCCATTAACATCCTCATCTTGTTTTAGGACATTTTCTCCATTAATAACCACACCACCACTATCGATCCTCCGATTGAAATTATTATCATCCCTGTTTAGAGGTAAATCTTCTCAGTTAAAGTCTAAGGCTCGGGGTAAACATCCCCACAGGTCCCTTGTGTATCCTTGAAAACATTCAGATTCTCCCTCTTATCAACAATCTAACGCCACAACATTTGTTTTAGGATCAATCTCTTCATCTACGACATATTTCCACAATCAATCAACACCAAAACCATACAATCCTTCAACCAAATTTTATTTGTCCTCCAAAACACAAAATTCACCCATCCAATCTACATCCACTTTTACTCCTAAATCCAAGCTGAGATATCCTATTAAAACCCACACGAGTTACCTTCCCCATGACACTTCAATGGGGTCTTACATAGAGCGTTCGACATTTAACTTGAATATCTACCATCACACTTCCTCCCATTAAAGCCTTTAATCCCTATATCCCCAAGCCATCATGGTTCAATCCTAATTACAGTTGTACTTAAAATCATACCCCGCCATGACATCTAACATTATAAGGTATTTCAGATAATTGTCCACAATTTTATTGAGAAAAAGGATTTCCTCATTCAGGGGAAAGTTCCTTCTCCATCTACATTGAATCTAATTCATATCCCATCTATTGGGTCTCCCAAAATTCCTCCATCCATATCATCCCTTAACATCCCTCTTGCACATGACATTCCTCCTAAGGAAGGTCCTCCATTGTTCATTAATATCACTTATCTTGTTAAGCCCACTTGTGGTCTCTAATCATTTATCCCATCCAAATCTAAAATGATCTCATCTAAACTCTTTCAACATCCTTTAACTCCTTCACATTTAACCTATTAGGGAGTGGCCTTCCCTCACCCTTGAGTACATCATCTGTACAACTCCTTGTCACTAGGGAACTTTGCCCCTTGACATTGTCTCGTTTATCCCGTCCAATCCAAACTAATCTCATCTAAAATATTTCGACATCCTTTAACTCTTTCTGTTAAGGGACCTTTTTATGGAAGTCCACCATTGTGTCTATATTTATGCCTCTTTTAGGGCACCATCCATTTCATGAAGTCCAACATTTGGCTATATTTGTGTCTCTTTTGGGACATTGTTTATTTCATCAAGTCCTCCTTCGAGGCCATGATTGTCTTTTTATATTTGTGTCTCTCTTGGGGCACCATTTATTTTCATCAAAATCCACCATTGTGGTCATATGTTTGTTTCCTTCAGGACATAGTTTTATTTCTTACTTGGCTATCATCTCATCTTATTGCAACTTCATTGTCTTCCCTCTCATGGTGGTAGACTAGAGGCAGAACCTCTTAATGCATTGCACTTGCGACTAGTCTACTATTAGCATATCTACCAATGAGCACTTAGTTATATCCTTAGATTATTCCTTCATCCTTAGCCCCTTTCATTTTTCATTGTAATGATCTGAATTATGTGGTCCACCTTTACCACTTTGATGTGACCTCATAACCATTACATCCATCACCTTCTCATTCTCCTATTGCAACCATGTAGAGGGTCCAGGGGGTGTATCTCGGTACATTTAGTATCCCTCCTAGGTGGTCTACTTCGCTATTCCTAGCTCTCCCTCATGTAAAGCTAAAACTCAAGTATGCAAAAGGAAAAATCAAAGTTATCCAAAATAGACTGATCCCTTGAAGGATAGCTATTCATGCAAAAAAGAAAAAGAAAAAACAAAGCATACGGATCAAAAATCAAAGAAAAATCGAAGGAAATAGACTGATCCCTTGAAGGACAACTATCATATTATCCATGTTATGTATAAAGTAGAACATACCCTCAAAGGATGGACTTTGTTATTATGGCATCGGAAGGTTTCCCATATTGATCATCCTTCCTTTTATCAATATTTTTGAAAGCTTCCCACATTGATTAGCTTTATGCTATTGTTCATTCCCTTTCCAAGAGCTAGGGCATAGAATTAAGGAACGCCACCTTTGGAGAATCCTCTTCCTGCGTATGAGTTACATTTCCAATCCCATTGTCATGCCCACATTAGGATTATGAGCATCTTTCATCCATATTTCCCTCACGGTCTTTCAAGTATAACTAACTATTGCTGGTTATGTATTAACACTTGCTATTGGCTACAAGTGCAATGCCTTGAGCGGTAAATTTTATTTTTTTAATCCCCAATCTAGTTGAAGCATAATTTCTTTGTACACCCTCGCTTACAACTATGTTCCATTCATCTCATCAAGGTCATATTTTATCAACATCATATCAAATTTCACACTATCTATCCATAATATCCATGAATGCGTTTGCAAATACACTTTTCGGTTTGTGAATTCTACTTGATCGCCGTTTTACGGTTTGTGAATCCTACTTGAGGATCCTTCTCAAGGAAAGTTCGTTATCCTACAGATCCTTATCTCTCAACATGTTCAACAACATATTTGATCCATTTCTCTTCGCTCCCCATTTCCACTCATCCCCATTTGTCTCCACATCATCCTTCTCACCTTCGTCCCTCACACCACACCGTGATATCTTACTTGTCTTTCCTCTTGAGTTCCCTTTTACTCTTCCGATTTCATTTTGACAATCTTACTTAACCATCCATACATCATTTCCTCTTTCGGTGGACAAAAATCACCACTACAAATGTCTTTCCACTCTCTTTTTTCGCTTGACACTCTTGCATCATCACTCCTACCACATGGGCATCCTAATTAAGGATTGCCCTTACACTCTCCATCTGCACTTCATATATTCCTTCATCCACTCATGTCACACTCCTTTGTTTCCTTGTTATCACCTTTATATCACCTCCTTTCATCTCTTATTCAATTTTGGTATACATTACTCAGTATTTTCATCATTCTTCTTCTTCTTTGGCTTGGCGATCCTACTTAACCATCCACGTTGTAGGGCCATCTTACTTAAGAGTTCCTCTTAAGAATGGTTTTCCATCTGACCCTTCCACTTCCCATCATATATTCTTCATCTTCTGTCTCCTGCCTCTCATTGTATTCATCCACTCCAACCAACCATTCCACACCCGTATCCAATACAATGTTGTCTTTCTCCTTCCATATCTTTAATGCCGGTTTGGTAATCTTACTCAACTCTTCCTACGGCATGGAAATCTTACTTAAGAGTCCCTCTTAAGCATGATTAGTCATCCCGCACTCACCCAATACCACTCTCCCACTACCCCACGTTCTCTCCATCTAAATTTTCTCGTCATTCCCCATCATCACATCCTTTCAAATCCTCTTTCATTCTTGCAAACACCACTTCCTCCTGGTCCCCTTTTCATCTCCATCATCCGTTGTTGGGTAATCTTACTTAACCGTTACTTCTCCGTTCATTTCATGTCTTGTTTATTCATTTTTCTCTCATTCATTCTCATCCACTGCATCCTCTCATCACCTTCATCTTCCTACACATCGTTATCCCTCCTTTCTTTAATCTTTCCACTCCATCTTCTAGAGTTCTCCCATATATCTATCCCCATACTTACCCATCATTTTCATTGATCATCTCCTAACATTCTTTCATCATCATCTTCTATTTCTGCTCTAGTAATTATCGGTGGACTTCTCCTAAAAATCTTTCATCCCCATTCTGCACATCCTGGATCCTTTTCTTTGACCTCCTCCATCTTATCTTCATTCCTTCCTTCCTCTGTGCACTCTGATCATTATCGGGACTTCTCCTAATGTCCCTTCATTGGCATTTCCCATTCCATTCTTCATTTATTCTCTTCCTCATCTCATATTTTGTCCCATTCTTTCCTACTGATCATTATCGGTGGATTTCTCCTAACATCCATTCACTAGCATTACCTCTCCTATCCCTTCATTTATTTTTTCTCGCCATCTCTCCATATTCCATTCTTCCTTTCTAATTTCTTCACTAACTTCATCATGCACCCTCTCTCTATTTTCTCATCATCAACTTATTCTCATCTCATGCATCTCTGCATATTTTCCAATCGATGTCATTCCTCCCCTCAAGATTCTCTTTACGCTACTTGTGCTTCTTACTCTTTATCAAATATCTCCATTCTTGGTTCCATTCCTTTTGCATAATTTTCTCCATTGACTTCCCTTCCTTTATTATCCTCATCTTATTTCACTTCCTCTTTATCGTCCTCCTCCCGTTTTACCTCGCACTTCCTTCTTACTTCCCCATCGATAACTTGACTCTTCAGTGTTGTCCCATCTTTTTATCATCCCACCATCCACATGTATTTCCATGTGGTCAGTTCCATATTATTTTCCTTGGATTTCCTCACTATGATCTAATTCCTTCAATTTTCTTTGCTCTATCATCTCTTTTGTTTTCCATTACCTCTCTACCTTCCTCTGCTTCATCCTCCTTCACACCTTTTGTTTTAAATAACTCTCTCTCTTTTTCATAATTTCACCCTCTGCTCTGTTCTTTTCTTGTCTTCTCTTTGTTTTTCCTTCTTCATTTCCCCCTTTCTCTATAATCCTTCTTTGTTATCTTCTTCCTCCCCTTTCATTCCTTATTTTCTCCTCCTCCAGTCTTCGTCCCTCTATTCCATACCCCTGTCGCCTTCACATTTGGTCTTTCTTACTCTTCTCATAATCAACCAATCCTCCTATCTATTCCCTTTTCTCTTTCTCAACATCCCTCACACCTAACATTCACGGTCAATGCCAATGTTTCTCTATTTATGTACCACCCCATCAATCCATTACATCCGTCTTGTTCTTCTCTTTGCAGCATTGATCTCTTCTCTTTTTGAGAACCATGTCACATCTTTTATCTTCGTCGGTCCTATCATAGGAACACCATCATATCTATTTCTAAGAATCTCTTCCCATCTTCCTTTGACATTTTTGTCTGGAAGATACCATAACGGACATCACTTATTTGATCTTGTTCTCTTCCATGAATTCTCTACTTTTGTTTTGTTGTAAAAGTATCTTGACTTCTTATCCTATTTATCAAAGAAACAGACTACTTTTTCTTTTAAATTTTCTAATTTTCTAAAACTTATGTATCTTTCCTATGAAACATGATTACCATCATATTTATCACCCTTTAAAGGAATTTTATCGCATCCTTCTATCCTATCTCCTCATCATGTCCACATTTATGATTATTCCCCTTGGGATATCTTATTTCAACATCCATCTATGTCTTATGTTGGGGCAACTTTTCATCCTTGTATGTGTCAATGCATATAAATCACTTTGTGTCCTTCTCGTGCCCCGTGCTAGGACATCATTATCTTCATCCTCTTCCCTTTTGTGGACACATGATTTTTTTGCATGATTCCTCACATACAAAGGATTGTGCATATTTTTCGCATTCAGTTTCACATATTTTGATGTTTTCCTATGACCCATTGGTCATCACGGTTTACATCCATACTGTTGTGGTCTTCACCGCTCTTCGGTGTCTCAGTAGAAAATTGTCATTTGTCTTTGTTGAGACCACAATCGTCCTCTACCGATGTGATATTGGAGTCACCGCCATACTTTTTTCATTTTTATTACGATCATTTTTTTTTCCGAGGGCATCTTTCCTTTGGTCATGTCTTCATCCATCCTCAGACACATATTTCATCTAACCATTTTTGTTTTTGTCTCATGGCTTGCTATCGCAAACCACTCAATAAAAAGGGGAAAATGTAGACACCAATTTTGGTATGACGCCCCTTTGTCATCTCGCATTCATGCAACTTCCCCTCTCACCTTTCTCTTTTCTTAAATTTAAATAAATCCCATCCATTTACTCACCTTATTTAATTAATTATTAAATGGGCTCCATGTGGACCCATTTGATAATTAAGATTTTGGCATTATCTCCCATCTCTCACAAATTATTCAATCCATGGGTATTAATATACCCATCCGACACCCCTTTATTAAATTCAAAATATGGAATCTTTTATCTCACCTACCATGTCAATCATGATCCCCACTCCATCTAAAATTAAAATCATGGTCCCCACATGATCACATCATACCTCTTTACTCGGGTTACTCTACCCAACCTCGGTTACTTGTTAACCCCAATCTAACCTCACCTCCAAGCTATAAATATGGGTTTTCCCCCATATTTCAGGGGACAGAAAATAAAGACTGGGACCAGGAAGAGGAGGAAATCAGTTGGAAACTCTAGGAAAATAATGTTTTGAATTCTAAGCTTCTTATTTATCATTATATTCTCACGGTGCCCTCGGTAACGAAATTGTAATCCCCACAATACTCTGCTCATGATTACTTATTTCACGTAGCATGGTTCTTGTTACATGTTGTGTTTGCATCAAATCAAGAGCATCATCTACTGCACTGTAGCGCGAGTTCCTTTGTTCATCAGCTTGCATGTTATTTGTCTATCTTGTATTTTATCATTATCTATCTGGACATGGGGTTGACATCCTTTAAGGGAGTTAAAATCCTCTTGGAATCGGGACTATCTGGGAAACCCACACATATTGTATATAATCCCAAATGTTTCGTTTTGAGATCAAACTTCTTTGTATCATACATATATCTTCGTTGTGCTCGTAGATCAACATCTCGCATCATCGAGGTGTTGAGCCCTCCATCATTTGAATTTGCTAGTGGCTTCTAGTACCGGCCTTCACCCAGCGTGAGAATGAAGTTTCTGTACAACATTTGGTGTGCCCGATGAGTCCAGATCCTAGATATGGTCATTTTGTTTGTTATTTTACTTGTCTTTTCTAAATTCCTTGAGCCATATTGTTTTGAACTAGAACAATAGATTTTCTCAAGCTAGGAGCAGGTGCATGTTGTGGAGGAGGTAATGATTGAAGAGGCAAGTTAAGATTTGCACCTTAAAATCTATTTGGATAGTAATTATTTTGATACGCCTATTTTAGATAGTAGCTCCTTTGTCGATACCCTTGATTTTTATTTTAGTAATTCCTAAGAGCTTGGATTTATTTCTTCTTGAGGGAAACTATCTCATTTGACATATTATTGATCAAGGATTTGAGATCATCTATCTCATTGGAAGAATTAGATGTAGGGATAGATGAACTAGATTTAGAGTCATAGATTGGGAAAGAGAAGGTCAAATTTCTTGGGAAGATGCGGGAAAAGAGGAGATGGGGGAATAAGGGATATCTTTCAATCCTTAAACAAATAATTCTCATCTTGAATCATTGTCTCATAAGCAACATAAAAATCCATAACTCCCATTGATTGAATCATTATTGTGATATCGAATTAAGATTTCTATAAAAATAAATAATTTTACCGTGAGGAGATAGCCTTAGGAGGGGTGGAATTATATCTCATGCCCTATAAAACATGATATAGAAGTCCATCATCATCTCATTAGGGGCTCTTTTGATAGTTGTTAATTTCTCCAATAAAGAGATATTATCTTCCTTTTCTCAAAAATGCTTGCAAAGCTTTTCTCTAGGCTCATTCCATGTATGAATAGAAGTAGGTTGTAGAATCCTATACCACTATAATGTTTTTCCTTTGAAATATGAGGCTAAGATCCTTACTGCCACATCATCTTCAGTGACAAGATGAACTAAACAAACATTAGCAACATATAAGATGTGATCTATAGGGGTAGTTGAATTTTCACCAGTAAATAATGGAATGTTCTTTAGGGAAGATACTGGTATGTCATGTTGGGAATTCAAATCCAAGGGACTACCACCATTAAAGGTCACAAAAGGTTGATTTATTTGATGGGACATGAGGGGAATCGATCTCAGGTTCCTACTATGATGAGAGAAAGGCCTATAAAAAGGGGGAGTTGAGTGAACCCTAGGTAGTTGGGATGGAAGTCTTTGAACAGGTCTTCCTCTTCTCCTTTCCAAATTTTATTTGTATTCAAAAGGCTCCCCTCTTGTTGTGTTTTGTCTTGTATGCACTCTTCCCATGAAACTGAAACACTTAAGCTACCTGCTGAAACCAATAAATTTGAAGTTAAGAGTTACCATATGTGTTGTTTTTTTCCTCCAAAGGCAAATTATAACTGAAACACACCAATTCTAGTGTAGTAGATCAAAACTAAGTTGTAGATGGATTAAATATGTCCCACTCAGGCATGTAAAAATGTTTTCTCTTGAATTTGCAACATTTTCTGAAGATAGGATCAACACCTCAGTGAAATATGGAAACGCCTTCAAAGATTGGGACAATGGATCCTTTAAGTTTACGCTCTAGGTGAAAATTTCAGTTCCTTTCACTCCAATTCACTGCAACTAATCTAACCAGCTCTATAAATTATTACCAACTAGTTCTAAGCTAAGATTTCTAAGGAACTAGGGTTCATACAAATGAAATACATAAGAAAAGATAAGATGATGTACCAAACTAGTAATGGATTCTCTCCTTGATACAAAGAATGAGAGGGGAAAATGAAAACCCAAGAGGTAAGAAACAAGACACATTCAACCCGTAATTTTACCAAACTCTGATTCTTTGCATAAGTGACACAAAGGATGAAAATCATGCAAATATAACTCACACACAACATGCCATAAAATAATAGAAAAGAAATAATACAATTAAAAAAATCAAAGAGAAGAGGGATAACAAAAATAATTAGATATCATTGATTAGATTATGCACAATTTGTTACAATAATGGAGAAGGCACTAAGTGCATTGCATAAAACCAACACAAAAGTTTGCAACTCAGAATACTTGGCCACACAAAAGGGAAACATAACCTTGCATTCAGGAGAGGATCTTTTTAATAAAACTGAGTTACATATATATAAGAAGGAGAAGGGGGAGAGGAAATCCAAAATCAAGAAGATCACCCACTTCTCTAACCACCAAGGACCACTTTGCATTCAAGTGTGCAGACCCAACATGGGCACTTTATGGAATTTTGTAGAATCCATACTGAAAATGTCCATGGGTTTATTTTTTACATTTTGTCCTAAGTGACACAAAACTAATTCTAATAAATAATAGTCCTCAATAAATGTATAACGATATATAATTTGTCTTATTTGGTGACTGGATCAAAATTTATGAGAATTTAAAGATCTCCATGACATCTACACAATTGATGACCATGGGGCATTAAATTTAACCTTTGGGTCACCCTTGCTAACATGTCAACTCTTCATTAGATATTTGTGTTTCCCTTTTCTATTATGCAATTTTTGAGGAATCCAGTAGATTTTTAGGATCTGTAGAAAAAAGGAAGCCACTGATAAACTTGGACCCATAGAGAAGAAGGAAGTCATGGGAAACCGGTACCCATGGAAAAGAAGGTATCTATGAGAAACTAAGACCCACAAAAATAAGGAAGCCACAAAAAACTAGGACCCATGGAAAATAAGGAAGCCACAAATAACTAGGACCCATAAAAATAAGGAATCCATGAATAAATAGGATTCGTAGAAAGGAAGGAAGCCATAGATAACTAGGACCCACTGAGAAAAAGAAGGAAGTCATAGATAATTGGGACCCCAAAAAGAAGGAAGCCATAAATAACTAGGACCCAAAGAAAATAAGGAGGCTATGGGAAACTAGGACCACCCATTAAAGAGAAAGAAGCCATGAGAAACTAGGACGCATGAAAAATAAAGAAGCAAAGTGGGAAACTAGGACCTATGGAAAAGAAGGAAGCCATGAGTACTTAGGACTGTGAAAAAGAAGGAAGCTGTAGGAAACTAGGACCCACAGAAAAGAAGGAAGTCAAAGGAAAATATAACCTGTGGAAAATAAGGAGGCCACATATTAATAGGGTTTGAAAATTTTTTGTCATGTGAAAATTTCCTTTGTTTTTGAGTTAAGTTGTCTAAATAAACATGATTGTTTATTTGACAATAATAACTACTTCTTCCTCACTACTTATGTATTTAATAATAACTATGCGTTCTTATTCACTTCTAGATCTTGAACTTGACATATTTTTAGAGCTTGAGGTTTTAGATTCTTGCATGAACCCTTTCCCATGTTCCTTTTCCATTCAATTTTCCCTTTTCCACCTAGCTCGGTAACCACTTTGGTTTACCATAGAGAAGTTGATTTCCTTGAAGTTGATCATTCTTATAAGGAATAATTAATATACATGTTAATGGAAATTGGGAGCAAGTTTAGATTTACTTGTTATGCTAGCTCTACCTATTCACCCTATTTATCAAGTATAAAATCTTTAGCCTTTGTCAATGTCCGTTGGTATTTCAATAATTTCGGGCATTGAAGCACTATTTCAATTTTTCATGTTATTTTTCTCCAGAGCTCTCATTTTCATTGAAAGGTATTTAAAATGAATTACCTGTTGGGGTTAGCACAAGGTTGTATAGATAATATATCATATCTAAGCATACATGCAATAAAAGTGGATATTCTACCAGAAGAAATATACAAAACAAGAGATATAAATCAACACCATATTTAACATGGTTCACCCAGTGTGGGCTACATCCACCAAGAAACAAGCCAATCTATTATCCAAAGCTTTTAGAAGATATATAATTGAATATCTACAATCTTCCACACCTCTCAAATGTACAATACTTTCTTTCTCTCAAGCTTTTCCTTCTTCTCCAAGAATTCTCTCTCTCACAATTATTTTCACAATAATCATTAACTCTCTCAATTCTTACTTCTAAACCCTAGCTTTCATGCTTATATAGGCATATAAAAACTTAGGGCACTTAGTCATGTAATTACAATCAATAGATTTGATTTAATACTAAATTTAGATCTAATTCCCGTGAGTTAAATAAAACACTCACGCACAGGTAACCGATGTCGGTTATCCCTAACCGATGTCGGTTCCTACTTTCCTGACCAATGCCGGTCATAGGTGACTGATGTCGGTCCCTTCATAATTGATGTTGGTTCCATCATAACTGATGTTGGTTCTGTCATAACCGATGCCAATTACTATGTTTTCTAGAAAGTTTAATATAACATGTTAAACTGAAGTAATTGAGCTCCACAACTCAACAATCTCCCACTTGGAGATAAATTACTGCACTATACTTGTACAACATCATTCTTAGATCCTTAGCTTTGTTTCTTCCTATTCAAGTCTCAAACTTGAATACTAATAGAAATGGAGTGTAGCTCCAATTCTCTTTTCTAATGGCTTCATTAGTATATCCATAGGGTTTTCACTCATATGAATCTTCTCCGGTTTCAATGCTAATCCTCCAATACAATCGTGTATGAAGTGATACCTCAATTGAATGTGTTTTGTTCTAGAATGAAATATTGAGTTCATTGCCAAAGGAATTGCACTTTGTAGCTGCAACATACTCTGTCTCTATAGTAGACAAAGCCACAACCTTCGTAATCTTGAAATCTAGCTAAGCTTGTTGTCCCACCTACCTGTGAAAATATGTCCAATAGTACTCCTCCTACCATATATCTTCGACAATATCCGGATCAACATAGCAAAATATAAAAATATCCAAACCTCCATAGCATAACTACATACTAGACGTCCCTCTCAAATGCTCGAGTATCCATTGGAATGCCTTCCAATTCTCTTTACCTTGATTGGCCATAAATCTACTCACAACTCCCACTACTGTGTAATGTCATCGTGCAGTACAAACCACAACATACATGAGACTCCCAATCGCTAAAGCATATGGTACTCGTGTTATGTATTTGACCTCCTCAAGTGATGAAGGACACCGATCTTTGTTCAATTTGAAGTGTCCAGTCATAAGTGTACTTTACGGGTTTTGAATTTTGCATGGTAAACCTTTCTAACACCTTTTGATATAAACCTCCCGAGACAAATATAATTTCTTGTTCTTCCTATCTCTATGTATTTGGATGTCAAGGATTATTTTTAGAGATCCTAAATCCTTCATAGAAAATGTGTGAGCTAGCTTTCTCTTAAGCTCATCAATGTCTCGCATACTAGATATTGCAATAAGCATATCATCCACATACAATATAAAATATTATAGCTCCAATTTTCAAGCTTCTTGAACTAAACACAATGATCATATTCACATCTCAAAACCATGCTCATGCATGAAATATCAAACCTCATGTACCATTTCCTTGGAGCTTGTTTGAGCCCATATAGAATCTTTTTCAACTTGCATACTAATTTCTCCTTACCCTTGACTTCATACCCAAGTGGCTACTACATTTAAATCTCTTCATACAAATCACCATGAAGGCAAGTCGTCTTCACATCTAGTTTCTCTAAATTCAAATCATGTACTGCAAATAAAATCAATACAATACGTATGGAATTCATTTTAACAACATGAGAAAATATTTCACCAAAGTCAATACCTTCTTTCTGTGTAAATCCTTTTACTACAATCCTTGCCTTGTACCTTTTCTATCCACCCTCTTCTTCCTTGATCCTATAAACCCATTTGTTCTACAATGTCCTCTTACCTACTAACAACTTAACCAAATCCCAAGTATGGTTTTGTTCCAAGGAGTCCATCTCCTCATCCATGTCATGCTCCTAATGAACATGGGTCTCATCTTGCATTGCTTCTTTAAAAATTTCTGGTTCACCATTATCAGTCAATAATAAATAAGATAGAGAAGGTGTAAATATTTCTGGAGGTTTACTTATCCTTTGTGACCTTCTCATAGAAGTTTGAGGTACCAGAGGCTCATGTTGGGCCTCCTGGACATTTTTTCCAATTCGACAAAGGACCGATGCCAGTCACCTTTAACTGACACCAGTTTGGATTTTCTATAACCGATATTGGTTTAGTTGACCGATGTCGGTCAGGGGTCAACCAACACCAATTATTGTGTAACCTGTAGGTATGACTTTTAAATCTAAGAGTTCATTTTCATTCACAAACTTCTCAACCGGTTTGTCCTTGGGTACCAAAATTTGATCCCTATACATTCTCTTTTCATTCCATTCAATGTCACAACTCCTAACAATTTTAGAATTCTCTAAATCCCAAAAATGAAATCTAAAATCACTAGATCCATAACCAATGAAAGTACATCTCTTGGATTTTACATCCAAATTTTTCCTATTTTCCTTATCAATGTGCACAAAATCTTCGAACCAAAAACTTTATGAAAAGAATGATCTACCTCTTTTCTCGCCCAAGCTTCCTCTAGTATTCCTCCATCTAGTGAACTTAAAGGCCCATAGTAAATAAAATAAACCACTGTATCAACTGCTTATGCCCAAAATTGCAAGGGAAATCCAACATGTATCCTCATACTTCTAATATGTTCCATGATTGACTTGTTCATTATTTCTACAACACTATTCTCTTGTGGTGTTCTTGGAACCATCCTTTCTCTACGTATTCCATTCAATGAACAATAATTATTAAAATCCTTACTAAAATATTCACCACCATTGTTAGATCTAAGGCACTTTAACTTTAAATTTGATTCATTCTCAACAAGGGCTTTCCATATTTTAAGTCTCAAAAACATCAGATTTATGTTTAATATAATAAACCCATACCTTTCTTGTATCATCATTAATGAACGTAACATAATATTGAGATCCTCCACGAGAAGCTACCTAAATTGGTCTTCACACATCTCGAGTGTACAAGCTCGAGTTTCTGCTCCTTCTTAGTTGTCCTAACTTTGAGAAATCTCACTATCTTTGGCTTTCCAAAGACACAATGCTCACACAAATCAAGATCTAAATCTTTCAAATCTGATTACTTATCCTTAGCCTTTAAGATCTGCATTCCTTTTTAACTCATATGGCCCAACTGATTAGGTTACATGCATGCATCTCGAATATGAAGTAGATAACACAAAAACAATCAGTAATATAGGTATATAAATACAATGTTCTTACCTTCTTGCCTCTTACCACAACAAAGGAACCCTTGGTGACTTTCCAAGATTTTTCTAGGAATGTAACCATGCAACCAACTTCACCTAGTTACCCTACGGAAACAAGATTCCTCTTGAGGCTTGGCACATACCTCACATATTTTAATACCCATTTATTTCCATTATACAATTTTAGATGAACTTTCCTTTACAAGTAATACTGCAAGGTTCATCATCACCCAAAATAAAATGCCCAAAATTTCCCTGAACATAGTTTCTTAAATAACCCTTATTAGGGGTTACATGGAAAGAAGATATTTTATCTAAAACCCATGATTCTATACTATTATCCAAAGAAAGAATAAGGGCATCTTGCATTACCTCTACTACAATATTTGCCACTTTACTTTGTCTGGGTGTTGGTTCTCTTTATCCTTTGAGAAACAATCTTTCTTTGCATGTCTTTTCTTTCCACAATTCCAATAGGTAATTCCCTTACCTTTGGATTTAGATATGTCATTCCTTGACTTTGATTTCCCATTATTCTTACTCTTGGATCTCTCCTTTTGCTACCTCTACTTTCTACATTAAAAGCATTCCCAGATGATGATTCCTCTGTACTTTTCCTGCGAATTTCTTCATTCAAGATTATACTAACCACATCATAAAAATTCAAAATATTATTAGCAAATGTTGTATTACTAACAACCATTACCAAGTTATCCCAACTATCAGGAAAATAACATAAGAATAAGAGTGCTTTCACTTCATCATCAAACAAAATATCAACTGATTTTAATTGATTTATAATAGATTGGAAATCATTCAAATGACTAGATGCAGATCCACCTTCATGCATCTTAGAACTAAATAGTTTCTTCATCAAATAAAATTTATTTGAAGCACTAGGTTTTTCATATAAATTAGCAAGAGATTTCATTAACTCTACTGTAGATGTTGCTTCTATAATATTGGAAGCCACAAATGTTGTTAGGCTCAATCTAATAGACCTTAAATCCTTTTTGTTAAGAATCTTCCAGTCTTCATCAGTCATCCTCGTAGGTCTCGAATTTTCATCCAACAGTAAGTACAATCTCTTTGATACAGATAATCCTCAATCTGCATCTTCCATGTTAGGTTGTGGAGTTGAATTTATTCATAGATAGCTTATTTTACACCTTGCTATAAAACACAGTAATCATCATCAATTAGGAGGGACCGACATCGGTCACCTATGACCGACATCGATCAACAAAGGAGGAACCATCATCGGTTAGGGATAACCAACATTGGTTACCTGTGTGGGAGTGTTTTAATTAACTCTCAGGAATTACATCTATTTTTAGCATTAAAGCTGATTTAAAGGATGTAATTGCATGGCTATTGTGCCCTAAGTTTGTATATGCCTATATAAGCATAAAATCTAGGGTTAGAAGTAGAATTAAGAAAAGGATTGGATTAGATCATTGATTCTCCTAGAGTGAGAGGATGAAGATGAAGAAGAAGAAGAAGAGAAAGAAAGAATAGGTTATATGAAGACATAGTCTCCATGGAGAGGAGCTAGACAAAAGGACATAGCATGTACATCTGAATGGTGAGAAGAGGGTAACATATTCTACTATATTTTCTTTGTATAGTTATTGTCTCATTATAATGGCTTACATACTATGCAAAGCACATAAATTTTATTCTTGTAGATCCACATGTTGGTGAGGTCTTGTATTATAGATCTATGTAGATCTAGTCTTGTATTGTAGATCCATGAGATCATATTGTATTATAGATCCATGTAGATCTAGATATTGTAGAGGAGGTTGTCTTCATGTTTGCATAGGTTATGCATGCAGTGATGGAGAGACAGACTTACTTCTTGGTGCATAGTCATGGTTGCACATTGGTAGACCCATGCAAGAGGTCTTGTTTTTAGATCCACAGAGAACTTGATAGTAGTTCAAAGATGAAGTAGTTCCTAGTTATGTGAGATCTGCTAGTTATATTTGGAGGCACAGTTGTAGTGCACTCATGGAGATCTGTTTAGAGATATGGAGGAGAAGAGATACTATTGGAGAGATGCATTATACTCTTGTATTGAAGAGTTGGTTTGTGCTCTTATTGTATTATATATATGAGATCTCTATCTTTGGTGGACATAACCCACATTGGGTGAACCACGATACATGCTATGTTATGTGTATGTACTTTTTTTTTATTTGGATTATTCTAGTTTATAATTCCACTTTGTAGATTTTGGGGAATTTTTAGATCTGTGCTTGATTTTGGTTGTTATTAAATCATTACACTATTCTCGTAGTCCTGAATTCCCAACTGGTATCGGAGCTTGGTTAGCTTGGTTATTTTAGAGAAAGGGTTTGCTTCATGGTTTTATTATTGGTTTGGTGACATGTATTTGATCGGGTTTAAATTTCTGATGAGAAGATCGTAGGAAGAGATTTAATCTCAAGTGGGAGATGAAAGAGTAAGGTTGCTGGAAATTATAGTGACCGACATGGGTTAAGTGGCAACCAACATCGACAAGGTGACCATGGTTAGTTACAGGGTAACCATGGTTGGTTACATGGTGACCGTGGTTGGTTCTAAGTTGTAGACACCAAATTTGGGTCTTACGCGCCTCGTACCCGTATCTCGCCCCACAACCTAACCCTACCTCACCACCTAAAACTTACACACTTTGAATTATTTATTAATTACCTTATAATTAATAAATCCACATCTCCAACCCTGCCACCTCACCTCACCACCTCACTTATGACCTATCCCTAACCCTAAACTAACCTAATTAAGACCTATGACTTGATCCAGCCCACATCCATGACTCATCACCCTCACCTGCATCAAAACGAGCCTAATAATGACTTGACCAGGCCCACAACTGACCCCTTGGGAGAAAAGGAGGGAAAGTTGGCTATTTTTGGTAAAAATAGCCAACTTTGACTTGACCGACGCCGGTCCCTACTCGACCGCTGTCGGTTATGCAACCGCCATCGGTTCCCTGTAAATGACCGACCCCAACCAAAATGCAAGGATCCGGAATTCATTTGGCAGGAGAGAGAGAAGTGAAACAAGTAGAAGAGGTTGCAGAGAAGAGGATCGAGCCGAAGACTATAACTGAGCAACTAGATCATTGTCACACTCGTCCAAGAATTGGGAAAGACTGAGGATAGCTTCATCAGCTTGCTTCCAATACTGAATCATCCCAACTAAGCCTTACTATCGCCACCACATTCCTTGGACCTGTATCTTCATCAGGAACTAGTAAGTAGTATCTTGTATGTTTCTAAACACCATTTCTTGAACTTTTAATTCATAATAATTATAAGCTCACTCCTAGATCTACCACCCGGCAGCACTCTGCACCTAACTTTCATTCATCAACCCCGATATTGCCCCAAAGATAGTTTTCTCACTCTCTGAGTTTTCTCCATCACCCTACTACCCCCAATCATTTATTAACCCTATAAACACCATAACCACCTTACAACTGACTTCCATTCGAAACCCCTAAATCACTGCCCCTACCGATATCGGTTATCTTCTACCGGTATCGGTGTTATAACCGCAATCGGTTATCCAGTGACTGGCATCGGTCACTGTGACTTATACCAAAACCAACCTTTCCCTTATTTACCCCCAAACAATCTCATATCCAGCTGGGTCTATCCTTGTAACTTGATCTGAATGCATCAATAACCGGTGACCAAACAAACATCATGACATTTTATTATTGGTAGTTTAGTCTCTATTACTTTTTAACAAGGTACCTAAATCATGATTTCGCAATAGCTTCTTTATTATCATTTGCATTAATTCGTATTAAAAGGGGAACTGACCACCTTCGAAAGGAAGTCTAATATTTCCTGGGCCCAAGGCAGTTCCCTCACTTATTGTCTAACTAAGATCTGGTGGTCTTGTATTCTTACTTATAGGTAGTCCTTCCCAGACAAAAAGGAGTTCTTCACAATCGATCTGATCTCTCTACGGTATGCGCACACCTTCCCAACACTCAACAGGTATTCCTCCTAGCCCTAACCCTTATCTGTTTCTCAAGAGAATGAAAGGATAGAAGCAACTCTATTCCGGAATGAAATTCTGTGCGAAACATTTTGGCACGCCCGGTGGGACCCTTTTCGGGTTTCTTTCTTTCTTGCTTGCTTTCATATAGGGAGCACACTTGCTATTTCTTTCTTCTAAATATTCACAAAATATTTTTTCATTTTGGTAAAATAATTTGTCTTTCTTTCACATCTTTGCATTAGTAAAATTCATCTTCTTTGCTTCATCGAATATCATTTTCGATTTGGGTTTAAAACACATGCATCACATTCTTGCTATTGTTTTTAATTCTAGTGAACGTAGATTAAGTAAAGTGTCCTACACATGGGGTGATATCCACGGTAGTGACGAGAAATTAATCTTACTCTCACTACACAACACATACCAAATCACATCATAGTCAACACAACAGCTCAAACATCCCCCCTTTCCGCGGTATTCCTCTGCCTGATTGAGGTAGCCTTATGAGCCACAACAAACTTGACATCTCCCTTAGGTATTTCGTTTAGGATTGACATCATCTGGCGTCTAAGGCATAAGCCCAAAGTGATTAAAACTAATCCTAGGGTTAGTCTATTGATTTGCGTGTGCATCTTGCTTGTTTTTAGTTTTGTTTCTTTGTCATACACTGTTTCAGTGATCACTTCAAGACAATTTGGTAGGTATATTAAGCATTGTTATCCCCAAACCAGCAACTTCTTACATCCTCTCTTTGCTTTCACAGTGACCGACACCGGTCCCATACTACCGACATCGGATTAGACCGATCGATGCTGCTACATTATGACCGACATCGAATATCTAATCGATATCGATTCATTGTGTTTAACAGTTCTTGACAAACCAAAGAACCTATCAATTCCAACATTTTGTTGTTGTTTTTGTTCCGGATTGATTAAATCCCTGTTGTGTCCTCTTTTCCATGGTTGTTATCACCCAGGAAACAAGCTGTAGCCATGGTTTCACATGCCTATTCCGTGCCTTTTCCTGAGTCACCCCCTTCACATCCTATGGGGAATCCTACGGATACCAGTAATTTTCCCAAGATCCCTGTAGGAGATAAGGAATTTGCCAAATTTTTGGATGCTAATCCTAGCGCCGTACAACATTATTTGTCTCATACCCCTGACCGTACACCGACGGTCAGCTCCTCGTTGGTATGCCTATTAGTATCGCCACTCACTTAGCCCCTTCCCCACCTAATAACTCCGCTTCACCGTCTTCATCCTTAGCCCCGTCTCCCAGCTCAGTGGCTTCGGTGGTTCATACTGCACCAATTGGCTTTCCTTTCATTAATCTGGGGCCCCACATGTCACTACTATCCACTAACCCTACCTCATCTCTCTCACAGACTGTCTCTTTTATAACTTGCTCTCTGCCACCTATACACATGAGCTTTCCCTCACAAGCTCCGCCCACCTTTTCATTTCCAAAATTCATCGGTGGCCTCAACCTCTTATATAGGACACCCTTATTCGGCTGCCCCAACACATTCATCACCATTATCTTATCAACATTCAATCCCACCATTGTCTAGTAGCGGCTCTTGGACTAATCCTCCTCTCACATAACTGACAAAGACACCATCATCTAACCCAACCAATGATTTAATCAAATAGATGATGGACAAGATGCAAAATCTTGAGGCTTCTATTTTAGGAAGTCGTAACACCCTGACATACGAGAAAGTTTTTCGGGAGCCTATTCATCCTTCTGTCCCCCTTCATACATATCCTCCTCAATGGGAATTACCAAAATTTACTCGCTTTAATAGTAAGGAGGACCCTCAACAACACTTGCGATCATTCAGACATGCCTGCTATCTGATTGCTCATGACGATGCCTTACTACTCCATACCTTTCCCATGTCCTTATCAGGACCTACCTTGGAGTGGTACAGTGCTTTAACCCAGCACTCAATCTTCTCCTTTAACCAGTTAGGCCAATCTTTCTTGGATCACTTCTGCATCAATATTTGCAAGAAAGTATCCATTACCGACCTCTATGCCATCGACAATTTGAAGATGAGTCTATCGTAGATTTTGTTGGACGATGGCGGGGCCTCATCAACCAACTTACTTACGCCTTACCTCAGGCCGAGCTCATCGAACTCTTTATGCGCACCTACGCTAAACACATTTCTCCCACCCTCTAAATTTAAACTTTCCACACCTTTGATGAGGCCTTTACTATGGCTCAGAAACTAGAGATTCGAGCCTTAGAGGAAGAGAAATTGAGGTTACGCAACAAAAGCTCAAATTTTCGGACCCAAGACTCTACCACCAAACCCAACACCACCAACTCTCACGCATCGGCTGCTTCGAAATCAAAGGGTGTCGTACACGCAGTGACGGTCAAATCTCAAGCACTGTCTAATACCCAGCTGAAAGCCACCTATAAGTATAAAGCCGAGCCCATCAACTACACTCCCTTGGGAGAAACTTATGGTGTGATCTTAGACAAATTGCTTAAAGCAGGAGCTATCACCTTGCCTCCTGTTAAACCTCACTCCGGGTTTGATTCCACCCGCGCTATACCTTCTTGGTATAAAGAAAATGACTTCTGTAACTTCCATCGCGTGAAGGGACATAGTCACGAAAACTGCAAGATGTTGAAAAACATAGTGCAGGAAATGGTTGATGCAGGGGATATAACTCTCGATAATCCTAATGCCCCCGCTAATCGAAATTTAAAAATATTCAACAAACCATTTCCAAACCATGCATCTAACAGTAACACAAACCAAGACACCTCAGCCGAGGAGAAGAGTGTGTATGAGATCCATGTGATTTTCAACTCCCAACCCAGGGCTTCCATTGAGGAAATTCTGAATCAAGCTTCTTCACCAACGTAGGGATTCTCACCCCTTCTCCTTCATCAGGACAAGAGGACAGTCCCGCTATTCCTTTACCCATAAAGGAATTAACCGCCCAGAGTTCTCTTCTCACAAATGAACCTTCTTACACCACATCCCTACAAGATTGTGAGCGGATGTTATCTAACTTATCTATTTCCCAAACATCTCCTTCCACCACTCTTGCTGCAAAAGAAGAAGGCTTGCCACTTTTTCTGTCATCCTTAGAGGAGAAACCCCTTGAGCCTACATCACCAAACTCCTTAATCATGATGGATCCCCTCGAACATGCCCTCCTACCTATTAGTTCTTCATCACCTAAATCTTTCCAGTGACTTGACCTCTTAACACCCATTGATACAGCGCCTCATTTACCCCCTGTATCACACCCACAGTGGACCGGAATCACAACCCACCTCTCTTCCATACCAAAGTTCATGTTCACACGTGAAGATTGTCATCCCCAGAAGATAGACGAGTCTTATGGGAGCGTTTGAGTACACCATGCTCTACTCAAATGCAGATGACTAATCCAGACACCTCTACCATATACCCGAGGTGTTTACAAAAGCTCAAAATGCCTATGTCCTCACCTTCACCCCCCTCATCTCTATCAAATCCCTCAGCCACCTCTATCAACCTAACCAAACCTTACCTTACGCTTGGGACTTCACCAATTCCCAGCCTGACACACCCACCTAAAAGGTTATATTTATCCAAAAATAATTTCGTCAATCCCCTAGAGATGACTCCAATCTCCTCGAGTCCAATCTATGCCTCTTCCACAACTAAAACCCTCGGCCCCGATCACACCAATACAGCAGGTATGGCTTCAACCTTCACCATCACACCTACCTTCTATATTAGGGCCTCACCCCTCCACCTTGCCTCAATACACCATGCTTCCCACATCCTCTTTAACACAACCAAGCACCTCCCGCACCCATACAGAAATTTGCGGGAATCTCAACACCGTCGCCCAAAGTATCCTACCTACCTATCAACCCTAAGAAAACTCGATCGGTGAAGGACTTGTTTTCTGCCGCTCCTCTTTCCCCGTGGTTGTTTCCTTCCACCACGTCATCTGTGGCCTCATCATCTAACCAACTAAACATGACTTCTGTGTAGAAGAAACCACACCTAGTTAAAACCAATCATCAAAATCCCTTGCCTAAATCACCACCCGTATGAACCATTTGTACCCAACCCTTACCAAAACAATCAAAAACCTCACCCACTCAATCAACAGCCTCATCTTCATCTGAATTTGACCCGCTCAAAGGATCTTACTCTAAGATCCTTGATATGTTGGTAGGGGATGCGACCATTTCCCTACCCCCACTCAGACTCTATGATCCATCTAAACCTCGACCTATAGGTTATGATGAATCTAAAATATGTGCTTACCATCGCACACCAGGACACGATGTAGAAGGATGCAAAGCTTTGAAATCCATCCTTCACCAGTCACCTATCTTGGATAGACAACCTAAGAAATACAATTTACGGAGAGAGAAGCCCTTAGCTTCGGTCCCTTATCCTATACCACCGTCCCCGCCTCACCAAAATCTATCATCATTGCAACCCCGCCTCTCGAGAATAATGACTTATCCCCGCCATCTTCCTCCTCTCGTATTCACGAGATCAACATGATTAACATTGCTACTCGAGGTCAGAAAAACAATGGAAAAGCTAAAGAAAGCACACATGCAGCCTCTCTTTCTCCTTCTGCCATCCCGATCACACCACCACCTAAAGTGGTCATTCGTGGACCTACCTATCCCGTCTCTGATGGAGTTACCCATCGCACCATGATCAAACAACTTCACCAATCTCCTGTCAAAATGACACTCTATGATCTCATTCAAACATCTGAATCACATCGACAAGCTTTAATTGAGATCCTTCAAGGGATAGAGGTCCTACCTAATGAAACCTTGCCCGTCACCTCCATTTTAACACCCAACCATGTCGCTTCTCTCACCAAACAACCTACCTCCACAACCACTTCTATCCCTGTACAGCAAAGTCGTCGGCAGCTTTTCTCAAGAAGAAATTGTCGCCGCGTTGGTGCGTAAGATCCTGATCCCACTCTTTTCATCTCAGCTTACGTCCGAGACATCCAAGTACATCGTGTTATGATCGACGGGGGTGCTATCCTGAACATCATCTCTTCCAAAGCCTTCCAACAAATGAATATCCCTCCTAGCTTCATGTGTGCCAACCCCACCATGTTGCGTTCATTCAACGATGCTATTACTTCTACCTTAGGCACCGTGATCCTTAACATTCGTGTAGGGCCACGTACCTTACCCAAACTCTTCTATGTCCTTGAGGGAGAATTCCAATACAACATATTGTTAGGCCGCCCTTGGATCCGGCATGGGATGCGTTCCCTCCACCTTACATAGATGCATCAAATTTGAGTATGAGGGGAAGTCATACACCGTCAAAGCTGATGCTTCCCCTTTCAAAACCTGCAATATGTTATATTGCCCTAATGATGTGCTTGTACCAGTCAAGGCACCCATTGATCCAGCCCAACCATCTACTTCAACCACGCCTCAACCATCCACCTTAACCACACTCACACCTTCGACCAATGAACCCACCACCATGAATACCACTTCCTTCCCCACGGACAACATCCCAACTTCAGACCCCTTGGTAGATGTTTTTCAATGCCTTACGCTAGGGAATACCGCCTATACAACGTTAGCACCTTTCATACCCCACAGGAGTATGGACAGTTACATGCGCATCCTACCTATGACCGTCGTGTGGGGGAGGTGATCTCCTATGGACCACCTAATTGCCGCACCAACCTAACATATGGGGGTGTCGACACATCCTCTATCACCCCTGAACCTCCCCTTGGTGTGGTTCCCTTCCAATCTAATTTTCGATATCTAACCAACCGATCGATTTTGCCCTCACCTTCCTGACACTGTGCTTGGAAGGGTTTTGGTTTCGGTCTTTATGAACAAGGCCGACATACGATCATTCCCGTAACTACCCGCAAACACAAAGATCGTCGTGGTCTTGGATTTTTTGAACCACCTACACCGAAGAAACCTCATGTCAATTGTATCCAGGAAAACAACGAAGTCACCCCTTCCAAACCATCATCGCCCATTTTTCCATCTTCACCCATAGAATCGATAGACCCGGAATCTATCCCTCCTAACTTTTTTTTTTAGTGAATGCTATCTTCCTGGGTCCTCTCACTTATCAACGTGATAGTGAGGACCCATCTTCTCTCCCCCTTTTGTATCCAGACATGATCGAAGAAGATTCACCTTCAATTAATGTTGTGGAGTGCCAGGATGATGACTCCATCCTCACCTACCTTGGTGCGGATGACTCTTATATTCAACGTGCCTTACCATCTGACACCCAAACTATGTTGAATGAATCAACTATAGAAATCAACATCCACATGGAGGATGATCCTCACATTTTAAAGATCGGACAATCTCTTGATGCATTAGAACAAGCCGCCTTCACTACCTTCCTCCGTGCCCGCAATCAAGATTTTGCTTGGTCCTACGCCGACATGCCAGGAATCGATCCTGACATTGCTGTCCATAACATCACTCTGAAACCAGACTCTAAACCAGTTAAATAGAAACTGAGAAAAATGCATCCACGCATTGCCCTCTTGGTGAAAGAAGAGCTTCAACGCCTCCTTTCTGTTTCTTTCATCTTACCTATTGACTATCCGCAATGGATTTCTAATGTCATACCTGTCACTAAAGTGACGGGGGACTTTGGATATGCATGGATTTTCGGGACCTTAACCTCACTTGCCCAAAGGATGAATTCCCCTTACCTAGCATTGATCAACTTGTTGATCTCACTGCAGGCCATGAGATGCTTTCTCTCATGGATGGCTTCTCGGGATACAATCAAATTTTGGTAGCCCCAACCGATCAACATAAAACCACCTTCATTACCCCCTGGGGGACCTTCTGCTATCGTGTCATGCCATTCGGCCTTAAGAATGCTGGTGCGACCTATCAGTGGGCTATGAATTATATTTTTCATGACATTATGCACACTATCCTCGAGGATTATGTCGATGATCTTCTTGGAAAATATAAACATCGCAGTGAACATCTCGATGTTTTAACCATTATTTTTATCACCTGTTACAATACTGTGTTCGTCTTCAACCAAAGAAATGTGTCTTTGGCATCCTTTCGGGAAAACTCCTTGGCTTTATCATCTCTTTGCATGGCATTGAGGTCGACCTAGCTAAAGTCAAAGCTATCCTAGAAATGCCCCCACCCACTAACCTCAAACAATTGCGTAGTTTGCAGGGAAAACTCTAATCTATCCGGCGTTTCATTTCACAACTCTCAGATCGATGTCAACCTTTCCATCATCTCCTTAAAAAGGACATTGTCTTTCAATGGAGCAAGGAGTGCCACCAAGCCTTTGAGGCTCTTAAAGCTTATCTCTTGCAGCCACCCGTGCTTGTCCCACCTCAGGACGATCACCCTTTCTACCTTTACCTTTCTACCACCGACCATGTTGTAGGAGCCATGCTCGCACATCGTGACTCTGAGCATCGAGAACAAGCATTTTATTACATAAGCCATACTCTTGTGGATTACGAGACTAGGTATACACATGTAGAAAAGTTGTGCCTAGCCCTATCATTTGTGGCCACCAAACTCCGACATTACCTCCTGAATCACAAAACTTTTGTCATCACCAACGCTGACCCCATACATTATATGTATGCCAAACCTCATCTAAACCAACACATCACCCGATGGCTTATGCTCCTCACCGACCTCGACCTTGAGTTTGTACACCAGAAATCATTCAAAGGACAAACTATCATGGACCAACTCGCGGAAGCCCCTTTACCTGGGGAACAATTTACCAATTTTACTTTCCCTGATGAGCTCATCATAACTCTTTCACTCAGTGATGTGTTGTATCCAATGACCCTATTCTTTGATGGATCTAAATGCCAGTGCGGTGGAGGGGCAAGCATTGTTCTCATTCCTCTTGAAGGTGAACCTATGCCTCTTTCATTCAGGCTCGATTTCCCCTGCACTAACAATACGGTGGAATACGAGGCCCTTGTTTTGGGTCTCCACGTTGCGTTACACTTAGGTGTGAAGTCTATTAATATTTTTGGTGACTCTCAATTGGTAGTAAATCAAGTTACTGGCATCTACCAATGTAAAAATGAGGAACTTCAAAAGTACAAACATTACGTGGATTCACTTTTGACCTTATTTTCTCATTATTCTATCCAAACCATTCCCCGCTCAACTAATAAATTTGCAGATACTATGGCTTGCTTGGCCTCACAAATTCCGGCCTCACCAACTGACTCGGACATATTTGTCTTGGTCTAACAACTCTTTGCCCCATCTTACTTAGTTCCGGATGTTTGTATGGTAAATAATGTATCTGTTGATTCAAGGATACCTAGTATCACCAATTTCATGACTACCTTACAACCTCTGTTCTACCACCTGACCTTACTAGTAATGGCAAACATGCTTTTCTTAAAAGTGTTTCTCGTTATGTCATCATGGGGGGAATCCTCTATAAACGTGGCTTCGATGGTATCCTCATTCGCTATCTAACCGACACTGAATTCGCTCATACCACCCAACAAATCCATGACGGACTTTTTGGCGGGCACTTTAGTGGCCTTGCCATGGCCAAGCGGATCCTTCGCCTAGGATATTATTGGCCTACTCTCAATAAAGACTGCTGCGAATATGTTAAGCATTTGTGTTATGTGTCAACAACATGCCAACCTTCAACATACTCCCAGCCATCCGCTACAGGTCGCACGAGATCTTTGGCCTTTCTCACAATGGGGTTTGGACCTTATTGGTGAGATTCATCCACCTTCTTCGCAACGTCACCATTGGATCATCACGGCAACCGAATATTACACTAAATGGGTGGAGGCCGTTCCACTCATTTCAACCAAAAAGGAGAAAATTGTTGAATTCATCAATCATCACATTATTTGCCGTTTCGGTGTTCCTCATCGCTTGATAACCGATAATGGAAAATATTTCAAAAATAAGTCATTGTAGAGCCCCGTGTGACAACTTTGGTATCAAACTTAGCTTCTCATCACCATACTATCCACAAGAAAATGGACAAGCCGAATCTTGTAACAAAACCTTAACCAAAATTCTCATGAAAGTAGTTAACGATTTTGGAAAAAACTGGCATGATCACATCCCCTTTGCCCTTTGGGCTTATCGTACCAGCATTCATACTTCCACTAATGCCACACCATTCTCTCTGGTGTATGGTACCGAGGCTATCTTGCCTCTTGAAATACAAATCCCTTCTCTTAGAATATCTCTTCAGGATATTCTCACCAATGATGACTTCCGCCAAGAGCGGTTAGCCCAATTAGAGCTTCTTGATGAGCGTCGTCTTACAGCTCTTGACCACCTTCAAATTTATCAAAAGTGCATTAAGCATGCTTATGATAAGTGAATTCATGAGCATACCTTTAAGATTGGTGATCTTTTCTCAAAGAGAATCAACATGTAACCAAACTAGAAAAGAGCAAACGTGGAAAATTTTCTCCTAATTGGATTGGGCCTTACATTATCACTCACACCTATGGATCAGGTACTTATCGTTTAGCTTCGCTTAATGGTAAACCCGAGCCTGAACCCCTTAATGCCTTGCATCTCCGACCATTCTACTATTGAATTTAGTGTTACATCACTTCTTATCTACCTTGTGCTCGTCCCTTGAGCTCATTTACCACCTCATACACCTTGTTTCGTGCATCTCAAAATAGAATCAAGCTCACATGGTTTGATCATCACCTCCTCTTAAAGATGCCTTCCCCTTTTTAGTCTGGTCCATGACTTAAAAGTATCAAAATAACAAGTTCTCAATTATACAATTCTGGGATATTCTTGAGTCAAACTTCCTGCAAAACTAGATACTTCATGCCAAATGGACATCTAGACCTCTAAGCTCTAAACTAGACTGCTCCCTCGAAGGACAGCTATGTGCAAAGCCGCATCTGCTATTATAAACTAGACTGCTCCCTCGAAGGACAACTATGTGCAAAGCCGCATCATGCTACTATAAGTAGACTGCTCCCTTGAAGGACAACTATACAAAGTCAGCCTCTATCAGAAGCTTCTCGCATTGATCAGCTTCGTGAAGACCTCAAGAAACAACAAAATGCATATCCCATATAGACTTCCCGCATCGATCAGTCTATATCCAGAAAAATAAAAGCAGTATTCAAAAGCACTTTTGAGTCATGGACTCGTCTATTTAGGTTTGGATCTATTTCATCAAAATAATCACCTTATAACAAGTCCTCTACGCCCCAGCTATACCATCCACCTCACCTCACCATTCTTCAAAACCACTAAACTAAAGGGACGTGACATATATCCAATATATTGTGATTATACAACTCTTTTCACCTATCGACTTCTCACCTATGCAAGGTACCTAGGGATTCAAGCTCATCCTACGATAATACGTGGTTTGTTTAGCTCTTTCCAACTATGGGACATTTTTTCTCTTTTACCCGAATCTAGGATTATGTGTTGACCTTAATCAGGACACGGTTCCCTAATGCTTGGGTAAGCTAACCCTCGCTTCACCTATACCTTACCAACTCCAACAACCTTACCCTACCAATATCAAAATTTTTACCAACCAACAAATTGCCTAACCACAACCAAATTGCCTGAATTCACCTCTCCCTGGTCCTAAGGGAGAACTACATCGGTCTAAGGCCCCTCCTTGGTTTGTGCAATGGGCTATGTAGGAATCACTTAGGAGACATGGGGTCTCCCAAGGTTAGCTCGACCATCCCCTACCATAACCTATCATGTGTTGTGTTTTGCTTAAAAATATAAATGTTTTTGCATATTTATATTGATAACACTCACCTTTGTCCTTTATCAATCCAAACATTCAAAACACAAACATTTCTTATTATTATCATAAACTCAAAATCAACATACATATTCAGTTTTATTTATATGTTAAACAAATACATCTTCTCTATCATCGACGTGCAGGTCGGCATCCTTATTTATTCTTCTACCCCTATGAAATTCACGTAGGCCCCCGCACCTCATCCCAAACCAGGTAGTGATGGTGATCATCGACACCGCTCACCTGGCCTCTCCATCCTCAAAGGGGCCACTGCTATTGGTTCCTCCCACTGATCCACCAATCTCTTCTGTAACATACGAATACGCTCTCGCGTGGAGGAATCTTGCCTCTAGTCTCTCCACTCGTGACTGCGAAACCTCTAACAATCTCATTGTCTCATTCACCTATGTTTGAAGCTAGTGAACTAAACCCTGTAGGTGGTCTCTCTCCGCTGTAATCACAGCTATGTCAGGATGATCGGCCCTCTCACGTGCACCTCGCAGCTCTGCTACCCACCATAATCTATAAGACTCTGTCACTCCTGCATCCATTACCCTGCGATCGGCTGTTGTCTCTTCTGGTCCTTCTGGAAGTGTCGGTCATGGAGGTGAGAAGGGTGCCTCGGCATCGATCCTCCTGTATGGTCTATGAGCCATGGGTATATCCTGAACAAATCCAAATTTTCGCCACACGCGATCTAGAGGAATCCTCTCGTACTCACCTGGCCTGTGTCCCATAATCCACCTCAATCGCTCTACACCCCTCAAATCCTCAGGCTATGTTTGCCATCACCATGTAGTTCCCGTAAGGCCTCCAATGGATATCCGCAATCGTCACCATCTCCCACATCTACCTATAATACTCGGCGTCATCTATCATGGTTTCAGCTCTTGCCTCTTGCTCTGTCTGGACCCATCGTCTGAATCCCAACCTCTGCACTCCTGTCTCTCCTCCCTGGATTGGTCGGCCTATTGGTCACACACACACAATGTGCTCATAGGCCCAACAATGTAATAAGTATGCACAATCTAGTGTAGTCCTGTGATTTCACCTGCATGCCCATAAACCCCTGTATAGCTCCACAAGATATGCAGGTGCCCATGTGAAGGTAACGCTACCTTCTATCATTTCACGAATAATACACATCAATGATTTCAGAAATCTTCCCCATCCGCTCTAGGTAATGCATAATACCCCACCGCTATCATTAATACCACTGCCAACCTTGTTGCCTCAGGGTGTGCCGCAAACATTATACCATAAGTGAATGTCAAACCTCGCTGTGTCAAATCTCATGCGGCTGGACCAAATACTATCGTTATCGCTGCCCGCGCCGCGTTAGGCCCTACCTGATACACTGGTCTTCCTGTAATTGGGAGTCTCAAAATTTGGAACACATCTTCTAACGTCACTGTCATCTCCCCTATTGGCAGATAAAAGGTATTCTTTTCAGGATTCCATCTCTTAATCAGCGCCTGCAACATAGCATGATTACATGTGATCCGTGAATAATAGCAGATTCCGCTTAACCCCACACAGTTTATTAATGCCCACTCAACTGGTGTTACATCCACTCATACTCGTGACAATAAAGCCGACACCCTATCATTCATCCTCAACTCGCTCGTGCTCGCACACATTAAACCAAAAACAACAAATCAACAAATAACTTCCAAATCCATAACTTTACACAAGAATCGATATCGGTTATATACAACCGATACCAGTTACCTAACCGATACCGGTTATTCCTAGATGATATCGGTCACTGTCAATTCCAACCACCCCACTCAAAAACACCACCTATGATAACTTCTGCGCTCGTTTTCCCCTCTCTGTACCTATGCACATATCTCCAACACCTGATTACTTACCCTACAACACTCACCCCATCCCAAACCTTTTGCCTATCACCTTTCTTTTTCATCTCTACCCACTTACCTTCCCACATCCTATTCATATGCATGCAAAAATTTAACTCCAACCAAAAATCATATATACCTCCTGGGATGCAGCAGTTTGAGGTGGAACCTGTCTTCCCTCTCCTCTCTACCCGCTGGATGCTTCTCCTTGTTCAGCCATGTTCACCACCCTCTTCACTATTACTTGCCTTTACGCCTTCTTACTCCAAGCTCATGATCACTTTACCTGTCTCTTTCCTCCTTATCACTCAATTCTCCCATGCAACTACCCTGTATGGACGACAACAGCCTCACATCCTCGTATTTAACATGTTGCATGGCTCTAAAAATAAGAATCTAAAATTGCCTCCCCATCTTTTCTATTTTTAGAAAAGCTTGTTTTAACATAACCGATGTCGGTTATGTAACCGGTATCGGTCAATAGTGACCGACATCGGTTATCTAATCGATATCGGTCCAACAGTATACCTATTTTGATTATATCCAGGCCTTCTCTTTGTTTTTTACAAAATTTTGGCGGCGCCGCCTCTTTTCCCTGCATAATGACATCACTATCAACATCCATCATCATAATAAACATCAATATTTCAAAACATATGCATATCATTAAAACATCATCAACATCATTTATATATACATCACAAACATTCCAATACCATCGACAAAAAACATAAAACATTATAATATATGCACCAAATCCACAATTATACACACCATATGGATCAACCTCATCATCTATATATATCATCAAAACAATGTTACAATATACAAATTACCCTGCATGGGGCCTCTATCATACCAAAAAAATAAAAAGTCGGCACGCAAGCCATTTGCCTCTGTCAAAATCTCGACTCACTTGGCAGCCGGCCTCTCATGTCAAAAATATACTCGGCTCGCAGGCCGGTATCAATTGTACAACATGTACTGCTCGCGAGCCAGTATATATAACAAAAATGAATACATGAATCCTATGAGGGTACGCAGGCCTCTATATACACATTCGGTTCACAAACCGGTGTCTCTATCAACAAAACCCTACTCTCGCTCCCGGGGTGACTTAGCTCTCTCCCCTCCTCGGCTCATCTCTCGGTTGGCCCCGTGCCGAATCTCGCCTCCTACCCATCATCGACCACCACCTTTGTGGTGGGTGCGGCCCCATGTGACCTATGACTGGGACGTCTCGGCTCGTGAGCGCATATGGTGATAGTCGGCCTCGGTACCATCAAGACATCTCGATAATATTGAGCCTCCGCTCGCCTCCATATATCAAAGCCCATGCCACCATGGTGGTGGTGGGCTGGTCCCCGGCCTAATAATAAGTGGACCCCGACCTACCTATACGCCCGTGCTCGAGGCCGTCACTCCGCACTCGTGCTCGAGGCTGTGCCTATGGCGACCGTGCTCGTGCTCGAGGCTGTACTCTACGCCGTGCTCGAGGATGTACCGTGTTCGTGCTCGAGACTATGTTCGTACTCGTGCTTGGGCCAACCGCCTCGTAGCGCCAAATCTGCTTCTGTGCAGCAGTAAGCCGCCTGTAACACCGCACTCGGCCCAAAATATGGTCCTCTCTCGCTATAATATGCAATCTGGGCTGTGTGGGCTGTGCTCTCATGGCTGCCCTCTGCCCTGCCCACCAAACCAAAAATGCACCTGTAACACCGGAGTCATCCACCGTATCATCCGCCAGTCTCTCTGTGACCTAGACTGGGTCCAATGGCTGCGGAAGAGGCAGTGGTGCCTCTACATCCTCCCTCTGATACTGTGGGAAGGGAGGTGGTTCATCCTACCATAGGCCCAACTTTCCGCACCCTCTCTAGGGGAATCCGCTCATGCTCCCCGGGTCTCCGTCCAGCTATCCAGAAGATGTACTGGATCCATCGCAGCTGTGCTCAGGCTCATCCACAGGGCTGATGGCCTCTGTATGGCCTCCATATAATATCTAGTGTGGTCAGGCCCTCTAACATATGCCTGTAGTATGCAACATCTCGCCCTATGATAACTGCTCGTGGCTGGCCCACGACCCCCAACCACCTCTGAAACTCATACCTATACACTACCTGTGGCCCTGGCTACTGGGGCAACCCTATAGGTCATAAACACACGATATGCTCATACGCCCAATAGTGTAGCAAGAATGTCGAGCATATCCCGAATCACCTCATACAACGATAGCCCCAAAGCTCTTCTCAGTATAGCTGCACTAAATACATCGGTGCCCATGCATAGCAGGTGTGCTCCTCCACCATCTCATGTAAAACTCCCATCAGAGCCCATGGGAAGCGGCCTCCCTCTAAGTTTGGGAGGGCGAAGCAGGTGATACCAATCATCATCAACACGGCAAGCCGTGTCTCCTATCGATGTGCGCGATACATATCGTTGTAGCAGATGCTCGCACTATGGTACGTAATCAATGGGGCTGCATCCCCAAATACCTGCAGGATGCTATCCATCGCTGTCTCAGCATCCACCTAGAACACCACCTCACCTATGATCGGTAGTCTCAGGATGTGATACACATCCTCTAGTGTGACTATCATCTCTCCAGTCGGGAGATGGAAGACATTGGTTGCCGGATCCCATCTCTCGATGAGGGCAACCATCAGGCTATGGTCCCTATCCATAGCCCTATACCTCTGGACTCCGCCAAGTCCAACCTCCGCATGACCGCCACTGTGCTGCAAGTCACATGTGGCCGCATCCACCCCAGTAGAGGCGGCATCCGATCCCACATCGTCGCCATCGCGTGCTCGCAAAACAACCCACTCCATCAGGCCTACCCTTTACAAAACAACTACCCAATAACCCCAATATCACTAACCCCACCCAACAAACACCTACAATATCCCCTTTACCTATCCCACAACCTACCACCTACCCCACTCATACACCACCCGATTCTCCCCACCCCAATAACCTTTCCTAGCAACTCTACCTTTTCCCCCTTCACCCCAAAAATCTATCCTACCCGCCTAAAACACACTAACATAACCAATTTCACACCCTTTCCTCCTACCTGTGGTGACCGCATTGAGTCACCCTCGACCGCCATCGGTCCCCCACTCCTTGTCTATACCCGACTTTTATGCACCAACGTTGGTCGACACATGACCGACGCCGGTCTCTATAACCATTACTCTATACAACTTTGGCTGTGACCGACATCGGCCATCAGGATTTCGGGCCAAACCAAAAATGGCCCCCAAATCTCTTTTTTTTTTTTTTTTACCCATCTACCCAGCCCAATTGCCTAAAAACTTACCCACCCTACCGTTTTGACTTACCTAACATATCTACCCACTCCATTTTATGATTTACCTTCATTTATTCATTATTTTCTCCAATTTTAGATTCCTACCCCAAAACCCACATCCTAGCTAAATTCATCAACTTTACATAAAGAAGGATTCAGAGCCTCATCACGTTATGACTACACACACGTGGGATAGGTGGTGGTGGTCCAGCTCCTCCAACACCTCTTGCTCCTCTAGGCTGTGCCATAGCTCTAAATCTCCTCAACAGGGTCCTCAACCAATCAAACTTTACCTCCTGATCTCTGGGGCCTACCAATAACTCACTCCCCCACTCAACTAGTGCCAACTCACCAAATACCCAACCCAATCAATTCACAACTCAAACAAGAAACAGGTTGGCACTCAAATTCACAATGTGAAAATGACGCGCCGTATTTTTTCTTTTGATAGGTTTTGACCTCTAACCGATATCGGTTATGGCACGCCCTAGAAAACCGATATCGGTCTTCTAACCGATACTGGTCATAACTAACCGATATCGTAACTCCGCCTAGTTTACCCTAACTCTTGCTCTTCCTCACCGAACTCTATTTTTCACCACAATGCCTACCCCCGGCCTTTGATAAATAGTCTTATTTTGAATCCATTGGCCCGACCCAAGGCCGCCACCAACCAATCGGCCCGACCCAAGGCCGCAACCAACCAATCGGCCCGACCCAAGGCCGCAACAACCCAATCGGCCCGACCCAAGGCCACACCCAACCAATCGCCCGACCCAAGGCCGCAACCAACCAATCAGCTTGACCCAAGGCCGCAACAAACCAATCGGCCCGACCCAAGGCCGCACCTAACCAATCGGCCCGACCCAAGGCCGCAACCAACCACTCGGCCCAACCCAAGGCCGCAACAAACCAATTGGCCCAACCCAAGGCCGCAACCAACCAATCGGTCCAACCCACGGCCACACCAATTAAGTACCTCGACCAAAGCCCGCAAATTACGATTCTATCCACCCATAATGTAGTTGTTTGTTCAATCGAGCTCACCTGTTCATGTTTTAGCATGACTAGGATACTTGAATTGATCAGCCAACCAGCTTTGCTTAGACCGAGACCGTGACATTTATCTCAACCAAACCAACCATTTCGTATCGCTTGTCGAACATACCTAAAAGTTTCGGTAACTTACCCTTTATATCCCTGGAGCTACTTCCTATGCCTTGGATACCAGGATTATATCAACCTTGTTTGGATAAACTATCGACCTTTGCCTATGAATTGCTTTTTTTCTCTTCAACTCATGTACCCTGGTCGCACTACTGCATTTCAACGTGCGTCAACGCCCTGAACTTACCCCACCATCTTACCATCATCTCATCATCATTCATCCTTTATCAACCCTATCCCCGATTTCACGTCACCTCAACTGCGTGATAGATTTGATGGGGATTACCTATACCCTTAATCGGGCAACCACTTCTTATTATTGTCAAGTGCAACTTTACAAGACAAGCTACATGACAACAAGGGGCAAATGTAGACACCAAATTTGGGTCTTACGACGCCTTGTACCCGTATCTTGTCCCACAACCTAACCCTACCTCACCACCTAAAACATTACACACTGAATTATTTATTAATTACCTTATAATTAATAAATCCACATCTCCAACCCTGCCACCTCACCTCGCCACCTCACTTATGACCTAGCCCTAACCCTAAAATAACCTAATTAAGACCTATGACTTGGTCCAGGCCCACACCCATGACTCATCACCCCTCACCCGCATCAAAACGAGCCTAATAATGACTTGACCAAGCCCACAACTGACCCCTCGAGAGAAAAGGAGGGAAAGTTGGCTATTTTTGGTAAAAATAGCCAACTTTGACTTGACCGATGTCGGTCCCTACTTGATCGCCGCCGTTATGCAACTACCATCGGTTCCCTATAAATGACCGACCCAACCAAAATGCCAGGATCCGAATTCATTTTGGCAGGAGAGAGAGAAGTGAAACAAGTAGAAGTTGCAGAGAAGAGGATCGAGCCAAGACTGTAACTGAGCAACTAGATCGTTGTCACACTCATCCAAGCATTGGGAAAGACTGAGGATAGCTTCATCAGCTCGCTTTCCAATACCGGATCATCCCAACTAAGCCTTACTGTCGCCACCACATTCCTTGGACCTGTATCTTCATCAGGAACTAGTAAGTAGTATCTTGTATGTTTCTAAACACCATTTCTTGAACTTTTAATTCATAATAATTATAAGCTCACTCCTAGATCTACCACCCGGCAGCACTCTGCACCTAACTTTCATTCATCAACCCCGATATTGCCCCAAAGACAGTTTTCTCACTCTCTGAGTTTTCTCCATCACCCTACTACCCCCCTAATCATTTATTAACCCTATAAACACCATAACCACCTTACAACTGACTTCCATTCGAAACCCCTAAATCACTGCCCCTACCGATATCGGTTATCTTCTACCGGTATCGGTGTTATAACCACAGTCGGTTATCCAGTGACCGGCATCATGTGACTTATACCAAAACCAACCTTTCCCTTATTTAACCCCAAACAATCTCATATCCAGCTGGGTCTATCCTTGTAACTTGATCTAAATGCATCAATAACCGGTGACCAAACAAACATCATGACATTTTATTATTGGTAGTTTAGTCTCTATTGCTTTTTAACAAGGTACCTAAATCGTGATTTCGCAATAGCTTCTTTATTATCATTTGCATTAATTCGTATTAAAAGGGGAACTGACCACCTTCGAAAGGAAGTCTAATATTTCCCCTGAGCCCAAGGCAATTCCCTCACTTATTTTCTAACTAATATCGGTGGTCTTGTATTCTTACTTACAGGTAGTCCTTCCTGCATAAAAAGGAGTTCTTCACAATCAATCGATCTCTCTACTGGCACGTGCACACCTTCCCAACACTCAATAGGTATTCCTCATAGCCCTAACCCTTATCTCTGCTTCTCAAGAGAATGAAAGGATAAAATCAAATCTATTAGGAACAAAATTCTCGTATAAACATGAGCAACCTTATTTTAAATAGAAAATCATAGATCTCAAGAATCAGTAAAGATGCATGGAATGTATCTTGTTTGTTGAGGTGTCCCCGGTTCTTGGAGGCACAAACATGTTGGTTAGATTGCAGATCCGGTTATTGAGGTATGGTTTTATCTTGGTATTGCAGTGCTTATATTATTTTGGTTGCACATACATGTTTGGGATTATAGATCTAGATCTTGAGAATGAGAGAAAAGGAGCAGTTATGCATCCTTTGGTGCAGTTAGATGCATGGGATTCTTAGAGAGGCAAAATATAGTAGCACAAATGAAGATGGGGTTTCCATCAGAGAAGCATGTTCTTCAGTTGAAGATGCGGTTGAGTATCTTGGTGCTGGTAAGGTGATGTATTTCATCTTGGTGTAATTTTTATTGCATGTATTATTGCTGTTTAGTTTTTGTGCAAGATTTGGGTGCTTCTTGAAATGAATAGCTCAACATAACTATCGGATTTGGTCAGAGTAGGCACCTGGTTTGGTGACCTATGCCAATTTGTGGTGTTCTGTTAGTTCCAACAACACCGATGTTGGTCAGGGAACCGACATCAACCACAGATGGTAACCGATACTGGTCAATGAACCATAGTTTGTCTCTGTGACAATGAGTTTGCACATGATTTATTATAGTAGAAGAGGGCATAGATGGTTTAGTGTCCTACTTTGGAGGATCATGTTTCTTGCACAGTGTGTACAGTAGAAAAAAATATCGATCACTTTAATGTTTGGATCGGAGAAGAGGATGGATTTGGCTTGGTTAGTCCAAAGTGAGACTTTGGGTCAGGTATCTCTATATGGTTCATGTTTTATT
Source organism: Taxus wallichiana var. yunnanensis (assembly GCA_018340775.1). Taxonomy (NCBI): domain Eukaryota; kingdom Viridiplantae; phylum Streptophyta; class Pinopsida; order Cupressales; family Taxaceae; genus Taxus; species Taxus wallichiana. The sequence goes on from CM031240.1 coordinate 848,351,259, forward strand.
TCTTTCTTTTGGAGCAACTAATATTATGTTTGGATAGTGTGCACAGATTTACACCATGTTCTTGGTCTTGTTTGAATTTTATTTCCCAGTTGTGTGGAATCTTAAGGACAAGGATATCTAGTCTAATGATGAGATCTTCAATGAAAAGTCATGGTTAGACACAGTTGCAGGTAGTAACGAAATATGTTGAGTACACAAGATGAAAAGAAGTTGATTCACCTACTTCACAAGAAGTCCAAACTTCTGTGATGTAGGAGTATTCTTTGATAAGAAGGGAATCATTTTATATTTTCTTTCATCTTTTTTTATTTCTCACTAACATATTAGCTTTTGAGCTTGGTGATATTTACAGGTATATTGAGTTTATTGCTTTGTGATGTCACTTATTATGTTATTTTGTGGTGCCTTGATATCCCTATGGGACTACGGTTGATGGTTAGATTCGGATGGGTGAAGATGCTAGTCTAATTTTTCAGAGTTTTAAGGGTTAAAAGAGAAAATATGCTAGTTACAGAGACCAGTGTCAGTTAGGATTAACCGTGGTCGGTCATCTAGTAACCATGGTCGGTCAGCAGTGACTGGGGTCGGTTAGGAAACCGTGGTCGAGTTTGGTCACAGGTTTGACAACAATGTTTATTTACCATTTTTAGATGGTGCCCTTGTTTTGCTTTCATCTTGGTTGATTGTGCATGTGATTTTGATGAAATATTTATTGTTATTTTCACTATTTATTAGTTGCATGGTTTAACATGGTTGTTTTTTATTGACATTGATGAGCACAGGATTCATATATTGCTTTGGAGTTAGTCGGTGAGATACTTGGTGCTTCTGGAGAGCCTGATGATATGGATGGATGTATAGGTGAGTTTATACATGTGGATAGATTCAGTTTTATGAGTCTATGATGATGTAGATGTTTGATTTTCACATGGATGCCTATGAGCACAGGTTCAGTTGCCTTGAGCATGAGTAGGGGATGTTTGTATTTCCTCTTGATTACTATGTTACTCCTTGATAGGTATGTTATCTACAGATGATTTTCTTGGACATGCTAGTTGTTTATGTAGGGTTGGATTTGTAGATTACAGTGTTTGGATTTATTTGAGTTATGCAGTGTTTGTGGATTGATCACCCATTATTGCATGTAGAAATCATTCAAGGTTGTTTTTACCTAGGATCTTGTTTTGCTTTTGTATATTCCAGTTTGACTTGTCTTTGGATAGTTGCATTAGTGGTTGCATGAAGACATGGATAGATGGATGAAGAACATGGTTGGTTTTATAGGTATGGTTATGGTTATAGTTGAAGCTCAGTACTTTAGTTTGAGTGGGAGCTCTTACAAGTATGTTAGTCATGATGGCTTGGTTGCATGAGAGGCTCAGTGTTATGATTTAGTGGGAACTTGGTGTATGGATAGCTTGATTATCACGGATCAGTTGTAGCTTTGTGGTGGTTTGGTAAGTCATGATTTTATCTTGGTTTGAGAAGATGGTTTGATCTTCCTAGTTTTATTTTATGAGATAATTGTTTTAGGAAAGAAAAGATGGTCTTCATGGTGTAGAGGACAGTGATGTACAAGTACAAAGGTTCAACAATTTATCTGCAAGTGGGAGATTATTAGGTTATGGAGCTGAATTACTTCACAAATAACTTGTTTCACACCTTGCTAGACAACACAATAACCATCATCAGTTAGGAGGGACCGGCATCGGTCACCTATGACTGACATCGGTCAGGAAAGGAGGAACCATCATCGGTTAGGGATAACTGACATTAGTTACCTATGTGGGATTGTTTTAATTAACTCTCGGGAATTAGATCTATTTTTAGCATTAAAGTTGATTTAAAGGATGTAATTGCATGGCTATTGTGCCCTAAGTTTATATATGCCTATATAAGCATAAAAGCTAGGGTTAGAAGTAAAATTAAGAGAAGGATTGAATTAGATCCTTGATTCTCCTAGATTGAGAGGATGAAGATGAAGAAGAAGAAGAGAAAGAAAGAATAGGTTACATGAAGATAGAGTCTCCATGGAGAGGAGTTGGACAAAAGGAAATAGCAGGTACATCTAAATGGTGAGAAGAGGGTAACGTATTTTACTATATTTCCTTTATATAGTTATTGTCTCATTGCAACGGCTTGCATAGTATGCAAAGCACATAGATTTTCTTCTTGTAGATCCACATGTTGGTGAGATCTTGTATTATAGATCTATGTAGATCTAGTCTTGTATTTTAGATCCATGAGATCATATTGTATTATAGATACATGTAGATCTAGATATTGTAGAGGAGGTTATCTTCATGTTTATATAGGTTATGCATGAAGTGATGAAGAGACAGACTTACTTCTTGGTGCACAGTCATGGTTACACATTGGTAGACCCATACAAGAGGTCTTGTTTGTAGATCAACACAGAACTTGGTAGCAGTTCAAATATGCAGTAGTTCCCGGTTATGTGAGATCTCGATAGTGATGTTTGGAGGCACATTTGTAGTGCACTCATGGAGATCCGTTTAGAGATATGGAGGAGAAGAGATACTATTGGAGAGATGCATTATACTCTTGTATTGAAGAGTTGGTTTGTAGTCTTGTTGTATTATATATATGAGATATCTATCTTTGGTGGACGTAGCCCACATTAGGTGAACCACGGTACATGATGTGCTATGTGTGTGTACTTTGTTTTGATTTGGATTATTCTAGTTTATACTTCCACTGTTGTAGATTTTGGGAATTGTTTAGACCATGTGTGCATGATTTTGGTTGTTATTAAATCATAGCACTATTCCGTAGTCTTGAATTCCCAACATTGCCTAATTGATAATTTCAGCCGTAAAACTTATCTACCTTGTATTTTTTTCTTCTCTCTTTGTTGTAGCTCCCACTCAATCAAAAAACTCTCTATGAGTAAATATGTCAACAAATAAAACCCTCCAACAAAGCTCTGATACCAGTTGTTGGGGTTAGCACAAGGTTGCATAGATAATATATCGAGTGTCTAAGCATACATGCAATAAAAGCGAGATATTCTACTAGAAGAAATATACAAAACAAGAGATATAAATCAACACCAGATTTAATGTGGTTCACCCAGTGTGGGCTACATCTACCAAGAAACAAGCCAATCTATTATCCAAAGCTTTTAGAAGATATATAATTGAAGATCTACAATCTTCCACACCTCTCAGATGTACAATAATTTATTTCTCTCAAGCTTTTCCTTCTTCTCCAAGAATTCTTTCTCTCACAATTATTTTCATAATAATCATTAACTCTCTCAATCCTTACTTCTAAACCCTAGATTTTATGCTTATATAGGCATATAAAAACTTAGGGAACTTAGCCATGTAATTATAATCAATAGATTTGCTTTAATACTAAATTTAGATATAATTCCCGTGAGTTAAATAAAACACTCACACACAGGTAACCGACACCAGTTATCCCTAATTGATGTCGATTCCTACTTTCCCGATCGATGCAAGTCATAAGTGACCGATTTCGGTCCCTTCATAACCGATGCTAGTTCTATCATAACCGATGTTTATTCTTGTGTTTTCTAGCAAGTTTAATATAACATGCTAAAGCTCAAGTAATTGAGCTCCATAACTCAACATTACCATCCATCCTATTTATACCCCTCTCCATAGGAAATAAATGCTCCTTGAATGATTTCTTCACATGCTTGAGATTTTATTTCCCTCATAATTTCTATTAATCCCTAGTTGTTGATAGCTATCTTTGGTTCTTTTTTCCCACTTGATCTTTAATGAATGTTAAGTGTGTGTCGTGGAATTATTTGTTGTTTCTTTTTCCTTCACACCTCGAAATGCATTAGGTATATTATGTTCCTAGGCCGTGTTGTTATCCCTTGTGTAATTCCTTTCTTTTACACACACTTCCTTGCCCTATAGCTCCTTATAAAGCTAACACCCCCTTTAAGTGATTCTCCTATCTTCCACCCACTCCACTTATCCGTTAGATTATTCCTTTGTTAAAAATTTCCTATTTTGCATGTGATTTCTTAGTTTCATGATCCTTTCCTTTATTTTCAATCTGCAAAGCATTTGTATTTTCATGCGCATCCTTCTTTCTCGAATCCTAAAAGTGACACCTTGTACCATTAAGCTGTCATACCTCTTTTCCTAGCACAAAAATTACATGGTCCTCTACACATTGATACTAGTAGTAAGTAGGGTAATGGCATGATTGGTCAAAACAACACAAAAAATTAAAATAAATTGCGTGAATCTCTTGTGCTTATTACATGCATGAAAGAAAATTTAATCTACAAAATGAAGTAACATTTAATCTAATGGCATACGTCTTATTCCATTACAATCCTACTTTATTGGAAATAAGGTTTTAGCTTACTTCCATTAAAGTAGCTTAGAATTAATATACTGGTGAGGTCCATCGATTGACAAAGCTTGATTGGAAAAATTTCTACTATCTCATAAGGACCTAGCCAATGGGTTTTAAGCTTCCTTGGGTGACACAAAAAATTTGAATCATACAATAAAACTTTTGTGCCTACACTCAAAGTTTTATGCTTGATATTTTGATCATGTCATGCCATTTTCCTTACTTTATCAATATTTTGAGACCATTAAACTTCAGAATCGATATTTATCCCATTGTAATAATTTTGTTAACCATTCGGTGATTGAATCTTCATCATCCAAGTTGGAAATTATCATGATTCTAAGGGGAGTTATATGAAGTTTATTAGTAACACTACTTCCATTCCATAGACAAGATGAAATGGAGTAATTTATAAAGGTGCTTGTATGTTGTTCGATAAACCTAAAATACTACTAAAACCTTTTCATCCCAATGTTTGTGCCCTACATCACAAATATTTGTTAAAGTGTGGCCCAATTTATTATTGAAAAATTCAATTACTCCATTAACCTACAGATGGTATGGTGTTGTTTTCTAATGTGTGACCATAAGATCCTGTAAAAGATCTTTATAGTATCATTCGAAAGTGTGTCCCTCTATCACTTGTTAGGCTCAACGGATATTCAAACCAGTTGATGATGTTTTCCCATAGGAACTTGTTTGTAATTGTTCGAGATGTTTTTAATTTTCTATTCAAATTAATGAAGTGAAACAATAATAAAAACTAACATTGAAAGATTTGGCATTTACCAATACCCGTAGAGATGGATGTGTCAGCGGTGTTCGATTGAAGTTGATCAAGTCCGAATGTATGTGTACTTCCTCCTATCTTGTGAAACAACCTGCAATCAAAGACACCGAATAGAAAGGATTAGAAAAATAGATAGACGAGATACCCAACAAAATCTAGTTCTAGGAGTCGAGAACGCTTCCTTGGAGGATGTCATCTCATTTGTAACAATTAAGTTAGTTGATAATAATGATATGGATGAAGATAAAGATATACAATCAAAGTAAATGTGTAGATAGAAAGAAATAATCTCTAGAAATCCAGATAAATGGGAAGGTCATGTGCAGATTCAAAAGTAGCCCAAGTGAGGGTAGATGCGATATGGACACATTCAAAGTAATTGTACCATAAATCCTTGGTATCTTGTTCAATCTCGTGAAGGAATTCAAATTGATCTTCAATGTCTTGGTTGGATTTAGTAAATCATATTGCATAAAGTGTGATCTTGTGAAGGATTTTGCATTATTCCCACAAAAGGGGTGTTGGAATATCGAATGTTGTAAATGATGGGAATTTCATGTGATTGACCAGGTATTTCATCAATGATCCATTCTCAAAGACATGTTAGAAGCAACATATATTATGAAAACTTATGAATAAAGTTGTGAGAAAGATGATAAATTTAATAAAAGATAGATTTGAAAAAAATTGTCGATGATTATGCCAATAATTGGAAATTAAAGTGAAATGCTAGTGATTTCATAGTAAGCTGTAAATGTTTGATAAAAATGAGTGTTTGATGATGCATAATGATGTTCCAGACTATTTAAAAGTTAAAATGTGATTGATAAAGATAAGTGAAGATTTAGGGAAAACCTTAAAAGTGTAGTGGAGCTAAAAGATCCCTCAAACCTTGTTGGAAGATGATTTGTGTTGGTTGAATGAGCTGGTGTAGTCTATAATTTAGGTGATGAAGATTGATCTCCAAACGTTTAAAAACTTGATGGTAAGACTTGATGATGTCTGATAAATTTGATATCTTTGTGCTGGAAGACAAGGTGTGGGATGTAAATGATTGAAGAAAACGTTGGGGCTTGAGATTCAAAATTGAGGATCCTGGAAGAAGGCATAAAACCTTCTATTTATAATCACTAGAGATTCAACATAATCACCGGTGATCTGGATTATTTGGGATTTGAGTGGTAAATTGGTTAAAACCATTTCAAAATGAAGTTTTTTTATTTTCTAGGTTGAGTAAATGTTGAAGAATGTTTGTTATTCAAAGTGTAGGGTTAAAAATGGTCATTAGATAGTTTATTTTATTTTTATTTTGGTTTTCAAGTGGTTTTAGGTGGTTAGGTGTATGATTAACCAAAAATGGGCTAACTAAGTAGTATATGGATAGTTAATATAAGCTATGAACAATCGTAATAAGATATATAAATGCAGAAAGAAATATGTGAGAAAGCTAAAAGATTATGCAAAAGGAATTGCTAACCCTAACATGTGAAAGAGAGTGACAAAAATTAAACTAATAACGGATGCATGTCGAGAGAGTGTCGCAGGTGGATGGAAAAATTAGGAGCAATAACGACGTGCAGTGCGTAAGTCTTGAAAAGGATGGATCTAAAGGATCTAGCTTAATTGAGATGCCTAGAGGGGGATTGGGGCGCCTACGGGTGATTTAGTATGTAATTTGGGTGCCCTTGTCTATGGAAAGCTCTAAAACTAGTTTTTATAGGGTCGAAGGTGGTCGAAACCCTTGCATGTGTCACATCAAATTTGTTGTCTTGTGTTGAATGTCACCAATCCTCCAAGATCAATGAAATAACTGTAAGACCTCAAAATAAACATTAAAACCTAAAAATAATAATGCATATGAAGGGTTTAGATTTTCCTCAAAGTGGCCATAATGGCGGACTTACAAACTAAGCGTTACATTACATCTTAGACTCGATGCGAGTTCTATGCAAGTGTGTGTTAACATGCCCTAGGTTTTTCTTGTGCAGTCACACTTTGTTAAGTAGCGAGAAATAATTATGTGTAGAAAATATAGTAGATTATGTGCATGTAATAGAATACAATCCCTCCCCTGTGAAGTGTGATACATATGTCGTAGCCACGATGATGGGGCTATATGGATACAAGTGATCTCCAATGTAATATATAGATGCAAGTCTGGATGGAGTGATAATAGTAAGTGATGTCGGGTCCCTCATTATGGTCTCATAACTTTATATTTAAAGGGTTCTCTTGATCTAATTTCGTAATTAACCCCAAAAAGGCTGACCAAAAGAAAAATAAAGATGCTAAATGGCTAGAAAGATCCCAAAAAGTGACGGGGAAAGTGCGAAAAGGATTGGGGTGCCCATGGTGGGACCGAGGGTGCTAACTGGGCACCTTAAAGACTGTCTCCGGGAAACCCAATCGAGGATAAACTGATGGGAAATGTCCAAAATAGAATGGGCATGTGGCTAAAAGGGGTGGTAATGGTGAAATAAAATAAAACAAGATGGATAAAAGATGGGGGTTAATAGGTAATTTCTTGACTTAAGAACCTTCTAAATAGTAATATGAAACTGAGATAAATAAAAGTCTAAAGTGCATGATTTTGTGACTACATTTTTCCCCCACTTTCTGTTGGTGAGCTGAAATCTTGGTAACACAAAGTAGATAGAGATGCGTGCACTGATGTCCATAAAGAATGTAGTAGAAATGCACCAAGGACTAGACAAAGTGTGGAATGAAAAACTATGGAAGAGCACGGAAACTAAAGATGAAAAACATGTAAAGAAAAAGTGATGAGAGTAAACCAAGGCGGAACATGTGTGTGTAGCTGTTGCGTTATGTAATGTACCTACATGGTTAGTAAAGCATGTGTTGTTGTGGTGGTGTTGTTGTTGTTCCCAATTTGATTGTTTGTTTCTCATATGACTGGACCTGCAAAGAGAAAATGATCAAGTAGTTAAACATGTATGTATGTAAGTGTAAAAATGTAATGTAAAAGATGCATGTATATGTAAAATATGCAAATGTAAATGAAACATGTGTACTTGATCTATGTTGAGAAAGAGAGTGTAGAAGGATATTAGGTACGACGAGTTTTTGGGCGATCGCATGCCACCCTGGCCAAAGAAGTGTAGGGAGGAAATGATTTGTTTCCTCCAAGCTCTAACCCTAATTTCGAATGTATGTGAAGACATATTTGTATCATCTTGGTTTTTGGGTGATTTGATGCCACCTGGCCAAAGTAGTATAGAGAGGCACACCCACCGTAACTTCCAACTCGTAACTAATTCCCAGAATGCTAAGGACACCATGTCCTGTAAAATCCACTATGTATGGGGTTTGTAAATTGGTCTAAACCCACTTGTTGTATGTAGCTGAACTAAAACGATGTATAATATCTTTGTTAGTGTTTAGAAAATCCCCAATGATGCTTCGGGGTGCATGTGACATCGGCGATGGGAGAATGCGACCCCAAAAGAGGACCAACTATATGTACTCTGTAACTCTTCCTATAGGGGAAGAAATGCACTTGGTAGAAACTAAAACACGCACAAACAAGGATGACTAGCTAAATACAAGCGTTAGTACGAAAACACATGAATGTAGAAAACACGTGTAAAGTATGCAGACAATGTAAAAACTACAAAAATAGTAGTGTAAATATGCAAGAAGAAAGTAAGCCACACAAAGTGGGTCACAAACATGGGACATCACTCACCATGTCACAAGACACGCAAGTCCATCATGGCCAAAAATAACAAACAAGCGTGCACACGAAACATAGGGAAAGGATCGTATACAAAAGAAAACAATGACAAATAATATAACAAACAAGTAAATAAGAAGTAGTCATGGAAACATGTAATCATGCAAAATAAGTGCTACACATAGAACACTTGTTAGCATGTTAGAGAAATAACCAATATGTCAAAATGTGAATAACCAAGTAATGTAAAGTGCTAAGTACAAAATGAAACAATAGCACTTGTGAGAGACGAATGTGGATGCCCCTAGTGACTAAAGTGTAGGAAGGATAGAAGGTGAGCATCCATTTTATGTGTGAAGGATCTCAGTATCGTGTTCACAACTAGACAAATGCATGAAAGTGCATGTGTGGATGGTATAGATAATGACATATAAGAAATCAATCTAACATGTGTAGTAAAGTGATCATGTAAAACACTAGTAAATAAGAGTAAATTCCCACAAGACAATGGAATATGTTGTGGATGGATGGAATGGAATGCATATTTATAATTAAAGTAATACTCATCCTCACTTCATTCATTATTTAATTACCTTAATTAAAACTAATTTCCACCTCACCTAGACACCTCACCCCACCACCTCACCTAGACACCTCATCACAAACCTATTCTTAGCATATTTCCCTTTTACTAGGACTCAATATTCACTCACCATAACTAACTAAGACTTAGTCCTACCTACCTTAATGAACTAAGACTTAGTCACCTAAAATCACATGCCTATTCTCCCTCTAACCACATTCCCACTCATTAAAATGTAACATTCCATTTTGATCCGAGAAGAATAGACAGAGCTGGCCCAAAAGATTGCCAAGATCTGGCATTTTTAGTAAACCTAGGATTTCCCACCTTAACCGATGCCAGTCAACCCTAAACCAACGCCGGTCACCCTAAACCATCATTGGTTACCATATATTCATTTTGGTAACCTTGTTTGAGAGGTTGGCCACATTCTCGAGTTTTGGAATGAAGGAGATCTACATGCAAGCAAGAACAGAGCCCTTTCACACATCCAGATAGCCATAGCCAACACCAAGATGGATTAAGAAGGTATTTGCATTCATGGTAGCATTTTCGGGAAGCACTGCCATAACACGAGCACCATTCCACATAAATCAACCATCACCATCATCTAGCCATCAAATCTGCAAACACCAGTAAGTGTATCTCTAACCTGCATCATTTCATACTTGTCTAGATTACAAAGTTTCTTCATCTCTGTTTATCAATCATCCATTTGCATTTTTCATCCCACCCTTGTTACCTTCCTTGTGAACCCAACCATCCCATCACCCACAATCATTTAATCACCTATACTTGATTCCTGAATACCTCTGAGTACTCCCAACACCTCCACAAACCTAACTATTCCCCTTACCATCTCTGTTCAATCTTAGAAAACCCCCAAAACCTAGTTTATTGAATTTCTACCATCCCGACTTAACCATCGTTGGTTTCCTCTTAACCATGTCATCGGTCATACCTCACCGATGTTGGTCTCTGTATTTGGTAATCCTACCAATAACAAAAACCTAATAACCTACATCCAAGAAACCCAAGCTACCCAGAATCTGACCCTGACCTGTCCCAACACCTTGACTACCTACCCTACTTCCAGATCTGATCATAACCTAGCCTGTTATATTAGATTTTTTATTGTATTTGGATGAGATACCCAAATCATATCAACTATAGTAGGACATTATTTATTTATGTCATTTCTTACATTAAGTTGTATTAAATAGTGGGTTGAATGCCACCAAGGAAGTACCACACTTCTAGATCTAGCACATGCTAGGCAGCCCACTGACATATATTGTTTAACTCTCTTTTGTGGTCTTGTTTTGTATTTCAGGTAGTTCCTCCTAGCCAAAAGGAAGCTCTCACAATCAACATTGGATCAAGAAGTCAGAATGCATGCAACAACCTTTAAACCGACCATCACAAATAGGTATTCCTCCTTGGCCCATCACCTTATCTATTTCATCAAATCCATAAAGAAAATGGTGAAACATTTTGGCATGCCAGTGGGACCCATCAGGGTTTTTGCATTTTATTCATTCCTAGGTGAAAGTTGTGTGTTTTTTCCCTTTTGAAAAGCTTCCACATTAATTTTCTTCTCTGGAATCTTCCCCTCTTTCTATTGTCTAAAAGCAATCATGTTTTGGTGCTTTAAAAAGAATACTTCTTTCTTTCATTAGTATTGCATTAGTGAAAGAGCATCCCTCTTCTGTTCATCACTTGCTACATCAAATATCACATTTTGATTTGGGTTTAAAACACTTGCATGGCATTCTGATTTATTGCATTATATCTCACATTAAAATTGAGGGCAACCTATATGGAAGTCATGACCAGTTGATGGTTGACACAACTGAATCATAGAAAGCACATTCTTTCTTCTCTCTCTTTGCCAAACTACACAAATTGGAATATATACATCTTCTTAAACAACATCCCACCGGAAGAAGAAGTTTATCAATGATCACATGATCAGAGGATTGACAAGTGGGCACCCAGCTGGTTATCTCTATCTAGTCATCACCCATCAGAGAAAGGCCCCCCCACCAAAACATAACTGAAACCTCACCTTTAGAATTTCCTTCTTCGTAGGAAGCCTTCCCAACCAAAAAATCTGTTCTAAATTCATGAGTCAATCTTTAAATAGCATAAGCTAAACACACTAAATTCACTTGTAGGATTATTACGTGTTTTTCTTAGCTTTGTTCTTGACTTGCGTTTTGAGGTGTGAGGTCGTATTCTCCATTTTTCTTTCCTTTCACACTCCATAATCATAGTTGGTGTATTCCAATTATTTCTGAGTGTGTCAGGACTCATTTTTACCATACTCAGACTTCTGGGTTGGTATCTCATTCAACCTTAATTCAAAAAAAAAATTTTCTTCATTCTATAGATTTCATAATAATCGGCATCGGTTTACATCTGACCATCATCGGTTATATGACCAGTGTCGGTTTCCCTGCTTTTTGGTCAACTTAAAAAAGACTCACTCATCTCATCTTCTTCTCTGTTTAAAATCTCTGGATGTCACCATATCCTCTTGCATTATGATATTATTGACTAAATATAGCTTCCATAGTTGACTTTCCCCTAGTTTTTGTCTCACTTTCTCAAATTATTAATTTCCCACAAGTAATCGCATCGATTATTGTGACCATCATCATCGATCACTTATTAATCGGAATTGGTTGGTCTAACCGTGGTCTTTTTCATTTTTGATTTTTAATCAAAACACCTACCAATTCACCTCTCATAATCAATTATTTTCCATCCTGCTATTTTTTTGTGTCATTTATAAAATATAGTCTTACCAGGTCAACACTTATTCACATGGTGACTTTGACTCATACCAAACTAATGCCCTTATATTTCATGCCAGCCATCACCACTCCCACCTAGTCCATCACCGCCATCCATCTGTCACCTATGGATCCAACTCAGCTTATCCCCATCACTACCGGTGATGAGGAGTTTCGTGAGACTCCTCGACTAGAATCCCGTTGCCCTCAATACTACCTTGCTCATTCTTCCACCCGGGATTCCTCAGGATAGTTAATATATGACATGCCCATATCTATCCCTCCTCTCTCACACCCACCTCTGCATCAGCTAGCACACCATCTCGCTACCATCATCCACTTTACCACTGTGGTGTCTCAGCTAGATCCCACAACCACTATAACTACAACATCTATCTATCACACTGTGACATCAATTGTCCCTCCGAAACCACGCTTTAAGTATAGCCCCATCTGCACCCGCTACCTCACATATACCTATTGCATCACAACCACCTCCGGTGTGACAGAAACTTACACCCCTTTCAGAACCTCATCCTTTCTATCCTGTAGTCCTTACCCCAATCACCACTAGAGTTGTTATGACTACCCCACCCACTTACACATACTACCAACAACCCCCGACCTCATCTATCACTTATTTTGGCTATGTGCCACCTACATCTATTCCTCTCTGCATAGTTCTCATACTCAACACCACCATACACTAGCATACCACCCACCTCATACATTCAACATCAACCCCCTTTTTTCTGAGGGGCACCCATTCATCACAACCTACTAATGACCTCATTAAAATGATGATGGAAAAGATGCAGACCTTAGAAGCATCTATTTTCTGGCTCCGTAATTCTTTAACTTATGATGAAATATGTAATGAGCCTATCCATCCATCTATTCCCATTCACGTCCCTACCCTGTGCATTGGGAAATGCCTAAATTCAATCACTTCAATAGTAAAGAAGACCCACAACAACACTTGTGGTCATTCAAACATGGGTGCTACCTAATCACCCCATGATGATGCTTTGCTCCTATGAACTTTCCCAATGTCCTTGACAGGACCAACATTGGATTGGTATAGTGGACTACCTCTAGACATTCCATTTATTCCTTTAATCAAGTAGCCCAAGCTTTCTTAGACCATTTTTCAATCAATGTTATCAAGAAAGTCACCATGACCGATCTATATTCAACCCGATAGTATGAAGATGAATCTATCATAGATTTCATTCCCGTTGCAGTGAGAGTCTTATCAACCAATTGACGTTCTAGCTACCTCAGACTGAACTTATTGAGTTTTTCACTAGAGCTTTGTGCTAGACACATCTCACCAACTCTCTGTAGTACAAACCTTCCAAACCTTTGATGAAGTGTTCACCATGGCACAAAAGCTGGAAATTTGCCATTGAAGAAAAGAAAATCCAATTATGAAACAAGAATGCCCCATTCAAATCAAATGACTCTTCTTCATCTTCAAAACCTCAAAATAACTATTCAAATCCCAAAGGATCTGCCAACATGTGGTAGTCCTCAAGGTGGGTCCATCTCATCCTTCTAATCAAGCCCAACCTTCTTCCAATCTTTTTCCCCTATCCAGGCCTTTCAGCTTGGTGGGAGAAATGGAAGTACACTTGATTGGAGAGCCCTATTCTTTAGTCTTGGAAAAGCTTCTTAAAGTTGGAGCCATTACACTTCCTCCCATAAAACCTCATATAGGTTTTGATCTCCCATCCTATGCCCATGCATGGTATAAAGAACATGACTATTGTAATTACCATCATGTTAAAGGCCATAGTGATGGTAACTGCATAAATTTTAAGAACATTGTCCAAGAGATGATAGATAATGGAGACCTTGTCGTGGACAACCCAAATGTGCCAACAAATCAAAATTTTCACATCTTTAAAAATTCATTCCCTAATCATAAACCATCATCTAATCAAAATAGTGAACCTTCATCCAAGTGAAAACAATGTCCGTGAAGTCCATGCATTTTTGATATCATACCAACCATTCCTCAAAACCCACCTATTTCATCTATTGAGGAAATTTTGGCATGAGCTCCTCTACCCACAGAGGAGCATACCTCTTCTACTCCTTCACCCACAGAGGAGTCCCCCTCATCTCCCCCTGCTCTCATGGAGGAACCCACACTTTCTACTGATGCCATTTCACCATCTACCTCACAACCTACCAAACAATCAACACTTTTAATTCTCCCATCCACAGAGAGAATCATCATCACCTTCTCCTCCACTAAGGAGAAGTCTACATCACCCCACCTATTATCTCTCCTACCCATGGGAGACTCATCAGACATGCCACTACTGTTGGGGGTAGTTCCCCCTCAAAGCATCCAGAACCCCATTGACATGATCTCGACTCTTTTACCTATAGAGTCTGAGGCTAGCCATTCCTATGTCTCACAGACATATTTTATAGGGATTTCCACCAAACCAATTCCATCCTCTTCTTTAGTAGTCCCATTTTCATGGCTGGTCGATCACTTGGATTATGTTGATAATTCCATGCTCTGGGGATGTCTTTGGCTCCCCTTTTTGACCCAAATGCAAATGTTTCCTGAAGATACTTCCATGATCTACCCAAAGGTATTTTCAACAACCAAATCAACATTGACCATGCCTATTGAAATGAATTCTTCTTCATCATCCCTACCTACATCCAAACCTCTACCCACAACTAAAACCATTCCCAAACCTAAAAACCTACCCACACCTATCTCCTCACCCGTATCTAGACCCATCACTACTTTGGGTGTCATGCGACATCAAGCCTTACTCACCCACCTGTCAAATTGGACTTAGCCACATCTTCCCAAGCCCACACCAACATTATCCTCCCACCTAAAAGGAAAACCCAACCTTCTAGGCCACATACACGGTCTCACCTACCACACCTTTGTCACCTTCCCCCTTCCATCCATCCTAGGGCCCCATCCATCAACCCTGATCAAAAATCTCCTACCCAAGGCCATTCAAAAGCTAAACAACCTACTACTACTACATCATGAGCCTTTGTTACACCTCATTCACCCAAAAAAAACCAAACACCCTCACCCTCACCCATGCACTTTTTACCACCTATACCTCCACCAATTACTATAACCCCAACCTTCCTATGACTTCAACCCATGCCATCTACCCAACCTCTACCAACCACCTCCACCACAACTTGGTTGCCCCCATGGGTAACCCATCCTCTTCCACCATCTTCTTTCCTTCTACATCTCATACTCCCATGTCACCTTTACCCAAGAAGGTGCAACCCAAAGATAAGAATCCACTACCCTCCAATAAGGTAGTCAAACCAACAAAACCTTCCATCCTAGCTCTTCTACCCCACCTTTACCCAAGTAGATGCCAACAAAACATAAGACCATACCACTTATCAAACCTAGTGGACCAACCCATTCCCCCTCCTATAAATCCTCTTCCCTCATGATCATCCACACCTCTACCCAAACCCACACTCACTTCCCATTGTGATCCATTAGTGGGGTCCTACGCCAACATTTTAACTAATCTCTTAGAGACTTCCATCATCACATTACCACCACTTTGACCTTATGATCCTCTCAAACCCAAACCAAAAGGGTTTGATGAAACCAAGATTTTTGCCTATCATCATGTGCCAGGACATGATGTAGAAAATTGTAAGGCTCTAAAGACCATTCTTCTCCAACTTTTTCCTCTAAAAAAAATTTTGATGATGATGACCTTCTTGATGAGGACCATGTTCCACCTTCACCTATCACCACACATCATCATCCTTTACCCATTCAATGATCAATATCTCCACCCCCACAACCATTTTTCCACCTCCAAAATTTGAGATCAACATGGTCCGTATTAGAGAGTTGGCCAAATCACCACCCAAATGTTGTGTGCCCTACTCATTTCACAGGATCTCTTATCCACCGCTAGGATTTTTCCCCTCATGCCATTATACCTTTCATGACACACCCTCTCCATCCACCTCCCCTCAGATTAACATGGTTCATTGCTACCCATGCTCAAAAAGAAAAAGGAAAAAAAAAAAAACTAGCCCATCAACCAACCCCTATGCCCAATATACCATCTACACCCACACCCAAAATCACCATCCACGGACCTACATACCCTATCTCTGATGGGGTCACCCATCATGCAATGATAAAACAATTACATCAGTCTCCTCTAAAGATGTCTTTGTATGATCTCGTCCAAACTTTGAATCTCATAGACAAGCCCTTATTGAGGTTTTACAATCCATTGAAGTTTTACCCAATGACCCCACACCTAGTGGCCTCCATTATTACCCCTCACCATGTGGCCTCACTAACCAAATCATCTCCTTCTTCTACCCCCATGCCCACTCCTCAAGTTTCCACCCTCAGCTTCTCTGATGAGGAGATTGTACCTCTCCAGTCAGATGACCCTGATCCCACCCTATTCATTTTTCATCTATATCGATAACATACACATACGACACATCATGATCGATGGTGGTGCTAGCATTAACATCATCTCCTCCCACACATACAATCAAATGTGTATCCCTTCTAATTATATGCATAATAACCCCATTATGTTGTGCTCCTTCAATGATGCCATTACCTCCACCCTTGGCACCATTATCCTTCATGTTCACGTAGGCCCTCGCACTATCCCAAGAACTATTCTATGTCTTAGAGGGGGAGTTCCAATATAACCTATTTCTCAAAGACCTTGGATTCACATCATGGGTTGTGTCCCTTCAACTTTACACCATTGTGTAAAATTTGAACATGAAGGACATAACTATACCATCCCCGCCGACCCATCACCATTCAAAACTTGTAACATGTTATACGGCCCAATGATGTACTTGTACCAGTCAAGGCATCTGCCACTACCCCCACTTCTCCTTCACCCATGATCCCATCCACCAATGTTTTGCCACCACCTCTCCCACATCTAACTCTTCTATTCCTACTACCACCTCAGCCTCTGGTTGAGCCCTCTACTTCCCAACCAACCACTACCCCTCCTTCCCAATCATCTAGTGAGTCATCTATCCCCGCCACCCACATATCGACTATTGATCCCTTAGAAGGTGTTTTTCAATGCCTCACTCTGGGGGAGTACCACCTATACAATATCGACACATTCCTCACTCCGCAAGAGTATGGGAACCTGCGCCAACACCCTAGTTATGACTACTACATGTAGGAGAGTTTTTCCTTATGGTCCTCCCCACCTTCACACTAATCTAACATATGGGGGACTTGATACGCCACTTATTCACCCGAACCTCCATCCCAAACATGACCATTTTCATCTGACCTCCAATCCCTTACTAACCACCACTTCACCCACACTTTCCTTCACCATTGCACATGGAAAGGCTTTGGCTTTGTTTTTTATGAACAAGGCCACCATATTATCATTTCATGTACCACCCATAAACACAATGATCGTAGTGGCATTGGATTTTCCACACCACCTTCCAAGAAGGCCCCATGTTGACCTCATTGAGGAAGACAAACCTTCTCCACCCCATTCACCAATGTCACCACCTTCACCCATGGAGTCCATAGATCCCGAATCTATTCCTCCTAACTTTTTTTTTGTAAACACAATTTCCTGGGACCTCTGACCTATCAACGTGATGGTGAGGTTCCTTCTTCTCTTCCCTTCCGTATCCTATAGACATGATGATGATGATACACCTTCTATTAATGTCATTCAATGTCAAGATGATGAGTCTATCCTCACCTATCTGGTGTGGAAGATTCTTATATTCATCGGTCATTACCCTCTGAGATGTAAACCATGTTGAATGAATCGACTATGAAATCAACATTAATACTCAAGGATGACCCACACATTCTAAAGATAGGCCAATCTTTAGATGTCTGCTTTGAACAAGGAAGCTTTTACTCTTTCCTCGGGACCATAGCAATGCTTTTTCTTGGTCCTATGCTGATATGCCCTAGTATTGACCCAAACATCATGGTCCACAATATCGTAACCATTCCTGATGCCAAACCCATAAAACAAAAGCTATGGAAAATGCATCCTCGCATTGCTCTTCTTGTCAAAGAAGAACTTCAATGCCTTCTCTCGGTTTCCTTCATCCTACCCATTGACTATCCCCAATGGATTTCTAACATCATTCTATCACAAAAAAGTGATAGGGGACTCTCGCATTTGCATGGATTTCATGACCTCAACCTAGCTTTCCCAAAGATGATTTTCCTCTACTAGGCATTGACCAACTAGTTGATCTCACCACCGGCCATGAGATGTTATCACTCATGGATGGTTTCTCGGGTTATAATCAAATATTACTCACTCAGAAGATCAACACAAAACTACCTTCATCACTCCTTGGGGGACCTTCTGCTATCGAGTCATGCCTTTTGGCCTTAAAAATGTTGGTGCTACATATCAGTGAGCCATGACTTATATCTTCCATGACATCATGCATCACATATTGGAAGATTACGTAGATGACCTTCTTGCCAAATCCAAACATCGGGCTGAACACTGACATAGTCCTTAAGGTCATCTTTGACCACCCTCATCAAGTATTGTGTTCACCTTCAACCTAAGAAGTGTGTCTTTGTGGTACTTTTAGGAAAACTCCTTGGTTTCATCATTTCTTTGCATGGCATAGAAGTTGATCCTACTAAAGTGAAGGCTATTCTCAAAATTCCTCCACCTACTAATCTCATCAACTTCAAAGCTTGCAAGGTAAGTTGCAATAATCTATTCATCATTTTATCTCAACTTTTTCAACCGCTATCAACCATTTCATCATCTCCTCAAAAAGGATGTCTCATTCAAATGGGATGATGAATGCCATAAAGCCTTTGATGCCTTAAAACAATACCTTCTTCAACCACCAGTGCTCATTCCTCCTAAGGATGACCAACCCTTTTACCTATACATTTCCACCATTGACCATTCCTTAGGTGCCATGCTCACTCATCATGACAAGAAACATAGAGAGAAAGTGGTTTATTACATAAGTCATACCCTTTTGGACTATGAAACTAGATACACCCATGCTGAAAAATTTTTTTCTTAGCCTTAGTTTTTGTCACCACCAAGCTTCGTCATTACCTACTCAACCACAAAACCTTTTTTCATCACCAATATTGACCCCTTACATTACATGTATGCCAAACCCTACCAACATCAATGTGTTACATGTTGGCTCATGCTTCTTTTGACCTTGACCTGAATTCATCCATCAAAAGTCTATCAAAGGCCAAACCATCACCAACCAACTAGATGCACCTCTTTTTAAATCAACCCTCTAACTTTGATTTTCCCTGATGAATCCATTACTACCCTCTCCTTGGATGATACCACTTACCAAATGACCCTCTTCTTTGATGGTTCCAAATGTCAGCATGGGGTGGGTGTGTGGTGTTATCCTCATTCCTCTTGGTGGTGAACCCATGCCTTTATCTTTCAAACTAGATTTTGATTGTACAAACAATATCACGAATATGAAGCACTCGTATTGGGTCTCCAGGCTGCTTATGCCTTAGATGTTAAGTCAATCAATATCTTTGGTGATTCCTAACTGGTTGTAAATCAAGTCAATGGTATATACCAGTGTCGTAATGAAATACTTCAAAAGTATAAACATCATGTAGACATACTTTTGACTACCTTTGACCATTATGAACTTCAAACCACCCCACGTTCTACCAATAAATTTGTGGATACCATGGCCTGCTTGGCTTCTAGATACCCACTTCACTGCCGACTCTAAAATATTTGTCACAATACAAAGGTTACAATCACCCTCTTATTTACCTTGTGAGGTCCACTCCATCGAAACCATTGCACCTGACCCACGTGACCTTTGGTATAAGTAGTTTTTTTTATAGACTATCTTTCCCTTTCCATTCTACCTCGATCTCACTCGTAATGGACAACGTGCCTTTCTTAAAGTGTGTCTCTCACTATGTCATCATGGGTGGTCTCCTTTATAAGCATGGCTTTGATGGTATTCTCTTATGATGCCTTACAAGTTCTGAAATTCCCTACACCATCAAGGAAGTTCACGATGGAATTTGTGGAGGTCACTTTAGTGGTTTAGTTATCACTAAACACATTCTTTTCCTTGGCTATTATTATTGGCCAACCCTAAACCATGACTATTGTGACTATGTCAAACATTGTGTGAAATGCCAACAACATGCTAATCTTCATCACACACCTAGTCATGCCTTATAGGTCACATGAGACCTTTGGCCTTTCTCTCAATGGGGCTTGGATCTTGTCGGAGAGATCAATCCTCATTCTTCACAATGCCATCAATGGATTATAACCACTACTAAATATTACACTAAATGGGTAGAATCCATTCCCCTCATTTCTACAAAATGAGAAAATATGTGAATTCATCAACCACCACATCATTTTTCACTTTGGTGTTCCTCACCACCTCATCACTGATAATGGAAAGCAATTCAAAAAAAAACCCTATGAAAGTTTTGTGACACTTTTGGCATCAACTCAGTTTCTCATCACCTTATTACCCACAAACCAATGGCCAAGAAGAATCAACCAATAAAACCTTGAACAAAATTCTTATGAAAGTAGTTGATGATATTGGGAAGGATTGGCATACACACATTCCTTTCACCTTGTGGGCTTATCACACTAGTATTCACACTTTGACTTGCTTACCACACCTTTTTCTCTGGTCTATGGTACCGAGGTTGTCTTGCCTCTGAAGTCTAGATTCCATCTCTCTCGCATCTCACTACAAGACATGCTCAATGATGATGATTTTCACCAGACCATTTAGCACAACTTGAGTTATTAGATGAACGTCGTCTCAATGCTCTTGACCATCTCCAAATCTACCAAAAATGTATCAAGTGTGCCTATGAAAAATGTGTCCATGAATGAACCTTTCTAGGTCGGTGACCTCATCCTAAAGGAAAATCAACATGTAACCAAAGAAGAGAAAAGTAAATGGGGAAAATTTTCTCCTAATTGGCTTGGACCCTATATCGTTACTCATGCATATGGATCAGGTGCTTATCATTTGTCTTCACTTGAAGGTAAACCAAACCTGAGCCCCTCAATGCCCTTACATCTTAGACCATTTTATTGTTGAAATCAAGTCCTATATCACCTTCTTTTTCTATTGACCGCTCTCATCCCTTGAGCATTTTTCACCTTCCATATTACCCATTTTGAGGATCAATGACTAAACAAGAATCATGTGATTACCCATCACCTTTCAGCCTTATCTTCAATATGAGTACCACGGCTCTACTCATAGCATGATTCTCATGGATACTTTTCATCTTTTTAAAGATGGAATCCCATGGTCGTTCATCACTTGAAACCACCTCTTTCATAGTTAACCTCTGTGTACTATGGTTTTGTCTTCTAAACAAGAACCTAATCTTCCTCTATAGTCTTGTCCATGACTTAAACGTCCAAAAAAAAAATGGGATTCAACTCCTTGAGTCAAACTTCTAAAAAAGATGACTCCCTCAAAAGGGACATCTCTTCTCTCTATCTCGCCGCTATAAATAGACTTGCTCCTTGAAGGACAACTATATAAAGTCATTGCAAAAATACAATAAAATATTTAGAAGCTTCCCGCATTGATCAACTTCACGAAGACCTCAAGGAGATAATATACTCATCCCATATAGACTTCCCACATCGATCAGTCTAAAAAAAAAAAAAAAATGAAGAAAATGATAAATTTTTTGTCATGGACTTGCCTATTTTTGATCATGGGTTTCTTGCTAGGTAAACATGTTGTCATACACTAAGTTACGCTAAACCACCCATTTTCACCTCATTTCTTTTCACCCTAATTTTCTCTCTCGCTCAAGGGACTTACCGCAATTGTGACATTTCATGATCATGTGACTTTCTTCACCCTTAGAATAGTCCATTATGCAACGCCTTTAGGGTCTTACATTCATAAGCCCATCTTGGGTATGGTAGACTCATTAGGGTTCTTATCAATTAAGTGGCTCTTTTACCACCTCTTACCATTCACCTTCCTCATTACTTATTGATTATCCTATATAGACAAGACCACACCTACATTTTAAAACTCAACCACACCTAAGACTACCACCTAAGACTCAACCATGCCTATCACCTAAGACTCAACCATGCCTATGACCTACACTCAATCATACCTAAAACCTACCAACCCATTCCTCTACCTCATCACATTCTTCCCTAGCTTATGGGAGAACTACATCGGCCTGAGGCCCCTTTTTTCGGGGCTATGTAGGTAGAAACACTCCTAGGGCATGGGGCCCTTGGAGGTTAGCTCGGCCACTCTTTACCCTAACCAATTTCCCCTTCATTTTCCTATTCACATTCTACCTTAGTTAGTTTCCATTTTATATCAACAATTGGAAATTAAACCAAACAAGCACCAATTAACAAACATTTTTACCACTTCATCAAATCATTCATTTATCATTTTTATATTTCCACCATAGAAAATATTTGGAAATTTAAACCATAACATGCATGAACATCATCATTTGTCTTCCATGTTACCAAACAACTTGGAACTTAAATCAAAACCATAAACCATGACTCAACCATGCCTATGAACCATGCCTATGACTGACTCCACCATGCCTAAATGACCTGACCAACTCCACCATGCCTAAAATGACTGACTCAACTCATCCATCCTAAATGCCATGACCCGACTCCACCATGCCTAAACCTAACTCCACCATGCCTAAACCTAACTCCATCATGCCTAAATGACCTGACTCCATCATGCCTAAATGACCACTCCACCATGCCTAAGTGACCTCACTCAATCATGCCTATGACTTGACTCAATCATGCCTAATCCACCTAGTTTCCATCACATAAACAATAACATTGGAAATTCCACACACATAAGCACAACATCATACCATAAATATCACCATCTCTATAAAATCATCAGAATCTGTGTGTCCATACATATATGCACATAAGTAATCAATACATGTAAATCACAAATACATACATGTATATCAATCTCTCATATACAATCTCAACATCTTTGGCACATGTAGGCCGGTATAATAATCAAAATCTCAAAACTCTCATGTACATCCTCACTATCTTTGACACGTAGGCGGTATAAATAAAAAATATACAAAAATATATATCCTGAACATATAGGGTGACTAATCATCACCCCACCTGATGTCCATGAGTCTCATCTATCTCCTCCTCCTCTCCCCCAAAGTGCTGGC
Organism: Taxus wallichiana var. yunnanensis; assembly: GCA_018340775.1. Taxonomy (NCBI): domain Eukaryota; kingdom Viridiplantae; phylum Streptophyta; class Pinopsida; order Cupressales; family Taxaceae; genus Taxus; species Taxus wallichiana. Next base: position 848,374,749 of record CM031240.1, read on the forward strand.
ACCCTACCACCATCTCTCTCTCACCCTGGGTCTGGGTCTAGCCTGCCTCCTTCCTCCTGGCTGCAGGCTGGGTCTAGCCTCCTGAGCTGAGCTAGTCACCTCTCCCTGACCCCTGTCTGTGGGCTCGCTCGGACCCCTGTACTCTCTACACTATGTGTGTGAGAGATCTAGTCCTCTCACTCGAGGCCTTGTACCTCTACTCTACATAGGAAGAGGGGACATCTATCCCATGAGTAGTCAGATGGTCTTGATAATACCATCCTCATTCAGGGCATCCCTGAACCTCCTCATCGGTATGTATCTATTTGTGGTGGTGCCATCGGTCTGGACCCTATACCTATACCATGGGACCCTGTCCCTGCTACTTGTACCATGGGACCCTATCCCTGAGCCTAAACATGTGCCTGCACTTGTGCTGCTGTGACTATGACCTGGGCCTATAGGGCTACAATCTGGGCCTGATGCAGTGGCCAAATGGCCCGCAACCCCTACTACATGTGCCTGTAGGGTGGCTACCATCCCCCATCTCCATCTCCACCATGTGTGGGTGCCTGTCCCTAGGAAATCTGGGCCTGTAAAGCCACCACATGTGCTGTAATGTGGCCACCTATGCCTCGGACCCTATCAACTAGCCCCTGTAAACCTATAATCTGGGCCTGTAGGGTGGCAACCTACCCCTGCAAAGTATCCCTCTGAACTATAAGGGTAGCCAAGTCTAGCTGCCCTGGCCTAGGTGTGGTGTTCATAGTTGGACTACCCACCACTACCTATACCTATCTGTAACCCCTGACATCATCAATCCATCGGTCCACTGCCTTCCTCCTCTCCTCCCTCAGCTTTGGCACATTTGTGGGTGGTAGAGGCATAGGCCTCTCCACGTCATCCCTCTGTACTGAGGGAATGGTGGTGGCACATCTGGGGCAGCCCAAACTACCACCTGACCCTATCTATGGGTATCATCTGTGCTCACACGGACATGACATCCCCTCTATCCACCGAGTAGTTGTAATAACTCATCCAACTCCACCCATCATCTGTATATGAAGGGAAGCCAACATATGACCTCCAAATGATGTCAACACTAGATAATCCCTCCAATGCCCACCTATAATATGCCACATCATGAGTGAGTATCCCTTGTAAGCCCTGCTCTCTCAACAACAATGCACCCAATGCCTGTAGCCAACTCAAACAAATGCCCACCTCAAATGCATCGGTGGGGCATACCAACTGGATGCACACATATGATGTGCTCATATGCCCAATAGTGTAAGAGAAAGGTGCAACACAAGTTGAACCTCCACAACCACCCGTAGGCCCATAACTCCTATATAACTACACCAAGTATGTTGGTGCCCAAAAAATGGGTCCTATCCTCCATCATGTCATGGAGAACCCCCATCAGTGCCCATGGGAATCTCCCACCCTCCACATCTGGTAGTGCAAAAACAACACACTACCTCCATAATCAGGACCACTAGCCTCATCTCCTCAGGATGGGCCACGTACATCTCTCCATAGCTCAAGCTCATGCTATGGAACCTCATCTCTACCATCCCCTCTCCAAACACCATCAACATCAGCTCCTCTGATGCCTCTGAAGAAATAGAATACACTACATCCCCACTATTGGTAACCACAGGATCTGTATACATGTCCTCTAGGGTGATGTATGATCTCACCCATCGGCAGATGAAATGTGTTGGTTGAATCCCATCTATCGATGAGTGTGACCATCAAGCTCAGCTCCCACTATGTGCCTATATCATCTGACCCCAATAAGGCTAACATCTGTAATGTGATGCCACTCCTCTACCATCATGCTCCCTCATACCGATAGTAATAGAGGTGGTACTCTATCTCTCATCCACAACTGGTCCCTAGCCTGCACCCAACAAACCACACCATTATTAAATCTTGACCATACCCAACACATCTCTTACCCGAAAACCTATTCCCAAACCCTTATTTCTTATTGTACCCCAACCCTACAGATTACCCCTTTTTACACCCACTTTCCCACCCCTCCACTCATATCATATATACATTATTACCCTACTCATTCTCAATAAACTTACCTTTCCACCTAATTACCTATCTTTTTTTTTCCCACCCTACCTTGTTTCTTGAGCTATTTTTCCTCAAAATCCAACCAGCATCATCATCACTAGATGACCACATCATCCATCATGACCGGTATTGGTCACCTGCTACTTGACCGATGTTGATGATACCAATATCAACCGACATCGCCACGCCACCTGCATCGTCGTTGTCATCATCATCATCAACGGTGACCAAATCCAAAAAACCCCCTATTTCTCCCAAAATTCTCAAATCTAACCTAGAACCCTATCCTACCTTACCCAAACCTAACCTAAACCCCTCCCCACCCCTATTTACCCTACCTAGGACCTCCCCCTCCTCATTGCCAAAATTTTAACCACAAATTCAAAATTATCCCCCCACCCAACATGATTTTACCCAACACCAATTTTACCAACCTATTTTTAACAAAAATGACAAATGGGATCGAATCCTACCTCATCATGGTGTCATCGGCATGGTGGTACATGTCTAGCCACTACACCGGTGGCCCACCCAAACCCTCTCCTACCTCTTCCATGCCCAAATCACCAAACCCACTCCTCTAATCCAACCAATCAAATGATCCCCGAGCTCGTGGACCCATCTCCCTAGCTCCTCTCACCAACTCGTACTCTCCACCTCAGCCAGGTACAATGCCTTGTCCTTCCTTCTCTCTCAAAAAAAAAGTACCAAAAATTCAAATGGCTCTATCATTTTCTCCAAAGTCACAACACAACAATGATTCCATAAAATATGGAATTTTTGTTTTATAAACCCAACCCGATCTGACCGACACCGGTCCATATTTGTGCCCTAGCCAACCAACGTTGGTCACCCTATAACCGGCATCAGTCAACCCTTATAACTATTTTTGGCCTTGCTAAGCTTCCTTTTTCCTATAACCATTAGTGCCAACACACCTTTTATCATTTCGGCCACCCATTGAACCATACCTACAAGCCCAACCTACCCCTACATTTCCTTTGTTGTGTCTTAGGAGTTGTTATTTTACCTATACCTTGGCCTTACCCATGCCATGACCTATTTTCCTAAACCGACCTACTTGGTGTGACCATTGACCTTATGTACTTGTTATACCTTGTGATGTTGTTACCTATGTTGTTTTAGCCTAACAACCATACCTTGCCTATTTCATGCCATTTATCCCGACCAAACCTTTGGTGTACCTAGAACATACCTAAACATTCATACACTGACCTACACGTTGTGTTTCCAGACCATATCCTATACCTTGGATACCTGAATCACTTCACCCTTGTTTGGATAAACCTATCGACCTTGGATGATGTAGAGTTTGCAAGCTCTTCAACTGGTACCATGTTGCAATCTATATGTGTGTGTGCATTTGATTTCCATTACCCATGACCCAATTTTGACCCAGCCTATTACCTATTACCCGAGTTGACCATCACCCTTTCCCATAGTACTCATACCCTTCCCCACCTATCTTCACCAACTACACATTTATCAAACCACTCACCGATTCTGTATTACACCTCATCAATGCCTGGTTTGAGGGGGATCACCTTCACCCACACATGGGGCAATCACTTCCTTTTTTTTCAAGCGTCACTTACCAATACAAGCTATGCAAAAAAAGGGGAAAAATGTAGACACCAAAATTGGGTCACACTCCCCTTGGTCCCTTTTTGAATAGCCAACTTAAACATATTCACCTAACCATGACCCTTTTACCCCACATTAATATTAATTTAATTATTTATAATTAAAGTAATACCCATGCTCACAATATTCATTATTTAATTACCTTAATTAAAACTAATTTCCACCTCACCTAGACACCTCACCCCACCACCTCACCTAGACACCTCATCACAAACCTATTTTTAGCATGTTTCCCTTTACTAGGACTCAATATTCACTCACCATAACTAACTAAGACTTAGTCCTACCTACCTTAATGAACTAAGACTTAGTTCAACCCTAAAATCACATGCCTATTCTCCCTCTAACCACATTCCCGCTCATTAAAATGTAACATTCCATTTTGATCCATGAGAATAGACAGAGTTGCCCAAAAGATTGCCAAGATCTGGCATTTTTAGTAAACCTAGGATTTCCCACCTTAACCGATGTCGTCAACCAACCCAAAACCAACGTTGGTCACCCTAAACCATCATCGGTTACCATATATTCATTTTGGTAACCTTTTTTTGAGAGGTTGGCCACATTCTCAAGTTTTGGAATGAAGGAGATCTACATGCAAGCAAGAACCAGAGCCCTTTCACACATCCAGACAGCCATAGCCAACACCAAGACGGATCCGAAGGTATTTACATTCATGGTAGCATTCCGGGAAGCACTTCCATAACATTGAGCACCATTCCATAGATCAACCATCACCATCATCCAACCATCAAATCTACAAACACCAGTAAGTGTATCTCTAACCTGCATCATTTCATACTTGTCTAGATTACAAAGTTTCTTCATCTCTATTTATCAACATCCATTTGCATTTTTCATCCCACCCTTGTTACCTTACTATGAACCCAACCATCCCATCACCCATAATCATTTAATCACCTATACTTGATTCCTGAATAGCTCTTGAGTACCCCCAACACCTCCACAGACCTAACTATTCCCTTACCATCTTTGTTCAATCTCAAAAAACCCCAAAACCTAGTTTATTGAATTTCTACCATCCCGACTTAACCATCATCGGTTTCCTCTTAACCGTCATCGGTCATACCTCACCGACGTCGATCTCTATATTTGGTAATCCTGCCAATAACAAAAACCTAATAACCTACACCCAAGAAATCCAAGCTACCTAGAATCTGACCCTGACCTATTCCCAACACCTTGACTACCTACCCTACTTCCAGATCTGATCATAACCTAGCTTGTTATATTATATTTTTTATTGTATTTGGATGAGATACCTAAATCATATCAACTACAGTAGGACATCATTTTTTATGTCATTTATTACATTAAGTTGTATTAAAATGGGTTCCTCCAACTGACCATCATAAAAGTATTCCTCCTTGGCCCATCACCTTATCTCTGACCCCGTCCAAATCCACGAGAATTTGGTGAAACAAGAATAGGTGACAAATTATCCTAAAGCGTATGTCAATAAGCTGGAAATTTTGCATGATGAAATGTTGAATGATAAACATGTGATGAATGTAAAGTCCATTTGATTTTTAAACCCTCGCAATCAAGTATGGGTGAGGAACTAAAGTGTGTTATATGGTGGTGAGTGTAGTGCATAGTATAGGTGATGACCATGTGATGAGAAGAATATGTAAGTACATAGTGTGTAGAATGCAATGTAAGATGTATACAATATAATGTATAACATGTAGTGTAATACATGTAGATAGATGAGTAATGTAGTATGTAGGGATGAATGTAATGTTAGACTCATATGCGATGAATACTAGTGTAGTATATAGAAAATGTATGACATGAAGACACACAATGTATGATGTATGGTATATGACTATGTATAGGATGTGAGGAAATATGCGTAAATATCCTAATAGTGTATGATGTAAAACGTAAGGTGATGACTAGTATAATGCACAATGTATGAATATGGAAATGACACAATATCATAGACAAATGTGGAGAATGTATGGAATATGGTGTATGCCACATGATGTGTAATGAAACACAATGTATAATGTATATAGTGCAGTGTGTGGGGTTCAATGTAGTATTAATCCCTCAACATTCAAGTGTGAACCAAATCACAAGAGTGTGTCATAGGGTAATAATGATGCTAAAACATGTGATGAATATGCCTATGTAAGGATATGAATGTATGATAATGCAAAGATGAGAGATGCACCTATGTTATTATGATAAAGGGGGATTGTGTGAGTGTTATGCCCCTAAGTGTACTATGATGATATAAATCTATACAATGACACAATAGGTGCCATGCCATTGTGGGAGAGCGTTGTCTATGTCATGATAAGAGTGAGGGCCAACACAATGGTAGGCTGAAGAAACAGTAGGACCATGTGATAGTGGTGGCATTTTAAATGTGTCTTGACCATCAGTAGGAGTAGTTGCTTTGAAAAAGTGATTGGATGTAAAAGTGGTGTAGGATGGGGAAGAATCATGAAAGGTGGTAGCTTTGGTGGTATTGGTGATGTTGTAGAAGACTTGATAGGAGAATAAGGTTAATTGATTGTGGGAGGTGGTGACATGGTTTGACATGGTGAGAAAGCAGACGACTCGGTCAAAGTGGTTTTAAATAAATTTTAAGTGTCTACATTTGCCCCTTTTTGTCGAGTATTTTGATGTAGGAAAAGTGCGAGACAAAAATGATGATGGATTTATTTGTAAGGATGACCCCCCCTCAAAATGGGGTGACTGCAACATAGTGTAAGGAACACTAGTTTGACATGTTGGTTGGATAGGTTTGACACATGTTTCGTTAAAAGTTTCCTCGAGACAAGGTATCGAAACAAGGATTGCTACCATTGAATCAAGTGATAGGGGGTACCAAAGGGTCCATTACCTATAGACATATGATCCATGAAGGTAGGATGAAAGGATGGGGAAGTCAAGCAACGAGTGGGCAAAGGGTGGTATCCCATAAATGTATGATGTATCCCAAAATTATTTTTCTTGGTATTTGATTGATTCGAGGATTGGGGTCCTTTTAACATAAAATAATGCGTTAAAAAATGGGATGAGGTGATGTTGATTTTCAAAAAAACAAGGTAATGTGATAGAAAAGTTGGAATTAGTAGTAATTTGGGCAATCATGGGTGATTTGGAGATGAATCACCGGTGATTCAAGAGATTGTCTATGATTTCTGTGAAAATAATTAGGGCTATAAAATCCCAAGGGTGGTGATGAATAGTGCATTTTTGTGATTGAGTTTGTACAATTTGGATGGGTGATAAAGTGAAAAAATGGTGTTTGAGATTTGATTTGATTGAAAAAGGAGCAATGGCATTGTCTAGCAGACACATGAGGCCCACTCATGCAGAGGTGAGTCCTCAATTTGTTGGTTTTTGATGAATTTTTGTTGGTTTTGGGATTTGGTTGTCATTTGTTCAAGTACGGAGGTACAATTTATAGAAATACAAGAATATTCAGTTATTCTCAGAGATCATTGGTGATTCAATGAATCGTCATCGATTCAAGTGAATTTTTAGCGATTAGTATGATTTACATGCTTTGATTGAAAAATAGATGTTTTAGATAGAATTTTGGGATTTTTTTATAGTGGATTTTAATTTTTGTGTTTGTTGTGTGCGAAGTGGATGCAAAGTTGACACTTTGAGATTTGATAGTGATCGGTTTAGATGAGGTGTGGGTGGATATGACAGATGAGGATTGGGAGCATGTAGAGGGTGTGGGTTTTTGGTGAGGAGGTATTACGGGTGGGTCCATATATGTCGGTATTGATGTTAGCATTGATGGAGAGGTGGAATCCCACCACCTGTACTTTTTGGTTACCGACATAAGAGGTGACTATTATAGTAGAGGATATTCATAGGATTATGAGATTAACAGTGCTTGGAGAGGGGATTTATATGATTGAGGAGTCTGAGAGGGAGGATGTCATGAGGAGGCTTTATGGGGATGAGGCGAGATGATGTGAAGTATTCTTCGGGAGTTTTGGTTATCATCCTTTGTATTTCCATCGAGATACATGTGCACACAAATTGATATGATGATGATGGCCATTTTGTGTTTTTCCCTACCTAATTCTGGTGGAGGTAGGTTTCCTTGGATGATGACAGGAGTGGTGGTGGAGATGATGGAGCATCAGACTGTTTTTGAGTGGGTATTGACAATATTAACATAGATATATAGAGAGTTATGGGCTTGGAAAGCCCACAAGAGGTTTGGTATTGATGTGGCATTTGCATTACATTATTGGGAATATGAGCACATATCTATTATTCATCTATAGGGTTTTCGATGGAGTGGTTTCTGAGATAGACATACTAGATTTTGAGGTGGAGAGAGGATATGTGTCGAGTGAAGAGGACAAAGAAGGTGGGTTTTTATAGAGATATTATGATTAGATTATAGGTGGGTGACGTGGTATGGAGGCCTTACTTGGAGTATCTTGAGTGGTGGAGTATGCTCATCGACTTGTTGAGACACAATAAGACTTGTGGGTACATTCTAGGTAAGGAGGAGAGTACGAGATGGTGAGATTTAGCCATGTCAAATAGTAAGTTGGTCTTGTACGAGGATGTTATTGAGGATCAAGTGTTGTATAGATGGGAGGATGGAGATCTCGAGACTCCTACGATGGTTGTGGATTAGAGGTTTGTGATATTATAGGAGGAGGGGATATGGGCCTAGATGAGGAGTGGTATTTAGTTCTTATTGATGATGCCGAAGTGACAATTGATTATAATCCATGGTGGACTCGGGATTATTATGAGTTTGAGATTGCATGATTGACTAAGAGAGGGACATAGGTATGTACTCGTGTGGAGAAGGGTCGGGAATTTGTAGATGTGAGTGATGATGATGAGGAGGGTAATGAGGGGGTTTAGTAGCTGTAATGACATAGTTGATGATTGAGAAGGCCACAGTGGAGGTTAATAGGGATACTTTGAGGAGGGAGAGAGATGATTTAGTTGGGGTGAGAGATACTCTGATTGGGAAGAGAGATGGTGTGATAGTTGAGTGGGATGGAATCAGAGTGTAGTTGACATAGGAAGTGGTTGATTGAGATCGCTACCATTTGTATCAGGATGCTTTAAGGAATGCCCTAGGTATTACGGGGTCTTCTATATCTGCAGTACGAGTTGACAATTTGTGCACATGCTAACAACCATATGGGAGCACAGGGTATGATCAGTGCAGCTCATTACCAATATTTACATGTGGAGTTGGAATATTATGAGGATATGGTGATACAAAAATTTTGAATGTTGTATTATACATGGATCATCTAACGCATGAGAGATAGTGCCAGTGTGAGTGCAAGGAGAGTAAGGAAGCCTCCCTAGGGACCGAATAGAGGATCCAGTGGTGATGGAGGTGTTTAGGGGGTGGTGGAGGTGATGGGAGTGTTATCCATGTTAGTGAGTTTCTGAGAGATATTAATTTTATTGGATAGTGATTGTATGTATTTGGATTGTGGGTTTTGATATGTATACGACTATTTGTGAAACCTTTGATGATATAAAAGACTCTTTTGATGATGTATTATGGAATTTTATATATTATTCACGATGATGATGATGATGATGATGATGATGATGATGATGATTGTGATTGTGTTTTGACTTATGCGATTGATACGTGTTGATGATGATACATGTGTTTTAATGTTTCCTTTATGAACTTTTAAATGTGGAAAATGTGAATTCATGATTAAATGTTAAAATGTGATGATGTGATGAAAAATGTTCTCTATATTTTTGAAGTAGGAATAAAAAATGGAATGATTACTTAAATGTTTGGATTTGATACATACATGTTGTGTATGAATATGTGAAAGCACTTGTAATTTTATCCTTTAATAAAGTTAATGCCACACTATCAGTGAGTAGTGTGACATAACACCTTAGTTATAGAGATAGAGTGAATAGATGTACCTTCCTAGGACATGAAAGTGGTTTTTATGTATAGGTCATGTGGGAAAAAGGGTTCTCCTTTTCTTCATAGAGGAATGCCCCAACTTTACATATTTTGAATTTTGATGCAAACTGATCGAAGTGGGAAGTTTGCTTTGATGGGAAAGTTGATTGATGTAGGAAGCTTTCCTAGGATGATTTTGATATTTGAATTTTAGAAGGATGATCGATGTGGGAACCATTTTTACATATGTAGCCATACTTGAGGAGCGGTCTACAATTGTTACTTTTGACTTTTATTTTGCAGAAATAGTCGTCCTTTTAGGATCGGTCTATAATTTTGAATTGTAGTTGTCCTTTAAGGGATCAACCAACTTTTATTTGTATGATTTTGATATATTTTTTGAATAGCTATCCTCTAATGGATCAATCTATTATTTTTGATAAAAAGCATCCATGGATAATTTTTCTTTTGTCTTTTTGCGTTGAGGGTAGGCCCCTACTAGACTATTTCAAGGAGCGTAAAATATGTGTACATGACGAACACATATGTGCTCCGTGTCATGTTGTTGGTTAGTGGACAAGGTAGATGAATGTAATGATTACATGGTTAATGCTAAGGAGGAACTTGTCCATGTGAAAGATGCGATGAATAGAGATGTGGTGTTCATATTTAAGGATTGTAAGGATAGTGATGGAAAACCACATGCTTTCAAATCATTACGATGAAAAAATGATTGGTTTGATAGTGGAATGAGGTTTTAGGTGTAACTACTATCATGATGTCCAAGGGTTGAGTGTAGAAAGGCCATAAGTGCAAGGAATTTAAAGGTTCCTTTTCAGGTTCACCATCAAGGGAGGCTAAATGATAAGCTCCCAACCCATAATTATGAGTGATAACATATGGATTGATCTAATTAGGGGAAAATTTTCACGTTTACTACAATCTAAAGTAGTGAAATTTTGATTTTCCTTGAGAACGAGATCACCACTTTTAAATTCATGCTCTTTGAAATGTTTATTGTAGGCACGTTTGATACGTTCTTGATAGACTTGAAGATGTTAAAGGGCCATTAAAAAAAAATTTCTAATAATTCTAGTTGTGGAAGATGGCCTTGTTGATATTCTTCGTCGGGGATAAATTATTTGAGTGATACGAGTGATGGGATTTTAACTTCAAGGGGTAGAACCACCTCAGAGCTATAGACTAGAGAGAAATATGTAGCACATGTAGGGGTATGGATGATAGTTCAATAAGCCCACATAGTAAATAGGATTTGGAGATGTCAATTCATGTCTGTTTTGTCTACAATTTTCATGAGACTTTTAGTAAGTGTTTTATTAGAGGTTTCTTCTTGTCCATTTAGGGATAGTATGGTGATGAAAATATGAGTTTAATGTTGAATGCATCACAAAGTTTCTTAACATCCTTATTTTGAAGGATTTTCCATTATCTGTGACAAGTTTATGAGGAACACCAAACGACATATGATGTATTGATAAATGAAATTGACAATTTGATTTACTTTAGTTGAAGTTAAGGGAATAACCTCAACCCATTTTGTGAAATATTCAGTGGCTATGATAATTGAATGGTGTTATTGTGATGATTTTGGATTGACGGTGCTAATGAGGTCTAACCCCCATTGCGAGAAAGGCCATAGATCATGAGCAGGTTACAAATCCTAACTTGGGACATGGATGAGGTTGGAGTGTTGTTGGCATTTGACGCATTTATTAACATAAGCAAAACAATATTGATTGATAGTAGGCTAGTAGTAGCTAAGTCGTCAAAAATTTTAGCAACAACATTACCATTAAAATGTCCACCACATATACCATCATGGATCTCTTGGATTTCTTTGATTGATTCATGAGACTTGAGACATCTTAATATAATGCCACCAAAGCCGTGTTTATATAAGATGCCACCTATGATGGTGTAACAAGAGGCACGTTGAAGAAATTATCATTTCGCGTTACATGATAAGTCAAAGGGAATTTGAGATTCATAAAGATAGTCGAATGTTTGAGAATACCATAGATTAGTTGGATGATTGTCAACAATGTTGATAGGAGGGAGTTCATTTTGATATGAGGGGTGATCTAATATTTGAACAATGATGGATAGCCGAGGATTATCTGTTGATTCTTTGGTTTCTAATGGGATGAGGGATCCTAAAGAATCCATTGTATCGTAAATTTGTTGGAAGATCATGGGATTGTTTGGATAGTGTAATGATCGAAGGATCTAAGGAGGAAATCAACGTTGGATTTATATTTTTGCAAGATTTCATTTTTACATTGATATTATCCTTTTACTTGATTGATGAAAAGTTACAAGTCTCCATAGATTTCTAAGATATGAACACCCAATAGGATAGCGGTGGTGAGACCCATGATTAAGGCTTTATATTCTGCCATGTTATTAGTACACTCGAAGTTAAGTTTGAATGATAGCAGGATATGAATCCCCTAGGGGGTATGATGATGACACTGGATCCTACCCCTTATTGGAATTTAGAACCTTACAAGAATAGATTCATTTTGATAGGGATGAATTCATATTTTTTGGTAGTGTTGATGGATTCACGAGAAAACTATTTGTGAGGAAGATGAAAATCGGGAAGGGGCACTTCAACGAGTTGATTTGTGATGGCTTGACCTTTAATGGATTTTTGGGATATGAACTCAACATCAAACTCGGTCATAAACATGAGCCACCAAGTTATACGGCCATTGTGGTATGGTTTAGAATGCATGGTTTTAAGTGGGTTAAAATTGGTGACAATGAAATTTTTATGATTAAGAAGATCGTGTGGTAATTTAGAGGTAGCGAAATATAAAGCACAACATAATTTTTCAACCTCAAAGTATAGTGGGTATCTTATTCATGGAGGGTATAACTTATGTACTAAATGACTTGTTCACGACCTAGTTCATCTTGATGAGAAAGCATAATTCCTAAAGCATGATCTATGGCAGATATGTACAGATAGAAGGTGTGAGCACGGGGGTGATAGGAGATAGTGTTTGAGTTCATAAAAACCTTTTGACAATTAATATCCCATCCGAAGTCAACATCTTTATGAATAAGGTGGTGAAATGGTTGAAAATAGTTTGAAAGTTGAGATATGAGACATCGGATGGATTGAAGTTTACCACGAAGGCTATCTACAATTGTTTGAGATTTGATAGAGGAGGAATCTAAATGATTGCTTTAATTTTGGATGGATCTAATTCAATACCTCAAATAGAGATGATGAACCCAAATATTTTACTAGTAAGAACGTTGAAAACACTATGTGACAAGGGTCTTCATCAATTTTGGACAAGCGCGGAGATAGATATAAAGCCTCCAAAGCGTAGAGATATCTAGGAAGTGATAAGAGCTAACCACGAAGGAAATAGGGAAGCTAAAATACATAGAGGAAGTTGTAAGAGGATAATAAATTTGTGATACATAAATAAAGCCATCGAACATTGGAAGAAGCCGTGTAACACTTTGGAAAGAACCGCATGAGAAGTTGACAACGAGCCATAGATTGAAGAAAATTTGAACTAGTACGAACTAGAATCTAACAAAGGCATGAGTCAAAGGACGTGACTTTTGGAATGTATTGAGTTTTGTATATTTATTGTAATTAACATTTTGTATAGGGGTGCATCACAAGAAATATATGAGTGAATGCCATTTTGAGATATTTTGTATGAGAAATAGAATACATGAGATAAAATGTATGATGTAATTATTATTGATAAATAAATAAAGATTGGAGTTTTGGATAAAATCTATTATCTATTTTCCTTTATATTTCTATTCTTATATTCGATATGGTGTATTTCTTGAGTACATACTTAATTAAGGTCAATTATTCGTAAGCCTCACAAGTCTTTCGGGGTTTTAGTTCAACATTTGGTGTTTGAGCTCAGGTTCCTTATGTTAAGCAGATTTTAGGAAAGATTTCACCACCGGTGTGCACACCCACATTATTAGAAATTGAAAAGTGGTGGGAGAAACAGATCAAGATATTTGTAAAAGGATAATAAAAAGACAGAAGATAACTTATAGAGTAGCAAAAGAAGAAATGTTTGGGGAGTACAAAGAAGAATTTTGGGCCCAACTTATTCATCTATTATGGCCATATTTATTTGCACATGTAAAGAGGACATAATGGTTGCAGATGTACTTGAGACAACCTTTTGAGTGGGATGTAGCAAAATTAACCATAGTAAAATATCTTGACGAACCATGGACCAGAGCAATCGATTACTGGTACGAAACTACTCTAGACTCTTACATAATCATGTGGGAAATTCAAGGTTGGACTAATTTTGATAACAAGAAACAAGAAGTTCTAAGTGGATCCTGTAGTCGGTTTCTTTAGGAAATTACATTATTAATTAAAGTATTAATGATCAAAATGGGATTAATTAGAGAAGCAAAAAAGTTTCTTTAGGGGTACAGTAACTGCGAGATGGTAGATGCGAAGGGGGTGATACAAGAGTCATGACTTATTAGAATTAATGGGGTTTTGATTGGGGTGGAAAAATAGGATGACATGGGGAAAAATAAAAAGAAAAATTAGATAGTTAACAAGAGGAGATTAAGATAATTAAGGAGAATTAGTGATTTGTAAGGGGATAATTAAAAATAAGCGAAGAAGAAATAATGAGGATGGAAGAAAGAGATAGGATAGTTGTGCAAAAGAAATAATCAGATAAAAATTTGGAAAAATAGAGGATAAGCGCGAGAGGAGAGAGCTAAGAAAATGAATGAGAGGAAGGAAAAATTGAATAAGGTTAAGAAAGAAGAAAAGAAAGTAGAGAAAGTAGAATCACCCATGTCAAGTGGAGGCCAATAATTGGCTTACGGAAATGGAAGCAGACATTTCAAGTCTAGCTATAATGCTCACTTCATGCGAGAAACCAACAAGGTTTTGTCCCTTCACATAATTCTATGGTCCAATATACTATAGAGAGTCCAGTTCAACAAGAAATAACAAGACAAGCAATCCTGATGAGGATCTACAATAGTTAGTAGGAGGATTAGAACCAACATTTAAGAGAGTATTAGAAGCAGAAGGATGGAACGAAGAGGAATTGAGAACCCCATTAATGATTAAGGAAAGAGGTGAAGAAGAAGAAGTCATTGGAATGAAGGAGTTAGTTGAGGAATTCGGAGAGAAAATAAAAATAGTAGATGAGGAGAAGAAAGAAGAATAAAATATAGATAAACAAGAAAAAGAAAAGATAGAGATAATAGCAGAGAAAAACAAAAGAAAAGAGAAAGAGAAGAAAATAAGAAGAGAGGGAGTGATGAGGGATTAGAAGAAAGATATAGATTAAGAAATAATAAAGATAGAAAGGTAGTTATGGAAAATATTAGTTATGAAAAGTCACCAAATAAAGATGCACCCCCAACCAACACACGAGCCCAAAGGAGATGACCCCATAGTAGATGCCATTCCATGTGCCACTTAATACACTAGTTGAGAATCTAGAAAAAGGAAAGAGTTTGGAGGAAAGATATCAAATATTGCATGAGAAGAGAGTCAGAGAAGACAAGAGACAGTGAGAGAATTCCAAGAACTATTGGGTGAAATTTACTTTGATATTGAATTGAGTAGAGATAAAGGAAGAAATAATAATTCAAAATTAGTTCATAACTAGATAAATAAAGTAAAGAAAGTTAAATGAAGCAACTTATTTTTCAGCCAAGAAAAATACTCGATCAACAATGGCTTAAAAGATTAAAATGCCAATTTTTGACAAGGATTCTAGCGATGCATTGGAACACTTGTTCCTATTGGAAGCCTACTGGAAGAACAATAATACCACATATGAAGCTACTAAGATACAAGATTTCACATATTCATTAAGAGATGATGCACTGCATTGGTACATGAAGATAATTTCTCAAGGAGCGAAACCATGGGCTGATATTGAAAGAGAATTTAAAACAAACTTCCATTTCTGAGAGGCACCGATAGAAGGAGTAAGCAAAATAAGAGACATCATATAGAAAGAAGGAGAATCAGTAAAGGAATTTAGTCAGATATTTAAGAATGTTACTAGAAAATTGGAAGATCCCTTGATAGATAAGAAAAGAATTGAGTTGATCACTTCAGGGATACTTCCCTATCTCAGGAAGCATTAGATTCATAGCAATTTAAATAATTATCAGAAGCAATTGAGATGGAAATTAAACTAGAATCCAAACCATGGAGAAGAGAGGGTGAAACTTCAATAAATATTGAACTAGAGAGAGTGCAGTTAGAACTAGCAAAGCTAAAATTACAGCAAGAGATTCAAAGGATTGAAGGATTAAGAAGTAGTTCACCTCCAAAGAGAAATATGAGGCCAAAGATATGGTGTATAGTCTGTTGTAATGAAGGAAATAGTATAATCGAATGCCCATATTTCAAAAATACAAAAAGAGCAGCCACAGTAAGAGTAAATTTATCTCAAAAAGAATCCTCTAACAATATAACTCCATCAGAAAGGACATGGTGCGGTATTTGCAGACTTTGGGACCAACATACGCAAGACACTTGTCCCTTACTTGAAGTAGCACCACCTACAAACCAATTGATGTACTATATTGCATGCGGATCATATAATCATTATCATCATAATTTCCCCTCGGTTGATGCACTAGACAACTTGAAAAATTACGCTACCGGAGAGAAATGACCATTAGAAAGAATGCAACACCTAACCCTCCCCTACTCAACCACATATGCTACCAGTGAATATGCCACCTTCACAACAAATGATAACTGGACCATAGTATATAAATCCACAAGGATTTCATCCTCGGTTTGGAGGCGAGATATCGGGAAGTAACTATAACCCAAACTATCAAGGTTATAATGATGGAGGATACCACGGAGGGTACCGAGGTGGATATAGAGGAAATTTCAGAGGTGGATATCAAGGTGGATATATATGCGGCTATGATAAATACCATGGTAGTAGGGAATACCAAGGTTACAGTGATGGTGGTTACTGTAGGGATTATAAGGATAACCAGGGAGAAGGATATCAGGACAGAAGACCCATAACTTGCTATAAGTGCGGTGAAGATGGACATCTTGTAAGAAATTTTATAGAACCTGATCCCTATGGATTTTTCCATGATAAAGGCCATGAGATGTTTAATTTTCCTAAGGCCGCCTTGTTCTATAGGAATGGAACAATGAAATTAGAAGCATTTGGAGTAGATTCTCAAAGAAAGGTTCAACACATCACCAAATTCCCTTAGGATGAAGAAACTATAGAAAAAGATAAATCCGTAAGGGCCGATTCTTCGTGGTCCGTTGCCTCGAAAGTAGACTTGCGAGAAGAAGATAGAAAAGAGTAGGAAAAAGAAAGTAACATGAGAAGAAAAGCAAAAAAATATGGAAAAATTATTGAAGAACCTCGGTACAAGGTAGTTGTTACAACTAGAAGTGCCACTAGGAATGAGGCAGCCCCTAAAAATAAGAAAATAATAAGGTTACCACAAGAACAACATTCTTCTGATGAAGAGGAGTGGAATGATAAAGAAATTAGGCCAAGGTTGCACATGAAAGAAGTTGAAAAGAGTAGGGCACTTGTAAAAGAAGCACAAGCCATTGAAGAAAGAGAGAAAAATTATTTTGTAGAAGAAGAGGTTAATGCCTTAAAGGAACTAGCGAAATTAACTATCAATTATGGGTTAATAGATAAGCTGAAACAATTCAGCAAGTATTGGAATAAAGAAGAGAGGACTCATCACGTCTCCGTAGGATTGAAGGAGGACATAATAAGAAGAAAAGAAACATATTTCATACTCAACGAACATGGTGCAAGTCCACCATCTACTTAGAAGTAGACATATTTGATACCACCATTACCAAATTACTACTGGATCTTGGTGCGAGATGTTAATATGATGTCTAAAACTACATGGGAGATGCTTGGAAGACCTACTTTGGAACCCATGAGATACTTTATCAGATTAGTGGATGGATCATCAAGAAAACCATTGGGAGTACTAAAGAATGTAGTGGTGAATTTCATGGGAATTAAGAAGATGGTGAATTTTGAAGTGGTAGAGAATGTGGCCAAGAACCCTTCATACAACGTTATTTTAGCTTTAGAATGGTTTGTGGATTGTAATGGAACATTAAGTTTTGAAGAAGAAGAGGTAACACTGAATTCAATCGGGATATGTGTTCATGTACCCTTGCATACAGGAATGAGTACCGCATGGGCAGAAGAAGTATGACATGACACAAAAGAGGACAATTTTGATGAAATACAAGGAGTATACAAATTAAAAAAATTTCTAGTATTGACAAAGAATTTGAACCAAACTTGGATGGTGAGATTTTAGTTAAATTAGAAGATACCACTGAAGGTTCAGATAATGTAGTAGAAGTCTGGATACATGGGTTTCCAGAGTCAAGCACTCAAAAATTACACTTTGTAAGAAGAATACCACCTAGAATCATCACACTAGGAGACAACTATAACCCCGGGTGAAATTTTCACACCTACCAAAGACACATTTGAAGAAGAGGAATACTATTCCACATAAGAGGAATAAGAGGATGATATTTTTATGATAACACAAGATAAATTTTCTGCAAAAAAAAGAAGAAGTAAAAGATCTACCAATTAAAATAGTTTACTGAGTGAGCCGTAATGCATATCACCAAAAATTACCCAAATACTCAGGGTTTGGAGATCTAGAAGGGTACATTAAGATCATGGAAATAATATTTCCTAATGAGAAGGAAAGGATGGAGGCATTAGATGATACCTTGACTATAAATTCCACAATTTGGTGGGCAACACATAAGCACAATGTAACTCATTGGAACTCGGTAACAACATTGTTTAAAGGCAGATTTATGGAAAGTGAAGGCTACTATGTTGTGATTCCTGAATACTTAGGAGAAAATGATCCATAGAAGCACATTCAAGTTTGTGAAGAACATTGGAAGTTATACGGGAGACTTCTCCCTTACTTGTAGTGCCCACATTTTTATAGCCTCATTTATTTGTTGTTCTTTTTACTCATAGACATGTTTTGGCAGGGATTTGATATATTTTGGACATTACATTAGGATATTTGATCTTATTAGACATGTATGGAGATTTAGGTGTATAGCACCAATTTAGCTTGATTACTATGTTGTCACCTTATCTTATGATGTCATGGATACTAACTGATATGATGTTGTTCGGACCTCATTTATATTTGATGGATACTCAGTTTGGTTACATGTTTGGATTCTATGGATGTATGTCACTTTATCGTTATGACTAACTCATGGTGGATTATGTATAATTATGCATGTTGTTGCATTTTCAATTCCAAAATGATGATATGATAGCGTAGGATTTATTGATTTCTTATTGAGTAGTGATTTACATTTCATTGGACATGTACGTTTAATGTGTGCAATGAGTGTGCAGGTGACAAGTCACAGGAGAATGTGGGATTCAGGCTAGCTACACAATTTTGCACAAGCAGCCCACGGGGCTAAGCCCTAACCGTGTTTACTATATGAGGCCTTAGTATTAGAGTTTATTGTTTTGGGCACCATGAGTGACCCTCATTTGTAATGTAATATGTCTTGTAATATTAATCTTGCTTAGGGTGTTTAGTTTGTGTTGTAAACTTGTTTTGGGGACTTAATGGCCCCACTTGCATTAAGCTTTGAGTTTGTATAATGATGTGTTTAATCAAAAGGGATTAGGGTCACATGTGAACCCTTGGGTGGGCCCCACATCCTCTACCCTTGTGCCCAAATGTGCCAAACCCGAAATTGGGCTATTTTAGGCATTTTTAGTGACCCCTTTTTAGTTTGGGAGTTCACTTAGCATGAAAATGGGCCCTTGGACCCTACCTAATAGGTAGGGGGGATTATTTCCAAGGCTTAGAGGGAGTTTCCCTCCCATTTTCCTTCCTTTGGTCACATCCATGTAAGGTGGATGGGTAGGTGTGTTTCGTTAAAAGTTGCACAAGTTTGTTTTGTTGTTCATTTTGAGTAATTTGGGAGAAGAGGGTTAAAATATATTTTATCCTTTCTCCCTTTTATTTTGAGAATCTTTGACCTTGAGGGAAGAGAGGGGTGACACATGTCACCCCCTCATTTGTGAGGATTTTTTGTTGGCTCCTCTTCAAATTCTCCCTCATGGGGAAAGAAGAGAACTTTTTTTTGGAGCTTTTGCTTGGAGGCTTGTGGATTTTGGAGCTAGAGCTTGCTTGGGTCAAGAAGTGGAAAAGTTAGAAGTTGGAGAGCTTTTGGAGGTAGGCTCCTTGAGCTCATTTGTGTGTTTTATATCATGTTAGATATTAGTCTTGGTTATTTAAAATGTGTGTTGTTGCATGTTGATTTTATTTGTTGTTTTACTTTATTTTGCTCCATCCATCATATGGCATGATGGAGTTTTGGAGTTTGTGGGGGAAGAGAGAGGGATTTTTCCCTCTCAATCCTCATGGCTTGATGGGCAAGCCATGTAGGATTTTGTTTCTCCCCTCAAATGGTTTGAGGTGGGGAAGGTGGTTCATATGGTTTGAACCCCTTCCCCATTCTTGGTGAGGAAACCCCTTTTGGGTTTGAAAATCCTCCCAAGAAGGATTTGGTGAATGGATGGAGAAATAAGGAGGGTTTGATGACTTTGGAGGAATAAGGAGGTTGTGGAGATCTTTGTTTTGTGCAACCAATGTTGGCTACACTTTTGGCATTTGGAGATCTCTTTCTTCTCTTCCCCATTTTAGAGGTAGAACATGGTTTCTCCTCTTTTTCATCTTTGCAAAATTGGTGTTTTGTTTTAATATTTGTCTTGTCTTTATGTGAATGTAATGTTGGTTGTTCTCCCTTACTCTTGTGCAAAGTTGTGGATAGTAGTCCTCTTTCCCATGGGCTTGGGGGAGGCTAGCATGCATTCCAACCTTGGAAAGGCATGTAATGATGCCTAAAGGTTGGGTGGTTAAACAAGCCTTGTTCTCTTGAAGTTGGATCCTTGTTAACCTTCAAAAGTTGGAGTTCATATGGATGATAGTTGGAGCCTTAAGCTTGAAGATTGCTGGAGTATCTTTGGTGGCATGGTCTTTTATGGCTCTCTCCTTGTTTTGGAAAATTTTAGCCTTTCTACAAGCATGTGTTCTTTGTAAAAATATTGAAGTGAGCCTCTTTGTAAGCCTTCCATTTGGGATGTATGTATAGTGCGTGGAAGCATGTGTGTTTCAAAGTTGTGTTTGTCCCTCTCTTTAATATAGTTGAAGGTTGTATGTGATGTGTAAATCTTACTACTCTCCTTGAGAGGGATAGTCGTGTTGTATTAAGAAGTTATGTTCTTCATTGATGTATTTTAAAAAAATACATTTCAGATTTTAGCTTAAAATGTGGAATGGAGAAATTAGTATTCTTCTTGAAATGTTGAGGTTCTTGAATAAAAGTGTATCTCTTTCTTGTTAACATTGGAAAAAGATTAAAAATTAACTATTGTATTGAAATGGAAATTTGGTTGCTATTAGAAGTTGTTGTTCAAAGAAAAGAACACCGTTATTTCTTTACACTTATTTCTTGATTCAAGTTATTTATAAATTTAAAAATCTGGGTGTTGTTCTTATATAGAAAGTTCTTTTGAGTTGGAATAGTGAAGTACCACAAGGCTTTAGTTCTTATATATATATATATAGGAATGGAAGCATTTGTAAATCATTTGCTGAAATATAGTTCACTTGTTCCTTCATTTTATCTACGCAAAAGAAAAACCATTTTACAATCTATATTAGTGTACATAATCATGAAGAAATTCCAAATAAATTTTAAGACATGTGCATTTCATGGGAATGGTAAAATAAATTTTGTGGTGTGTGTAGGTAAATAATTAAATAGAGGGAAAAATTAATAAATATTAAAGGGGTGTAGTAACTTTTAAAGTGACCTTAGTAAGCGGAATAGAAATTTAATTAATAAAATTACTTTGGACTAAGAATTAAGTATTTGAGAAAATTAATTTAGTTAAAATAAATAATAATGGAGATCGGTTTAGGGTTCGTATTAATTACTTTAAAAAAAAATTACCCAAAAGTTTAGTTGCATTTCGGTGTGGTTTCGGTGTTCCGAGGAGGGGCATTACATTACTATGGATTCAATTTTTTTTAAGGACCCTCGGGCCCATACCAAGATCGTGATATTCACATCAAGAAATTCAAAGGAGACTAAAGATTGGGATCAAATAGTTAAAATATTTCTATGATACCTTTAAATTTTGGGATGCGGATTTAAATGTATTGAGAGCATTACAAAAGATTCATGCTTTACTATTTTTGACACTAGATGAAGCCATAAAACAACATTCTAAATAGGAAAAGAGAACATAACTTGAGATCCTAAAGCCACAAGAAAATTTTACCAAGATTCCAGAAATGGCTCAATGTTTTAATGTAGAAAAACAAGAAAGAGAAGAGAAACCTAGAGAAATTAAGATACAAGGTTATAGAGGATGAACAAACAATAGTGGAGAAGAAATATGAAGGAGAAAATTACTATTACCAGCCTTTAAAATTAGGAATGAAAACATTAGGACAAATGGAGAGGAGAAGTTTTCCAAAATTGGGAATATTGGTCGGAGGAAGAAGTAGCTAAAGTAGTAGAACTACTACAATAATTCCAAGATATTTTTCCCAAGGACTTCAAAGAATTGAAAGGGAATCAAAGAGGAGCTAGGGATAATGAAAATTCAAATAAAAGATGGATTTAAGCCAATAAAAAAGAGACCATATAGATTAAATCCCAATTTGAAGGTGAAAGTAAAGTCAAAAATTGATAAAATGTTAAATGTTGGGATCATTAAACTTGTTGATGACTCAGAATGGATCAGTCCCATGGTGATCCAAAATAAGAAGACTGGAGAGATCCGCATGTGTGTAGATTACAGGGAGTTGAATAAAGCATGTGTGCATGATCCATTTCTAACCCCTTTTATAGAAGAAGTACTAGAAAACATGGTTGGTAGAGAAGTATATTCATTCACAGATGGTTTCTCTGTTATTACCAAGTAAAATTTTCCTCGAGGACTAGCCTAAAAATAATTTTTCCACATAATGGGGGTCATTTATGTATATAGTTATGCCATTTGGGCTTAAAACGCTATAGCGGTGATATTCAATTGGATCATGATTAATGCATTCAAGGATTTTATTCATGATTTTCTAGAAGTCTATCTTGATGATTGGACAATATATGGCCTATTGAAGAACCATATACAAGTATTAAGGTTGATGTTTCAAAGATGTCGAGCCTTACATATATCCCATGAATTTGAAGAAATGCATTTTTTTACTCCCTTTGGCACACTACTAGGACACATAATTTGTAAGGAAGGGTTGTTGATTGATCCATTAAAAATTTTATGATTGTAAATCTACCACCACCAAAAACACAGAAAGAGGTGAGGAAAATCCTTGGGTACACAGGCTATCATAGAAAATTCATCAAAAATTACGTGGAGATAAGTTCCCCATTAGAAGAATTATTGAAGAAGAGAACAAACAAGCAGATCCCTTGGTCTAAAGAATGTGTGGATGCATTTGAGATCTTGAAAGATAAAATTTTACATGCACCCATTTTGATTTTCCCGATTGGAAGGTACCCTTCCATGTTCATGTGGATGCATCGGGATAGCAATTGGAGTTGTATTAACTCAGCCTAGAGATAAGATGGATCATCCTATAGCATTTTCTAGTAGGAAACTGGCTAAGGCATAAATAAATTACACAACAAAGAGGTAAGCACTCAATATGGTGTATACCATGATGAAATACAGACAATATTTTTTAGCCACCTCATTTGTATTTTATACTGACCATGAGCCCTTAAAATATCTATTGAATAGATTATTTTTATAGGGGAGAATATGTAGATGGCTCATGTTGTTTCAAGAATTCAATTTTACTGTGGCAGTGAAACCTAGAAAACTAAATAATGGACCAGATTACTTGTTGAGAATTGAAAATGGAGAAGATGAGGGGCCTATAGATGATTATTTTCTGTTGCCCATTTATTCCGGATAGAAGCTATACCTAAAGAGTTTGATGAAATAGCACAATTTTTGCATACAGGAGAGTTTCCAGATAATTATACCCAACAACAGAAAAAGAATTTGCTAAGTAGAGCATTTCCATTCACATTGATTCAAGGAAATTGTATAAAAGGGACAAGATGATGTCCTTAGAAGAGTAGCTCTGGAGCATGAGAGGAAGAACATCCTAATCAAAGCACATGAAGGTATAGTAGGTGGACACAATGGAGGAGAGAAGAAAAAAGGAAAGTAATGATGGTTGGCCTATGGTGGCCTACACTTTTCAAGGATGTACATAAACATGCTAGGACATGTGACATATGTTAGAGAGTTGGGAAACCCAACACAAGAGAGAAAATTCTATTGAGACTGTTTTGGATTTGGGTTTTGTTGTCAATTTTACCCTCTTGGACAAAAATGGACAACAGGGTAAAATTGCCCTTGAGACCAAAAATTCTTTTATGGAACGTAATAATTGCCTTCGATAGATAAATCATGTGTCATGGATCTTATTGTGTTTTAATTACCTTTTGGTTTTGGTTATGGTGAGATGAGGTAACTCTATTATAAACCAAGTTAGTTGATGGCTCAGGTGGAAGAATTGTGCTCGTCGAGTTATGAAGGTAGATAGCTTGGGTGGGCATGAGAATGAGAAATTTGGAGGTGAGTGGATCAACTCGCGAGTTGGATGTAGAAGTGAGCTTAGATAACTCGACGGAGTGTTCAACATGGGGTCGAGTTGGCATATGAGATTCGAGCCATTTTAGTGGCATTTGTGGTTGAATGGGGTACTCGAAGAGCTATGATGAGTATGAAAAAGACTTAGAGCCGGGTTGGCCAGACTAGTGGGTATACGAGTGTTTGAGTCATGTGTTGGATCGGTGACATAGATTTATAGATATGGTCGCAGTGACTCCATGTGAGGAATTCATCATTGATCATGTGTATTGGATGGAGCATATATAGCTTAACACCGACTTGTGTAGGGAATCAGAGAGGAGATCAAAGGAAAGAGTAATGGGTCGGCTCACCATGGTTGTAATCAATTGCTCAAAGCAGTCGAGATGTACTAAAGGGTTGAGGACACGAGAAGAAAAGGATCTCGTGAAGGCTCATTTTAACGTTAAAATGGCTCGGATCAATGAGATAGGCCAAGGGCGAGGACATAATTTGAGAAGGTGATCAATACGAGCTCATCAGAAATCAATGAAGGAGCTAACTCATGGGGACGAGGAAGGACGATTGAATGGAGAGATTTGTATTTTTGAGTAAGCCATGATGGATCGGACATGGAAATGAAGTTTGAGTTAGGAATGTAAAGCTTAATTGCTTATAAATGAAGAAGATAACATTAAAATTTTAGAGAATAGAGAATCACAAATGGATGCCGTTAGGAGCTCACGTAGGGGTTGAAATAAAATATCAAATCACTCGGTAAGTTAGTATTATCTACGAGAGGGATGAGTTAAATGCCAATGGATAGTTGCATATTCATAGTGAGAATTCAAAAATGCGTCGAGACATTGTCAAATATTGGCGAGGGGCAAGCACAAGGATTCATCACAAAAGATATTAAATAATCAAACATGCATGTTGAAAGGATGTCAAGCCGTTAGGAGCACGTGAATTGTTTTAGAGGATGTGGGATTTGAAGCTCATAGTAGGGCTCAAGAAATTGAGGAAGAAGATATCACATGGCTGAGCCCAGGTAGTAAACAAGATGAAATGGAAGGATCGAGCTCTTAGACGTTGTAGGCAGGCCGAGTTGAGTTATGTTTTCAGAGTTTTTCTTTAGAGTTATTCTTTTCAGGAATTCAGAGATTTTGGGGTAGAAACATTAAATGAATCAAATATTTCGAAGCCCAAAAATCTGAAAATCTAAAATTGAGTTTTGAGTTTTCGGGGTTCGAGAAATTAAGGATCGAGTTCTAAGATCTGATTTGATCGTTCTATCGGGAGGAGTTCGAGTGTCATCATCGAGTCGAGTGGGAAGATCACCGTTTTCAATGATCTCAATGCAATTTGAATGAGAAAAGTTTGAGTTGGTTTTGTTTCACAAGGTGAGTTGTTAGGGGCATTAAAGAACATGTCGAAGTTTTTGGTAACACCAAGAAAATCAGAGAAGATGACTTGGGTGGAGTCGAGTTTAGTTGAGCCATTCAATGAACATGCATAAAGACCGAGTCAATTAAAGGGAATCATAGGTAGGTAGAGGTGAGCGAGATAAAGTGGGCAGCGAGACTACGAGAGAGCTAGATGGTGAGTATGCGGGAAATTGCGCATGGCAAGTAGAAAGACTATGGACCGAGGAGAGCTTGTATCATAGAACTCACATGGAGGATTTGAGTGACCTAGTTTGAGTCATTTACCATGCAAGGTCGGAGAAAGTTTGCATGAAAAATGAGTTGTCGAGTTGTGAGGAATAATCCGATACCGAGTAACTCGAACCAAGCTCTCCAGGTATCTTGACTCGATCGACAAGATCGTGGTAGTGAGGAGCTTATCTGTTTGGATCTGGTGGAGAACTTAGCGGTGTAAAGAGCTCACTCATGGTAGTGAATTCAGTATAACATGTGAAGATAGCTTGATGACATCATTGGGGAGCTCGACTTGATCGTGTAGAAGGTGTGAGCTAGTTAATTGGGAAACTCAACAAACAACTCGGTGTGGTTCTACAAGGAGATCATTAGAGGTTTGGAGCTCATTGCTCGGTCGAGAGGAGGAAGTTTTTGCGATGGTGAGTCAAGGCACATCCCTCACTTGCGAAGAATGAAGGAAAATTAGAAGAACATGATAATATGATTTTTGGAGCCTGCAAACTTGGATACGCATGGTTTGACAAACGTGGTCTTGAGAGGGTAACTCTCAAAGAGATCACACATGAGCTTGTGGAAGCTTTGGCTTGACGTGGACGTTAGGACTTGGTGAGCTCATACACAATTGACAATAAACTTGTTGTGATGGAGCTTGGTTTTTTGTGATGGAGGGAGTCATTGTGGGCTAACTTAGCTTAGTGTGGCATCAAAGAGCTTGGAAGATAATTCAACTAGTCCCGGTCGTGACTAGAGCTTGGAAAAGGATGGTGAAGCTCGATAGGAGTGGCTCGGTTGGGAAGACTATAAGAGCTTGGTTTTGGAGTTCCTCAAAATCTCACCACGGATCAAGTGACTCGGCGGTTTAGGAACTCAACTCCGAATTTGTGACAATGGAAGAACTCGGACCACTTCAAGCAAGTGGGCCATTTTTGGCTTTTCCCATTAGAGAAAACCAGTCAAGAGGAAGGTCTAATTAATTTTTTTAATTAAATATTTTAAATAATAATATTTATTATTATTATTTAAATATTTTATTTAAATATTATTTTAATTAATTGTGAAGACTATGTCAACAAGACATTAAGGATGCATGATGGAGCCTTTTCAGGTCGGTTCAACCGAATGTAATAAATGATACATCATGTACCTTCAGTTTAGGGGGAAATTTATGACTCCTCTCTCTCTCTCTCATTTTCTTCTATAAATGTAAATTGGAAGTTCATTCCAAAGGAGGTTCCAACAAGTGGATTCTAATAGGTCACACAAGTTGGTGGATTAGACACTTTCCAAGCTTCCCCTTCTTTTCACAATCTGTGAATTTGTAGGCTCTCAAGCCTTTCTCCTCAAATTGTAATGGAAACTTATGCCCTTTTCACCTGATGTAATGATGCACTTGTGCAAGTGCTTGAAGTAATGAGAATTATGTTTTGTGATAATATGAATGTCCTTTCATGATTTTTTTACTTCTATTTTTCTCTCTCATGTTTTCAGGTGCATAGTGCAAGTTTGGTTTCCATTGTAGGTTTGTGGAGTTTTGTGCTTATCAAGTGGTGAAATATTACATGCAAGTTGAGTTGTGGTGCTTGTTCACCCTTCTCAAGTTCATCCTTTTCATTGGGAGATTGGTATTTTTATTACGATCGAGTTTAATAGAGGAACGTCGCCCTTGGTTTGTGGTATTTTGTACCCTTTCTAGTTGTGATAGGTGAAGGTGGTCAATGATGCAAAATCCTCCCACATTAACCCTTCTAGATGTTAAACATCCCTTAATTTGGTGCATCACCACTTCTAGTATAGGTTTCATTTCCTTGCAGATCTCTTTCCCTAATCCCATGAAATGTTAGCATAGGACTAGTTAGCCATTTTTCTTGCATTAGAAGTAGTGTTGTGTTTAGTTTAGGAAGAGGAATTCGGCCTTCTCGGAGGTTCACCTCGAGCCCAAGTCCCACAGCTTGAGAGGTGATCCCATGTGTCCCAATCACACCGAATGTCGTGATTCATTTTCAGCCATTCGGGGGTGCAGTGATTTGGTGACAACAATTTTTGGCATGCCCGGTGGGACAAGAGGCACATCTTTCATAGGTGTGTGTATTGTGTTCACTTCATTTCATTAAGTTGTTGTGCTCTTAGTGAAATTTCAGCCTTAGGAGGTATACCCAAGCACAATTGGTGACTCCATTGGTCTAAGTACCCTACTCTCTATGTTGCAAGACCTTCATTTTACCCATTTTCCATCTAGTTTTCTTCCATATCTTTCCATTTTCTCCCATTCATGAAGTTGTGCAATCATGGCTTCATTTCCACAGTGGGATTCCTACTTGTAGTAGTGGCAATTCTTTCCATCTTCAAGCTATTTTAATCCACCTCCAAACCAATTTCATGATGAGTATCAGTTTGAGCATGCATGTCCACAGGAGAAAGATGCAGATCATTTTGGTTATCCACCAAACATGGGGGTTACTGAAGAACAATGGCATGTAGATTCTAGGATCTATTGTACACCTGAAGAAGATCACACTTAGAAGAAGGTTCGAGATTTGGAGTATAACATGATGCAAATAAGGATCAATGAAATGACAAAGGCAGCCTAGATTGGCTTCAGAATTCCATACCCATGGACTGGTCATATACCATGTGAGCTTAGCCCTCAACAAAAGCTTCAATTCATAATCAAGATGATGACTCAAGTTGGAGAATGGATCAAGAAAAGAGATTCATGAATGTAATGTTAGTCAATCTGTCAATGGGAGGTCCCTACATTACCACCTTACAACCCTCTTCCCGTGTTTCCATCCATGCATTTGTAACTTGAACCCCATAGTCCTAACCTTCCAGTTTTTACCCCTGAAGTGGAATTCACTACTTCATCATCTATTCCTCCATTCCATCATGAATCTTCCATGCCTCATCCTTCTAAAGTTCCCTCTTTTCTACAAGAGCCATCAAGACAAGAGAATGAATCTCTTCCTCAAACAAAGTGAGGGAATCAGTTAAATCCCAACCCACCCCTCCTCTTATAGTCCCAAATCCATTTTGGGAAGAACATTGTCAAGAAATGAGAAAAAGGGAGGAGTATATGGTCGAAGAGAATAGAAAAGGAGAGCATGCAGATAATCTGAAGAAATGGGCTGCAAAACTTAACATCAAGCAAACTTCATTCCTGACTAAACCTTTCATGCAGAAGTTGAGGCTCAAGAACAAGTGGAACAAACTAGTTTTGTACTAGAAACAAATCTAGAGTTGAATGAGGAGGACCAGCAAGTCTACTTGTTCAAGAATGTAGTATTCATATTGGCTCAATTCCATCAAAGGAGTTTGAATCACCAAAGGTGGAAAAATCAATAATAGAAGAGAATGTGCAAGCTGAAGAAGAAAAGATTTCAAGTGTACAAGCTGATTCTAATGAATGCAATGATCCTAATTGCCATGCATGTCAAGAACTTGCATCACTTTTGGAAGATGGTAACATCTTTCCAAAGTCATCATTCGATGCTACAATCAGCCATGAAAGGTTTCATGAGACGAAGAAGGATTCAGAGATCAAGAATGCTGATGAAACTATGCAAAAACCTTCTAAACCTTTTCCCTCTCTTCCTTCTCAAAAATGTGATTTTTTAGATGAATTTAATCTTTCTGATTTCATGTTTGAGAATGAAGAATATCAAGATGAAATAGGTTCTAGTTCGAAGGATACCTAGATTAAGAAGGAGCTTTGATACAGTTAGAGAATGAAGAATCAAATTACCTATCAGATCTAGAAGAAGGTTTTGATGGACATGGCCTATGGAACTTGACAATCTTGTTATTCCATCACTTCTTTTTCATCAGAAAGTGTCAAGTGTTGTGGAGGTACATGCTCAAGAACATCTCATTGCTCATAACTGTCCTTTGGAATCAGAATTAGAGGAATTGAGTTTTCTGTATCCCTCATCACATGTAAAGGAGGAACACACAGGAGGAGCTAGGACTGATCTAGAAGCATTGAATGAAGATTATGTCATGGAGAGGTTTATGTTTTTAGTTATGGAACCTATTTTGGTAAACAAGTATGTGATGGAGGAAAGTATTCTTGAAGATTTTATTCCCCTAAAAATCATCCAAAGCTACAAATAGGGGGTTGGAATTTCCAAATTCCATGTCAAATGAGGTGGAAGATCAGTTCATTTGTAAATGGGAAACAAGAGGGAAATCAGGTTGTGAATGACCATCTTTTCAAGGATGTTTTCAACAAGACTTTCTTGTTAAAATTGAAGTTCAAACAAGAAGAAATATTCAACGGTTTAGACCATGTCCTATTAGGTACCTGGCTTCATTAAAGCTAGAAGAGAAGCCAAAACTAGTCACATTCACTTCAGAATGTGAGGATGAGTTTCAAAATTATGAGGATCAGTTGTAATGCTTCTACAAGACAAATGCAAAGCAACTAAAAGAGGAATTCTTTCTCTTTCAGTTGATGTCTTAGTGGACCAAGTGGAGGATTGGGCTTGTTTCAGTTTTTCACTCTCATTCTCAGCCATGTCCATTGTCACATCATTTGCATGGCAATCCATTGTGAGGAAAGGAAGCTATTTTACACAACTAGTTGTAGGGTTTGTTTAGCTCACATGTGCTTCCGGTTAGTGTAGGGTAGTATAGGTTTGTTTTAGTAGAATAAGTGCAATGCACACCCTGCATGTTCCACTTGGGGCATGTATGGTTTTCATTTATTTGTGTTTTTGTTTTCCATTTTGTCGCTCTTGTGTTGTTTTGCACATTGTTGCATCATTGGAAGGTGTCAAGGAGAAGGAAAGGTTCAAAGTTTCATGGAGATTCATGATCTACCTCTTTCAAAATTCTGCAATGTTCCATAGTTTCCATAGTTTCCAAGTGTTCATTAGATTTGGTATACTTCATGCTTCACATTCGAGGGAGGTCCAAGATCAACAATGCTCAAGGGGATTTAGAGGATCAAATTGGTTTCAGATTGACAAATAGTGACTCCATGCCCAATGGATAGACAAGGCTATTGGAATCATGCTTAGTAGGAAAGCATCCCGAGAGGTCACCAAAAATGTTGTCAATTTTTACCCCTTGGGAAAAAATGGACAATAGGGTCTTTAGATACCTTGAGACCAAAAATTGATAAATTTTTATAAAATTCCTAATTCAACCTTTTCAAGTAGAAATTAAGGTTCCGCCCATAATCTTATTATGTTTTTTCGATTACCTTTTGATTTTGGTAAGTGAGATGATGTAAAGAAACCATTTTATAAAAGAGCTCATTATGCCTGCAAATTGGAAATTGTAGCTCATGGAATTAAAATATAGCTCAAAGATAATAGCTTGGATCATGTCGGGAACATGAGAAGAACTTGGATTTATCTTGAAAAATAGGTCAAGCTCAAAATGGATTGGATGTAGAGAAGATGAGCTCGAGATAAGACCAAGTTTCAATAATTCATTCGAGCCAATGAGATGGAGCCATTTAGTGGAAGAATTCAAGTGATTTGGTGAAAAAGGTAAATCGAAGAAAGATATTATACATGATGAGAGTTAAGCTTGAGGTTGGCTTATGACTAGTGAGGATATAAGTGTTGAGTCATTGGTCATCAATGGTGACATAAGAGGCTCGGTGACATAAATTTGTAAATGAGTCATAGAGAATGAGGCATTCATTATTGATCACAGTGTATTGGATGGAGGCATGAGCTTAATATAAGCTAAACATTGACTTGTGTAGGGAATCAAAGAGAGGAGCTCGGTTCAAGAAAGAGTAATGAGTTGGCTCACCATGTTTGAAATTGATGGATGACAGTTGAATGAGATCAAGCTTTGGACCAATTGAAAGGAGACAAAGAAGGATCATATGAAATTTAAATGAAGCTCATTTAACGTTGAAATGGCTTGGCTCAATCGAGCATGTCAAGGGTAGGACATTGGTGAGAAGGTGATCAATATGATAGATGGAACCAGTGAATGTGGAATGAAGGAGTTGACTCATGGGACGAGGAAGGACAATTAAGTGGATCGAACCATAGAATTTTTGAGCAAAAAGTGTGATGGAGTCCTCAAAGAAATGAAGTTTGAGTTGTGAATGTAGAAGCCGAGGAAAAATTGCTTATAAGATGAAGAAGATAATGAATTAAAAGTTTAGAGGATAGAGACTCGAAAATAGAGGATGTCATTAGGAGCTCAAATGAGCTTGGCTGAGATAAAATATGAAATCACTCAAAGTTAGGGATTCACGAGTCACATAAGTGGATATGGACTAATGCAATGAATTGTTGAATCAAAGTGGAGTTTAGTTGAGCTCGAGAGTCATCAGAGAAGTTGAAAATGAGTCGAGACATTTTCAAATCTTGAGAAAAGGGAGAGCATAAGGATTCATGGGAAAAGATATCAAATAAGCAAAAATGCATGATGAAAAGATGTCGAGCCATCAAGAGTTTGAATTATTTTGGAGGATGCTGAGTGATTCTAAGCTCTGAAGTATGGGGGCATTGAGAATTAAGGAAGAAGATATCGCAAATTCTTTTCAGAGCCCGAGTAGTAAACAAGATGAAATGGAAGGATTGAGCTTCAAGAACGTTGAAGGTAGGTCAAGTTGAGCATTTCAGAGTTTTTTTTTGAGGAGTTATTATTTCGGAATTTATAGAAATTTTGGGGAAGAAAAATTGAATGAATCAAATTTGATATTTCAAGCCAAAAATCTAAAACTCTGAAATTTAGAGTTTCGAGTTTATGGGTTCGAGATAATTAAGGATAGAGTTCATGAGTTTGAGTTGATCACCGTATCGGGGAGGAGTTGTGAGTCTGTCACACTGAGAAGTGGGAAGATCACCATTTTCAATGAGCTGATGCAATCTAAATGAGAAAAATCTGAGTTGGGTTCCATTTCACTGGGGAGTCAAGAGTCAAGGCATTAAAGAATGTGTGAAATTTTGTTGGTAACATTGAGCAAGAGCCGAGAGGAGATGACTTGGGTGGAGTCGAGTTTAGTTGATCCATTTAATGAACATGCACATGCTCGAGAAAATTGAAGGGAATCGTAGGCAGGTAGAGGTGAGCGAGCTCAAGAGGTAGTAGGCTGAGAGAGCATATATGGTGAGTCATGTAGGAAATCAAGCATTGCATGGCAAGCAAGAAAGAAATGGATCGAGGAGAGCTCGCATTATCATGAACTCACATGGAGGATTTCGATTAACCCAATTTGAGTCATTTTACATGTAATTTCAGAGAAATTTTCATGAAAAATAATTAATATGGCTCATGAGGAATAATCATAGACCGAAAGTAACTTGACATGAGCTCTCCGGTATCGTGACTGATCGATCAAGGTGTGTGGCATTGTGAGGAGCTCGTATTTTTGGAGCATGGCGGAGAAATCAGAGTGGTGTAGAGAGCTTGCTCATGGTGAGTGAATTTGGCGTAACATGTGAAGCTAGCTTGATGACATCGGTGGGGAGCTCTTGGCTTGGGATCATGTAGAAGGTGACAGAAAGCTAGCTTGATTGGGAAACTCAGCTTGGTGAACATGGTGATGAGTGGATCTATAAGGATTTCAGCAAGGTTTGATAAAGCTTAGTTGCTAGTCGAGGAGGAATTTTTTTGTGATGGCAAATTGAGGAGTAGACGTTTCATGGCTCACGAGAAGAATGAAGGAAAATTATAAGAACATGATAAGATGATTTTGGAGCCCATGAGCACCACGGATATGCATGGCTTGGAAAATGCGGTCTTGGGAGGGTAACTCTCAAAGAGATCACATGAGCTCGTGGAATGCCAGTTTAAGCTCACTTTGTGGCCGGTAGGAATTCAGCGGAGAAGAGCTGTGATCACAGTCATTTGTAAAACTTGTGATGGAGCTTTTTTTATGGAGTGAGTCATCATGGGTAACTAGTTTCGGTCAGAAAGGCATCAACATGCTTGTGATAGATAATTCAATTGGTCTCGGTCATGACTAGAGCTTGGAAAAGAATGGTAAAGCTCGATCATGAAGGAGAGTACATAATGGTTAAGCCCATACTTTGAGAGACTCGGTTTTGGAGTTCCTCGTGGATCTCATGGTGATGAATGAAGTGGACTCGGCGCTCTGAATGGTTAGGAACTCACTTGGATTGATTGGTCGATGATGGAAAGCTCGGACCAACTCTGAGTTGAGTTTGGGAGCCATTTTTGGCTTTTCCCCTTTAGATAAACTAGTCAAATCAAAAGGGGGGGCCAATTATTATTTTTAATTAAATTAATATTTTTATTTAAATATTTTAAATAATAATATTTTATTATTATTATTTAAATATTATTTTAATTAATTATGAAGACTATGTCAACAAGACATTAAGGATGCATGATGGAGCCTTTTCAGGTGGTTCAACCGAATGTAATAAATGATACATCATGTACCTTCCATTTAGGAAGGGAAATTTATGACTCCTTCTCTCCTCTCTCTCATTTTTCTTCTATAAATGTAAATTGGAAATTCATTCCAAAGGGTTCCAACAAGTGGATTCAACAGGTCACACAAGTTGGAGAGTTAGACACTTTCCAAGCTTCCCCTTCTCTTCACAATTTGTGAATTTGTAGGCTCTCAAGCCTTTCTCTCAAATTGTAATGGAAGCTTATGCCCTTTTCACTGATGTAATGATGCACTGTGCAAGTGCTTGAAGTAATGAGAATTATGTTTTGTGATCAATATGAATGTCCTTTCATGATTTTGTTGCTTCTATTTGCCTCTCTCATGTTTTCAGGTGCATAGTGCAAGTTCTAGTTTCCATTGCAGGTTCGTGGAGTTTTGTGCTTATCAAGTGGTGGAATATTGCATGTAGTTGAGTTGTGGTGCTTGTTCACCCTTCTCAAGTTCATCCTTTTCACTGGGAGATTGGTAGCTTATTGTCTGATCGAGTTTAACAAAGGAACGTCTACCCTTGGTTTGTGGTATTTTGTACCCTTTCTAGTTGCAATAGGTGAAGGTGGTCAATGATGTAAGCACCTCCCACATTAACCCTTCTAGATGTTAAACATCCCTTAATTTGGTGCATCACCACTTCTAGTATAGGTTTCATTTCCTTGCAAATATCTCTCTCCTAATCCCATGAAATGTTAGCATAGGACTAGTTAGCCATTTTCTTGCATTAAAGGTAGTGTTGTATTTAGTTTACATTTATTTCATTGGACGTATAAAACCAACCGCCAAACATTATTTGGAAAGATTTATTATAACTTGGAAAGAGTATTTAACAAGATGGACGGAAGTGGTTCCCAAAAATATTATCTGCGAAAACATTGCTAAATTCATATATGAAAATATCATCACAAGGTTTGGGTGTCCTTTGAGCATCACCAATGACCAAGGAAAGCATTTTGTGAATGCAACTATCCAAGAGATATTAAGACGATTTATGATCAACCATAATAGAAGCACTCCATACCATCCACAAGAAAATGGAATGGAAGAAGCATTAATAAGGTACTAGAGAAGGTGTTAACAAAAATTTGTTCTCTACAGACTACAGATTGGGATTTAAAGATACCCGCCGCTCTATGGGCATACCACACAACATATAAAAGGCTTACAAAGTACTCACCATTTAGACTAGTCTATGGATTAGAATCCGCAGTTCCCATAGAATTTGTGCTCCCAAGTCTAAGGATTACGGTAGCTTCAGAATGACTGAAGATGACTTACTACATGAAAATTTGGTAGAATTGGAAAAATTGGATGAAAAAATGTTCATAGCCACATATAACTAGACCTAGGAGAAAATAAGACAAAAGGTGTGGCATGACCACCACATTAAGAGGAAACAATTTGATATTGGAGATCAAGTACTTTTGTATGATAGTAAGTATAAGCATCCAGGAAAATTGAAGGTAAGATGGCTTGGGCCATACATCATTAAGGAGATATTACCTTACGAAAGCAGTAAAATTACAAACTTTACTGATTGAAAGAACTCCCAGGATATGTGAATGGAGCAAGGCTCAAGATATATGTGACTTAGAACAAAATAAATAAATTATATATATATATATATATATTGACCTATCGAAAACCAACAATTCGATGGATAGGTCAAGTGGTGAGATGAAAACCCATGAGTGCGTCTTTATCCTTAGAAAAAGAAAAATAAGGAGAAAGAAGAAACCACAGACGATGGATACCCATGCAATAAAAAGAAAATTGACCTATCTCGAAAACTAGCAATTCGAGAGGATAGGATAAGGGGTGGGATGAAAACCTAAAAGGGCATCCTTACTCTTAGAAATAGAAACAAAACATAAAACAAAGAAAAGAGCCACAAAGTAAGAATACTTGCTTAATAAAGAGAGGATATAACCACAAAGGAGCATACCCACACACTAAATAAAAAAAGAAAAAAACCACAACAAAAAGAAAATAGAAAAACCACACAATAAAGAGAAGAAGAATAAAGCCACCATACAAAGAAAGAAGGAAAACCGATAAAGGAAGCAGAAAGAAAAATCACGGAAAAAAATAGAATGAAGGAAGCCAAGGAACAAATAAAATAGAGAAGAACCACAAAACAAAGGAATGGGAAAAGCTGTGGAAGAAGGAGGTGAGATAAAGCGTGAAACAAATAAATATAATAGCCATGCAAAACAAAGGAAGGAAAAGCCACAAAAAAACCATGTATAAACCAAGTAACAAGGAAAAGCGAAACAAATAAAAATTTGACCCACCAAGAAAACAATAAATGTGGTAGGTTGACATAAAAGCTATATAAGGGTTCAATTACGAAAAGCTAAAGCATTACAAACATAAGAAAGGAGTGAGAAAAATATCAAGAGAGACAAAGTGAGCTAGGGAAAAACTAGGGCTAAGAAAGAAGAAGACATGGACACTCCAATCAAAGTCACACAGCGAGCTCCCATAGCTGAAATTTGGAAGAACTCCATGAAAGCAAATATGCATGATCTAGATGGGGAATTTTTGCATATTCCCGTCAAATTCACATGTACACGTGACCTATAGAGGTATATCCATTTTCTTATTATCAAATATGATCATTCCAGACTTGAGGTAGATAGGGCATTATTGGTTGTTACAAATTTGGAGACCCAACAAGAGGAGTATAAGCAAAATGCAAAAGTAATAGGGGAATTGAAACTCGATGCACGGAATAAATTTTTCTATTTTCCTAAAATGGCAGACATGGTGATTAAAGTTCTCCTCATCTATCTACATAATCAAATGCTCTATCTCGATCAACCATATCAAATCAACATTGAAGTGATGACTAGGGTTACTCGGTTATGGGACAAAGGACACTCTACCCTAACAACGAGAAAAGTTCAAATGAATGGTATGGCAAGGGAGATAGGCATCACGACATGAAAACGAGGCATCAAAATCTCTAATATTCCAAATGCCACTTTAAGGTATGTTGCTAAATCCATATGTTTGAAAATCTATCATACTAATAGGGAGGATGTCGCTCATGGTGTTAGTGCCCAAATCGCATTAGATATGGTTATAACCCACTCTAAATATAACCTAGCAGAATTACTAGCGATAGAATTTCATGAGAATGTAAGGCAGATTAAATATGGTAAACACACATTTTTCTATGGGTCAATATTATTATGCTTGGTGATGTATTTTACAAGAACACTTCCCCAAAAAGAAGAATTAGTCAATTGGAAGCTAGATAGCCGTATAATAGAAAAAATTTGGGAACACATGAGAATAATGGATGTAGTCACACAAATAACCTCACTTATTAGATGGCAGATAAAATGAGGGAGATAGTTGCAAATAGATCGAGAATATCAGAGAAAGTTGTGGCAAAATACAAGCATGAAGTTATGTTCATTGTGGATATTGACTATACATTTATCAAGCCACTAGTTTCATGTACCAATTAAATACCACCATGTTTCCCTATGAAACTTTAGATGAATTAATAGCCACATCTATACAAGCATTGTAAGCATACCCTTTGGATCCTCAAAACCTACCCTCCCTAGCTTTGATGAAGTTATTGAGGAAACCTTTGAAGAATATTATTAAAAATATTGATCTGAGACATGAAAATCATAATCAAGTGTGGGGGTCCCTACGACATACAAAATAAATAAAATCCCTAGTATTGTAAAACCTATAGCAAAAAGACAAAAATCTTTAGCATAAAAAGAAAAGTTGAAAGAAACCATGAACGAAGGAAAAGAGGAAGCAGAATCTGAGGAAATAGAAGAGGTTTCTGAATCAGATGAAGAGGAAATTCCATATACTCCTTCACCAATACATACACAAGATCCACAAGAACGTGAGATTCGGAAGAAGCGAAACAAGTGGAGGAGACATGACTTACTAGGCAAGCATACACTTATTAACAAAAATTCTTAACTCAAGCAGAATTTCACAAGTTGCACAAGAATATGCCACTAGTACAGGAGGAGAACAAATGTCTATCGTGGAAGCTATAATATATTATCTAGATAAATGTGCCTTTTTTTGGGAAGATATAGCTCATTTTCTCACACCAACTCTAGCAGAGGAATTTTAAGAGTAGATAGATGCATAACATACACACCGCTTGGCCGTAATTCAACAAGAAATGAGTATTCTAAAACAAAAGAAACTCCACACTAAAAGGGAGTTGCACAAAACAAAATAAGTGGAGGAATTGATTGGATTTTGATCAAAAAAATAAATGAGAGAGAAGAAACGAGAAGAAGGAAAAAAAAAAAAAAAGGCAATAAGGAAACTAACCAAAGACCTTGAAAAAATAAAGAAAGAACAAGACCAATTAGAAGTCGACGAGTGATAGAAAGCGAAACAAGAAAAAGAGAAGTT
This sequence comes from Taxus wallichiana var. yunnanensis, assembly GCA_018340775.1. Taxonomy (NCBI): domain Eukaryota; kingdom Viridiplantae; phylum Streptophyta; class Pinopsida; order Cupressales; family Taxaceae; genus Taxus; species Taxus wallichiana. The sequence goes on from CM031240.1 coordinate 848,413,581, forward strand.
AGAAAAGAAGAATAAGGAAATAATAATAATAAGAAAGAAAAGAAGAGCGGGATAAGAAGTGAGAACTAGAAAAGGAACAAGCAAAGAGGAAAAGAAAGCGAGAGGAAGATAGAAAAAAATTCTAGAGAAGGAAAACAAGGAGAAAGAAAAAAAGACGGCAAGAAGATTTAATTAAAAAGGAAAAATAAGAAAAATAAAAGAATTGAAGAACGAGAAGAAAAATGACCGAGAAAGAGGAGGAAAAATAAAAGAAAGAAAAAAAAAGAGGGATAAATAAGAACATGAGTTGAAAATACAAAAAGAGAAAAAGGAACAGGAAGAAAAAGAAAAACAAGAAAAATCGAGAAAGAGAAACAAGAACAAGAGAAGAAGGAAAAGGAGGCAGAAGATAAGAAGAAAGAAATAGAACTTAAACAGAAAAACACAATACTATCTACTCCAATAATAGAAACATCTTCAAGCATGGTACCAACCCTAACACCTAGAGATTCACTGGCGAGAATCAAACAAGCATTGCAACAAAGGAAGAAGGAACAATCCATTCAGTTGCAACAAGGGGTAGTAGAAACAACTACAAAAGGATATAAGGTGAATTTAGATAAACTCACTCCCCTACAAAAGACTACATGTAGCCAAGTCTTGGAACAAAGTGCTAAACATGACTGGATGCAAAGATGTGTGGAAATAGAAGAAGTAATGCAAAATATGCTTTCATCCATTCAAACTACAAAACCCCATATCAACATCCAATCCAACCTACAAATAGAAGTACAAACAAGAGAAAGTAGTTGAACAAATACTCAAAGAAGACATAGTTCAATCAGAAATGGAAAAGAAGAAGATACAAGAGGATGTTGTAGAATAATATAAGCAACAAATTTTGAAGCCACAACAGGTAGAAAATCAGCAAAGAAGGCAAGACATGCAAGCCGCAGTTACCAAGTTAGAAACAGAGCTCCAAAATGTCACGGCCTACTATACATATACAATAGGGTGGCCTAGTGAAACTCAACAGGAGAAAGCAGAATTGGATAAATTAGAACAACAAATCAAAATACAATCTGCTACATACAATATCACTACAAATAAATATGGGGCACAACTAACAAAGCTTTCTAAACTTACGAGAGATGTACGGACCAAGAAAAGGACGTGGACAGAGAGGATAATAGAGATGCAAGAATGTAGCAATATGATGGACAGGGCCATAATCCGCATGCAACAAGAAGTTATAATTTCTCACCAAAGATGGCATCCAATACAAGAAATACCACCACCCTCTAGATATTCTTCCACTAATCAAAGAGAATGCATAACTACAAGAATGGGTAAATCAGATCAACATTCATCTTGATTTATGGTATAATTTTGAGAAGAATATAACCCTACAAAGTACATCCCCCAAGCTGCACCATAAGGCATAGAGACAAAGGCATCCCACAAACCCAATTCGAGTGATTCGAGTGAAGGAACTCTTCCTTATGCTAGACGTCTAAGTTTTTAGGGAGGTTGATGCCTCTACAAAATTTGGCGTCCCATAAATCTAGTTGGGTGAGTTAAGTGAGGGAATATTTCCCTATGCCAAATGTCTAAGTTATGGTGGTTGATGCCCGCATAAGATAGTTTTGAAGAAAATTCTTCAATATGGGGTCTTCATCAGTTGTTGTCTCGAGGATGAGATAAGGTTTAAGAGGGGGATAATGTTAATAGGGGTCTTCATCAATTTTGGATAAGCCGCGGAGATTGATATAAATCCACCAAAGCTAGGAGATAGTTGCGAAGTGATAAGAGCTAACCGCGAAGGAAATAGGAATCCACGATACATAGAGGAAGCCACAAGAGGCTAAGAAATCCGTGATACATGAAGAAAGTGACCGATTATTGGAAGGCGTTATGTAACGAGAAGAACCTGTAGAATCCAAAAAGAGTTGTGGATTGAAGACAAATTGAACCAGTACGAGACAAAAGCCGATAGAGGCATGAGTCAAAGGAAGTGAATTTTGGAATGTATTGAGTTTTGTATATTTATTGTAATTAACATTTTTTTATAGGGGAATCATAAGAAATATATGAGTGAATTCCATTTTTATAGATTTTTATGAGAGATAGAATGAGATAAATGTATGATGGAATTATTATTGATAAATAAATCAAGATTGGAATTTTGGATAAAAGCTATTATCTCTTTTCCTTTATATTTTTGTTCTTAGATTAGATGTGGTGTATTTCCCAAGTACATCCATAACTAAGGTTGATTATTCCTAAGCCTCACAAGTCTATCGGGGCTTTAGGTCAACAAACACACTTAACAAGGTTAAGATGAAGGAAAAATTGATTAAGATAGATGAAGATTGATTCAAGGATGGTAAGACAATATTTGTGTCATTTAGATTTTCCTAAGAGATCATTAACATAATCCTTTATTGTTTTGTGGATAAGATCATGGAAGATGTATGTCATAGTGCGTTGATAAGTGGCTCCAACATTTTTAAGTCCGAAGGGCATAACACGGTAGCATAAGGTCCCCCAAAGGGTAATGAAGGATGTTTTGTGTTGATCATCAATAGTGATGAGGATTTTATTGTAACCGGAAAAGCCATCCATGAGGGAGATAATTTCATGTCCAACTATTAGATTGACTGGTTGATTGATATTCGGGAGAGGGAAATCATCTTTAGGGAAGGAAAGATTGAGATCCCGGAAGTTAGTGCAGATGCATAAATTTCTTGAGGCTTTGGTTACGGGTATGATATTGGAGATCCATTGTGGATAATCAATGGGTATGATGAAGTTAGCAGAAAGGAGACATAATTCTTCTTTGATAAGGAGAGCTATGTGGGGTGCATCCTATGGAGTTTTGGTTTGAATGGTTTAGTGTTAGGATCGGTGACGATGTTATGTACGATGATATTGGGGTCAATACTTGGCATATCACTATATGACTAGGAAAAATCATGGCTATACTTGGATAAAAATTCAATAAAATCATTTAATTCTTGTGGTCTAATGATTGATTGACCTTAACTACTTGAGGTTCCTGAGGGGTTCCTAATTTTACATCGATGGTGGATTTGTTAAGGAGTGATGATTTGTCGGTGGTAATTTTTTTTTGAAGGAAATGGTCATCAGATCCCATATGAGATAAGATTTCTTGATCATTATGACATTGAAGGGTGTTTATGGTGGGTGAGTCTTCTTCGATCATTTCTGGAAAAATGAGAGGAATTTTATTAGTGACATGGTTAGATTGATAATTTAAAGGTCCTACGGAAATATTATTGACTAAAAAAATGTAGGTGGGATGGAGATGGTGTCATCTATGTCCATGGGATTTTCAGATCCTGTATATGGTGGTAGTTCAAGTTCAGTGATACGTATGGATGTGGTTTGAGAAGATAATTCGACGAAGGTCTTTTCATATCCAAGCCCATAATTTTCATGTAGTTTGAGAGAATTTTGGAAAATCAAGTCATGTTTGTTCATAACATCCAAATATAAAACCTTTCCACATGCATCGGTGAAGGTATATTTGAGTGAAAGCAAGATTGTATAAAGAATCAAAATCAGATGTAAAGGGCATGGTGTGATGTTGACAATTGTATTGTGAAGAGGGATGATCAATGCCCATGTACACAAGGTTAGTTTTTAGATAGGAGGGGCCATAGGAAATAACATCTCCAACTTAAGGCTCATACAATAGTTATTTTTCTGGTCTTCTGTATATCTTAGGTGTGGGAAGTGAATTAAGCATGAGGAGACAAGTCTCCCCAACAAAATGCATACCATAACGTCTCAGGGGGAATCATTAGGCGGTTTAGATGATGGAATGGATGTGCTGGTGGATTGTTCATTAGCTCATTTTGATTTTGGGATGAGAACGTCGTTTGGATGGTATGTCATATTACAATCGGTAAAAGGATTGGGATCCATGGGGACCATGAATGTCTTACCTTCGTATTCATATTTGAGACATTGGTGAAGCATTGAAGGGACACAATGCATGGTATGTATCCAAGGTCATCCTAATAACATATTATATTGTAATTATCCTTTTATGATATAGAATAACTTAGGTATGGTTTTGACTCTAACCTTAAGTGGTAAAATTCTAGTACCTAACATTGGCGTGATTGTATCATTGAAATCCTAAATGAGGATTGGTGTTTGAGCGATGATGGTATTTGGTAATCGCAATAGTGGTTGAAGGTGATGGATGAGATGATGTTGATTATGGTGCCCCCATCAATCATGACTTGATTGACAAGGACAACATTGATTTGGGCTGTAGTGAAGAGAGGTAAATCATGATCCTTATGTCGAAGTGATGGTATTTCAATAGAATCAAAGGAAATAGTTCAGGATGTTTTGATAGCACTTACAAAAAGCGTGAAAAAGTCGGGATTATTAGTAGGTATTGATATAGTGAAGGGATTCAATAATTTATTGTTTATGTGAAGGTGATGTTTGAACCAGTTCATAAAGTGACATTTTAATAGGAGCCTGGTGTAATTGTTTAATGACTACCTTTTGTACTATAGTGGAAGACGAAGGTGCAGCTAGAATGGAGATTTTAGTTTTTGATTGTGATGTTTGATTAGAGCTTTACGGGGTGAGAATAATGGAAATCTTCGGTTTATCTCTTGATGATGATGAGGTGAGATTTGGAGGTGGTGGGATAGTGACGAATGTTTTTGGTTTGTTTTGTTATGAAGGATTTGATTCGTGGGTACAAGCTTAGGTAGTAATGCAAACACCATTGATCTAATGGAGAAGGAGCTTACTCAAGGATTCTTTGATAGTAAGGGGTGATGATGTTGTAGGTTTGGGGTGAGGTTTCTTGATGTTTATAATTCGAGGGGAGGAGAACTTTGTCTTTAATATTTTTAATGGCTGCGTGAAAGGATTTACATTCTTCCACAAAGTGTCCAGGTGTTTGATGATAGTCATAGGAGGCTTAAAAATTATACCAAGAAGGTTTCCACCTCGAGTGTTAGATGGTTTTAGAGGAGGTAACACTATGAGTGATTGTTGAAGATCTTTTTCTAGCATAGTTGCATAGTTTCCCCTTAATAAGGAGGTAGAAGGAAATGGTGTTTATTTTAATTTAAGCTGTCTTGGAAGGTGTTGCCTTTGGTGTGGGTTCTTTGGTGCTTTTTTAATAAGAATTTTTTATTGCGAGGTGGTGGTAGGTGGTTTAGATGAGGGATGGGGCCCTAGGATGGAGGGCTGATGTTTGATTATTTGTATAGGAGTAGTGGAATGGTTTATAATGGTAACCTTTTTAGATGGGGGAGGGATGAAACTATGAGGGTCACGTAGGCGATCTTGTGTTGTGAAGTCGTCATAGAAATTTTTGTAAATTGGATAATTGGTTGTTTTTGCGGTGCTCATGAAATATTTTTAGGAGGGTTGGGTGAATATGGCGTAGCTATGGATATAAATGGTTTACTTTTGACAACGAGATAGTGAGGGTATTTTGATTGTTAGAATGTTGATTCGGGTGTGTTATTAGAGGTGAGTGTGGGTATGGATTTGATAACAAGCAATGTTTGATTTATGGTGTTTAGGGTATGGTGGACTTGTTCATTATTCATTTGGGGTTGACTACTCAATGGGGGATGATTTGGAAATGGATATTTGAAGGCGTCAAGATTCTCGATTCGAGGAACATTAGGGTTGGTTGTTGAATTTTGCTTGTCATGACTAGAAGATGATTTGGATGAGAAATCAGATTTTGGTTTCTTTGGTCTAAGTTTGACTCTAACTTCTTCAATAGCATGAAGTTTGAGTTTCATCATCCATAACAAAGGCTTCATCAAACATTTTAAATGATTGGATTTGGAATATGGAAGAAATATGTTTCGTGCATGATCGGAAAATAATTGTATTAGTTCAGTTTGTGGGAGAGAGAATGATAATTGATTGATTATACCCCTCTAGTAGGCTACAAAGTCAGTGATGGATTCATCTTCAAATTATTTAATAACATATAGATCTGTGATGGTGATTTTATGGGTGATATTTATCGAAGTTCAAAAAATAGTTGGGTGAGTTATGTGAATGAAAAAATGGAATACTATGGAATGCTATTATACTATTCTAAATCAGGTCGATTAAAGACACAAGGAACATCATTAGCATAATGTCCTGGTCATGAGATATCAAGTAAAAAGCAAGATGAAAGGCTCGAGAGGTGTTCTTGTGGATCTTCCTTAATAGATATTTCTAAGGAATTTGGGAAGCTCCCCATGGGGAGGGTAGTCCTTGTAAGGCATGGATGGATGAATAGGTTCATTATAGATTTTTCGTATGATAGTGTATTCCTTAGACCCATAGAAATGAATTCAAGGGTGGATATGTGGCTCATTAAGGCCTAAAAAGTGTTTATCTATGGTTTTTCTTTTGTGTACTAGATGAGGATGAACTAGGTTAATTAAATGAGAATTGATTAGGTTGTTGATATGATTGGTATTGCTGTGGGATGTTTTGTTGGAAGGGAATGTTTTTTCTAAGGGATGTTCATAGGAATGTTATAGGTAGGTTGCAAGATTAAAGGTTGTGATGGTTGGATATATTGATACTAAGGAGGGATGGATGTATTAAAAGGAGGTAATGATTGTTGTGGTGTGTGTTGGAAGGGAATAGATGTGTGGATAAGGGGTGAGAATATTGAGGTGCTTGTTGAAGAGGAACAAAAGTGAAAACAAGAGGTTGCGATGATTGTGGGATATTTTGAAGGGGAATAGATGTATGGATAGGAGGCTGAGATGGTTGTGGTATAGATTGGGAGTAAGTAAATGATTGTGATTTTTGAGTTACGTGTTATGATATAAGTGAGGTCGAAAAATTTGTTATGAAGACGGATGGGTATTGGAAATAGCATTGGTATTGATTAAAGGTGTAGATGTGGGAATAAACATAGTAATGTTTTGAAGGGGTGGTATGGTTTGTTGAGATGACAGTGGCAGAGGTATGATAATAGAGACAACGAAATAACTCATAAGAGGTATTTGAATGGTAGAGGAAGTTGGAGGGGTTTGTGTGGATGAAGAGGTGTTTGTATTGTTTTGAGGGGGTGTTGAACTAGTTGAAGGATTAAGTTGTTGAATGGTCGTGTCTTGTGAAGAAATCATGTTAAGGTCAAAGGTAATCATGGGAACCGAAGACATGATGGTAGATGTTTTTGATCAATTACTAGTAGGGTAGGAATATATTTTTTAAATGATGGGTTTGTGGTTTGGATCGATGAGATGGGAAAAACTGCATGAAGGATCATGTGTATATGGCAAAGTGGTTTAGGTAATGATGATTGAAGATGGACACCCCTAAGCAACATTATTTTTGAAATTTCTATGGACTCCTTCAAAGGGCTGCGAATTTGAAATTTCAGCGGGCTGCGTGAGGGTTTCGAAAGCACTGTTTCCGCAGCTCTGGCTACTGAATGTCTCTCAAAGAACTGTGATGTAGCCGCTAAGGAGCCGGTAAAAGAGAAAAATGTGATCTTTGGTGGCAGCGTCGGGTCTAGAGCCTGGGCGGAAGTTGTTAAGACTCCTCCTGACAAAAATGTGAAACCTCAGGCTGCATGTGATTTTAAAAGTACAAAAGATGCTGAAGGGGTGACCCACTTACAAGTGCCTGATGGATGTCTGCAAAGAGCTCTGGAGAAAACCAATCTGGCACTTGTCGGCAAATTTTTGGGGGCACGACCTAATGTGGATACCATTAGGAATTGGGCCATTCGTAGATGGAAACCAAAAGGGGATTTAATAATCACCACTATGGCAAAAGGTTTTTTTTGGCCAGATTTAATCTCCAATCTGATGTTGACTCGGTCTTGTTGGGTGGTCCCTGGTGTCTGGGAAATATGGGACTATTTTTTAAAAAATGGTACCCCGGATTTAATCCATTTGTTGAAAATATTCATGCCATACCCATCTGGTGTAGACTCCCAGGGCTTCCTTTGCATCTTTGGGATGATGAAATCCTCCTTCACATTGCCAAATCGATTGGTTCACCTATTGGCCTGGATGGGCCCACGAGAAATAGGTCTAGGTTGGCATTTGCTCGGTTCTGTGTCTCCATAGAAATGGATCAGGAGCTCCCCGATAACATTGTTCTGTAATCCAAATTTGGAGAATGGAATCAGCAAATAGAATATGAAGCTTTCAAGTTAAGATGTAGCAAATGCCACAAATTAGGGCATTTTGCCGGCAAATGTCCTGAACATACAGTTCAAAAGCTGGAAGATTTCGGTTATTCCTGAAGATCAAGAACAGAATCAGAAAGATAAAATGGATAAAGAACTGATATCTAAATCAGATGCTGGAAATAAGCGCTTGGAGAGGCATTACAAGCTAAAAGAAAGGAAAAAAGGGTTTAAGGCAAAGAGACCACCGGTTTACAGAAAACTTTGGAAACCAAAGAAGCTAATTGAGCCTCAGCAAGTATTAGATCTGGGTTCGAATGAGGGAGAAAACAAAAGGGAGATGTCAGTGGATTCAATATTGAACCCTTTGACTCCAAATCGGTAAAGCTGAACATGGAGATTGATGAAGAAAATGAAAAAGTTAGCATTTCTCTCTCATACATGGAAGAAGAGGAAGACAAAATCAGTGCCCAACAAGAGCTGCTAAGGAGCAGCTCTATGGAGAAACTAAAAATGAGACAAGAAAAAGGCAAAGAGGATCTAGAATCCATTTCACGAGATCTAAAACAAGAGAAAGAGGACACAGATGTGGAGGAGCTGACTCCTAAAATGGGTAAGCAGGCTGATATTATCACAGGAAAAGAGGATGGGAAATTACCCCAATCAGTAAGGAAAATGATTGTGATAATGATGGATTCATCTTAGTGAAAAGAAAGAAAAGAGGTTCAAAAAGCCTAGAAGAAAAGCAGCTGGGAGGCTGGGAAGCTTCCACCTCAAGAATCACAAGGGCCACTGCTAGAAGAACTACAAATTTTGGAGTAACCTTTAGAAAGGGCAGGCCATCTAAGATAGAAGCAAGAGAAAAAGAGACTGAAAAAGAAATTGCAGATGGTACACAGAGAACTCTGAGCCATCCGGAAAATGCATCTCCAAATTTTTTTTAATGAAGGTTATTTCTTGGAATGTCAGAGGCCTCAATGGAGGGCCTAAACAAAGAATGCTTAAGGAAATTAAAAGAGAAAACAAACCCAACATTCTTCTCATTCAAGAAACTAAAATGAAAAGTAAAGCAGTTGAAGACTTCAAAAGACATTTTTGGCAGAACGCTGCCTTTGCTGCTGTTGACTCTCAAGGGGCCTCTGGAGGTTTAGCGATCTTTTGGGATACAAAGATGGTTGAAGGTAAGGTACTCTCCTCAACCCAGAATCATTTAGCTATTATCTTTAAAAGCCTTGAAAATAATCATAGTTGGATCTTATCTAATATTTATGCGCCCAATACGCTCACTGGTAAAAGAGGGCTATGGAAAGAGTTAACCTTGTTCGAAGCAAGGTTGAAAACATGAACTGGTTGGTTATGGGAGACTTCAATACTCCTTTGAATCCAGGAGAAAAGTTTGGAGGAAGTTCTGAATTCTCCATTGGTATGGAAGAATTTGCAGACTTCATCTCGACTCTTAATCTTATGGACATAGAACTTCATGGAAATCAATTCACATGGTCTAACAGAAGATTAGGAGAGAACTTAATTCAGGTTAAACTTGACAGAGCTCTTATTTCTACAAATTGGATCCTGGACCAGAATTTCCATCTTTCTACTCTCCCCAGAGCAGGATCTGATCATAATCCAATAGTCCTCAATTTCTTCAATTGGACAAAACCTTTTCATGGTAATTTCAAATTTGAGAAAATGTGGTTTGAACATGAGGACATTCTAGGACAGAATTAAAGAGTGGTGGGTTTGGGAAGGCACAGGGACGGCCCAATTCAGGCTCCTCCAGAAGTTAAAGAATGTTAAACAGAAAGTTAGAAAATGGAATAAAGAGGTTTTTGGAAACATTTTTGAAAAGAAGAAAGAACTTAAGCAACAGCTTGAAGAGCTTGAGCTAAATGTCTCCATGAAAGGTATGACCCTTGAGGATCATCAGCTGGGAAAAAAACTCCTATCAGAGCTACATAATATAAACAGTCATGAGGAAACCTTTTGGAGAATGAAATCTAGAGCCCTTTGGCTTAAGGATGGGGACAGAAATACAAATTTTTTTCACCTGACAGCCATCAAACATAGAGCTTGTAACAGAATTTCTGAAGTTGCTAAAAGAAATGGAAACATTACTAAGGATCCTGAAGATATCAAAACAGAGGCACTAAATTTTTACAAGAACCTCCTCACTGAAGATACCTCCTACAATGAACAAGCGGCATCTTTCCTTCTGGACTCCATTCCTAATAATATAATACCTGCTGAGCGATTTAAAAATCTCTCAAAAACTGTCACCATTGAGGAACTAAAAAAGGTTGTCTTTGCTTTAGAAGGGGATAAGGCTCCAGGTCCAGATGGCTTCTCGGCCAACTTTTTCCAAAGATGTTGGGAAATATGCTCTGAAGATCTCTTGAAAGCTGTCAATGAATTTTACAGATCAGGAAATCTTATTAAAGAACTAAATAATACACACATTGTGCTTGCCCCGAAAAAGATGGATGCAAAAGACTTCAAAGATTTCAGGCCTATCAGTTTGGTCAATGTCATTTATAGGATCTTTACAAAGATTCTCACCACTAGAATGCAGCCTATTCTCATGGAGATCATTTCTCAACAACAGAGCGGATTCATTCAAGGAAGAATTATTCAAGATGGAATTATCATGGTTCATGAAACTATACATTCTATGGATAAAAGTAAGAAGGCGGGGATGGCCATCAAACTTGACATGCATAAAGCTTTTGACAGAGTCTCCTGGAGATTCATGGATGAGGTCCTGGCCAAATTTGGTTTTCAAAGCAAATTCAGAAAAATTATTCACTCTTGCATCTCTACCTCTAGATTCTCTGTGGTTGTTAATGGGGAACCTGTGGGCTATTTTTCCAGTAATAGAGGTATACGGCAAGGCGACCCAATCTCCCCTCTTTTATTCATTATTATGGCTGACAGTTTAAGCAGATCTATTTCCAAAGCTATTGACATTGGCATGCTAAAAGGCTTCCCTCCAACTACGGGTAATCAGATCTCCTCTCATCAGCAGTTTGCTGATGACACTTTGCTGTTACTAATGGCTTCTATTATTGAAGCAAAGGCCATTAAAACTGTCCTCAGATTTTATGAGGAAGCCTCGGGAAAAAAGTTAATTTTGACAAAAGCTCTATTTATTTCTTCAATACTCCTGAGGAGAGGCAAAGAAAGATCGCTAATATTCTAGGATGCACAATTAATTCTCTACCAGCTACTTACTTAGGGTTACCTTTAAGTACTGGCAAGATTTCAGTGGAGGTATGGAATGATCTCATTAAGAGATTTCAAAGAAAGTTGGTTGGCTGGAAAGGAGCAGTTCTTTCAAGTGCAGGTAAGTGTCTTTTGGTTAAAAGCACGCTTCAAAACTTGCCTATCTACATTCTGTCAATGTTCAGCATGCCTACAGCTGTGATGAACAGTATTGAGAAGATTCAAAAACACTTTTTGTGGCACGGTACGGAGGACAGATTCAGATATCATCTTGTGGCTTGGGAACAAGTTTGTAAACCTAAGAGGCTAGGGGGGTTAGACATCAAAGATATCAATCATATGAGTACTGCCCTTACTGCAAAATTAGGATGGAGGCTTATAAAAGAGCACAGACCTTGGACAGAGCTGATTAAGACCAAATATCTTTCAAATCAAAGCAAGATTTCCTTCATTTATGATCAGTCCCTTCCGAGTGGTTCTATTTTCTGGAACAACCTTCTTCGCAGCAGACACATTCTTTCTCAGGGGTGCAGCTGGAAGCTTGGAGATGGGCAAAACATAAACTTACGGGTGATAAGTGGGCCGGATTCTAACTGGATTTTGATTATGATCATATTAAAGACAGCTTAATTGCAAAGTATGGACACAAAATCCAGGGGTACATTGAGAGGAATGGAAACAAAAGAAAATGGAAGCAGCTAAAAGTGGAGAATATTAATATTCAGGCTGATATTACATCTCTTCAGAATCAACTTTCCCTAATCCATATAAGTAATCAAAATCTTAAGGATGAGCTCATCTGGAAAGATTCTTTTGATGGGGATTACACTGTTAAAGCAGGATATAATTCTTTCTTTGCATCCATGGCAAGCGAAATTAAGTGGCACAAATTGTGGATGCCAGAGCTAACTCCTAGAGTGAACTTCTTTTGGTGGCTAATTATTAATGGCAAGATCCTAACTAATGACAACCTCATCAAGAAGGGATTCATCATGCCGAATAGATGTTGCATGTGTCAGCATGAGGCTGAAGATATAAAGCATTTATTCCTCCATTGTGAGATTGCTTCCAAAATTTGGCAGCTTGTTATTGCAAAATTCAATCTGAGATGGATTTTCCCCTTACCTGCCCTCAGGCTTGGGAGCAATGGAACTCTCCGTTCAAACATTGCATGGTAAAAAGGCTATGGCAACTTGTTTTGCCCCACACTATGTGGAGAATCTGGAAGGCTCGTAATGATAATATTTTCAGAAACAATAGACAGGCTTGTAACAAAATATATAAGGAAATTATCATTGCTGTGCAAGATAATATTGCTAGATTTAAACCCCCTAAAAATAGACTCTACCCGGAGAATGAAGAATGCATTACGATTTGAATGGAATATTGCCCTTTATCGATAGAAATAACAATAGTCTTGTGAGAACACAGTCCGATGGATTAAACCCCCCACTGATTGGCACAAGTTAAATTTTGATGGGGCCTCTAAGGGCAATCCGGGTGACTCTGGAGGAGGGGGAATCATCAAGGATCAAAGAGGTTGTTATGTTCTTTGCTTTTACGGGAGAATGGCGAGACAGGACTAATCATTATTCGAAGCCATGGTGGCTCTTTGGGGCATTAGACTTGCCAGAGATTGTAACATTCCAAATATCATAATTGAAGGTGATTCTCTAAATATTATCAATCTTCTGAATAAAAAGCAACACCCCAGCTGGTCTATTAGGGATTTTATAGAAGAAGCTATTGATATATGTAAAAGCTTTGTAAATGTCCAAATCACCCACACCTACCGGGAAGGAAATAGGGTAGCTGACAGTTTGGCTAACTTCGGTGTTAATAATCCCTTTCAAACTTGGATTGGAGGGGACGTTCTGCCCGCTCATGTCAATAAAGCCATAATCATTGATCTTCATGGCAGTGAAAATCATAACTAACGGCTATTTTTTAGACACTAATGTGCGGATCCCCAAGTACATGTGGATGACATCACAAAATATTTGGATGATTGTTGCGATCTGTGTGGGCTGGGCTGTCATCATTTCTTGGTATAGGAGGAAAGCCGAGGCGCGGGGCAATAATAACAAGTGTAGCATAATAATTAAATCAGCTTTCACGGGAAGGAATGATTTAAATCCCAAGTTCAAAGTTTGGCCTATTCCGCACATTGATAGCTATTTTACCGTTGAGAACAGGAAAAGGTGCAGAGGAAACATGGGGGCGCCATGCAAAGGCGAACCGACCCTGACCACGAGTGGAAAGAGAACACGAGGTGTGGGAATACTGCAAATCGGGGGCTGTCTAATTTCATCGAAAGGATCCAAGGCTTCGACCAAGACATCTCTATCAAATTCACCGGGGTTGGAAGAACAGAATAGTCAAATATAATAACATGAAAATGGAAATCACAAAAGAGCTCATAGCTCAGATCACGGGCCTCAGCCTAGAAGGCACAAAATTCTTCAATAAGAAGGTAGACAGGGAGGTTGAAACCAAGAAATTTCTGGAAGAGGGAGAGAATCTTGAGTTCGTGACTGCTGGCCTCAAGGTGGAGTCGATCCCTGAACCGTTTGTTGAACTAGCCAAAATGGTGGTAAGGTATGTTACCCTTGAAGGAAGATATGTGACTATACCTCAAAAACATCTGATTTTTCTGAATCATTTTTGTAGAAATAACATTATCAGCTTTCCTCATTATTTGATTAACTCTTTGGAGAAATCCATAAGGGAAGTTCAAAGCCACTCTAGGGCTGTCCCTTTGCTCGAGGCCTTATCCTCTTGATTCACCGCCATTTCTCCAACTGCCCTCCTGTGAATCCTATCCCACCTCCCTCCTCCATACCTACACCTGCCCACACTGCTCCCACTACCCCCTGCTAAAAAGAAAGAATGAAGATGCGACCTCCAGCAAAAAAAGCAAGAGCCTCAAAGCCAAAATCCCTACTTCCCAACGAGTCCTAAGGAGCCACAAGGATTTAGAACTAGTGAAAGCCTTACGCATATCAATCAGCCAGGCGGTGGAGGAGCCCAAAGAGGAGGATTTCTTTGGATAGGGTGGACAAATTAGAAAAGGAGCTTCAAGAGCTCAAAGGGGCTATAAAAAACATGGAAAGAGCTAAGGGTAAAAGGATCCTTCAAAGTGAGGAGGATGAGGGGGTTATTGGTGAAATCTTCAAGAAACTATAGTCCCTAGATGGCAGATTGGGAATGCTAAAAGCGAAATGACTGCATATTGTCTACCCTCAAAAGCATCTACAATTTCATTGAGCAACATGTCCACAGTGTTTGCAGTTTAAGTGGGATCAATGAGGATATATGGGGCCCTAAAGAGAAAAGGGACATTGCAATTGCCCAAGCTGATTTACAAGACCCCTCTCAGGCCACTGCCATTGCCTTCTTCATGTCACTGCAGGCTATCAAGACCAAAATTGACAGAGCCATCAAGTAAAGGGTTGTAGCGATGTTGTTTTTTGGCTGCGATGTGGCTATCATCGGGCGGTTCTGGAGCTGTTTTGTGGCGGGGCTCCTTATGTTGTTTCTCTTTTGGTTCCTTTTTGTTCTTGCCTTCTTTTCTCTGGATCTTTGTACGTTTAGATCCTTTTTTCTCCTATATTGTAATATTTGGCTGTTGAGCCTTCCTTGGTTGACTTTTCTGCCCTTCTCTGGGCTGCTACTTTCATCTTTACTATCTGGCTTTTGAGCCCTTTTGTATACAGGGTATAGTCCCTTCAAAACTATTTTCCCTTAATAAAAAAAGCGTTGATCAATGATTCGTTGGGCTTCATCTAGTTGAGTTTGGGCTTGTTGTAAAGTTTGATGGTATTGTGGTGTAGATTGCTGGAATGAACTAGACATGTTTTCAAGGTATGGACACAAGATTGATGTTTTGCAAGTATCATATTAACAAACACACAATCACCTAACAAAGGAAAATAAATCTAGACGAGTTGATTACAAATAGTAAGAAAATCACGCACAAAATGAATTTGATTATTTTGATTGGTTAAAAAAGTGGAATGTGTAAAATGGCGTAAAATGTCTTAGGAAATGGAATTCTATGGATGGTTTTAATAATTTTTAAGGAGAAAGTCCTTGATATACCCAGGTACGTGAGGCCCAAATCTATACTAGTGCTGATATGTGGCCTTGTAGAGGGCCTACCCCCTCACTTCACGGTCCCGTAGTGATAAGGGAGTCAAGTGCTTAGCCAATATACCGACAACCAGTTGTTTATACTCGGCCAAAACACCAAGTCGGTTTCCCTATTGGGTGATGAAATCCCAATAATTATCACCTGAGTAGAAGTGTTTGATGTAGATTTGAAATTTATGTGGTTTGGTTGTGTGAGGGAAAATAATGTGAATTCAGTAAATTAAACCTTCTAATTAATCTATGTGATCAAGAAGTATGCAAGGTTATTTTTAAATCCAAAAGAAAAGATTGACTTCAATGAGAATAGACAACAAAATGCAATGCGGAAAACAAAAAGAAAGGAAAAGGACTCACCTCAAAAACACTTCCTTTTTTAATTTTTAAAATCTTACCAAAGCAATAAGCAACAAACAAAAGCCTCCCAAAACAGAAACCTATAAAAAGGTTAGCAAAAGGAAAAAAAATAGAGAAAATTATGTTAGAGGATGACTGGCTAGGTAATAAAAATCACTCACAGAGATCATCGATGATTGATAGAATCGTTGGCGAGTCACACAACCTCTGGAATTTTTAATGCATCGTTGGAAATTACAAAGTAGAAGGCCAAAAATGAATGAAAAATTGATTTAAATGAAATGAAAACACAAATGAAGAAGGGACTAGGGTCCCATCGGGTGTGCCAGAATGTTTAGAGATGTTTTTACTTTTCTACTTAAATTAATGAAGTGAAATAATAAAAACAAAACCAACCTAGGAAGACATAGGGTTTACCGATACCCGTAGAGATAGATGTTGGAACTTGTTTTCAATTGAATTTGATTAATTCTGAATGTATGTGTCGTCCTCTTTTCTGTGAAGTAATCTATGCTAAAAAACACTAAATAAAAAGGATTAGACAAATAGATAGATGAGCTTCCCAGGAAAATATGGTTCCAGGAGTCCAGAAGGCTTCCTTAGAGGATGTCAGGTCATTCGTAACAATTAAGTGATTTGAAAATAATGATATGGATGAAGATAAAGATATACAATCCCAAGTAAATGCATATATAGAAAGGAAGAAGATCTAGAAATATAAATGAATGAGAAGGTCCTGTGTGGCTTTGAAAGTGGCCCAAGTGAGGGTAGATGTGATCTGGACACGTTCAAAGTAATCATACCAGAAATCATCGGTATCTTGTTTGATCTCGTGAAGGAATTCAAATTTATCTTCAATGTCTTGGTCAGTGTTAGCAAATTGTATTGCACAAAGTGTGAGATCGTGCAAGATATTGTATTGTTCCTAGAAAAGGGGTGTTGGACTATCAAAAGGCTGTAAATGCTGGTAATTTCATGTGATTGACCAGGTATTGCCATCTAATAGAGAGCCATTCTCAAATACATGTTAGAAGCAATGGATATGATGAAAACTGATGAATAAAGTTGATAAAAAGATGATAAATTTGATAAAAGGTAGATTTTAAAGAATACTCTGATGATTACTCCAATCACTTTGGAGATTAAGGTGAATCGTTGGTGATTTCAAAGAATTGTAACAATTTAATAAAAATGAGTGTTTGATGATGTAGAATGATGTTCTAGACTATTTAAAAGTTAAAATGTGATTGATAAAGACAAGTGAAGATTTTAGGAATACCTTGAAAGTGTAGTGGAGCTAAAAGATGCCTCAAACCTTGTTGGAAGATGATTTGTGTTGGTTGAATGAGATCTGGTGCAGTCTATAATTCAGTGATGAAGATTGATCTCTAGATGTTTGAAAGCTTGATGGCAAGACTTGATTATGTATGATAATTTTGATATCTTTGTGCTAGATGAAAAGGTATGTGATGTAAATGAATGAAGAAAATATGGGGCTTGATATTGAAAATTGAGGATCCTGGAAGAAGGCCTGAAACCTTCTATTTATAATCGTTGGTGATTCAACAAAATCGCCGATGATCTAGATTATTTGGGATTTGAGTGGTAAAGTGGTTAAAACCACTTCTAAACGAAGTTGTTTTATTTTGTAGGTCAGGTAAATGTTGAAGGATGTTTGTTATTCAAAGTGTAGGGGTCAAAAATGGTTATGAGATAGTTTGTTTTATTTTTATTTTGGTTTTTAAGTGGTTTTAGGTGGTTAGGTGTAGATTTATAGATTTTACAGCTGTGAAAAGGTGACATTTATGCCAGGTAAATATGATGGAGGTTTTGGACTTAGGATAGGAGTATAAATGATGGATTTGATTAATATATTGTAAATGATGGAGGAGTGTAAATTTTAAGTGTCTACAAAGTAATATTTTGTTGTCGTGGTCTGCTACCCATGTTGTTAAATAGTCTATTTCTATAATTATATATCATGCTTCGATTTTGCACACCACATGATTGATTGGACCCACAAAGTCAATTATCCATTTTAATAATGGTTCATACACAATTATGGGTATCAAATTCACTTTTTCATACTTTCTTAGTTATTCAACTTGTTGGCATTAGTCGCATGCTTTGGCATATGCCTTAACATCCTTAAACAAACTTTTCCACCAAAGCCCCGCATTGTGAATATTCCACATGGTTACTTCACCATCGTAGTGGCCTCCTAAAATACCTTCATGTGATTCGTGGAGAACATCTTACCTTTCATGATCTATGACACATCGTTGTAAGATATCATCATGCCCCATCTTGTAAATTTATAGTCCTATTTACTAGTATGGTGTAAATTTGATAGCTAAATTATTTTTGAATCATTGTATAGTTATTCGGAGTGACTCCATGTTATAGAAATAGGTCACGTATTCTAATTAATCATAAGTTATATGTATTTGGAACAATTGTGCATCTTACATTCCCTCTTCTATTGGTTCTTCCCTCTTGTTGGTTTTAATGCATGATCGGTGATTAGGTATAGAATTATTTTATGCGACTTCACAACCATAAAAAGTTAGAATTATTATTTTTATTATTGGTAAAAGGTTTTAGTGGGACCTTACCCAAGTTTACAACAAAAGGCTCAACAACAAAAATAAGCAAAGACAAACATTGTGGTTTTTTATTTGTGGGGTCCACACCCTAACCACAAGAGAAAAAAGTAGTAGAAAGTAAAGGCATGGGCTAATTGCCCCCTACAAAAGCCTAGTAACATCATATCGAATGCAAAATGACAGTATACAATAGCACAAAAAACTACAAAACTAAAAAATAGGGAACCGAAAACATTATCCAACAGACTTGCTAAAAAATTTGACAGCCACCCTGAACGCCTGATAGAGTTTCAATGCAATGGCGATGGTGGGGTCCCAGTTAGAAGCTTTGAACTTCCTTGTGATCTTTTCGTTCTTCTAATTTGTGTCCAGGATGCCACTAGAGTCATAGATTTTCTCGGATGTGTACTTGCATAAGGTCCATTATAGCATTGTGCATAGCTAAATAGTTGTTGTATTTGTCCTCCAAAGCCTTAAACTTGGTTTCCAAGGTAGAAATTTCATCTTTGAGGCCTACATTAGGATCCGAGGCTATCTCTTTGATAGTAGATTTGAGCAGAAAATCCACATTTTCTTCGAGGGTTTTAACCACACTAGTTTGCATGTTAAATTTATCCTCTAAATTTGTGCCAACAACAATATCAGGGAAAACAGAGGGGGCTATCATCAACCACAATTTCTTCACCCTTTGAACCAAAGGCCATCACTTCCGACCTTTCGCTACTACGGAGAACCTGGTTAGGGGTGGTTTAGAGATAGGGTCTTTGTACATAGGATTTTTAGAACAGATACGAGTTTTCTTGGGGAGGGGAGAAATCACAACAGGGCATGGGTCATTTCCAACAACACTAGACAAGTATTGACTAATGATATATATGACACCTTAGTGGAGGGGGATAGTCCTCTTATGGCCCTGAACTTCTAGGATTGAATTTTCCATTAATTTTAGAATGTAATATGAGAGGCTTACCTTCACCTCACGTCTAAAGTGGTTGAGCAGAACAAGATGGTACTATGGAATGGTGGAGAACCTCCCTTCTAGAGTGACATAGCGTACCATCATCCTTGTCACCTCATCATATGGTTGTGGGATAGAGGAAACCAGGATGCCCTCCTTCTTGATGTCGAGCATTTCTCCATCATCCAAGAACAACTTTTCTTCTACTTCCTTATCCATTTTGTTCTTGAAAATTTTATTCCCTTCCATGCTAAGACTAGTAAAATGAAATGAATTCCATAGTAATTTGAAATCTCTTATATCTAAAGGAGACATTACGGTCTTTCCAATTCACCAAAAACTGTATGGAGATATACTAGTTGTGCCATTTTATGCGTTGGATAAAATCGGTGAAGCCATCCATATTTATGGTCTCCCACAACTCAACTTGTTCCTGCCATTGGGGATCGAATTTAGGTTCCACATGGCAAGGGGAACCACCCATTCTAAAAACCCCCTGAGAATTTTCCAGATTAAACTGAAAATTGTGAGTGGTAAGCTTCCCAACATCCCTTCCGTAGCTTGTAAGTATGTGCGAGGCAGAGATAAAATCCACTTTTTTCCCCCTAAAAGACTTAGTGTGACCAATTTTTGAGGGCCTAGAAGAGTAAATTTGGGCATGCCCAAAATTCCAATGTAATCTAGCCTTGGGATTGCACATGTGTTTGCACCATTGAGTGGGGTGTACTAATGGGTGAGCTCGCTTCATTTGAAATGATGTTTTAGACTTTGGTAGGAGTGTCATTGATATCATGCCACTCTATGTAATCATTTATACTAACTCCCATATTGGCAATAAAATCCACATATTTGTTTCCCTCTCGACACGTGCTTGAAAATAATATTTAGGACATTGCATAAGTTATGAGCTACATTAATAAAATCTCGATGGTCTAACTAGGAGTTAAGGAATTATTGATAATTTTGATGATATTCATAGAGTCACCTTCGATGATGATGATGTTTCCCATGTTGAATTATTATACAAGTATAATCCATATATATATCTACCCATGAAATACTACCTTATTCATCAAGTGTTTTAGAGCCATGTGGTCCAGAAAAACACAAATGGAGTTGAAAAAATATATTATTTGAATTTTTGAAGCGTGTAAACCATTGAGAGTCCTCTTTTGGTTTTGGTATAATTCCTTTTGAATGCAACAATTTACTACTTGTAAAATAAATACGGTGGTCCAAAATCAAAATTCCTAGTTGTGTCAATATTTCTCCAATAACAATTGTAAGGTGTCCATGTCACATGAAAGGGCATATTCCAATCAAGAAATTGTAAAATGGGAGCTTATGTTAGCCTCTCCTTCAAATTATCAAACGATTTATATTGCTATACACGTCACTCAAATTATCCTATCTTTCATAGAAGATTTGCCAAGGGTGTTACAATTTTGGCATAATATTTAATAAATTTTCTATAATATCCCTAATGTCCTAAAATGGTATAGAATTATTTTTTTATGTTCATGGCATCTCGAGATGAATTATCACTAGAAATTTAATTGGAGATGAATTATCACTAGAAATTTAATTGGATCCACCAACAATCCATCCTTTCATATTATATGCCTTATTAGGGTTCCGGATGGTGTTGTGAACACACATTTATTTAAATTGAGGGAAATATATAGATGTCTGTAGTGTTAATACATTAGTCTCAAATTATCACTATGATCCCACACCAAGTCATTGACGTTCAATCTTCCAAATATACTTAAGAAACTTTAGTATAAAATCTTCAAACACACTTACAAAAATGTGTGAAAAGATTGTTGGCATGTTTTTGAGTCCGAATGACATTATTGGATAGGTGAGTGACCCTCATTAATTCAAAAATTTA
This sequence comes from Taxus wallichiana var. yunnanensis, assembly GCA_018340775.1. Lineage (NCBI taxonomy): Eukaryota > Viridiplantae > Streptophyta > Pinopsida > Cupressales > Taxaceae > Taxus > Taxus wallichiana. Next base: position 848,434,910 of record CM031240.1, read on the forward strand.
TTTCCACCCTTTTTTCCTCTACAATTTTAACTCGATGATATCTATAAAATCTGTATGTGAAAGTATATATTTCCCTTCTTGTGACCCCTTCTAAAATATCTTTGATAAAAGGTGTGGGAACGGGTCGATTATGCACAATGTGTTTAAGGCTTAGTAGTATACATAAATTCATATGCACCCATATTGTTATTCTTATTACCATTGTAATTACCCATTCTAAATCTTCCATATGTATAATGACTCATGCAACCAACATGTTGTCAATCTCTTTCATAACTTTCATTTGTAAGTTGGGGTTCATGTAGTATGGGTGTTTTCTAATTGCTTGGCCCCTTAAATTAATTTTATTGTCATTGTTCCTAAATATAGGTATAACCCCTTCATCTCATGTTATCCTCTAGGGAATATATCCTTAAACTTGTGTAGTAGTTAAACAATATTTACAATTTCTAGTTCACTCCAGTAGTCACAAATTGTTTCCATTCTTGGTTAATATTCAATGCATATGTTGACTTGTATGGATTTGAATGGTTCATCATGTGGTTGGATCCCTTGTTTTTTATTTTCCATAACCTCCCTTAATCCATATGATACATTCACATTTAGATGGTAGTTATTTGCCTCATCTTCTACTTGTCGCACAACTTTTTTCTTTACCCTTGTGGGTCATATTCTCCCTCTTCCATATTTCATCATCTTATTCACTTAAAATTTTATCCAAAAATTATTTTGTGAATGTCATGGTTAACACAAACCCCTCTTCCTTGTCTAGTTTCAAAATTCTATCTTTCATGGCGATATCATCCCCAAATACTATTGCTTTTATACATTAAAGGGGTAATTTATTCGAGGAATTGTTGAGGTAAAATAAAAAAGTATATCTTAACCCTTATGTTAGTGTTGTTTAATAAATTGTATCTCTATGCAAATCACCCTCGACATACCATGAATGTGCCCATGCTCGTAACATATGATAAAATAAGTGGGGCCATAGCCATGTTGTAACATTTCGGAAGTTTTCCATAGCTGCACACACTTTTAAAGATGTTCCTTTAGTCTAGTGACTCCATTATAGCTAGGGTATCTTTCCATTCCATTTGTTTTTTAAAACCTAGCACACATAGCTTCTTCTACTTCCACCCATGTTATCAAATCTATTCTATGTGATGTCCACCATCTTATTGCGGTTCCCTTTAATAAGTATATTAAACAATTAATTTGTTCCATTTTAGGTTGCATAAAAACTTATATTTCGTGATGAAATCCTATAAATTTTCACTTCCACCAAAAGGTGGAGGGGTCTAAGGGTTTTCCTTACTTATTCTCTTAATATTTATACTAAAATTAGTATATTTTTGGATAATTAGTAACTTTGGTGCATTTTGAATTATACCACAATCTCGTCCTATCAATTCATACAAGCCATGCACCCAATTTTCACATGCCACATTATTTGTATCAATCTCTGATTGATAATTACCCACACTATTTCACCTTCTAGTGTTGGTTCATAATTTTCCATCCCTGTAAGTTTTAAGTTGTATAAACACTCCAAATCTTCGTATTGTTCCACATTTTCACATATTGTGTGCTCTATTTTGGGTCATTGGAAAAATTATGCATTTGGTTCCATCTCAAAGTTGAAATACCTTTTCTTGAATCATAAGTCAGCATTATTTGTATAACACCAAGGTATTCCTAGTAGTTATGGAAAATTATCCGCTTCCTCCAGTGGTATTACTTCAAAATCTCTATGGAACTTAATACCCATTATACTAATGATGACATTATTTAGGACCCATATAAGCACTACTTGTGTTTTGTTTTCCATGAAAAATACATTCGGATATATTTTCAATTCTAGTCACCCCATTTAATTCCAAAAAACCATAAAGAGTATACAAAATTCCATGCCTATGTCAACCAATATGTCATTAATGTTCCAATTATCTATACATGCATCAAATAATATCTCTTTATCAAATCCCTCCATCTTTGCCAATTTCACATGCTGCTTTTTTGTTTTCCCAATTATTTTCCTAGTGTCATCTTCCATAATTTATGTGACAACCATTGGCCTAGTAGTCGTAGTAATATTTTCTCTTTGTGAAATATTTTATATACCTCATACAACTCATTTTTCTGACCCTATCTTCCTTAGAATCTTTAAGTATTTCATTTTACAACCTTGTTGCATCTCTGAGGAATATTATCTCTCCTTGAAGTTATCTTTCTAAGTATTTTTATTCTTGAAGGATTTTCTTTTGTTACCTCCCATCTGGATTTGTTCTCTCAATATTGATTTTCTACGGGTTTCATTTTCTTCAAAGATGAATTTTGCACACATGGAATAGATCATGTCATTATCTATACCTTATTTGAAGGTTCCATTATTGGCATAAATTTTGAAGTAGCTTCGTCACCACGATCATTCATGCACCTTTCTCTCTTTTTACCTTCATGAGCACATATAAATATGGAAAATTTTCTACTTTGTGCTCATTTTGACAATGTTCATACACTTTGGGAATCTTTGGGAAATCACAAGAGTAATGGTTTGGTGACAAAAATTGTAACAAGTTTGTGGTAGAAATATTATGTCTCCATGACATCATCCTCGACCATTTCCGCCTCATCCATATCCATAGTTTTCATCATTAGTATTGTCTACCGTAGCTTTGACGAATTCCTAATGACTAAGTTTCATGGATTTTATCAATGATGCGATAGTTTTTATGTCATGTGTATGCATATCACATATATTACCATAAGTAGCTAATTTTTCATGCTTAATGTGATGTAATAGGGGCAATTTTGAGCATCATGGCATCCTTCACATATTTCACAAGCTATAATCATGGCTTTCAGACTTCTACGTGGGAATATATTTTTGGTGTGGCCTTCAACCTCACAATCATTACACCATATCCAATTGTAGGCTTTTATTACATTGTTTGTTTGTTTTTTCTCTAGTTTGGTCACCATGGATGTGGTATGTGATTCCATGAATGGGATGAAACCCATATCAATACTACCAGCTACTTCATCTCGCAGTGTTATTTTTTAATCTTCACAAGGGTTGATGAAGGTCTTGTATGATAGTGTACACCGAATGTCATTAGTATTCCTCATTAAAACCATTACATGTGTTTGGTGGGATGTATTTCATACAAAAATTTGGAAATGAGTGTCTTAAAAAACACATCATAAGCACACAAACTCTCATTGTGCTCTTATTTGATCTCCTTAAGTTCCAAAATAAATTACTACTCAAACTCTAGAATATTGAATTCCTATAAGAATTCTTCCTTTAGGCGATCATAATCCACCATAGCTTGCAATGGATAATTTTTCCTATAACATGTATGGGTGTGGTCAAGCAATGTTGTCATGACCTTGCTCACTCTTCATTCAGATGAAATTATCCCCTTTGCACACCTAGTAAGTTCACACTTATGGACATGTTCCACAAAATTTGCAACACCATTGTAATATGGTAAGTACAAGGACATCGATAAAAAATATTTGGGGTGAATACCTATTGTGTGGTATTCATAACTCTACTTTGACTGGTGCATTAATGTTTGGAGTGATATTTCCATTCCCACTTCCACTCATAGTGGAGGAATTATTTCTAGCGAACTGATGTATTTGTGTGTTTCCTTACATGACCATTGATGTTAGTGTTTTTGTATTGGAACTCATCATGCCAAATCTCCATGCTTTGAGGAAGATTAGGATCAGTTTTTATTTTCTTCGATGTTGGTTGTAGTGATAGTAGAACCGATGAGAAAATTATATTCAAAGTCTCTTTTGCCTTATATTTTTTACATAATAATCATTATTGATTTCAATTAGCACTTTTTCTTTTGTATTAATTGGCCCAATTTCATAAGTAGGTGTGATAGGTTAGATCGGGATACCATTACCATTATACTTACCTTCCTCATACTCCATATCTCTTGTCATCTCTTGATACGCTGTTACTTCTACACGGAACTCCTTCCCTTGCTTCCTTCTCCTTATTTGAACCAACGTTATTGGTCATCCCTTGTAGTTCTTGGAGATGAATCATGTAGACGTAATAGATCCTTTTCCTCCAATGCCTTGTTCTTTTGTTCTTTATTTTACATCCTCCTCAAGGTGCTCTCATCTAGGGAGTCCATGAATTATTCTTGGTATCTTCCTATTCATCCAATCTTTGCACCACCCACACTATGGGAAATTTATCCTTCCATTGGGAAGGTCTCAATTCCCAAATTAACAATCATCTTATTAATCTCGAAGGAATTTTATTTAAGTATGACCCATGCAAATCCTTAAAGAAGTTGAATTGTGCTTCATGTGCACAAGAGAATGTAAAAAACTCAATACTAAAAATATAACTCCAAATTGTGCATTTCCACCAATATTTCACCATGCATGTCTAGGTCATGTTGTGTTTTAAAAGTTTCATCATGTACTTAGAATTTTGAGGATGCTTCGACCCAAATTCTAATTTTTTTCTAGGAAATAGGAAGATAACCATGGATGAAAATGTATAGGAATTTTATAGAAAAACATCTCATATAATGTATCATAAAGGTTTACTTGTACCCATGCTCTTGACAAAAATGTTTTTAGCTTGATTATTACTTTTATGAAGGCATATTTAATAGTGTGTAGCCAAGCATTTATATTTTCCTATGTTAATCGTGAGCATCTTCTATCCACTTCATCCTTGCATTTTTATGAGGGTCCTCAAAATTAAACCAAATTTTGTGCGTCTATTTGTACTTTTAATTTTTAATCATGCACATGGGATTATGGTAACTGGTGTACATAATTTTCCATACCCTTTGCACTATCCTATCACATCGTAAGAGTAAGCTACGGTGTGCTCACCAACATGAAAAATTTCCAAGTCCCATCAAGGTTAACATGGTTAAAGTGGTTTAGTTAATGAATAACAAGCTTGAATTCATAAGTACCTTAACACATATAAGTAACAAATCCCATTATTGACTAAAAGAAATGATCCTCATGTATTAATCAATAGTTGCACAAGTACATCATGTTTTTCAAGTGAATTTCATATTCATTTTAAGTTAACAATAAGACTTATTCAATATATAATATACAAGGCTATAACTACTCCATCTCTCTTACTAGTTACTTATAACCCTAGCTACTTATTAATATATCTCTTTTATTATCACCCTTATAGAGTATGTGTATGTATACTAGTGGGTACTTTCCCTTCACTAGTCTTCCAAGAGCTAATAATATCCCCTGAGTTATAAATTGTAAGTGTAACTAGTACATCCAGACATCGGCTAAAGATAGACACTCACCACCATACCCTTCTCTGCATGGTGACACTCCTAGAAGATTAATGTTTATCCTTAGCCAAGTTCCATTTTTATACTGAGTCTTCTTGCTTAATTCATACGAGTGATCCAAATTAAAACTTGAGGTATATCTCTGTGGACTCATGTCTATCTTTATCCTTCTTTACCTTGCATGTCCTTCCATATTTGTTTGTATTTCCATTCCTTACATAGCGTTTAGTTCCTTTCTTATACATTTGTGCCTTATATTGCTTTCCTACATGCCTAATTTTTCTATTTTCCCATGCACTTCTTTATTAATTTTATACTATACACATCCTCCAAAAATTTCCACATGTATTTCTAAAGAATAGTGGGCCATGAATAAATAATACTTCGTCTAATAGGTCTTAAGGAATAAAAATATAGCTGGGAAGGAATTGGGTTGATAGGTGATGATGGAGCTATGATAGGGTTTCTTCTTTTACTTGTATGTCATTTCGCAACCACCTTGGGCTCTACAAGATAATACACTTATTGATAGGTTCTAGGTTTTTTTCCCTCTGGGATTTCCTATATAATGCCCCCTCCACTTCAATCCTAGCTATTGATGTTGAGTTTGGAACCAGGAAAAATGAAACTACCATAGAAATGCCCCAAAAAATTTGTCCCCAAAGTGTTCCATGAGGTAATATCTCACCCCTTGATGTTTTTTTTCTTGTTTTTAAATTCAATGTTGGATGCCAATGGCTTGAATAATTTTGTCTTATCGACTACTTTTGGGCGAATCCACTCGAAAGTATGTTGAAATCCGGGGTTAGATTGACATAGGATGCTCATGGTATCAGGCTTGAGAGTGTTTGAAACATGACCAAAGGGTTCTTTATTTTTCAATTTTCTAACCCTTTCGCATGCCCCAACCATTCTAAGCTGTTAAACAAACCGGTACATTTGAAACTCTTTGTTGGTTCTCTCCCTTAGATGAGGGACTTTGTTGTCTCTAATTTTACAACCCTCAAATTTCCCATCGGGTTGAATTTCTTGGCCTTCCTCTCCTTTATGTTCACTTCTTACATAAAATTGCCTCTTCCATTGGGTGAGTTGTATGCATGGAGATGCAAGGTTTCAATATTTCTTGACCCCGAAATGATCATGTATTGATTTTGACCTCTCATAGGAGTTAAAAGAGTTTTGGACATTCAAATGAGAGATACTCACTACTCATAACGAGTTATTTATATCATCCTACCTAATACTTGCTTTCATTGTCAGGATACCGATCACAAGATCAAATGCTTAACCATTGTATATGTTGTGGAATCGTCCCACCACTAAAGTGGTTTTGAGACCTATAGGAACCAAAAAGAGGAAGGGTGGAAAATTGTAGGGAGGAAAAACTAGCACAAGGATGCTCAGATAAAGTGATACCTAAAATTGGTCCCAAGGAGCTAGTTGTTAAGGAACATACTTTGGTTTCGTACATACCCCAAATTATGCTACACTGTAGATTCCTAGCGATGTTTCCTAAATTTCTATAGCACACTAAAATTGTCTAGCATCCTTATGGATTCCATCAACACTTCTTGCATCCCGGTATCTTTTGACATCCAACTCATAGGGACCTTCTAAATGGGCCTGAATCCCTACAAGACACCCCATGTCAAGCCATGAGAAAATCCCCATGCGAATTGTTAAATTGATGGAGAAGAAGAATATAATATCAAACTTTTTGAAAACGAAAGTGGAATTGCAAGATTTCTTGAAGCATAACAATGCTCAATTCTTGCAAAACCATTTGATGCCTTGGATGGCCTGGATTCTGATGGTATGGCCCTTGACTCACATCTCTCATGAATTGTATCTCATGGAATGTGAGGGTTCTTAATGAGTCCAATCACAATTACATTTTTAGAGATGTTCAGTAGAAGTTTACGAACTTAGATATTTTGTGTTTATAAGAAGTAAAGATGACAAGATTTCAACTCTCTCTTGTTTGTAAAACCATTTGGCATGATAGTCTCACTATTACTAAGTAATCGTGATTAGGGATGTATGGGATTAATTTCAATAATTTCCCCAAAATGGAAGTCTTTATTTGTGGATCATGGAAAAAACCCCACAAATAGGGCCATCTTGCCCTCTTTACTATTAAAAGTCACCCTTTCGGTCTCATCAACATTTATGCTTCAAATGATGTGGTGAAAGAATAGGTTTATGGTGGTGGATAACCAATGTAATCCCTAATGCATATTGGTTCATCTATGATGATTCAATATGGTTGAGCTTCCCATGGATAAAGGCAATTACCTTCCCATGTGATGGAAAAATAGTGAAAGAGACATGGTTATTTATGGATAATAAATTTAGATTTTGTGAATCAAATGCCTTATGCTAACCTAACTCTATGGCCTGGTTTACTTGGTCCAATCTTCGATGTGGATTTATTAGGTTCTTAAATGACTTGACAGGGCTATGTTGTCCACTCAATTTTTTTATTTTGACAACATTTATTCTCTTCCTATGGAAGTGATGCCATATTTCATCCTTTCTAACCACTTTCCCATCAGATTTTGCATCACTTAGAAATCAAGCACCCTTTTTGTCATAAGTCTCAATTCTTCCTTAACATAACCTTGATGGAGCATGGGCCCACACTCAATCATATCAAGTGAGTGTGGAACTTGGTTCCTAGGCCACATCATATGCATAATCAACATCCTCTTTTGTTATCCATATAAACCCAGTGGTGGTTAGATGCGATGACTAGGACAACCAAGTTCTTCATAATTTATGGCCAACAACTGGACACTATTAGGTTCCACTCTATTCTACCACATCCTCCGTGCTCGGTTAGGTAGTGGTGGCACTTGAGGGTAACCATTTTTTCAATCCTTTGCAAGTCATAGATTATTGATCTTTGACAAAAAATTAAATTTCTAATAATGACAATGCCTAGGGTGCGTAAATCTATGCCCAACTTCATTGGCTCAAATTTGGGGACCAAGTTTCAAATGAATTATTTCAAATGATCAAATCCAAAAAAATTCCCGAGTAAATAAGGCCATTAATGATGATGGAACACATACCATTGATCCCCTGTTAATGCTCTAGGATTTTATTAATCATTATAAAACATGTCTTTCAAGTTCAAACCCCCTTGCTTGAGCGTAACACCACCATGAAAAAGTTTTTGGCTATTGTACCATGCAGAGTCTCCCCATCACAAATAATTGCATGTGATAATATTATTTTGATTAAGAATTTGTAGAAAGCGTCCATGAAAATGGGCAATGACAAAGCACCGAATGTAATGGATTTCCTTGTGAATTCTACAAGGCGCTCTGGGATATTGTTGGGTCGAATCTGCATCAATTTTATATGGATCGATTCCATGCTTAGATTCTTGGTACTCATATCAATAAAGGGAATATCAAGTTTATCCCTAAACTAGGTGATCTGAGTAATAATCGATGTCGGCATCCCATCACTTTGTTAATTTTCATACAAGATCATAACTAAAGCTCTTTCATTCATCTTTGACATCTTCTTCCAACCATAATTAGACAAGAGAAAACTATTTTCATCCAAGGATGGTATATCCTTGCCAACATATTTTATATTTGGGAAGGCATGGAGTGGGCTTTCAGGTTTAATAAGCAATCTCTCTTAATCAAAAGTGAATTTGAGAAGGCTTATGACCAAATTGAATGGCCGTTCATCTTAGCCATGCTTAAATATTTAGGTTTTGGTCCCAAATTTCTTCAGTTGTTAATTTTCTCTTTTAAATGCCTCTACCCATATTCTATCAACATACAAAGCTCAAAGTTGTTCAGAATCTTGATTTATTCAAAAAAATTACCCCTCTTGCACCCTCCCTTTATGTCTTGTGGTGAAGGATTTAGATAATTTATTTCTCAATCCCAATACTAGGGACTTTTCAAGGGTATTACTTTACCCTCTAATGATGGTACTCAATTGCTTAATGGCCACTTCACTGATGACTCCTTTCTAACTCTCATTGAAGAGGAGCACAATGCATTAACTGGGCCATGTAGTACCTAGAAATTTTCTATTTGGCCTCTAGTTCTTCCATTAATGGCATAAAACATAATGCTAAAGATAATTGTTCCTTCTCAAAATTGTTTGGTTAACATACTATGATTGGAAGAGGCTTAATCACAAAGAAATGTTCAAATTTATGGGCATTACTTTCTCCTTCTAAGCATATCCTTCGATTTATGTAGTATCTCTTTGATGCATGACCAGAAGAAATCAAATTATTGGATTAACAAGATGCTTTCTTGAATCCACACATGTGTATTACTCCTCTATTTGGGTCCCCTTTAAAATTCGGTGTACATGCTCGAAAAGATACTTAAAGACTTCCTTTGGGCTAATCCCATATCCGGTAAAGGGTTTCACAGAGTTTCTAGGAATCATGTTATTTTCCTAAGGAATCGGAGGCTTAGCCCTTATCGACATACTATGAAAGGGAAAATGTCTTTGTGCTAAATGGATCATTTGGGCCATTGACAACAATGAAGATTAGAAATTTATTTTGCGATATGGTATAAGAAAAGGCACACCCCCTACGACCACTATACATGTAAAGGTATTGCCTTTACCAAACTTATCATTTCCCTATCCTAGTCAAAGTGGTGGGCACCTTCATGATTAAAATCATCTAGAAATTTTGGGAGCATATTAAACATTGGCTCCTATGGAAGAGAAATGGCTTCGTAATGGATTTTACTTTAATCTCCACTCTCTATGGTGGTCCCCTGTGTTCCAATACCAAGGTCATTGTTTGGTAAAGTTTCCTTGGTTTCCTACTTTATGATTCTTCAAACATGGAATATGCACTATCCAAGAGTTTTTTTAAGCGCGCTCAATCTGGATACCTTGGAAAGAGCTCAAGGAAAAATTTAAATCATCTTTGCCATACATAACCCTTATTGAAGATATAATTTCCTTCATACCATATCACATGTTTCATAAGATTTTTGCTCTCTAGTCTCATCCATGGTGGAAATACTAAAAGTGGTATGTGGACACCCCCTTTTGGAACTACTCAACTAGAAAATGATATGTATGGATTTCACCACATCTTCCCATAGTGGATAATCTTATCACTCAGTGGGGAATTCGGTCCTCACATTCTACCTATTGAAGGATATTTCTTACAATTTGGTATACTGTGTGGAACTTAAAATAACACAATTTTTGTGGTGTTTGCTTCATCAAGGCCTCCTTCTTGGAACACATATGGTTCAATTTGGAGTGGTTGTGTCAAAATTCCCCTTTTGTGGGCATTTTGAATTTCTCCCACACCTATTTTGGTATTTTCACAAAGCTTAGGGTGTTTAGGATTAGATTCATTCTTTCTTCTAACCTTTCCCTCCCAAATGCTTCAATTGGCATCATGTATTACTTGGAGACAATCCCCAATTGCTACATAAATTTACCCATATTTAACATGCTTTCAGAGGGAAATTTTTTTCTAGTTATGGAAAGAAAGGAATGCTTGTTTATTTGTTAATGTTGATGTTGATCATCACTTCTCTATTTATAACAAGTATATGGTTGTTACCAATGTATTATTATAGATTCAAGTTCAAGACAATAAGGTGGTGCTAGAGGTGGAGCATCTATATATGATCATGTGGCATTGGTGCGATGCCCCCTGCAATGTTGCACAATTTTTTCATCTCCGTCTCACCACTCTCTACCACACGGAAGTGCCAACAACTAGAAACGAGGTGGTAGATGTTAGATCCATTTCTAGTGTCACTTATTTAGCTACATTTGCCTCTCTCCTCACAGCCTAACCTTCCCAAAGGAGCTTTAGTCCCCGACTTTATCTTTCCACCGGGATTGAAATATCCCCCACCTCCTAGTCAAAATAGTTAGGGATCGTTTCGGTTGCACACAATCCTCGTACTCAAGATGGGTGGAACCTTCCTTTACCACTAGAAAAGTTTCCAAGGTTGGCACTTTCCATTTCACTCTCTTAGGTCCTTGTTAAAGATATTGAAGAATAAATCCACCATGGATTGGGATGGGATATTCTAGACTTTGGAAAATATCTGGTTGGCATGATCAAGTTCCGCTCCCTGTAGGAAAAAATTTGCAGTGACCGTTTAATCTTCTTTGTTTTGATGTATTGATGCCATTTTTCTCCCCCCTCATTCGTATGAATTATTTCCTAGTTTGTTTCATGGATTTGGGGTGTGCCTCCATACTTCCAATTTTTTTTGTGAATTATCTTGTATCATTTTACTTGTTAAATTATTAAAATATTTTATTCATAAAAAACCATAAACCTAAGCTATAGCTATAAGTTATAACGAGACCAACATTAAGGTTAAACATAAGCCTCTTAAGTACCTAAATATCATGGGTTTTAACCTT